>CM061548.1:191237034-193637034 GCA_030864215.1 Capsicum pubescens | reverse complement strand
ACTTATTTTTTATTTTGCTATTACCTGGTGCAACCATGATTGCACCAAATAGTGTAGTGATCGCGATAGAGAGATCATGGAAAGTAGGACCACAATAGTGACATCTCCTACCTGTAGGGGCTATACAAAGACCCCAAGATGCGTTAGGGGCATTTCCCCTTCATCATTTAGACCTAGAAACCCAGAATGAGTATAATAACTCAAAATTGGTCATGGTGGGTGACTTGGGAGCTTGACTATCATCTTTTATCGCAATTATCTTCAAATTTAAGTTAAGAATCCTTTGAATTCATGCTTGAATTTCCTAGTTTGGATTCAAAACTCTAATTTATCTCAAGGCTTGATTTTAGCCTAAAGTATGCTTAATTTTCACCATTTCTTGAGGGTTATGATTCCTTGTTCATGTGTGAACATTGGGTTGGCCTCAGAAACTCGTTTTCCATACGGGAGACCCACTTGGGGTTTTGGTGTCATTTTGGGATCCGAGGCACAATAATGCAATATGGGTGTCATTAGACTTGTATTGATGAGTAGATTATGGTTTTTATAGTGTGATGGCATTTTGAGGATTGTAAAGTGAAGAAGGGCATGTGGTGTAGGAAGTGAGGTTTTGCAGCTTGGCCTTGAGGTAGGATTCTGTCTACTTTTCCCCATAGATGATATATGATATATGTTGTGTGTCGATATAGATGTTAGGATTGATTATGAGTAGGATGACTTGGCCACGATTGTTGATGTTTGGAGTTTAGATGAGGGCTTGGGATCTGTAAAATGGCATGTTTATACCCTATTTTATTCCAATTTCTATCTCTGTCAAGTTTAGATTAGTTGTTGTGTGGTTATGACATAAACCTATGTTTTGGATGTGGTTTTAGCATTTGAAGCATGATTTGTATATTTGACCTTATTGGGCTAGTGTGGTAGTCTTAAAATTGTAAGTTGGCTAGAACTCACTTGAGTACCCTTGTTTCTAGTCAAAGTTGCTATCTTAGGCTTGAATGTGCCTTATTAGACATCTAGAAATTGGATTAGATACCTTAGCCTAGTTTAGGGCATTGTGTGCCTAACTATGGAAATTGGGGATTAGAAGCGGGATCATCCGACCCTCTTAGTCCTAAACTTGTGTTAAGCCTTGTGGACTTAGTTGTAGTTGTTAGAAATAGATGAGGATAGTAAACCTTAGAATAAGGTTACTTTATGACTTGGTAACTTGTATTGATGTTATCGGATTGTGGCTTTTGAGTTATAGTTATGATACTTCTTGTGGAATTATTGGGCATTCAGAGATGATATTCCTCTTAGATACGTTATGTGGCCTATAGAGATGCCATTTCCTCTTAGGCTTTATGATTGGCCTATAGAGATATTATTTCCTCTTAGACTTGATGATTGGTCTATACAAATGCTATTTATTCTTACATATGATGATTGGCCTAAAGAGTTGCAATTTCCTTTAGTCATAATTGTTGGACCTATAAAGATGAGGTTCCTTTTAGATAAGGTAATTGGCCTAGAGAGGTGATATTATTCATATTCATGATGTTTGACCATTTGATTTAAGATATCCTATAGATGATTACATGTCTATCCACATTTTTCCTCATAGATATGAGAGAATTATTACATTCTTATTGATATTATGCCTCCTATATGTGAGATGCCTCCTATGTTTGATATTATGCCTCCTATGAGGTAGTTAGATGTCCCTTAGCTGACTATAGCACATGGTGGCTAATTAATCTAAGTATTAGTTAACGAATCTTGCTTAGTAAAAATATGTGGTAGCTAGTAGTTGTTAGTGCATCACTTATAGTAAGGTCGGGTCTAGCATAGCTAAAAATTAGTTAATAGTGATCTCTAAGTTTGTGACGTCGATTAGTCAATAGCCTAGGAGTTGTGTATTAATTAGGCTAGATAATAAGAGATATTGGCAATAAGATATGAGTAGTTAATAACAACGAACCATTGCTAAATGGTTAATAATTGCATAGTTAATCAAGGATTAGTGGTGAACGATGGTTAGTTAATGAATATTGCCAGTTAATAAAAGATAGTTCGGTGACAAATAGTAATGTGTTGTCTAATAGTGATTAATGGGTATAGGATGATTAGTTTATAATATGAATAGTGGATAAATGGTGATTCAGTCTACTGATGAACCTTGACTAGATGTTAGATATTGACTATTTAGTAAATAGTGTCTAGTTGTTATCCCATGAATATGGGTAATTTTTAGGATAATAACTAAAAGTCGTGTGACGACGAGTGAACTATTGGTTTCTTTATAATAAGTGTTGGTTAACTAATAACGAGTAGTTGGAAAATATTGGCTAGATATATATTCTATGGTGATATGACTATGTTTATGAGTATTTTGAGTGTATATTATTCGTTAATGATTGTTGTGATGATATAGATACCCGGCAAGGCTGGAGGATACTAATGATGATATTGATATTTGGCAAGGCCGGAGGAAACTATTATGATGACATTGATACCCAGCATGACCGGAGGATACTATATTGATGATGTTGATACCCGAAAAGGATGGAGAATACTATTGTGATGATTCTAATACCCAGCAGGGCCGAAGGATATATTGATGATATGTTGATCCCGGTAAGGCCATAGGTTGATGACGATGATGATGGTCTTGATAAGGACTGTTATGATGAGTTGTAATATTTATTGTATACTTTGCATTCATTCCTGCATGTGGATCGCCTCTCACTAGTATTCACCTATATTTATCAGTCGGTATCAGACAATTGCATAGATATGGGTGAAGAATATGCTTTTTGTTGTTGTATGCTGATTTAACCTTTATAGTATGGGACGGTGGGAGTACGCATAGGCTCGTCTAGGTATTTGGTTGTACGGAGTATCCAATTATTTACGATGTTTTGGATATTTTTATTACCATCATTATGATCATTATTATGGCTAGCCTATGAAAGATTGGTCATTTATCCGGCATGAGGAATGAGGTATGTCTTTGGCCTCTTCTATATTATGATCGCATTATAATGCACGATTATTCATGTCTAGCCGTGTGTATTAGAAACCCTGAGTATGAGAGTATTTAATTACTTTTAGTATTATAATGAGGTCATAAAATGAGATATGATGATATACGTTATGCTTTGAAATGACCTCATGTTTATATATATCTATAAACATCTATCTATATGATACTATGGTACTATCGCATATCTCTCCCTTGGTTGTTCATATTGTATAGTCATTTCTTCACCTTGTATATTACGATATATCTTTCTTTTTCCCTTTATTCGTATGTTGGCTTGGTATATACAATATAGTAGTCACAGATTGACTACAACTGGAATAGGATAGTTCACCTTGATACTTCCTTAGTCTTGTTATGTTAGACTTTTTGACATGAATAGGATAGTTGTTCCTTTTTATTCTCATTTACTTGCTATATGATTTTTGGACTCTTGGATATAGCTTTCATTATGCTTATATGTTTTGTATATCTTCTTTATCTTTGAAGATCAATTGGAAGATACCTACTGAGTACCATTCCTTTGGTACTCATACTACACTTTTCCAGCCTGCAGATCATGGTACGGGTTATCGTCATTGATGTGTGCATCGTTTGTTGCATCCCTAGTTCGGAGACTTAGATTGAACTCTTGACATTTGGAGTATTACTTATGTCTCTCCTATGTATTAGACTAGTCTTTAAGTTGTATTCGAAGATAAGTTGTATTAGTGTATTTCTCCTTGATATATCACTTTTGTATTGTTATTATGTTTAAAAGCTCTTGTACTAATACACTCTGCATTATTTTACTTACATTATTGAGTAGTTTGTTACTAGCCGATCAAGACTAAGGGTTTGCTTGCCCACTGGTGGGTTATGGTAAGCGTTATCATGACCTGTGAAGTTGGGTCGTGAAACCTAAATAGGAGATGAAGTGAGAAATCTTTTAAGCTTCCCAAACCTTAAATCACTCTCTTTAACCATTGGAAAGGAATCTCTTTTCAAGTCAATCTAGTCATCATAGCTACAATAGTAGAAAAACTCTCGATGAACCATCTATAGGAATCGGTCAAACCAATGAAGTACGAACCTCAGAGAGAGATGTAGGCCTATTCAAATCATGAATAGTCTCAATCTTCGCTAGATCCACCATAATCCCATCGTTAGACACCATTTGTCCAAGCAATGTCACCGACACACGCGAAAAGTCACACTTAGAGAATTTGGGAAAAAGCCTATGGTCTCTCAAAGTCTGAAGCACAGTTCTCAAATATTGCATATGCTCTTCTCTACTCCTCAAATACATAAGGACGTCGTTGATGGATAAAATTACAACGAATCAAGATAATATTTGAATCCATGGTTCATCAAATCCATGAACTCAGCTGGGGTGTTGGTCAACCCAACAGACATCACTAGGAACTCATAATGACCATAGCGGGTCCTAAAGTCTGTCTTTGGGATATCCTCAACCTGAATCCTCAACTGATGGTAACCAAATCTCAAGTCAATCTTAGAGAAACTGTTGTACCCTAAAGTTGGTTGAACCAAATCATCAATGTGAGGCATAGGATATCGGTTTTTCACCATCACCTTATTAAACTACCTATAATCAATACTCATACATAAGAAACCATCTTTATTCTTCATGAACGAGACATGAGCTCCCTAAGATGATAGCCCATTGGACCCATATTGGTACTTCAGTTTTGACCTCGAGTTTCATTTTTCTTTGGGAATTTTGGATGATTTACCCAATGGGAGTAATACTCTCGAGTTGGATTCAGTATGGCTTCATTCTTGATGGATGAGACATCTAGGAGTGGAATATTCAGCTATGAGTAGTTATACCTAGGATTTTGAGATTTCAGTTTGATTTTCATCCAGACTGGTTGCAGTATTGGCATGGATTTTATTCCTTAATTATCTAAATTTGTATGCCCAGTCAGTGCCTTATGAGCTTATTCTCATTTTTTCTTTTGGACTTTTATCGGGTGAGCATCAATTCATTGAGTTCTCCGTAATGAGACTGCGTGGATGAGATTCAAGTGATTTTCCTCTTTGTTTGGAGTAGATATTATGTGCAAAATGGTAAAGAAAGGTTATTTTTGGATTTGAAGTCGGTTTTATGACTCATGTCTTGGTTTGTTTTTGGCTTGGATGTGCCCTTATTTATTTATGTAGATATAAAGATGGTATCAACGTGTTAGTATTTGGATATGTGTGCATCATCCTTCTTGGTTTAGTTTGAGGACAGTTAGCGGTTAGGTTGAGTTTTGGCTATTTTTGAAGTAGAATCAGAGTGCTTATTGAAAAAGGAATACTTGTGGAAAAATCCCATATTAGTGTTTTCTCTTTGTTGAGGTTACCTGGGAAGTCATGCTTGGAGCATGCAGCTCCCAATACACCCGAGCTCATTTCCACCTATTGGTCAAAAAGTTGACGATTAGAAAGAATGGGTGTGGGACCCACATTTGGTTAAAACGACCTCGAATTGAAAATCCGACTTTGTCATCACGTCTGGAACTTCAATTTTAGGCTGGGGGATCCTTTGTTATGGTCCCAAGGCTCCTAAACTTATTACATACTATTGAGCGGATTTTGTAAAAATTAATGAAACTATAGGCGTGGGGTCCACTTTTATCCTAAACGATCTCAGATGAAAGTTTTAATGATTCCAATGGATTTAGAATGTAGTTTACACTCTAAATTAACTATTGGGCTATGTTCTTTGGAATACGATGAGTTCTGAGGGTCAAAAACTTGTTTTTTATTTTACTATCACCTGGTGCAACCATGATCACGCCAAATAGTGTAGTGATCGCGGTAGCGCGATCATGGAAAGTAGGATTGCGATAGTGACATCTCCTACCTGTAGGGGCTATACAAAGACCCCAAGACGCGTTAGGGGCATTTCCCCTTCATCATTTAGACCTAAAACCAAGAATGAGTATAATAACTCAAACTTGGTCATGGTGGGTGACTTGGGAGCTTGACTATCATCTTTTATCATGATTATCTTCAAATATAAGGTAAGAATCCTTTGAATTCATGCTTGAATTTCTTAGTTTGGATTCAAAACTCTAACTTAGCTCAAGGCTTGATTTTAGCCTAAAGTATGCTTAATTTTCACCATTTCTTGAGGGTTATGATTCCTTGTTCATGTCTAAACATTGGGTTGGCCTCAGAAACTCATTTTCCATACGGGAGACCCACTTGAGGTTTTGGTGTCATTTTTGGATCCGAGGCACAATAGTGCAATATGGGTGTCATTAGACTCGTATTGATGAGTAGATTATGGTTTTTATAGTGTGATGGCATTTTGAGGATTGTAAAGTGAAGAAGGGCATGTGGTGCAGGAAGTGAGGTTTTGCATCTTGGCCTTGAGGTAGGATTCTGTCTACTTTTCCCCATAGATGATATATGATATATGATATATGTTGTGTGTTGATATAGATGTTAGGCTTGATTATGAGTAGGATAAGTTGGCCACGATTGTTGATGTTTGGAGTTTAGATGAGGGCTTGGGATCTGTAAAATGACATGTTTATACCCTCTTTTAATCCAATTTCTATCTCTCTCAAGTTTAGATTAGTTGTTGTGTGGTTATGACATAAACCTATGTTTTGAATGTGGTTTTAGCATTTGAAGCATGATTTTTATATTTGACCTTATTGGGCTAATGTGGTAGTCTTAAAATTGTAAGTTGGCTAGAACTCACTTGAGTACCCTTGTTTCTAGTCAAAGTTGCTATCTTAGGCTTGAATGTGCCTTATTAGACATCTAGAAATTGGATTAGATACCTTAGCCTAGTTTAGGGCATTGTGTGCCTAACTATGGAAATTGGGGATTAGAAGCGGGATCATCCGACCCTCTTAGTCCTAAACTTGTGTTAAGCCTTGTGGACTTAGTTGTAGTTGTTAGAAATAGATGAGGATAGTAAACCTTAGAATAAGGTTACTTTATGACTTGGTAACTTGTATTGATGTTATCGGATTATGGATTTTGAGTTATAGTTATGATACTTCTTGTGGAATTATTGGGCATTTAGAGATGATATTCCTCTTAGATACGTTATGTGGCCTATAGAGATGCCATTTCCTCTTAGGCTTTATGATTGGCCTATAGAGATATTATTTCCTCTTAGACTTGATGATTGGTCTATAGAAATGCTATTTATTCTTACATATGATGATTGGCCTAAAGAGTTGCAATTTCCTTTAGTCATAATTGTTGGACCTATAAAGATGAGGTTCCTTTTAGATAAGGTAATTGGCCTAGAGAGGTGATATTCTTCATATTCATGATGTTTGACCATTTGATTTAAGATATCCTATAGATGATTACATGTCTATCCATATTTTTCCTCAAAGATATGAGAGAATTATTACATTCTTATTGATATTATGCCTCCTATATGTGAGATGCCTCCTATGTTTGATATTATGCCTCCTATAAGGTAGTTAGATGTCCCTTAGCTGACTATAGAACATGGTGGCTAGTTAATCTAAGTATTAGTTAACGAATCTTGCTTAGTAAAAATATATGGTAGCTAGTAGTGGTTAGTGCATCACTTATAGTAAGGACGGGTCTAGCATAGCTGAAAATTAGTTAATAGTGATCTCTAAGCTTGTGACGTCGATTAGTCAATAGCCTAGGAGTTGTGTATTAATTAGGCTAGATAATAAGAGATATTGGCAATAAGATATGACTAGTTAATAACAACGAACCATTGCTAAATGGTTAATAATTGCATAGTTAATCAAGGATTAGTGGTGAACGATGGTTAGTTAATGAATATTGTCAGTTAATAAAAGATAGTTCGGTGACAAATAGTAATGTGTTGTCTAATAGTGATTAATGGGTATAGGATGATTAGTTTATAATATGAATAGTGGATAAATGGTTATTCAGTCTACTGATGAACCTTGACTAGATGTTAGATATTGACTATTTAGTAAATAGTGTCTAGTTGCTATCCCATGAATATGGATAATTTTTAGGATAATAACTAAAAGTCGTGTGACGACGAGTGAACTATTGGTTTCTTTATAATAAGTGTTGGTTAACTAATAACGAGTAGTTGGAAAATATTGGCTAGATATATATTCTATGGTGATATGACTATGTTTATGAGTATTTTGAGTGTATATTATTCGTTAATGATTGTTGTGATGATATAGATACCCGGCAAAGCTGGAGGATACTAATGATGATATTGATATTTGGCAAGGCCGGAGGAAACTATTATGATGACATTGATACCCAGCATCACCGGAGGATACTATTATGATGATGTTGATACCCGAAAAGGACGGAGAATACTATTGTGATGATTCTAATACCCAGCAGGGCCGAAGGATATATTAATGATATGTTGATCCCGGTAAGGCCATAGGTTGATGACGATGATGATGGTCGTGATGAGGACTTTTATGATGAGTTGTAATATTTATTGTATACTTTGCATTCATTCCTGCATGTGCATCGCCTCTCACTAGTATTCACGTATATTTATCAGTCGATATCAGACAGTTGCATAGATATGGGTGAAGAATATGCTTTTTGTTGTTGTATGCTGATTGAACCTTTATAGTGTGGGACGGTGGGAGTACGCATAGGCTCGTCTAGGTATTTGGTTATCCGGAGTAGCCAGTTATTTACGATGTTTTGGAAATTGTTATTACCATCATTATGATCATTATTATGGCTAGCCTATGTAAGATTGGTCATTTATCCGGCATCAGGAATGAGGTATGTCTTTGGCCTCTTCTATCTTATGATCACATTATAATGCATGATTATTCATGTCTAGCCGTGTGTATTAGAAACCCTGAGTATGAGAGTATTTAATTACTTTTAGTATTATAATGAGGTCATAAAATGAGATATGATGATATACGTTATGCTTTGAAATGACCTTATGTTTATATATATCTATAAATATCTATCTATATGATACTATGGTACTATCGCATATCTCTCCCTTGGTTGTTCATATTGTATAGTCATTTCTTCACCTTGTATATTACGATATATCTTTCTTTTGCCCTTTATTCGTATGTTGGCTTGGTATATACAATATAGTAGTCACAGATTGACTACAACTGGAATAGGATAGTTCACCTTGATACTTCCTTAGTCTTGTTATGTTAGACTTTTTGACATGAATAGGATAGTTGTTCCATTTTATTCTCATTTACTTGCTATATGATTTTTGGACTCTTTGATGTAGCTTTCATTATGCTTATATGTTTTGTATATCTTCTTTATCTTTGAAGAACAGTTGGCAGATACCTACTGAGTACCATTCCTTTGGTACTCATACTACACTTTTCCAGCCTGCAGATCATGGTACGGGTTATCGTCGTTAATGTGTGCATCGTGTGTTGCATCCCTAGTTCGGAGACTTAGATTGAACTCTTGACATTTGGAGTATTACTTATGTCTCTCCTATGTATTAGACTAGTCTTTAAGTTGTATTCGAAGATAAGTTGTATTAGTGTATTTCTCCTTGATATATCACTTTTGTATTGTTATTATGTTTAAAAGCTCTTGTACTAATACACTCTGCATTATTTTCTTTACATTATTGAGTAGTCTGTTACTAGCCGATCAAGACTAAGGGTTGGCTTGCCCATTGGTGGGTTATGGTAGGCGTCATCTTGACCTATGAAGTTGGGTCGTGAAACCTAAATAGGAGATAAAGTGAGAAATCTTTTAAGCTTCCCAAACCTTAACTCACTCTCTTTAACCATTGGAAAGGAATCTCTTTTCAAGTCAATCTAGTCATCGTAGCTACCATAGTAGCAAAACTCTCAATGAACCATCTATAGTAATCGGTCAATCCAATGAAGTACGAACCTCAGAGAGAGATGTAGGCCTATTCAAATCATGAATAGTCTCAATCTTCGCTAGATCCACCATAATCCCATCGTTAGACACCATTTGTCCAAGCAATGTCACCGAAACACGCGAAAAGTCACACTTAGAGAATTTGGGAAAAAGCCTATGGTCTCTCAGAGTCAGAAGCACAGTTCTCAAATATTGCATATGCTCTTCTCTACTCCTCAAATACACAAGGATTTCGTTTAATGGATACAATTACAAAGAATCTAGATAATATTTGAATCCATGGTTTATCAAATCCATGAACTCAGCTGGGGTGTTGGTCAACCCAACAGACATCACTAGGAACTCATAATGACCATAGCGGGTCCTAAAGTCTGTCTTTGGGATATCCTCAACCTGAATCCTCAACTGATGGTAACCAAATCTCAAGTCAATCTTAGAGAAACTGTTGTACCCTAAAGTTGGTTGAACCAAATCATCAATGTGAGGCATAGGATATCGGTTCTTCACCATCACCTTATTAAACTACCTATAATCAATACTCATACATAAGGAACCATCTTTATTCTTCATGAACAAGACATGAGCTCCCTAAGATGATAGCCCATTGGACCCATATTGGTATTTCAGTTTTGACCTCGAGTTTCATTTTTCTTTGGGAATTTTGGATGATTATCCAATGGGAGTAATACTCTCGAGTTGGATTCAGTATGGCTTCATTCTTGATGGTTGAGACATCTAGGAGTGGAATATTCAGCTATGAGTAGTTATACTTAGGATTTTGAGATTTCAGTTTGATTTTCATCTAGACTGGTTGCAGTATTTGCATGGATTTTATTCCTTAATTATCTAAATTTGTATGCCCAGTCAGTGCCTTATGAGCTTATTCTCATTTTTTCTTTTGGACTTTTATCGGGTCAGCATCAATTCTTTGAGTTCTCCGTAATAAGACTACGTGTATGAGATTCAAGTGATTTTCCTCCTTGTTTGGAGTAGATAGCATGTGCAAAATGGTAAAGAAAGGTTATTTTTGGATTTGAAGTCGGTTTTATGACTCATGTTTTGGTTTGTTTTTGGCTTGGATGAGCCCTTATTTATTAATGTAGATATAAAGATGGTATCAATGTGTTAGGATTTGGATATGTGTGCATCATCCTTCTTGGTTTAGTTTGAGGACAGTTAGCGGTTAGGTTGAGTTTTGGCTATTTTGGAAGTAGAATGAGAGTGCTTGTTGAAAAAGGAATACTTGTGGAAAAATCCCATATTAGTGTTTTCTCTTTGTTGAGGTTACCTGGGAAGTCATGCTTGGAGCATGCATCTCCCAATACACCCGAGCTCATTTCGACCTATTGGTCAAAAAGTTGACGATTAGAAAGAATGGGTGTGGGACCCACATTTGGTTAAAACGACCTCGGATTGAAAATCCGACTTTGTCATCACGTCTGGAACTTCAATTTTAGGCTGTCGGATCCTTTGTTCTGGTCCCAAGGCTCCTAAACTTATTTCATACTATTGAGCGGATTTTGTAAAAATTGATGGAACTATAGGCGTGGGGTCCACTTTTATCCTAAACGATCTCAGATGAAAGTTTTAATGATTCCAATGGATTTAGAATGTAGTTTACACTCAATATTAACTATTGGGTCATGTTCTTTGGAATACGATGAGTTTTGAGGGTCAAAAACTTATTTTTTATTTTGCTATCACCTGGTGCAACCATGATCACGCCAAATAGTGTAGTGATCGCGGTAGCGCGATCATGGAAAGTAGGTTTGCGATAGTGACATCTCCTACCTGTAGGGGCTAGACAAAGACCCCAAGACGCGTTAGGGGAATTTCCCCTTCATCATTTAGACCTAGAAACTAAGAATGAGTATAATAATTCAAAATTGGTCATGGTGGGTGACTTGGGAGCTTGACTATCATCTTTTATCATGATTATCTTCAACTTTAAGGTAAGAATCCTTTGAATTCATGCTTGAATTTCCTAGTTTGGATTAAAAACCCCAATTTATCTTAGGTCTTGATTTTAGCCCAAAGTATGCTTAACTTTCACCCATTTCTTGAGGGCTATTATTCCTTGTTCATGTGTGAACATTGGGTTGGCCTCACAAACTCATTTTTCATATGGGGGACCCACTTTGGGTTTTGGTGACATTTTTTGATTCAAGGAACAATAGTGCAATATGGGTGTCATTATACTAGTATTGATTAGTAGATTATGGTTTTGATAATGTGATGGCATTTTAAGGATTGTAAAGTGAAGAAGCGCACGTGGTACATGAAGTGAGGTTTTGCGGCTTGGCCTTGACGTAGGATTTTGTCTACTTTTCTCCATAGATGATATATGATATATGTTGTGTGTCGATATGGATGTTAGGCTTGATTATAAGTAGGATGAATAATTGTTGATGTTTAGAGTTTAAATGAGGGCTTGGGATCCGTAAAATGGCATGTTTATACCCATTTTAATCTTATTGCTTTCCCTTCTCAAGTTTAAATTAGTTGTTGTGTGGTTATGACTTAAACCTACGTTTTAGATGTGGTTTTAGCATTTGAAGCATGATTTGTATATTTGACTTTATTTGGCTAATATGGTAGTCCTAAAATCGTAAGTTGGCTAGAATTGTCTTGAGTACCTTTGTTTCTAGTCAAAGTTGCTATCTTAGACTTTAATGTGGCTTATTTGACATCTAGAAGTTGGACTAGATACCTTAGCCTAGTTTATGACAGGGTGTGCCTAATTATGGAAATTAGTGATTAGAAGTGGGATTGTCCAACCCACTTAGGCCTAAACTTGTGTTAAGCCTTGTGGACTTAGTTGCGGATGATAGAAATACATGAGGCTAGTAGACCTTAGAATAAGGTTACTTCGTGACTTGGTAACTTGTATTGATGTTACCAGATTGTGGCTTTTGAGTTATAGTTATGATACTTCTTGTGGAAGTTATATTGGACATTTAGAGATGATATTCCTCTTAGGTATGTTATGTGGCCTATAGAGATGACATTTCTTCTTAGACTTGATGATTGGCCTCTAGAGATTCTATTTCCTTATAGACATGATGATTGGACAATAGAAATGTTGTTTACTATTACACATGATGATTGGCCAATAGAGTTGTAATTTTCTTTAGTCATGATTGTTGGTCCTATAAAGACGAGGTTCCTTTTAGATAAGGTAATTAGCCTAGAGAGGTGATATTCTTCATAGTCATGATGTTTGACCTTTTGATGTAAGATATCCTATAGATTATTACATGTCTATCCATATTTTGCCTCATAGATGTGAGAGAATGATTACATGATTATTGATATTATGCCTCATATATGTGAGATGTTTCCTATGTGTGAGATGGTTAGAGATATGCTACGGCTTTTAAATATGATTATTGATATGAGTTACGAATATGTATATGGGCCTAAGAATGTGATTATGATGTTATGATTATTTCGGATATGTCATTGGGCCAAAGGCCGTGTCATAGTAATGATTGGATATCTAAGAAGTTCTTGTCATTGTAAAGGATACAATTTTATATATATCTATATATATGAAGCTATGGTACTATCGTATATCCCTCCCTTCGTTGTTCATATTGTATAGTCATTTCTTCACCTTATATAGTACTATATATCTTTCTTTCGCCCTTTATTAGTATGTTGGCTTGGGACATACAATATAGCAGTCACAGATTGAATACAGCTGGAATAGGATAGTTCACCTTGATACTTCCTTAGTCTTGTTATGTTAGACTTTTTGACATAAATAGGATAGTTATTCCTTATTATTTTCATTGACTTGCTATATGATTTCTTGAATCTTGGATGTAGATTTTATTCTATTTATATGTTGTGTATATCTACTTTAACTTTGAAGATCAGCTGGCACATGCCTACTGAGTACCATTTGTTTGGTACTCATACTGCTCTTTTGCAGCCTGCAGATCATGGTACGGGTTATCATCATTGATGCATGTATCGTGAGGAGCAACCCTAGTTCGGAGACTTAGATTGAACTCCTAACGTTTGGAGTATTACGTATCTCTCTCCTATGTATTAGACTACTCTCCATGTTATATTCAGAGATAAGTTGTATTAGTGTATTTCTCCTTCATATATCACTTTTGTACTGTTATTATGTGTACAAGCTCTTGTGCTGACACCACCAAGTTTTGGGATTCTTCTATGTATTCATTTAAATTTCATACACTCCATATTATTTTCCTTACATTATTGAGTAGTCTGTTACTAGCTGATCCAGATTATTGGTTGGCTTACCCACTGGTGGGTTGTGGTAGGCGTCATCATGACCTGTAAAGTTGGGTTGTGAAATCTAAATAGGAGATGAAGTGAGAAATAATTTAAGCTTCCCAAAGCTCAACTCGCTCTCTTCGAACGATTGGAAAGAAACCTCTTTTCAAGTCAATCTGTTCATTGGAGCTACAATAGTAGCAAAACTCTCGATGAAACGCCTATAGTAACCAGTCAAACTAATGAAGTATGAACCTCAAACGGAGATGTAGGCCTATACTAATCATGAATAGTATCAATCTTCGCTAGATCCACCATAATCACATCCTTAGACACCATATGTCTAAGAAATGTCACCTGCTCAAGCGATAAGTCACACTTAGAGAATTTGGGAAATGCCTATGATCTTTCAAAGTCTGGATCACAATTCTCAAATATTGCATATGCTCCTCTCTACTCCTCAAATACACAGGGATGTCATCGATGAACATAATCACAAAGAATATAAATAAGTACTGAATACATTGATCGTCAAATCCATGAACTCGGCTGGGGCATTGGTCAACCCAACAGGCATCACTAGGAACTCATAATGACCATAGCGGGTCCTAAAGCTTGTTTTTGGGATATCCTCAGCCTGAATCCTCAACTAATGATAACCAAATCTCAAGTCAATCTTAAAGAAACTGTTTTACCCTAAAGTTGGTTGAACCAAATCATCAATATGAGGTATAGGATATCGGTTCTTCACCATCACCTTATTAAACTACCTATAATCAATACTCATACATAAGGAACCATCTTTATTCTTCATGAACAAGATAAGAGCTACCTAAGGAGACATTCTCTGTCTATGGAAGAAGTTAAACAATGGATTATGTCGTTGCTTTTATCAAAGCTATGTTAAGTTACCTGCACTATTCGCACCATTGTAGGGGGTGCGGATAGTGCAGTTAACTTAACATAGCTCTGATAAATAACATATCTACTATATGTTCCATATTTCTATTTTTTATGTAGTCAAGTAGATTCTTTTTCATAAGTATTTCTATTAATATTATTTTCTCCATATCTTTTCTCCATTATTCTAAGTATTCGTAGTTTATCATTTTATCCTATAGTAGTTGTAATTTTACAATTTTTTGTGTAATAACTTATTCTAATCGTACTATATCTAATATGTGATTCTATGTTATCTATGTGATTCATTAACATTTGTTGTTCATGCATAATATTATATAAACTATTATTTGTATCTGCTTTTTCTAAGGTTAATTTTATTCTAAATAATCTTTCTTCTAATTGCCTTTTTTTCTCTTTTAAGCTTATTCCTGTAATTAATTTCTTTATATAGTCAACTTTGTTTTTCTCTAACTCTTCTAATATATTCTATCATTTTTTAATCTGTGTAATATCCGTCTGAATAATAACTATCTAAATATGAGCAATAGCTATCATTATATAAGTGTAAGTTTTCTATAGAACTTAATAACTCTTCATTAAAATGAAATACCTTTTCGTATATAATTTTTCTTATATCTACTATTTCTATATTCTTAAGTACATATAAAACAAGTATTTTAAATTTATCTATTATCTCATCAGATAAGTAAATATTCATTCTTCATATGATGCTATTTTCAAAATATTCCCTCCAATCATAGACATAACAAAATATGGTCATCTTAGATCACTATATACTAGATTATTCTTAAATAACATGTTCTTCGGTCACTCTTAGCATGGTAATCTGGATACTTTTTCCCTAAACAACACCTCTACTCTGGTTACTCCCCTATCATGGCTTCTTTGCCTCACCGGTTTTACCTTTAGGATGGCATAGTTCTTGGAAATTTTTCACCTATTCCACTTTCCTAATATACTTCTTAACATGCTATTCTTCGAATAATTCTACTATAAAGTAACTAATCTGAGCTTATTTTATTATATCATGATTGTCAAAAATTTATAAATTTAGATATTCATAATTGTAAATAAAAATACCTGTTTTGGTAGATTTGATAAATCTGTGCTTTTCTCATCCATAGCTTTTCCTTAGAAATATA
Source organism: Capsicum pubescens (assembly GCA_030864215.1). NCBI lineage: Eukaryota > Viridiplantae > Streptophyta > Magnoliopsida > Solanales > Solanaceae > Capsicum > Capsicum pubescens. The sequence continues at coordinate 193,620,855 of CM061548.1, read as the reverse complement.
CCTGTTTTTATTAAATATTCAAAAGTTTCTGTGTACAAGAGAGAAGGCTTGCTTTCAACACATGAAAGTCTTGCCTTAGATTGCTGATGGCTTACATATTTATAATCCTAAAAATGAAAATGCGTAAACTATTTACACTATTCCTAACTTTACATCTGTCAAAAAAGTAAAAGAGTAATAATTGTCCTAACTTTACACTTGTGCTAATCTTACAAAAAGTAGAAAAATATCTCAATTCAGCATATGTAATAATTAGATAATTTTAACATATGTCATAATTAACATATGTATTTCATAACGTAGATAACATTTTTTGATGACTAACATATTAAATATCACATTAATTAACTTAACATACCTAACTAACATGCCATGACGCATACATACCATAATTAATACATATCTAATTGACACATATGTACTTGTACATTTTTTAAATAACATAACTCTGAACCATGTTAATACATATCTACTTGACACATAATCTACTTGTACAATTGGTATCAGAGCCATGTTATTTAAAAAATGTACAAGTAGATATGTGTCAATTAGATAGTACGTATGAGTCATAGCATGTTAGTTATGTATGTTAAGTTAATTAATGTGATATTTAATATGTTAGTCATCCAAAAATGTTATCTACGTTATGAAATATCTATGTTAATTATGACATATGTTAAAATTATCTAATTATTACATATGCTGAATAAGCCATTATAAATTATGAACCATGTTATCTTATTAAGTGTGTTATTATTTATTTGTTAATAATGAGGATACTATTCAAAAATATACATGCTTTTAGAAAAATTAAAGAAATTTTAACTAGTTACTACCCAAAATATAAGAAGTTAAATAAAACAAAAGAAACCCCCCATAGATTAGCTTACTTGATTACCTTAATATCTAGCAAGGAGGCAAAATTAATAATTAATTTAAAATCTAGAAGAATGAGCTACATACCTCCTAATTATGATAAAATCAGATTTCGGTATCCACCAAAATATTATAATATTGTACAAAATCACAAAAATATAAAGAACTAAATCAAATAATATCTGAAAAACGAAGAAAATTAGAAATAAGAAAAGAAAGACTACAATATAACATGATTGTTGGAGTATGCCAAAAATCAATAAAAGCACAAAAGAAAGAAATATCATATTTAGAATTACAAATAGATAATCTAGAATACATATATCAATATTATCTATACACCATCAAGTAGATAAAATGAACAAAGAAGAATTTATAATAGATGAAAAAATATATGAAAACCACGAAGGATTAAAAATAAGAATATTATTTTCTAATTTAGGAAGAAGATAGAAGAAAGTAGGTGAACATTTATATTTAATGTTAGAAAAAAAAGAACTAAAATTAGAAGATAAATTAACAACTATGGTAAGAATAACAAAAGAAAACGAAGAAATAGACAGTAAAAAGGAAATAGATAAAATAAAACAACAAACTACAGAAGAAATACGAAAAATAGAAGAAACTAAAAATAATAGGATTGCTGAATTAGAAAAAGAACTACAAATGCTAAAAGAGCTGTGAGAAAAAAGACAGAAAGAAAAGAAGAAAAGGATAAAGAACAAAAATTATTAATTGAGATAAATAAATTTAATGAAAAATTAAAAAATAAAGAATTAGAAACTAATGAAATAGAAATAAATACAATAGATGCTGAAGAAACAGATAATTATGATTCAGAAGATAGTGAAACATATACAAAAATCTTAACAAATATAGAAAAACTAGAAATTAATGAAAAATAAAAAGTAATTAATAAAGAAAACTTAGAAAATACAAACACGGAAACAAACACTCTTGATAAAAAAGACGATGAAAATATAATACCTAGTACATCAGAAATAAGAAAACTTACATATTATTATAAAGATAAGTTTAAAAGGTATAACCTAAGGGATGTATATAACAAATGGACACCAAAACAAGTAATTAATAAATATCATAACTTCTTAGACTTAGACTGTGTAATAGATGTTGATAAAAAGATACAATTATGGATGGATATATAATAAAATAATTACTACACAATGGTATAAATGCAACATATACACCAGAATATATAGAAAGAACACTAATAGGAACAACAAAATTATGGTTTTTAAATTTAACTGAAGAAAGTAAAAAGGTATTAAGGGCTGATAAAAAAAGGGAAGGAACAACAGTAACTAAACTAACACCTATAGACATATTGAAAAAATATTAAATGTCTATAAGAGATGAATTTAGCAGTATGGCAACAGAAGAAGAAGAACAAAACAAAGAAAAAGATACAAATAGGAATTTAATGTTAAAACTAGCAATATGTAATATGTGTTATATAGATGAATATACGTGCGCATTTAAAGAATACTACTATAAAGGAGCATATAATACAGAAGAAAGTAAAGAAGTAAGAAGATTATATTTTAGTAAATTATCTTAACCATTTAGTTCAAAAATAATAAAGAGTTGGGATGAAGCTAACATAGTAGATACCCTAGAAGGAAGAATAAAATTTCTACAACAATGGTATAAAAATTTATGTGAAAAATACAAAGAAGAAATGAAAATGGAAAAAACATTAATAAGAAATTTAGCATGTTGCAAGGATAAAATAGAACCCCAATTTGGATGTGAAGAAAAAATATTATAAGAAAAGAAAAAGACATAAGAAATATAAGAAGTATATAAAGTCAAAATATAAGTAAAAGAAACCAAGAAAAAGATATTATGTAAAAAAATTTAAATATAAAAAACCATATAGGAAAAAGAAATCTATAAAAGAATGTACTTGTTATGATTGTGGAAAACTAGGACATTTAGCTAGAGATTGTAAAATGCCTAAAGACCCAAAAGAGAAACAAATATAAAAAATAAAGATAGAAAATGCAGAATATATGAAAATAGATTATATAGATTACGGATTAGAAAGTGACAATAGTATATATGAAATTTCAGAAAATGAAATAAATAGTGAAATAGATAGTAAATCAGATGACTCAAATATAAAAATAATAACAAAGGAAGAATATTTAAATGAAGAAGGAACATATCAGAAAATAATATTTGATAATAATATATTTGATGAGATAAAAGGAAAAGAATTAGATTTAACAATAGAAAAAATATTTAAAATACCAACAATAAAAAATATATTTAGTAGACGAAAAGAAAAATATTACGTAGGAAGCCAAAAAAAAATAAGTAATAGACTGTAGATATGTAAAAGGTAGAGTTAGTATACCACTAGTAACAAAAAGAATAATTAATAAAGAAATAAACGATATAAAAAGTAAAGACCCAATAAAATATGTACATCGAGGAACAAAGATATTAATAAAAGCATGTTTTAGAGAAGGAATACATACACCAATAGAATTATATTTAGCAGATAATAGGATTATAAAACCCATAGAAACAAGTACAATAACTATTATAAGAGGAAATCTAATATACCAAAAATTTAAATTTATAATAAGTGCGAATTATTTAGTAGCAATAACAGATAAAAACATAGATAAATTATTAGTATTCTATTGGAAAATATCAGGAATAAAACTAACCCCAGGAAGTAAAATATTTATAACATGATGTAAAAATCTATACGTATTAACAGCAAAACATAAAATAACGGGAAAAAATAAAATTAATAAAATATGAATAGAAAGTCCTTTTGAACAATTTGTAAAAACAATTGATAACAATGGTTATAGTTACAAAGACATAGATATAGAAGATGATTTTGAAATAATAAATGATAGAATAAGCACAACAAAACGAATAGCTTTCGAAAAACCAGAATCATTAGGATCATCGAAAAGAACAAATTATGAAATAACTTCAACAGTTAACTTAACTCAATATTATATAACGGAAACAATAAATGAAAAAGAATATTTAATACTCCTAAATACAGGACAAGAAGAAAACCATATAGCAAAATACCTAGTGAAAAATGAAGAAATAAATCTAATAGTAATATATGCCCAGATCTACCAAGAAGTTTACTAACTATTAAAGATACAGCAGAAAAGGAATTAATAATAGGAGTTAGGAAAATAAAAATAGAATTTGAAATAAAGGAAGATATGCAAAAAACAGACATAATATTAGGAATAAAATGGTTAGAACAAGTAAAACCCTACAATAGAGAACATACACAATTAACCATAACCTACAATAAAGAAAGATTGTTGATAAAAAGAACATTAACATGAAAAGATATGAACTTATGAAAATAACAGTAGAATGATATTATAACCGATATTATACATCTATGATAAATATAGGAGCAGAAGTCAACTTATGTAGATATAATTGTTTACCAGAAGACAAATGGGATAAGTTAAAAACACCAATAGTAGTTAAAGGATTTAATAATGAAGGAAGCTTAATTACCTATAAAGCTAGAAATATAAAAATACAATTATGAGATAAAATATTAACAATAGAAGAGATCTATAATTGTGAACTAACATCTAAAGATATGCTTTTAGGAATGTCGTTTTTAGATAAACTATACCCACATATAATAACTAAAACACACTGGTAGTTTACAACACCATGTAAACAAAACGTAAGAGCAAAAACAGTTATTAATAAAATAAGAAAGAAAACTGATTGGATAAAAGGAAGTGAAAAAATCACAAAAAAATTAGAAAATATAAAAAATACTAAAGACACAATAGAACTAGTTATATTTTCAATAAATAAAGAAGAGATAACTATATTTTCAATAGATAAGGTAGAAATAATAAAGAAAAAATTAAGACAACTATATAGTGAAGATCCATTAAAGGGATGGGACAAACATAAGACTATTGTAAAAACCGAGCTAATAGATAAAAATAGTATAATAACCCAAAAACCTTTAACATTTAACTTTGATGATTTAAAAGAATTTAAAATGCATATAGATGAATTATTAGAAAAACAATACATACAAAAAGGTAATAGTAAACACACTAGTCCAACATTTATAATAAATAAACACAGTGAACAAAAAAGAGGAAAAAGTAGAATGGTTTTTGATTATAGAAACCTAAATGCAAAAACTATGACATATAATTATCCAATACCAAATAAGATATTAAAAATAAGACAAATACAAGGATATAATTACTTTAGTAAATTTGATTGTAAATCAAGATTTTACCATTTAAAGCTAGAAGAAGGATCTAAAAAATTAACTGCATTTACAGTACCACAAGGATTTTATGAATGGAATGTGTTACCATTTGGATATAAAAATACACCAGGTAGATACCAACACTTTATGGATAGTTATTTAAAAAAATTACCTAATTGTATAGTATACATAGATGATATACTACTATATACAAAAGCTAAAGAGGAGTATTTAAAATTATTGGAGCAATTTGCAAGTATAATAGAAAATTCAGGAATAAGTTTACGTGAAAAGAAAGTCGAAATTATGTAAAATCAGATAGAATTCTTAGGAATACAAATAGATAAAAGTGGAGTAAAAATGCAACTACATATAGTACTAAAAATAATAAATTCAAAAGAAGAATTAGATACAAAAATGAAATTACAATCATTTTTAGGATTAGTAAACCAAGTAAGAGAATATATACCAAAATTAGCAGAAAACCAAAAACTATTACAAAAAAAAATAAAAAAGGATGTAGAGTATAATTACAACGAAGAAGATAAAAAACAAGTTCGAAAAATAAAAATACTTTGTAAAGAGTTACAAAAATTAAAATTTCCAGAAAAAAATTAAAAATTTACATATATAGAAGAAGCAGATGCAAGTGAATATAATTATGGAGGAGTACTTAAATATAGATATGAAGAAGAAAAATTAGAACATCATTGTAGATACTACTCAGGATCATTTAATGAAACAAAAATAAAATGGGAAATAAATAGAAAAAAATTATGTTCATTATACAAATGTTTTTTGGCATTTGAGCTATATATTGTATATAAAAAATTTATTGTACGAACAGATAATACACAGATACGATGGTGGTTAATAAGAAAAATACAAAATTCAGTTACAACGAAGGAAATTCAGAGATTAGCATTGAATATATTAAATTTTATGTTTACAATTGAAGTAATCAGTACTAACAAAAATGTTATTGCAGATTACATATCAAGACAAAGCTACACAGACTAATAGAATAGAAGATGATGCTTTAGAAAAGATACTCTAAACCCTAACTACACTTTCACTGAAAGTGGACAGTATGGGTAATGAAATAGAAAAGCTAAAGACTAATGAAGTTAAACTGAAGTCTGAAGCTATGACTCAGATAACTCAGCAGTGTGCAGAGCTATGTCGATCGGAAGATAATAAAATTCCACAAATAAAAGGAGACGTTGGGACACTCCATAAAACCCATAACATTTATCAATCTACAACTACAAGTACAAGCAAAGGAGTTGGTGGACAAAGATATCAGAACATGAACATGAACAAGATATTTGAAAAACCATTTATACCAAAAACACAAAAAGACTCCTTATTCATACCCCTACAAACTACCACATATCGAGAAAGTTTAAACCAAGATAAAAAATCCTATAGCCATATAACTCGAGCATACATAGAAACTATCCACAAAATACAAACTTACCTAAACCTTAGACCTAGAGCTACAAATATCCAAGAACCAAACACAGACTATATAAACCAAAAATTACAAGGTTACAACAAGTTAATCGAACTACCAAAAACCAACCCAAACTTAGTTAAAACTTGTTTCAGTTATGGATTATTAAATACCATTTATACACAAGAAGGAGATGAACTAGCAGCTATACCAGAATTATATAGAGAATTCTCCACTTATAAGTAAATAACCAAAGAAAATCTATTTTTTATAAAGTTTTATACTGCATTAGTAGAGATATTATATGACGAAACTAAACTAGTTATACAAGTAAAAATAGGATTAACCAGAGATATGATTATACCGGAAGATATTGTTCAACAGCCAGAGATACCTAAAGTTGAGATACTTGATTTTTATGCAAATAAGTGAACTATAGGAATAGCTACAATTATTCAAGAACTAGCAAACAATTATCTCAATGGAAATTCCATATGGAGCTACTATTCGAGAGACCAATTAATGATCTATTCAAATTCAAGGGAACTACGACAGTCTAATATGGAAGAAGTTAAACAATGGATTATGACGTTGCTCAATCCAGAAAAACATCCATCTACAAGGGCAATTAAAAAGGAATTTATTTTAGAAGAATTATTAACCAGATATTGCAAATTAATAGGACACAAATATCCCGACTACCTATGCTTAAACAACAATGGAGAAAATAACGTGATTCTAGAAGTCCAGCAAGAATAAAAGAAAAAATCAACCAAGAAGATAAGGACGCCAGCTAGAAGATAAAAATCAATGGAGCAATCAATAAATAAAGACAAAATACAAAAGAAGACAAGATATAAAGCAACTTGTGAATAAGTCTTTTTGACATAAGAATACGTAAATTATGGAAGCATTTATTAGCATTTACTATTCTTTTTTGACTTATCATGTAAGCTATACTAGCCTTTTTGACCTTTTTTGGCCAAAAGCCATTATTAGTGTTGTTTTTTAGCATAGATATTTTTCTACTTTTTGTAAGATTAGCACAAGTGTAAAGTTAGGACAATTATTAGTCTTTTACTTTTTTGATAGATGTAAAGTTAGGAATAGTGTAAATATTTTATGCGTTTTCATTTTTATAATTATAAATATGTAAGCCATACGACAATCTAAGGCAAAACTTTCATGTGTTGAAAGCAAGCCTTTTCTCTTGTACACAGAAACTTTTGATTATTTAATAAAAATAGATATATTTCTAAGGAAAAGCTATGGATGAGCAAAGCACAGATTTATCAAATCTACCAGAACAAGTATTTTCATTTACAATTATGAGTAGCTAAATTCATAAATTCCTGAAAATCATGATATAATAAAATAAGCTCATATTAGTTACTTTATATTAGAATTATTCAAAGAATAGCATGTTAAGAAGTTTATTAGCAAAGTGGAAAAGAAAAAAAATCCCAAGAACTATGCCATCCTAAAAGTGAAACCGGTGAGGCAAAGAAGCCGTGATAGGGGAGTAACCAGAGTAGAGGCATTGTTTAGGGAAAAAGTATCTAGATTACCATGCTAATAGCGACCGAAGAACATGTTATTTAAGAATAATCTAGTATATAGTGATCTAAGGTGACCATATTTTGTTATGTATATAATTGGAGGAAATATTTTGAAAATAGCATCATATGGAGAATGAATATTTACTTATCTGATGAGATGGTAGATAAATTTAAAATACTTGTTTTGTATGTACTTAAGGATAAAGAAATAGTAGATATAAGAAAAATTATATACGAAAAGGTATTTCATTTTAATGAAGAGTTATTAAGTTCTATAGAAAACTTACACTTATATAATGATAGCTACTGCTCATATTTAGATAGTTATTATTCAGATGTATATTATACATATTAAAAAATAATAAAATATATTAGAAGAGTTAGAGAAAAAACAAAGTTGGCTATATGAAGAAATTAATTACAGGAATCAACTTAAAATAGAAAAAAAGCAATTAGAAGAAAGATTATTCAGTATAAAATTAACCTTAGAAAAAGCAGATACAAATGATAGTTTATACAATATTATACATGAACAACAAATGTTAATGAATCACATAGATAACATAGAATCACATATTAGATATAGTACGATTAGAATAAGTTATTACACAGAAATTTGTAAAATTACAACTAATATAGGATAAAATGATAAACTACGAATACTTAGAATATTGGAGAAAAGATATGGAGCAAATAAGATTAACAGAAATACTTATGAAAAAGAATCAACTTGACTAAATAAAAAATAGAAATATGGAACATATAGTAGATATGTTATTTATCAGAGCTATGTTAAGTTACCCACACTATCCGCACCCCCTACAATTATGTGAAAAATGCAGAGAAGAAATGAAAATGGAAAAAACATTAATAAGAAATTTAGCATATTGCAAGGATAAAATAGCACCCCAATCTCTGCCACATAACTAGGGTATGTCAGGCATGGCTAATACAATGATCTTGGAAAAATAATCCAAGACCTCATGATAATAGGATAACCAGTCCATTCCCATAATCACATCAAAGTCCACAATATCTAACACCATAAGATTATCCTGAGTATCAAATTCTCAAATAGTCACAAAACATAATCTATAAGCTCGATCCACTACTAACAAATCACCCGTGAGAGTTGATACAAATAATGGCACTGATACAGAATCCCATGATAACTCTAACTAAGGGCATAATAAATAAACACATAATAATAAATGGATCCCGAATCAAATAAATCAAAATCTATCTGATGACCGAAATCATACCTATGATAATAATATCCAAAGAGTCAGCCTTAGGTCTAGCAGGTATGGCATACTACTAACCATGCCCACCCCCTGACTAGGCTCTTGATTGATCTCCTGTCCTACCTTTCTGAGAACCTCCATGAGCACCCTAGGAACCACCCAATGACCATGCATACCAACTCTATCTAGGGGATGTGCTACCTTAATCGGTGGAATACTCTAAGCTAAAGTAACTATCACTCTATGACTTGGGCACTTTCTAAGGAAATGGACAAAAAACCCATAACCAAAACATACCCCAAGCACTGTACTAAACGTATAATATCCGACTTACCCAGAATAATCACCACGACTTGAATAACCAAAAGATGCACCCCTTAAAGTCTAACCATTACTATGGACAAGATAATCACTGAAAATAACTATCCTCAATCGGTGATCTAAACAGCAGCACGAATGGTCCTACCAGACTCGCCCTGATGCTGACAAGGCTGACATAAAGGGTACCTACCTTGAGAACCACTACATCTAAACCATCAGCCACTATGGCTTATTAAAACTACCCTGATATCGTGGCCTCTTATTGTTTGCCCCTTAGGCCTCACAATGCATCTCCTCCATAACATGAGTATGATCTGAAACCTTAACCAAAGACTTATCATAAAAAATTAAACTTTGAGTAGACATGCAAAGAGTAAGTCTCAATCCCTAAATAAAGCAAAGAACTCTCTCATACTCGCTAGTTAGAATAGATGTAACATACCTAGATAACTCATGAAATCTAGCCTTATACTCCACAACAGTCATGGATACTTGCTCCAACCTTGAAAATTTACCTCTCAAATGATCCCTAAGGCTGCAAGGTATATACTTCTCCAAGAAGATTTTAGAGAATTCAGTCCATATCAATGGGGGAGATCCAGCTATCATAGAATCAATACGACCTCTCCACCAATGCTGAGCTACCAAGTCCAACTAAAAAGTAATGTAATCCACACCATGAATATCAACTAGGCCCAAATTACAGATCCTATCCTCGCAAGAAATCAAAACTATAAGAATCCTTGCTTGGTGCACCAAAAAATCTAGGGAGAGATAATCTCAAGAATCCACCAAACATCTTATGCTCCTTAACAAACATATCCGACTGACCAATAATCGGTACAGGAGGGATATCAATATTGGAAGCCTCAGCTACTGGTTGCACCCTCGCCTCAGTATCACTCCAATTCATAGATAGTACATTATCAGATGGTGCACTACTAACCAATCCCAAAAGTTAAACCACTGCATCCCTGTGCAATAAATAAGAAATAAACCTCGGTGGATCCTAGGCTTATCCCTGGCCTACTGTTTCCTAGGAAAGAAGAATCCCTGGCTCGGGAGTATGAATATGGTCCAGGAAAGGCCCCATATTTTTGTCCATAGCTGGGGCTATATCTCTAGGTTGTGCTCAACCTCTCGATTGTTCAAGGACTATAATAGGATCCCCAAGTGTGGATTAGGGTCCTCTTCTAGTATAGTGGTAGCACATGTCCTAGCCATATGCGGAAGAGTGAAACCAAAAGAATCTTTAGAAAACAACTCAGTACCTTAGCACAAAATAAGTGAAAAAAGTGAAGATTTCCTAAATATGTCCTATACTCTCCCAAAGATAAGAAACAGACGTCATTATTCTAATATGCAGGACTGTACTTGACACTTGCTTTTGTATCAATAATACTGGTGAACCTAGGGTCTAATACAAATTTTTCATGGCCCAATTTATAAGTCATGATCGTACCTACTTTATCCCACCATTAGGTAAGATGAACCATAGCCCAAAGCCATAAACAATAGGATAATTTTATGGAAAAAGGGGTAAAAGTTAGTATTTTCAAGCAAGGGCTTACAATAGTAATAAGACAATAATAATAGTCTATAAGATGGATAAAATATCAATAACTATCTCACGACCTATTAGTGTTGGTACAAGAGCTACTAATAAAGAAACATAAGTACTGAAATAGTCAAATACAAATCCATCTTAATCGTAAAAGACTAGGCATAAATAATATAAGGAAAAAGGGCAACTCAGACTCTAAGAGCTCACTCTACCATTGAGCTCAACTCTACATGATCTCAGCATCAATAGAGGCCACTAGTACTTGAATCTGCACCAAAAAGGTATAGAAGTGTAGTATGAGTACCAAAGACACGGGTGTTCAGTGGGCATCATCGACTGACTGAGCTAAGTAATGATATAAATATGATAAGATACAAGAACAATAATTTAAGCTAAAGAAAAAAGGGAAAACCTAGAAATAAGCTCCAATATTGCAGATAAATAATAGGAACATAAATAATATGAAAGAAAGGATAATAAGTATTATAAGACTGGACCCTATAATCCAGTAAGTATAGAAAAGTAAACAACCCAATATAGTCCCTCTAAGCTCGAAAGGTGCAATCAAGGAGGTAAATAACTATAGTTTCATAAATTAACCAAATATCAAGACAGAACCATGAACCCATCCATACTGTATCATATTATTCATAAACTCTCAATTAGGACATCAACCATAACTCAATGTCATTATCAATTATCGGACTTGAATCAAACTCAATATTATCATCAATTGTCAGACTTAAACCAGAATTAGCACCAACTCCCAAGAACCAAACTAGCATAAATACTGAGAATATAATATCTCCAACTCAAAATATTTAATTTAAATATAAACTATGCTCAGTGAGCTTACAATGAGCTAACAAGAGTCTTGGGCTAAAGTGGGACAAAGGGGCCCCCTTCTAATCCTTGAAATCCATTTCTAAGGCAAATTCTACCCCAAACTATTCTAAGGTATCTAAATTGATTGTGGATGTTAAACAAGATAATTTTAGCTCTAAGATAGTATTCTACATAAAATATGAACAACTAAGTCAATTACACCTAACTTATGGTTCCTTAATAGGCTAAACCAGTCCTAATAATACTAATCATACCACCAAGACTTAATTCACATTCCATATCTAGCATAAAATTATAAGTACACAATGAATTAGCTCAATGTATAAGGAAAGTAAACCAAGCCTACCAGGACACCAAAGAAAAGCTCAGTGAAATTTGCTAAACTGTCAATTTCTCCTTTCGAGAAGCTTTCACAAGATGTCACTCTATAAAAATCATAATATACTTATCAAAATAAGAAATAACCATATTAAACTATTATGATTCGGGTCTAATATTACATAAAAATCTCATATGGGGTCCACTTGAAGAATCATACTTTCAACAACATCAACATATTTCTCTTTGCTGAAGGAATATTTACCCTCAATAATGGATAAATTTCGAGCTCAAATGGTGCTACAATCAACCCATCAATATTTTAAGGATTTTGGAAAATTGTAAAGGATTTAATTATTAAATTGTAGGAACATTACAAATAATTCAGAGAAGAAACACATTACTCGAGCTGATGAACACCCCTAAATCATCATGATATTAGGTGTATTGATGCATTCTAGTGTCACTATTCTAACCTTTTTAGCCTTGCTTTGAGGATGATTTGTGTTCTATATGGGTTGATAATGAGATAAATGTGTATCAAAGTGTTAGAGCATGTGTTTATGATGTTAAGAGTGAGTTTCAAACAAGTTTGTACCTAAAAGACTCATTTAGAGTTCAACCCTGAAAACTAGTGTTACTAGCTTGAGCTAGGTGTTTGTCTCATTGATTCCGGTGGATTCTATTGTGTTTAAAGTGTTACAAATGGTTTTTATGTGTAGTTATATATGAAAACACCTTTTTATAATTCTTAAGGGTCAATTGGATCAAGCCAATGGTCAAAACAATGAGTTAAAGATCAAAGTGAAATTAGCCTATGCTTAGCTCGTGTTTCTAGTTCATCATGTTGGATGTTGTGTTGTTTTGAGATTAAAATTATTGTTTTTAATGATATAGGATGCTTTTTTAATGGATTATGATGATATATTAAGGATATATAAGCTTTGAATCAAGTGGCAACAACTTAAAAAGGCTTGGAATGGTTCAACAAAGGCACAATACGCAGATTGACGCACTTTTAGACCTCTGGAATGTTTGTGGCCTGTATGGACAGTAGGTATGGCCAATAGACTCTTGAAAAACACCATTGGATTCAGAATAGTCCCAAAATATAAACCAACTTGCGTGAGGTGGTACTAAAGGCAATTAGCCTACAACGCGGGCTCATTTCGGTTCTCTCTTGCCTTCGAAAGATTTTTGAAGACAACTTCCAGAGAGTACATGCGATTAGCATGTGTTGCATTCTCTATTATAGAGGGATATAGGGTGTTACTTATGACCCATTCCATAGGAATAGAGGGTGCGATGCATGCTCCACTCCACACCTGGGCATTTCAAGCTAATTTGACTCCTACACAAACTTGGCTTACCCTTATGCTATATACATGTTGTATCACGTTTTTACACATATTTTGACATATATTGGAGATAAAGGGGATGATACAAATTTATAATTAGGTTTTTATTAATTAAATTTTGTTCATACATGTTTTTAGTCGCTAATTACAACATTGTGATTGCGATTATGACTATGCGTGGCTAGACGCCTTATTTCTGGGGTTGAGGCCAAGAACATGATTATTATTGCTATGGATTAAGTTTGTTTGATTTTCTTATCAATATTGGTTGTTTTTTTATTCTTATTATAACTATTTTAAGGATTTGCGACCCTTAGAATACATCCATTGTCAACCTTATGAACTTAGGAGAGGGAATAGGGTGATAGAACATGGGAATAAGCAGAGTATGGTTCTTGATTTTTTATAAAATAAGAAACTTGAATCAGTATCTAGGACAGGGATGTACTTAGATACCATACTTGATTCATATGTAGGATGATCTTTGTTAAGAACTTAAATGAACTATTACATCCCCGCTCAATGATGTAGGTGTAAGGTTCAACTTAGGTAATAGATTAGAGGTTGGGAAACCATAATCGCGCAATTAAACTTACGAATCAACAACCAAGATAAGAAATTTAGAGAATGAAATACAATAGCATAATATGATTGTTCAGAGTGCTTCAACCCTGGATTTTCTCCTACTCATTTTCTCAAGACCTTTACTTTTCGTATTGTTTAGTTTTTATTCACAATTTCCAAACTCTTTAATTGGTTACTCTCGTATCAATTGAATCTAATGTGTGAACTAAAATCAAATCATTGCCAAATCTAGTCTCTATGGGATCGATAACTTGGCTGTCTTGAAGGCCACTATATTACTTGGTAGACCACATACATTTGTGTGTGCACTGTCAAATTTTAGGCGCCTTTGTCAGGGACTTTTATTTTGGAAATTATTTATTTTAGTTTTACTTTTAGATTTATTTGGTGTTTTTATGCTTGGTCTTGGTTTTGTTATTGCAGGAAATAGGTTTTTAAAGTGGTAAGTTGGCAAGGGATAAAGAGATTGTTGAACCAAGCTCCGAACCCTAGAAACTTTACCATCAACAAAATAGAGAAGCAATCGCAGGTGGTAAAGCACTGGAAATGACTTATAATGAGTTGTACAGATTGTTGAATCTCATAGCACAAGGAAATCTCGAGTGGCATTCAGATTCCAAAAGTACCACAAAAAGAGTTGCAGGTGTAATAGAAGTGGACCAATTCATAGCCCTATTAGCACAAGTGTCTATATTAAAAAATTTGATCAACACTTAATTCAACAATATAAAATTAGGAGCTCCACAGCTTATCATAGTCGTCAATGCAGTTCAGCAAATTAGTGGTTAGTGTGAGGTATACGGAAATAGTCGTCATACAGCGGCCACGTTTTCTTCAAATCCAAAATCGGTGATGTATGTAGGCAATGCTCAAAGGCCTAATTATTGTAATGTCTACAATATGAAGTGGCAGACTCAACCATAGAATACCCCACAGCCACATGCCCAACTAAATCAGTCAAGAAGCAATATGGAGGAGATGATGAAACAGATCTTAGCTAATTAGATATAATTTGTTGCAGACTTAAAATTTTTGCAAGAGGCTATAATAACTCTAGAGTTTCACGTGGGGAAAATCAGCAAGCAGTAAATACTAGGACACAAGGTGGGTTGCCAACTGACACACAAAATCCAAAGTAAGTCATGAAAATCACCTTAAAAAGCGGTAAAGAGCTTTAAGGAGAACCTCCAAAGGTAACAAAGGTGGTAGATGTTGATGTGGTGACCTAGCAGGTAAATAAAGAAGTTACTGAAAAATTAAGAAAGTTTGAGTACTTGAAAGAAAAAATTGTTGAATCAGAAGTGAAGAAGACACTGCCATTACCTTCCCTCATAGGCAAATTAAAGCAAAGGAGGATGCACTATTTAAGAAGTTCTTTGATATATTCAAAGAGCTTCATATTAACTTACCTTTGTTAGATGTTTTGCAATGTATTCCCAAGTACGCAAAGTCCTCGAGGGATGTGGTGGCTAAAAAGGTGAAATTGCAGAATGTGGGAGCTATTACACTGACTGGAGAGGGTAGCGCTGTGATGACACAAAAAATCCCAAAGAAATTGAGAGATCAGGGGAAGTTTGCCATCCCAATCCAAGTTAGGAGTAAAGTAGTCCATGCTCTAAGTGATTTAGGGGAAAGCATCAACTTGATGCCCCTATCACAATTTAAAACAATGGTCTTGGGAGAGACATGACTGACCACTATAGTGTTGCATCTAGCAGACGTGTCATTCACACATTAGGATTGAATAATTGAGGATGTCCTCATAAAGGTTGGTAAATTCATTATACCTGCTGACTTTATTATTCTTGATTTTGAGGCAGATGAATAATGTGTAAGAAGATGATAACACATTTGAGGCTTTTAACTGAGAATAATTGCAAAGTCTTAAGCAACTTTTGTCATTTTTGATTGTTTTCTCTTTGATATTGCAGTAAAAGTCAAGATGCAGGAGAACCAACAATAATGGAAGTAAAAGAGTTGATTTATGAGCAAGTAAAGAGGGAAGTATAGATGACGACTTGTCTGATAAGTCGTTACCCTTGTGATAAGCTATCAGAGTTGCCATCAGCCTTAGATAGAGAATGAGATTCAGCAGGAAGAAGTGATGAAAAGTTGTTATAGGCCATCAGAGTTATGATAAGCCATCAGGATCGTCGTCAAGCTTAAGCAGTGCATGATAACTTAAAGTGAAGAAGCAACGACAATTTCAATAAGTCGTCATATGTCTGATAAGCCATCGAGCTTTATCGTAAGCTGAAGATAGAACTTGTTCAAAAGTGAAGAGGAGTTGACGACATTCTTGATAAGGCATCAGACTCCTAATAAACCATCATACACGTCATCATCTGTCAGAGAAAATACTGTGATCTGTTATTTTATTTCCATAATTAGGATGAAATATTTAAAGCATATGTTAGGGTTTTCTAAAATAGGAGGGGGCGGAACATCTTGAACTTATTTCAAAAGGCAAAGATACCTCTTTTTGGGGCTCAAAACATAGAATTCAATTTTCAACTCTTTGATTTGGTTGTGGTAATTTTCTATTGAATGTAGAAGAGAATAAACTTCAGACTTTATCTTTTGTAATTTTAATTACTTTGAATGATGATTACAATTGTTTCTATCTCTTTCTTTCTCATATGGAACTAAAACCCACAACTAGGGTTGTGGGATCTATGATTATTCTCACATGGATTTAATAGTTGGTTAGTATTTTAGTGATTGTGGGGACATCTTGATAATTCCTTTGTGATGAGTGTTATTTATTGGTTGCAAACAATAAATCCTGCCTTATGTTAATTTGCTCGAACTGAGAAATAAAGTAAAGGTAGTGAATTATCAACAAGGATTTGGTAAGGTTAAGCTCCCATATAATTATTATTGTTATGAAAAATTGATAAACTTGAGATAAAATCAGTATGAATAGAATGATTTCCTATGTTCGAGAGAATTAGGGAGTTCATAATCTAGGCAGGTTGAGAAACACTTAGATGGACTGTCGAAACATATAATTTGGTGTTTCCCACAAGTCATGAGAAACTAATACTACAGTTATTATTTAATGGGGATTAATAATCATAGTGATCACAACCCTAGTTCCTCTCTATCACTGATTTAAACTGTTGAAACTTTAGTTTTGAGCTCAGAAGCAAGTTAAAACTTTAACATTTGGTTGATCATAAAAAAAAACACTATTTTATCATTTTGTATCATTTGTTTGAATTCAACTTTTAGCTATAGTTTCAAATTAGTTTAATCATCACTCACATTATTTCTCCTGGATTTGACCCCGACTCTAAAGTTAGGTAAATATATTGATGAAGTCCGCCTTGCACTAAATTGATGTGTAAGTTGATCGTTATAAAAAATGGCGATGTTGCCAGGGAACAATTTGGCGTATTGAGTTGGTTTGGAATTTTAGCCTACTTGCTTGAATTAAAACTTGTAAATATTTGTTTTTAGTATTCTTTTATTTCTTGTGTTAGGTAGATTTTTATTTTAGTTTACTTATTAAAATAACATCGTGGAATGAACATGATCTTGGTGGTTAGAAATCTTATCTTGATGATCCATAGCCATATTGTGATGGACCTCACTTTTGGCAAGATTGTAGATATGGTCCCCGAAGAGAGATGTGTGTACCATCTCCATCCTACCGAGAGTATGATTGTTCTTTATGTGGTGGTCAAAATGGATATTGGAGTGATTTCCCAAATGCCCCCTCCCCCTATTATGCTAACTCAAATTCTAGTTCTTCTTATAAGTTTGATAGGTCTTATGGTTAAGAAAAGGAAGAACGAAGCACTGAGAAGAGTGGCATTTAAGCTATGTTTCAAAGAATGTTAAAACTACAGAAAGAAATGTATGATATCATATGTGATATGTGTCAATACATGAAGCCAATCATTCATGAGGAGATGGATATAGAGGTCAATCACCCAAAGCATTCTTCTATATTATGTTTAGATGATATCTTGTCTGTGGAATCATTTAAAATAATGGAAGAGTGTGAAGATGAGGAGCAAGAACCCTATATTGATATTGAGCTTAATGTTGAGCAACCCTCAGTGATTTCCCAACCAATCGAACCAACCATGAGAGATGATGCTAAGATTGAGGACATGGTGCTAGAGGCAAATGAAGAAACAAAGAAAATCTCTAACAAAGACTCTAGCCCAATTCAAAGTGAAGATTTCAAGAAGGTGAATAAAAGTGAGTGTGTAGTAGATAGTGTAAATTTTGAAGTAGGATTGATTGGGCCTCATTCAAAGCACTTTTCTACATTATGTTTAGATGATATCTTGTCTGTGGAATTATTTAAAATAGTAGAAGAGTGTGAAAATGAGGAACAAGAATCCTATATTCTTGATTTTACATTAGACAAGCTACATAAAAACAAACCTTACTTTAAGGCCTAGTGGTTCACCACACTCAATCCATTACTTGACTTCTTAATTTTTGTACCACCCTCCTATGAGCGAGGAAAAAAGATAGACTCTAAGTTTGGGGGCTGAAATTCATACCCTCAAGGTGGAGGAAAAAACTGAGTTGGGTCGTGCTGTGATACTAAATTAGGTACTGCTTGGGAGGCAACCCAAAGTATTCTGTTGTTTGTATTCGTATTATGTGATTGACATCATATCTTCGCACTCATGGTGCCACAGGTATGTTTCTAACTCTCTTGTTTTGGTTTGACGTATTGGGGACATTGCAAGATTTTAAGTTGAGGGTGGGGCTACTTATGGGTGTTGATGTCCTTTTGGGGTTTTTATTGTCGTGCCTTTTTTCCTCAGAGTCTTGTTCCTAGTAGAGCCGACATGTTTAGGCGTACTGTGATTTGTTGTAAGAAATTGTAGTTGACAAGGAGAACTACAAGTACCTTAGGCAGTTAACATATTTTTATTAATTTCTGAACACCTCTCCAATGGTCTATTTTATAACTGTGTTATATGCATTTATGTGTGACCACTGTGCATCTTATTATGGCATTAGTACTAGTGACATGATAACCATTTCTAAATAATTGCATGAACTAAATGGGTAGTAGCTTGTGATGTACCTTTGTGCCATGTGTGTAAGATACTACCTAGCTCCAGTTGTGTGTTAAATCCAGAACTTGCCCAGTTAGTCTTGCCTTGGTTGTAGGATAGTTGTTATGAAAGGATCAGAGGCCGTTGTTGATATTAGTTCACTTTTAGCCTAAATGACCTTCCATGTGTGAATAATATCCCTTGATCCTGATTTTGAGCCTGAATGCCTATTCTTTTTATGTTACCTATCACCTTCCCATTTGTATCACAATAAACCTGTTTTTGGCCCTGGTCCTCCTTGGATATTGTGTACTTTGACTTAGGCAAATAGTCTAAGTTCAGGGTGGCTATCATAGGGGTGCGTGATGTAAAGTGAGTATGAAGAAGGGTAATAAAAAAATATGCAAGGATGGGTGTGGTAGAAAAAGAATGAGAAAAGAAAAGCTGTGAAAAAAAAATGAATAAATAAAAATTGCATCCAACTTGAATGTGCTTTAATCTAGAAAGGGAGAAATAAAGTAACGGTTGATAAGTGAGACCCCAAAAATAGTGTAGTGCCAAGGAGGCTTAGTTACTTTAAATATCTTTGTGTATCATACCAGCCCTAAGCCTATATAACAAGCTGAAGAAAAGTCCTATAGTGGCCCTAACTTAACTTTCTGAAAGCTTCGGTAATGAAAATAAGGGCAAGCTTATGGTATTTGGCATACATTGACTAGAACTTTTTCCTGAGAGTGGGTTTCTCTTGACCGTCCCTACATTGACATGCTTGAGTTCACATATGAGTGAGGAGGGACCTGTTTGTTGTAAGGGCACACTGGTTACGTTGCTAGTTGCTAACTTGTTTGGATAGTGTAATATTGGTGTATGCATGGTTGTTGTTGCTAAGTTGATGCCATAGCTTGATTCCTTTGTGTTGTATTGTTTCTTTTCAGTAATATACACAGTTAAGTTTGAGATGATTGACCTTGGAGATGGTAAATATGTTTTGAGATAAAATGAATGATTGACTGTCGACTGTGCTTTGTATCCTCTTAGTTATGTTTTAGTTGCTTGAGGACAAGAAATTGTTTTAAGTTTAGGGTGTTGATGTGTGAGCAGATGCTAACACATTTGAGGCTTTTAACTGAGAATAATTGCAAAGTCTTAAGCATTTTTTGTCGTTTTTGATTGTTTTCTCTTTGATATTGCAGTAAAAGTCAAGATGAAAGAGAACCAACAATAATGGAAGTAAAAGAGTTGATTTCTCAGCAAGTAGAGAGGAAAGTATAGCTGACGACTTGTATAATAAGTTGTCAGCCTTGTGATAAGCTATCAGAGTTGTCGTCATTCTTAGACAAAGAATGAGATTCAGCTGGAAAAAGTGGCGACAACCTATGATATGTCGTCAGAGTTGTGATAAGCCGTCAGGCTTGTTGTCAGTCTTAGGCAGTGCTTGAGAACTTGAAGTGAAGAAGCGATGACAATTTTGATAAGTTGTCACATGTCTGATAAGCTGTCAGGCTTCATCGATAGCTGAAGACAAAACTTGTTCAAATGTGAAGAGGAGCTGACGACATTCTTGATAAGGCATCAGACTCCTGATAAGCCATCACACACGTCATCGACTATCCAAGAAAATACTATGATCTGTGATTTTGTTTCCATAATTAGGATGAAGTATTTAAAGCATATGTTATGGTTTCCTAAAACAAGATGGGGAGGAACATCTTGAACTTATTTCAAAAGGCAAAGACACCACTTTTTAGGTCTCAAAACTTAGAATTTAATTTTCAACTCTTTGATTTGGTAGTGGGAATTTTCTCTTGAACTTAGAAGAGAATCAACTTCAGACTTCATCTTTTGTAAGTTTAATTACTTTGAATGATGATTACAATTGTTGTTATCTCTTACTTTATCATGTGGAACTAAAACCCACAACTAGGGTTTTGGGATCTATGATTATTCCCCCATAGATTTAATAGTTGGTTAGGGTTTGAGTGATTGTAGGTACATCTTGATAATTTCTTTGTTATGATTGTCATTAATTTGTTGCAAACAATAAATCCATCCTTATGTTGATTTGCTCGAACTGAGAAATAAACTAAAGGTAGGTAATTATCAACAAGGATTTGGGAAGGTTAAGATCCCATCTAATGATTAATGATGTAACAAGATTGATCAACTTGAGATAAAATCAGTATGAATAGAATGATTTCCTATGTTCGAGAGAATTAGGGAGTTCAACATCTAGGCAGGTTGAGAAACACTTAGATGGACTATCGAAACTGATAATTTGGTGTTTCCAACAAGTCATGAGAACCCAATACTATAGTTATTATTTAATAAGGATTAATAATCATAGCAATCACAACCCTAGTTCCTCTCTATCACTGATTTGAACTATTGAAACTTTAGTTTTGAGTTTTGAAGCAAGTTAAAACTTTAATATTTGTTTGATCATCAAAAACCACCATTTTATCTTATCGTATATATTGACGACGAACACCTTGCACTAAATTGACGTGTAAGTTGAGCGTTATCAATGAACAGGTGCCAATAATCTTGGGGCATCCATTTTTATCAATTGGAGAAAAGTTAATTGATGTTAGAGAATGCATTCTCAAAATAAGGGTAGAGAATAAAGAGGTAGTGTTTGATGTATACAAAGTACCCAAAATTACGTCCCAAGTTAAAGATTTATATATGATCAATGTTATTGAATGGGAAAAGTGTGGGGTGGCTAGTCCACAAAAGACCTCTTCATACTACCTGATTGAGCAGCCTAAGACTTTATTTCCTAAGCCTGATATGATGGAAGTTGATGAGTCTGAAAAGGCTAAAGTTGGGAAACCTGATGCTCTTAAGAATTCACACCCAAAAGGGCTGACAAGGATAAGAAGATGGCCTCCAAGTGTGAGGAAAAATATGAAGTAATATGGTTGAGTTGATATAGGTCGTACCGCGACACTAAATCAGGCACTGCTTGGGAGGCAACACAAATAAATTAGGTATGTTTTCTTTTCAGTTTTAGTTTTTATTTCATGTAGTTTTTGTTTTTGGTTGAGTCACAGGTTAATGGGAAGTCTGAGTACCATAAAATTGAGCTTGAAGCATGGCAAAGACTGAGTATGGGGTCCCATGGATCTCTTTTATGTGTAAAGATGCTACTAGCGAGGCCTAGAGGCCTCAGGGAGTATTTCTATCTCTTACCTTTAAATTCACTTTGGGGACAAAGTAGATTTTTAAGTGTGGGGTGGGGAAATTCCCAAATTTTGGCTCAATTAAAATTTTTTACGTTAGGAATAAGTGAGATATTCTTGTTGGTGCTATTTTTTATTACATGATGCAAGTGGGTTTGTTTGTAAAAGCATATTGATTCTGTGAATTACTATTTTTGAGACTCTTAGGCTCATGTTTATGACTCTTTTACTTGTTGGATTAAATTTGAATTTATGCTATTGTTTGGTTGGGAATCTATGATGATCCTATTAAGTAGAGCATGTTCCATGAGCGTGCGAGGTATTTTGTATATTCTTTATTACATGTGATGTCTAGAACTTGCCCGGTGTGTGTGCACAGCAAAATAAACAATGTGGGTTTAGGAGATGATATTGGCAATTCTTTGATAGACTTATTTTATACCTTCTTTTACCTACCCAGTATGCATTATCATAGTTAACCCCCATTGAGATTTTAGCTTTTTCTCTAGAAACTTCATAAGTAGCCTAATCCCTTCTTTAATAGACCATAATTTGATCCAAAAATCTCTTAAGTGCTTTAATGAAAAATTGAATTAGTGAGGAGTTTGAGAAATTAAAGAAGGAAAAGGTGAAATCGATTCCCTAAGGTACTAGTTATTCATGTTTATAATTGATGTGTGGTGGATGGATGTGATATAATTGATGTTAGAAACATTTCCATGATGGTGAAAAAAGAGATAAATGTTACAAACACTCAAGATAGTACTACAATGACTTCTATCTAGCATTTTTAGCCTTGTTTTGAGTATGATTCGTGTGCTATATGGGTTCAGAATGAGATAAATGTGTATCAAAGTGTTAAAGCATGTGTTTATGACGTAAGAGTGAGTTTCAAACAAGTTTGTACCGAAAAGATTCATTTAGAGTTCTACCCAAAAAACTAATGGATTATTATGATATATGAAGGATATACAATCTTTAAATCGAATGGAAACAACTCAAAAAGGCTCGGAATGGCTCAATGAAGGCACAATACACAGATTGACGCACTTTTGGACCCCTGGAATGTCTGGGGCGCGTGTAGACTATATAAGTGTCCAATGGACGTATTAAAAACACCAATGGATTCATAATAGACCAAAACATTTAACCAACTGGCGCTTGGTTGTACCAATTACGATTATCCTGCGAAGCAGGCTCATTTTGGTGCTCCCTTGCCTTAGAAAAAATTCTGAAGACAACTTCCATAGAGTGCATGCGATTAGCATGCTTCACATGCTCTATTCCAGGAGTATATAGGGTACGAATACACCCCATTCCATAGTAATAAAGGGTGTGATGAACTCTCCACTCCACACCTGGGAATTTCAAGTTAATTTGGCTCCTACACAGACTTGGCTTACCTTTATGCTATATATAGATGTTGTATCACGTTTTTACACATCTTTTGACATATTTTGGAGATCAAGGGGCTGATACAGCTTCATAACTATTTTTTTATTAATTTCATTTTGTTCATACATATTTTTAGTCGCTAATTACAACATTGTGATTGCAATTATGACTATGCATGGATAGACGCCCTCTTTCCAGGGTTGAAGCCAAGAATATGATTATTATTTCTATGGATTAAGTTTTTTTTCTTTTCTTATCAATAATGGTTGTTTGATTGTTCTTATTATAACTATTTTAAGGATTCGTAACCCTTAGAATACATCCATTATCAACCTTGTGAACTCGGGAGAGGGAATAGGGAGATAGAACATGGGAATAAGCAGAGTATGGTTCTTGATTCTTTATAAAATAAGAAAGTTGAATTAGTATCTAGGACAGGGATGTACTTAGATACAGTACTTAATTCATATGTAGGATGATCTTTGTTAAGAACTTAAGTGAATTATTACATCCTCGCTCAATGGTGTAGGTGTAAGGTTCAACTTAGGTAATAGATTACAGGTTAGGAAACCATAATCGTGCAATTAACCCTACGAATCAACACCCAAGATAAGCAAGTTAGCGAATGAAATCCAATAGCATAATATGATTGGTTAGAGTCCTTCAACCCTGGGCTTTCTCCTACTGATTGTCTCAAGACCTTTACTTTCTGCATTGTTTAGTTTTAATTTACAATTTCTAAACTCTTTATTTGGTTACTCTCACATCTATTGGATCTAAAGTATGAATTGAAATCAAATCATTGCCAAATCTAGTCTCTGTGGGATCGATAACTCATCTTTATTGAAGGCTACTATATTACTTGGTAGACCATGTACATTTGCGTGTGCGCTTGGAAGCTGTCACATCACTAATAGTTCTCCAAAGTTTTCAAACTTTTAGATTTCTACACTTCTTTAAAATAGGTGAAAATGGGCTAGGTGGTTATTTTATAAGTATGAAGTACCGCTAAAGTGGGCCCTAGGCCACTTTAGTGGTCAGAGCTAAAGAACCCAGGTGCTGCTAAAGTGGTACCCATACTGATGGGGGAGGACGCTTAAATGGTCAGTTGGGGCTAAAGCATCTTATGGGTTCTTTAGCCGAGGCTTCTTTAACAGAGGACCCTTTGGGAGCTTAAGCGGAGGTCCATTTGAACACTTCAGCGGAGGTCCCTTTGGGTGCCTTAATTGAGGCTGCTTTAGAGTTCACACTAGCTGAAATACATCAGCTGGAGACTTTAAATTTTCTGAGACTCCGCTGAACCCTCGAGATTCATCAAGAATCCTGAATACACAAATGAACTATGTTTCCCTATCAAAATTGATGTTCTAGACTCAAAGGGCGTAGTCAAAATTTCCATTCAAGGTCATTTCAATGAAAAGTGGGTCCCACACCCATGTTCTATTTTTTTTTAATTTTTGCCAATAGCTCGAATAGAGTCTAGAAGCCTCGAGACCTGGGCCAAGGGCACCCTCAAATTAAGGCAATTGTTCGTCCTCAAGCAACTCAACACCAGGATATATATATGAACAACATCTTGATGGGCATTTCACAATAAAACCAACACAATCATACAATCATTCCACTAACCATTTGGTTATGCTATCTCAACACACATGGATCTACTATTGGTATTACCTACTAATCAGTACATTCACAGCCACAAACACAATACCCCAAAGAACTAAATTGAACAGATATAACTCAACATGACCTCACAGCCAAAGAAGTCCACCTCACATCACATAGTTAAATTGTGGACAAAACTAAGCTCTCGCTCTCAGAAAAAAGTTTCCAACATAGTTTACACATATAAGCTTGCCTTTATCATCTAATGCTATCTGGCGATTGACTCTCTAAGATCAAATAGGAATTTCTAAGGGTTATAATGAGGTTTTAGGTTCAATGAAGGTTATTTATTTGGGTATATGACTTAAATTACAAGAATTCACTCTCTTTTACCCTTTTTGGTAGCTACTTACCAAAATTAATGACCCTTTGATTCATTTCACAGTTATCCATCAGCGTTCCCGGCAGATTCACCTTTTATTTATTTATTTATTTTTATAAGAATACAACATAGCCACCCTCAACTTATGCTGATGCAGAAGGTTGAGGTGCACAATATCTATTTAGAATGCTAACTAGAACAAGGCCGGATGCTATCCCTCAAATTAATTTCAACTCAACCTCCTAGGCTGCCAACAATCCAGCAGTAGCCACCCTTAACTTAGGAGATTTGCCTATGTTAAAGTACATAGTGTCCACAATTGAACCAGGTCCAAATCTAAGTGCTTAAAACCTTATAGAGAGTGAATCAAACTTATTTGGATAGTAAAACACTAACACAGCTTAACAGGGTTGACAAAGGAAACACAATATTTTTGGTGGGTTAATCATTTGGCTAAGTGGACTAACAACACAAGGAGGCATACTATCCTCTCTTATTGAGTCAAAACACACGACAACATCTAATGAACCAGGCAAGTTCTAGGTGTAACACTTTTGTTAGAACTACACAAATACTCACCCACACAGGCACTGAGTTAGCTTCTATCCTACTAATTCTTGGGTTTTAAATCACCTAGCTATGCTTTGCTTCATTACTAACTTCTAATTCCATTATCATAATCACACATGGTTGCACAACACTTTACCACTTGGTAGGAGGAATTAATTATACATGAATGAAAAAACACACTTTTGCCACAATCAGTTGTCATCCATATATGTACAATAAGGTGCTAACAAGAATGGAACTTTTATTTCATGCAACAATATTACAAATAGAACATGAAAATAAAAATAGTGAAAATGAAAATCCAACACCTTAATACATCCCCATGGTACAAGAACATCCCACCCCCACAAAAAAAATAATGCTTTGTCCTCAATGCATAAAATTTTAAGTACAAAGGAGGGGAGAATACTTGTTGTGCCTACTATTTAATCTTAGGTGTCAGTGAAGTATGGGGAGGCACCAGCATCCTCACTAGGTGCAATGTTGACTCCCATGGTGGTGGGAGTACTCAAAATCTCTCCCTACAAAATTGGAGGTATCACATCTGTGACAGGTTCTGAAATTTGCCCCCTGACTGGGACCGAACTAGTGGATACTCTAGTTGCTTTATCTTGAAGCCTTTTATACTACTTCTCTACCTCTTTATTCGACTTCTTCATTTCCCACCGCATCTGGTAGTCTTCAAATTGGTTAGGTGTTATGGCTGTAAGTTTTCATTTCTTCTCTTCTTTCTTAGCAACTTTCTCAGTCTTTTTATCTGTTTATGCTACTTTCTTACCTTTGTCCTTGATCATAAGCTGAAAAAAGTTAAAGAGGCCCTCATCATCATCACAAGCAATCTGGACTGGATCAAAGATAGTCTGCTGTGGCTATTGATTTATCTTGTCTATATCTGCCCGGAGCTGTCTAACCTCCTCTATCACCTTAGCAAAATCTGGGATGGACATTGTATCATGCTTCTTGTTGATTCGCAACTCCATGTTTTCCATTTGCAGCTGGATGTTTCTGAAAGGGTGCAATGCTACCTCTATAATCCTCTGAACAAAGGGTTTGAATCTTTCCCCCATATGGCCATCTACTTTTCAACCTTTTGGATAGCTCGTATAGTCTTTACAAAGTTTTCATGGTTCAGCCTATACTCAGAATATTGGGGTGGGATAGATGCAGAGTCTAGAATCCTACCCCTAGGCATTGAATTTGAACCTGTAGACGTAGTAGGAGGTACGTACGTAGTAAGAGATAATGGCATACCTTCAAGGCCCTCTGATGATTCAGAAACTGGTGCTGACTGAGTCTGCTGAGCTAGAGATCTGCTGAATCTCATATCAAACCTCGATTCATCTTTTTTCTTTTTAATGTCCTTTTTGTGCAGTGTTGGGACCTCATTATCAATCCCACTAATCAAAGAGACATTTGCCTGCTTCCACAAGTTAGTGATAAGGCAAGGAAATGGCAGTGTCATCTGAGTCTTGTGAGCACGGAAAAACAACTCATCAGAGATGATGTGACTAAAATCTATGGTCAACCCTTCAATCAAAGCATCCATAATCATAGGTCTAGTAAGTTCCAAGTGATCATCACCTCCAGTGGGCATGAGCCTCAGTCGCACAATTGTCTACCAAAACTTGGCTCTGAAGCTGAGGGATTTCTTTGATATTTGCTCATGGAGGTCGTGTAACTATGCAGGCTCGCTCCCATCTGTTAGGATCCCTGCTAATTAGGGCCTTTGTGTAGCCCTTGTGAATAATTGATGCTCCAACTCAGGAATTGCCCCTGGTATCTGATAGTTGGGCCCAAATAAGAAACTGTTCAAAGTCCTCTCTGAAATGTCAATATCAACTCCATGGAAAAGAACTATCTCTAGCTTGTTCATGTCAGCCACTGATGCACCCGCGGGACAATCCTTTTTTCAGTAATGCTAAATAGTTTGCATAAAACTCGCCAACGAAGTTAGGTTGGTAGGATCCAAGTGGCTTATGCATCCAAGCCAACTCATACTCATTGAACCGCCGCTCGAGTTCGGGATACTCGTGCAGGGTTGTTGTTATGATCTGATACTCCTAAAAAATTACTCTTTTGATTGGTAACCTAACCGTTGGTGCCATCCCTTTGTAGAAGATATCACGAGAACCCACCACTTTCCATCTTAGGACTTCCCGTACTTGGGGATCCTTGCATTGGATTAAGTTAGGATTCTCCTGTTAGGGAGCCTCCTCTTGAATGGGGTTAGAAGTTTCAACCACCATCTCAACTGGAATCGAATTAGAGCTGCTGCTACTACTGTTTTCAACTTCCTCTTCAGACAAGGAGGATGAAGAAACCACTAATGACTTTGCCGAGAGTTATGGGCTGGTGCATCATAATTGGCTGCTTGGCCTCTACCCCGGCCTCTGGTTTATGGTAATTTGGGAGCCATGGTACCTAAAAAATGCAACATTTATAAATATACAGTTTTAAACCAGAGAAAAGAAATTTTTTTGACCAGCAACATTTAAAGGAGACGGTCCTTCGAGTATGCGACGGTCCGTCGAACCCAACCATTAGGTTCATTCCAGTAGATCTACTTCTGTGAAATGTACGATGGTCCAATGTGATGGTATGTCAAGTATGCGATGGTCTGTCGTGCATGCCATCGACTCTTATTGCAGATGTAACCCTCATTTTGGCATTTTGTCAAACACCTTACGTGTATCTCATGTAAAGGTAATTTTTACGTACTTTTGATCGATAAAACATCACCCTAACTTTCCATTCTTTGTCCATGGGTTACTCAGACTTCCCCCAGGACAGTATATACTAGGATTTGACTAAAATCAACAATATACCATTACCAAACAAAATAGAAAAAAAATGACTTTGATGCAATAGGTTGTTTTCACCTATTTGATTTCTCATCATGTTGAAGAAAAGGAAAGGAGAATTCATACCTGGTTGCTTTAGTATTGAATCACTACTTGGACTTGCACAATTCACTCCAAACAATAACATGAAGATTTGATTTAGTAAAATAAACTTATGACTTGTTATGAGAAAATGATAAGGGGGAAGTAGCATTTAAATAGAAGGGGAAAAAGGGAAGTTGAGAAATTATAAGGGAGAATGAAAAGTCACAGGTGCATTGAAGAGGTGGAAGTTACTTAACCCTTCAAATTATCAGTTTAAAACCATTTGGATCAGATAAGAATTAAAATTCAGCTATTTTAACTGATTCGACCCGACCCGTTAAACTAGGGTTAAGTACGACAATTAAATTGATGGTCGGTCGAGGATGCGATGGTCTGTCGGACATCCCATCACGACTATCCAGTAAATAACCATAGGTCCAATCTACTATGGTTCACACGATGGTACATCGAGGGTGCAATGGTCCGTCGGATAATCCCGGCGTGACTTTTCCAGATTCTTACTTTCTGGGCATAGTTGTGACGACTGATCACGATGGTTTGTCGAGCTCGCAACAGACCATCGGGTGATCCGTCGGCTACCTAAAACTCCTTCAGCTTCTTTTTTCCCTGCACCGTTGTGCCTGCACACTTTCACAAACCCTTTAGCATGCACAAATCAACAAAACAAATAACAAAATAACTTAAAGAAATACTATAAAACATCACAATGTGGGTTGCCTCCCACTAGCGCCTAATTTATCATCGCGGAATGACTTAGTTATCTCGATTACTCAAACTTCATCGAGATAGAAAGTAGTAATAATTTTTATCGAGTCTTTTGGACTAATATAAAGTTTGAGACATTGCCCGTTGACTTTGAAGACACTTCCATCTTCATTTTCAAGTTCAACTACTCCAGATAAGTAGAATTAACTAATTTTAAATGGGCCTGACCACTTGGACTTAAGTTTACCTGGGAATAGTTTGAGTCTGGAGTTGAATAGAAGCACCAAGTCATCTTTATGAAATTCCCTCTTTTCAATTCTGCGTTCATGGTGTTTCTTCATTCATTCCTTGTACAGGTCAGCTCTCTCATAATCTCTGAGACGGAACTCATCCATCTCATTAAGCTGCCTCAGTCTGATATTTGCTGCCTCATTCCAGTTTAGATTAAACTAATTGGTATGGAGACATTCCGAGAGGTTTCTTGAAAGATGTTCTATATTCCTATAATGCATCGTCCAACTTTCTAGATGAATCATTCTTGCTCGCATTCACAGTTTTGGCAAGGATAGCCTTGATTTCCCGATTGGAGATTTTCGCTTGCCCACTTGTTTACGGGTGATATGGTGTAGCTACCTTATCCTTATTAACTCCATATTTTTCCAATATGGATCGATACATCTTGTTGCAAAAGTGTAATCCTCCATCGCTTATGATGGTATGTGGTACCCTAAAGCGAGAGAAGATGTATCTTCTCAAGAATGAAACGACTCGGTTCCCTTCATTATCTGCTAGAGCCACAACCTTGAAACATTTTGATACGTTGTCAACATCAACTAGTATGTACTTTATCCTAAATGAGCTCATGAAGGTCCCCATAAAGTCAATCCCCAGATATCAAACAGTTCAATCTCTAACATCTTGGACATTGGCATCTCATGGAACTTTAAGATAGACCCTTTCCTTTGACATTGGTCACATCTCTTTATGAACTCATAAGTATCCCTAAATAAAGTGGGCCAATAGTAACTTCATTGAAGTACTTTTCTGGCAGTACGATCACCAGTATGATGACCTCCAACTGGGGAAGAATGAGTCGCTACTAGTACACTTAACATCTCTACTTCTGGAATGCATCTTCTAATAATGTCATCCGTACACTGCCAAAAAAGATACAGCTCATCCCAGAAATAGTGTTTCACATCATGGAGAAACTTTTTCCTCTGTTGGAAGGACAGATTCTCTGGGATTACCTTACTTACAATGTAGTTTGCGAAGTCAGCATACCAAGGTACTTTTTCAAACACTGCAGCCAATACTTTCTTATTCAGAAAGGAATCAGCAATTTCAAGCTCGTCTTTTACTGCTTGCTCGCTTTCAAGTCTGGATAGGTGATCATCTACCTGATTCTCACATCCCCTGTGATTCTTGACCTCAAAGTCAAATTCCTGAAGTAGCAATACCAATTGGATAAACCTTGGTTTAGCGTCCTTCTTCGCCATTAGGTACCTCAAGGCAGCATGGTTAGTGTACCACTACCTTGGTACCTAGCAAATATGCCCGAAACTTTTCAAAAGCATACACCACTGCTAGAAGTTCCTTCTCTATAACTGTATAATTCTTTTGATCCCTATTTAGGGCCTTGCTTGCATAATATATCGGATGAAACAACTTCTCTTTCTTTTTTTCGAGAATAGCTCCAAGTGCTACTCCACTAGCATCACACATAATTTCAAATGGCTTCGTCCAATCAGGAGAAACAATAATTGGATCTTTCACTAGTTTCAACTTAAGGCATTCAAACGCCTTTCTGCAATCATCATCAAAAACAAATTTGGTGTCCATCTCCAAGAGTTTGCAAAGCGGCTTCGCAATCTTGGAGAAATCCTTTATGAATCTACGATAGAACCCTGCATGGCTAAGAAAACTGCGTACCCCTTTGACTGATATAGGAGGTGGTAGTTTCTCAATCACCTCAATCTTTGCCCTATCTACCTCAATGCCTTTAGCTAAAATTTGGTGATCAAGAACAATGCCTTTCTTCACCATGAAGTGGCATTTTTCCCAGTTAAGAACAAGGTTGAAATCTTCACACCGCTGTAATACCCAACTCAGATTTAGAAAGCATAGTTCAAAGGAATCACCAAAAACCGAGAAATCATCCTTAAACACCTCCACGGTTTCTTCAACTATATTAGAAAAGATTGACATCATGCACAACTGCAAAGTTGTTGGTGCATTACATAACCCAAAAGGCATTCTTTTAAAATAAAACATATCGTATGGGCATGTGAATTTCATCTTATCCTGATCTTTAGGAGCAATGGAAATCTGGTTGTAACCGGAATACCCATCTAAGAAGCAGTACCACCCTCTCCCTACCAACCAATCAAGTATTTGATCCATGAAGGACATTGGGAAGTGGTCCTTTAAGGTCCATGAGTTTAGTTTGTTATAGTCCATGCAGACTCTCCACCTAGTCACAGGATTGAGAGGAATCAACTCATTCTTTTCATTTGCAACAACTGTCATGCCCCCTTTCTTGGGCACTCATTGAACTGAGCTTACTCATTTACTGTCGAAAATAGGATAAACCACTCCTGTGTCCAACCACTTAATAATATCCTTCTTAACCACCTCTTACATTGGTGGGTTAGGTCGGCACTGATGCTGATGGTTGGGGTACAGTCCTTCTCTAGTTGTATATTATGAGTACAGATGCTAGGGAGAATGCTAATAATGTCAGCAATAGTCCAACCTATTGCTCTTTTGTACCTTTAGAGCACCGAAATAAGTGCTTCCACTTGCTTCTCACCCAAATCAGCTACAATAATAACGGGTAGCATGTTTCTATCTCCCAGAAACATGTACCTTAAATATCCAGGCAGCTCTTTTAATTCCAACACCGATGGCTCTTCAATGGACGGCTTAGCCAGTGGTGTTGGTCTATTCTTTAGATCAAGATCGAGTTTCTTAGGATCATAAGAGTATGATCTCATTCCTATCAATGCACAAACCATCTCTTCGTACTCCTCAACGACCTCACAATCAAAATTCATCAGCACTGCAGCTAGGGGCTCGACAACAAATCTTTTCTCTATAGGTACCTCCTGCTCATCCTCATAATATACATTAATAATTGAGACCAAACTCATCTCACTTTGTTGCTTCAT
The DNA here is from genome assembly GCA_030864215.1 of Capsicum pubescens. Classification (NCBI taxonomy): domain Eukaryota; kingdom Viridiplantae; phylum Streptophyta; class Magnoliopsida; order Solanales; family Solanaceae; genus Capsicum; species Capsicum pubescens. Next base: position 193,587,513 of record CM061548.1, on the reverse strand, counting down.
TGATTGCCATACATCAAATCTCACCACTTCATCATCTAACCTAAATAAGAGCTCATTCACTCGCAGATGAATCAACACACTCTGGGTTGCGAGGAAAGGTCGACCCAAGATTATAGGCACCTCAAAGTCTACCTCACAATCCAAAATAACAAAATCCGCCCGTAATATAAAGCTAGCAACCTTCACCAGCACATCGTATAAAATACGAATAGGTCATTTTATCTACCTATCCGCCATCACAAGTTGTATGTTGGTGGGTGTGGGGTCTCCTAAACCTAACATTTTATACACAGCTAGCGGCATCAGATTGATGTTAGCTCCCAAGTCGCATAGAACTTTAGCAAAGTCAAGAGGCCCAATAGTGCAAGGTATAGTGAATGCTCCTGGATCTACCTTTTTCTGCACCAGAGAGCTTGTGGAAATAACACCGAAATGATAGAGATTGTCCATCGGCTCAAAACTAACTGACTGCTTCTTTGTGACAAGATCTTTCATGAATTTTGTGTACTCGGACATTTTCTCCAATGCCTCCTCTAATGGCAGATTAATAGTTAGTTGCTTAAGCATGGTTATGAATTTGCCAAACTTTATGTCATCGGCCTTCTTCTTCAACTGATGGGGAAATGGAGGCAGTGGTTTTGGAAGAGTGGTAACTACCACTTTTGCCTCTTTTCCCTTATTCTTCTCTAACTCGCCAACCTGCTGACTGTTGGATGGTACATCATCATTATACTTATCTGATTTCCCTGACTCCACCGGATGATAAATCTCCACTTCTTCACTTTGATCTTCTACTATATCAACCGCAGGCTTTCCCACAGTAGGTCTTACCAATACCTTACCAATTCTAGTGGTGACTGCAATACATTACCCATCCCTTCTTGGGTTCTGCACTGTGTCACTTGGGAGGGTGTCAGCTTTTCTCTGATTAAATATAGTAGAAAGTTGGTCCATCTTTTATTCCAGCTGTTTTATAGAAGTAGAGTGAGAGTCAACTAGCTGGTTTATTAAGGATAAAATGATTTTCATCTCATTCACTCTGGTACTTGTTGCTTCTACTCCCATCAATAGCTTGGCCATCATGTCTTCCATAGACATCTTCCCCAAACTAGTTACACCAACTGCACAATTTTTGGGAGGGACATACAACCCACTTTTTTCACTCTTACTCTTCCAATTTCCTTGATCACGGTCCATATATCATGATTTATCATAATAGTTCCGACCTTGGTTTCCTCCATTGACTCAAAACCCCCCTGATTGTTCAAGTAATTTGCCTCCTCCTCAGAATCAGAGTCAACCCTTCCTTGTGATTCTACAGCTTTAACCTTCTTCGTCTTCCCCAATAATAAATATTTGGTGAGGAGATCCATGTCTTTCTTTGTGTGATCCATATCTTGGTCACGTTCTTCTTCTTTTTTCCTCTATGCTACAGTCATGCTATAGATACTGTGGAGCTTGATACCTCAGAATCCCTGGTATGCCAAGCTCTACTTTGTTTTGTCATACGGTCAAGCATGCCAGTTGCTTCAGGGAAGGTGAGGTCCATGAATGACCCACCTACTGTGTTTTCTACCACTATCTTAGTTACAGAGTTCAAGGCCCGATACAATATCTCCATCAAGTGGACATTGGTCAACTGATGATTTGGGCACGGCATAAGTTTTTTCTTGAATCTCTCCCAAGTCTCATAGAGAGCTTCAGTTGAAAGCTTCCTGAAATTGCTTATTTCATCTCTCAACTGTGCTCTCTTGGATGACGGCAAGAATTTTTCTAGGAAAGTGTCTTTCAATTGCCTCTAATTAGTAATAGAGTCGGCAGTTAGACCATTCAACCATAGAGTTGCCTCTCCAGATAGAGACTATGGAAATAGCTGCAATCGAATAGCATTTTTTCCTACCCCTGGGTTGTCAAGAAACTTGCATATTGAGATAAAATTAACCAAATACATATTCGGGACGTCACCCACGAGTGCACCAAATAATCCTTTGAGATGGAATAGCTGGATCATAATGCTTATAATATAAAACTTGGCTCCGAGTTCTAAGGGAGGAGAAATAATAGCCCCTGTTGCACCATCTCTATCCAAGTTATCATCCTTCTCCTCTAGATTAAATGGGGTAGCTTCGCATTCTAGTCTCACTCTCACAGGGATATTTCTATTGACATTCATATTTATTGGTGCAGGCAAATTATCTGCATGCCTCGGGTTGACTGGAGCTATTAAATCATCACCACCCAGATCCTTATTATCTGGGTTTTTTCGTCGGCCTACATTATCTGCATTGTGCTGGTTTACTTGTACAGTTGCCAAGGTGATCAATCTGGCTGCTTTCTACTGAGCAGCTACTCTTTTTTGGTCTTGTTGACCATCCATTCTTCCAATAAGTTGAGGTTCTGGATGAATAGGTAATAAAGGTTCACCTGATCTCCGAGTACTTGGCATACAAGATGATCACCCTGCACAAAATAAAAACAACAAATAAAATGTAAAAATTTTGGGAAATTTGACCAAAGGTCAAGCAACAAACACAAACTTAATTGGCAACCGTATTCCTCGTCAATGTAGCTAAAATTTAATACACCCAAATTACACCTCTCTTATAAGAGAGTAAGCAATCGCTGTCAAATATAGAACCCAACTGGGTTGGGTGTCAAATCCCACAAGGAATACTTTGTTCACTAAGTATTGTGACTATTATTAGACTGTTGATCTAAGGTTCTAAAATAAAGGGGGTTTGGAAATGTAAACAGTGTTTTTCTGTATTTGCATTACATAAAGATCTAGCTACTGAGAGTAAAAGTAGAGTTTATTTAAATGAGAATGAATTAACTAGAGTTATGCTCACCAAGATGTTCAAACAATCAGGGTTGTGAGTTTGTGTTCGAATTCTAACTTATGTATCCAATTGCAAGAATTATTGAATTTTAAGGATTACCCACGTGTTTCTCAACCTAATGAGAATTTCACCCTTTACTTCTCTCAAAATTAAAGAATTCATCCATTATTCAATAACACTCTCATGAGGGTTGATCATGTTAAGGCATCAACCCATTAACCCAAAGGGTAAACCTATAGAGTTCATGTGAATAACTTCTTTTCCCAACATCCACTTTCTTGTCAGACAAGTGGAGTACATGGGCTCACTGCTTAATTTTCCAACCAAGACATGTCATTAAGATGAATAAAGATTTATGCAATTTCAATAGATGTTAGAAATCAAACCCATTCATAAACCCAAAATAGTTCTCTACATCCCTATATAAAGGTTGTATGCATAGTTGTAGGGCTGGTCCATAAGATGCTCATGAAGGTTCTCAAGAAGGTAAGACAGGAGGTCGATCAGGAGCCCAGACAGGTGGTGAGTGTGGTCAGTTATATGTCATACTTTCTAGACCTGAGGCTGAGCCTTTATATACAATTATCATCGGTGTGATCTTGGTGTTCCCTCAATTGGATTTTTCTTTGTTTAGACCAGGATCTACTTATTCTTATGTATCTTCTTATTATGTCCTACGATTAGAGTTATCTAGGGATTCATTATCTACTCCTAAGGATGATTCTTTAGTTGTGGATCAGGTTTATAGATCATTAGTTATGATTGTTGCAGAGTTTGATACTTAGGTTGATTTTACAATATAGATATTGTTGGATTTTATGTATTCTGCATAGATTGGTTATCCCACTATCATATAGTCTTGGATTGTTTTGCCAAGATTGTTACCTTCATCATTCCTGGCATACCCCCAATTATGTGGGAAAGAGGGGTTAGTTGCCAGCCAATGGGAATTATTTCTTATACTCATGCTAGGAGGCTTATTTCTAAGGGTTGCGAGTCTTATCTTTCTTATATTTGTGATGTTAATGCGAAGGGTCTGTTGCTTAACTCAATTCCTATAATTCATAAGTTTCCTGAATTTTCCCTACCAATCTACCTGATCTTCTTCCTGAACATGATATAGAGTTTGTTATTGATCTTAAGCCAACAAACTGACCTATTTCTATGGCACCCTACCATATGGCTCCTATCAAGCTGAAGGAGCTAAAATCTCAACTTTAGGATTTTCTTGGTAAGGGTTTTATTTGACCAAGTTTATCCCCTTGGGAATATCCTATGTTATTTGTCAAAAAAATGGATGGATCCACGTATATGTGCACTGATTATAAGTATCTTAATAAGGAGATGATGAAGAGCCGATATCTTATGCCTCACATTGATGATCTATTTGACCAGCTTTAGGAGTAGTGGTGTTATATAATATTGATTGAGGTTCGGTTACCATTAGTTAAGGATTCAAGCTGAGGATATCCCAAAGACAACCTTTAGGAACCGTTATAGTCATTATGAGTTTCTAGTGATGTCTTTTAGGTTGACCAACATCCCAGCCGCATTTATGGATTATATGAACCGAGTCTTCAGACATTATTTGGATTCTTTTGTTATTAGGTTCATCAATGTCATCCATGTGTATTTGAGGAGTAAAGAGGAGAATATGCAGCATTTGAGGGATTACGCTCCAGACTTTGAGAGATCATATGCATTTTTCCAAATTCTCTAAGTGTGAGTTTTTGATTGAGTCGGTGACATTTCTTGTACATGTGGTGTCTAAGGATGGTATTTTGGTAGACCTAGGAAAGACTGAGGCTTTTAGTGATTGGGCTAGTCCTACTTCTCCAACTATGGTTCGTAGCTTCACTGGTTTGGCCCATTACTATAGACAATTCATTGAGAGATTTACTGCCTTTGCAGCACCGACGACTAGATTGACTCAAAATGAGATTCCTTTTTAATGGTTCAAATAGTGTGAGTAGATCTTTGGAAATCTTAAGAGATTTCTCACTTCAGTTCCTATCTTGGATCTTCTTAGTGATTGTGGGGGATTCATCATGTATTGTGATGCTTTTGGCATTGGTTTTGGTTGTGCGTTGATAAAGCAGGGTTGAGTTATTGCTTATCTATCGAGGTAGCTAAATGTATAGTCATTCAACTGCCCCACTCATGATTTGAAGTTGGCAACAATAATTTTTGCATTTAAGAGTTAGAGGTATTACCTTTATGGTGTGCATTATGAGATCTTCATGGATTATCATAGTACTCAACATCTTCTGACCCAGAGAGAGTTTAATTCTAGGCAGCGTAGATGGATGGAGCTGCTTAAGTATTATGATATCTCTATCATGTATCATCCAGGCAAGACAAATGTGGTATCCGACACCTTAAGTCTGAAGGTGGTGAGTATGGGTAGCTTGTCTTATATTTTATTTTCTCAGAGGTCCTTGGTATGGGACATGTAGTCCTTAGCCAACTTGATAGAGCAACTTAATATTTTACACCCTACGAGGATTCTTGCCAGTGTTGAGAAAAGGCCATCTCTATTTGAGCAGATTTGGTGTCGTCAGTTTGAGGATAAGAGACTTTTCATTCTCCGTGATCGGATGTTGAGTGGTGAGTTGTAATGCCTTGGGTTTTTGTTCCTTTAAAATTTCTGAATTTTTATCCTTGCTGTCTTAACTACGACTCACACTATGAGTCATAGAGTGTCTTGATGGGTCATGTTCCCCTAGTTGTAAGGTGTCCAGTGAATGGTGCTTTAGTTGTTTTCCTGAGTATGACTTAGGGATATGAGTCGTAGGGAGTCTTGACGAGTCCTAGGGATCCAAGTCGTAACTAAATCGGTAATTTAGTGGTTAAGTTCTTCCCTGATTATGAGTGTCTCACTAAAAGTGGTAAGGACTTGTTACAAGTTGTTGGGTGCAAATTATAGGATGTTCAGTATTTAGCCAATTGAGTTCTTTGTTGACTACAAGTGGACCCTATGAGTCATAGGGTCCCATTATAAGTGGTACCATTTGATTCATAAGGTCAATAGTGTGTGGGTATCCTGGGAATTGTCTTGGATATGACTCATGGTGATGAGTCATAATGAGACTATACGAGTCGTATAGTGACCCGTAGTTATTGATGACTAAATTTTTTCTATTTAATTTGAGGGCACTTTGGACAATTTCCTCCTTGCCCTATTAAAACCTCACATCCATAAAGCACTTAAGGGTGTTATAATTCATCCTTAATGTACTCAAACACTTCAAAGGCTCTTTCAAATTTTCTCAAGTATCCATACTTACGATTTCTAAGAAGTAGGTCATCCAAGGTCTAAAGGGTTGAATTCCTTTCGTGAAACTTGGTATTTAAGGCATGTTGCTCTTCCCTCATTGTTAATTTGGTAAAATCATATGTTTTAAAGTATTGTTCATGAGCTATTGATGTTGGTTTTAAACAAAGGTTGAGGGTTTGAATGATTATTGATCGAACAATATTTCCCATGGTTTACATATGATTATTCATGCTTTAATTAAGGTTTTGAAGTTGTGCGTGAATGGTTGTGGTGAATGAACTAGTGAATTGTGATTTTCCCCAAACTTGTGACTTTTGAATTGGTTATGACCCCAATGCCATATTGTGAAATTGTTTTTCAATTGTGAGAAATGCGGGAATTTGAATTATCCTTGAACTATTTCATTATGATTTTGAATATAACCTTACGAGGTTGTGTAATTCCCCAAGCTAATGTAAAATTAAACCTAGGGGGTTGTAAATTCCCCCAATTGATGATAATTGGTTTGGCATGTTGATGTTACCTTACAAGTGTAGTTGGTATGATGATACCAGCAGTGTATACCTTAATTGTAATATGGTTCAATGAATGGGAATGTGTGATACTTGTGTTAGTTGGGCTTTAATGAGGGTTGTGTAGTTGAGTCATAAAAGTGGACGTCTCGAGGAACAAATACTGGAAACCGTGATTGCCAATGCAGGGGTCTATAAGACCGGGAGGTTATAGTCCCCCTTATTATTATTATCATATGATTGAGAGGTTTGAGTCCCCCACATTATATTACATGATTTGGTGCTCGTGTCACTATGATATTCCAGGAGGTCCAAGTCCCCCATAGTACATATGTATACCTTCTAGTTCGTGCGGCCACACGTACGGAGGACCTACCAGAAGGGGGAGAGTTGGGCCCATATAGCTCGTGGGTTTCTTTGTATGTTATGACAGTTGAGCTACACAATCTAGACTGAAGTTTTAAAGTGCATGCTAAGACTTGTTCCATGTTCCAGCATATGATATAAACATATATATATATATATATATACATTTACGTATGTGCATTGGTTTTGAATGATTTTGAACTATTGATCATAGCATTATGTTATCCTTATCCCTGAGTTTTATGCTAGTGTTCATCCCACTAAAAATCTCCGGGCACTATATCCCCATGCAATACAGGGTCTAAAGGTAAGGGTACTTTTCCTGGGAAGAGTTAGGTGGATTATCTCAGTTCGTTGGTTCGTTATAGTGAAATGGTGAGCTTCCATACTTTGAAATACTTAAACATTTCATCAGTTCTTATCATAGACTAGAGTTAAGAGTTTCTTTATCATTAACATTATCACTTTCATTCTTATTATTATCTATCAGAGTCGGGGACATGTTCCTACCAAGACTAGTTTTGGTTCTTCTGTTAGAATGCTTTGTTGGATTACTATGGATATTGGGTAATGTTGATCGGTTGTTTGGTCAGTCATCGAACATCGGTTATAGACATGTCCTTAAGCTTTATGCATATTTTCTTGTTATATGTTTGGAATTCATCCAACAATGAGGGATGTTGTGTTTGGTTTGGTTAGATGTAGGGAGTAATCTCCAGTCTATGTGGGACTTGAGATTCCCGTCATGGCCAGGCCCTAGTTTGGGTCATGACAGATATGGTATCAAAGCCTAGGTTTAGTGTCATTGGGTGTCCAATATATCCTTGACAACAAGAGTCTCATTTATGGGTGTGTAGCACTTATCAGGGAGAGGCTACGAGTCATTTAGGAATGTTTCCCTTTCTTGTTGTTCTATCTTTCAGTTACAGAGTCTAAGGTCTTGAATGTCCTTTAATTATCATATGTTTTCTTTTCATATCACCCCTACCAGAAGATCTGATGTTCGTGGAAACCCCTTTATCCCATTTAAGGATAATGTGGACAGAGCTTGTCCAACTCCAGGAATTCATACCCAATCTAGGGTCGCTGCTTCTTATTTTCCTGATGGAACATCACCGGTTCCCCTATCCCTTCTCAGGTTCCCCAGGCTAGCATATCTAATGCTGAGTTTTGCTAGCAAATTCATTTTCTTACCTAGATGGTATCCTCCCAGACTAAGCGTGTTGCTTTTGTTGCTCTATCATTTGAGGCCACTAAAGGCGTCCAATTTATTAGGTTGAGTCCTTCTATTTTCACTAGTTCTAAAGTTGAAGAAAATCCTTAAAATTCCATTGATGAAATGGAAAAAATCTTCCATGTTATGCATACTACTAATGTGGAGGGTGTAGAGTTCACCGCCTATCAGTTGAAGGATGTAGAACACCAGTGGTATGAAGAGTGGGAGCAACTTAGGGGTAATAATATTGAGTCGACTTTATAGGATGACTTCTCTAGTGATTTTCTTGATCGCTTCTTTCTCGGATGTTGTGGGAGGCAAAAACTGAGGATTTCATAAATTTGAAGAATAGAAGAATATCAGTGAATGAGTATACCTTGAAGTTTCACCAGTTGTCACGTTATGCTCCAGAATTGGTGTCTAGCATGATGGCTAGAATGAGGAAGTTTACCTCTCAGTTATCCCGTGAGTTGATCTTGGAGAGCAAGGCTGCCTTGTTGAACAAGGATATAGACATCTATAGACTTGTGGTGTATAAGAAACAAGTGGAAAAGGAAAAGAAGAAGCAAGCGTAGATGAGTGAAAGGCAGAGTAAGAAGTTTTGATATTGGGATCAGGGTGGAGGTCAGCAACAAAGTGGTAGAGATGGTGGAAAATAGTCTAAGAAAAAGTGGGGCAATTTTAGTTCTTACTCTATGGATAATGCTCCTTATACAAAGTCGTTGGGTGATCATTATCCTCAGTATAACACTGGTTTTAGAGCACCAGAAGCCTAGCCTCAGGCTAGTGGGGCTCAATCGGCTCCATCGTATCCTCTCTATAGATTTTGGGGTCAGGTGCACCGTGGCATCTATGAAGAGGGGAGGAACAAGTGCTTTAAATATGGTCATATTGGTTATATGCAGAGGGATTATCCTTTTAAGGTTACTTCTAGGGCAAATAAGATTCTTGTTGCTACTTTATCAGCTCCTGCACCAAACGGTGCTACTTTTGGTTCTGACTCTGGCACTGGATAGAATCATTTGTATGCTCTTACCACTCACTGAGATTTTGAGGCATCCCTCGATATTTTTACTAGTATGCTTAAACTCTTATCTCGTGATGTTTATTATCTACTTGATCCTAGGTCTACTCTATCTTTTTTGACACCTTATGTGGCTATTCATTTTGTCTTTGATCTTTAATGTATTTCGAACTCCTATTTTGTGTCCACCCCAGTGGGTGATTCCATTATGTCTAGAAGGGTCTATAGGGGTTGTGTGATGTCGGTCTATGGTAGAGAAATCTTGGTAGATCTGATAGAGTTGGACATATTAGTCTTTGATATGATTTTGGGGATAGATTAGTTGTATTCGTGCTATGCATCTCTTGACAGTCGGACATGATTGATCAATTTATATTTCTTTAATGATCTAGTGATCGAGGGGGAAAGTAGTTCCCTATTACCTATAGGAAGTTTCATCTCATTTATTAATGCCTAAAAATTATTTTGTAAAGGGTGCCTTTATCACATAGTGCATGTTAAGGATTTTAGATCCGAAGGTCCTTTTTTATAGTATGTCCCTATGGTCTTTGAATCTCATGAGTGTTTCCTGATGATCTTCCTGGTATTTTTCCCGAAAGGGAAATTGATTTTGGGATTAATCTTTTTCTGGATGCTCGTCCTATATCTATCCCTCCTTACAGAATGGCTCTGGATGAGCTGAAAGAACTCAAGAAGTAGTTTAAGATCGTCTTGATAAGGCTTTTATCTGCCCTAGTGTGTCTTCGTGGGGTGCTCCTGTTCTTTTCATGCATAATAAGGATGGATCCATTTGGATGGGTTTGTATTACTGACAATTGAATAAGGTTACCTTGAAGAATAAGTATCCACTTCTGAGGATTAATGATCTCTTTGATCAGCTTCAGGGTGCTAAGTTTTTTTCTAAGATTGATCTTTGGTCGGGGTACCATTAGTTGAAAATTAGAGAGGTAGATATCCCTAAGAATGACTTTCAAACCTAGTATGGTCCTTTTGAGTTTTTTGTGATGTCTTTTGGTTTGACTAATGCCATGGTAAAATTTATGGATCTTATGAATTGGGTCTTCCATCAGTTCTTGGATTTGTTCGTGATTTTCTGTATCGATGATATTTTGGTATATTCTAAGAGCGAGACGGATCGTGCTGATTTGAGGTGGATTTATGCACTTCAGTGTTGTTATCCTAGCTTATTGAACCTAGTTTTGATGACTTCTAATGTGGTTAATGTGTTAATGATGATATAACTGAGAATCCAAGTGTTTAACTATGTGATTACAATGTTTAAAGTGTTTTCCAAACAAGTTTGTACTTAAATTGGTCACTTAGAGTGAAAATGAGAAAACTAGTGTTACTATCTTGAGCTAGGTGTTTGTCTAGTTGATCTTGATGGATTCTAATGCATAATGAGTTCATAATGGTTTGATTGTGTAATTATTTTTTAAAAAACTTGTTTATAATGTTTAAAGTTCAATTGTATCAATCCAAGAGTCAAAACACTAAGCTAAAGATTTAAAGGACGACACCAGTCTTAGCTTGAGTTTCAAGTTCATTGTCTTGAACATTGTGTTGCTTTGAGCTCTAATCCATGGTTTTTATGATATAGGATCCTTGGTGATTTGATTATGATGATATATGGAGGATACAAAATCTCAAAATCAAGTGAAAACAACACCACAAAACTTTGGATGGAAAGACAAGTGCAAGGCAAAGTTTAAATGTCATAAATGCAATTTCCAATGTGCCCTAGGGATAAAGGGGCAATCCACCCCTTATTACAGGGGATAAAGAAACATTTTGCACACCTTAGTCCAGGTGAGAAACAAAAGCATGTTATACTATACTACCTGGGAGTAAGCAACGCGTCGCTACGCTTATACCCACATGGCCAAATTTTGATCCTATAAATAGGACACTTGTACTCATTGTTAAACACCTTGGAAGTCTTGGAGTCTTTGAGAGAAGATAGAAAACAATTAAAAGGGTTTTTATTCTTTTACTTTATTTGATTTATGGATTATATCATGTATTCATTTATCTTTATTACGGTTATGTCCATTAGCAGTTAAACGCCCCCTTTTCGGGGTTAACACCAAGAACATGATTATTATTTCTTTGAATTGAGTTTTTTTTGATTGCTTATCATATTTGGATGTTTATTTATCCTTGTTATAACTATTTTATGGATTTGGCACCCTTAGAATATATCAATTATCGATTTTGTGAGCTCGAGAGGGTGAATAAGAAGAAAGAAAGTGGGGATAAATAGAGTAAGGTTCTTATCCTTTTATAAAATAAGGGATTTAAATTAGTGTCTAGGATAGAGATATACCTAGAATCGTTATTTGGTTCAATATGGGATGAAATAAAAATGTGTTTAGCTTAGTTCTCACATCCCCACTCAATGATGTAGTTGTGGGTCTAAATTAAATAGGTGATTAGAGGCTCGAGATACCATGATCATAATATCAACCCCGTGAATCAACAACCAAGATAAGTAATCCAACAAATGAAGTTCAATAGTATGATATGCTTGTTCATAAAGCCTTAACCCCGGATTTTCATCTAGTGATTGTCCAAAGTCTTTACTTTCCCACATTATTTTAGTTTACTTATAGTTTATAAGCTTTTAGAACTCTTTTGGATACGTTGCACTAGTTAATCTCAATTTTTAAACTAGAATATGATAGTTTCTTAACACAAGTCTCTAAGGTATCAATATTCGGCTTTATTTAAGGCCACTATATTACTTGGTGAGACCACGTACACTTGCATGTGCACTTGGGTGCAACAAGTTTTTGGCACCATTGCCAGGGACTTGTAAATTGGCACTATTTTAGTTTTAGTTTTACTTTTTAGATTTCTTTGGTGCTTTACACTTGGACTAGATATTGAATCTGCACGAAATAGGTTTACAGGCTAATAAGATAGAAAGGAATAGGAAATTAGTTAAACCAAGCCCCGAACCCAAGCAATGCTTTCACTAATTAAAGAGAGAAGCAATACTTCTGCACGGTATCCTGCAAATTCAAGAGGAACAAGATAATCCTTCTCTCATGGCTAAAGATCTACCAGCACGCAAGACAGTTCGTGAAGTGGTAATCCTACTTCCGACAATTTAACCTCCCCTTTTCAAAAACTAGCTGCTAGAGGTAACTTTGAGCTGAAACAGAACATGGTGTAGCTTTTGATAAGTAGTGGACAGTTTATTAGACTTTCACATGAAAATCCACAAGTCCATTTATGGAATTTCTTGGAGATCAGTGACACATTCATCCCAACGGATGTGTCAACTAACTATGTTAGGCTTAGAATTTTCCCTATTTCATTATTAGGGGAAGCAAAGAAGTTGTTGAATGCTGAGTCGGTAAGTTCAATCACCACCTGGGATGACTTAGTCTAGAAATTACTTATCCAATTCTTTCTATCTGGTAAGACTGTGAGACTGTGTAATGAGATTGTGAGCTTCAAAAAGAAGCTATATGAGAACATATATCATGCGTGGGAGAGGTTCAAAGCTCTTCTTTAGGACTGTCCACATCATCAATAGTCAAAAAAGGTACTAGCTCACACTTTTTTTAAGGCACATGATCACAACACAAAAATTTTGTTAGATTCATCTATAGGTGGTCAAGTGTTGGAATTGACGTATGATGAGTTGTATACCTTATTGAATCAGATTGCTTAAGGGAATCCCAAGTGAAATTTTGACTCAAGAAGTGCTACAAAGAAGGTTGCAAGTGCATTAGAGGTGGACCAGTTTACTACTATATTTGCTCAGATTACTACACTACAAAATTAGTTAACTACTTAGTCCAGCAATATGAAATTGGGGGTTACACAGCCTGTAACAACATTTAATGCAATTCAGCAGACAAATACTTGGCGCGAGGTTTGTGGCAACAGTGATCATTCTGCAGCTATGTGTGCTGTGAATCCTGAGTCAGTGATGTTAGTGGGCAATGCTCAAAGGTCGATTATGGGAATGCCTACAATCTAAAGTGGCAGACTCAGCCACCAAATCCATCATAGAATAACCAACAACAACAATTTTAGTAGCAGTAGGTTTAAGAAAATCAGTCCACAAATCAAACTAGCAAAATTGAAGAGATGCTGAAATAACTTTTAGCATCTCACACACAGTTGACAACAAATATCATGAGTCAACAGGTGGATACAATGAACTTGGAGATCTAGGATAGGAAAATGTTACAGGCATAAAATGTTAGGCCTTAAGGTGGTTTGCAAAGTAACATTGAACCTAATAAATAACTAATGGAAATCACTTTGAGAAGTGGTAAGAAGTTAAATAAAAAACCTCCAAAGGCAACTAAGGAGGTAGATACGGAGATAGCTCCTAATCAGGTTGATGACAAAGTTGTTGCAAATTCTAGAATACCTGAGTACTAGAAAACAAAAGTTGTTGAATAGGTGAAGAAGAGACCACCACCACCTTTCCCACAGAGGCTTAGAAAAGCGAAGAAGGATGTGTAGTTCAAGAAGTTCTTTGACACGTTTAGAGAGCTTCAAATTAATCTTCCTCTTTTAGATGTTTTTCAGGGAATGCCCAAGTATGCTAAGTACTTGAAGGACGTGTTCACTAATAAATTTAAGTTGCAGAATATGGAGACAGTAGCACTCACTGAGGAGTGTAGTTCTGTAGTGATGTGGAAGATGCCCAAAAATCTCAAAGACACTGGGAGTTTTACTCTCCTTATTCAAATTAGCAATAGTGAAGTGGTATACATACTTAGTGATTTGAGGAAAAGTATCAACTTGATTCCACTTTCCTTGTTCAACACTTTAGGCTTGGGAAAGCTGAGACAAAGCTATGTGTTACTCTATTTGGCAGACCGGCTCATAGCCCATCCTGAACAAAATTATAGAGAATGTTCTCATCAAGGTTGGTAGGTTTATTATTCCTGCAAATTTTATTGTTTTAGATTTTCAGGAAGATGAAAGAGTGTCATTCATCTTGGGATGTCCATTCTTGGCGACGGGAGGAGCCTTAATAGATATGAGAGAGGGTATGCTCACAATAAGGCTAGGTGATAAAGAGGCAGTTTTCAAAGTGTACAAACCACTCAACACACTATCCCACTATAAAGATTTGTGCATGATTAAAGTGATTTAAGGGTATAAGTGTAGGGTGGTGGAGTTTAGTCCACTAAAAAACTCTTCAAACTTCCTCTTGAGCAGCCTAAGCCACAAATACCCTAGCCCAAAATGATGTAGATTAAGGAACCTGAAAAGGCTATTGTTGAGAGAGTTGTTGACCTTAAGAGTTCACACTCACAAGGTAAGAAACAAATAATAAGATGGCCTCTATGTAGGAGGAAGAGGATGAAGGAAAATGAATTAGTCCAAGATTGGGTCATGTCGCAACACTAAATTAGGCACTAATTGGGAGGCAACCCATGTTAAGGTAGGTTTTATTTTTAGTATTTTTATCATTTTTACTTCACTAGTTTTTTTTGTGTTGATTTACAGGTTGATGGTAAGTCTAAGTACTAGAAAACTTGAGCTAAGAAGCATGACAAAGACTAAGTGTAGGGTCCCCAAACCCCCTTGATGTACAAAGATGCTACTAGCTAGGCCTAGAGGCATCATGGAGCAATTCTATCACTACTATTAAAGTATACTTTGGGGACAAAGTAGATTTTTAAGTGTGTGGTGGGGAAATTCCTATTTTTAAGGTAACTTTAAAAAATTTTGTGTTAGGAATAAGTGGTATACTCTTATTGGTGTTATGTGTGACTGCATTATGCAAGTATTTTAGTTGTAAAGAGCATGTTTATTGTGTAAATTATTACTTTTTAGACTCCTAGTCTCATGTTTATGACTCTTGTACTTGTTGTATTAATGTTGAATTCCTGTTATTGTTTGGTTGAGATTCTATGATGATCCTTCATGAGTTGAGCATGTACCATGTATGTGTGAGGTTATTTTATATTCCATGTTTCACTTGATGTTAGAACTTGCCTTATGTGTGTGCAGAGCGAAATAAACAATATGGGTTTAGGATATAATATAGGCATTTCTTTAATATCCATGTTCATACCCTCTTTTAACTACCCTTGTGCTTAATTCTAGATAGCCCCATTGATCCTTTAGCTTATTTTCTTGCCAACCTCATATGTTTAATGTATCCCCTTCTTTGATTGACCTTAATTTGATCCAAAGCTCCTAAGTGTTTTAGTGTAAAATTAATTCAGTAAGGAGTTTGAAAAAGTAGGAGAAATGTAAAATCGAAACCCCAAAGTAATAGTTATTGGTATATGCAATTGATGTGTAGTTATTGGGAGTTAGAGAAATTTGTGATAAATAAAGCCTTATTATTAGCCCATTTGTGTTATAATGAACTTGTTTTGGCCCTGGTACTCCTTGGACATTGTGCACCTCAACTAAGGCAATCGCTTAAGTTGAGGGTGGCTATCATAGGGGTGTGTAATGTAAAATGGGTGTGAAAAAGGTAAAATTGAATGATGTGTACATAGCAGACTCCCACCATAGTGTATGTTAATGAGCTTAATGAGATAGGGAAAAAACATAGGGGTAGATATAAGTGGTGTAAATGGGTTGTTAAAGGTGAATTAATGAAAAAGTGTGATGTATTAAAGTGATTAGGAAAGATAGTCTTTATTACTGGACAGAATAGTTCCTACCCATCCCTTAGCCTACGTTACAACCCATACAGACCTACTTGATCCTAATCTTTAACATTATGGTAATAGTTAAGTACTATACTAAGGGAAAGCCTATGATTCCTCTTGTGTAACTTGTGTATTCCTTGTGAGAGCAAACATAATTTGATTCTTATACCTATTTTGTTACAAATTGCATTTATGTGAGTGATTATGGGTAACTCTCTTTTTGTGAGGTAACATGTTTGATGATAGTTGGGAGAATTATATGATAAGATTGATTGTTCATTATGCATTAGTTTGCCAACTTGGTGAATTAATTCTTGAAGCTAGGATGTTTTGGAGTAGTATTCTTGAACTTTCAATTTTGTACATAACATGCTTAGTCTAGAAACTTGCATTATGTGTAGTCATTGTAGTTCTAGATTGAGTGTCTTGATTGTAGAATAGGTGTAGATTATCCACTACTTATGATTCTTAGATTAAATAGTTTTTCGGGGACTAACAAGGCTTTATACGTAGGGTGGTGATTTGAGGTGGATTTATGCACCCCAGTGTTGTTATCCTAGCTTATTAAGCTTTGTTTTGAGGACTTCTTGTGTTCTTAATGTGTTAATTATGATATAATTGAGCATCTAAGTGATTAAGTATGTTATTACAATGTTTAAAGTGTTTTCCAAACAAGTTTGTACTTAAATTGGTCACTTAGAGTGGAAACGAGAAAACTAGTGCTACTAGCTTGAGTTAGGTGTTTGTCTAGTTGATTTTGATGGATTCTAATGTGTAATGAGTCTCTAATATTTTAATTGTGTAATTGTGTTTTGAACAACTTTTTTATAATTTTTAAAGTTCAATTGAATCAATCCAAGAGTCAAAACACTAAGCTAATGTTTTAAAGGACAACACTAGTCTTAACTTGAGTTTCTAGTTCATTATCTTGAATGTTGTGTTGCTTTGAGCTCTAATCCATGGTGTTTGATGATATAGGATGCTTGTTTTGTTTATTATTATGATATATGGAGGATACACAGGTTATGAATCAATTTGATAAAACACCACAAGACTTGGGATGGAAGGACAAGTGCAAGGCAAAGTTTAAACGTCAAAAATGCAATTTCCAGTGTGCCCTTGCGATAGAGGGGTGAAACATCCCTTATTACAGGGGAGAAATAAACATGATGCACACCTTAGATCAGGGGAGCAAGAAATTTTTCACGTACCATACTCCCTGGGAGCAAGCAATGCAGCGCGACCTTTATTCCCACAGGACCAAATTTTGATCCTATAAATAGGACACTTGTACTTATTGTTAAACACCTTGGACATCTTGAAGGATTTGAGAGGGACTGTAAAACACATAAAATAGAGTTTTTATTCTTTTACTTTACTTGATTTATGGATTATATCATGTATTCATTGATCTTGATTATGGTTATGTCCTTTAATGGCTAAACGCCCCCTTTCCGGGGTTAAAGCCAAGAACATGTTTACTATTGCTTTGAATTGAGTTTGTTTTGATTTATTATTATATTTGGTTGTTTATTTATCCTTTTTATAACTATTTTAAGGATTCACAACCCTTAGAATATATCAATTATCGACTTTGTAAGCTTAAGAGGGAGAATGAGAAGATAGAACATGGGGATAAATTGAGAAAAGTTCTTATTATTTTATAAAATAAGGGATTTGAATTAGTGTCTAGGATAGATATATACCTTGAAATCTTATTTGGTTCTCTAAGGGATGAAATATAAATGTGTTTAGGTTAGTTCTCATATCCCCGCTTAATGATGTAGTTGGGGTCTAAGTTAGATAGGTGATAAGAGGCTCGAGAGACCATGATCATAATATCAACCCCGTGTATCAATAACCAAGATAAGTAATCTAACGAATAAAGTTCAATAGCATGGTATGCTTCTTTGTAGAGCCTTAAACCCAAGTTTTCACCGAGTGATTGTCCAACGTCTTTACTTTCCCGCATTATTTTAGTTTAACTTTAGTTTATAAATTTTCAAAACTCTTTTGGCTATGTTGCATTAGTTAATCTCAATTGTTAAACTAGAATTGGATAGGTGCTTAACATAAGTCTCCAAGGGATCGATATTCAGCTTTATTTAAGGACACTGTATTACTTGGTGATACCATGTACACTTGCATGTGTGCTTAGGTGTAATTCATGCTTATAACCTCCTCCTTGTATTGCAGAACCTAAAGGATCACCATTTGTATGCAAAGTTCTCTAAGTGTTAGTTCTAGTTTAATGTTGTGACTTATCTAAGATATGTTGTTTCTAGTTAAGGGATCATGGTGGATCCACAGAAGGTTGCGGTAGTTAAGAAGTAGCCTAGGCCCACGACTCTATTTGATATTTGGAGCTTCTTAGGTTTATCCGATTATTATAGAAGGTTTGTTGAGAGTTTCTCTTCTATCTCTGCCTCATTGACTAAGTTAACTCAGAAAAAGGTAAAGTTTCCTTAGTATGATGCTTACGAGGGTAGTTTGAGAAGCTAAAGGATAAGTTGACTTCAGCCTCGGTCTTGACTCTACCTGAGAGAACTGAGGGTTTTGTTGTCTATTGTGATGTGTCCCGAGTAGGGCTGGATTACATGCTGATGCAACATAGCATGGTGGTTGCATATGCTTCTAGGCAGTTAAAAGATCATGAGAAGAATTATATAACTCATGATTTATAATTGTTAGTTGCGGTTTTTGAATTAAATATCTGGCGGTATCATTTGTATGGGGTGCATATTGATATATTTTTAGATCATAAAAGCCTTCAATACGTGTTCACTCGAAAGAAGATAAATCTCAGGCAAAAGAGGTTGATTAAGTTGCTCAAGGACTATGACATGAGTCTTCACTATCATCCAGCTAAAGCTAACGTGCTTGCTAATTCTCTTAACAGGTTGTCCATAGGAAGCTTATCTCACGTGGATGAGGATAATCGAGATTTTATGAAAGATGTTCATTATTTGGTTAATCTAGGATTCTGTATCTTAGATTCCGGAGATGGTGGCATGATTATTTAAGAAGTGGCAAAGTATCTCTTTGTGTTGAAGTCACAGAGAAGTAAATATTGGATCCTATTCTGATGCAAATCAAGAATGATGCAGGTAGGAAGAAATTGATGATTTTCAAGAGTAGTGGTGATGGTATCTTGAGATACCAAGGTAGATTATATGTTCTCGATGTTGATAGGTTGCACAGAAGAATTTTGGTCAAAGATCATGAGTCGCATTATACTATTTATCCTGGTTTGACAAAAATGTATCATAATCTTAAAGAGATCTATTGGTGGAATAACATGAAGTGGTATGTGTCAAATTTTGTTGCAAAGTGAAAGATGTGTCGGGCAAGTGAAGGTAGAGCACTCGAGGCCCAATGGGTTGACTTAGGAGATTGAGCTATTGGTGTGGAAATGAGAGATAATTAATATGGATTTTTTTACGAGTCTTTTGCGGTTTTTCAAATAGTTCTATTCAATTTGGGTCATCATGGATAGCATGCCAAATTCTACTCATTTCTTACATGTGAGGAATAATTACTCTTCTAAGGATTATGCCAAGTTGTACACTGAGGATATTATAAAGTTGCATGGTACTCTAGTCTCTATTATATATGATCGGGGCACCCAATTCTCATCTTACTTTTGGAGTTTGTTCCAGTGAGGTTTAGGGACTAAGATAAACCTTAGTACCACTTTCCATGCGCAGACGAATGGTCAAGAAAAAGGGATAATTCTTGTTTTGGAAGATATGCTTCGGGCTTGTGTTTTTTATTTTGGTGGTAGTTTGGTTGACCACATCTCTCTCATAGAATTTACCTACAACAATAATTATTACTCTAGCATTGGTATAGATCCATTCGATGCCTTATATGGTAGGAGGTGTAGATCTCCTATTGGGTGGTTTGAGGTTGGTGAGAATAAGTTATTTGGCCCTTATTTGGTTCGCCAAGCCATGGAGAAGGTGTAGGTGATTCGGGATAGACTTAAGGACACCGAAAGTCACCAAAACTCCTACATGGATGTGAGACAAAGGGAGTTGGAGTTCAGTGTTGGTGATTGGGGGTTCTTAAAGGTCTCTCCCATAAAAGGGGTGATGCGGTTTGGCAAGATAGGGAATCTCAGCCCCCATTATGTCGATTCGTACTTGGTTTTTAAGAGGGTTGGTAATATTGCATATGAATTGGAGTTGCCTTTTAGCTTGAGCTCCATTTACTAGGTGTTTCATGTTTAGATGTTGAGAAAGTGTGTGGGTGATCCTTCAATGGTTTTTCCCTTAGATGAGGTGAGTATTTCCAGTTCCTTATCCTACGAGGAGGTCCCAATTGAGATTTTGGATTGATAAGTCCATCGGTAGCGGACAAAGGATGTGGCTTCGATAAAGGTTCTTTGGAGGAACCAAAAGGCTGAGGAAGCTACATTGAAATCCAAGGAGCACATTAAGTCCAAGTATCCATTCTTTTTTCCCATTTTAGTTAATCATGCTTGAGGTATGTGTATTCCTTAACATCTTTGTTTTCTATTATTGTTAAAGGTAAGTGTGGTTGTGTTTGGAGACAAATTGTGCTAATAAATGCCTTGACATATCATTTGAAGATGAATGATCCTAGGGGGGAGTATGTAATGCCCCGAGCTTTTTGTCCTTGAATTTGTTTTGAAATTTTATCCTTATTGTCTTGACTACAACTCGCCCTATGAGTCGTAGGGTGTCTTGGCGGGTTATGTGACCCTATTTGTGAGCTATCCAATGAGTGGTTCTTGAGTTATTTTCCTGAGTACGACTTAGGGATACAAGTTGTAGGGAGTCTTGACAGGTTCTAGGGACCCAAGTTGTAACCAAATTAGTAATTTAGTGGCTAAGTTCTACTCTTAATACAATTGTCTCACTAAGAGTCAGAAGGACTTGTTACGAGTCCTTGGCTGCAATTCGTAGGATGTCCAATGTTTACCCAATTGAGCTCTGTATTGACTACAACTAAACCCTACGAGTTGTAGGGTCCCAATATAAGTGGTACTAGTTGAGTCGTAGGGTCAATAATGTGTAGGTGATCTGGGAACCGTCTTGGCTACAACTCAGGGTTACAAGTCGTAATGAGACTATACGAGTCATATAGTGACCCGTAGTCATTGATGACTAAAATTCAGCTTTTAATTTGAGGGAATTATGGACAATTCCCTCCTTGCCCCACTAAAAGCCCATGTCCATAAAGAACTAAGGGGGTTATATTTTATCCATAACATACTAAAACACTTCAAAGTCTCTCTCAAATTCTCCCAAGAAGACATTCTTAGGGTTTCCAATAAGTAGATCATCTAAGGGCTCAAACATTGAATTTCTTCCGTGAAACTTCATATTTCAGGCATATTGCACTTTCCCCATTGTTAATTTGTTAAAAGCATATGCTTAAAGTATTGTTCATGAGTTATTGATGCTGGTTTGAAAAAGGGTTGACGGTTTGAATATTTATTAATTGAACAATGTTGCCCATGGTTTACATATGATTATTCATGCTTTAATTAATATTTCAAACTTGTGTGTGTATGGGTATGGTGAATGTACTAGGGAATTATGATTTTCCTCAAACTTATGGCTTTTGAAGTGGTTATGACCCCAACCCCATATTGTGAAATTGGTCTTTAATTATGAGAAATATGGGAATTTGAATTATCCTTGAACTATTGCATTGTGATTTTGAATATAACCTTATGGGGTTGTGCAATTCCCCAAGCTAATGAAAAATTAAACCAAGGGGGTTGTGAATTCCCCCAAGTGATGATAATTGGTTTGGCATGTTGATTTTACCTTGCAAGTGTAGTTGGTATGATTATACAAAAAATGTATGCCTTATTATGTAATGTGGTTCAATGAATGGGAATGTATGATACTAGTTTTAATTGGGCTTTAATGAGCGTTATGTAGCTGAGTCGTGAAAATGGAGGTCCCAAGGGACCAACACTAAAAACAGTTGTTGCCGACATGATGGTCTATATGACCTAGAGATTTTAGTGCCCCATATTATTATTATCATAAGATTTGGAGGTTGGAGACCCCCATATTATATTACATGATTTGGCGCTCATGCCACCCTGATATGACGGGAGGTTTGAGTTCCTTATAGTGCATATGTATACCTTTTGGTTTGTGAAGCCACACGCAATAGGGCCTTACTAGCTGGGGGAGTGTTGAACTATTGATCACGACATTATGTTGTCATGATCCCTGATTTTCATATGGTGTTCACCCTACTAACCATCTTTGGATACTATATCCCCACATGATGCAGGGTCCGAAGGCAAATGTACATTTCATGCACAGAGTTAGGTGGATCGGCTCAGCTTATCAGTTTATTTTTGTGAAGTGGTAAGATTTCATACTTTGGTAGACATAGACATTTCATCAGTTTTTATCATAGAATAGAGTTGAGAGTTTCATGATCATTAACATTATCATTTTCATTCTCATTGTCATCTGTCAGAGTAAGAGACATGTCCAGACCAAGACTGGTTTTGTTTTTTATGTTAGGAGTCTTTGTTAGATTACTGTGGATATTAGAAGATGTTGTTCTGTTGTTTGGACGATCACCAGACATTGGTTATAGACATGTATTGAATTTACTTAAGCTTGATACATGTTATCTTGTTATATATTTGTAATTCATCCGACAATGAGGGATGTTGTGTTTGGTTTGGTTAGGTGCAGGGGGTTATCTCTGGTCCACATGGAACTTAAGATACTTGTCACGATTTGGCCCTGGTTTGGGTTGTGATATGAGTCCAAGAGGGCTACCATAGATTTTGAGGTAATTTTTAGGTTTGATAGTTGCACTTATGTCCCGGGGGTTGATAAATTAATTTAGTTGATTCTGTGTGAGGTTTATAGATGTAAATATTCTATTCTCCCAATACAACCAAGATGTATAGAGATTTGAGGCAGCATTATTAATTGAGTGGTATAAATAAAGATCAGTAGACTTGTATCTCATTGTGTTTGTTGTCAGCAGGTGAAGGCCGAGCATCAGAGACTAGGTGGCTTAATTCAGAGTTTGTCAATTCCCGAGTGGAAATGGGAACGGAATACCAAGGACTTTATTAATAGTTTGCCTCATACTTCCTGTGGTTCCGATGGTATTTGGTTTGTTGTTGATCGGTTGACTAAGTCAACAAATTTCATTCATATTCATATGTCCTTTAGTGTTGAAAGGTTGGCCCATATCTAGTAAGTGAGATAGCCCGTCTGCATTGCTTGCCTATATCTATCATTTCAAACCAGGGTTTGATATTTACTTCTATATTTTAAAGTTGTTTTAGTAGGAGTTGGGTACTCAAGTAGATCTTAGTATAACCTTCTATCCTCATACCAATGGGCAGTTGGAGCAGACCATTCAGGTTTTCAAGGATATGTTCCAAGCATATGCTATAGATTTTTTAGGCCAGTGGGAGAAAAACTTAGCTCTGGCAAAGTTTGCGTCTAATAATAGCTATAATTTTAGTATTAAGATGGAACCTTTTGAGGACTTGTAAGGTAAGTGATGTCGTTCTCTAATTGGTTGGTTTGAGACCTTCGAGATTAGACCTCATGGTAATGACTTGCTTCAGGAGTCGTTGGATAGAGTCAAGTTGATTCAAGTAGGTTGAGGAAAACTCAGAGTAGGTATATGTCTTATGAATATCATACACATCGAGCCTTGATATTTGGAGATGGTCACTGGGTATTCCTCTGAGTATCACCCATGAAGGGTGTGATGAGGTTTGGTAGGAAAGTCAAGCTTAGCCCCAGATATATTGGACCCTTTGAGATTCTTTGCATAGTTGGTGAGGTGGCTTATGAGTTAGCCTTACCCCCTGATTTTGATTTTATCTCTCCGGTTTTCCATGTTTCTATATTGCAATGATACATTCTGAATCTTTCTTATGTGCACAGACGACACTCAGTTTAGTTAGATGAGTGATTGACCTTCATGAAGAAGTAGATGCTCATAGTGGTGAGTAATGCCTAGCTATTTCACACTAGAGAGATTCTAGTAGTAACAGTTTAGTAAAGGCACCAACAAATAGAGGAGGCTACTTGGGAGATTGAGAGTAAGATTTGGACCCAACATCGTCACCTATTCGAGGCTTCATGCACTTCCTAATCCTTTACTTTTGCAGATGAAAGTCCTTTTAGTAGAGGATATTGTAATGACTCTTCAAGTAATTTTCTGTATTTCTTCTCATTTTCATCATTTAGAGCTTTCCTACAGCTGCCCCAAGTCATTTATGACTCACTGGAACAGACAGTGTGATTATCAGGCAGCTCGTTTGTTTTTTAGAGCCAATTCCTTATTTTGAAGTTTTCATTGGTTCAAATTGGCTATCAGGAAAAAACTATAGTCAAACAACCTTGTATGCCAATTTTGATAGTTCCAATAGATCTGAAACATCAATTTTAGGCTTGGTGGACCCTTGGTTTGGATCTCGAGGCTTTTGGACTCATTTTATGCTAGTGGCAAGAAGTTAAGGAAAAAGGAAAGTAGGTGTGGGATCCACTTTTTATTAAAACAACCTCGAATGAAAATTTTGACTACACCATTGAGTCTGTAATGTCAAATTTGATAGGGTATCATAGTTCGTTTGCGTATACGAGATTCCAAATGAATCTTAAGGGGTCGGTGGAAGTCTAGATTAATTATTGAACTTTAACTTGAGCATTGCTTAAGCAGAATCCTGCTAAAGCACCTAGCCAACCACTTAAGCCCTAGGCTGGCCCAGCGAGGTATTGCTTAAGCGGATCCCCTAAGGCTTAAGCAATGGTCGCTTAAGCGGCAAAAGGACCGCTTAAGCGATACCCATACAGACGCAAAGTGCCGCTAAAGCGACATTAGGTTGCTTAATTGGTGACCGCTTAAGTGGCCCAGTATCTGCATAAGCGGTACCAGCATACCTAGAAAGGGTATAAAAACCCTACTTATCCTGATTTTCCCCATTTTTCATCCATTCTCAAGGATAATGAACCCTAAAAAGTGGAAAATTTGAGAGAAACATTAGTGGGTAATTTTGGAGTATTCATAGGATCAGTTATCGCATTTCATATTTGAATTTGTGGTAAGCTTCTATCAATTTTCGGTTTAATTCTCCATCTTTTTTCTAAAATCCCTAAAATCTTGGTAGTGTGATTACAACACCATAAGAGCTCGGAATCAACAATATTTAAATGTACTTAACCCATTTTGTCTACTTTTCACTTAGTCTAAGCTAATAAAATAGGATAAGAATATACAAAAAGTGAGCCCAAACAAAAGCAAATGCAAGAAAGACATAATTTCTTTGCTTTTGAAATAAAATTTACGTTAAATGGAAGTATAGAATTAGTATAAAGAAGTTTTTGTATCATCAACCATTATTTTTGTCTTTGTAGTATTCACCTATTTAAGTGTAATTCTATAAACGGGCCCCATATGGAATTAATACGTAATTTTGGATCCATAGCATGATAGTGCGATATAGGCATCATTCCTTTCATTTTTATGAGTAGATTGTGATTTCGATAGCCTGACACCTTGCAAAATGGAATCGGTTGTTTAGTGGATTCTTCGGGCTTTTCTTGGCATCCGGGTAGGTTAGGTTTACCTTCTTCATAGATTGAGCTAATTCATAGTATAATTATGATGTTGTGCTAGATATGGGATAAACTTTAGGTATCGGAAGCATGATTGGTATGATTAGTCTTATTTGCATGGTTTAGGCTATCTTGGATCCATAATCTAGGTGAAATTGCCTTAGTTGCTCATGTTTAGATGGCATTGACTTAGTTGCTCATGTTTAGGTGAAATTGCCTTAGTTTTTCTTGATTGAGAGAGAATTGACTTAGTTTGTCATATTCAGGAAGAATTTCTATATTAGGTCTATTTATGGATGGTTTTACATCTATAAATAAATTTAGATGCCTTAGCCTAGTCCGCGGTAGAAATTACCTAAAAATGGATCTTGGGGATTAGAAGTGGGCCCCTCTAGTCCACCTTAGGTTTAAACTTGTGCTAGCTTTTATGTACCTTTAGATGCATGTTACACCTTTAGTAATAATTAATTTAGGACATTGAGGAGATTAAATATGCAATTCTTATGCTAGTTCGGTATTCAAGAGTTGGTGATAATTTTAGGTAAACTCGATGCTTTATAGATATGACTATTGGTAAGCTTTATAGATATGATGATTGGTAAGTTTTATAGATATGATTATTGGTAAGATAATTGATAAGGTTATAAGTGTGGTTTATGGATGGGTTATTGGTACGGCTTATGCATATGGTAATTGGTATGATATATATATATGGTTTACTGATGTAGTTATTTGATATCATTTATTGATCTAGTTTATGGGTATTGTTCATTGATACAATTTATTGATATGAGTTCTGGTTCACGTTCGGCAAATGATGTTATGATGTTGATATCATTGAGGATGTTATGATAATAGTCATATTATGAGTCCCAGTTCAAGTCCGACAAATGATGTTATGATGTTGATACGATTGAGGAAGTTATGATGATATTGTTAAGATGAGTTCTGATTTAAGTCCGTCAAATAAAGTTATGATGTTAATTTAGTTGAGGATGTTATGATGATTATTATATGAGTTCTAGTTCAAGTTTTGCATTTGAGTTAGTTATGATATGATACGGTAGGAGCGGTTTGATGGTTATAGCTGATTTTTTATAAGGTTATGGCTCTTCGTTTATTTTTTTTTCCTTGATTGTACCATTCGGTCTTATGGGGGACTGTGTTGGATTATTTATTTTCTACAGTTATTGGCGTATGGGGTCCAATTTAGTAGTTATAATTATGTGATTTTTACGTTACTTGTCTGGATTTTTTTATTTATCTATGCATAGCAGTGTTGGAGCTTATTTCCAGGTTCGCCCTACTACCTTTACTTAGCTTATTGTATCTTGTATCCTATCATGTTTATATGATGATTTAACTAAATCGGTCGATGATGTCTACTGAATACCCGTGGTTTTGGTACTCATACTATACTTCTATACCATTTTGGTGTAGATTCGAGTACTAGTAGTTGCTGACATAAATATTATGTTGAGTTCGATTTTGAAGATAGAGTGAACTCTCGAAGTCGGAGTTGCCTCTTTTACTTCTATTTATCTGTGTCTAGTATTTCATTTTTGGGACATATTGTATTTGACTATCCAGTACTGATTTCGCCCAAAAGTACAACTCCTTAGAAATAAAAAATTATCGATGTCAAAATATAGTAGTAACCTAACTAGGTAGTGGTCGAACACACAGTGAATAGGGCAGAAGTATCTCTAGAACTTTTTGAAATAGTAGGGCAGTGCAAAAAAGTAAATTGGGGGATTTGTTTTGATCAGTAGAGAGTAAAAAAACTAAAATGTCGTTTCCTGTAAACAATCTGAAACGAACACTAGGACTGTGTTCCCCCAGGCTTCCTAACTCCATAGGTTTATCGTGTTCCATTGAACTAACCCAATATCTTGCATCTAGAATCTGCTAAGTTATGTATCACTAACCGTATTGTGAACGCCTTTAGTTAATTTCACTAATTACCTTGTGAGTCTCAGAGTGTCGCCTTACTAACCCTTATCCTAGATCCAAGATTAACTATTACCTTTTGAGTCTCTAGTTAATTAGATGAGATGGAGAAATTATAAGATGGATGTGAATCTCAAATTACTAACGTAATCCTTTTTTCCTAATCTCTATCTCTCTTTTGAAGTAACTAGTGAATACAGGCGGGTTCTTAACGTTTGCAACCGCTAAAAAATCTATTCAACTGAAAATGATCACAATACATGTAAGAATATTGGTTGGGAACAATGTTACACTTTCCCTACTTTGTTACTCAGCCAGGGTTCCGACAACTCTAACTAAGGGATTTAGCCGCTCATATTTGTGAAACAATTTATGGAATTCATAAGTGAAAGCATAGAATCAATCTCACAATAATATATGAAAAACACCCAAAGTCTTATATAAGTAAATCAACCAATAACTAAGAACAGAAGAATGTAAAGATCAAAAGCTAATCTTGGAATCAAAATATATGATTGTGAATATTATGAGTGCGTAAACTAATGAGTGCGTAAACTAACTAAAAATGTCAAAAAGTGTATTTATAGATTACATGGAAAACTTTCCAAAGCAAAAGAGGAAAACTAGAGTCAGTGGCCACCTACAGAGCCACTTACAGGCCATAGGTGGCCCCACGTAGGTGCCAGACTTCCAAAACTCCTGTAGGACTATCTGAACTTCATCTTCTGAAAATTCATCTGGAACTTAAGGGTCATAGTTGCCCATCGTAGGTAGCAAGGTAGTTTATTTGCTCCATATCTTTTCTCCAATATTCTAAGTATTCGTAGTTTATCATTTTATCCTATAGTAGTTGTGATTTTACAAATTTCTGTGTAATAACTTATTCTAATCATACTATATTTGATATTTAATTCTATGTTATCTATGTGATTCATTAACATTTGTTGTTCATCTATAGTATTTTTTTCTAAGGTTAATTTTATTCTAAGTAATATTTCTTCTAATTGTCTTTTTTCTCTTTTAAGCTGATTCTTGTAATTAATTTCTTTATATAGCCAACTTTGTTTTTCTCTAACTCTTCTAATATATTCTAACATTTTTAATCTGTATAATATCCGTCTGAATAATAATTATCTAGGTATGAATAGTAGCTATCATCATTTAAGTGTATTTGTTCTAATTCATCTTCTATCCAATTTTCTAATTCTCCATCTTCAATATTGAATACCTTTTCCCATATAATTTTCTTTATATCTACTATCTCTATATCCTTAAGTACATATAAAACAAGTATTTTAAATTCATTTATCATTTCATCAGGTAAATAATTATTTATTTTTCATATGATACTATTTTTCAAAATATTACCTCCAATCATATACATAACAAAATATGATCATCTTAGATTACTATATACTAGATTATTCTTAAATAATATGTTTTTTGGTCACTATTAGCATGGTAATTTGGATACTTTTTTCCTAAACAGCACCTCTACTCTGGTTACTCATCTATCACGACTTATTTGCCTCACCGGTTTCACCTTTAGGATGGCATAGTTCTTGGGAATTTTTCTCCTTTTTCACTTTGCTAATAAACTTCTTAGTATGCTATTTTTAGAATAATTCTACTATAAAGTAACTACTATGAGCTTATTTTAATATATCATGATTGTTAGGAATTTATAAATTTAGCTATTCATAATTATAAATGAAAATACCTGTTCTGGTAGATTTGATAAATTTGTGTTTTGCTCATCCATAGATTATTGTAAAAATGAATATCTTTATTGATTATATGAGAGAATATTTTTTGTGTACAAGAAGGTTTGCTTTCCGTGTAGAAAGTCTTGCCTTATCTTGGCAAATGCCTTGCCTTTTTATAATCTACAAAACACGTGAATTATTTTACACTATTCCTACTTTATACTATTCTTATACCATTCCTACTTTACACTTGTACTAATCTTTACAAAAAGTAGAAAATATCTTTACAAAAGTCAAAGTAGCTTTATGAAAGAAAAGACTTAAAGCAACTTTACATTAAATAGAAAAGACTAAAAGCTTAAATAATTTACGTAACTTTAATTTTGCACTTGTCCTTTTCTAAATCTTCTTTATCTTCTTATTGACTTGTCCATTTCTATCTCCTTGTATCCTTATCTACTTGGTTTTTTCTTTGTCATTACTCCATCCGTTATTTGCTTTGATTGTAACTTTCATTCTAACTGTACATCTGGTATAATATTGTCTTCTCTATTACTCCTTGAACACAGATGGTCTGGATATTTATGTCCAATTATCTTGAAATATCTAGTTAATAATTCTTATGAAATAAATTTTTCTTTAACGGCTCTGGTAGTTGGTTGCCTTTCTGGATTAAGTAGTGTCATAATCCATCATTGAATTTCCTCATATCTTCTTGTCTTAACTCTCTTGAATTTGAATAAATCATTAGTTGGTCTCTTGTATAGTAATTCCAAATTGGGTTCCCATTTAAGTAATTATTTGCTAACTCTTGGATGGTTGTGGATATTCCAATAATTCATTTATTTGCGTAAAAATTTGGTATACCTATTTTTTGGTATTTCTGCCTCTGGTTCAATATCTTCTGGTATGATCATATCTTTTGTCATTCCTATTTTCACGACTTGTATAACTGGTTTAATCTCATCATACAATATCTCTGCTGGTGTTGTATAATACTTTATAAAAAATAAGTTGCCTTTGGTTATCTTTTTGTAAATGGTAATTACTTTATATATCTCTAGTATAGCTGCTAACTCACTTCCGTCTTAGGTATATACTGTGTTGAGTAATCATTACTGAAACATGTTCTAACTACATTTGAGTTAGTTTTTAGTAATGCAATTAACTTATTATATCCTTGTAGTTGTTGGGTTATGTAATCTGTATTTGGTTCTTGGATATTTATTGCTCTGGGTCTAAGGTTTAAATGAGTTTGTATTTTTTGGGTGTTTTCAATATATGATCTGGTTATGTGATTATAGGCTTTCTTTTCTTGGTTTAGGCTTTCTAGATATGTGGTAGTTTGTGGGGGTATGAACAAAGGGTCTTTTGGTGTTTTTGGTATAAATGGCTTGTCAAATATTTTGTTCTAGTTCATCTTTGGGTTCCTTCTAACTCCTTTGCTTATACCTGCAGAAGTAGATTGTTAAACGTTATGGGTTTCTTAGAGTGTCCCAACATCTCTTTTTATCTCTGGAATTTTACTGTCTTCTGATCGATATTTCTCTGCACACTGTTGCGTTATCTGAATCATAGTTTCAGACTTCAGTTTAACTTCATTAGTCTTTAGCTTTTCTATCTCATTTCCCATACTATCCACTTTCAGTGAAAGCGTTGTTAGGGTTTTGAGTATCTTTTCTAGAGCATCGTCTTCTGTAATATCAGTTTGGGTAGCTTTATCTTGATATGTAATCTGCAATAACATTCTTGTTAGTCTTGATTACTTCAATTGTAAATGTAAAATTTAATATATTCAATACTAATTTCCAAATTTCCTTGGTTGTAACTGAATTTTGTATTTTTCTTGTTAACCAACATCGGACCAGTGTATTATCTGTTTATACAATAAACTTGTTAAATACAATATATGACTCAAATGTTAATAAACATTTATATAATGAGCATAATGCTTTTCTATTTATTTCACATTTTATTTCAGTTTCATTAAACGTTCCCGAGTAGTATCTACAATGATGTTCTAATTTTTTTTCTTCATATCTATACTTAAGTACTCCTCCATAATTATATTCACTTGCATCTGCTTCTACTATATATGTAATTTTTTTATTTTCGTCTAAAAATTGTAATCTTGGTAATTCTTTACAAAGTAGTTTTATTTTCTGAACTTGTTTTTTCTTCTTCGTTGTAATTATGCTCTACATCCTTTTTTAATTTTTTTTGTAATGGCTTTAAGTTTTCTGCTAATTTTGGTATATATTCTCTTACTTTGTTTACTAATCCTAAAAATGATTGTAATTTCTTTTTTGTATCTAATTCTTCTTTTGAATTTATTATTTTTTGTACTATATGTTGCATTTTTACTCCACTTTTATCTATTTGTATTCCTAAAAACTCTATCTGATTTTTCAGAATTTCGGCTTTCTTTTCACTTAAACTTATTCCTGAATTTTCTATTATACCTGCAAATTATTCTAGTAATTTTAAGTGTTCCTCTTTATTTTTTGTATATAATAATATATCGTCTATTATACTATACAATTAGGTAACTGTTTGAAATAGTTATCCATAAAATGTTGATATCTACCTGGTGCATTTTTATATCCAAATGGTAATACATTCCATTCGTAAAATCCTTGTGGTACTGTAAATGCAGTTAATTTTTTAGATTCTTCTTCTAGCTTTAAATGATAAAATCCTGATTTACAATCGAACTTACTAAAATAGTTATATCATTGTATCTGTCTTATTTTTAATATCTTATTTGGTATTGGATAATTATATGTCATAGTTTTTGCATTTAGGTTTCTATAATCAATAAACATTCTACTTTTTCTACTTTTTTGTTCACTGTGTTTATTTACTATAAATGTTGGGCTATTGTGTTTACTATTACTTTTTTGTATGTATTGTTTTTCTAATAATTCATCTATATGCATTTCGAATTCTTTTAAATCATCAAAGTTATATGTTAATGGTTTTTGGGTTATTACACTATTTTTATCTATTAGCTCAATTCCTACAGTAGTCTTATGTTTTTTCTATCCTTTTAATGGATCTTCACTATATAGTTGTCTTAATTTTTTCTTTATTATTTCTACCTTATCTATAGAAAATATAGTATTTCTTCTTTATTTATTGAAAATATAACTAGTTCTATTGTGTCTTCAGTATTTTTTATATTTTCTAATTTTTGTGTGATTTTTTCACTTCCTTTTATCCAATCAGTTTTCTTTCTTATTTTATTAATAACTCTTTTTTCTCTTACCTTTTTTTTATATGGTATTGTAAACCACCAGTGTGTTTTAGTTATTATATGTGGGTATAGTTTATCTAAAAATGGCATTCCTAAAAGCATATCTTTTGATGTTAGTTCATAATTATAGATCTCTTCTATTGTTAATATCTTATCCCATACTTGTAGTTTTATATTTCTAGCTTTATAGGTAATTAAGCTTCCTTCAATATTAAATTCTTTGACTACTATTGGTGTTTTTAGCTTGTCCCATTTGTCTTCTGGTAAACAATTGTATCTACATAAGTTGGCTTCTGCTCCTGTATCTATCATAGGTGTATATCATCTATTATAATATCCCTCTACTATTATCTTCATAAGTACATATATTTTCATATTAAAGCTTTTTTTATTAATAATCTTTCCTTATTGTAGGTTATGGTTAATTGTGTAAGTTTTATATTGTAGGGTTTTACTTGTTCTAACCATTTTATTCCTAATATTATGTCTGTTTTTTGCATATCTTCCTTTATTTCAAATTCTATTTTTATTTTTCTAACTCCTATTATTATTTCCTTTTCTGCTGAATCTTTAATAGTTATTAAACTTCTTGGTAGATCTGGACATATATTACTATTAGATTTTATTTCTTCATTTTTCACTAGGTATTTTGCTATATGGTTTTCTTCCTGTCCTGTGTTTAGGAGTATTAAATATTCTTTTTCATTTATTGTTTCCGTTATATAATATTGAGTTAAATTAACTGTTGAAGTTATTTCATAATTTGTTCTTTTCGATGATCCTAATGATTCTGGTTTTTCAAAAGTTATCCTTTTTGTTGTACTTATTCTATCATTTATTATTTATAAATCTTCTTCTACATCTATGTCTTTGTAACTACAATCATTGTTATCAATTGTTTTTACAAATTGTTCAAAAGGACTTTCTATTTGTCTTTTATTAATTTTATTTTTTCTCGTTATTTTATGTTTTGTTATTAATACATATAGATTTTTACATCTTGCTGTAAATATATTACTTCCTGGGGCTAGTTCTATTCCTGATATTTTCCAATATAATACTAATGATTTATCTATGTTTTTATCTGTTATTGCTACTAAATAATTTGCACTTATTATAAATTTAAATTTTTGGTATATTAAATTTCCTCTTATAGCAGTTATTATACTTTTTTCTATTGGTTTTATAATTCTATCATCTGCTAAATATAATTCTATTAATGCATCTATTCCTTCTCTAAAACATGCTTTTATTAATATTTCTGTTCCTCTAAGGTGTACGTATTTTATTGGGTCTTTACTTTTTATATCATTTATTTCTTTATTAATTATTCTTTTTGTTACTAGTGGTATACCAGTTCTACCTTTTGCAAATCCACAATCTATTACATGTATTTTTTGGCTTACTACGTAGTATTCTTCTTTTCGTCTACTATATATGTTTTTAATTGTTGGTATTTTAAATATTTTTTCTACACTTAAATCTAATTCTTTTCCTTTTATCTCCTCAAATATATTATTATCAAATATTATTTTCTGATTTGTTCCTTCTTCATTTAAATATTCTTTCTTTGTTATTATTTTTATATCTTCTTCAGTCATTTGATTCATCTAATTTACTATCTATTTCATTTTCTGAAATTTCATCAATACTATCGTCACTTTCTAAATCATAATCTATATAATCTATTTGCATATATTATGCATTTTTTATCTATATTTCTTATATTTGTTTCTTTTTTTGGGTCTTTAGGCATTTTACAATCTCTAGATAAATGTCCTAGTTTTCCACAATTATAACAAGTACATTCTTTTATAGATTTCTTTTTTCTATATGGTCTTTTATATTTATAATTTTTTACATAATATTTTTTTCTTGGTTTCTTATACTTATATTTTGAATTTCTGTACTTCTTATATTTTCTATGTTTTTTCCTTTTCTTATAATATTTTACTTCACATCCAAATTGGGCTGCTATTTTATCCTTGCAACATTCTAAATTCCTTATTAATGTTTTTTTCATTTTTATTTCTTCTCTGTATTTTTCACATAGATTTCTATACCATTGTTGTAGAAATTTTATTCTTGCTCCTAGGGTATCTACTATTTTTGCTTCATCCCAACTCTTTATTATTTTTGAGCTAAATGGTTCAGGTAATTTACTAAAATATAATATTCTTACTTCTTTACTTTCTTCTGTATTATATGTTAGCTTATTGTAGTATTCTTTAAATGCACACGTATATTCATCTATATAGCACATATTCCATATTGCTAGTGCTAACATTAAATTTCTATTTGTATCTTTTTCTTTGTTTTGTTCTTCTTCTTCTATTGCCATAGTGCTAAATTCATCTTTTATAGCTATTTCATATTTTTTCAATATGTCTATAGGTGTTAGTTTATTTACTGTTGTTCCTTTCATTTTTTTATCAGCCCTTAATACCTTTTTACTTTCTTCAGTTAAATTTAAAAACAATAATTTTGTTGTTCCTATTAGTGTTCGTTCTATATATTCTAGTGTATCGGTTGCATTTATACCATTGTCTAATATTTGTTTTGTTATATATCCTATCCATAATTGTATCGTTTTATCTACATCTATTACACAGTATAAGTCTAAGAAGTTATAATTTTTATTAATTATTTGTTTTGGTGTCCATTTGTTATATTCATCCTTTAGGTTATGTCTTTTAAATTTATCTTTATAATAATATGTAGGTTTTCTTATTTCTGATGTACTAGGTATTATGTTTTCATCATCTTTTTTATCTAGAGTGTTTATTTTCGTGTTTGTATTTTCTAAGCTTTCTTTATTAGTTACTTCTTGTTTTTCATTAATTTCTAGTTTTTCTATATTTGTTAAGATTTCTGTATATGTTTCACTATCTTCTGAATCATAATTATCTGTTTCTTCAACATCAATTGTATTTATTTCTATTTCATTAGTTTCTAATTCTTTATTTTCTATTTTTCTTTAAACTAATTTATCTCAATTAATAATTTTTGTTCTTTATCTTTTTCTTCTTTTTCTTTCTGTCTTTTTTCATACAGCTCTTTTAGCATTTGCAGTTCTTTTTCTAATTTAGCAATCCTATTATTTTTAGTTTCTTCTATTTTCGTATTTCTTCTGTAGTCTGTTGTTTTATTTTATCTATTTCCCTTTTCCTGTCTATTTCTTCATTTTCTCTTGCTATTCTTACCATGACTGTTAATTTATCTTCTAATTTTAGTTCTTCTTTTTCTAGCATTAAGTATAAATGTTCACCTATTTTCTTGTAGCTTTTTTCTAAATTAGAAAATACTATTCTTATTTTTAATCCTTCATGATTTTCATATGTTTTTTCATCTATAATAAATTCTTCTTTGTTCATTTTATCTACTTGATAGTGTATAGATCATGTTGATATATGTATTCTAGACTATCTATTTGTGATTCTAAATATGATATTTCTTCTTTTTGTGCTTTTATTGATTTTTGGCATACTCCAACAATCATGTTATATTGTTGGAGTATGCCAAAAATCAATAAAAGCACAAAAAAAAGAAATATCATATTTAGAATCACAAAATAGATAGTCTAGAATACATATATCAACATGATCTATACACTATCAAGTACATAAAATGAACAAAGAAGAATTTATAATAGATGAAAAAACATATGAAAATCAAGATGGATTAAAAATAAGAATAGTATTTTCTAATTTAGGAAGAAGATCCAAGAAAATAGGTGAACATTTATACTTAATGCTAGAAAAAGAAGAACTAAAATTAGAAGATAAATTAACAGTCATGGTAAGAATAGCAAGAGAAAATGAAGAAATAGACAGGAAAAAGAGAAATAGAAAAAATAAAACAACAGACTACAGAAGAAATACGAAAAATAAAAGAAACTAAAAATAATAGGATTGCTGAATTAGAAAAAGAACTGCAAATGCTAAAAGAGCTGTATGAAAAAAGACAGAAAGAAAAAAAAAGAAAAAAATAAAGAACAAAAATTATTAATTGAGATAAATCAATTTAAAGAAAAATTAGAAAATAAAGAATTAGAAACTAATGAAATAGAAATAAATACAATAGATGCTGAAGAAACAGATAATTATGATTCAGAAGATAGTGAAACATATACAGAAATCTTAACAAATATAGAAAAACTAGAAATTAATGAAAAACAAGAAGTAATTAATAAAGAAAACTTAGAAAATACAAACACGGAAATAAACACTCTTGATAAAAAAGGCGATGAAAATATAATACCTAGTACATCAGAAATAAGAAAACCTACATATTATTACAAAGATAAGTTTAAAAGATATAACCTAAAGTCTGAATATAACAAATGGACACCAAAACAAATAATTAATAAAAATTATAACTTTCTAGACTTAGACTGTGTAATAGATGTAGATAAAACAATACAATTATGGATAAGATATATAGCAAAACAATTATTAGACAATGGTATAAATGCAACAGATACACCAAAATATATAGAAAGAAGACTAATAGGAACAAAAAAATTATGGTTTTTAAATTTAACTGAAGAAAGTAAAAAGGTATTAAGGGCTGATAAAAAAACGGAAGTAACAACAGTATCTAAACTAAAACCTATAGACATATTGAAAAAATATGAAATAACTATAAAAGATGAATTTAGCAGTATGGCTACAGAAGAAGAAGAACAAAATAAAGAAAAAGATACAAATAGAAATTTAATGTTAAAACTAGCAATATGCAATATGTGTTATATAAATGAATATACATGTGCATTTAAAGAATACTACTATAAGGGAACAAATAATACAGAAGAAAGTAAAGAAGTAAGAAGATTATATTTTAGTAAATTAGCTGAACCATTTAGCTCAAAAATAATAAAGAGTTAGGATGAAGCAAAAATAGTAGATACCCTAGGAGCAAGAATAAAATTTCTACAACAATGGTATAGAAATCTATGTGAAAAATACAGAGAAGAAATAAAAATGGAAAAAACATTAATAAGGAATTTAGCATGTTGCAAGGATAAAATAACACCCCAATTTGGATGTAAAGAAAAATATTATAAGAAAAAAAAAGACATAGGAAATATAAGAAGTATAGAAAGTCAAAATATAAGTAAAAGAAACCAAGAAAAAGATATTATGTAAAAAATTATCAATATAAAAGACAATATAGAAAAAAGAAATCTATAAAAGAATGTACTTGTTATAATTGTGAAAAACTAGGACATTTAGCTAGAGATTGTAAAATGCCTAAAGACCCAAAAAAGAAATAAATATCATAAATAAAGATAGAAAATGAAGAATATATGCAAATAGATTATATAGATTACGAATTAGAAAGTGACGATAGTATATATGAAATTTCGGAAAATGAAATAGATAATGAAATAGATAGTAAATCAGATGATTTAAATAACTGAAGAAGATATAAAAATAATAAAAAAGGAAGAATATTTAAATGAAGAAGGAAGAGATCAGAAAATAATATTTGATAATAATATATTTGACGAAATAAAAGGAAAAGAAATAGATTTAAGTGTACAAAAAATATTTAAAATACCAACAATAAAAAACATATTTAATAAACGAAAAGAAGAATACTACATAGTAAGCCAAAAAAACATGTAATAGACTGTAGATATGCAAAAGGTAGAGCTAGTATACCACTAGTAACAAAAAGAATAATTAATAAAAAAATAAACGATATAAAAAGTAAAGACCCAATAAAATACGTACATCTTAGAGGAACAAAAATATTAATAAAAGCATGTTTTAGAGAAGGAATAGATACACCAATATAATTATATTTAGCAGATGATAGAATTATAAAACCAATAGAAAAAAAGTATAATAACTGCTATAAGAGGAAATTTAGTATACCAAAAATTTAAATATATAATAAGTGTGAATTATTCAGTAGCAATAACAGATAAAAACATAGATAAATCATTAGTATTATATTGAAAAATATCAGGAATAGAACTAACCCCAGGAAGTAAAATATTTACAGCAAGATATAAAAATTTATATGTATTAACAACAAAACATAAAATAACGGGAAAAAATAAAATTAATAAAATACAAATAGAAAGTCCTTTTGAACAATTTGTAAAAACAATTGATAACAATAATTATAGTTACAAAGACATAGCTATAGAAGAAGATTTAGAAATAATAAATGATAGAATAAGTACAAAAAAAAGGATAGCTTTTGAAAAACCAGAATCATCAGGATCATCGAAAAGAACAAATTAGGAAATAACTTCAACAGTTAATTTAACTCAATATTATATAACGGGAACAATAAATGAAAAAGAATATTTAATCTCCTAAACACAGGACAAGAAGAAAATCATATAGCAAAATACCTAGTGAAAAATCAAGAAATAAAATCTAATAGTAATATATGCCCAGATCTACCAAGAAGTTTAATAACTATTAAAGATTCAGCAGAAAAGGAAATAATAATAGGAGTTAGAAAAATAAAAATAGAATTTGAAATAAAGGAGGATACGCAAAAAACAGACATAATATTAGCAATAAAATGGTTAGAACAAGTAAAACCCTACAATATAGAACATACACAATTAACCATAACCTAAAATTAGGAAAAATTATTGATAAAAAGTGCTTTAACATTAAAATATATGTACTTATGAAGATAATAGTAGAGGGATATTATAATAGATACTATATACCTATGATAGATACAGGAGAAGAAGCCAACTTATGTAGATATAATTATTTACCAGAAGACAAATGGGATAAGCTAAAAACACCAATAGTAGTCAAAGGATTTAATAACCAAAGCAGCTTTATTACCTAAACCCTAGAAATATAAAAATACAAGTATGGGATAAGATATTAATGTAACATCCTGTATTTTGCTTGTACTTATTCCAATTATATGGAACCTGGTATAGCCTTGTGGTATAGGTAACAAATGAGATTTGTTATTCAAGTATTAATAGTGTAGATGGAATTATACATGTTGCACGTACAGTTTAATGTGATACAACCAAGTTAACATCGATACAACTATTTAAACTTGGTATCGTAAGCTAGTATTTGAATCTAAAGTTTAAAGTGACCAAGTGTGTATAAGTTATAAGTTAGATTAAGGTGATTAGGAGCTGGAAATTGCATACAATATTGAGGTCCTTGCTTGAATTAATTAAGCTAGTAGGTGAGTCACCTACTTAAGATTTTTGGACCAAATTAATGGACCCATGCCTATGGACCAGATTTGGGCCAATACTAATGTACTCATATGGTCCCAAATTGAATAAAAGAGGAATAAAATGGAAAAAAAGCCCAATGCTCAAATTTGCCAAGGTACAAATAAAATTGGGCCCAACTAAGAAATTAAGCAAGTAGGTGCATCACCTACTTGAACATTTTTATCTTCTTGAACTCCTTAAGTAGGTGCATCACCTACATGGACCAATTTGATAAACTTTGTGGTCCAAAATCAGCTAGGTGGATGGACAAAAATAGAGGCTTTATAAGAAGAAGTTTCTGGTCATTTCCCTCATTATTAAGTCATAAAAAAGGGTTACACTTCACAAACTCTCTCTAATCCTTTTAAGAATTTAGGAGCAACCCTATTTTCCTTTCTAGGTTTCTTGAAGAAACCCCAACCTTTGCATCCCAAGGTAAGTAAAAACACTTATGTTTTAGCTTAATTATCTCATGGAAGCTTAAGAAAACATGCTACAGGTGCCTAATTATAAATACATGGAAGAATATAGAACAAACTACTTGCTCACTTTTTCTTGGTTATTAAGAGATCTCTTTTCTTCTTTGGTTTAAAGTGTGAAGGAAAGTGAAAGTTGAAGTTCTTAAGGATTTCAAATTTAAAAGAATATGTTGCAGAATTGAGGTAAGGTGACTTCTCCTTTTTGTTCTCCATGTATATCAATTTGATCGAGAATTATAGATTTGTTGTTATTGAGAACTCAAGAGATGATGAGTTTAATAATTGATTGCGACAATAAAAGGAATTTGGGGTTGTTTTGTGGAATGTTTTGTGGGTATATGTTGTGGGCTGCCAGGTTTTTGTTAGAGAAAGGTGTGACTAATTCAGATTGAAATATAGAAGAAAGGTGTGGTGGTACACCACCAAACTAATTATTGCATTTGTTACTGCGCAATCTATTTTGCATATTGTTTGGAATGTGTAATGAAGCTGAAGTGGTTTCTGTGAATATTATAAGAACATGTATCGTATGTGGGTGTAATTAGAGGTGAAAAAAAGGTTAAGATAACACCCTTGATTGATAGAGTAAAGTCTTATTGCCTAATTGCTGTTTTGGTGAAGTTAAATAGCCAAAATGTGACGGTTGGTTGCTAATATTAGTTTTACATATATTTCATTGTAGATAAGTAATCTAAAAGGGCGGGAAGTCGAGTTGGGATGGTATTGGAGTTGTACAACCAGGTATGTAAGGCATACTCCATTATGTACTCTTTGGCATGAAATCGAACACTTGTTCCATCAAGTAAGCTTCCGCGGTTATCCTATAAGAAGTGATACATAATGGCAGCGTATTATATCCCATGTAGCCAATGACCTTGTTTCCACTCTCTAATGTGTTAAAACACCTCGATACATGCTTATTATTTGACCTGCACATCTATTTTAACTAGAAAATTTCAGAAGTTCTCCGTTTACTCAAATAAGAACCATGTGTATTTTCAGCTTCTAAACACTTCATTTGTGTGCCAAAAGCTCCCTACCTCATTGTTATTGCATTAAGTGTCCATTTATATGTCTCTTATTAGCAGATTATTGGTTCAAGGTACCATAATGTGATGACCACCAAAGTAACAATCTCAAAGGCTAAATAAACTAAGTAACGCAAATCAACAAAATGAGTGGCAGCTCAGGGGAGTAAGCCTAGCATGGGCCGATCTAGATACCTTTATATGTGGGTGGTAGCTCAGGGGCATAAGCCTAGCATGGGTCGATCCCAATCTTTATATGTAGGTGGCAGCTCAGGGGCGTAATCCTAGCATGGGCCGATCCTAATTTATCTATTTACCACTAATCAGCTGGTCATTTTCATTATATATGGATTTGAAAGATTATGAAGTAAGAAAGGTAAAAATGAAGAAAGGAACATAATGTATGTAGTCCCACAAGTATATATAAAGGTGGTCTACTAGTACTACTTATACTCTTGTATCTGATTTCTATTGAGCACTCGTATCGTATGTTGTTACCTCCAGCCTTACATATTCAGTACATATTTTCGTACTGACGTCCCTCATGGGGGACCTGCATTTTATGCTGCAGGCACAGGTACTTCAGCTCATACACCTCACTAGTAGGAGCGCAGGCTTTTCAGTGACTATTGGTGAGCTCCAGGTTGATTCGGGGTTTTCCGAGTCTGTTCCATATATTTTGGAATTATATAGTGAGTCAAGAGTAGGGAGGGGGTTTGTCCCAACCCTAACTAAGTCTATCTATCTTTTTGAGGCTTTGTAGACTAATCTAAAGTTATGGTAGTATTTGTCTTTAGATATGGTGGCCCCAATGGCCAAGTAATGTATATATAAGTTTGTGCTTGCCTATGTAATTATTCTCATCGATACATAATATCATGTTGTTTAGAACCTTTGGTTGTCATAGTTACATGCATGAGAAGTAAAATATTATGAATTGGTTCTCTCAGGCCTTTACAACTACGGGTGCTTGTCCGCCCCAATAGGATTTGAGGCATGACAAAAGTGGTATCAGAGCAGGTCGTTCTAGGGTGTCTACAAAACCGTCTCTATATAGAGTCTTATTTATAGGCGTGTTTTTCACCACATCTATAAACAGGAGGCTATGGGACATTTAGGGGTTGTCTCTTTTCCTTCATATCTTAGATCGTGCAATAGAGCCCATGTTGTAGGTGAAGTCATATTTAACCATTGAATCTATTTTTTCCTTTTAGAATAGTAAAGATGCCAGTTACGAGAAGGAGTAAGAATACAGGTAACCGAATAGATGTGGCTTCCAAAGAAGGGACCAGCAAGTCACCACCTAGACAAGCTAATCAAAGCGAGGCTCAAGCTGAGTTTGTATCCCAAACTTCTTCTACTCCTCCATCTCCAAAAGAACTAAGGAGGAGAAGAACCGCATCCTCAGAACTGCCTATTAATTCTACTGACAAATATATAAGGAATGCGGTACAATTATTGGCTCATATAGTTACTGGAAAAACTCAAGGACAAGCCATTCCAACCACAGGTTCTAGTGGTATAGATAGGGCATCTAGCCTACGAACACAGGATTTTCTTAAATTGGATCCTCCCACGTTCACCGGATCAGATCTTAATAAAGACCCACAGGACTTTATTGATCAAATCCAAAGGGATCTAGATGTCATGCATGTGTCGGGTAAAGAGACAGCTGAGCTAGCAGTATATAGATTCAAAGGGGAGGCTATATTCTAGAATGAAGACTGTAAATGATCTAGGGGTATTGATGCACCTTCAGCTACTTGGAAAGAGTTCAAGAGGAATTTCTTGATCATTACCTTCCATTCGAGATTCGAGAGACTCGTGCAGATCAGTTCTTGAATCTTCGCCTGGGGAATATGAGTGTGAGGGAGTACAACCTCCGGTTTAACTCCTTGTCTAGGTATGCTCTTAATGTTGTAGCTACTATGGATGATAGAGTTCATCGATATGTGGATAGGTTGGATCCATATTTGGTTAGAGATTATACTACTGATACTTTGAACAAAGACATGGACATAGCAAGGATACAAGCTATTGCACAAAAAATAAAGGATCAGAGGTAAAGGAGAAGAACACAAGAATTGGAAAGAGGATATTCCAAGAGGGCCAGATCTACGGGGCAGTTCATGGCATCCCAAGAAGAGTTTAGGGATCGGTTTTCTAATATACCACCTAGGCCATTATCTTCTTAT
This sequence comes from Capsicum pubescens, assembly GCA_030864215.1. Lineage (NCBI taxonomy): Eukaryota > Viridiplantae > Streptophyta > Magnoliopsida > Solanales > Solanaceae > Capsicum > Capsicum pubescens. The sequence continues at coordinate 193,544,202 of CM061548.1, read as the reverse complement.
TCTGAAGCTAGTACTCCACCATAGTTTCAATGGTCTAAGGCAACCAGTTTGGGCAATAAAGTGAGAGTCAGAGTTCACGAACAGTGGGGTATCAAGAGCAAGGGAGTATGAGACAATTAAGGCCTCCTCGACAGCCATGTAAATAATAAGGAAAGATTCATTTAGGTGCATGTCGTTTCGGGACAAATGCTTGCTTTTAGTGTGGTACGTCAAGACATATAATGAGAGAATGCCCTTAAAGGGGCGTAGGTGGTATAGCACGACCTACAGGATTAGTTATTTCATTATCATCATCAGAGTCTTATTCAGGTAGAGGTGTATAGCCTATGGGTCATGGTAGAGGTGTTAAAGGAGGAGCTAGCTCTAGTGGAGTTCAAAATCATACATATGCTTTAGCGGATCAACAAAATTCAGAGGCTTCTCCAGATGTGGTTACAGGTACATTGTCCATCTTTTCACATAATGTATATGCATTAGTTGATCTGGGTTCTACATTATCATATGTCACTCCATTGGTTGCTGGAAAGTTTCTCAAAAACACCAGAATTGCTAGTTAAGCACTTGAAGTATCTACGCCGATTGGTGAATCTTTTATAGATAAGAGAGTGGATCAAAATTATATAATAACTATTTGTGGTCGCGATACAATGGCTGGCCTGGTTGAGTTAGAAATGGTAGATTTTGATGCTATAATAGGTATGGATTGGTTGGCTTCTTGTTATGCCACAGTAGATTGCCGAAGTAAGAGGGTGTGTTTCCATTTTCCAAGAAAGGTAGTCCTTGAATGGAGAGGTAATATTGGTGTGCCAAGAGATAAATTTATTTCTTATTTTAAGGCGAAAAAGATGATTTCCAAGGGTTACATATGTCATCTAGTTAGAGTGAAGGATACAGATGCGGAGACACCAACTCTTCAAACTATTCCAGTGGTAAATAAATTCCTGATGTATTTCCTGAAGATCTTCCGGGTTTGCCTCCAGAACGATAAGTAGAGTTTGGTATTGATGTGATTCCAGGTACTCAACCAATTTCAATTCCTCCATATAGAATGGCCCCGGCAAAATTATGGGAGTTGAAAGAGCAATTGAAAGACTTGCTAGAAAAAGGATTCATAAGGCCTAGTGTGTCCCCTTGGGCGCACCAGTGTTATTTGTGCGTAAGAAGGATGGCTCATTAAGAATGTGTATTGACTATAGGAAATTGAACAAGGTGACTATTAAGAAAAAATATCCCCTTCCGAGAATTGATGACTTATTTGATCAGTTTCAAGGCACCAAGTAGTTTTCAAAGATTGATTTAAGGCCTGGTTACCACCAAATGAGGGTCAAAGAGAAGGACATACCCAAGACATCTTTTTGAACATGATACTGTCATTACGAGTTCCTAGTCATGTCCTTTAGGCTAACTAATACACCTGCAACTTTTATGGATTTGATGAATAGGGTGTTCAAACCATTCTTGGATGTGTTTGTTATAGTTTTTATAGATGATATTCTGGTTTATTCGAGATCAAATAAGGACCATGACAATCACTTACGACAGGTGTTACAGATTCTTCGTGATCGTAAGCTATATGAAAAGTTCTCTAAATGTGAGTTTTGGTTAAAATCTGTGGCATTCTTAGGTCATATTGTATCTGTTGAAAGGATAAAGGTTCATACTCAAAAGATAGAAGGCGTGAAGAACTGGCCAAGACCTATAACGCCCACGGAGGTTCGTAAGTTCCTTGGGTTGGCAGGTTATTATAGAAGGTTTGTCGAAGGATTTTCTTCAATTTATGTACCTTTAACAAAGCTAACACACAAAGCTTCCAAGTTCCAATGGAATGATGCATGTGAAAGATGTTTCCAAGATCTGAAGAATAAGTTGACTTCTACACCTGTATTGGTACTTCCAGAAGGCACAGAAGGGTATGCAGTGTATTGTGATTCTTTAAGAATTGGATTAGGGTGTGTATTGATGTAGCATGGTAAAGTCATAGCACATGCCTCAAGACAATTGCGACCACATGAGAAAAATTATCCAACACATGATCTGGAGCTAGCAGCAGTTATATTTGCCTTAAAGATATGGCGTCACTACTTGTATGGGATTCATGTTGACATATATACGGACCACAAGAGTTTTCAATATATCTTTAATCAGAAGGACCTAAATTTGAGGTAGCAAAGATGGCTTGAGTTATTAAAAGACTATGATGTTGATATTTTGTATCATCCGGGAAAAGCAAATGTGGTAGCTGATGTATTAAGTTGTAAGTCTATTGTGGTCACTTATGAGCAGTCTATAGAATGAAAAGGGATGACTAAGGATCTACACCAACTAGCCAATTTTGGGGATCGCCTTCTTGAAACTCCAGATAAGGTGCTTATTGTGCATAATGCTGCAGAATCTTCACTAGTTCTTGAAGTGAAAGAGAAGCAATATGCAGATCCCATTCTATTAAAGCTTAAGGAAAATATGCAATGTGGTATGACGAAAGCATTTGAGCTTACGCAAGAGGGAGTACTTAGGTGCCAAAACAGATTGTGTATGCCGAATGTAGATGAGCTAAGAAAGAGGATTATGATAGAGGCACATCATTCAAGGTATTCCATCCATCCAGGATCAAATAAAATGTATCATGATTTGAAAGGAATATATTGGTGGGGTGACATGAAGAAGAACATTACAAAATTTGTAGCCGAATGTTCAAATTGTCAAAGAGTTAAAGTAGAGCACCAAAAGCCCGGGGGTTATATGCAATGTATAGATCTTCCAATCTAGAAGTGGGACATGATCAACATCGATTTTTTCACTAGTTTTCCTCGAAAATCTCGAAGTTTTGATTCCATATGGGTGATAGTTGATAGGATTACCAAATCAGCACACTTTCTATCGGTTAGGACCACTTACACAGTTGAAGAATATGCCAAATTATCTATTAAAGAGATAGTTTGGATACACGGTGTTTCAATCTCTATTATATCAGATCAAGGAGCTCAATTTACTGCAAATTTTTGGAAGTCTTTCCAGCGAAATTTGGGAAAACAATTAAATCTAAGTACATCTTTTCACCCTCAAATAGATGGACAAGAAGAACGTACTAGTCAAACACTTGAAGATATGCTACGAGCTTGTGTATTGGACTTTAAAGGTAGTTGGGATGATCATTTAACTCTCATCGAGTTTGCCTACAACAATAGCTATCATTCAAGTATCAAAATGGCACCATATGAAGCTTTGTACAAAAGAAAGTATATATCACCAATTGGATGGTTTAAAGCGGGTGACACTGCCTTGTTCAGGCCAGATCTTGTTCATCAAGATATGAAAAAGGTTAAAGTGATCCAACGGCAGATAGAAATAGCCCAAAGTCGACACAAGTCATATACAGATGTTAGAAGGAGGGGGCTAGAGTTTTCTATAGGTGATTGGGTATTTTTGAAGGTGTCACCAATGAAGGAGGTTATGGGATTTGGTAAGAAAATAAAACTAATTACACGTTATTTAGGCCCATACAAGGTTACTCGGAGGTTTGGCCAAGTCTCTTATGAATTAGAGCTACCCCAAGATCTCTCAAAAGTCTATCCAGTATTTCACGTCTCAATGCTTCGAAAGTGCATGGGAGATCCATCTCATATAACTCCTACTGAAGATGTACAAGTTATGGAAGATCTTACCTATGAAGAAATACCTATTGCTATCCTAGATCTACAAGTTAAGAAGTTAAGGAATAAAGAAATAGCTTCTATAAAAGTTCTTTGGAGGAACCAACAAGTAGAAGAGATAACATAGAAAGCTAATGAAGCGATGAAATCTAAGTACCCCCATTTGTTCAAATGCGAAGAGAAAGTCCAAGATGCTGAATTAGAGAAATAACAATTAAGTGTAATATATAAATACTATGTAATAATAGGGATATTAAACTTAGTCTTGAACTTATTTTGGTTGGATAGTTATTCTAACATTCGAGGACGAATGTTCATAAGGAGGGAAAGATGTAACATCCTGTATTTTGCTTGTACTTGTTCCAATTATATGGAACCTGGTATAGCCTTGTGGTATAGGTAACAGATGAGATTTTTTATGCAAGTATTAATGGTGTGGATGGAATTATAGATGCTACCCGTACAGTTTAATGTGATGAGACCAAGTTAACGTCGATACAATATTTAAACTTGGGATCGTAAGCTAGTATTTGAATCTAAAGTTTAAAGTGACCAAGTGTGTATAAGTTGTAAGTTATATTAAGATGATTAGGAGCTAGAAATGGAATGAAATATTGAGGTGCTTGCTTGAATTAATTAATCTAGTAGGTGAGTCACCTGCTTAAGCTTTTTGGACCAAATTAATAGACCCATGGCTATGGACCAGATTTGGGCCTATACTAATGTACTCATTTAGGCCCAAATTGAATAAAAGAGGAAGAAAATGAAAAAAAGGCCGAATGCTCAAATCTACCAAGGCCCAAATATAATTGAGCCCAACTAAGAAATTAAGCAAGTAGGTGCATCACCTACTGTGACATTTTGAGCTGCTTGAACTCCTTAAGTAGGTGCATCACCTACTTGGACCAATTTGATTAAATTTTTGGTCCAAAATCAGCTAGGTGGATGGACAAAAATAGAGGCTTTATAAAAAGAAGTTGTTGGTCATTTCCCACATTATTAAGTCATAAAAAAGGGTTACACTTCACAAACTCTCTCTACTTCCTTTTAAGAAACTAGGAGCAACCCTATTTTCCTTTCTAGGGTTCTTGAAGAAACCCCAACCTTTTCAGCCCAAGGTAAGTGAAAACACTTATGTTTTAGCTTAATTATCTCATGGAAGCTTACGAAACATGCTACATGTGCCTAATTATAAATACATGGTAGAATATAGAACAAACTACTTGCTCACTTTTTCTTGGTTATTAAGAGATCTTTTTCTTCTTTGGTTTAAAGTGTGAAGGAAAGTGAATGTTGAAGTTCTGAAGGAGTTCAAATTTAAAAGAATAAGTTGCAAAATTGAGGAAAAGTGACTGCTCCATTTTGTTCTCTATGTATATGAATTTGATAGAGAATTATAGATATGTTGTTATTGAGAACTCAAGAGATGATGAGTTTAATAATTGATTGCTACAATAAAAGGAATTTGGGGTTTTTTTGTGGAATGTTTTGTGGGTATATGTTGTGGGCTGCCTGGTTTTTATTGGAGAAAGGTGTGACTAATTCATATTGAAATATATAATAAGGGTGTGGTGGTACACCACCAAACTAATTATTGTATTTGTTACTGCGCAATCTATTTTACGTATTGTTTGGAATGTATAATGAAGCTGAAGTGGTTTCTGTGAATCTTACAAGAACATGTATGGTATGTGGGTATAATTAGAGGAAAAAAAGGTTAAGATAACACCCTTTATTGATAGGGTAAAGGCTTATTGCCCAATTTCTGTTTTGGTGAAGTTAAATTGCCAAAATGTGACGGTCGGTTTCTAATATTAGTTTTCCATATATTTCATTATTGATAAGTAATCTAAAAGGGAGAGAAGTCGATTTGGGCTAGTATTGGAGTTATACAACAAGGTATGTAAGGCATACTCCATTATGTACTCTTTGGCATGAAATTGAACACTTGTTCCATCAAATAAGATTCCGAGGTTATCCTATAAGAAGTGATACATAATGGCAGCGTATTATATCCTATGTAGCCAGTGACCTTGTTCCCACTCTCTAATGTGTTAAAACACCTCGATACATGCTTATTATTTGACCTGCACATCTATTTTCACTAGAAAATTTCAGAAGTTCTCTGTTTACTCAAATAAGACCCATATGTATTTTCAGCTTCTAAACACTTCATTTGTGTGCCAACAGCTCCCTACCTCATTGTTGTTGCATTAAGTGTCCATTTATATGTCTCTTAGTAGTAGATTATTGGTTCAAGGTAACATAATGTGATGAACACCAAAGTAACAATCTCAAAGGCTAAATAAACTATGTAACGCAAATCTGTAAAACGAGTGGTAGCTCAAGGGTGTAAGCCTAGAATGGGCCGATCTCGATACCTTTATATGTGTGTGGCAGCTCAGGGGCATAAGCCTAGCATGGACCGATCCCAATCTTTATATGTAGGTGGCAGATCAGCGGCATAAGCCTAGCATGGGCCGATCCTAATTTATCTATTTACAACTGATCAGCTGGTCATTTGCATTATATATGGTTTACAAAGATTATGAAGTAAGAAAGGTAAAAATGAAGAAAGGAACTTAATGTATGTAGTCCCACAAGTATATATAAAGGTGGTCTACTAGTACTACTTATACACTTGTACCTAATTTTTATTGAGCACATGTATCATGTGTTGTTACCTCCAGCCTTACATATTCAGTACATATTTTTGTACTGACGTCCCTCACAGGGGACCTGCATTTCATGATGCAGGCAGAGGTACTTCAGCTCATAGACCTCACTAGTAGGAGTGCATATTTTTCAGTGACTATTGGTGAGCTCCAAGTTGATTCGAGGCTTTCCGAGTCTGTTCCATATATTTTGGTATTATGCAGTAAGTCAAGAGTATGGCGGGGGTTTGTCCCGACCCTAACTAAGTCTATGTATCTTTTAGAGGCTTTGTAGACTAATGTAAAGCTATGGTAGTGTTTGTCTTTAGACGTGGTGGCCCCAACGGCCAAGTGTTGTATATGTTAGTTTGTGCTTGCCTATGTAATTATTCTCATTGATACATAATATCATGTTAGTTACAAATTGGTTCTATCGGGCCTTTACGGCTACGGGTGCCTGTCCGCCCCAATAGGAGTTCAGGAATGACAATTAAAAATAGAAGAGATCTATAGTTATGAACTAAAATCAAAAGATATGCTTTTAGGAATGCCGTTTTTAGATAAACTATACCCACATATAATAACTAAAACACACTGGTGGTTTACAACACCATGTATACAAAAGGTAAGAGCAAAAAGAGTTATTAACAAAATAAGAAAGAAAACTGATTGGATAAAAGGGAGTGAAAAAATCACACAAAATTAGAAAATATAAAAAATACTGAAGACACAATAGAACTAGTTATATTTTCAATAAATAAAGAAGAAATAACTATATTTTCACTAGATAAGGTAGAAATAATAAAGAAAAAATTAAGACAACTATATAGTGAAGATCCATTAAAAGGATGGGAAAACATAAGACTACTGTAAGAATTGAGCTAATAGATAAAAATAGTATAATAACCCAAAAACCATTAACATATAACTTTGATGATTTAAAAGAATTCGAAATGCATATAGATGAATTATTAGAAAAACAATACATTCAAAAAAGTTATAGTAAACACAATAGCCCAGCATTTATAGTAAATAAACACAGTGAACAAGAAAGAGGAAAAAGTAGAATGGTTATTGATTATGGAAACCTAAATGCAAAAACTATGACATATAATTATCCAATACCAAATAAGTATTAAAAATAAGAAAGATACAAGTATATAACTATTTTAGTAAGTTCGATTGTAAATTAGGATTTTACCATTTAAAGCTAGAAGAAGAATCTAAAAATTTAACTGCATTTACAGTACCACAAGGATTTTACGAATGGAATGTATTACCATTTGAATATAAAAATTCATTAGGTAGATATCAACATTTTATGGATAACTATTTCAAACAGTTACCTAATTGTATAGTATACATAGAGAATATATTATTATATATAAAAACTAAAGAGGAACATTTAAAATTACTAGAACAATTTGCAGGTATAATAGAAAATTCAGGAATAAGTTTAAGTGAAAAGAAAGCCGAAATTATGAAAAATCAGATAGACTTTTTAGGAATACAAATAGATAAAAGTGGAGTAAAAATGCAACAACATATAGTACAAAAAATAATAAATTCAAAAGAAGAATTAGATACAAAAAAAAATTACAATCATTTTTAGGATTAGTAAACCAAGTAAGAGAATATATACCAAAATTAGCAGAAAACCTAAAGCCATTACAGAAAAAATTTAAAAAGGATGTAGAGTATAATTACAACGAAGAAGACAAAAAACAAGTTCAAAAATTAAAAATACTTTGTAAAGAATTACCAAGATTACAATTTCCAGACGAATTTTTTTTTTTTTTACATATATAGTAGAAGCAGATGCAAGTGAATATAGTTATGGATAAGAAAAGGAGTTAGAAGGAATCCAAATATGAACTTGAACAAAATATTTGACAAGCCATTTATACCAAAAACACCAAAAGACCCTTTGTTCATACCCTCACAAACTACCACATATCTAGAAAGCCTAAACCAAGAAAAGAAAGCCTATAATCACATAACCAGATCATATATTGAAAACATCCACAAAATACAAACACATTAAAACCTTAGACCCAGAGAAATAAATATCCAAGAACCAAATACAGATTACATAACCCAAAAACAACAAGGATATAATAAGTTAATTGCATTACCAAAAACTAACAGAAATCTAGTTAGAACATGTTTCAGTTATGGATTACTCAACACCGTATATACCCAAAATGGAAGTAAGTTAGCAGCTATACCAGAGATATATAAAGCAATTACTACTTACAAAAAAATAACCAAAGGTAACTTATTTTTTATAAAGTTTTATACAGCACCAACAGAGATATTGTATGATGAGATTAAACCAGTTATACAAGTCATGAAAATAGGAATTACAAAAGATATAATCATACCAGAAGATATTGAACCACAGGCAGAAATACCAAAAATAGGTATACCAGATTTTTACGCAAATAAATGAATTATTGGAATATCCACAATCATCCAAGAGTTAGCAAATAATTACTTAAATGGGAAACCAATTTGAAGTTACTATTCAAGAGACCAGCTAATGATTTATTCAAATTCAAGAGAGTTAAGACAAGTAGATATAGAGGAAATTCAAAGATGGATTATGACACTACTTAATCCAGAAAGGCAACCAACTACCAGAGCCATTAAAGAAAAATTTATTTCAGAAGAATTATTGACTAGATATTGCAAGATAATTGGACATAAATATCCAGACCATCTATGTTCAAGGTGTAATAGAGAAGACAATATTATACTAGATGTACAGTTAGAATGAAAGGGACAATCCAAGAAAATAACGAATGAAGTAATGACAAAGAAGAAACCAAGTAGATAAGGACAAAAGGAGATAGAAATGGACAAGTCAATAAGAAGATAAAGAAGATTCAGAAAAAGACAAGTGCATTATTAAAGTTACGAAAATTATTTAAGCTTTAGTTTTTTCTATTTAATGTAAAGTTTCTTTAAGTCTTTTCTTTCATAAAGCTACTTTGACTTTTGTAAAGATATTTTCTACTTTTTATAAAGATTAGTACAAGTGTAAAGTAGGAATAGTATAGAAATAGTATAAAGTAGGAATAGTGTAAAATAATTCTTTTGTAGATTATAAAAAGCCAAGGCATTTGCGAAGATAAGGCAAGACTTTATACACGGAAAGCAAGCCTTCTTGTACACAAAAAATATTCTCTCATATAATCAATAAAGATATTCAGTTTTACACTAATCTATGGATGAGCAAAACACAAATTTATCAAATCTACTAGAACAGGTATTTTCATTTATAATTATTAATAGCTAAATTCATAAATTCCTAACAATCATGATATAATAAAATAAGCTCATTGTAGTTACTTTATAGTAGAATTATTCGAAACATAGCATGTTAAGAAGTTTATTAGCAAAGTGGAAAAGGAGAAAAATTCCCAAGAACTATGCCATCCTAAAGGTTAAACTGGTGAGGCAAAGAAGTCGTGATAGGGGAGTAACCAAAGTAGAGGTGCTGTTTAGGGAAAAAGTATCCAGATTACCATGATAATAGTTACCGAAGAACATGTTATTTAAGAATAATCTTGTAAATAGCAATCTAAGATGATCATATTTTGGTATGTATATGATTGGAGGGAATATTTTGAAAAATAGCATCATATGAAAAATGAATAATTATTTACCTGATAAAATAATTGATGAATTTAAGATACTTGTTTTATATGTACTTAAGGATATAGAGATAGTAGATATAAAGAAAATTATATGGGAAAAGGTATTCAGTATTGAAGATGAAGAATTAGAAAATTGGATAGAAGATGAATTAGAATAAATACACTTAAATGATGATAGTTACTATTCATACCTAGATAATTATTATTCAGATGGATATTTTACAGATTAAAAATGTTAGAATATATTAGAAGAGTTAGAGAAAAACAAAGTTGTCTATATGAAGAAATTAATAACAGGAATCATCTTAAAAGAGAAAAAAAACAATTAGAAGAAAGATTACTTAGAATAAAATTAACCTTAGAAAAAGATACTGTATATGAACAACAAATGTTAATAAATCACATAGATAACATAGAATTACATATCAAATATAGTACGATTAGAATAAGTTATTACATAGAAAATTGTACAATCACAACTACTATAGGATAAAATGATAAACTACGAAAACTTAGAATATTGGAGCAAAGATATGGAGCAAATAAGATTAATAGAAATAGTAAGTTATCCGCACTATCCGCACCCCGCTACAATTGGTGTGTATCCATAAAGAACAACAATGTGACACAAGGGAATCAAGATATGGCATTACATTAGCAACAAACAATCGTGCATATATACAAGTTACACTACCCAAACAGATAAGTAGCTAGCAATACAACTCATGTACTCTCACAATAAAGAAGTCCCACACACTTAACATAATCATGCATGTAAAGGCAGGGATGACCACGAGACACTCACACTTATAAAGAAGTTCAAACAATGTGCACAAAATACCATAGTCTTGACCATATTTTCTTTATCTTAACTTTCAGACAGTCGGGTTAGGATTACTATTGGACTTTACTCAACATCTAATGTAGGCTTGAGGCTGGTATGGTACATGTGAGAATATAGTGACTAAGCCTCCTTGGCACTACACTTACATTAGGGGGTCCACTTATTGACCAATTTTCTTTTATTCCACCTTTATTTCTCCCTTTTTATTCTTTTACACCTCATTCAGGTTGGGAGTGGTTTCTTTTATTCTTCCTTTTTCTTTTTGAGTTTTTCTTTTTTTTTTTGCTTTTCTTTTTCTATTTTTGCTTTTTCTATCACACCCAACCCTACTTTCTTTTCTCTTATTTATGTTTCTTCATCCCACTTCATATTAGACACCCCTATGATAGCCACCCTTAACTTAGGCGATTTGCCTAAGTTGAGGTGCACAATGTCCAAGGAAGACTAGGGTAAAAATAGGTTTATTGTAACAAAAATGGGAAGGTGAAAGTTGAAACAACAAAATAGTCTTTACTGGCTCAAAACAGGGATGAAGGGATATGTATTCAAATTTTGAAGGTCATTTAGGCTGAAAGTGAACTTATTTCAAAGTCATCTTATGATCTTTTCCTAATCGACTATCCTACATCCCAGGCAAGACTAAATAGGCAAGCTCTGGATTCCATACACAAAGAAACAAAGTAAGCATCTCACATACACCTGGCATAGGGTTGCATCACAAGTTACTACCTACCCGGTTCATGCAAGTGTTAGCTATGATTATTATGTCCCTAATCCTAATGCCATAATGAGATTCACAATGGTTACATATATATACATATCACGTAGTTTAAAAATAGTTTTTTTTGAAGGGTTATCATTTTTCTCAAAAATCAAAACAAAACACATCAACTTCCTTAGATACTTAATTTTCTCCTAGTTACACAAAAACACAACACAATATGAAACAAAACACAACATGACACAATATTTCCTACACATGTGGGTTCTACAATTATACCATGACCGATAGAAAAAAACCATGGCAATAAATAATTACAGTGGCTATGGTATACCCCACCCCCAACAAAAAGACTATGCATTGTCCTGTTTGCATTACAATAATATAAAGCAAGGAAATGAGGACATAACTGGGATGCGCTAGGCTTCTGTGTCATACTAGTCCTTCTCTGGGGATATCTCCACTGGCGATGGTGGTGGTGAGGGTGGGGCACTACTAGAAGATGCACCTATTCCAATCGCATCTCGTCGCACCTACTGTGGATGCCCTAGAATTATGGGTGGCCCATTTCAGGGCCTGATCAAATGGAATATAGGGTATTGTAGGTCCTCCATCCTTGCTCTCATTGTCCCCACAACAAATATTGACTCCTTATTCTCCACGAAAAAATCAAATCGTCTAGGACGACACAGAGGCATAGGCTGAGAAAATAAAAGCATAACTGGAGGAATGGAGATAATCTGGCTATTAGTAAGAGAGCGTACCCCTGCTTGTATTGTTGATACCTCCTCTTGAATCCTACCTAGGTTCAGATCCTCTATATCACTGAACCAATTTGACACCCGACCCTCCAATACATCAATGCGGGTATGCAACTCAGCAGTGAACTCCAATATCTCAGCTCGAAGTGCAGCCCATATCCTAGTCTCAGCAATCTCTAATATCGTAGTCTAAACATTCTAAAGTTGGGTATCAGTCACATAATGGTGCTCTACTAAGTGTTGTAAAAACTCTCATGGCACTGATATCAAACTTGTGGTTGTGGCTGTAGAAAAGGGATGGAGGGGCACGGAAGCGGCCCCTACCGACTTAGAAATGGAAACCGGGGATGAAGTAGAAATAGTTGGGGGGCCCTATCCCTGAGTACTCATCTCGGGTGCATATCTATGCTTTCCCATCTCAAACTCAACATGAACACCCGCATTATCAACATCTATCTTTGGCCTATCAACATGCTCAGATGACATGACCCAAACTGAGGCCTTGTCATAATTGACATCCCAAGCCTAACCAGGAGCGGGGACTACTCCCATTACCCAACCCAACCTCCAAACATGTACCCTGAGTTGGATGAATTCTGAATATATAATAAGATGGTGTTTTGTACAATTCCAAACACTAGGATAGTTCCATAATTGTGACCAACCCAAGCAAGTCCAACCATCCAATACCCAACCAATAACCATAGCAAATAAAGAAATAACCAAGTATAATTCCATAACATAATAGAATGGAACAATTATAAATGTAGTCAAATAGTATCATCCATAATACCAATACTAATTCCAAGGCTGACACCACTACCGACACTACCAATACCAACCCATAGTATTCCTACAAAGCCTCTAACCAAAAGTAAAACAATATACGATCCGTATATGCCCCTGACCTTAGCCAAAACCATAGTCTATATAATGACCAAATTATGTAAAAACATCTATGACATGAAATGGAGCCTTTCAGGTTATCGAAGCTCACCATTTAAATCCTACTAGGCTGATCCTGAATTTAACCACTAAGAAGGAGGAGTAGAATGGTCGATTCCTGCATCGCGTGGGGATACAACTGCTATAAGATGGGTTAGCGGGTAAACACTACCATGCACTCAGGATAAGGATAAAATAATTCCAACCTTTAAAATCAATCAAACCAACTATGTGCATTAATAACCATACATACATACATATAAACAAGTTGGGCAAGGGAACCGAGTTTAGCATGCCTTTAAAACTATTAACCTGGGTATGTGTAGCTTAACCATCCTAGATCCACTAACGAGCTAAATGGGTCCAGTGTAACCTCCTGAACAGGCCTCGATATGTGTAGCTACATAAATCGGAGATATGATAGGAGTAGCGGATTCCTGAGTACCCTTCGCTCTCTATGATACATATGTACAAGTATACTTAGGGGATTCCCGTGGTCCCCGTAAGTATCCTATATGGTCGCTATGACCAATCCTCATATCGGCAAACATGAGTTTCCAGTGTCCATCCATTGGACTCATATCTTCACGAATAGCTATCACACACCACCATTATTACCCAATTAAAACCATTACCATACAACCAAACTACTATTCCATTTATTATTAACCAAGATTATAAGTAGTGGTATAGTCATACCGACTATAGCTTACAAGCAATGTCCTTAGCCATCCTTTTTAAGAAGAAATGATTCCTATATACCCGTAGATTACATTATTAAGTTGACTTGGCGGAATCCCATGTTCCCCACAAGTGATCATTATTATGTTTGCTTGGGGGATTGCCTTGTATCCCATAAGGCTTCCAATTAGACCAACCATAACCACCAAGACCTTACCATTTAACCATTCCAATCCATTTAAACTATTTATACCATTTAGGGTTCCATCACCAAGTTATACCATGCACAATTCAATAAAAGTTTTAACAATTTAACAAAAAGCATTCTCATAGGCATTTTTTCAAACAAGTTGGGGGCATAGTGATTCCAGAGCCAAAAACACGTACCAATTATCCATTCCCATGCAACCAAATGTTCAAACTATCTTAATAATATGAAAATAATACATAAAAGACATGGGAAAACCATAACCAACCATTGTAACCAAAACCTCCAATATATATTTGAAAACCCAAAACTATACAACATTTATGCCATGAAAACAATTCATAAAACATGCCTTTGGTTGGAACTAACAACGAGGGAGGAGTAACATGCCTTATATTACGAAGATGACAGAGAGAAATCGCCCTTGTAAGCCCCAAATTGATCTTATTAATGAAACCCTAGACTTCATTGATCCAAGACCCTTGAGAGGATTTGAGAATGTTTTAAGAGAGTTTGAGTGAATCCAAATAGGTTAAATAATGCACAAGAGTGTTATAAGTCATGGGGCCTTAAGAGGTTAAGAGGGGAAATGTCCAGATTACCCCTAACTTAAACTGCTTAAGATTCTCGCAGGATGGTACGACCATTCCAACCAAACCATACCCTAGGGTATGAGTCGTACCCTTAACTCATACCTTAGGGATCCTATTGGACCTCAACATTGTCCAACATACGATCTCCCAATCCAAACTATACCCAACAATATGAATAGTACCAAGAAATCATACCCTAGGAAGAATAGAATCACCTAGACTAAATTAGGCAACATACAATTGATACCTTTCTATTAATAACCTAACGTATGACTTGTATGTTCCAATAATACCTTGAACATAAGCCATCCAACCCACACTAGTCACCATACAAACAAGACCAACCAAACAGTACCACATCATACGACTAATACCCTAAGTTGTATGATGTCCAGAAGCCAAAAAATGGAGAAATTTTCTAAGGGTCAAAACCCAGGGTGTTTCAGTCTCCCCTACTAGGATCATTCATCCTCGAATGACAGACAAGGTAGTACAAGCACGAATTACACCCCAACATATACATTTCTAACCATTAACTAAGTTAGAAAACAAATATGTAAGGAAATTAATCTTTCTTTAACCAAGTTAGAAAACAAAGATGTGATCAAGAACTCATACCTTCCGCACAAATATCTGGAGCAAAAAATAAATCCAGATACTTAGACTTCATGTCCTCTTCCTAAGTAGGTTCTTCAACCTTTTGGTTACACCATAGAACCTTAACTGAAGCTACATCATTGGTTCGTAACTAACTAACCTGCCGATCCTAGATCTCAATTGGGATCTCTTTATAAGACAGAGAATCCGAGATACCCAATCTTTCCAAAGGAACAACCGATAAAGGATCACCTATACACTTTTTCAACATAGTAACATGGAATACCGGATGAATGGAGTTCAAACTAGAAGGCAAATTCAATTCATATGCAATATTACCAACCCTCTTCAAAACCACATAAGGACCAACATACCGCAGACTGAGCTTTCCCTCTTTTCCAAACCGCATTACGCTCTTCATGGGAGACACCTTTAGGAACACCCTATCCCCAACCTATCAAACTTCAATTCCCTATGCCTTACATCCGCATAGGACTGTTGCGACTTTGGGCCACCTTAATCCTATCCCGAATCCCTTTTACCTTCTCAATAACTTGATAAACCAAATTTGGGCAAAACATATCCGCCTCTCCAAGCTTGATCAATCCAATAGTAGATCTATACCTCCTACCATACAATGCCTCAAAAAGTGCCACCTAAATGCCTGAATGATAGCTATTATTGTAAGAAAACTCTACAAGAGGTAGATGCTAAATCCAATTACCACTATAATCAATCACACATACACGAAGAATATCTTCCAATGTCTGAATAATCCTTTCTGCTTGCCTATTCGTCTGCGGATGAAAAGCAGTACTCAAACTAAACCTCAGTACCCAACCCCTTCTAAAATGACCACCTAAAGTGAGATGAAAACTGTGTACCACGATCATAGATAGTCAAAACAAGTACCCCATATAGCTTCACAATAACATAAAGATACAACCTCACATAATCCTCCGCCAGAAAGTTAGTCCTCACTGGAAAAAAGTTGAGATGACTTTGTCATCCTATCCATGATGACCCAAATCGAATCAAATTGGTTTCGAGATCGAGGAAGACCAGTAATGAAATCCATATTAATCACTTCCTGTTTACATTTAGGCAATTCAATTTCTTGATACGAGCCTTATGTGCTCAACTTTCACTAGTTGACATACCAAACATTTGGCCACAAAATTAGCCACATCCTTCTTCATACCGTTCCACTGATACATCTCCTTGAGATCAAGATACATTTTTGTTGAACTAGAATGAACAATGTAGAGCGATTCATACACCTCGGCCAATGCCCTTTCTCGCAAACCATCAATGTCAGGAACACATAACCTCTCTTGATACTGCAAGGTATTGTCACCACTGATCTTAAATGCCATTACCATTTTCCTACCTACATCACCCTTGATTTTCATCAATACAGAATCTAGCATCTGTTTCTCCTTGATCTCTACACCAAGAGATGATTGGACCACTTTTTGTACCAACGCACCACCATTTTAGAGTCCATATGGAGAACTCCAAAATTAGCTAAGTAGTGAATATCCTTCACCAATTCCCATCTTTCCTTATTCACATGAGCTAAACTCCCCATGGATAACCTTCTAAAAGCATTGACATTAATATTAGCCTTACTTGGATGGTAGTAAAGACTCATGTAATAGTCCTTGAGAAGCTTAAGATATCTTCTCTGCCTGAGGTTAAGCTCTTTCTGAATGAACACATACTACAGACTCTTATGATCCGAGAAAATGTCTGCATGCACTTTATGCAAATAGTGATTCCAAATTTTTAATGCAAACACCAAAGCTAAGAATTCCATATCATGAGTAGGATAGTTCCTCTTAAGCACCTTCAACTGCCTAGAACCTTAGGCAAACACCTTATCATACTGCATCAAAACATAGCCAAGTCCTACCCGGGATGCATCACAGTAAACCAAAAACCCCTCATTGCCTTTAGGAAAGGTCAAAATTGGAATTGAAGTTATCTTATCCTTCAGCTTCTCGAAACTACCATCACAAGCATCTGACTAAGAGAACTTTACCTTCTTTTGAGTCAACTTAGTCAATGGGGCAGCTATCATCGAACAACTCACCACAAACCTTCTATAACACCCAGCCAAACACAAGAAGCTTCGAATGTCGATTGGAGTTGTAGATGTAGGACACTTCTTAACCACCGCCACCTTTTGTGGATCCATAATGATCCCCTCACTAGAAATAATATGACCTAGAAAAGTAACAGTGTTTAACCAAAATTCATATTTTGAGAATTTGGCATACAACTACTGCTCTTTCAAGGTCTGTAATACCACACGGAGGTGATTGACATGATCCACCTTACTCTTAGAGTACACCAAAATGTCATCAATGAAAATAATGACAAATAGATTAAAAAATAGATGGAATACTCTATTCATCAAATCCATGAATGTCGTCGGGGCATTGTTCAAACTAAATGACATAACCAAGAACTTAAAGTGCCCATAATAGGTACAAAATAGCGTCTTAGGGATATCCACCTCCCTAATATTAAGATGATCATACCTAGACCGAAGATCTATCTTTGAAAAGAATTTGGCACCTTGAAACTGATCAAACAAGTCATCTATTTAAGGAAGAGGATACTTGTTCTTAACCATCACCTTATTCAACTACCGATAGTCAATACACATCCGAAAGGAACCATCCATTTTACGCACGCATAACATAGGTGCACCCCAAGAGGACACATTAGATGGATGAAACCCTTATCCAAAAGATCTTTAAGATGCTCCTTGAGTTCCTTCAACTCAGTTGGAGTAATTCTATAAGTAGGAACAGGTATTGGACGAGTGTCCAAAACCAAACCAATCCCAAACTCAATCTCCCTATTAGGAAGAACACTAGAAAGATCATCCGAAAAGATCTCAGGAAACTCTTTCAACACCAAAATCGAATATAAAGAAGAACCTTTTGAGTAAGAGTCCTTAACCCAAACCAAATAATGGTGACACCTTTTTGAGATTAACCTCTGAGCTCTAAGATATGATATAAAATTTCCCTTAGGATCTAGGGAACAACCCTCCCATTTAATCACCGATTTACTAGGGAACTTAAAGACAACCTTACGGGTCTAACTATCTAATGAAGCGTAGCACAAATGTAACCAATCCATCCCCAGAATAACATCAAAATCCACCATACCTAATTTGAACAAATCCACCAATGTCTTCTTACTGCCAACAGATACCACACACCCCCTATAGACTCTTTTAGCAACCACAGAGTCACCTATTGGGGTTGAAATAAAAAAAGGATCCAAGATAATCTCTGGATCAAAACAAAAATACACAACCATAAATAGGGTCACGTAAGAGAGAGTGGACCCTAGATCAAGTAAATAATACACATCATGAGAAAAGAGTTATAATGTGCCAGTTACGATATCAGGTGATGCCTCAGACTCTTATCAGGATGCAAGAGCATATAACCTATTCTGGCCTGTACTAGTACCAGAAGTAGAAATAGATGGTGAAGTAGCCTACTTGGTCAAGGAGCAGATGAAGAGGCAACTAGAACCTTTTTCATAATAGAAGAAACATTATGAATCAGATAATTTATAAGCATATGTCCTAGTTGACCATATTTGAAGCACTTGTCCCTTCCCTAATAACCAAAAACCCAATGCAATCGACTGCAAAACCTATAAAAAGGACATGATAAATCCGACTGAGCCTCACTAGCATGAGATTAGTCACCCTGTGCCCTAAAGTTATCGTTGCCCTGCTGACACCTATCACCTGATAGCTTCGGATAAGGAGCACTATCTATGAAGAAAGAACAAGAACTCCCCCACTTCTTCTTTAGCCACTTAACACCATCCCGACCACTTTTTTGTTGTACACCCTGCTTAGATAACCTAAACCTCTTACCCTTCCTGTTACCTACCTCAGCCAACTTTCACTTTTCCTTCTCCACATGTTGTATATGAACAACCAACCAAGAGATATCCATATCCTTGATCAGCAATGCAATCTTGCTTTCAAGGATTAACTTACAAGATAGTCCTAAGGCAAACGTTCTCATCATGGACCTCATATATTATACCATCTCTGGAGCATATTAGATAGTTATTAAAATTTCAAGGCATACTCCTTGATTGACATATTCCCCTACTTCAAATTAACAAATTCCTCTACTTTTTCTTCCCTAAACTCCTAAGGAAAAAAGCAATCCAAAAAAAACATTAGATAAAGTCTCCCATAGAGATGACTCATCAACCTCACTCCTTGACTAATCCCATTACTCGTACCATTGTTACACCACTTTCTTTAGTTGATAAGCAACAAAATTCACCCTTTCCATATTGTGGCCTGTATGACTGATGAGTGGTGATTTAGCCACTCATTTGCTCTCAATATTCATGAATATTACCATGTTTTGAATAAATAAATGAGACATAATTATGATTGAATGCAATAATATCCATATTTTTTAGGTACGTAGTTGATGAGATAGAAATATGTGGGTTGGAACTAAAAATCATCAAAAGGAAGCAAAAAAGTCCAACTAAAGACCTGGAGCAGACACGACCTCAGTTACCATGGTCACGGTCTAAGGACCGTGATATAGGTAAGTCAATAAGGTCAACCTACCACATCATATGAGCTAATCACAATTGCGTTAGCCACGATCGCGACCAAGCCTGTGCAATCGCAGTCTAGCAAAAAACTACAGCCGAAGGGCAAAAATGTAAATACAAGTGGTTGATCCCAAATTTGACCAAAAAATGACTCAAACCCTATCAGTGGATATATTCCATCTTTCCCAATTATTGAACATTGTTCTAGGGTTATAGCCTCCATTCTTGGAGAAGAAAATATTGTACAAATTTTGGGTAAAGAATATTTTGGAGTCACTTCCAAGTGAAAAATTAGTGAACTCCCATTGAATATTTGTTGAATCTCATTGTTTGAAATAACATTCACTTAGATTTTCTCAAATTTATTCAATGGAGATTTTGGGTAAAACCTTTACTTATTTATCTTATGAGTAGCTAGTTTTACCTCTTGGGGTTATAATAGAATAGGGTGCAATTGAATGTGGGTTGAGATTTATTTGTTCATATGCTAATGTGTTATTGATGGGTTCTATTGTTGCTTGATTAAATTGGTTGGTATTTTTGGGTGAAAACCCCAAATACTCAAAGGATTTGTGGATGAAACTCTCAAGCTCTTGAAATCTTAAACCATCCTTGAAAGAGGGATTTGGATGAACTTTAGGAACCTATATCATCCTTGAAAGAGGGATGTGGGAACAAAAGCAATAGTACATAATTGTTTGCATAGTCTGCTAAATTTTCACTATCTTAGACATAAGAGTGATTGTGAAGTTGAATATTCCTTAGGCATGATCCTAGAAATAGGGATGCCTAATTATGGTATTGGGTGGATTTATTTGACACACTCATTAGGTACTCGAAAGAATCAATGAGTGAAATCTTTGAGGCTATGTTGACAAACTATCCCCAAGGACTTACAACCTAGCCTACCATATCACCATCAATTAGAACATGCACCGAATTATCATGTCTGTATACTTATTTTTCCCCTAGGAAAGCATAATACCAATATCCATACCTAATTGTTTAGACTCTAACCATTCGTAGCCCTGAATTTGAACTAAAAAAAACATAAAGAAATCTTAAGTGTGATACCTTTCAAACCCTTTTTTTTATATTTTTGTACTATTGGTCTGAATTTAGCTAGTATCTATCATTTCAAACTAATTTAGTCACCACTCACATTTTTCCTCATGGATTTAACCCCAACTTAAAATTTGGGTAAATATATTGACGACGACCACCTTGCACTTAAATTGACATGTAAGTTGAGCATTATAAAAAATAGCGTCATTTCCAGGGAACAATTTAGCGTATTGAGTTACTTTGGAATTCTAGCTTACTTGCTTGAATTCAAACTTGTAAATATTTTTTTGTGATTTTCTTTTATTTCTTGTGTTAGGTAGATTTTTGTTTTTTCTTTAATTTTCTCTATGGAATCTTTCGACAAATATGATTTTGGTAGTTTGAAGTCCTTTCTTGACGATCCATGTCTATATTATGGAAGACCTCACTTTGGAAGAGATTGCACATATTCTCCTCGAAGAGAGATGGAAACACCATCTCAATCCTATTGGGAGTATGATTGTTTTTTGTGTGGAGGCCAAGATGGACATTGGAGTGATTTCCCAAATAACCCATTCCCTATTATGCTAACTGAGTTGCTAGTTTTTCTTATGAGTTTGATAGGTATTATGATGAGAAGAAGGAAAAGCAATATACCAGGTCAAATAGTTTTAAAGAGATGCTTTAAACTATTTTGACTGGGTAACTACAATGAGGGAGAAGGTGCAAGACATACACCAATCCAATGAGGCATTCCGAAGGGAGATTGTCAAAATAGAGGAACTGGGAAAGGAGATAAACCTTTCAAATACAACTACCTTGCCCATTTCCCAAGAGGAGGTTAATCAATAAGAGAAACCAAGCTATGAAGATGATCTTGTTAGCAATGAATCCTCGATGATTTCTCAATCAACTAAATCAAATAATGTTGAAGATGTCAAAATAAAGAAAATGGTACTAGAGTCAAAAGAAGAATAAAGCACATTTTAGGGTGAAGGTTCTTCGAAGGAGGCAACCCCAGAATTAGGGGTTAGTCCTCACTCAAACCCCTTTTCAACAGTATGCTTAGAGAATATAATAAAGATCCATCCACTTAAGCAAATGATGGATTGTAGGGAGAAGGAGTGTCATCCCTATATTTTGCGATTTGACATTCCAAAAGAGCACAAGAAAACTCCTTAATCAAATTCCAAGGAACTCGACTACCGATGTACAACTAGTGGCCTATTGATGTGCTCACCTTTACCCAGGGAACCAAACAATAAATGTGATGTGAAATTAGGTAAAAGGTTTAAGTTTTCAAAATGGAGAGATAGAAGCTACCTCATCATTTCTTCGCATCTTACAAGTTTCATCTTCGAAGATCTGAATCTTCTATCCCTTTGATGCTTAATGCATCGTGAACAAAATTTGGGGAAAAAATTAAATATCCTAAGTGGAAGCATAAATGGGAGTTGAGGAGGCATCATGCCAAGACGTTAAACTAAGCACTCAATGGGAGGCACCCCATCAAGACACTAAAAGTAGACCATATCCTTTTATTTATGCATGATTGAGTAGATATTATTTTTGCATTTTTTCAAGCATAATCCATGTAAAGGGGCGCTATGGGAAGTGTTGATTGAAATCAAATAAGGGAGCATTTGTATTTGGCATGTTTGGACTGAACATGGGAATGCAGAGACCCTAATTTTGGTCTCAGTTACCGCAACCACAGCACTTGTGAATCCATAATCGAGGTGTAAGTGTGCCTGAGATCGCAGCACTAAAAAACCATGATCGTGGTCGAATCAGTTTAAATGACTATCCAACTGCCATTTTTTCGCACACACCTATCTCAAATTCTCTCAAAATTTGGGCATTGTGTAGAGTATCCAAGTATTCATTTCAGTCTAATTTCACCTCTAACTTGGTATGTTGTCTCTACTCCCTTAATTTTTATCTAATTGTATGCTTAGATCTTGTAGTTTAGGAAAGGCCTAAAGTATCATTTTCAATATAAAATGCATGCTTGTTTATGAGTATTGTGGTTGTTAGCTGTTGTAGTTGGTGAACACACAAATGGGGATGTCTTGAGTACCCATAGTTAGGCCTAAAACTGTAGAGCTTAATGTGTATACCATGTGTTCGATTCAATGCCCCAATGAGTTCAATGTGAATTCCTTTGAGTTTGGGGCTATAATTACGTATTCTAGGCTTAAGTTCTTTGATTATGATGTTGATGTGCCTAGTTGGAACACAAATTTGGGGTTAAAATTATGTGTTTTGAGTGATGTGCCAAACTATAAACTATGGTCTCAGGTATCGTGATCGCGGCCTCGATGACTGTGATTATGGCACAACAATCGCACTCTTTGCCCTGTGATCGCCATACCTGAGGGCGGTTGTCTATAGAAACCAAAATTTTTGCACACCCATTTCTCACTCCAATACCTTCTATAACACTACTGCATGAATTTATCCGAATAATCTAGCATGCTTTTGGTATGATAATACTGATGATGGTCTGAATTGTATTTCTTATAGATTCTAAGCCATAAAAATGGGAGATTTTTAAAACACCAGGTTCATGACCGCCAAATGCCAAAACCTCTACTACGGTGAGCTGCCAAGGATGAAATTACTCCTCGAAAGGGGTATTTGACTTGACAAAGTAGAATATATGCTCCCAACATTCCATATCCGACTCAATGCTACCGGGTGGATGTGTTTTGCCCTGAACCCCTGCTTTGCAAATGAGCATTGAGTAACTGAGTTCAATACAAACCTTAGTGTAGTTTCTCTCACAAACCCAGTGATGATAATTTAGGGTAAAAATATGAACTTCAGAGCAGAGTGGATTAATGAGATATATGGACTTTGGGATGCTAAAATGGGGTAGTTCCAAGCAAAAGGATGTAAGCCAGGAACCTGGATGGAAAACATATTATATCTGGGTAAAGAAGTACTCTGGGCCACTACCAAGAGAGATATTTCGATGAATGACTTCACAGCTGAGGCCAGGCTATGGCTGAATATCATCTGCAGCAAAGTATCACCGTGCAATCACATAACTATTGTCATAGATTTGTGAGCATGATTTTTGGCTTGTATTCTCTCTGGCATTACTCTGAATGTGGGAGAGATTGTTATCTCAGAGTGGAAGCATTTCAAGAACCATGGTGGTACACTTTTTCTCTTTCCATCTATTATCACTGAGCTTTGCAAGAGGGCAAAGGGAGAGAAGTATTTTGCAGATACTTGGGTATACCCAGGTCCTCGCATCTTCCCACTTAAATTTTTTGGTTAGGGTTCCTCTAGTCAGAGTAAGAAAAGGAAGGCAAACTTAGGAAAGTCGACTCAGGAGGACGCAGACTCTTGTAGACCTTCATCTTCCAACCCCTTCGATGACATCTCAGGTCAAATGCGAGAGGTTAGGGAACTAGTGTCCATATTGCCTCAGGTACCAGGAGATTTCTCCACTTCTCGCCAATCATATGTGACTCGATTTAATTATGACATATATCGTGAGGAGCAGAAGAAGCAAAAATCCATTATTCCTAAGTTGAAGAGAGCCTACTCAGCCTTAGTCGGATCATACAGAGATATCAGGGACTCCCATGAGAAGATGAAGAAGAGGGAGAAGAAGAGGGACAAATTCTTCAATAAGATGTGTAAAGGGTAAAGGTCCTGTGGAAGGTCCTAAAACCCCATGATAGATTTCCTTCTCCAAAGGTGGAGAGTGATGAAGAGGGCCATTCAGATTGGTCAGTTGATGATGCCAGTGGTGATGGTGTAGACTCAGCAGGAGAAGGCAGCTCCTAATGCATATCCAGGAAGGACCCTTAACTTTTGCCTATGCTTTTATTGATTATGCAGTGGGGACACTGCTACCCTCTTAGTTGGTGGTGACCCAGGATTTGTATTGTTTTGATATGTTCCTGGATATTTTTATGTTGGATGACGTTTGTTTTGTGTTTTTGGGATGTTATATTTGGGTACTCTGATGGTGCCTATGTTTTCATGGATTATCATGTAGTTTTATTTTTAGTTTTTCTTTTTTACTTAAGTTTTATTTTGATTATGATAATGTGTGATGAGACTTTCCCTGTGATAGCTTGAGAGATGGCATTCTTAAGGTTAAAGCATCATGTTTGGGTTTTAAGCCATCGATGTAGGGGAATTATGAGTACCCATGGAATCTAAGACATTAATGCAAGGAAAGTCTGAGTACCCATGGCATTGTAAATTTGGGATCTCATTATGCACCATTGGCGAAGTCTGAGTAGCCATATGCTTAGTTTGCCTATATTAAGCCAAAATATGAGGGTAAAGCTTTGGTTGTAGCCATAAGTTAGAAAATTGAGCATGGTACAAATGCAAATCAAACAACCCCCTCCGTCCAAAAAATTTTCAAAAATCAAGGGCATAGACGTGAGCAACCTTGTAACAAAACTCTTTCTCTTTTTATGACTCCACAAATGTTTGACTTATTAATAGTGATAGATACTTTAATTTTTTATCTAACGGGAGGGGTAATAAATCCTCCTTTGTGAATTTTTCATGCCATGTGTGGTGAGCTATTTTCATTCATCTCTTGTATACTTGTGTTATCTAGAACATACCCCGTTAGTCTCTCAAGGCTAATTTCTATTGTATTGGGTTGGAGAGATGATCTTAGGCCATTTTTGTGACTTTGGAATCCACTTTATCCTCAAAAGTCTACCCATGCATGAATGTAATCCCTAGTTACCCACTTTGAGCCTTTGGACCTTTCTTTGGCAAACTCATTACAAGCCATGAACATTCCTTTTATCCCTCTTTTGAAACATACCCTCCTTGAGCTTCAAATTTTAATTTGAGGATAAAAGCCTATGTTGGGGGTGGTAATGATCGATGGAAGTATGTTTGGGGCCATAAAGTTATAAGTAAAATGCCTAAGTTCCTAAGCATTGAAATAGATAAATAGAAAAAGAAAGGGTCCAACAAAGGAAAGAATTGCATGATAATTGCACCAAAAAGAAATAGAAGAAAATACGTGAACAAAGAAAGAAAAAAATAGGCATATGAAAAGAGAAAAGATCAAAGAGGAGTAGACCATAGTCAAAAAAGAGGATTAAATAGTGTGATGTAGATATTCAGGGAAGGGTGTAGCCATGTTTCTCCTAAATGATATCCTACTGTAACCCAAACCTAAATTATGAGCTCAAAAAGTCTCAACCATTTACTTTCTTTGTAGTGGCGATTGAAAATAGGGGAAAGCCTATGGTATGAAACTTGTTGACACAGTGAGTTCTTTTATAAGGGAAAGAGTTTTTCACTTAAATTCCTTATTGCATATTTGGAAGCTTGGTGTGTGGAGTTTTCTTTCTTGTGAGGAGGTATGTGAATGAGTTGAGGTAGGTGATTTTTTCATCTTCCGAGCAATAAGAAAAATGGAGTATAGCTTAGTTTTGATCAAAAGTGAATCACTTTTAGAGTATTGGTTGTTGTTTCTTGGTTTCTCTTGAAAGTCTTGTGCATCCTTAGATATTACATTTTATGATGAGGGGTGTAGTAAGAATAGCTTAGCCCATGTGCAATGAGCTACTCGTGGTAGTGACTAAGCTTAAATTCATTGTGATATTTGAGGCATGAAAATTGGGCATAGAAGTGTAATGACTCTTGATAAGGGGTAGTGTTTCTTGAAGAAAAGTAAATCTTTAAGTTAGGGTGTTAATCATCGGTGATTTTACCACTATTTTTCACTCAACATTACCATGTTTTGTATAAATAAATGAAACATAATTATGATTGTATGAACTAATATCCACATTTTTCAAGCCAAACACTGTCCAACATGACCTACCAAGCCTCTCCTTGGACCCTAACACTGTACAACATATGACCTCCCAAGACAAACCATACCCAATCATATGACTAGTACCATGAAATCATTCCCTAGGCAGAACAGAATCACCTAGACTAAACTTATGGAAACATACGATTGACACCTTACCATTAGTACCCTAACATATGACTCGTATGTTCCAACAATACCCTGGACAGAAACTATACAACCCACACTGGTCAACATACGACCAAGACCAATTAAATAGTACCACATCATATGACTAGTACCCCAAGTTGTATGATATCTAAAATCCAAAAAAATGAAGAAATTTTCTAAGGTTCAAAACCCAGGGTGTTTCATCTGTTGAAACTAACAACCCCTTAGACTGGGCCAAAACTACTGTAGAAGGTGCACAAGCTCTCTAGGAAAGGACCGAGTTTGTCAGATCCTTGATCATACTCATCTCTATAATTCTAACTATCTCTAGTCTCCTATCAATATTTGGGAACTCAAGAACTCCCATCTAATCACACAAATGCTGAGAGAGGTAAGGAAAGGGCATAGTGGTCAAATCCCCAAATGCTCTATCATGTAACTTATACCTGGTAACTACTACAAAGTCGACCTCATATCCTGCTATTAATCTCGCAATTAATGAAGATTGGTTAGATGTTAACATATTGTCCTCAACAGTAAAAAATAACTAGAAATGAACCACAGTCCATCGAATCTTTATAGCAAAATTCAATGATGCCTTCTTAATCTCCCACTTTCCCTCAATCAGGGGTTGTTATCTCTCAAATCATAAATTAGGTTGGCAATTTATCTTTCCAAATCTAGCATCTATCTTCTATGATCTAGATTCCTCATCACTTTTTTGTCCCGTGCAAACCTCAATCTCTTATCACACTCAACATTAGATATCGAGGCAACATAATTAGGCCCAAAAAGAACTCGATGAATGGCCACTGCTGAAAGATCAACCTGAACCCCTCTCACTAAATTAAACTATAGCTAGGGATTTACTATGCCTGTACTGCCTCTAGGTATGGTAAAAGCAATTTTGGTGGCATAAGACATGTAGAACTCACAGACTACAGCCTGACTATAAGAACCCTAGGGTCTAGTCATCCACCCCAACTAGTATTGATCAAATGCATCCTGCAAGTTTGGTTCCACTGTTATCCCAAATAACTCATTCTCTTTTTATCCCAAATAGACCTCATGGATTGACCTGCCTCAATAATAAAGCAATCTTACTCATAAAATACCTTTGTCCATGCTACACACCACCTTAGGTTTGCCTTAGTAATAGGAATAATCGAGGTGTGAGTAGACACTAAAATTAGGTCATCCTATGGTGAACTAAGAGGCTAAGGATCCTATGCAGAAAGCTCTGTGGATGGTGCGAGACATAAGGGCACCTGATGTGATGCATGAGTTGTACCTTCCTCAAACTAGGGTACTACTGATGCTGGGATAATGTTGAGCTATTATTGTGGACTCATTATGTAACATCTATTTAGATTGGAGGTCCTATGTAGTCTCCTCCTCTACTGACTCGAACTCACCCTTCTCTTCAGAAGCTTTTGCTCCTTCCTCGGACTAGGGATATTAAGGGGGTAAAGTAATGTCTGACTTTATTCTTAACCTAGGAACTTGTATGGCTATATTTATCTGGACTCCAGTAGGCATAGATGCAGGATAAGTATCCCACTGTGTCCATGCTAGAAGCTTAATACCCAGGGTGGCTGCAACAATGTCTTCAACTGTATCCTGTCACTGGACCCGAGTTTGTGTGGCTACTGGTCTGTCTATGATGATCGGGTAATGCTCCACTGAGCCATTGTTCTCAAGGGGTTCATCCCTATGTGTTGACATCCCTACCCTTTTTTTCGAAGCCTTTGGTGCCATAGTACTTTAAAAAATGTTAGTGATGGGAGAAAGATAAGGGAGTACAAAATTCAAAAAAAAATAAAAATTGTCAAACTTTGAAATTTTCCCAAATTATACATCCCTGTAAAGTGTAATCCGCCCATTCAAGTCCTTATTTTTACACTAGTAATGCTTAACTCACTCACATTATTTAGGGCTGAGGTGATCATTATCAATAACCCAACTAGGTTGGGGTCAAATCCACAAGGATCGAATTATAAATTTTGAGTCTTATAGGTGTCCTAGTTACTAAAATGGTACCCGAAATGCTAAAAAATACAACAAGTAAAATAAAATGGGGGATTTTGATTTGGATATGGTTTGTAAACTAACATAGCACGAATTTAACACTTTTGATTTAAGATTAAGATTACAGTGGGTCTTGGGATCATGTCTACCTAAAGAAAAAGTATATGGGTAAATGATGGTTTGGCATGAATTTTAGTTATTCAATAAGGATAGGCTAGGTCGAATGTCATTGTAGTTAATCTTTAAATAAAACTACAATGATTTCATCCAGTGGCTCTTTTGAGCACCTAACAAGTGTGCAATTTGTAATCAGCCAACACCATAATCAGACATCCCTATTTCTTGGATGATGCTCTTGACATGGCTAACACTCCCATCATACTTATTTCTAAGATTTCTAAAGGTAGTAAACCATAGACTTTATTTTCCACCATTACTTTGTCCCCCTATAACCCTCTTTCAAGGATGTTATGAGTTACCTCAAGTTTACTTTAATCCTTCTTTCAAGGATGACAAAGGGTTTCTAGAGTTTGGGGTATTTACCCATCAAACCCATTTGGAGATTTGGGGTTTTCACCCATCAAATTCCAACTAATAATCTCAAGAAATGGTGGAATCCATACTTAACAACTATCAATCATGCAAACACAGCAACACCCACACACAATTACACTTTAGTTCAACATAATCCCATGACTAAATTACTTAGCTACTTATGAAGAAAGTAAAGAGAAATATACCATAAGGATTATCCAATACATTTATTCTTCACAAAATCACTAAGAAATTAAGCCTCCAAGAGTAGTTACACACTTGCCCAATTAGTCTTTCTTTCTTTCAAATCAAAAATAGTTATAAGGTAAGCAATCCCAAAGAAGAAAGGGTTTTTTGTTTAAAAATGGTATGGGATTTGTCTAATTTCATTTACAAATCTGACCTTGGGTATATTCCCGCTGAGCCATGATCGCACAATATTATCCGTGATCGTGTCCATGCTACTACAATTTTGTGTCGTGACCGCATTATTCTGATGGTCTTGAGTGACTGCGACCGCCGATTTAGGACCGCGGTCGCGGTAACTGAGGTTGATGTGGTCCAGGTCTTTAGTTGCACTCTTTTTTTCTCCCTTTTTTATCATTTCATCTTCAATCCACATCTTTTAATCTCCTCAACTCTATGCCTACAAGGAGTAGGTGTTTGTGCCTTTTATAACCAATATGTCCCTTTCATTTGTTCAAAACAAGGTAATGTGCACAAATGTTTGGTGAGAATGAGTGGAAAAATCACCACTCATCAACACCCCCAACTTAAGACCTTGCTTGTCCTCAAGCAACACCACCCCTTATTATGAGACAATTTATATGTATGCCCTCATGCTATCACCCAACAATCATGATGACTTAAACTTGATTGCTACAACCAAAAGCTTTTCACATACAGGAAAATAGGCTTTTAAAGACTCCCCTCATCATAAAATAAAATAGTGAGGGATACAATAGATTTCGGGGAGAAACCATGTAACAACTACTAACACTCTTGAAATTACTCACATGTTGACTAAAATCGTGCTATACCTCCATTTATCTCATTGTGCAGAAGATGAAAAAATCACCCACCTCAACTAGCTCACATACCTCCTCACGAGAAAGGAAAAATTCACACACCTAGTTACCAAGCATGCAATAAGGAATTTTAAGTGAAAACACTCACTCTCTCAAGATATTCTCCATGTTAACAAGTACCATGACATAGGTTTGCCCCTATTTTCAATAACCACTACAATGACCACACTTGGTTGGGAATCACAAAGGGCCTTTTGTATTTGTAATATAGGTTTAGGGTTGGTGTAGGATATCATTTGGGAATAACATGGTTAAACCCTTCGTTGAAAATTCACATCACACTTTTTCAATCCTTCTTTTTATCTAAGGGCCACTCTTCTTTAATTTCTTTATTTTCTTTTGCCTACTTATAGCTTTCTTTGTGCACCACTTTTCTTTCATTTCTTTTTCTTGCAACTTATGCCCACTTTGATGAACTCATTCATTTTCTATTTATTTATTTTCACATTTGAAGCTCATAAGGCATTTCACTAACAACTTTGTGGCCTTACACTTTCTCCCATCAACCTTTACCACCCCCAACTTAGGCTTTTAGCCTCAAGATATATTTCTAAGTTCAAGGATGGTTTGGCTCAAAAGAGAGATAAAAAGGATGGTTCACGGGTTGTAATGAGTTTTCCAAAGAAAGTTCCAAAGGCTCAAAGTGGGTACTAAGGATAATTATGCATAGGTAGGATTTTCAGGCTAGAGTGGGTTCCCAAAATCACAACATGGCATACGATCATTTCACCAACCAAGTACAATCAAAATTTAACTTTGAAAGACTGCAGGGGCAAGTTCTAGATGGTACAAGTACACATAGGATGTAGATAATTAAGCTCACACACATGATATGAGAATGTTGTAAAGGGGGTTCAATTGTTCTACCCGCTCGAGACAAAGATGGATTATTCATAATTTTAAATTCAAAGTTAATTTTTAGAGTCATAAAAAGAGGAAAAGTTTCATCACGAGGTTGCTCAAGTCCATGCCTTCAAATTTTTTAAAATTTTTTAATAGAGGGGGTTGTTTGCTTTGGTATCCGTATCCATACCACGCATAATTTTCTAGTCATGTCAAAAACCCAAGCTATAGTCTCACATTGCGAACTATAGTACGGGCGAACCACCCACATGGTTACTCAGTCTTCACCAATGGGTATGAATTCAATCCTAAATCATTAATGCTACAGGTACTTATACTTCCCTTGTATTTCATGGTCTCAGTTCCACGGGTACTCAGACTTCCCCTGCACCTATGATTAGAAATACAGTCACAATGAAAAAGATCGTCTATTAAGACTAAAGTAATGTAACAAATAAAGTAACAAATGAAAAAAAAATAACTAATCCGTGCAAATATGGGCACCATCAGAGTGCCTTAATATTACAACCCAAATAAAAATATGAATTATCCAACAGAGTAGAATGGTATGCAGTAATATAAAATTAAATGAATAAGGTGACACCCCAAACTAAAAAGGTAGTAGTTCCCCCACTGCATAAATAAAAAAGGACAAAAGAGATAAGAGTGATCCCTAGAACCGCATCGAGGTCTACTATCACTGTCAGACTCTGCATCGTCACCATCCTTCCCAAGATCAGATTATTCCATCAAAAACTTAAAAAGGAGTGTAAAGAAAATAAGATGGAAATCAAGGGATAAGTGGCCTAATGAATGCGATCACAACTAAGTAACTATGGTCGCGGGCACACGGGTGACCGTGTTCATGCCTGAGTTCCATGATCACGGTAACTGAGAGCACTTCTTCTCCCCTATTTTCCCTATTTAGCTTTTTTTTCCATTTTGTACCTATTTGTTCCCTGTTCAGTTTGTGACGTATATTTCTGCCTACTTACCCTTTCCAAAACTTAACTAATGCACTCAATAGTGTCACACTTGCATGAGTTATTCATATGCAAAACCTAGCATTAACACTACAAAACATAACAAGAAGGATACGAGCCACTTTTGTGGCATTTATGGGTTGCCTCCTACATAGCGGTTTAGTTATCATCGTGGAATGATGTTGTTCTTTCTTAATTTTCAAGGGGGGTCTACAAGTATCAATCTCTCCATCATCAATTTGTTTTATGGACATTTTTTCTATCTTTTTCTTCCTTTCTTCGTCTTGACTTTGGGATAACTCTTCCTCTGTCTTCTTACTCCTTGTACATATTGCCAAGACTTGGTCATTGCTTTTCGGATTGGCAATTTTATCACTAGAGAGAATGCTTCTAGATTTTTCATCCAGTCGTTCAAAGATTTGTCCAAGTTGGGTCTCAAATTTCTTAATAGAAGCAGAGTGAGACGCCATGATTTTCGAGAGTTGAGAGAAATCCCTTTTCAATTCATGTACCATTTTGTCCGTACCTTCAACTCTATTAAATATTCTTTCTACCATATCTTTGGTCTTGAACTTTGTTGGCTCAATTGGGATTGACTCTTTGTTATAAACTCAGAATAAGAATGTTTGCGGTCTCCGCAAAATTGACCAACATCCCGATTTATCCAACCTTGATTTCCACCTCGTCGTTGACTGGCCGAGTGCAAACCCTTCGAATGGTTTGGCAAATATTTAATATCTTCGTCCAAATGTTTAGCTTTCTCTCCATATCCCCTAGACACTGTGACATTTTCCATTTCCACATGTGAACCCATAACATATTTTGTTGGAACTCAATTTGGGTCAAAATCTTTGCCAAAGTCTCATCTTATTCCTCTTCCCGCTTCTTTTGCTCTATATTGACCATGGGTATAGAGGGAGAGCTATTCAAGACTTTGGTGTCATGGGTATTCCATTCCTGATTTTGTTTAGTCACCGCTCTAAAAAATTTCATAGTCTCATGGAAGTGCATGTTTAAGAGAGAACTTTCCTCCGCTTTGTTCACCATAGATTGATTCCAAGGGTCTAGCGCCCGTTAGGAGATTTGGAGAAGTATCTTCCCCAAAACCTTGTGGTTTGGGCATTTGGATATATTTCTATTAAAACTCTCCCGTACTTCATGAAGCATCTCCCCACTCCTTTGTCTAAAGTTGATTATCTCATCTCTTACATGGTACACCTCAGGCGAAAAGGAGTATTGACCCAAAAACATCAATGTAAGCTTATTCCACGAAGCGGTTGAAGCTATAGGGAGTGAACAGTGAAACAACAATGCTTCACCTATTAGTAAAAATGGGAAAAGATGGATCAAAAAAGCTTCTTGAGTGGTGTGTGCAATATTGAATGGTGCACACACCTCCAAGAAATTCTTTAAGTGAACATACGGGTCCTCATATGCTTGACCCCCGTACAACCCCTTAAATTGTAACAAATAAAGGATGACACTCATCAAGTGAAGGGTCCCGCTCTTATGAGATGTGATAGAGGTTGCTCTGGTTTGGCCCACACCCTTTGGTTTGCTCTCTCCATCAAGGAGAACATCAAATGACTCCATATTATTAGTGCCTTCACTCATAATTCTATTCACATTAGGGTTACCTACAAGAACTCCAAAAACAACAAATATAATAGAATACACCACCCTGGATATACCAGAGTAAGAAACACACCACACAAGTGAAATCTATATTTCACTCCCCGACAATGGCGCCAGTTTGATAATACTCAACTCACTCTCATTATTTAGGGGTGAGGCGGTAGTTGTCAATAACCCAACTATAGTTGAGGTAGAATCCATAAGGAGTGAATTATAAATTTTCAGTTTTATGGGTGTCCTAGTTACCAAAAGGGTACCTGGAATGCTAAAAAATACGACATGTAAAATAAAAACAGGGGATTTTGATTTGGAGATGGTTTGTCAACTAACAAAGCACGAATATAATACTTTTGATTTAAGATTAAGATTAGAGAGTGTCTAGGGATCATGTCTACCTAAAGGTAAAGTGTATGGGTAAATAATGGTTTGTCATGAATTTTAATTATTGATCTAATGATAGGCAAGGTCAAAAGTCATTGTAGTCAATCTTTCAATAAAACTACAACGATTTTACCCATTGGCTCTTTCGAGCACCAAACAAGTCTGCAGTTTCTAATCACCCAAGACCTCCATCAAATATCCTTAATTCTAGGATGATGCTCTTGACATGGCTTACACTCTCATCACACTTATTTTTAAGATTGCAAGGGGTAGTAAACCACAGACTTAATTGTCCACTATTACTTTGTCCCCCTATAACCCTCTTTCAAGGATGCTATGGGTTACCTCAAGTTTACCTTAATCCGACTTTCAAGGATGACAAATGGTTTCTAGAGTTTGGGGTTTTCAACCATCAAATTTATTTGGAGATTTGGGGTTTTCATCCATCAAATTCCAACTAATAAGCTCAAGCAATGGTGGAATACATACTCAACAACTAACAATCATGCAAACATAACAACACCCACATGCAATTATATTTTAGTTCAACATAATCCCAAGACTAAATTACTTAGCTACTTATGAAGAAAGTAAAGAGAAATATACCATGAGGATTATCCAAAACATTCATTCTTCACAAAATCACTAAGAAATTAAGCATCCAAGAATAGTTACACACTTGCCCAATTACGGTTTCTTTCTTTCAAATCAAAAATAGTTATTAGGTAAGCAATCCCAAAGAATAAAGGTTTTTTTCCTTAAATATGGTTTGGGATTTGTCTAAGTGCATTTACAAATCTGTCCCTGGGCATATTCTCGCTGAGCCACGATTGCGCAAGGCTGTCCGTGATCGCATCCATACGACCGTGGTTGTGTGTTGCGATCGTGTTGTGCTGATCGTATTGACATATTGTGACCGCAAATTGAGGACCGGGGTCACAGTAACTGTGGATGATTTGGTCTAGGTCTTCATCTGCACTCTTCTTTGCTTCCTTTTTATCATTTTTAGCTTCAATCCAGATATTTTGATCTGCTTAACTCTATACCTACAAAGAGTGGATGTTAGTGCATTTTATCACCAATATTTCTCATTTATTTATTCCAAATAAGGTAATGTACACAAATGTTTGGTGAGAATGAGTGGAAAAATCACCACTCATCCACACCCCCAACTTTTAACAATTTTTAGAACACGGGGAAGGCATACAAGACTTTTGGGATTCATCAACCTTTTCAACTTCTACTTCAATTTAGGCTATGATCATAGAGTTTTAATTTTAAGAATAATGCACCAATTTCAATTTGTAGATTATTCAAGCTCCTAAATATAAGTTTGTTGATTTTTACATAATTCGTAAGCAAATGCACATACTAAGTAACTTAATTTTGATCAAGCACAGAATTTACTAATTGGATCCAAGAAATTTACCTTTGATTTTAAGAGATAGAAGTAAAAACATGAAGAATTGTAGAAACCCTAAACTTGGAGAATGTTTAAGAACACAAGTGATGGACTACTGGATGAGTCTTTCCTTTTATAAAATTTAAGAGGAAGTTTGAGATTTTAAATATTAGATAGAGTTGGAAATTTTTATATTAAGGGGCCTACAGATCGTCTTTTAAACTTTTAAAAGTTGGGGTAGGCCGGTTTTGGGTCGGGTTAGGATTGGGTAGGCCTAAAATTTAAAAATAATTGTACCAAAAAATTCTAGACGCCTATGACACCACTTATGGCCGTAGGTGGCAGGTCGTAAGTTACCAAAATTTTTCATAATTTTCTGGCTCTATGGACTTTTTGTTCAGACACCTACGACACCACTTATTAGGTCATAAGTAGTAATTACAACCCCATAAATAGGTTTGCAAGAAAAAGTTTGGAGTCCCCAAAATATTCAAAATTTTCTTTAGACATTTATTGCATACCTTACCTATCCCGAATGGGACTTATGGCCCTCATAGGTGGACCAATAAGTCCCCTTACTTGGGATTTGCTAGATTTAACAATGTTTTATCATGTTCCAGGTGGTTTCTCATGATACACATCTACAAAAAAAGAAACTGAATGTGAACAATAAAATACTGGGTTGCCTTTCACCCAGTGCTATTTAACATCACGACACGATGTGGAAATGTTGGTTACTCAGACTTCACCAACAAGCCCATGGGTTGCCTCCCATGCAACACTTGATTTACTATCACGGAACAATGTGGGTACATTGATTACTCAAACTTCATCAAGGTAACCATAAAAATAGCCTCTAGGATCATAAATTCAGTCTATCACCAAAACCAACCTCATGTCGATCGGCTGCCTTATGGTTCTGTGAACATTGAAGGTGACTTCATCAATATTTAGCCTGAACTTAAGCTCCCCCTTTTCCATATCCATCAAAACTAAACTCGTGGCTAAAAATGGCCTCCCTAAGATTATGGTAACTCAAAATCAACTTCAAAATCCCAAACAATAAAGTTAGTCGAAAAGATAAATTATTCCACTTTAACCATCACATCGAATGATATGCCCATGGGCTTCTTCACTGTACGATCTATCATCAACAACCGCATTGTCATTGGTTTGGGAGGTCTCAAGCCTAATTTTTTGAACACTCCCAGCAACATCAAGTTAATTCTGGAACCCAATTCACATAGTGCTCTGGCAAACCTAGATGTCCCAATTGTGGATAGGATCATGAAGGCTCTAGTATCACCCTACTTTTGAGCCAGACATCGCAAAGTGATTGTATTAAAATAATTCAACCCACCAACATCCTCATAATTAATAGATCTCTTTTTTTGTTACAAATCCTTCATAAATTTTGAATATCCGGACATCTTCTTGAGAACTTCAAGAAGAGGGATATTCATACTCAACTTTTTCAGCATAGGGATGAAATTTTTGAACTTTCCTTTTTCTTTCTTCTTCTTCAACCTTTTAGGAAAAGGTGGGGGAGGTCATGGGATTGTCTTCATTAGTGGATTATCAAACTTTCACTTACCCATGTCCTTCTCAGTATCATGATCAATGCCTACCAACTTTTCTCTCTCAACATCAGATGTCTCATCAACCTCAACACTATCATTCCTTGGCTCATCAACCGCAAGAGTGGGAGGATCAAAAGTTGCCTTACAACTTTGAGTGGTGATGGCTAAATAGTGATGTTGTTCTTAGAGTTTGCACTGTAGTTCTTGGAAGGGTGCCCAGCTGCCTCTGATTCATGGTTGCAGACATCTTCCCAAACTGCTACTCCAAATTGCTTGATCACAGTAGAATGTGACTCTACCTTCTTGGTTAATCCTGAAATGTCTACCTTAATCTCCTAAAGGCAATTTTCCTAAATTTCTTGACCCTTTCCCGGCTTTGACAACATAGCCTCCATCCTTGACTTAGTTCCAAGACTACCTGGAGGAAGATAGGCACCACCCTTCTCTTTGTAATCATCCTTGTATCTCTAATCACTCTTTCTATCTCATCTTTAATCCCTATACCTATCCCTATATTTATTCTAACCTTGGTTTCCTTGTCTCTTGGCTCAGAAACCTACAAACTCTCTATACAGGTATTTTTCCTCTTTGCTACATAAGAATCATATGATCTGGAGGCCTTACCCTGTGAGCCTACTGCATTCACCTTCTCAAAATTCATCACCGCAAACTACCTTAGCTATCCTTAGCTAAGAAACCTTTTGTGCCACAGTATATCAACAACTCTGTACTCGTTGTAAGCACCAATAAAATGAGTGTTGGTGGCTCTCTATGCCTCTCGAGTATGCCACTCTCAACCGGTGAGTGAGATATGATCTAATATCTTTGATGCTGCTTCCTAAAGTAGGTGCATGAATGCTCCACTAGTAATAATGTCTATCATAACTTTTGAACTGGTGTTAAGGGCTCGATAGAAGATCTCAAGAAAGTTATTTCCCATAATTCTATGATTTGGCACCATAATCAATTTCTTTTTAAACTAAAACCATGCCTTATACATCGACTCAGAGCGCAACTACCCGAAATTATATATCTCATCCTTCAACTGTAGCATTCTGGAAGTTGGAAGGAAACAATCTAAATATTGCCTCCATAACTTTTTCCAAGTAGTGATTGATTCTCGAGGAAGTTCCCCTAACCATAATGTAGCTTCACCAATTAGAGAGAAAGGGAACAACCTGAGTGTAAGAGCTTCCTAATCTACCCTAGGTATAGTTTATGATGATGAAATCCCAATAAAATTAATAAAGTTCATGTTTGCATCATCAGTGGGTAATACTGCAAACACACCTTTCAGATAAAATAGTTTAATCAAGGTGATATCAAACTTAACATTTGTTGGCAATGCAGGAGGAATGATAGCTCCTGTCTTGGTAGGCTCAATGTATCCCAAGTCCTCCTTCGGTTCATCATATGGTTAAAAGTACTGATAGGCTGGGAATACTTGAGATCTACCCCTTCTAACTCTATCTCAAGTTTTTTCGAGTTCTGCTCGATATCTGCTTTATTTTTCTACCTCATTAGCTCTATCTCTTGAGCTATATGATGGTCCTTAGCATCCCTTTCCATGTTTGCTTCCATAAATAACCTATTATTAGTCTGAATGTAGTCTTCTGAATCCCACTAGCCGGAGGAGGTTACAAATAATTTGGGTTATTCAGAACCTCTTTAAGTTCAGCTTCTCATACGTTTTCTATCACTCTACGATTCTAATGTAGGATTCCTTTTGATTCAAGATCAATCAGGAGGAAGGGAATGCCTTGACTCCTCGTGATAGGAATACACCAGCGTATGACCCAAGAATAATAGAAAAATAAATCCCAAAAACTGCAACAAATTCAATCAATAAGTCGCAACCATACTTCCCGACAATGGTGAAAATTTTTTTATATCACCCAAAAGTACACCTACTTAGAAGTATAAAGTGGTCGATGTCAAGATATAGTAACCCAAATATGTTGGGATCAAACCCACAGTGAATAGGGAAAAACTATTTCTCAAACTTGTTGAAACAAGCGGCAGTGCAGAAAAACAAATGGGTTTTTTTATTAGTAGAAAGTAACAAAACTCGAATACTTTTGGTTGAAAACAATCTGAAATGAATACTAATACTGTGTTCCCCCTGGCTTCCTAACACTGTGGATTTATCGTGCTCTGTTGAACTAACCCAATATCTTACATGCAGAATCTAGTAAGTTATGTATCATTAACCGTCTTGTGATTGCCTTTAGTGAACTTCACTCTTACTTGGTGAGTCTCAGAGTATTGCCTTACTAACTCTTATCCTAGGTCCCAAATTAACTATTACCTTTTGAGTCTCTAGTAAATTAGATAAAATGACAAAATTATAAGATGGAGGTGAATCTCAAATTACTTTCATGATCTTCTTTCCCTAATGTCTACCTCTCTTTCGAAGTAGTGAATACAGGTGTGTTCTTAACATTTGCAACCGCTAAAAAATCTATGAAACTTATTAATATCACAATACATGTAAGTATATTAGTTAAGAACAACGTTGCACTTCCCCTATTTTGTTACTCAGCTAGGGTTCCCACAACCTAGCTAAGGGATTTAGCCACTCATATTTGTGAAACATTCCATGGAATTCATAAGTTCAAGCGTAGAATCAATCTCACAATAATGTAAGAAGAAAACCTAAAGTCTAACATCAATAAATCAACCAAAAATTAAGAACACAAGAATCCCAAGATCAAAAGCTAATCTCTAAACCCAAATATATATTTTTGAATAGTATGAGTGCATAAACTAACTAAAACACATCAAAAGGGTATTTATAGAATACATGGAAACCCTAGGAAACCTTTCCAAAACAAAAGAGGAAGACTGGAGTCAATGGCCAATTACGAAGCCACTTACAGGTAGTAGGTGTCCCTACGTAGGTGCTAGTCTTCCAAAACTCCTACAGGACTCTCTGAACTTCATTTTATGAAACTTTATCTAACACTTATGGGTGGTAGATTCTACCTACAGGCCGTAGGTGCCCATTGTACTTCGCAGGGTCAAATTTTCCAGCTTCTAAATCTCTGAATCTCATTATCCTAACATTTGTTGTGGCACCTATTCCATGTATATAGTACCTACGTGCCATAGGATCCCATCTGGGTGGTCCAAAACTCAAGTTTTCACTTCTTTTCTCCTTTTTAACTCCCAAAACCTGGTTTCTTGTAAAATATAACACAAAACATATCGTATCTAACAAAATAACTTAAATAACTACATATGTTTGTAGTTTTAAGCATCAAAAGTGCTATGAAACCGTAGCACATCAAGTACTTATGGTTCATTTGTAGTAGCTCTTGTATTGAGATTACTAAGTCTTGGGATTGTTGTTGACCTTTCATCTATCTATTATACTATTACAACTATTTTATAGCTATTTTAAGTCTTTAAATGTTGATTTTTGGATTTTAGGCCATTTTCACCAAGTTAGACCATTGCTTATAGCTTCGATTATGATTTGTATTACCTACTGGTAGGATAAAGTAGCTTTCATCATAACTCATAAATTAGGACGTGACATGGTGGGACTTTTCTATACACCTTCCAGGACTTAGCATTTTAGGACAGGACCAACGGGGAGGGGGAGGGGGTTTGCGATCCATATACTTTTATAATGTCAATCTTATATCTCAATAAATATTATAGGAATATACCTTGGAATAATGATTTTATAAAGTGTCTCATGTTTTTACAAAATTATTATTTCTCAATTAACCTTATGGTACATCCCTGTTTTATAAAGTGTCTCATTTTTAGTTGAAAATAAGTGTTTTTCAATGGTACCAGCCTTATGAATATCTCTAGATGAAATGAGGATGTAATGCACATTACCAATAACTATGAAGATAAAGATCAATTCAATATAGGTATGAATGAGCTCAAAATCAACTCAAAACGATAACATTTCATAATAAAAGAGCTCATAGCACCACTAGTATAATAGTTATGTAAGACACCAATAATATCATTATGAACCCCTCACTCCAATGTACTATAATAATAAACAACACTAATGCTCAAGTAAGGCATGTATTAATAAGTCGAGTCCTCACTCAGAAAATACAATAATAAATAAGGCAATTTAATGCACAAATAATGCCTATAATATAATAATAAGCCAACATTTGGGCATCAAAATAATTATATTCTCTCAATTCAACAACAATATACAAATAATCACTCACGTGGGCACACAATGATAATAACGATCGTTAACTACCTAACCTAGTCCAAAGAGAGCTATAATGCAGAGCCTTCCCTTTGTGAACGATCTTGGAATAAGATAAATCTATCAAAAACATAATCAATGCATCAAAGGAATCTAATGATACCCATATCAACTATATTTAAATTGGGTCCAAAAACAATTGAAAAATAGGTTCAAAATTGAAAGGGCTGAAATTAGAATTTTACTTTAGAAACATGATCTCTATATCAATAGGAGTCTAAACCTGAAAACCCAAGTGAAAATGAGTTGAAATTGATTCTCAAATCTAAGAAAATCCAGTTTTAGAGTTTGCTAATAAAAACCCAAAAATCTATTTTGAAATCAATGTTTTAAAGATATTTTAAAGGCAAAATCAATAGTAATTAATGGAAATAGTAGTCTAGAGGTTACCCACATGAGATTAATAAAGAATACCTAATGAAATTGATTTTTCTGAAGATCCCAAGTCAAATTGTTAAAAGGGTCTTTATACTATTCGGGTGAAAATTACCTTACGATCGCGGCCCCCACCTTGCAATTACGAGGGTCAATGTTAGCTGGCCATTTAATTGGCCTTCACTTTTGTAGTTAGCCTTTCACATTAGCGGTGGCTGATGATATGAATCTATCACATTTGTGATGGTCCAATTGCATTCAAGATTAAGTGAAAACCCAACCAAATCTTGATAAACCGTTGGGATTGCTACTACAATCTCGATGAAGAATAGTTTCCTTCTTTATGTTCATGACCAAGGGCTAGAATTTTTGAATATGGTATTAGGCACCAAATATTAGTTGTGAACTATGTGAATCAAAGACTTCAAGTTTTCAAATAGATCCTCGATATTTTTTTGGGACACCATAGAAAGAAATAAATACACTACAAGGCTATTTTTGTTGTTCCGTATTCAATGACACCATTAAATATTCAAAAAGATACCGTTTACAACAAATTAGCCCTCGGGCTGCTAAAATATTATATTAACTAGTTTCCTTTGAAAAGGCCAAAATGCAAAACAAAGGTTGGAACAAAATTCACTATGCTCTTAACCCAAAATCAATATTCCAGATCTAATGGAACTGTCCAAATCACCATTTAATGCTCTAACTATAAAATATTGACCGGAGTTATACTCATGGCTTTTAAAGCCTTTAAGAGTCTCAAAGTCTCCTAAGTCACTCTCGAAAGCATTAGGGATCATGACAACCATCCCCACAAATTACAAATAGCATACAACAACTACGGAGAAGGGCACAATGGTCAAGAAACATAAATTGGGGAAAATCACAACTACTATTTGTTATAAGTGAGTTCAAATTGGATTTTTGTTTTAGGATTTTTATTTATAATAACCATTATTTTTCTTAAAACTTTTTAAATTTGAAGCTGTCCAAAAGAGGCCTTTTATTGATTAAATAATCATATATAAAGTTCGATACTGATAAGGGGTGATTTTACCACTCATTTGCAATAAATATTCGTGCACACTACTATGATTTAAATGTAAAAGTGAGACATATTTTGGGTTAAATGTACTAATTCTCATACTTTGCAGATGTATAAGTGCTGAGAAGAAAAGAAAAAAACTTGAGGTCAAAAGGATCAAAAGTCAATTGAAGTGTAAGAGTTGGACAAGATGATCCATGATGAGGATCTAGCTCTCAGTTATCGGGATTGCGGACTAACGCCCGCAATAGTGCCGAGTCAAGTTATTCAGCTAACTGCGATCATAATGGACTAACCGTGATCACAGTAAGTGCAATCACGACCAATCGTCCGCGATCGCGTGAGGGAAGAAAATGGCCTAAGGGAAAAACATCATTCTGAATAGCCAACTCCAAATCTTATTTATGAACCCCTTCATTCTAGAGGAATCAATCCATAAACTTACCACCCATCCTTAGTTTAGGGTTTTTGTAATTTCTTGGAGCTTGGAGCTAAATTTGTACTAATCTTAAGCTAAGAAGACATTAGAGTGACTTCTAAGTGTAGATTTGGCATCACCCATTAAAGACTCATTGGATTCTAAAGTGTGGTTTGCCCTCTCTTTATATTGTTATGGATAATTTTGACGAAAATATTGGTTTATTAATGTTTATAATTATTATGATTTTCTAGATCTACCTCTTGTGATTATGTTTGGATAAGAATAAATTGTGCATGGGTTGTGATATATTTGTGTGGAATTTAGTTTTTTGATGATGGATTCTATTGCTGCTTGATTGAATGGGTTGGGATTTGTGGGTGAAATCCCCAAATGCCTAAATGGGTTTGATGGATGAAAGTTCCAAACTCTAGAAAGATCAAGGCCATCTTTGAAAGAAGGGTTTTGGGTGAACTTTAGGAAACTACATCATCCTTGAAAGACAGATATGGAAACCAAAGCAATGATAGACAATTATGTGTGTAGTTTGCTAAATTTTCACTATCTTAAAAATAAGGGTGGTTGAGAATTTAGTTATACCATGGGTATCATCCTAGAAATAAGAATACCCAATTGAAGTATTGGGTGGCTTTAATTGACACACTCATTAGGTACTCGAAAGTGTCAATGGGCAACATCTTTGAGGTTTTGTAGAAAAACTAGCCTCAAAGACCTTAAACCTAGCCTGCCGCATCATCAACGATTAGAATTTGCATCTAATTATCATGTTCTCATGCATATCTTGCCCCTAGTAAAGCATAGTCTCAAGATCCATTTTAATTGATTATACTCTAGTTATTCTTAGTCTCAAATTAGTCACATAGAAGCCCAATAATTACTACAACATTAGCAAACATTGAAAACCCCCAAACTATCTTGTACCATAAGTTTGAACTTAGCAAACAACTTTTATTTCAAACTTACTTGTTCCTCATGGTTTTGAACCTGACTCTTACTTAGGTAAATATATTGACAACGATCGCCTTGCACTTAAATTGATGTGTAAGTAGAGCATTATCAAAAATGGCGCCGTTGTCAGGGAACAATTTGGCCTATTGAGTTTTTTTGGAATTTTAGCTTACTTGCTTTGATTCAAATTTGTAAATATTTGTTTGTTATTTTCTTTTATTTCCTTTGTTAGATAGAGTTTTAGTTTTTTTTAATTGATACTATGGCATCTTGGAATGAATATTATTTTGGTAGTTGGAAATCCTATTTGGAAGATCCATATCTTAATTGTGATGGACCCCACTTTTAGCTAGATTGTAGATATGTTCCCTGTGAAGAGATGTATGCACCATCTCGACC
Source organism: Capsicum pubescens (assembly GCA_030864215.1). NCBI lineage: Eukaryota > Viridiplantae > Streptophyta > Magnoliopsida > Solanales > Solanaceae > Capsicum > Capsicum pubescens. The sequence goes on along the minus strand of CM061548.1, from coordinate 193,499,316 downwards.
TTTTTGGGAGTATTATTGTTCCTTATGTGGTGTTCGAGATGGACATTGGAGCTATTATCCAAATACCCCTTCCCCCATTATGCTATCCCAATTTCTAGTTCTTCTTATGATTTTTATAGGTCCTATGAGAAAGAAAGGGAAGAATGAAGCACGAGAAAGAGTTTCATTGAAGCAATGATTCAATGTATCTTGGAGATGACAATAATGGTGGAGGAGGAAACAATTCTTATACTTCGATCCACTAAGGCATTTGGAGAGGAAATCAAGAAGATAGAAAACGCGGGCATGAAAGTTAATCATTCAAACACCATAACCATGCCCACTCTTCTAAATGAGTTTACGATTGAAAAATCCTCAATGATTTCCCAACTAACCAAATCAAACATAAGATATGATGCTAAAAAGTAAGAAATGGTACTAGAGTCGGAAGAAAAATCAAGGAAAATCCCTTATGAATGATCTAGTCCATTTTGGGGTGAGGGTGATAAGATTGATGCAATTCCAGAATTAAGGGAAGAACCCCATTCTAACCATTTTCAATATTATGCTGGGTGGATTTGATGAAAGTCTATCTACCCAAGAAAATGATGAATTTTGGGGTGAAGGAACTCTATCCCTATATTTCAGAGTTTGATATTCCAAAAGAGCATGCTAAGAGACAATATTGAAGGCCAAGAAGCTTAAAGATCGATGCCCAATTAGTGGCCTTCTAAGATTCTCGGCATTGTCCAATGATCCCACACAAAAGTTTAATGCAAAATTTGGCAAATGGTTTAAGTCTTCGAAGTGGCATAATAGATCATATGTCATCATGTCCTTATATTTTCCTAATGCACCTCAAAGATGTAATGATTGGGCAGGAAATTTAAATCCTCTAAGTGTAAACACAAATAAGGATTTAAGAAGCATCGTGCTGCAATATTAAACCACGCGCTTGATGAGAGGCAATCCATAATTTACATGTTTACATGATTTACTTTTGAATAAATCACAAAATTCCAATGCTTTGTAGGTGCTTTGAGGTAGGTTGGAAGCCAAAAACAAGGGAAACCAAGTTTTGATATGTAGAAACCATGTAGAAAAATAAGGCTAAACAGAAGAGTAGATGGACTCAGGTACCATGACCGTGATCCACAAGTTTCGATCGCGACACTGTGATGCCATCAATTAGGCCGCAATAATTTCTCTCTGTCCAGCTTTCAACATGGTTATCAATGCAGTTTCAGGGAGCCCTTTAACCCTTCTTGTACTTTTTAAATTGTGTAGTGAGGTTACTACAAGTCTTATAGTTGGAGGTGTGGCCACACCCTTGTATTTGTTCACTGGTTTGAAATACTTGAACTTAGTACGCGCGAAGCATAGAAATTTTGTGAGTTGTTTGTTTTCATTTTTGGTTTTCCATTTTTTAAAATAATGATGTGGGTGAGCTTTTCCCTATAATAGGCTAAGTGCCGAAATTCTTAAAAGAAAAGCATTGTGTTTGGGTTTTGAGTCATATATACATGGGAATTCTAAGTACCCATGGCATCAAGGTCATAAATGCAAGAAAAGTCTGAGTACCTATAGCATTGGAAATTTGGGATTGGACTCATACCATTAGCGAAATCTGAGGAGCCATATAGTTGGTTTGCCCATATTAAGCTAAAATGTGAGGCTAAGGATTTGGTTGTAGCCGTGAGTTAGCAAATTGAGTGTAGTACAAATGAAAAAAAAACAACCCCCTCCGTCCAAAACTTTTCAAAAAATTAAAGGCATGAACGTGAGCGACCATGTAACAAAACTCTTTCTCTTTTTGAGACTCCATAAATTTTAACTTGTTAATATTAATAGATACTCTATTTTTTTCTCTAATTAGAGGGGCAATTGAGCCTTCTTGGCTAATTTGCATTCCATGTGTAGTGAGATAATTTGTCAATATCTTATGTATAACTTGTCACATCTAGAACTTGCCTCATTAGTCTTTCAAATCTAATTTTGATTGTATTTGGTTGGAGAAATGATCTTAGGCCATCTTTGTGACATTGGAAGCTCACTTAGCCTAAAAAAGCCTACCCATGCATAAATGTAAGCCCTAGTTACCCATTTTTAGCCTTTAAACCTTTCTTTGGTAAACACATTACAAGTCGTGAACCATTCTTTATATCCCTCGTTTGAACAATACCCTCCTTGAACTTGAAAACGCAACTTGTGGCTAAAAGCCTATGTTGGGGGTGGTAAGATTGATGGAAGTAAGTATGGGGCCATGAAGTTGTTAGTGAAATGCCTAAGTGCCTAAGCATTAAAAAAAATAACTATAAAAGCAAGGGGTCAACAAAGGAATGAATTGCATGAAAATTGCTAGATATAGAAATAGAAGAAAATGGGTGAACAATGGAAGCAAAAAGTAGGCATATATAAAGAGAGAGAAAACAACGAGGAGTGGCCAATAGTTAAAAAGGCGAATTAAATAGTGTTATGTAGATGTTCAAGGTAGGGTGTAGCCATGTTGTCCCAAATGATATCCTACCCTAACCCGAACCTATGTTACAAGCTTAAAAGTCCTTTGAGATCTACAACAATATATTTTCTTTATAGTGGCAACTGAAAATAGGGGCAATCCTATGGTATGACACTTGTTAACATACAGAGTTCCTTTGTGTGTGAGAGAGTTTTTGCACTTAAATTCATTGTTGCATATGTGGTAGGTTGGTGTGTGGAATTATATTTCTTGTGAGGAGGCATGTTAACAAGTTGAGGTGGGTGATTTTGTCAGCTTTCGAGTACTGAGGAAAATGGAGTATAGCTTAGTTTTGGTCAAAAGTGAGTAACTTATAGAGTATTGGTTGTTGTTGCTTTGTTACACTTTGAAGCTGAGGGGTGTTGAGAGATTAGTGTTGCCCATGTTTGAAAAACTACTTGTGGTAGTGGCTATTAGCTTTGCCCATGTTTGAAAAACTACTTGTGGTAGTGTCTAAGCTTGCAATCATATGATCATTGGGTAATCTAATTGGGCATAAATGTGTATTGTGTCATGGTTAGAGGTAGTGTTGCTTGAGGAAACGCAAAGATTTAAGTTGGGGTTGTTGATGAGGGGTAAATTTACCACTCATTTGCACTAAATATTCGTGTTCACTACTGTGATTTGAATGTAAAAGTGAGATATATTTGGGTAAATGTACTAATTCCCATATTTTGCAGATGTACATGTGCTGAGAAGAAAAGAAGAAAACTTGAACTGAAAAGGATCAAAAAGGGAATTGAAATGCAAGAGCTGGACAAGCTGATGCATGATCAGGATCTAGCTCTCAGTTATCGCGATCGCGGGAATCAGCCCGCGATCGTGCTAAGTCAAGCTAGTCAGCCAACTACAATCACAATGGACTAACTGTGATCGCAGTAAGTGCGATCGCGTGAGTGCAAAAAATTACCCAAGGGCAGAAACATCATTATGAACAGCCGACCCCAAATCCCAGTTAAGGCTCAGAACCTCTTCATTCTAGAATAATCAATCTACAACACTACCTCTCATCCTTAGTTTAGGGTTTTTGTAATTTCTTGGAGCTTGGAGCTGAATTTGTACTAATCTTGAGCTAGGAAGACATTGGAGTGACTTTTAAGTGTAGATTTAGCATCACCCATTAAAGTTTCATTAGATTCTAAAGTGTGGTTTGCCCTTTCTTTATTTTCTTATGGATAACTTTGAAAGAAATATTTTTTTATTTGTGTTTATTATTAAGATTTGCTAGATCTACCTCTTAGGATTATATTTTAATAGGAAGCAATTATGTATGGGTTATGATATATTTGTGTGGAATTTAGTTTGTTGATGATGGACTCTATTGTTGCTTGATTGAATAAGTTAGGATTTATGGGTGAAAGCCCTAAATGCCTAAATGAGTTTGATGGATAAAAGTTCCATACTCTAGAAAGCTCAAGGACATCTTTGAAAGAAGGGTTTTGGGTAAACTTTAGGAACCTACATCATCCTTGAAAGAGGGATGTAGAGACCAAAGCAATGACAGACAATTATGTGTATAGTTTGCTAAATTTTTACTATTTTAGAAATAAGGTTGGTTAAGAAGTTAACTATACCATAGGTATCATCCTAGAAATAGGGATACCCAATTGAGGTATTGGGTAGCTTTAATTGACACACCCATTAGGTACTCAAAAGGGTCAATGGGCGATATCTTTGAGGTTTTGTTGAAAAACTAGCCTCAAAGACCTTAAACCTAGCCTACCGCATCATCAACTATTAGAATTTGTATCGAATTATCATGTTCCCATGCCTATATTGCCTCTTGGAAAGCTTAGTCATAAGATCCATTTTAATTTATTATACACTAATTATTCTTAGTCTCAAATTAGTCACTTAGAAGCCCAAGAATTACTCTCACATTACCAAATATTGAAAACCCCCAAACTATTTTGTATCATAGGTTTGAACTTAGCAAGAAACTTTTATTTCAAAATTACTCAACCACCACTCACATTTTTCATCGTGGATTCGACCCCGACTCTTAGTTGTATAAATATATTGAGAACGACCGCTTTACACTTAAATTGACATGTAAGTTGAGCGTTATCATATACCTGACTCAAGTTATGTCCCAAGTCTATTTCTAGAGAAAAACAACTAAAATCTAAAGAAACAAAAATGAAACATAAAAACTATTCTACTAGGATCAATTCATCGCTGATCTGAGGTGGATTTATGCACCCAGTGTCATTATCTATGCTCGTTTAGCCATGTTTTAAGGACCTCTTATGTGATTAATGAGTGGTTAATGATATAATTGGGAATATAAGTATTATACTTCTTTATTACATTGTTTAAGGTGTTTTTCAAACAAGTTTGGAAATTTGGTCACTTAGAGTTTAGACGAGAAAACTAGTGTTACTAGCTAGAGCTATGTGTTGATCTAATTGATCTCGACGGATTCTAGTGTAAATAATGAGTTAATAAGGATATTATTGTGTAATAACTTGTTTATAGTATTGTCAATTTAAAAAATCCAAGAGACAAAACAATAAGTTAAAGATCAAAAGGACAAAAACTAGTATTCTTAGCTTAAGTTTCCAGTTCATCGTCTGAAATTGTATGCGTTTTGAGCTCTAATACGTGGTGTTTAATGATATAATATTCTTGGTGAGTATTTCATTATTATATATGGATGATAAAAAATCTGTAAATCAAGTGTAAACAACACCACAAGTCTTGGAAAGGATGGAAAAATACATGGAACATGATTTGGCCAAAAATGGACGTTTGGAGTTATTAGCGTGCCACAAACCTTAGGAACCTCTTTACGGCCATAAAATTGCATTAGGGAAATCATAGGAAGTAAATTACAGTATATAACCATGATAATTGCATTCCACGGACACTAGGCAACACGATATGGGTGCAGCACACTGCTGTGTGAAAATTGGTAGCTTGTGTCCTCCTATAAATAGAACCCTTGAACATCATGTTACACACCTTGTATGACCTTGGGACTTTGAAGGATGATAGATAAAACTTAAATCAGGGTCTTTATACCATTAATTTTGTTTGTTTATAGTTTTAACATGTATTCATTCATTGTGATTACGGTTACATCTATGAGCGGCTAAACACATTTTTCCAAGGTTAAGGCCAAGAACATGAGTATTATAGTTATGCATTGATTTGGTTATGGTTTTTTATCAATATTGGTTGTTTATAAATCCTTTTTTTTTACTATTTTAAGGATTATATACCCTTATAATACATGCATAATCATCTTGTGAACCCAAAAGGAGGAACAAGAGGATAGAAAGAATAGGATTATAATCTTCTAATTGAATGAAGTTATAATTTATAGTTAGGGTAGGAATATACCTAAGTGCAATATTTGGTTCACTTACTGAATGAAATATGAATTAATTTAACTTAGTTCTCGCATCCCCTCTGAACGATGTAGTTGTGGCTCTAAGTTAGATAGGTAATTTGATGCTTGAAAGACCATGATCATAAATTCAACCTCGAGAATCAACAACCAAGATAATTAACCTAACCAATTAAGTTCTATAACTTAGTATGATTGTTCACAGATCTTTAACCATTGCTTTCCCCATTGATTGTTCAAGAACCTTTACTTTTCCGCATTGTTTACGGTTGCATTTAGTTTTAACTTTCATTACTTTTTGGTTACTTGAGTACTTGTTAATATTTATAGTGAACTAGATTTTTATAGTTGTCAACACAAGTCCCTGTGAGATTGATATTCGGCTTTTTATAAGGCCATTATATTACTTGGTGAGACCACGTACACTTTTGTGTGCGCTTAGGCACAACAACTGCTACCTCTTTTCTCACTTACCTCTCTGCAAGATTCTAAGAGGGTGAAATTAGAGATAACCAAGAAAAAAAATTCTAAATCCATGGAAACAAAGACTTGTGGTTGATTTCACACTTGAATTTTTTAGTCTCACAAATGTCATGAAATAGGTCACATGAAGACTTCTTTAACTCATCAAAATAGATCAGAGCTCTTTACTCTCAGATAAGTACAAATCATACCTACAGACCCATGAATTCTTTGTTATCTATTGAAACTTTTACCATTTGTGTTGTGTCCTTGATAGGTAAAACTCAGGCAAGATCTAATACAACTATCTAAGTGAAACAACACAAATGATGCAACTTCAAATATATTAGGTAAGAGAACTCTATTCATAAAAACTAATTTTTGGATTTTGGGTTTTGAGATTTGTTCACTAACTCAACACTTTTTCTTTTATCTCAGTTGTGCTCTCTAAAGAGGGATTTTCAAAGGATACATCACCCATCTTAGTGTCAAAAACATGTACTTTATTTTCTTTATCTATTATAGCTTCCTTATGTACTTTCCTTAATATCGTGTTTTCATGTTATTCCAACGTTGATGTGATATGTGTGAAAACTGATACTGCTTTATACTTGAAATTTTCCATTCTTGTATTTCACAATTTTTATTGTCGTGACTCATCACATGTCTAGTCTAAGAATAGTTCTACCTTTATCTAAAATATCTTTATTTGAATTGTAATTAATTTCTAATGTACCAGCAAATAAGAAATTTGCATTAGCTAAAAAATCTGCCACCTTATTTCCTTATCTCATTGTATGATCCACCTCCACTTGATTATGTTCCATCAGTCTTAGAATCTTTTTTACTTCAACAAACATCATCCATGGTAACTCCAAAATTCCATCTAAAATCTTTTTAAGGATTAAAGAATATGTTTCCTTGATAACAAATAGGTGATTTTGAGCAACACAAGACTCTAACCACTTCACCATAGCTCTATTTTTAGCTTCTAAACTAGTTAAAACACCAAAGTTGTAGGCTGCTACTGACACCAACTCCCCCACATTATCTTTTATAAAAAAAAATCATGAGTAATTAAGCCTAGTTTACATTTAAAGTCACTATCTATATTTCATTTAAACTATCTCTCAACACGTAGTTTCCATTGCACAACCTTAGCTTTAATGGATGCCTTGTAAGCTTCAAAGAATTTGATCATCATAAGCTAATTGTTGGGCAAATTTTTCAACCCTCGGTACCTACTCTTAGCAAAAATAAATAGGCTTGTATTAACTTCAAGAAGCATACTATGATAAGACATCCTACCCCATATTTAATTATATTCCTTCTCTTCCATATCTACCATAAAATGAAGGCACAGACTGCACTGAATATAGGTTTGAGTTTAGCACAACACTTTGCATTCTACCACTTGAATATAGAATATTTTAGATATAGAAAGGGAACTTTTAACCATGTTGTTGCTGCAAAATATGACCACAGACCACAAGCAGCAAGACAATTAACAAAATGGTGTTCAAATAATTGATGAACGTTCATATCACAATATATGCAATTTGCAATGTCTTCTAGCCCTGTGTTAACTAAGAAATCACTAGTTGGTAGATTGTTTTTACATAATCTCCAAAATAAAAAATACACCATGATAGGTATCCTTTTTTTCCAAATCAATTTAAGATCATGATTCACTGTGCATAGATGCCTCATGAACTCCCATACAATGCTGACTGAAAACTTTGCTACACTTTGTAATATCCATCATAGCTTGTTCCATTCCTCCAAGATCCCACATACACCAATTTAATTAATAACATGATTGCAAACCTCCTTAGGTAGAAGCTCATTGAGCAAATTCTCATTCTACCCATCTTTATTCATCAGTTGTTGCATATCCTTAAACTCCACATTAGTATTATAAAAAATAGGTAAATAATAATGTAAGGAACCAAGTTGGTTCCAATTGTCAAACTAGATACTAGTATGATCACACTTGATACCCACTATATCCTTGATCAAGAGAATCCCTAGACGGTAACATAAACTTCCAAGTTTGGGATTCATTCCACCAATTGAGGTCCAAGTCTTTTACACTATTTTTTCCACATAAAGTTAGTCTATATAGTTTTATAATTTCTAAAAATATGCCATAATTTTGCAAATAAATCTTTTAAAACATAAAAAAGAAACTGAATCTACATTCTTTCTTTGGCATAAAAGTATCAGCCCAAGCAACCCAGTGCCTATTTCTCCTAACCTCTTTAAAATTTGACAAAAATTTAGCAAAAACTCTATGAATATAACGAATCACATATTTTACGGGCATCAAGGCTGAAAATTGATACATAGAAATGCTTTGTAAGACACTACTAATTAATACAACTTTTTCCCTAAGAAATAGAATTCTACCTTTCCACAATTGAAGTTTATTCTATACCTTCTTGATCAGGTCTGTGAAGTGACTTTTCCCCTTCCTTGAATGTCCAGCTGGACACCCAAGATATGTAAGAGGAAATTTCCCCTTAGCAAAATTAGTACATTCTTTCACCACTTATGTATCTGTCAGAGCAGCCTTATTGTAAAAGAAATAAGGACTCTTCTTCTTATTTATGTTCTGGCCTAATTGCCTCAAAATTTTCATAATAAGAATCAATTAAAACCTATTATAGAAGAAAAAATAATAGTATCATCAACACAAACAAGGTAATTCATATTTTCACTCTATTTAGGATTCTGTAGATCCTAAAATCCCTAGTATAATACAAATTATTTTGTGCTGCAGATAGCACCTCAACAGAGAGAATAAATAGGGAAAGACACAAAGGATCCCCTTGGTAGAATGGAAAAAAGACCATGAGCCTAGTCATTAATCAGAATAGAATACCAATTATTAGCAACTAGTCTCTAAAATCATATCAATAAAGCCTCCAGAGAAACCCATTATTTCCAATATAATAATCAAGAATTTCTATCCACCTTATCATAAGCTTTGGCTATGTTATACTTTATCCCCACACTTGCATCCTTACTCCTTTTCTTAATATCAATGATAATCTCTTGTACAAGTAGAACATTTTCTATAAGGCTTTTGTCTTTAATAAAACCATATTGGTTTTGAGAAATAATCTTTTCAAAAACATGCTCCAGTTTATCATGAAGAATTATTGAAATAACTTTGTTTAAGAAATTATTCAAACTAATAGGTGAGATCTGAAACGGTCATCGTGTTCTCCTTCATTGGCAGTATCACTAAATTAGTATGATTAGTTAATTTAGAAAAGTTTACTTCATGAAAAAAGTATCAACCACACTAACAATGTCTTCCCTAATAATATCCCAACATAACGACTAGTAAAACCATTCGGGCCACAAGATCTATCATAATTTAACTCAAAAGTTACCTTTTTAACCTCTTCTTCAATAGGTGGAACCTACATCATTTGATTATCTTCTTTTGTGATCATACTGGGGATCATATTAATTAAGGATAAATCTTCATGAAAACATCCCTTTGATCTTGATAGAAAGCAATAGCTTTAGCAGCCATCTGACCTCTATTGACAACTCAATAACCATCTTTTTTTTATATCCTGGTGATCTTTAAGCTTTTCCTTCTACCATTTACCAAACTATAGAAAAAATATTATTTCTTTCCCTTTAAGAAAATCATTTCTATCTACTTTCTACCTCCAAAACTCTTCTTCATAAGGTATGTATTGTTTTAGTTTAGCCTGAGTTTTTTTGTAGAATAACCCTATTAGTAATAGTATAAATCTCTTCAAATAAATCTTGTTTCACTCTTAATGTATCTTCCCTGATATATTATTTTTTGAAAATATCTTCAAATTTCAGCCTACCCCATGAAATTTAGTTCTCTTAATATTTTATTTTAGATTAACAAAAACAACACCAAAATCAGTGCTTACCTAGTTTTGTTGAACATCTTTGAAATCATCTTTCTCTATCCAAAATTTCAAAACCTAAATGGTTTAAAAAATTATTGTTTTCTATTCCCACATGAAAACAATTGGGGAGCATTCTTAGACCTATTACTTGCTAAGCGTTCCACTTTTACACTCCATTATATGCTAAGAAAATCTTGATTGATGACAATTCTTTTTAGCCTTTTGAAAATACACTGCTCATCAGTCCTACCATTTTACTAAGTAAAAGGATGACCTTTAAAATTAATATCAAATAATTCACATGAATTTATACAAAAGTCAAAGTCATCAAATTCATTAGGATACACTGAAATACCCCTAATTTTCTTCTTACCATACATAATAGCATTGAAGTCTCCCCCAACCATCCAAGGACTCTAATATTTTGGCCCAAATAGAATATATCATCTGATAATTCAAGTCTATCAGTTGCATAACATATTTTTGTTCAAATATCCATATCTTTGCATTGACATGGTAGTTTGAATAATGCCTTTATAACCTCCTTTTGTATCTCTATAAATGCCTTTTATCTTGAAAATGTTCTTTAAAGAAATTGGAGAAAAATAATGATGTATATGAAATATTTTTACCCTATGGAATGAAGGTTGGGACTTGACTATCTGATATTCCTAAACAAAGCCTTCAACGTCATTCATTACTGACTTTACCACATCTTCTAGGTTTAGATCTTATAGGCTTATCAGCCTTAGTCTTTCCTCTTTTACCTTTTCTATTTGTCTGTGGAGATATGATTGCTTCTTTCATGACCTACTCCATGTTTGATTGGTTATCTCCTTGTTTGTTAGCCTCTATAATGTTTTCTACTATATTTATATTTATTTGTTTTGTGACCTTTATTAGTTAATGAGATATTATATAATGTCACACTTTGGATGGAGATTTATTATCTAAATATACAATAGAGTTTTCTTATGTTAATGCTAATGTTTCAACTTGATAATCAACTAACTCCTTTACTTTTCTAGGATGAAAGACCCCTGTTGAAATCATATATTTACACCCTATTCTGACACCTAAATCATCTACTTGTAAGGGTTCATGATATGTAGCATGTGCAAGATTCATCTGCATAGCTTCAGCATCCAAGACAATAAGTAAAACACTCTACAGTACAATATTTATTTCATCAACAGTATCAATAGTCCAACTAGGAATTTGGTGGTTTCCTATTGCTTCTTGTATTGCAGTCTTATTGTCACTTGTTCCGTTGCTTCTATCTAATTGAGGTATTCAGTGGTCCATGATATCATCCATGATAATAGGAAAATAACTCTGCACTACAACCTTCTTATCATTACCAGTTTTAGCACTATTAGTAGTCACATCTCTTTGTTTATCACTTTTACACCTCCTTGATGTTTTCCGTGTTGTAGTGTTATTGTCACTTATACTACTATTACCCTTAATCCCATATTATTGAAGACTTTAATAGTTCAAAATTGTCTCACTTTGCTACACTTAGGTCTTATCTACATCATGACTACGAACTTGCCTCATGTTATTCCTTTTCAACTATTTATTAGACTTTTCATAGCTTGTTCGTTATTCTCCTCAATTGTAGTTACATAAGTATTTAACTTGACCTCCTGCTTATTACTATTAGTTATCTCTCCTTTATGATTATCTATTACATTTTCTTATTGTGAGTTCCTAGGGTCCCCTTTTTTTTCTTATAGCATGTTAAAGGGGTTAAGTGTGCATACTCCTTTATCAACCTGAATTATTCTTTGCACCTTGCCTTTTTTTCAACTGTTGGTCATATAATATTAGTGGTCCCTTTTCAACCCCGAATCTTTTAATTTTAGGGGTCTACTTAGCCAAAACTGCCTATCAATTGATGTATCTTCTTTGCACATGTGTAGAATTAAGATCTTCTTTGTTATTTACTTTACTAGAATTTTTTTCGTTCTCCACGGATGATTTAAATTTAGGATGTTGGATCCTATATTGTACTTCTCCATGTCCTTGTAGTTTGCATGTGAAACTATATTTGGGTAATATGTCATGTTGGATCTTGATAGTTTGAATGCCTATTTCATTAGTCTTGTTGTTCACAACCTCTATCTCTACATGTTCGGGTAACTTCCTAGCCAAATCAACATGGCCTTTTACTCTTGCACAACTAGACATGTTTTTTATTAATTGTATCCATATCTATATGAATTGTTTTTCAACAGTTGAAGCCAATGAAAAAAGATACTCTTTCTCAAAGAACATTAGTACTAAATTAGTTAATGATATTCAGTCCATAGTTTGCATAGTCTCCTCATCAGGCTTAAACTTGGCATCGTAAATGAGGGTCTCATTTAATATGCCACACCATCTTTAGTAGTGATGTAGTAGATTTTTTCAGACGATGTGTTTATAACATCTTCCATTAGATTAAAGATCGTCAGTATGTGTTTCTTAGCAAACTAATTTTGCAATATTTTACTTTGCATTGTTTGGGAGTTTGGATTCTAGGATCTTCAATCTCTAAACACCCATAACAAAACCTCCCTATCACTTCAAGTTGTATTTCTTCTATGATATTCCTCTTTTGGACCTCCTCTTCTATCCATGTAACTGTGGGGACCCTATTGTTGAACATAATCAGCTTTATGTCAATAGATTCCAACTATCTTTGTTTATTAAGGTGCAAAGTGGTATTTGGCTTCATTACATCAACAAATTTCAATTTATTAGTTGTAAGTTCTTCATGACTATTGTCTTGTTTCTTATCAGATAACTTCTCAATAGGAAACTCTTTAGGCACACTAGGCAAACTATGGCTTGGTTTTTAGATAAGTTTGGATGATACCATTCAAGAAAATTCAAAGGTGAAGTAATATAGAGGGTGTGTTTGGTCATAGCAGGATGATCGGTGTCTGATCTGGCCATGCTGGTGTCAACAACACGGCAAGGGTTTTGTAATTTAGAAGAAATAAAAGAGAAAATTTAGTAAAAAGAAATATATGGTAAGAATTAGGTTTATTTTTCTTCACCTAATATGTAGAAGTAAAGTTTGAAAGAGACCTCTTTAGCTAGTAAAGCTCGATAATTCACTAGACCTATGAAAATGTTCCTCCTTCTACATTAAAATTAGAATTAGAAGATTCAAAATTAAATAAGCCTAATTTCAGCAATATATATATATATATATATATATATATATATATAACACTAATGCTAATTTAACATAAAGAAAATTCTACATTCAACACAAAAGTATAAACTTTAATAAGGATAGATTTAGCATAATAGAGTTTGAAATTTTATGGACATATGGATAATCTCTACAAGTATCTTATAAGTCCTTTCACATTCATAATTTTAACTCCCTGAGACTACTCCCTAAACGTCATATGGTTCTTAGAACCATAAGTGATCCCAAGATAACCAATGGTACTGGCATAATGCATGACCTACTGATTAAACATGTATAAGAGCTAAAGTTACTGAGCAAAAGCATAATCATGAGATAATATATTTCATTACATAACTATTAAAAATGTACAAAACTAATTATACAAAGAAAATTAGAACTGAATACATCAACTTGAACTGGTTGTCTATCAAGACTCTACAAGTATTGACACTGGGAAGATAGGACATAAGCCCCAGCTATCCCTAATCAATAGAAAGAAATAAAAATAAAATACTAAAACTATAACTGAATTGAGTTCCCAAATAAAGAGAAATCAGTATCTGCTTGCTGGAAACTGTGAACTGCCTGATCATAGGTTTGTGTGCTAGAATTGATACCTACATTAAAAAATAATATTGCCACAAAAATGTATATGTGGTCAGTACTTTTAGAATGTATTGAGTATATGGGGGTCAATGTAATAGGTAAAAGCTGATTTAAATCATAAGCTTAAAACATGCAAGCTAAGTGTATACATACCATATTCATGTAAAACTAGAAACAGAGTCACAAAACATAAGTAAAGCAAAAGCTAGTAAAATCAGTGATCCATTACACTTAGTTTCTAAAATTAATATTTCTGTGAGAGATTTTCTTAACCAACATAAACCATGTGAGTAAGATGGAGTATATTATGTAATGGGATGAAATATACTACATTCTTTTCTAAAATCATAAGTCTGGATTTCTAGTAAACTGAGTAAATCATGCTAAAATCATATATATTTACCATCTTATGGTATTTCATGTCTAGATTACTAAAATTCACTTCATGAGATCAACCATACGAGTAAAAACATGAGTAAACCATGAATTTTCATAATAATTAAAATTTCATTCATAATACATCATCATAGTTTCTGAATAATGTAAAGTGGGTATGAACCCTAATCAACAAATCCATAAATTCATATGATAACTAAGTTTTTGGGCACAAGGATGAATGGAAATCTTTGTTCAAACCCCACATATCTGGTCTTTTTTTTTCCTAAAGGAATTATGGAATTGGAGCCTTGAAAGTATGAATTATTATAGAGGAAAATCTTTTTTTTATGTTACTGTAAGTTATAGGATCATTTAGGAAGTAAATGAGTAGTTTGCCCTTGAAAAACTATAGAAAAATGGTATTTTAGCATTGACGTGACCACTGGTGTGGCATGACCTTATTGCAGAGAACAACTAGCATGTCACTTCCTTAAAGTAGAGCATAACTTCCATGTCATGCCACTATCACAGACCCTTCACTCACAAAAATGCACATAACTTTTCACTCTGGTATTAGATTATGGCAAAATTAGATGCGTTGGAAAGAGGACTCAAATACCTTTCATTTGGTGGGGTTTTACCTATAAAACTCTATATATTCTAAAATATAATTGTTTAAATTGACCCTTGTTATCAAATACTAAAACTCAATCAATTAAAAATGCTTTCAACTCAACTTTTCTCTAAATGTTTCCTATGACCATGATTCGCATTAAAAGCACTTTACACACTAGGTAAATTATTGTGAATCATATATGATTGAAATAATCACTTTTGGGCCTTTAAAAAAATGAAGAACAGTTGAAACTTAGCTAGTAGTTTGTTGGTTATTACAATATCTCCCGTTGGGATCATTCGTCCTTAAATGTAATTGATATTGGGATGAAAAGAATGTAGTTGCCAACATGAAACTAAATTTCTAAAGTTTATCATGTTTCATAAATGAAATCACCTTTTGATAGAGTACTAACTCTGTTGATACATATGGAACTTGATCACATACATATAAATCATATGGAAGAAATGTAGACGTAAAATTAGAAGAGCGCAATGCTAGGAGGGAAATATATTACTCATGTTGGATCATTGTTTGGAGTGAAAAAATAAGGGTACTTGCGATCATGTCTTCAAATGAAAGATATAGTTTAGCTGAAAAGATAAAAACCTTGACATGAAACTAATTTCAAAGCTGACTTGATTGAATATAAGGAGTTGATTCATGCTGGGAGTTTAGAACTCAATTGAAGAATTCATGACACGATCGTACATATAATACTATTAAGTGATGAGTGGTTTTTCTACCACACATTCATACTCATTATTCAAGCACAATGCCTTGATTTAAATGCCTAAATGAGATAAACTTGTGGTTAGATGCACTACAATCCACTCGATACAGGTAAAAAGCTAAAGAGGTAAAAAAATATGGATCGGAGCTGAAAATGATAAAAGAAAAGCATAGAAGAGTGCAACTGAAGACATGGTTTGCATCAGCCTAGATTACCATGACCATGGTCCTCTAGCTGTGGTCCCGATCTGTTAAGATGGTCAGAGAAATGTGGTCATAAAATCTAACTGTGGTCGTGTAGGCGCGGTCATAGCAAATACACGCGATCGTGGTTCAGCGAAAAATGGCTCTAGGGCATAATTGTAAAATGTCATAGATAAATCCCAAATCACATATAAGAAAAAACCCTTTCTTCTTTGTGGATTTCTTGTCTAACAATATAGTTTTGAATTCTAAGCTTGAAACCCTAATTGGGTAAGTGTGTAATCAACTTTGCAGACTTATATTTCTTAGTTTCTTATTGAATAATGAATGTTTTGGTTGACCCACGTGGTATATTTCTCTTTACTTTCTTCATGAGTAGCTAAACAATTTAGTCATGGGATTATGTTGAATTAGTGTGTGGGTATTGTTGTGTTTCCATAGATTTTAGTTATTGAGTATGGGTTTCACCATTACTTGAGCTTATGAGTTGGGATTTGATGGGTGAAAATTCCAAATTCCTAAATGGGTTTGATGGGTGAAAGCTCCAAGATCTATAAACCCTTTGTCATCCTTGAAAGAGGGACTTAGGTGGATATTAGGTAACCCATAACATTCTCGAAAGAGGGTAACTGGGGGACAAGGCAATGGTGAACAATTAATAATATGATTTACTACCCTTTCCAATCTTAGAAATAAGTGTTTAGGAAGTGTAAATCATGTCAAGAGAATCATCCTAGAAATAGGGATGCTTGGTTGAGGTTTTGGGTGGTTACATAAAATCTACACTTATTAGGTGCTCGAAAGAGCCAATAGGTGAAATCGTTGTGGTTTGATCGAAAGATTGACCTCAATGATATTCTACCTAGCCTATCCATTACTTAATAACTAAATTCCTTGATAAACCATCATTATCCCACATACGTTACCTCTAAGGAGACATAATCCTAAGATTTCTCTAAACCTTGAATTTAGGCTATAGATAGCATTTACTTCATACTAATTAAAGTTTGTGTGAATAATTTTTGAAAAATCCCCCCCCCCCATTTATTTATACATGTTGTTTCCATTAACATTCCAGGTGACCTTATAGTAATTTGAGTATACATTGTTTAGAAGTCTATAGCATTCACTCCTTGAGATTCGACCCCGATTTACATTGGGTTACTGGACAACGACCGCCTCACCCCTCAATTATGGGAGTGAGTTGAGCATTATCATGAATAAATATCTAATGCGATAAAATCTTCAAAAGTTACTTAGAAGGGAATATGATTTTCCTCAGACTCTTCTTATCATAATTTCTAATAACAATTGAGGGAAAGAATTTTAGGCTTGATTTGAGTATGGAATTTGAATATGGAATTACAACATAGTCTATATAATCTATTTATATAGGTTCACATGATAAATATGATATCGACTTAAACAATAGACATCTTATGGATAAAACTATATATCATGGTTATTATGCCTTAGGAGATGCAACTGTTAACTTGCAAACTTAATAACACTTCTCAACTATACTTTTCCTCTTAAATACTGCACTTCATTTAATGCAACTTATAATCCTCACTTGGGTACATGTGACTACCCCAACCAAAGTCTGAGTTGAACTACATACTCTCACCATGTACAATCCTAACTCGAAATCATAAGGTACTACACATAACACAATAATACTAATCTAAACTATGGAATTCAATATCCTATATATTTTCAGAGCTGTCATCTCAAGAATAATACCCCTTACCACTTTAACACTAACTTTGAGCTCTAAGAAGGAATTTAGTAGTGCACAATGAATTCATCCTCTTATATACCAACATGACATTCAAGCCTATTGTTAAACCATATATGAATTTCTAGGCAACCAACCCCTCTAGGAATTTTTCCCATATTCTACTATAATTAACAATTTCATGAATTATCTCCAAGAAGGCACAAAAATTCTCAATTAACTATGTCATATACCAATTCTTTTCCTCAATCTTACTTTACACTTATAGTCTTAGATAAAACACACATACAACAATTTTCCTTAATAAGGGACATCTACTCTCTCCCATCTAAACCATTATTCATCCATTTTCATCACCACTATATTAAATAAGGAGGGTCACTAAAGTAATAGAACATGAGGACCTAAAGCATAAAAGAATATTGTACATAACTTTGACACCTGATTATGGCCTAAGAAATAGAGTATCATAGGCATGGATTTGTTACAGAGATCTAAATTAAGGACATATATGACATAATGTAAATATCACTTGTCATTAAGGGTATAATGAGTTCAGGGGATTAAGCATACTATGAAACATGAGCTCATATATATCATAAGTTACATAACATAGAATTGGAATTCATTGATTCATGGGGGATGACTAGGATCAAGGAGTGTATATATTACTTCTTTTACTAGGATCTGAGAATGAACACGAATACATATGAAGTGTATAAGCATTTTTCATAGGTGTGGATTTATCAGGAAAGACATGGGTAGAGTGTCATAATGACCAAAACCCAAGGAATATGCTAGAGCAGGAATAGATCACTCTCTCATCATAACTCTTATTGACATGCATCACAATCTAATTCACAAAACTTGATTTGGTTCTTCACCCTATCATCTCCCTCTTAGATTAAAGAGGAAATTCTAAGCTATGGGCCTATTCTATATCTTCAAGACTAAGCCATAATTTATTTTCTCTAATGGTCTGCATTTGAATGCTCAACTCAAGTAGATAAACTATTTTTGGAAAAAACTAACTTCATTTGTCAACATTCCTTTCATCTATACCACTCTTAACTCTCTCTAGCTTCAAAAATCATCATATACTTAAACTATTCTTGGCAAACATGCCTGCCTATTTAAACAAATAATCTACCATTTTCTTCTTAGTTTACTAGCCATACCTCTAAATATATATCTTTCTCAAAACTATGAGAATTAAGATTATACAAAAACACTCAACATCGTCTATCAATAACTCCTTAATTTAGCTATAAAGAACATCATATACTATATAACTAGCCTTCTTTACACGTAGCAACTCAAAGGTACTAATGTCACGACCCAATTTCTTAGGTCATGATGGCACCTACTATGACCCACCAGTAAGTAAGACAACTCGTAGTCTGGAACTGCTAGTAATGGACTACCAAGAGAAATGAAAGGAGAAATACGGAGTAATTATAATAAAAGAACCCATATTATATATATATATATATATGACAGTCCTAAAACCTGGTGGAATAAGTACAAGAGCTTCTAATATATCAAGAGTACAAAATGAAACACATAATAAATATAATAGTACAACCAATCTCTGAATACAACATAGCAATCAATCTAATCTAATATAGGGAGAATAGTAATTCTGTACACTTCAGGAGCTCACCCTAAATCTTTGATCCATAGTTGTTCCACACGATGAACATAATAATGACAATAACTTGTACTGTGATCAATAGGAGACAAAAGTATTGTATGAGTACCAACACATGGTACTCAGTAGGAAACTGCCTACTCAGCTTCAAAGATAATGCAAATATAAAAAACATGCAAATAGGAATGGAAAATACCACCAAATATCTGGGAAGATAACATAGTAAAACTAGAGAGGCAATAAGGATGAACTATCCTATTTTAGTCAAAATCAAGAACCTAAGCACTACCATATATCACTAGCCAATATACAAGTAAAGAGTAGAAGAATGATATATAGTAGTATACAAGGTCAAAGAGTACATATATAGTATAAAGAAATAATGGAAGAAAGGGATATATGGAGACTGGTATCGCCCAAATGAAACCTCCAAGGAAGTATAAAACAATCGTTTGTCAAATATAGAACCCAACCAGGTTGGGGACGAACTCATGAAGAATAGTCCAAAAATCTATCAAGAGCTTGCTAATGTAATTGGAAAGTTGATAAAGTAAAAGGGGTTTTTGTAGTAATAAGAGTAATAGTAACGATTGTTGGGCAATTAGGGTTGTGATCAATACGAAATGAGCTATAGGATTGTGTTCCCTCTAGCTCATAACTCCACAGACTATTTGTGTTTGTCAAACTACCTTGATCCCTTGCATGCAAAATCTAAGAAGTTATGTATCACCTAATCATATCTTGACCTTGGTTTGGATGAATTCCACTCATCTTTGCCCGGTTTCAGAGTGTTGCATTACTAACCCTTGTTTTATGATCTCAGATTAACTATCTCATGTTGGTCTCAAGTAAATTAGATGAAGGTTGATTGCTTCAAATTATTGTTGTGATCTTGTTTTCCTAATTGCTACATCTCTCACAAGAAAGTATCAAATACGGGTAAGCTCCTAACATTTGCAATCGTTAAGAAGGCAATCAAATCAAAGGAAATCCCAATAAACATAAGAACACCAATCAAGAATGACTTCAAACTTAATCTACTTAGCTAATTCACTATGGTTCCCACAACCCTAGTTATAGGATTTAGCAACTCAAAGTTGTAAGAAAAATATATATTTCATTGAAAAAAGCATGATGATGAACTTATGAAGAATAAGAATGAAAACCCAGAAACTCAAATTAATTATAAACCCTAAAACTAAGAACAACAATTCAAATATCAATAATGTATCTCGGAACTTAAATAATTTTAAAAAGTGCATAAATTGATAATAAAAATCCAAGAGGTATTTATAGATACAAAATAAAATGTATCCTAAATAGTCTATAAAACTAGGGTCAACATCAACTCATGATTCATGAATTGAGTGGTAGATACAACCCACAAATCACACCTTGGAGTCATGGAAATCAAATCGCATCTTCATCTTCCAAAATCTGCAACTCACGATTGCAACCTATGATTCATAGGTTATACTTATGAGTCATGGGTAGACTCGTCGAAATTAGATTTAGCTGATGTCCTCAGAACTTTAACCTAATAATGCTACACATGAATAGTGGGTATACCCATAAGTCGTAGGTTGACTTGTGAGTAGCTCTTTTAGTAACTCTTAGTCCTCTTTTTCTCAATCCTTACTCGAAACCCGATTTTCCTGCAAAATCAACACAAACACATATCATATATAACAAGAATATCTAAGTTCCTGTACAATTTCCATATTTTAAGCATTGAAAGTGCCATAAACTATGGAACATTAATACCCTTAATTAGAACATTTATAGATCCTCAGGCAACTAACACACAAGACCCAAACATGATGTTTAACTAAAAGGAACCTAAGGCACCTACGATAGTCAATTTATTCATTTTAGCTCAACTTTGAACCCCTCCTATGTACAACTTTTAAAACTACTATGTGTATCGATATAACACAATATCATGGCATTAAAGTAATCAAGTGATGGCATCATATTCGCAACAAGAAACCAAGAATGTATACAATTGGCACTACCCAAACAAATAAGTAGCTAATAATGCAACCCATGTAGCCTTACAATAGGGAAGTACCAATTCTCACAGTATTATAGTGCATATCAATACAAGGACTATATCAAAACATTCACGCTCACAAAGAAGTTTAATCAATGTGTATGAAATACCATAGGATTGCCTTTGTTTTCTATGACTTAGTTTTTTTTTGGATAATTAGACTAGGATCACTATAGGATTTTTCTTGATTTGTAATGTAGGCTTGGGGTAGGTATGGTAAATATTGAAAATAGTTACTTTTGATGCTACTCTTACATTTTTGGATCCACTACTTAACCATATTTTTTTTATTCTCCCTTTTTCTCCTTTATTACTATTTATATTGGGTGTGGTTTTCTTCATTATTTTCCGTTATTATTTCTTTTTCTTTTATTTTTTTCTTTCCTTATTTTTTTCCACCTTTATACCATACCCAACCCAATTTATTTTTTCTTCTATTCAACACCTTTCTTCATACCCACATTCAATTATACACCCCTATGATAGCCACCCTCAACTTAGGAAATTTGCCTGAATTGAGATACATAGTGTCCAAGGAGGGACCTAGGCCAAAACAGGTTCATTGTAATTAAATGAGAATGTAAGAAGGTCAAACAAGAAAATAGGTCACTTAAGGCTCAAATTAGGGATCAAAGGATACTTATTTTTATTTGGTCGGTCTTTTAGGCTAAGAGTGGACCTATCCAAAAATGACCTATGATCGTGTCCCAACCAACTATCATACAACTTAAGCAAGCCTAATTGGGCAAGTTCTAGATTAAACACACAAAGAGAACTAAGTAAATACCTCACACACATATAGAACAGGGTTCACATTATTAAACTACTACCTATCCGATTCATGCATGTGAAGCTCTGATTATTTTGTCCTTAATACTAATGCAATGACTAGATTCAATAGTGGTCACAATATTTCTTCACAACATACAGTTCACAAAATTTTTTAAAAGGGGTATCATATTTCAAACATATACAAACACGTAAAAACACAAAAAATTAACTACACCAAGGTTCCTCATTTTTCTCCTAGTCAAACAACACAAAACATATGATATATAGCACACACAAATAAAAACACCTAAACATGCTGGCTCTACCATGATAGAAGACCCCAGAAAAAAGGGACATAATAATAAAAACCCTAGGTGGTTGGTACACCCCTACCCCAACTAAAAGATAATGCACTATCCCCAGTGTATATGAATAAAAATCAAAACATATGGGTGTAGGGACATAGTTGAGATGCTCTAAGTATCATATGTGGCCTCTCCCCAACTGGAGCATCAAGAGTCACATCAAAAGTGGAGTTAGGAGGTGGTGGTGATGCTCAGCTAAAGGAGGAACCCAACTTGTGTTGGGAACACTCACTCATGTCAATATGTAGCTGGATAACAGACTCTGTGGTGTCCCTTTTCAGGTCCCATGCAAACTCAATTGAGATATCACTCTACTCGATGTGCTCTTATCCACTCTTGTCCCTAATAGTCTGGCCTCATCCTAATCAGTAAATAAATTAAGTATCAACGGTGGTGGTATGTCTACTGGCTGCATGATGGAAGGTATAATCAGAGGGATGATAGGAATGTGGCTCTAAACTAATATACGAACATTCAATATTAAAGTAGCCACCTCTTTATGCAGACTTAAAAATCCAAAAACTTGAGCCTCACGGAGTAGATCTTCCATTCAGATCTCAAAAATTTCAATCTATCGATGCAGCTCTCTAGTAAACCACTCTATAACAGTCATCATCCAAGACTTCATACGCTCCTCAAATGCCTCCAGTCCATACCCATGGCTAAATCTGACCAAATAACTTTGCCAATTGGTTGTCAGTGTATGTATTGCACTCAACCAACTCATGCTGGTTGCCCATGAACAATAGCAAAAATTCTCATGACACTTTCACTATACTTAGACTCAGTGGTGACGTGGCACTGTAGAAGTAAAAGTTGGGGTTAAAGTTCATAGAGCCCCTTCGCAACCTGGCGTAGATGAAAGCTCTATTAGATTAATGGCTATCCCAATATTGCCACCCACTATCAACATTTTAACCTACTCAACTGACTTAAAGTGCCCCTTAAAGAGGGTCTCTACTAAAGATGTAAAAGGTTGGTCCTTCTTTATTGAAACTTGGTTGGCTTTATCATGAATCAACCCTATATCATCCATGCAGGTAGCCTCGACGCGATGCTAAACCTCCAGTAATAATGATACTATAGCAACATAAAATATCCTCAAGATCAAATAGGGGAAAGGAATACTAGTGATCTCCTAAAAATATCTCTTATAAATCACATCACAGATTTATCGAGCGAAATCTATATCATATCCAGCCTTAAGGCTGGCAAGCAATACTGCTCGGTCCCTTATGAGTGCATTATCTACAACTGTCGAACTCAACTTTGCCTTAATATGGACCACCTAAACTTCACTATGAAGTGCAGTGAGGACTTATTTATCTCTACTTTCCCCTCTACCCTAGGGGCATCAACACCAAGCTCATCAATCTATTGAGCTACCCATCTTGCTAACTCTCCCCTCTGTTTAATTTTTTTAGTCTCTATCATCATAATCCTACTACTCACAACCCTCAATCAATGTTCAAACTCAGTTGTAGTCATCATCCCCATAAACTCTAACTCAAAAATGAATCTATGAATTATCTCCTCAGACAAATAAACTTTAACCTCTCGAACTAGTGTATGAGCCAGTGGAGGATGGTCTGAAGCTCTCATCCCTACTAGTGTGATCAAGTCAATAGATGTGGAGTAGGATGTATAAAAATCATGTACCATCTCAGAGCTATAAGATCCTAAATTATCACCCAATTATTTGAGCCTGTGTCTATCAAATACGACCTTTAGGTATGGAATCCTTGCCAAAGATATGAGCCCAATATAGGGCTCCTCAACTATACTCCACTGAGTTATGGACTGATCAGTAATAGTAATATCTATATTGCATATGCTTTGCATGTCCTTCACATACCATCTTTGACTGGCCTAAGATAATGGTATAGCGAAGATATGTGGTGGAGTCATGAACTAGCTAAAGTAGAGGTATCCTAAGTGACCTCTAATATAACCACACCTTTATCATACCGGGGTGAATCTATCTCTCTATCTCCAATACATTATGCAGACTCTGCACCATCTATGGATAGGGGGACAGTTGACTCCTCCTCACCGGCATTGGAACTAGACTTGTCCTCTCCCTTATCAGAGTAGAAAGGGATAAGAGTGTGTGGTAGTGACTTCTGTGCATCTTTCATCCTAGGTCGGTATGGACAACAGGAGTTAGTGAGGCCTAGGCCTGGAATGCGATGCCAATGATGGTACAGGCTGAGAACCTGGTTGAATCAAAGCCCTGGCTGCTGCATATCTCTGAATCTGGTGCTGGTTCTATTATTGAACCATAGGAAAACTATCAATAGAGTACTCCTTCATAGATCCACTCCACTCAGGAGACTCGTCTCTTAATCTAGATTATATGCCCTTCTTTGGTGTCACATCGGTGGACTCAAATCATATGGATATGTAAAATACAAGATTTCCAATCCTAGTAGGAAAGAGAGGGAAATGAATACTCAATTTAAAGTGAGTAAATAGAATTCCATACTCGATCTCATAGATATATATATATAATTCTATGAAAAGTCATATTTGATGAAAGTTGTATTTATGGCTTGGAGGGAGATCTTTCATATCTTTCAAGATCCACCCTAGTAACTTTAATAAGGATTGTCAATAATTGAATCACAATAGTGGGACAACAAAAACAAAGAAAAATTATGTACAATTTTAGGTCCAATCTATGAGTCCAGGTCACGACTCACAGGTTTTACTCCCAAATCATAAGCTAGATTCATGGGTTGAGAAACCAACCTATAATTTCAACCCATGATTTGTGGATTCAAGTCACGAGTTGTGACTATCCCTTATGAGAATCAAAGAAAGCCTCTGAACTTCAGGGCTTCAAGTCTGATTCCTACTAGTCTAACCTATTATTTGTAAGTTTAACTTACAGTTGTAGGTTGGGTTTGTAGGTCCAATCCAGAAAATTCTCATATTTGAATTCCAAATCAGACCTTAATTCCCTTTTATATTGTAATTTCAACCAACTTAATTCAAAGCAACATGCATCTGTTCAATTTTCACAATTTTGGGTTCCAAGTAATTCAAGAACCATGAAAGTTAAGCAAATTCTATTTTAACTGTGATCATGGGTTTCCACAATCAAGATCACTTCATCACTAAATTTTAACCATTAGCGACATTATCTCCAAATTAAAATTTGAGAAAAAACAAGAACAATTGATTTTACACAAGCCAAAATCTTTAATATACGCAGGGATGTTGATTTGAAGTAGGGTTATTTGAAGGTGATAAGAAAAAAAAAAGATTTAATTTGAATGGGAGATATGAATTTTGGGAGGTGAATTGGGTTTAGGGTTTTAATTTAAAGAAACTGTCTATTCGGGTTGGGTCACAGAGTCCAATGGGTTTTTAATTTCATAACTATATTTCTTTTCTAATTTCTTCAGCATCATCCACAAATCATGGGTGGACTCACAACTCGTTTGTTGGAGTCATGAGTCAAGGTTCTACAACCATTAACCATATTTCTATGATTCCTACGACACCACCCACAACTCATTTTGTACCCACAACTCGTGGGTTGTAGTTGTTTGTGGATATTAGAGACATGCTTATGAATGTTTGATTACCACGACTCACTCACGATTTGTTGGTTGGACTCACGATCTGTGAGTAGAAATTTTCAGAGTCCACTTACCTAGACTTGTCTAAATTTTAGCTATTTTATCATACTCCAGTTCTTTCCTATGCTTCCTATCCTACAAAATAATACAAAATGAACACTAAAACCTTAGGTTGCCTACCAAGAAGCACTTGGTTTAATATCATGGCACTATGTGGCTATGTTGGGTACTCATACTTCACCAACAAGCCTATGGGTTGACTCCTATGAAGTTCCTGATTTAACATCGCGGCACAACCTATCTCCCTCGTTTACTTAGACTTTGTCAAGGCTAACTTTCTCACACACATCCAATTCTTCCATACTTCCCATATAATATTTAACACGATGCTCGTTCACCTTGAATGGGGAATTCCTATCTCTCTGTAACTCAATCACCTTATATGGGTGTATACTCTTACAATGGTTAATGGTCTAGAACCTATACTTCAACTTGCCAGAAAACAAGAGAAGTCTCAAATAATACAAAAAAACAAAATCACCACGTTGGAATTCTCTTCTCTCAATTCTTTTGACATGGTACAATTTCATATTCTCTTTATACAAGGTTGAACTCTCATAATCATAGAGACAAAACTCATCCATCTCATTCTTCTTGTCCAATCTCACGGGTGACGCATCACTCCACTTTAAATTTAGCTTCTTCAACACCTATAGTTCCTTATGTTTAAGTTCAACCAACAAGTGGAATTCCTTGTCATACACGTGGTGATAAAGAGAGGACCCTATGGGGGTCTTGTAAGCTGTCTGGTAGTCCCAAAGTACATCATCTAACTTTCTTGATCAATCAGTTCGATTGGCATTCACAGTCTTTGACAAAATAGACTTTATCTCTCAGGTGGAGACCTCAACTTTCCTACTTGTATGCAGATGGTACAGTGTTTCCACATTATGATTTACACCATATTTCTCAAGTAAGGCTTTATATAGATGATTGCAAAAATCTGACCCACCATCACTGACGATAGATCATAGGGTACTAAATTGAGACAAACTATTTTTCTTCAAAAACATCTTGACACTCTGACCTTTATAGTTACGAAACACAATAGCTTACACCCAGTTGGAAACATATTTGACTATGACCAAGATGTACTTTATCCCATGTGAACACATGAATGGACCTATAAAGTCAATACCCCACACATCAAACAGCTCAAGCTCAAGAATGGGCATCATAGGGAGCTTGTGCTTTCGTGAGATATTGACCTACCTTTGGCATTGTCATGGGCCCAAGAATAGTCTTGTGCATCCATATAAATAGTTGGAAAATAATAACCACATTATAGAATCTTGTGGGTGGTATGAGTGCCTCCACGGTGACCCCAAACAAGACACACATGACAAGCCTTCAAAATAATCATCATCTTAACTCTGAGTATACACCTTTGAATCACACCATCAACACACAACTGAAATAAGTATGGATTATACCAAATGAACATTTGTACCTCATGCATAAATCATTTTGATTGCTGAAAGGACATGTCTACTAGGATGAGGTCACTTTCCCAATAATTGGCAAAATCACAAACCAAGGATTAAGTCTTGTGATGTTGCGAAAGCGTGTTCATTTGGAAATTTATCATAAATCTTAAACTCATCCCCTAACTTAGGCATTGGATCCTCTTCTAAGCTTGATAGATAGTCTGTAACCTAATTTTTTGTGCTCTTCCAATCATTTACCTCAAAGTCAAATTCTTATAGCAATAGTACCCATTGAATCAATTTAGGCTTAGCATCCTTCTTCCCCATAAGGTATGTTAGAGAATCATGATCAGTGTGCCCAATGAATTCGGTAGAAATCAAGTAGGACCAATTTTTTTCAAAAGAAAACACTACCCAAAATATTTTTGTTCAGTAACTATGTAACCTTTCAAGTTAGGTTGAGTGCTTTGCTGGTATAATAAATGGGATGAAGTAACTTCTCACGTATTTGGACTAGGTATGCTCCTAGGGATACACCACTATCATCACACATCACTTCAAATAGAAGGTTCCAATCTAGAGACACAATAATAGGAGTTGAGATCAACCTCTCTTTTATGCATTCAAAATCCTTGACACAAGCATCATCATAAACAAACTTCAGCTCCTTTTCTAACAACTTGCACAATGATTTTCTCTTGGTCATCGGGAGCAATAGAAATCTAATTATAACCTGAATGCAATATCAAGAAAACAATACCATCCTCTATCCACAAGTGGCCTAGCATCTAGTCCATGAATGGAATAGGAAAGTGATTATTTTGAGTCCAAGTGTTCAGCTTTTGATAATCCATACAAAATCGCCAACCCATGATTGGACTCATAGGAACTAACTCATTTTTCTCATTAGGAACCACAGTGATCCCACACCCTTCTTTGGCATTCTGATGTTCCAATTTTTGACAGAACATTTTTTATCTTTTTCTTGGGAAAATTGTATGTTTTCAAGAAACTAAGGTTGTATTTATTGCTAGTTTTTAGTGTTTTAGGGTAAGGAGCTAGCTGCAGGATAAGAATCAGAAAATTAGCAGAAAAAGACTTCTGACAGTCAAAATTATGGACCGCCAGTCTTGCAACGAACCACCAGTTCAACCGTTAGTATTATACAGAACAAGGCATCCTGAAACACTCAGCGACGGCCTATGTGGTGGACCGTCAGTCTTGCGATGGACCACCAACTAAACTTTTAGGCCTTAACAGAACCCATGTCTTTATATGACTTAGTGATGGCCCATATGATGAACCGTCAGTCTTTCAACGGACTACCATTTTGGTCGTCAGTTTTAAGAAGAACTAGACTCTCCAAGACCATCAACAATGGACAATGTTATGGATTGCCAGACTTCCGATGGACCACCACTTTGCCCATCATACTCAAGAATATCTGGGCTTTAAAGGACAATCAGCGATGGCTAATTTGGTGAATCGTCAGACTTTCAACGGACAAAAACTTTAGCCATCACTTTGGATGCATATTGTATAATTTTGAATTTTAAATTCTTTTTACCTAGGAACATATAAATACCCAGTCTTAGGTTTTATTAGAGATATTTTATCCATCTATTATATTTTTACTAGGTTTTCCATACTGAAAATACATTGTTACATAGTTTTCCTCTAAGATTCACTGGAGATTTGTACATCTAGATTCCTTTATCATATTTTCTATTGAACCTTGAAGAATAACAATTGTGACTTTTTTTAAGTAAACTTTGAATTAATTTATGAATAACCCAATGGTTTTTTCTCCTTCTTGGGTGGAAATGTGTGGCTAAGCTCCCATAACTCGGGTTATGGGAGCCTTCATGTGAAAAGTTGATTTTGGGTTGTGAATCTAGTAGATTCCCATGAGTAATTGATATTGTATAAACTCTTATTCACTTTAATGACTTTTCTTCATTGCAAACTTGAAAAGTGATTCCAAGAACAACACTTGTTCAAATAGAAAATTGCTTGTTGGGAAATAAAAGAGTTTACATAAATGTAAAGGCTTTAACCTTTGGATAGAGGGTAGATGCCTTAATCGGATCAACTATTCTGAGATTATAGTTGAATTAATACTAGTTTCCTTATGTTTGAAAGAATTAAGGGATAATTTACTCATTTAGGTTGAGAAATTAATGGGTAAACCATAGAATTCAATTACTCTTGCTATAAGAATTGTTCATTGGGAGTTCACAATAGTTCACAACCCTAGCTGCCTAAGCATCTTGGTTACTATAACTCTAGTTTGACGTCTCTTATGGAATTACTATTAGCAATATAACCTACAGTTGGATTACTTTCTGTGACAAACATTTGAATTTAATTGATAAATCAAAAGCCCCCTCTATTCTGGAACCTTCGATCAACAGTCTAGTAACAACCCTAATACTTGATGAACACAGTATTCCCTGTAGGATTCAACACCCAACCCAGTTGGGTTCTATATTTGACAGAGACCGCTTACACTTTCTAACAAGAGATGTAATTTGGGCATATCAAATTTTGACGCCATTGATAGGGAATACGACTGTCAATTAAGTTTGTGTTTGTTAATTGACCTTTGGTAAAGTTTCCCAAATTTTACTTTTGTTTGTTGTTTTTGTTTGGTGTAGGATAGTTATTATGTATACCAAGTACATGGAGATTGGGTGCACCATTATTACCAATACATCTGAAACCGCAGTTAATTGGCGGAATGGCAGACCCCTAAGTTGCTGAGAGACTAGCCACTCTGGCTAGAGCTCAATTAAATCAACAGAATGATAGCCAGCAGGTGCGTCATCCTAATCCTGATGATGATGATTTGGGGGATATTGATTTGTTACATCCTGTTAACCCAAGGCGTGCAGAGAATGTTGCTGCACCAGTGAATCAGAATGTAAATAGAAATCTCCCCTTTAGGGCAAAGAAAGAACATCAACCAGTGCAGTTTGATCTGAATGACGATGAAGATAGAATAGATAGAGTAGGTGAACCTGGAGCTATCATTCCTCCACCTCTAGTACCAGGAGATAAATTTAATGTTACCAGTACGATGATTCAACTCCTTCATCTTAAAGGGTTGTTCGGTGGTCTTCCTGGAGATGATATAAATATGAATTTACTGAACTTTGTCACTATCTGCAAGTCTTTTGATAATCCAGGAGTGGGTCAGAATGATATCTACCTATGTTTGTTTCCGTTGTCTCTATTTGGAGAGGCGACACTATGGCTAAATAAACTGACTCCCAACTCTATAACCAACTAGAGATAGTTGAAAGAGTCTTTCCTAGAAAGGTTCTTTCCACCCTCCAGGAGGGTACAGTTGAGGGATAAAATCAGCAACTTTCGACAGCTTCACACTGAAGCTCTACATTAGGCCTGGAAGAGGTTTAAAAGAAAGCTGATGCAATGCCCAAACCATAAAATGATGGATATTCATTTGATGGAGACTCTTTATCGGGGTTTGAACTCTATTACGAAGCCAGTTGTGGATAATGTCGCAGGAGGGTCGTTTTTTAACCTCATTTTTGTAGGGGGTTCGGAGATGCCTGATCGAATGACCAAATAGAGTAGAGCTTAGTATACCAAGGATTTTATGGTATCATTCCCTACTGTGTCTGGTAGTATGACTGTAGAGCAACGCAAGAAGGAGGAAGAACGTGACCAGGATAAAAAACATTTAAAGACACAGATGGATTTGATGACTAAGCATATATTATCTGGAAAAATAAAGAAGGTAAAAGTTATTGTAACCTAGGAAAGAGCTGAATCTAATTCAGAAGAAGAGGCAAACTATCTAAATAATCAAAGGGGTTTCCGAGGCAATAGCCAAAGAAATCAAGGTCGGAACTATTATGACAAAGCTGGTTACAAAGATAGAGATCAAGGGAATTGGAAGAGAAAAATTGATAGGAGTGGACTATATGTACCTCTTGGAAGTAGAGACAATGTTGCAACTAGATCTGGCAAGATGTCCATGAAGGACATGATGGAGAAATTATTAAAGTGAATTGAAACTACTAACTCTGGGGTGACTACTATGAAGAGTGTTTGTCTTCCATGAGTTAGTTGGTAAACTCACACTCTACTTCTATCAAACAATTGGAGCAGCAAATAAGCCAAATCTCAACAGCATTGAATCAGAGGAAGAGTGGAACTTTGCCAAGTGATATAGTTCAGTACCCTCAAAATAATGGCTCCTGCATGGAAATTACCATACGGAGTGGTAAGGTATTACCATGCCCGTCTGTGGGCAAAGCTGTGATTGAAGAGGATATTGAGCATAAAGAAAGTTATCCAGTGGAGTCTGCAAAACTAGATGAAGTTATTGATAATACACCATCCAACCATCAGCAGGGTGAGGAGTTGGAGAACAGCAAGGGAAATGAGACCAAAGTGGTGGTTACTATGCTCCCAAAACAACCTCCTCTATTTCCCCATCGGTTGATAAAGAAGGCCGATAATGCAAAGATTGGAAAGTTTATGGCCATGCTTAAGCATTTGACAATCAACTTGCCATTGGTGGAGGAATTAAAGAAAATGCCCGGGTATGTAAAGTTCATGAAAGACCTATAAGATGGTGGACAATCTCCATCATTGTAGTGCTATTTGGTGTAAAAGATGGTAGACCTGGGAGCATTTACTATTCTGTGCACTATTAAGTTTCTAGATTTCGCAAAAGCTCTATGTGACTTGGGAGCCAGTATAAACTTGATGCCAT
Organism: Capsicum pubescens; assembly: GCA_030864215.1. Classification (NCBI taxonomy): domain Eukaryota; kingdom Viridiplantae; phylum Streptophyta; class Magnoliopsida; order Solanales; family Solanaceae; genus Capsicum; species Capsicum pubescens. The sequence continues at coordinate 193,466,975 of CM061548.1, read as the reverse complement.
TTTTTATGTATAAGAAACTGGGTTTGGGGGATACTACTCCCACAAACATGAGATTAGTTATGGTAGAAAGGTCTGTGAAGTAGACCATAGGGATTCTATATGACTATTAGTTAAGGTGGCTAGTTTTATATTTCAAGATAATTTTGTCATTCTTGATTGCGAGGTGGACTTCGAGGTGCCCATAAACTTGGGTTGAACTTTTCTCGCAACTGGGAGTGTACTTATTAATCTAAAGAAAAATGAGCTACTATTCAGGCTGAATGATGAAGTAGTTTGATTCGATGTATGCCAGTCCATGAAACAACATAAAGATATGAGCGTATTTTCTATTGTGGATGTTTATTATGAGGAGGAGCAGGAAGTACCTATAGAGGAAAAAATTATTGTGGAGACTTTAGCTGTTGTATTAATGAATTTTGATCAATACGGTACTGAAGATTACTAGGAGACTATGTGTGCCTTGTCAGGAATGGGGTCTTATTATTATGCACCCAAGAAGCTGGATTTGGACTTGAAAAATTGCTTAAGCCCACCAGCCAAGCTGTCTATTGAAGAGCTATCTACTTTGGAGCTGAAAGAGTTACCCGATCATTTGAGGTATGTGTTATTGGGCAGATGGAATACACTACCTGTTATTATTGTGGTTGACTTATGTGAGCAATAGGTGGAAGCCCTCATCTCTATTCTTAAGAGATATAAGAGGGCTATTAGTTGAACGATTGCAGACATTATCAATATTACTCCTGGTATATGTACACATAAAATCTATCTAGAGGAGGATTGTGTCCCGACTATTAAGCATCAGCGTCATCTAAACCCACCTATGCAAGAGGCGGTGAAGAAAGAAATCATCAAGTGGCTAGATGCAGGAGTGGTATACCCCATCTCAGATAGTAAGTAGGTAAGTCTTGTTCAATGCATGCCCAAGAAAGGGGCATGACAGTGGTGGCTAACGATAAAAATGAGTTGATTCCACTCAGACCTGTTACTGTATGGAGGGTATGTATGGATTATAGAAAACTCAACTCGTGGGCATTGAAGGAACACTTCCCAATTCCTTTCATGGATCAGATGCTTGATCGGTTGGCAGGAAGAGGTTGGTATTGTTTCTTGGATGGTTATTTTGGTTACATTAAGATTTCTATAGCCCCGGAGGATCAGGAGAAAATGACATTCACCTACCCATATGGTACTTTTGCATTTAAGCAGATGTCGTTTGGATTATGTAATGCACCCGCTACCTTTCAATGGTGCATGATATCTATTTTCTCAGATGTGGTTGAAGACACATTGGAGGTATTTATGGATGATTTTTATGTGGTAGGAGATTCATTTGAGTTGTGTTTGATAAATATGAGTAGGGCCTTGAAGCGGTGTGAGGAGTTCAATCTTGTGCATAATTGGGAGAAATGCCACTTCATGGTGAAGGAGGGCATTGTTCTCGGACAAAAAATTTCAGCAAAGGAGATTGAAGTTGATTGAGATAAAGTTGAGGTTATAGAGAATCTTCCACCTCCTATTTCAGTGAAGGGGGTGCATAGTTTCCTTGGTCATGATGGCTTCTATTGGAGGTTTATAAAGGACTTCTAAATGATTACAAACCCCCTTTGCAAACTTTTGGAGAAGGGAGTCAAATTTTCCTTTGATGAGGATTGCTTGAAGGCATTTGAATGCCTTAAAGGGAAGCTTGTTGATGCTCCTATTATTGTTGCACCGGATTGGTCAAAACCATTTGATATCATATGTGATGTAAGCAGTGTTGCCCTTGGAGCTATGCTGGAATAAAAGAAAGACAAATTGTTTCATCTAATCTATTATGCTAGCAAAGCACTGAATAGAGCTCAAAAGAACTACACTGTCATAGAATAGGAACTTTTTGCGCTAGTCTATACTTTTGAGAAGTTTTGGTCTTATTTTACTAGGAACCAAGGTGGTGGTCCACACCGACCATGCAGCCTTAAGATATTTGATGGTGAAAAAGGATGCAAAACCAAGATTGATTAGATGGGTGCTGCTACTTCAAGAATTTGAATTTGAAGTCAAATATAGAAAGGGTAGCAAAAACCAAGTTGTGGATCATCTGTCTAGGCTGGAAAGTGAACAAGCAGTTAAAGGTGAATTTGAGATCAATGATGTATTTCTAGATGAGGAAATCTTGGCTGTTGTTATGGAGAAAATACCTTGGTATGCTGATTTTGAAAATTATATGGTGAGCGAGGTGATACCATAGAATCTTTCCTCTCATTAAAGAAAAAAGATTCTCCACGATGTGACCCATTACTTCTGGGATGAGCCGTATCTTTTTCGGCAATGTGTAGATGGTATTATTAGACGGTGCATCCCAGAAGTAGATATGTTGAGTATACTAGAAGTGAGTCATGCTTCCCCAGTTGGAGGTCACCATGCAGGTGATCGGACTACAAAGAAAGTGCTTCAGAGTGGATACTATTGACCCTCTTTGTTCAAAGATGCCTATGAGTTCGTGAAGTGATGTGACCAATGTCAAAGGTAAGGGTTCATCTCAAAGAACCATGAGATGCCAATGTCTAAAATGCTGGAGGTAGAATTATATGATGTCTGGGGCATTGATTTCATGGTGCCCTTCGTGAGCTCATTTGGGATGAAGTATATATTAGTGTCCATTGACCGTGTTAAAATGGGTTAAGATAGTGTCTCTGGAAGATAATAAAGGGAAGAGAGTTATTGCATTCTTAAGAAAAAACATCTTCTCTCGCTTTGGGGTACCACGTACTATCATCAACGATGGAGAATCACACTTTTGCAAAAAGATTGGCAAAAAGAATCGCTTTAGAGCTACCTTGGCAAAATACGGAGTTAAGCAGCATAAAGTGTCTACACCATACCACCCGTAAACTAGTGGGCAGGTAGAAATATCAAATCGGGAAATCAAAGCTATCCTTGCCAAGACTGTAAATTCTAGCATGAAGGATCGGTCTAGGAATCTGGACGATGCCTTATGGGCATATCAAACGGCTTTCAAGACACCTATTGGCATGTTGCCATACTAATTGGTTTATGGAAAGGCGTGTTATTTTCTAATTGAGCTAGATCATAAAGCATTGTGTTCACTAAAGAGGCTTAGCTTGAATCAGAATAAGGCAGCAAATATGAGACTGGGGCAGCTGAATAAGATGGACGAGTTCCATCTTAAAGCTTGTGATCGGGATGATCTATTCAACCATCACTAAATTGGTGGACCACCACACTGACTATCAAAATCAAGCTGAGTTGCCCAGGTTCTGGTAAGGTGGGACGGCCAAAGTAGTGGACCATCATAAATTTGGTAGACCATCACTTGGACCGTCGAAATTAAACTGAGGTGACCATGTTCTGGTAAGGTGCGACGGCCAAAGTGGTGGACCGTCACAAATTTGGTGGACCATCACTTGGACCATGTAAATCAAACTGAAGTGACCATGTTCTGGTAAGGAGCGACGGCCTAAATGGTGGTCCATCATATTTTCGATGGACTGTCATAGTAGCCGTCGCTGTTACCCTAGAACTGGGTCAAGTCAGGTTAAAAATTGTTCTTTATTTAAGTGACCCATATTTGGCCCAATTTATTTTAAAGGGGTGAAAGAGCGGTTACATACGTTTTACCCTTTTCAACTTCTTCAACTGACCAAATTCCTCTGGATTCAAAGCATCTGAAGGCATTTCCTCTTCCTGGGACTCTCTATCTACTCCCTTTTTCCCTATTTAAGTGACCACCTTTTTTCCTTATCTTCATCTCAAACATTCTTGAAAGCAATTATAGAGTTTTAAGTTAAGTTTGTTTTCAATATTTGAAAGTAAGTAAAAGAGTAACTTCTGCAAAATCAAGGTATGAGTACCTCTATATTTTTTCTTTTTTTGAATTGATACAACATGAAATGAATAGTTGGTTAGTTGATAAAACTTCATGTTGTTTTCTTCTTTTGTATTAACTTGTTTTGAGTTCGAAATTATAATATACTCTATGTGGGTAAAGTCTGAGTAACCCGTATGCTCAAAAGTGTGGATTTATGTGCATAAATAGGAAGTTGGTGTCAATTTTTGCTAAAAAAATCGAGATTGCATGCTAAATGTTTGACAAAATGCCGAATTGAATACTAAATCTAAAGAAGGGGGTACGACGGTTGAAATAGTGAACCATAAAATTTGAGACGGACCACCAAATGAAAAATCGCAAGAACCCCAGAAAATGACACCCACTGGTTAAGATGTGATATCCAAAGTGGTGGACCGTCAGCTTTGCGACGGACCACTATATGGACCATCGCAACTCTCTAAACTTTCAGGTCTTCTGGATAAGACCTGACGGCCCACCTGGTGGACCACCAGTTACCCGAGGACCACCAGTGTGGCCGTCAAGTCTAAGTTTTCACTAGTTAGGTTTTTTTTGCATTATAAACTAATTCCTTACTTCTGTTTTAGGCAATATGGCTCGTAAGATACCACTAAATAGAGGAGGGGGATCCCAAAGAGGTAGAGGTAAACCTGCGCGTGGGTACAACACCAAGAAATAGGAAAGGGAACCTCTAATACTCTCCCAGTCTGAAAAGGAGAGCGACAATATTACAAGCAGTACTAGCTCGAGCCCAGATGAGGCAACGGTTGCTATATCTCAACCCGCGCCTACTGTGGGTAAAACTGAGGTTGCTAATGTGGATGAACAAATGGAAAAAACTGATATGGATACTGAACTTGAGGATGCCAACGTTATCAAGTGTAAGGATCCTCAAGTTCGAGAGAAGATTTGATAGCAGATAGAGGGAGCACGAGAGAAATTCTATGACGGATTGACACCTACAGTAAGAGGGATAAAAAGGCCATTTGCGGAGGAACATCAGATTGTGACAACAGATCTACATGAGTATCCTGAGTTGGAATGCCATTTCAACAAGTATGAACTAGCATGGCTATGCAGGCTACCTAGAGCGTATCAACTGAATTGGGTAAGAGAATTCTTTGCCAATTATCTTGCACTAGTAGAAAAGAACTATCCAAAGGGGACATCAGTTGTAAGCTTGCCGAACATAGATTTTGTACCTGTCCGAGGAGTCACTATCGATATCTTGGCCCAAACAATTAATAGGATGTTGTTTAGGCCAGAGTACGAGGCTACACTTGCTATACCTGATCTTGAGTATAGGTTGAGGACTGTATCTACTCAGAGGCCTTGGGTGGCTTCGTTATTGACTGATGATGGCAACCCCTCTTGGTTGACTAATCCATGGGAGCGTATTGTAAAATATTCCATTAGCTTCAAGGCTAATTTCTGATGGGGTATTGTTCGCTTAAGGCTGATGCCAACAAAAGGTGACGGAAACATGGATAAACACAGAGCCATATTGGTGGCAAGTTTAGTTTCAGGGATGCAAGTTGACTTTGGCCAAATTACTATGGATGAGATGATTGTAAGGGAACCTAAAATAAGTAGTGCATTGTCGTTCCCATGCTTAATCACTGAGTTATGCAAATAGGACAGTGAGCCCCTAATTTGTAGAGTTGATAATGAAATCCCGGCTACACATAGATAGGACATTGAGAAGTCAAAAGAATACTCGAATTTTGAGATACATTTCACCAAGCCTCTAATTTACCAGACTTAATCTGCACCAGCTCCTGAAGCTACAAAAATTCCCGCAGGTATGTCATTACCTATCACCACTTATGTGCCAACAGAGTATGTACCTCCAGGTACTTCTGTAGGGTTGGGTTCTACAAAATCTATGGGAGGAACAGACTTTGATGAATACAGGTTAACGCAAGAAAATTTTGTAAAATCAGCAAAGCTGCAAAAGAGGTTACAGAGACAGTTAGATAAATGGGCGTCAGAATTTAAGCCTTTTGTTGATGAAATTGTAGATGAGGCAATCCATCCATTCCCTACTATTCAAGCTAGGATGGACAACATGGAGAACCGCATTAACAAAAGGCTAGATGCATCGTCCCTCCCTGATCTTGCAAAGCTCATGGCAGAATTTGAGCAGGCAAAGGCCGATATAGCGGAGTTAAAAGGAAGGCAACCACAGCAAACAATTTTTGACCCAGCCTTAGAGGAAAGTGACGATGATGAGGGTATTTTGGACCTGATAGGAAGACCTATGAAAGACAAAGGAAAGCAACACATGGATGAACGAGCTGCAAGGAGAGCTGAAAAGAGAAGAAAGATAGCAGAAATGACACCGGTGGAATAGGAACAACATGATCTGAAGAGAGCTTGAAAGAAATCAAAGAAATATAAAGGAAAGAGAAAGAAGAAAAAGAAAGATGAAGCAGCTGGAGTATCTACTAGTGCTGCCCAAGCAAAGGGAAAAGTTCAGCATTATTCCAAGAGATGATTTCTCCGATCTAGGAGGGTAAGGTTTTGAGTGCCCCTACCACCATAGGGGACAACATTGCAATAGGTGAGGATGTAGAGTCCTCACCATACTTCGCAGATGCCTTAAAGGAATAAGAGGAAAAAAACAAGTATACCCATTCCTTTGTACTTTCATTTAATGCTTTGAAGACAATGCATATGTTTTTATGTGGGGGTGGTGTACTTGTATCATGGGGGGTTGTGTTGCCGATATTCTAAACCCTACCATGTTCTATCTAGGAGAGTTGACATGTATACGATCATGTTAAGTTTGCATTTTTATTTTCTAGGTTTAACTTCAGATTTGTATTTTTTTCTCTTGTTTTTAAGTCTTGTTATGTTGTTGATGTGGTCCATGAAATAAAAGTGATGTTTGTGTTAGTATCTTGTTGTAAATATGGATGATGTATGATGTTGGCATCAAGATATGACTATTTCCATTTGACTGTTACTTTTGTCTCCTAGGATATGTGTTCAACTGTAGTTGGCATTAATCTGTAAATACGCCTGACATGTGAAGCATATCTTAAGTGCATTAGAATGAGTTTGACTCAGTTGCCACTGTGTGTGCGAGTATTTGTATTAGTTCTTACTGGTATAGTACCTAGAACTTGCCTGGTTCAATTGATGCTAATATATAGTTGATGGGATAAGAAGTGATGGCAGGCCACCTTCTGCTTTTAGTCCACTTAGCCAAAATAATTAACCCCACAAAAAATAATTTTCCATTTTTGAACCCTTCTTTGAGCCTTTGTTAATATTTTTTCATCACCAAGCATACTAGTTAACTCTCTTTCAGCTATTGACTCCTAGCTCTGGCCTTGGCCTAGTAATGGGCAATATGTACCTAAACTTAGGAAAAATACCTAGGTTGAGGGTGGATATTGTAGGTCTGTTAACTGCCTAAGGGAAAGTTGATCTAGACGTTGAATTTTAGCATTTGGCCCTAGTCTAGTTAAGACAATGTGCACCTCGACTTATGGCATCAGCCTAAGTTGAGGGTGGCTGATGCTTGTATATATATAAAAAGGAGAGAAAATGGGGAAAAGAGGAGTTATTATGGTAAAGCTTAAATGAATAGAAAAAGAGATAAGTGAGCTAGCAAAACAGCGGCCTTGGTAAGAAGAATTTGTAGGCAAAGAGAGTTAAAGTGTAATTTTTAGTAACTTTTGTCCAAAATTCCTTCTTGTCCTAGTCTGGTACCTCCTTACTAGCCTACAAAAGACCTTCTTGATCTTGGAACTCAGCTAAAAGAGGGTATTGAATGATATAGGCAAGCTTATAGGTGCATGTGCTATGTTTGTAACTTCTTTAATGAGTGAGAGAGTTGTGATTTATATCCACAAAATTTATTGAGTGGTGGATATCTTTGACTGTGAGGGCTAACTGAGTAATACTGGCTGATTTTTGTAGATTCTTGTATCTATGTTTCTGTAGATGAATTAAATTTGAAACAATGTCGTTTATGAAGTTTGACATATTACACCATATGATATAGATGACAAGTGAATGGTTGTGTGAAAAGTGGTTCAGTTGTAAATGTCTATCATTATATTGTTCATATTTGCAATTTGGTGCTGAGTTTCTTTAGGAAGAGTAATTATCTTAAGTTGAGGGTGTTGATGTTTCGGTTTTTGACAGAATATTTTTCATCTTTTTCTTGGGAAAATTGTATGTTTTCAAGCAACCAAGGTTCCATTTAATGCTGGTTTTTAGTGTTTCAAGGTAAGGAGCCAGCTGCAGTAAAAGACTCTGAAAATAAGCAGAAAAAGACTTCTGATGGTCAAAATGGTGGACCGTCTGCCTTGCGACGGACCACTAACTCAACCGTCAGGCCTTAACAGAACCTATGTCTTCAGATGACTCAGCGATGGCCCATACGGTGGACCGTCAGTTTTTCGATGGACCACCATTTTGGCTGTCAGTTTTAAGCAGAACTGGCTCCAGGACCATCAGCGATGACCCATTTGGTGGATCACCAGACTTCCAATAGACCACCACTTTGGCCGTCAGAATCAAGCAGAACTGGGCTTTCAAGGACCATTAGCGATGGCTAATTTGGTGAACCGTCAGACTTCCGACGGACCACCACTTTAGCCTTCACTTTGGACGCGGTTTTTATAATTTTGAGTTTTAAATTCTTTTTACCTAGGAACAGATAAATACCCAGTCTTAGGTTTTATTAGGTATCTTTTATCCATCTCTTATCTTTTTACTAGGTTTTCCATACTGAAAATACATTGTTACATAGTTTTTCTCTAAGAATTATTGGAGATTTGTGGATCTAGATTCCTTTATCATATTTTTATTGAAGCTTGAAGAATAACAATTGTAATTTTTTGTAAGTAAACTCTAAATTAATTTATGAATAACACAATGGTTTCTTCTCTTTCTTAGGTGGAAATGTATGGCTAAGCTCCCATAACTAGGGTTATGGGAACCTTGATGTGAAAAGCTGATTTTGGGTTGTGAATCTAGTAGATTCCCATGAGTAATTGATATTACATAAAATCTTCTTCACTTTAATGACTTGTCTTGGTTGCAAACTTGAAAAGTGATTCCAAGAACAACACTTGTTCAAATAGAAAAGTGCTTGTTGGGAAAAAAAAGATTCTACATAAATCTAAAGTCTTTAACCTTTGGATAGAGGGTAGATGCCTTAACTGGATCAACACATGTGAGATTATATTTGAATTAATTCTAGGTTCCTTGATTTTGAAAGAATTAAGAGATAAGTTACTCATTTAGGTTGAGAAACTAATGGGTAAACCATAGAATTCAATTACTCTTGCAATAAGAATTGTTCTTTGGGAGTTCACAATAGTTCACAACCTTAGCTGGCTAAGCATCTTGGTAAGCATAACTCTAGTTTGGCTTCTCTTATTGAATTACTATTAGCAATATAACCTACAGTTGGATTACTTTCGGTGAAAAACATTAGAATTTAATTGATAGATCAAAAGCCCTCTATATTTTGGAACCTTCGATCAACAATATACTAACAACCACAATACTTGGTGAACACAGTATTCCCTATGGGATTCGGCACCCAACCCAGTTGGGTTCTATATTTGACAGCGACCGCTTACACTTACTAACGAGATCTGTAATTTGGGTGTATCACATTCACTAAACTAGTATCACCTATTTGCTATCAATAATAGGGTAAACAACCTATATCTAACTACTTAATGATCTCTTTCTTCACCAACTCATGCATAGTTGGTTTAATCAATGTTGATGCTCAATGATAGGTACATATTTTTGTTCAAACTGATTCTTGTGAGTCAAAATTTCAAGTGGAATTCCGATAATGCATATTTTATCCAACCAATATCCCATTTAAAATCTCTACAATACCAATATCAAGGATACAACCTATGAATCTAACAAATCTAAATCAATAATAATTGGCAAGGTATTATTGGCCCCCAAGAATACATAATGCAAATAAGAAGGGAGGGCCTTCAATTTTGAGACTGGTAGCTCCTCAATAGATGGTCATGTAAAAAGGGTTTCTCTATTTTAATAATCAAGGTCCAAATTATTTAGTCCAAGTGTATGAGGATCTATTTATAAGAGCACTCACCGTCTTATCATACTCATCAATACCTTAACTATCAAAATTGGTGATCACGACTACTAGTGCCTCTAAACCAAGACTCTCCTCAATGGGTAAAACCAATGTAGTTTCATCTATAATGTTGATTCTTTATATAATATAGCACCTTCAATGCATAAAATGATAAAAAATATGTAAATTTATGAGGTTGTTTTGTTAGATATGATGCATTTTGGGTATGTTTTGGAAGAAATCATGTTTTTGATGATAAGTTCATGAAAAGATGAAAAGGGTGTTTTTGGCTACTTATTGGAGCAATTGAGAATGTTCAAGACACTTTTCATCTTGTTCGTGATCACACTGTATTGGTCTGGCACTTGCGGTCGCCACTTGCTCCCTCCTTGCGGGTTGTAAATACTACTTGCACCCAAGGACAAGGCGCAAGTAGGGACCATAAGTGGCCAAGGACTCTTTTTTCTTCTAATTTGTTCAGACATTGATTTTAGGGATTCCTCATGTACTATAAATACCCATTATGTGTTTTTAGTAGAAGGGATGCACTTTGGATACTCACATACAAATTTTAATTCTGAGATTCAATTTTTATCATAGAACTCTCTTGTATTGACTTCAATTAATTAATGTTGTTATGGTTTTGGGTTTTCTACTTCTTATTATTGTGATTTCATCTATACTTTCAATCATGAATGTTGTTGATTATTTCACAAGCATGTGTGACTAAAAACCCATAGCTAGGGTTGTGGAAACCCTAGAGGATTGACAAAGTGGGGGAAGTGCTACCTTTGTCCTGAACCGATACCCATGTATGTCTTGCTTTACCATCAATATAATAGTTTTCTTAATGGGTGCACATGTTAGGATCCCGCCTGGATTATTGCTACTTACTCCAAAAGAGAAGTAGTGACTAGGAAAAGATAAAGATAATAGTAATTTGGAGTTTAACTGTCGATCCACGCTTCTAGGGTTTATCTTAGTAAGATGCTTAGATTTAATCTAATAACTAGAAACTCAATAGGTAATAATTAATTAGGATCAAGATAAGGGTTAGTAAGGCAACAACTTGAGACTTAAAAAATAAAGGGTGAAATCATTTTGCTCGTCCAAAAGACTGTATAAGGTACATAACTTATTGATTCTGCATGCAAGGTATCGGGTTTGTTCAACAAAGAACAATAAGCATACAGAGTTGAGAATCTAGGGTGAACACAATCCTAGTGTTTACTTAGGAATGATTACAATCAAAGTTGATATTCGCCACTTGTTTGATATGTCTATACAAAACCCCCTATTTATTTTTCCAGTTCTGGTTGTTGATTAAACTAACTGAAAGTTGTGAGTCCATATATTACCCTTGGAATTAACCCAACCTTTATTGGGTTACTATATTTGGCAACGACCGTATCACCTTCTAAGAGAAAGTGTAGATTGGACATCACCAAATGTCTATCATAGAAACTACTCATATATCTTTTTGTTGCCTCATCGATTAGCACACCTTGAATGTGACTTGTTCATCAATAAGTCCTAATTTCATCTTTTCTATATCTATATCAATCAATGCCCTACACATGGCTGGGAAAGTTCTTCCTAAGATGATAGAGACTTGAAAATCAACCTCACAATCTAGGATTACAAAGTCAGTTGGGAATATAAAAGAAGCCATATTTATAACCACATCATTCAATATGTCAATAGGCTTCTTCAGAGTGAGATCTATGATCAATAGTCTTATAGAGGTAGGCTCGGGAGACCCCAACCCTAACTACTTGTAGATAACTAGCGGAATCAACTTACTGCTAGCTCCAAAGTCACATAAATCTTATGCAAAGTTGAAAGACCTAAATTACAAGAAATAGTGAAAGCTTTGGGATCCTCCTTTTTGTAAACTAAAGATCGTAATGGAATGGCACTGCAGTGGTACATATTATTAGTGGGCTCAAAACTCACTATCCATTTCTTGGTCACCACATCATTTATAAACTTTGCATAACCAGGCATCTTTTCTAAAGCTATCAGGTTGGTTCAACAAAGCACGATAAGCCTATAGAGTTGAGAAACCAGGTGAACACAATCCTAGTGTGTACTTATGATTTATTACAACCAAAGTTTATATTCGCCACTTGTTTAATAATACTATTCAAAAACCCCATTTACTTTTTTATTTTTTCTCGATAATTACAACAACAGAAATGCATGAGTCCATGTATTCCCTTGGGATTTGGGCCCAACCTTTGTTTGGTTACTATATTTGGAAGCAGTCGTATCTCCTTCTAAGAGGAGGTGTATCTTGGACATCATAAAATTTTGGTATTGTTTTCGAGGAATTTGGTGTTGATTTGTGAATTAAAGTTGTTGTAGTTTTTGGGTTTTTATCTTTTCTATTTTTGTTGTTAGTTGGGCATACATCGATGTATTCCTAGCACAAAGTTTAGAGGCAGTCCCTAACTCCCAGTGAATCTAAATCCAATGAGGATCCTACAAACACCTAGTAGGATGTTAGAACAAAAAAGTGATGATAATCCTGAAAGGGGTTCGTGATGTCGTACCTTCCCTTCCTCCTGAAGGAGTTCAGGATATTATTGATTGACAAACTAGTGAGCTTTTATCTCAAGATGAGAATGAGAGAAGGGCAACAGAAGAAGCTCAGTGGGTATCTCAGGAGGTAAATCTAGCTGAGCAGAGACAAAAAATAGATCGCTGAGTAACACTCGGTGTAAATCAGAATAGAGCTAGAGGTGCTCGTGTTCAAGTGATCCTAGCATATCAGTATGTGCAGCCATATATAGATTATGAAGAAGATCTGGGATATGTCGAGCCAACAGAGACTAGAGACATTATTCTTCCTGCTTTACCCCCAAGCATCAAGTTTCACATAAGGAGTGCAATGATCCAACTCTTAAATCTGAAGGGTATATTTGTTGGTCTACCTATAGATAATGCAAATTTGTACCTTGCCAATTTCATTGGGATCTACATTTCGTATATAAATCTAAGGGTGAATCAGTAAGTGCTTAAATTGAGGTTATTCCCCTTAACACTTATAGGAGAATCATCTTTATGGTTAGGAGAACTTCCAAGAGGTTTTATCAATACATGGAACAAGTAGAGCAACTTGCGTAGGCAATTCTTGAACATGTTCTTTCCTATATCCAGGATGCTGAGCTCAAGGATGAGATGTATAATTTTAGGCAGTTGCAGTCAGAATCTATGTACGAGGCATGGTTCAGGTTCAAGAAGAAGTTGGGTATGGTACCAAACCTTTGGACGTTAGGGATGAGCTTATTGGAGATATTTTACCAAGACCAAGCTCCAGAGCCATGGAAGACACCATATTTGGAAATGCTTTTAGAAGAATACACTGAGAGGCAGCTTCGGAGATGCTAGATTAGATCTCACTTACTAATCAGGGGTGGAAAACTTAGTAGGTTAAGAGGGGATCTGGCACGTATGTTATTGGTTCCTCCTGCGACCAAAAAGTAGCTGATGATTCAATAGTACAAGAAATTATATTGCTATAAACTTATCTAGGGGTACTAGCAAAGCAGCTTGTATCAATGACTTTTGATAAAGTAAACACAGTTTCAACATATATTTCATCTTCCAAAGCTTATGAGTTAGAAGTAGAGTAGGAAACAAACTATTTGGATTGCTAGTTGGCGTGTTACCAAGCCCAAGGGCAAGGGAACCAAGGTCGGAACTACCATGACAGATACAGAGACCATAGTAGAGAGTGAGATAGTGATTGGAGAAATAAGGATAACTACAGAGAGAAAGGAAATAGGTACATTCTTCCTGGCAAACAAGATGCAGAATCAAGAATGGAAGATATGCAGACTAAACTGGTAAAGGTTCAACAAAGTTAGTAGATCAGCCTTAAGAAGATTAAGGCCGACATTTCAAGGTTGACCCAAAAGTTTGAGTATCATGCCACTGTTATCAAGTAATTGGAGCACCAGTTTAGCAAGATGTCAGCAACTCTGAACTAGAGGCAGCCGGAAACCCTTCCGAGCAACACTGTGCAGAATATGAAAAACGATGGTCATGTTCTTATCAGTACCATGAGGAGTGGTATTACTACTATTGTTCCTCTACCTCCTACTAAAAAAATACTATTGATGAGATACCTTTTATGGATCTAAAAAAGGCAACAGGTGGTGATAAGGTAGTTGCTAAGAAAAAAGGTAAGGGTTCGGTTGTTACGCAAAAAATAAGACAAATTATGAGAATGCCCCCACCTTTTCCTCAATGACTGAAATAGAAAAGAGAGGGAGGAAAATTCAAGTGATTCATTGAGATGTTGAAAGAGTTAAGCTAGAATATTCCTCGTCTCGAGGTGATGAAGCAGATACGTTAATATTCTAGGTTTATAAGGCAGTTGGTTATAAAAAAGAAAGAAGCAATGATTGAGGATGTTGATGGATTGCACCATTGTAGTGCAGTCACTAAGAGGTCTTTGTCTAAGAAAAAGGGTAACCCGGAGTATTCACTATACCATGTACTAGTGGGTCATCTAGATTTGCCAAATCTTGATCTGACTTAGGAGCTAGAATAAATTAGATATTATTGTCCATATCAAGAAATTAGGCATGAACACTCCAAAATTAACTTCAAAGCGATTATTAATGGCTGATTTCATGGTGAGAAACCTTGTTAGCATCTCTTTTGTTATGATTATGAGAGTGGACAATTTCATATTCCTAACAGACTTTGTCATTCTAGATTGTGAGGTTGACATCAATATGCCTATTATATTAGGGAGACCATTTATGTCCATATATAGAGTGATGGTTGACATGGTGAAAGGAGAGATGAAAATTAGAGTAAATGGTGAGAAAGCCACCTTTAACATCTAAAAATCAATGAAGTAGCCTACCGACATGAGAGTGGTGTCGGTGATTGATTATATTGATGACCCTGGAGGGGACTCCTATGGGTATCTTGATGAATTCTAAGTAATCAAGATATAGGTGTCATGCTACGACATTAAATCAAGTGTGAAGCTAAATCAAGCATGGTATGGAATGCAACCCATGGGCCTGTTGGTGATGTTTGAGTAACTAACACATTCACGTTGTGCCGCGACGTTAAATCAAGCATTTATTGGGAGGAACCCCACTATTTTAGTGTTCACTTTTTGTTGTTTTTCTTTTGTAGATTTTTATCTCTTGGACTTACCTGGAATATGGTAAAATTGCTACATTCATCAATTTATAGGTAAGAGGACTATGTGACTAACCCATTATGGTCACAAGTCCCACACGGACAAGGTAAGTTGAATAATAAATTGAAAAGTTAAAATTTTAAGGGGGGGAATGGAAGTTGTGGACTTTGGCACCTATTCATACTTTTGGGACTGTAAATTTATGTTTTGGGACCATTAGTAGCTGGAAAAATATTAAAAAGTCAAGTCTAGAGTGTTGTATAGCGGGCTAAAGTTTTGACCCTGCACCTGCCGACCGCAAGTGATACTTGCGCCCCATGCCTAACCGTATGTGGCACGCGAAAGTAGCTATCGAGGCTAGATCATGAGTAGGACCAAATTTTAATTAAAATTTTAGGCCCACCAATACTTATATAAAACCTAAAATAGTCCCCATCTAGGGATGCTCATGACACGAACTCTTACCGCATCCCAGGTATGTTCTCACTTACCTCTGTTTTACTATATTTTAGTTCATTAAGGATAGTGCACGATTTTTAGTTGCCACCGCGGGTTTTCATTATGGTACTTCTTTTCCTGTAGGTCGTGATATGCTTGTAGAATTGACATATTTAGGATATTTTTTGTTGTATTTTGTTGTGTTTTTGTGTAATTAGGAGATTTTTAAGTATTTAGGGCATTAGTCAAATTTTGATTGATTTTTGGTAAACCCTCCAAATATTGTGTTTTTGAACTGTGTGAATATATATGTGCGAAAATTGGGGATCTTGTTATGGCATTAAGATTAGTGGCTTGATAATCACTTGCTAATAATTACATGAACTGTATAAGTAGTATCTTGTAATATTGACTTTGTGCATGTGTGTGTGTGATGCTACTTAGTTCCCTTTGTGTGTTGAACTCAAAACTTGCCTGGTTAGTCTTACCTAGCATAAAGGATAGTCAATTTGGAAAGGATCATAGGTTGTTTTTTATTTTAGTCCACTTTTAACCTAAATGACTTTCCATGTATGAAATAGTATCCCTTGATCCATGTTTTAGCCTTGTAGCATGTTTCTTTGTTTTCACCTATTCACCATCCCATTTATATAACAATGAACTTGTTTTGGCCCTGGTTCTCCTTTGACATTGTGTACTTCAACTCAGGCAAAATGCCTAAGTTGAGGGTAGCTATCATAGGGGTGCGTAGTGTAAAGTAGGTATGTAGAAGGGTAAAATAAGAAAAAAAGTAATGCTAGGTGTGGTAGCAAAAGGAAAATAAAAAAAGAAAGAAAATTGTGAAAAAAATTGAAAAGGAAAAAATAAAAGACCACACCCAACTTGAATGTGCTTTAAAATAAAATAAAAAGAGAAATAAGAGTGAAATAAAAAGGAAATTGGTTAATAAGTGAGACCTCACGGTTAGTGTAGTTTCAAGGAGGCTAAGTCACTTGATATGACCTTATGTACCATAACAGCCCCCAAGCCTACATTAAAAGTTGAGAAAAGTTCTATAGTGATCCTAACTTAACTGTCTGAATGCTAAGGTAAAGAAAATATGGGCAAGCCTATGGTATTTGATGCACATTGCTTAGATATTCTCTTCTAAGTGTTAGTGTCTCTTGACTGACCCTGCATTGATATGCATTTTTTCTTATGAGTGAGTGGGACATTTTTCTTGTAAGGGCACATGAGTCATATTGCTAGCTATTTTCTTGTTTCGGGTAGTGTAACTTGTACATATGCATGGTTTTTTGTTGATAATGTAATGTCATACCTTGATCCCATTGTATCACATTATTATGCTTCATGGTTATACACAGTTGGTTTTGAAAAGTAAGGATTAGAGGGGGTGTTGTGTTTTGAGGATAAAAGTGTTGATTGACTGCCTTGAATAGCTTAGATTTTCCATGTTAAGCAACATTTTTGTTTTGTTGTGTTTTGTTGCCTAAGGACATCCAAATGTTCTAAGTTGGGGGTGTTGATGTGTTATAGAAATATAGAACTTTCGACCCATAAAATGAGGAAAATATGCAAGTTTTTGAGGTTGTTTTGTTAGATATGATGAATTTTGGGTATGTTTTGTAGGAAATCATGTTTTGGATGCGAAGTTCTTGAAAAAGATGAAAAAGGGTATTTTTGGCTGCTTATTGGAGAAATTGTGGATGTTTGGGACACTTTATAGCTTGTTCGTGATTAAACCATATGCGAGAATTGAAGAAGAGCTAAAAAGATGACTCCCGACACTTGCTAAGTCAACATGTGGACCACAAGTAGTACTTATAGACTGCATGTGGGCAAACCAAGTTATTTTCTCCACTTGCTCCCTCTCTACTGGTTGCAAGTACTACCTGTTCCTAAGGACATGGCGCAACTAGGGACCATAAGTGGCCACCGAATCTTTTTTCTCCTATTTCATTCGGGCAATTATTTTAGGGGTTCCTTATGTACTATAAATGCCCTTTATGTTTTTTATAGTATAAGGGACGCACTTTAGATACTCACAGACATATTTTGATTCTGAGATTCGATTTTGATATTAGAACTCTCTTGTATTGACTTCAATTGATTGATGCAGTTATGGTTTTGTGTTTTCTACTTCTTATTATTATGATTTTATCTATTCTTTCAATCATAAATGTTGATGATTATTTCACAAGCATGTGCGACTAAAAACCCATAGCTAGGGTTGTGGAAACCTTGGCAGATTGACGAAGTAGGGAAAGTGATATCTTTGTACTGAACCTATACCCATGCATGTATTTCTTTACCTTCAATATAATAGTTTTCTTAATGGGTGCACACGTTAGTATTCCACCTAGATTATTGCTACTTACTCCAAAAGAGGAGTAGTGACTAGGAAAAGATAAAGATAATAGTAATTTGGATGTTAACAGTCGATCCACACTTCTAGGGTTTATCTTAGTAAGATGGTTAGATTTCGTTTAATAACTAGAGACTCAAAAGGTAATAGTTAACTGGGATTAAGATAAGGGTTAGTAAGGCGACATCCTGAGACTCAAAAGGTAAAGGGTAAAATCCTTTTACACGTCCAAAAGACTGTAGAAGGTACATAACTTATCGATTCAGCATGCAAGGCATTGGGTTGGTTCAATATAGTACAATAAGCTTATAGAGTTGAGAAGCCAGGGTGAACACAATTGTAGTGTTCACTTACGACTGATTACAGCCGAAGTTGATGTTCGCCCCTTGTTTGAAATGTATATTCATAAAACCCCATTTACTTTTCTAGTTCTGGATGTGGATTACAACAACTCGAAGCCGTGAGTCCATATAATCCCCTGGGATTCGACCCAACCTTTGTTGGGTACTATATTTGGCAGTGACCGTATCACCTTCTAAGAGGATGTGTAGCTTGGATGTCACCAAATGTCTATCACAGAAACTACTCTTATATCTTTTGGCTGCCTTATTGACTGGCCGATATTGAATATGACTTACATATCATTAAGTCAGAGTTTCTTCTGTCCTAAATCTTTGTCAAGCAATGCCCTACCCATGGCTGGGAAAGGCCTTCCCAAGATGATAGAGACTTCAAAATCAATCTCACAATCTAGGATCACAAAGTCAGTTGGGAATATGAAAGAAGGCACCTTTACCAACACATCACACAATATGCCAATAGGCTTCTTTATAGTGCGATCTACCATCAATAGTCTCATAGTGGTAGGCTCGGGTGACCTCATCCCCAACTGTTTGTAGACAACTAGTGGCATCAAATTATTGCAAACTCCTAAGTCACATAAATCTTGTGCAAAGTTGAAATACCCATAGTAAAAGGAATAGTGAAAGTTTTGGGATCCACCTTTTTTCCAACTAAAGATCGTGTGACAATGGCACTGCAGTAGTGCATATTATTAGCGGAATCAAAACTCACCATCCATTTTTTCTTCACCAAATCCTTCATAAACTTTTCATAACTAGGCATCTTCTCTAATGCTTCCACAAGAGGAATATTCATAGAAAACTCTCTCAACATGGACATAAACTTATGATACTTCCCTTCTTCAGGTTTCTTTGTAAACCTTTAGGGGAAACCTGGAGAAGGTCGTGGAATGAGCTTCACTATTGGTGTGACCTCCTTACCCTTTTCCTTATCATTATCAGCTCATTTATCTGTAACTTTCTATTGTTTTGATGCCTCATCATTAGACAACAACTTATCTACTTTAGTTTTGTCCATATCATTAACATCTACATTGTTATCCTCACGTCATCAACCACATGCATAGGTTGATCAATAGTAGCTTACCACTCTGGGTAGTAATAGATAGGAAGTGACTGTAGTTCTTTGAATTTTGAATAGTATTGCTAGGAAAAGTGCCCGGTTGATATTGATTCAATGTTGCAGACATTTACCCAAACTGTTTCTCACGCTTCTTAATCACGGTGGCATGCAATTCTAATTTCTGGCTCAACCTTGAAATATCCATCTTAATTTTCTTAAGGTAACTCGCTTGGCTCTCTGAACCCTTCACAAGATTAGCAAGACACAATTCCATTCTCAAACTTTTGGACTAAGCATCGCGGTTCTTTAGTGGAACATAAAGGCCACTCTTATCCTTGTAATCACAATTCCTCCTCCAATCACAATCACACACTCTACTCATGTCCCTATACCTATCGCCAGAGTAGTTCCAACCTTGATTCCCTTGCCTTGTGTACCAAGTGTCTTGATAAGACCCTTGGCCTTTGGGTTGGAAACCCTCTATTACTCTATCCATATGCTTTGATTCTTCCTCAAAACCAGATTCATTAGGTCTAGAAGCCTTACCTCGAGAACCCACTGCATTTTTCTTTATTGCTCTCATTGCTGCAAACTACTTAGTAAGCAGGCCAATCTCAGTTCTCAACTGTGCTACATCTTGATCCACTCTCTCATCCAATGTTATATGCTCTCTAGAAGCACCAAACACAAAGTGTTGATTGATCTATCTACCTCCTGAGTATTCCACGCTCGGTTGGCTTTAGTGATCCTACCAAAGATTTTTATGGCCTAATCATAGTGAACGCTCATGAAAGTGCCACATGTAATAGTATCAGCTATAGCCTTGGTATTTTCATACAAGGCTCTGTAAAATATGTCAAGCAAGCTTCTCCTAGTGATTTTGTGACTTGGAACATTCATTATTTTCTTCTTAAACCTTAACCATGTCTCCTATAGTGCCTCCAAATGTAACTATCTAAAATTGTAGATCTCATCCTTCAACTGGAACATTCAAGAGGGTGGAACGAATCGGTCGAAGAACTGCTACCTATACTTATTCCAATTGGTAATAAACCCACTAGGCAACACGTCTAACCACAAGGTCGCTGCTTTTATCAGAGAGAATAGAAATAATCTAACTTGCATAGCTTCCTAACTTAACCTAGGCAGATTGTACGCAGTACAAATCCCCACAAAGTTCATAAGGTGCATGCTTGCATCATCAGTAGGCAAACCATCAAACATTCCCTTTAAGTTCAGCAACTGGATCATTGCGCTTGTAATATCAAATTTCATCCCCTCAACAATTCTACAGAAATGACTGCACCTTTCTCAATTGGTTCAACATACCCAAAATCCACTTCTGGATCATCATAAATGGGAAAGTACTAATGAATTGGTGGTTGAACTATGCTCCTTCCAATACAATCTCTATCAAACTCTGCTCAGTGTTCCTCCTCCTATCTATCCCTTTCCTACATAGTTACATGATAGGTATCTGTTTTCCTAGCATTTTCTTAGTCTATTAAACAATCAGTGACCTGCTCTACAGTTTCATGAAAATTGTGTGATTGTGGATGATTCAATGATGTTGGTTTATTATGAACCTCTTCATGTAGGGCTCCTTGATCATATGTTTCTTCTCTCTCCATCTTACAAATCTGTTGTAAGGTTTGTTCAAGCTCAGGATACAATCGAATCAGGGGATTGCCTTGACACCGAATACTGATCATACTCGAGTGTGTGCCCTATAAATAGTAGAATATGAAAAATCAACAAACAAAACTTCAACAAACGTGATCAATTAAACTTGCAACGACGCCAAAATTTGATGTCGCCTAAATTACACCTCCAAGAATGTATAAAGCGGTCGCTAGTTAAATACAGAACCCAACAAGGTTAGGGTCAAACCACGATAAATATGCCTAAAATCTATCAAGAGCTTGCTGATGTAATTGAAAAGTGCATAAAGTAAAAGAGGGGTCTTATAGCAATCAAAGTAACAGTAACAATCGTTGGGCACTTAGGATTATGATCAATATAAGACGAGCACTAGGATTTTGTTCCTCCTTACTTCATATATCCACAGTCTGTTTGTGCTTATTAAACTACCCCGAGGCCTTGCATGAAAAAACTAACAAGTTATGTATCACATAACCATCTCTCAACCTTGGTTTAGGCGAATTTCACTCATCTCCTCTCAGTCTCAGAATGTCACATTACTAACCCTTGTTTTATGATCTCAAATTAACTATCTCCTCTCGGTCTCAAGTTAATTAGATGAAGGTTAATATCTTCAAATTACTATTGTGATCTCCTTTTCCTAATATCTATCTCTCTTGGCCAAGTATCAAATATGAGTGAGTTCCTAATGTTTGCAACCATTAAGAAAGAAAATCAAAGTGAAAGAAATCTCAATACATGCAAGAACATCGATCTAGAAAGACTTTGCACTTAACTTGCTTCGTTAATTCATCAGGATTCCCACAACCCTAGTTATTGGGTTTAGCTACTCATGGTTGTAAGAACAAACATAGATTTCAGAGATAAAAGTATGTTGAACTTATGAAAAATAAGAATGAAAACCCAAAATCTCAAATTAATTATAGACCCTTAAATTCAGGAACAGTGATTCCAAGATCAATAATGTATCTCAGAACTCAAAATAATGTAAAAATTAGATAAAATGTGTAAACTGATAATAAAACGTCCAAGGGGTATGTATAAATACAAAATAAAACCTATCTTAAATAGTGAAGGACACCAGAGTTGGTATCAACTCACGATTTGTGGGTCGAGTAGTAGGTAAAACCCACGAGTCGTTCCTTGGAGTCATGGAAATCAGAGTACATCTTCAACTTTCAGAATCTTTAACTACAAATTGCAACCTACAATTCGTAGGTTTTACCTACTAGTCGTAGGTAGACATGAGGATATCAGATCTAGATTACATTCTCAGAACTTCAACCTACTAATGTTATTTATGAGTCGTAGGTTGACTCGTGTGTAGCTTTTTCAGCAACTCTTAGTCCTCTTTTTCTTAGTCTTTAATTCGAACTCTATTTTCCTACAATACCAACACAAAATGATATCATATCTAATAAGAACACTCAAGTTTCTAGAAAATTTCCTTATTTATCCTTGATCACCAACTTAGATCTATAATGGAACTAAGGAGATTTGACCTACCTTCTCCTTGATAAACCCACTCAATAACCGATCTACCCTCGCCAAAAAAATAGAAAAATGACCAACCTCGTCTCACTACAAGACAAAAATCATCCAACAAGATAGCCGCCCAAACCAATGTACAAGAACTGCAAGAAAAGGAATTATGATAATGTCAGTCTATTGTCTACCAAAGGAGGATCTATCAACATCAAACAATGAAAATAATAAGAACAATAATATAAACATCAAAATAAAGAATAGGAGTACTAAAAATAAAAATCAATAGCAAGTACCATTCTAGGTCCATAAGAAGATCAATAATCCAATGCAAAGGGGACTCAAACCCAAATGTTACAACCCTAGAAAAAATATAAATACTGATCTAATCCCTCCACAACTAAAAGAAATTATTTATGGGGGTATTTAAATAATCATGAACCCTACACAAAGTCACACAATAATCAATATAAAACTTACCAGGACACATAATCATCGATGGGTACAAAAACCCCAATACACTCAAATAAAAAGTTAAGGGCAGGAAATAAAAGGCGGTGATCACGATGGAACCCAAAGTCACATGTCTGACGTGCCTTAGGGATGAGCGGGTCCAAACTCAAATTGAGCATCCAAATCACTATCTGAGGCACTAAGTGCACTCCCTCTAACTAAAGGCGTCACATCTCTATGAGACTAGTCTAAATAAGTTGAATGGCTAATAATCCCTTATGGGGGACACTTTCTAGACTAGTGACTGATCTCTCTACAGTCGTAGAAAACCCCTAAAGCCCTAACCTGGAAAAAAGTATGAGTTTATTCCAACTAGCTGACCAACCAATATCGGGAACACTCTTATTATAATAACCATCCGCCCTGATGTTGTAATATACATTAAGAACTCAAGGCTGATGGAAAATATATGTTGGCTCTGTCTGAACAACCGACTTGGTTGTGGTCACTCTTTAGACCAATGACCAATCTCGTCAAAACCATGATAAGCTCCTAGAATAATCTAAGGTACTACACCTATTGATCCAAAAAAGGCAGCACACTGTAAAGATCCATACCGAATACTCCACAAAGTTCGATGGGAATTTTGACCACTACAACCACCATGACTAATGTAAGAGCCACCTCTATAAGTCTCAATACATGCTCTCTTTTTTATTGTAGCATGATCGAAAACCAAAGATAAGGAAGACCCAGTTGTTATCAGATGATCTGATGCTAAATAGAGTGGTAGAGCTAATCCATTAATAAATCCATGTACCATTTCATGCTCTAAAAATATAGCTTAGGAATATATCTAGCACACTCAAGGAACCCTACCTTATAATCTGGAATTGACAATGAACCTTACTAAACATCAACAAACCTAACCATGGTCTAAGAAATGCTCAATGAATCAGTTATCTCTGGCTGTGTATCAATAAAAAGGTTCAAAATTCCCAATGTTGAATCTCTAAAGGATGAAGCGATCATAAACTCTATTGGGTCCTGGGATGGCCCTAAATCCTCTAACTGACATAGAATATCTTCGACATCCATCCCTGACTACTTGGTCTATGTTATGCTGAAGCTCTAGAAATGCATGTTGAAGTCCCATCTATATTTATCAACAACCTCTTATCATTTATTAGGGATAGAATAGAGTCAAATAACTTAATTGGGGCTCATAAAAATATAGACACATGACAAGGAGTCAAGGATAGAGTTCTAAAGAAGGTCATATAGCCTATCGAAGATAGGTTACAAATATCTCTGTATCAATCCACAGGACTTTAATAGGCATTTAGATCTTATACCAACACACTGGTAAACCTAGGTTATGATACCAATTTGTCATGACCCAATTTCTTATGTCATGATGGCACCTACTATGATCGACCAATAGGTAAGCCAACCCGTAGTTCAAAACTACCAGTAACATAATACCAAGAAAAATAAAATATTAAATAAATATACTGGTACAACCCATCTTTAAAAATAACATAGAGATTACTCTAATCTAATAGAGGGATAACAGTAATACATCGAACACCAAAAGCTCATCCTAAATCCCCAATCCATAGATAGTCCAAAAAATATACATAATAACAGAGATAACCCACTATGATCTGTAGGTTATAGAAGTATAGTACGAGTACTAACACGTGGTACTCAGTAGGCAACAACCGACTAAGCTCCCAAGATAATGCAAATATAAATAACATGCCAGCAGTAATATAAAATACAACCAAATATCCATAAGAAAACATAGTAAAACTAGAGATAATTAAGGAAGAACTATCCTATTTTATCCATACTCAGGAACCTAAGCACTATACTGTATACCATTACCCAATATATAAGTAAAGAGTAGAAGAAGGATATATAGTACTATACAAAGCCAAGAGGTACATATATAATCCGAAGAAACAACGGAATAAAGGGATATACGGTGATGTCATAGCTAGATATATGTATATTATAGGCATACAAGACAAACTCAAGGGTACGGCCTAAGGTAGTAAATGTAGCATCTCAAGGAATCCTAACTAAGTAAGAAACTAAAGCTGGCATAACCAGGGTCCTTAATCAAATGGCTAAACATGAGATAATTATCTGTGGTAAAATAACTGCAAGAAAAAAAACCATAATCATACCTCAAATCTCGATATCTTTCCATAATCAGCCAGCCTACCTTGATGACGAATCGCAAGTCCACAAATTACCCACAAATGGTTTACCTTTGCTGCATGATCCCAAAATGCCACCATGCTATGAAAATAGTAATTTACATATCAACAAGAGTAAAATAAGACCATTTGTATATATTATTGGTCGGGTCAATATTCGAGTCAAGAATAGACCTGCAGGTCCCATAAATAGAATCTAAAATTTAATCCATCATAAGGTCTCTCGAAGGACAAGGAATGCATTCTCAAAAGCTAAGGACAAATGGTGCAAGAATCAATGACCAAATTAGCCCCTAAAGTTTAGGGATTTTAAGACCTAATTCCATAGAATTTACCATGAAATAGGTTGGAAATTGACAGGATAATTAATTGAAAATGACTAAGGGGTGTTAGGCTAGCTTACCTTATCTTTAATGGATGGTTCCCCACTTTTTGCACTCTTTAAGCTCTTAAAATGGTGTGAAAATAGTGAAAGAAATGGTGGAAAATTGGGGGAAGAAAGGGGGATTTATCCACCCCAAGTACTGGTTAGTGGTCACCCAGTCGTTAAAGTGGTCTGGCATGCTACGCGCGGGTATTGCTTAAGCGGCCACCTTTTTGCTAAAGCAGGGTTTGCTTAAGTGGCAAGGGGCACTAAAGCAGTTCCATGATTCCTAAAGCATTGGCCACTGAAGCAGATTCATGATCGCTTAAGAAATGGCTGCTAAAATAGCTCCATGATTGCTTAAGCAGTCATTTCAGATACGAGATATCAGATGTTGCTATGTCTAAAAATGGACTGTGATCGAGTGCTCAGGATTTGTTTGGAACCCCGTGTGCACAAACAAACCATGCTACCACACCAAATTTGATGTTCCGAACTCAATGAAACCATCAAAACTTTTATTTGAGATCTTTTCAACTAAATGTAGGACCCACACCTATTATTTTATTTTTCATATAATTTGCCCAATAGCCTAAAAATAAGTTTGAAAGCCTTGGGACCTGAACCAAGGGTCCCCTACCTAAAATCAATGTTCCAAAGCTGATGGGAATGTCGAAATTCTCAACCGTGGTCATCTACTAAGAGTTTTGTTCTGAAACCAAGTCCTAAACAACAAAAGCTCTAACTAGTGAAATGATCCTAAAACCCAAAGAACCATCCAATTATTGGACCAACAATTTTGGCAAGTCATAAATGACCAACAATCAAAAAGATGAGGTACTGGTCAAGCATGCTTCAAGCAAGACTCTCTAGATAACCTCTAAAAAGAAATAAAGCTTCCAAGGATTTTTCCACAGGTATACCTTTTTAAACCAACTTTTTTACTATTCTCAAACAACCAAAACTTATCCTCAACCACCAACTAGTATCCAAATGAATTGAAAAAGTTAATGCACACAAATTTAAACTACAACATATTGATACCACTTAGGTACCGGCACACCAAGCGAAGACTCGACCAAGACAAAGAAAATCTAAGGAACGAATCATGCTACCAATTCCAATATCCAAATATAGCCTTATTTTACCTTTCCAAACCTACTATCTACTCCCAACCAAGTAGATAGTCACCTAAGTCATATCCGTACAACTCCATCACACTAATCTCAAAGAACTAAAGCTAATCCACAAAAAATTCATGACAGCAAGCGTGAGAATAAGCGAATAAGGTGCTACCTAGGCACATAATTGGAGATGACCAATGTACGCAACTCACTACCAATGCTACAACTAGTTCGAATGACCCTCAATACTGATAGTCGAGAGTTTGAAGCATAAATACTCTCCACTAAATAATCCACTCTACGATGTCCCAGCAACTGAGGATAAGACCAAGCTAAGCCCAACCTAAGAACACTACTCCTATTGAGTAGATCTTCCAAAATTCTAATGAAAACTAAAACTCAAGGCAAGAGCAGAAGAAACCACCCTCGAGTACCAATAGGCCACCATCTACATATATCAACCCCAATAAATCTAAACTAAAGAAGACCAATTAGGTAGATAGGATAAATCTTAGCCATCCTATAGATGAAACCCCATTTGAGACAAATCTAAAAATAAAGGTTATATCCAAGCTCTATGTCTCCTAACTGAAATCTCAACACCAAGGTTGAATTGCCCAATCTAAACTTTTCAAACTAATCTTATAGATGGGTAAGCATCCATACTCAAAATCTATCAAAACCTTTAAGCCTCATCCAACTCAAAATCTATCATAACCTTTAAGCCACCATTCTAAGTTATCAAATCCATACTGAATCCAACCAGTCTAAATCTAGGGAAAATACCCAACACACCCTCACTATCCAAGATAAGGCATATTTCCACTAGATTATACTAGAACCAAAGTTAAAATATAGCTGAAAAATAGAACACAATGGAGGATAAGCCACAGCCTAAAAGCATGAGCAACTAACTATATATCTACGGGAGAGTATAAACAACTAAAGCACACTCAAGAATTCGCTAAGGCTACAAACTATACTAGAGATAACCAAAACTCTAGCAACTTAGAGAACTATAAACTTTGCCGATAACTGATCAATCTAATACTCTAAATCTGGGGTGTATATACGATGACATCATAGCAAGATAGCATACAAGAATAACTGAATGGCATGACCTAATGTCACGACCTGAACTAAGACCTAGTTGTACGAGTATCTCAAGTCCACCATGGACCAAAGGCCACCCTCTTAACCCATCCTCAAGAGCACAATAATAGTAATAATAAATAATGCAGAAGCCAACTAAATAAAAATAAGAAGATGGATGGATAACTCAATGATACTAAAAGTTAAAACAATAACTAAGCAACCCATATTTGTCCATAATAGCCTTTAAAAATAGAATACCAAATGGGTCGGGACATGGCCCCGACCATGACCAAAAGAATCCAAAACAACTGAGTGAAAATAAAAGAATATGGAAATAATAAGGCCTTCTAAATATGGAGGCTCGCCACTTCACAGCTACTTGATGGATGTGATAATCCACCAAATGATGCACAGGAGTAAAAGAAGTATCTTCGGACCGTACATTATGAAATAATGTAGCATGTAAAGACGGTTACGAGGGTGAGTGCTAGTATGTAACTCAGGGAAGGGATAAAATAATGTAAGAATCAATCAGTCCAAAACCATTAAAAATCATATGCACACATTCATATATACATATATAAGATGTCGAGATAGGGAACAAGCTTTAAGCATGATATTTAAAACCATTAACCTGCACTATGTATCTCTAACCATCCTCAAAACACCCACGGGCTATATGGGTCCGGCTCCTCCTATCGAAAGGGACCTAATGCGTGTTAGCCGCATAATAGAAGAAAATTGAGGAAGGGCCAAAGCCATCGAGGCTTCAACCATTCTAATATATATATATATATATATATATATAATGTGTGAACTATGCACACAGACATAAAGGCCCCCACACCGGCAAATGTTGTTTCCAGTATCGGTCCCCCCGGGACCTCCACCTTTCACGGTGAGCTACACAACCCCCTTTAAGCCCAAATTAAAACCACTTACACACATAATTTCAACCATTAACCCAAGAGTCATTCGTAAGGCATTAACCACTTGGTATTTTCATACTAATAGGCTTGCAAGCTAAATCACACATGCCAAATCAATTTACATAACTACATTGACTCCCTAAGTTCTATTAAAATCCAATCCATGGAAATCAAGGCAATTCAAATCTATTTAAATAACTATTTATCCATTAATGCAACATATTGAGTTCAAAAACAAGTTAAACAATGCAATTTTTCATAATTTAAATCAAATTCATAAAGTGGGTTGAGGTTCATACAATTTCAAGCAAAAATTTATCTAATTTGGGGAACTCCATTTTTTCCATTATAACCATTTAATTAAAGTACCAATTCAGTCCTAAAAACACCAATTTAAAGGATGAATAATCAATTCAAATCATGTGACAAGTAATTAAATCAATAACAAACAAAACCCCTCAACCCAATTTCAAACACATAATTTAAAACATATGGAATTCCATCAAATAAATGTCATACCATAAAATTAAAGTTTGGGGAAGAGATACATGCCTGAAACACATAAGAATTTTTAATAAATTTGAAGTTTGGAGCTCGGATGATGAATACACAATGAAATCCTTGAATATTTTTGTGTTTTGTGTTTGAGAGTGACATAGGGGGATTGGATCTTTGAAAACTTATGGGAATGGGACTATTTTATGCTTAAAAGTCGTATAAAATGTGAAAAGACCAAAATTCCCTCACCCCAAGTGAATAAAAACAAAACTGTACAAAAATTATGCCTTGGTGTGGCATGCCAATATTGCGAAGGTTATCTTCTGTTCCACACCAATATCACAGAGTGTAACCTCTATAACATGGCAAAAACATGGAGGCCCACTGCCTTGATATTCAAAAGCTACCCTGAACCCTTTCAAAAAATTCAAAAACCTTCCCCAAACACCCTTTTAACATCCCTTACACAATTCAAGTGAAAAAATAATATTTCGAACACAAGAAGGTCAAAAATAAAATGATAGAAATTTTAAGGGTCTTACATTATCCC
Organism: Capsicum pubescens; assembly: GCA_030864215.1. Taxonomy (NCBI): domain Eukaryota; kingdom Viridiplantae; phylum Streptophyta; class Magnoliopsida; order Solanales; family Solanaceae; genus Capsicum; species Capsicum pubescens. The sequence goes on along the minus strand of CM061548.1, from coordinate 193,437,248 downwards.
CCCTCCCCCCCCCCCCCCCCCGTAGGATCATTCTTCCTCAAATAATAACTTAGGACACTTTTAGCATGAGAATAGCAAGAATACACCAGAATCAAATGAAAAGAGAAAAATAAAACTCATACCTTAAGCGATTTCATTCAACCCTGGGGACAAGAATGGGTATTTGGCATTCATATCTTCCTCAGCTTCCCATGTAGCCTCTTCTTCCTTTTGATTTCTCCAAAGAAACTTCACCGAATCTACATCCTTGGTACTAAATCAACAAACTTACCTATCAAAAATCTCCATTGGGACTACCTCATAAGACAAAGTACATAACAACAATATCCTCAACAGGCACTATCAGGGAAGGATCTCACATACACTTTTTCAGCATGGACACATAAAACACATGATGAATAGAACCAAAACTTGTAGGCAAGTCCAACTCATAAGAAATGATACTAATTCTTCTCAAGGCCTGATATGGACTAATGTAACAGGGTTTGAGCTTCCCCTTCTTCCCAAATCTTATGACTCTTTTCATAAGAGACACCTTTGAGAATACCCAATCATCCACTTTGAACTCCAACTCACTTTGCCTCACATCCACATAAGATTTTTGGCGACTTTGAGCAGTCTTAAGTCTTTATTTGATCACTTTTACCTTCTCCATAGCTTGGTGAACCAAGTCAAGACCAAATAACCTAGTCTCACCAACTTTAAACCATCCAATAAGAGACCTATACCTCCTACCATAGAGAGCCTAAAAAAAAGCCATTTGAATTCTTGAATAATAACTATTATTAGATGCAAACTTAATAAGAGGAAAATGATCAACCCAGCTACCCTTAAAATCAATCATACAGTCCCTTAGCATATCCTTCAAGGTCTGAATAGTCCGTTCCACTTGCCCATCCATTTAAGGGTGGAAAATAGTGCTAAGGCTTACCTATGTATCCAAATCTTTTTGAAATGAATGCCAAAACTAAGATGAAAACTTCGTACCCCAATCTAAAATAATGTACAATGGCGTACCATGCAACTTCACAATCTTCTGAATGAACAACTTAGTGTAATCCTGTCGTGGGTAGTTAGTCCTTACAGGCAAAAAGTGAGAGAACTTAGTCATACTATCCACAATGATCCAAATGGAATCATACTAATTGTGAGACCGCCGAAGACCCGTAATAAATTCCATATTGATCATCTCCCACTTCCCTATGGGAAACACTATCTCTTGAGACATGCCACCTGGCCTTAAGTGCTAAACCTTGACTTGCTGACATACATACACTTAGCTACAAAAAATTTTACATCCTTCATGTTATGGAACATTTTAGTCGAACCTAAATGAACAGTATATCGGGATTCATGAGCCTCAGTCAGAATTGTTTCCCACAGCCCATCAACATCAGGAACACACAACATACCCTGGTACCTCAAAATACCATCTTCCTCAATATCAAAACCCATAACCTTTTGTTGACCCACATCATCTATAATCTGTATAAGTATGGGATCCAAAGCCTGCTTCTCCATTACCTTAGCACTATGAGATGATTTGACCACTTCTTGAATAATAACTCTCTCATCCTTAGAGTCCAAAATATAAACTCCCAAGCTAGACAATATGTGAATATACCTCACTAATCCTCTTTTCTCCTCATCAACATGGGATAACCTCCCTATAGATAACCTACTAAGAGCATCAGCAACAATATTAGCTTTACCTGGGTGGTAGTGAAGGCTTATGCCATAATCCTTATACAATTTAAGTCACCTCCTGTGCCTGAGGTTCAATTATTTCTGCGTGAACACATATTGCAAGCTCTTATGATCTGAAAATATATCCACATGCACCCTATATGGATAATGGCACTGAATATTCAAAGTAAAAACCAAAACTAACTACTTTAGATTATTAGTTGGATAGTTCCTTTCATGAAACTTGAGTTGCCTAGAGGCGTAGGCCACCACCTTATCGGTAGTATGAGTGTTTGGCAGAGCATCAATCCCAAAATCTATCTCCCTATCAGCAGGAATCCTAGGAAGATCATCAGGAAATACTTCCAAGAAATTTATTAACCACGGGGACAGAATGCAATCAGATTTAGAACCCCTAACCCAAATTAGATGATATAAGAACCTCATTAAAATTAATTTCTGGGCTCTAAGATAAGAAATAAATCTCCCTATAGGCACTAAATAACTCCCCTCCCATTCTAATACTAGCTCATTAGGAAAATAGAAACTGGCCTTTCGATTCCTACAATCCAGAGAGGCCAATCCATCCCCAAGATAATATCAAAATCCACTATATCCACCTCTACCAAGTCCACCAATGTCTCTTTATGGAAGATAGACACCACACAACCCCTATAGATTTTTCTATCCACAATAGAATCACCTACTAGAGTAGACATAAAAAAGGGGTCAGAAATACTTTTAGGACCAAAATCAAAATGCACAGCCATATAAGGGGTCACATAAGAAAGGGAAGACTCTGAATCAATAAAATAATACACACCATGAGAGAAAATTTGTAACATACTAGTAACAACGTCTGGAGATGCCTTAGATTCCTGGCTAGTAATAAGTGCAATGATGAGCGGTGAATTTACCACTTATTCACACTCATCATTCATGTACATTACCATGTTTTGAATGAATAATTGATATAACATTTGTGATTAAATTCACTAGTATTCATATTTTACAGGTACATAGGTAATGAGGTATAAATATGTGGATGCGAGAAGAAAAAGATCAAAAGAAGGAAATAAGTGCAGTTTGAAGACCTAAAGCAAAACATAGCCTTAGTTACTGCGATCGCAGTCTAAGAACTGCGATTGTAGTCATCCAAGAAGGTCAATATATCATGATCATGTGACTCCACTTGCGATTGAGGTGGTCGCGAATGTGAACATACTCTCACGATCATGGCCTAGAGGAAAATACAGCCCAAGGGTAGGAACATAAATACATGCAGTTGATCCAAATGTCCTTATATAGACTCAAACCCTATCTCTTTAGATATAATTAGTTTAATTCCTAATTTTTAAACATTGTTCTAGTTCTTATACTCCATACTTGGAGAATAAAATATTGTATTAATTTTGGGTGAAGAATACATTGGAGTATCTTCTAAGTGGAGAATTAGCAAACACCCATTGAAGATTTGTTTGAGTCCAAAGTTTGAAGAAACATACACTTAGTCTCCTATAAATCAAATCAATGGAGGTTTTGCACATATCCTTACTTATTTATCTTACGAGTAGCAAGTTTTTCCTCTTGGTGTTATGTATGAATAGGGTAAAAGTGTGTGTGGGTTGTTATTATAAGTTTCAATTAGTAGTTCGTGTTGATGGGTTTTGCAAATGCTTGATAATAACATGTAATTTATTGGTGAAAGACTCAAACTGCCTAATACCTACATCATCCTTGACCAAGGGATATGGTAACCAAGATCCTTCAACTATCCTTGAAAGATGGGTGGAAGGTAACATGAGTATTTGTGAATAATTAATTAGATTATAGGTGTTCTTTTTTTGTCATCTTAGAAATAAGGATAAATTATGGAATGGCTATGACTTAGGAATCATCCTAGAAATAGGGATGCCCAAATTGAGGCTTAGTAACCAATTTTTGAACACACCCATTTGGTATTTGAAAGAATCAATGGGAGATAGTTTCATGCTTTGTTAAAAGGCTAGCACCAAAACCCCTAATCGAGCCTACCCACTTTTAATCGACTAAAAATGAAGTTGATTGTTAACACCCTCATGTTAGCTTCCCTTAGTAAGACATAAACCCAATATCTATGCCTAATTGATTATACTCTAGTTATTCATAACCCCAAATTAATGCAAGAAAATCCCAAAAATAAATATTAGTTGTGATACCTTTCAACCCCCTCCCCCTTTATATTCTTATACTCTAGGTTTGAATTTAGTAAGTATCCATTTAATTGAGATAATTTTATCATTGCTCACATTATTCCTCATTGATTTGACCTCAACTCTTATTGGGTTATTATACTAACAACGACCGCCTTGCACTTAAATTGAATTATAAGTTAAGAGTTATCAAAAATGGCATCTTTGTGGGGGTAATATTTGGCTTATGGAGTTAGTTTGGAATTTTACCCTCCCCAGAACCCACTATGTGAGAATATACTGCATTTGTTGTTGTTGCTTCTTCAAGTCAAACTTGTAAATATTTGTTTATGATTTTCTTTTATTTCTTGTGTTAGGTAGATTTTTGTTTTTGTTTAATTTAATCAATGGCATCTTGGGATAAATATGACTTTGGTAGTTGGAAATCCTATTTTGACGATCCATGTCCATATTGTGATGGACCCCACTTTAGGGGAAATTATAGGTATGCTCCCCCGGAGAAAGATAAAAGCACTATCTTAATCCTATTGGGAGTATGATTGTTCTTTGTATGGTAGTCGAGATGGACATTGGAGTGATTGTCCAAATTTCCCCTCCCCTAATTGTGCTAACCCAATTTCTAGTTCTTCTTATGAGTTCAATAGGTATCATGATACGACAAGGGAAGAACAACATGTCAGGTCCAATAGTTTTGAAGAAATTCTTCAAACCATTTTAGTTCGAGTAACTATAATAGGGTAGAATGTGTAAGAGTTACATTAATACAATAAGGCATTAAGAAGGGAGATTGCCATGATAGAGAAAATGGGTAAGAAAACAAATCTTGTAAATACCAACACCTTGCCCAAATCCCAAGAAGAGGTGAATCAAGAAGACTAACCAAGCTATGTGGTTAATGATGTGCTTGGTAGTAAAGATTCCTCGGTGATTTCTCAACCAACCGGACCAAATATGGTTGAAGATGTTGAAATCAAGGAAATGGTGATAAAGTCAAAAGAAGACGCCAAGCCAATCTCTTATGATGACTCCAGCCCATTTCGGGGCAATGATGCTAACAAGAATGCAACCCCAAAACTAAAGGATAGGCCTCATTCAAACTATTTTTCAACATTATTCTTAGACGATGTGATGAAAGTCTGTATACCAAAGAAAATAGAGGATAATGGGAAGAAATAGCAACACCCCTACATTTTAGATTTTGATATTCCAAAAGAGCACATGGGAGCCCCATACTTGAAGGCCAAGGAACTCAACTCCCAATGCTCAAAAAATTGTCTAATTATGTTTAAATCATTACCCAAGGAGCTAAATCGGAAATTTAATGTGAAATTGGGTAAAAGGTTCAAGTCTTCAAAGTGGCAATATAGAATCTTCATCGTCATGCCTTCACCTCTATCTAGTTTAATTTTGGAAGATTTGAATCTACTGTCCCTCTATTGCTTAACTCATAGTGAGGAAAACTTAGGATGGAGATTCACATCTTCTAAGTATAAACACAAATGATAGTTGGAGGGGTGGTCTGCCATAAAATATGGGAAGAAACCCACCATGACACGAAAGTGGCATGTATCCTTTTATTTATGCATGATAAAGTAGATTTTTTTTTATTTTGCATAATCCATGAAATTGTGGTGGTACAAGGATTGTTGATTGAAATTGAAAAAGAAAAGGTGTTAAATTATCATGTTTGGACTGAGCAGGGGAATGCAAGGGACCTAAAATTTAATCTTAGTTACCGCGATCATGGTCCGTGTCTCCGCGAACATAGTAGGCGAGTGTCCATGATCATGGACATCTGACTATTGCGGTCAGATATAGTTTAAAAAGACTATCGAACTGCCTTTCTCCCCCACGCCTCTTTTTCAAATTCTCTACAAAATTTTCTAAGGCTTAAGCATTTGTTGAAGTTTCCAATTGGTGAATCTTGGTTCATTTTCATCCTACAACTTGGTAAGTGGTCCTAACTCCCTCATTTTGATTTTATTTTAGGCCCGAAACTTGTAGTTTAGGAAGGGTCCTACAATAGTGTTTTCAATGATAAATCCATGCATGTTTGTTATTATTATTGTGGTTAGTTGTTGTGGTAGGTGTACACATCATCGTGGAAGTCTTGAGTATCCAGATTTAGGCCTAAAATTGTTAAAATCAATGTGTACATCATGTGTTTGATTTAATGCCCCATTGAATTCCATGTCAATTACTTTGAGTTTAGAGGGTATAACCACGCATTCTAAGTTTAAGTTCCTTAAGAATGATGTTTATATGACTAGTTAGAACATAAATTTGGGGTTAAAATCTGATGTTTTAGGTGATGTTACAGAATTGTCAAAAATGGTCTCAGTTACCGTGATCACGGTTATCGGGACCGTGATCACAGTACTGTGATCGCAATTAAGGGCATCTTCAAGGTGTTCAAACCCAAGGAGCGGCTACCATTGCCGAGGGTGGAGAATTATGATGAGTCCCTCGATGAGTGGTCAGATAATGATATAGGTAGAGATGATACAGAATCTGTATGGGAGAGCAGTTCTTGATGCAGATTCAGGGAGTACCCTTTTCTCTTGTCTTGATTTATTATGCAGTGAGGGAACTGCTAGTTTTTACCTTGGGGGTGTTGTCCTTGGATTTGTATTGTTGATTTATTTCAAGATTTTTGGAAGTTTTTACATTGTTTTGCTTACATTTTGGATGATTTTTATTTTGTTTTTCGATTGCTACACTTGGGTTTTTTGATGGTTCCCATATTTCATTAGATTAGTCATTTGGTTTTTATTTTTGATTCTCTACTTTAGTTTATTTGGATTATGGTGATGCTTGGCGAGATTTTCCCTATGATAGATTGAGTGACGACATTCTTACGGGGAAAGCGTCATGATGGGGTTTTGAGACATCGATGCAGGGGAATTTTGAGTACCCGTGGTATCAAGATCACAAATTTAAGGGAAGTCAGAGTACCTGTTGTATTGCAGAATTGGGATCGCACACATTCCATTAGTGAAGTTTGAGTAGCCATATGGTTGGTTTTCCCATAGTAAACCAAAATAGTAGATAAAGGCTTGGTCTGTTGCCATGGTTAACAAATTATGCATGGTGCAAACGTAAAGAAAACACCCCCCTCCATAAAATTTTTTTCAAAAATCAAGACCATGGGACTGAGAAACCTCGTAACCAAACTTTTTCTCTTTTTGTGACTCCAAAATCTTTGGCTTGTACATATTGATAGAATCTCTTTTTTTGTCTCTAACGTGAAGGGTAATTGAGCCTCCTTGGAGAGTCTGCACGCCATATGCGGTGAGTTTATTTGTTTGAATCTCATGCATACTTTGTCATCTAGAACTTGCCCCATTAGTTTCTCAAGGCTAATTTTGATTGTATTTGGTTGGTAAGATGATATTAGGACATTTTTGTGACATTGGAAGATCATTTAACCTAAAAAGCCTACCCGTGCATAGACGTTATCCCTAGTCACCCACTTTGATCCTTTGGACCTTTCTTTGGTAACCACATTAGAAACCGTGAGCCATTCAATTTTTATCCCTCTTTTGAACCATACCCTCCTTGAACTTAGAAATGCAACTTGAGGCTAAAACCCTAAGTTGGGGTGGTGAAGATTGAAGGAAGAAACTTTAGGATACAAAGCATAATTGAATTCCTATGTACTTAGGAATTGAAACAAATGAATAAGAAAAAGAAAGGACCCAGCAAAGTAAAGATTTCCATGAAAGTTTCAAGAAAAAGAAATGAAAGAAATTGCGTGGAACAAGGAAATTAAAGTGGGCACATTTGTAAAAGAAAAGAAGTGGCCCATAGAAAATGGTGGATTAAATAAGTGTGATGAAGAGGTTAAAGGATGGTATGAGCCATGATTTTTCCTAAATGATATCCTACCCTACCCCGAACCTATGTTACAAGCTCAAAAACACCTTAGAGATCTCCAACCATTTATATTCATTGTAGTGGCAATTGAAAATAGGGTCAATCCTATAGTATGGAACTTGTTAGGATAGAGAATTATTGTGGGTGAGAGATTTTTACACTTAAATTCCTTGTTGCATATTTGGTAGCTTAGTGTGTCAAATTTTCCTTCTTGTGGGGAGGCATGTGAACGAGTTGAGGTGGGTGATTTTGTCATCTTTCGAGAAAAGAGTCAAAAGGAGTATGGTGCGGATGAGGTAAAAAAATGAGTCATTCCTAGAGTATCGGTGATTGTTATATTGTTGCTCTTTGAAATCTTTTGCATCCTTACTTATTGCATTTTATGTTGAGGGGTGTCGGGAAAATACCTTTGCCTATGTTTGAAGAGATACTTGAGGTAGTAACTAAGCTTGATGTCATTGTGATCATTGGGTCATCTTATTTGGTCATAAATGTGCATTGTATCATAGTAAGAGGTAATATTTCTTGATGACAATCAAGTCTTTAAGTTGGGGGTGTTGATGAGTGGTGAATTTACCACTCATTTGCACTCATCATTTGTGCACATTACCATGTTTTGAATGAATAATTGAGACAATATTTGTGATTAAATGCACTAATATCCATATTTTTTGTAGGCACATAGATAATGAGGTGAAAATATATGGCCGCGAACTAAAAAATATCAAGAGAATGAAAGAAGTGTGGTTTGAATACCTGGAGCAGAACATAGCCTCAGTTACCGCGATCGCAGTCCTCAGACCGTGATCGCGGTTAGACAAGAAGGTCAACATACCATGATTGTGTAACTCTGTTCGCAGTCGCAGTGGCCATGAATGCAAACAAGATCCTGTGATTGTCGGCTAGCAGAAAATACAACCCAAGGGCAAGAAAGTAAATGCACACAGTTGATCCCAAATGTCCTCACATATACTCAAACCCTATCTCTTTTGAAATAATTAATTTATTTCCCAAATATTAAACATTGTGCTAGTTCTTAGCCTCCATACTTGGAGAAGAAAATATTGTATTAATTTTGGGTGAAGAATACATTGGAGTAGCTTCTAAGTGGACAATCAGCAAACTCCCATTGAATATTTGTTGGAGTCCAAAGTTAGAAGTAATATTCACTTAGTCTCTGATAAATCAAATCAATGGAGATTTTGGGTATATATTTACTTATTTATCTTATGTGTAGCTAGTTTTTCCTCTTGCGGTTATGTATGAATAAGGTTAAAGTGTGTGTGGGTTGTTATTATTAGCTTCAATTAGTAGTTCGTGTTGATGGGTTTTACAAATTCTTGATGATAACATGGAATTTGTTGGTGAAAGCCTCAAACTTCCTAATACCTACATCATCCTTGACAAAGGCATATGGGTAACCAAGATTCTTCAAACATCCTCGAAAGAGGGGTTGAAGGTGACATAAGCATTTGTGAACAATTAATTAGATTGTAGTTGTTCCTTTTTTGTCATCTTATTAATAAGGATAAATTTTGGAATGGCTATGACTTAGTCATCATCCTATAAATAGGAATTCCCACATTGAGGATTGGTTACCAATTTTTGAACACACCCATTTGTTATTCGAAAGAATCAATGGGAGATAGTTTGGTGCTTTGTTGAAAGGCTAGCACCAAAACCCCTAATCGTACCTACCCACGTTTAATCTACTAAAAGTGAAGTTGATTGTTAACACCCTCATTTTAGCTTCCTTTAGTAATACATAACCCCAAGATCTGTGCCTAATTGATTATACTCTAGTTGTTCGTAACCTCGAATTAATACTAGAAAATCCAAAAAAGAAATATTAGTTGTGACACCTTTCAAACCCCCTATTTTTATACTGTTGTACTCTAGGTTTTATTTTAGTAAGTATCCATTTGTTTGAGATAATTTCATCTCCACTCATATTGTTCCTTGTGGATTCAACCCCAGCTCTTGTTGGGTTATTATATTAACAATGACTGCCTTGCACTTAAATTGATGTGTAAGTTGAGCGTTATCATGCATAGAGGAAATTTCGGTCACCGTCGCTACCAAAAGTAGCGCGCTTTGGCATAGGAGCAGAAGATGTGGCAATTGGAACTCTATTATCCCCAGTAGCAACCTTGGATAAAGGACAATTGCGCTGTATGTGACCAAGATGTCCACAATTATAACATTGACTCCTCCCCTCCTCACAATGACCATGAAGACGTTTCCCACAAATTACAAAGAGGATAAGGTGGAGTTAATTGAGCTCCATTAGCTTGTGACTGGGCACTTTTGCCATAGAACCTCCATTGGCCTAAGAACGACGATCGCCCGAAGGGTTAGGATAGGGAGAGCTAGAAAATGAATACGAATTTCCCCAGTTCTTCTTCTTGGTCCACTATCTTCCGTCTCTCCCACTATTCTACTGACCCCCACACTGTTCTAAATACTTGAACTTCTTACTCTACCACTCGCCAATATTTTCCTATTTTTTCTTTTCAACCTCAACCTACTGTATGTAAACCACAAGTCTAGAGATGTCTATATCATTATTTAATATTGCATCCTTACACTCAAATACCAAGTCTCGGGACAATCCAGAAGTAAACTTCCTCATCTTGGATCTCAGGTTGGACATTAACTATGAAGCATAACGAGACAGTTGCTGAAATTTCAATGCATATTCCTTCACACTCATCTTACCTTGCTTCAGATTAATAAACTCCTCAGCCTTAGCTTCCCTCAACTCCTGAGGAAAGAAGTTCTCAATAAAGGCACTTGAAAACCCATCCCATAATGCCAACCCTATATCATCACCCCTCAACTGCTCCTACTCCTCATACCACTCATAAGCTACGTCTTTCAACCGATATGCATCAAACTCTACACCTTAAGAATCAATACCATGAATCACTCAGAAAATCTTCTCCATCTCATCCATAAACCCCTGAGGATCCTCTTCAACCTTAGAGCATGTAAAGGTTTAGGGATTCAACCTTATGAACTAGTCAAGCCGAGTGTCCTCGGGTGAAGGAGCAATAGACCCAACACGATTTGACTGATGAGATTGAGATGTCACCAACTAAGTGAGCAAATGGATAGACCGATGAAACTCTTCATTAGATATATCCCCTTGAGGGGGATGGTCATAAGAATAACCACCCCAAGAAGCCTGAGGTGGACTAGTAGGGAAAGGTGGAACTCCACGTGGAGCAATATAATTAAGAGCATGGACCCTAGATCAGGTATGCACTCCATACATAGAGCGAGTCCCCTCCATATTATCCTCAGGTAAGACAGATTTTCTATGACTATCAAATCTTTAGAGATCAATTATCTAAAATGTGAGGAAGCTAGGAGTTAGAGAAGTTTTATAACACTAGACTCTATAGCCCAAAAATAGAGCAGAAGAAAAGGGAAACATTCCTAATGCCTTATATCCTCCTCCGTATAAGTGTGGCACACAACAAACCCATAAAAAGGACTCTACCCAACTCGGTATCATCCTAGGAGTCATTCATTAAGGCATTAACCACTTGGTATCATCATACTAATACGCTTGCAAGCTAAATAACACATGTCAAAGCAATTTACATAACCATATTAAATCCTCGAGTTCCATTAAAATCTAATCCATGGAAATCAAAATAATCATTTATCCATTAATACAATGTATTGAGTTCAAAAATAAGTTAACCCATGCAATTTTTAATAATTTAATACAAATTCATAAAGTAGGTTGAGGTTCGTACAATTCCAAGTCAAAATTCATCCAATTTGGGGAAATCCATGTTTTCCATTCCAACCATTTAATTAAAGTACTATTTCATACCCAAAAACACCAATTTAAATCATGAATAATCAATTCAAATCATGGGATAAGTAATTAAATCAATAACAACCAAACCCCCTTAACCCAATTTCAAACCCACAATTTAAATCACATGAAAATTCATCAAATAAATGCCACATTGTACCTAAAACACACAAAAATTTATAATTAATTTGATGTTTGAAGACCAAATAAAGAATGCATAGTAAAACCCTTAAATATTCTTAGGTTGTGTTTGAGGGTGAAATAGGGGATTTAATCTTTGAAAAATAATGGTAATGGGTCTATTTTATGTTGAAAGTCATGGAAAAGGTGAAAACACCAAAATATCCTCACCCTAAGTGAATAAAAACAAAACTGCACAAAAAGTATGCCTTGGCATGGAACACCAATAGTGCAGAGGTTATCCTCTGAGTCACGCCAATATCACGGAGGGTAACCACTGTGACACACTAAAAATGCGGAGGCTCACTGCTCGATGTTGTAAAACTGCCCTAACCCTTTTGAAAAATTCCAAAACCTTCCTTGAAAAAACTTTTAACATCCCTAAACATAATTCAAGTGAAAATTGATATTTCGAACATAGGAAGGTCAAAAATAAAATGATAGAAATTTTAAGGGTCTTACACCTAATATAGTAAATCTAACATCTCAGGGAATCCTAATCACATAAGAAACTTAGTTTCTTCCTAATCCACATCCAAACATAAAATAATTATCCATTGTAAGATAACCTTAAAAAAGAATCAAACGCATACCTCAGATCTCGATATCAGTCCATAATCAACTTGCCATGAACTAACCATAATCAAAATAATACAGTAACCAGCTAGTTTAAAAAAATAGTACCTAACCCTGGCCCCACAAACCATAAGGTCCAATCAACACACAACACACACCAAACAACACTCATAACCTATACCTATTAACCCCTAATATGGCTATAGATATAGGAACAAAAATACTCATAATCTGTGTATGCAAGAATGAATGTAAAGCAAGTCTATAATACCACAACCGATCCAAGAACATAAAGAAACCTAGTGTATACACCTTCTCCAGCTCAGCGGCTGGAAAAGGCAGGACCAACAACAACTCTTCTCCAGCATGATGGCTCACGGAAAAAAGGGCCCCTAGGGGATTTGAGATTACCCATATATACCGACCTTGTCTAAATCCAGGATTTTCAATCATCATCAATCTAATCCATCCAGTACCAGAGAGAAGTATAAATAACAAATGCACAAATTTGAATCGAGGCTAAAAGAGTGCAAGTCTATAAATTTGTGTTCTGAACTTCGGGACCAAATCATCATGAAAGTGAAGAAAGGGTCAAAATTTATTGTGATCGAAGTAAATAGTAGTGATAAATCATGAACTAAAATGTATCTCGATAAGATTTCTAAAACATCATTTTGTCATTTCAAAAGCTCGTAAATTATCAATTAAGGTGGTACGATTCCCGCTATGAAAGAATCTATTTCAAGAGTGAAAAGTAGAAATAAAAGCCTTTTTACGAAAATAGTATTAAATTTATGTTTTTTGTTAGAATTGTACCACCAAGTCAGCATAAATGTACCAAATCTATGCATGTCATCAACAGTATCTAAATAATTTAATTATCGGTGCCTAAAAATCCATAGACTATGGCTACATCCTTTCTAAGTATAAACATTCTCAAAGAGGCCAAATAATATCATAATCGCGGCCTTGGTCCCAGTAACATATATATCTAGCATCACCATAATATCATATTCCAAAAAACATGATAATCCACTAATTCAAGTAGTAAACCTTATACTAAAGGGTTATTAGCCTCAACTATGTCCAACATGCTAGAAACCTAGGATAATAATATTCTAGAAGCATAATAAGTAATTCAATGAAGGGGTCAATATTCACCCTTTTATTCCCCAAATTCATAATATAAACTAAGTCATGGTAATCTACCCATAATGAAATCCTAACATTCTTATCAAACATGCAATTTATATAATACACTATCTCTTAAAGAAGAAGAAGAGACAAAAACCTACCTTGATGTTGAACTGCATATCCTCAAATTTCCCTCATAAATTGTTCGCCTTTGCCCTACAATCTCAAAATACCGACCTACAATCAAAATAGTAATCTATACATCATAAGGAATAAAATGAGACTTATATTGCTATATTAAGGGTCAAATGGAAACACGGGTCAAAAATTGGCTCGTGGGGACTACAAATAGAATTCAAAATTGAATCTGTCATGAGGTGCCTCAAAGGACAAGAAAGCATGCTCAAAAGTTGTGCACAAATGGTGCAAGAATCGGGTCCCAAATCATCCCCTAGAGTTTAGGGATTTTAAGACATAATTTCTATGAATTTACTATGAATAGAATCAAAATTGATGGAAAATTTAATGGGAAATAACCAAGGAGTGTTAGGATAGATTATGTTAGCTTCAATGGATGATTCTCCAATTTTTCCTATCTTTAAGATCTCAAAATGATGTGAAAATGGTAGAAAATTTGGGGGGAAAGGGGATTTATCCACCCCAGGTACCGCTTAAGCGGTCAACCAGTCGTTAAAGCGGCATCTTGACTGCTAAAGCATTCTTCCATGCTAGGTGCAGGTACTACTAAAGCGGCCACCCTTGTGATAAAGTGAATTATGCTGAAGCGGCCCATTAGCCACATGTCCAAGGCCGCTTAAGCGGATCATCGATGCTAAAATATTGGTTTCTAAAGTTGTTTCATGATCGCTAAAACATTGGCCACAAAAGAGGATCCATGATAACTAAAGTGGCTCCATGATCACTTAAGCAGTCATATTAGCTACCAAATATCAAATTTTGCTACCTCCAAAAATGGACTTTGATTGGATGCTCAAATTTATTTGGAACCCCGTGCATACAAATAAACTACACTACCAAACCAAATTTGATGTTCTAAACTAAATGGAACCATCAAAACTTTCATTGGAAATCATTTGACAAAATATGGGGCCCATACCTATAGTTATTTTTGTCATACAATCCTTTCAGTAGCCTAAAAAGAGTCTAGAAGCCTCAAGACCTGAACGAAAAGTCCCCCAAGCCTAAAATTAATGTTTTGAAGCTAATGACACTATCGAAATTCCCATCTACTAGATTAGATCCCAGAAGTTCAGTCATGATCCAGTTCATAGGTGCCTTATGCATCTCCCCAGTTTTCCCCAGTATCTCAGTGAAGTAAGCATTCTTAGAGGGACATAGTATCCCAAGGGGGAGATACCCTATGATTTCCATATGCTTTCATGTCCTTAAACCCATTTAGTTTCACGCACAGATTTTCTTTACAAACTCAATGTCAGTTACCATTGCATATTCAGTCATGCATTCACGAGTCAGTTCAGTTAGGTAGTCATGCATCAGATATGCATGTTCAGTATGAAATTCCAGTAAATTAGTAATGTCAGTCATATAATCATGTTTCAGATGTTCATGTCCAGTAAGTAAGTTTAGTCTATCAGTATTCTTATCTTAGTCAGTCCCATTCGAGGACAAATGTTCTCAAGGATGAGATATTGCAATACCTCATACATTTCTAAGCTAGAAAATGAACTGTTGGTCCTACGTGTGAAACCTCTAATCTTGTAATTCATATTTGAGTATCTGACTTAAAATTTTGTATCCTAGTGAAAAGAGATCTTATGATGTGTTAAACGTTTTCATAAGAGTCACCTAAAGTAATGGAAGCTCAGAGCTTTCGAATCCATCAAGTTTTAGTGTTTGATTTCATAAGGGTCATCTTTAAATTAGTATAACTTGATGTATATATGGTATTTGGGCATATTTAGACCAATAAAATTTTATAGAATCATATCATCTTTCCAACGATACCAATTTTTTCAAAATCCGACCACCGAGCGAAAAGTTATGGCTTTGCAAAGTGAAGTGTGTTGCCTAGCAAATCGCCTAAGGCTACTGGAATAGTTATGCCATAGGTTAGGTGCTGCCCAACCTAGCTTAGGCAATGGGTTAGGTGCACCCAACCTAACTCAGGTGATGGGCAATCCACCGCCGAACCTAGATTAGGCGATGGGCAATGTGGATAATACCTTATGGCCCAAGTGATGTAAACACTTTATTTTTTAGTTATTTTGAGGGAAAATAAGTCTTTTGACACTCCTTACACATCCCTAAATGTAACCTTATGAAATTAATAGCTCCTAATCATATTATAACCCTATTAACATCTTAATTTCATCAACTAAGAGCACAATAGGAGAAGAACAACTAGGGTTTTAAATTCAAGATTCAATTCTCAAGAAATTCACCATCAAGCCTCTCCAAATCAAGAACCAAGGTATGTTAGATGTTTATTCATGGGTTCCTTCCACCCATGAAGCTTAAAAATCCTTTTTGAATTATAAAGATTGTATATTTATGATTTCCATGATTATGATTGAATTGAAGTTCATGTTTATGTTTATGTTGTTGTTAGGATTTAATTCATGTTCAAGATTACAAGTTGCAAGCTTTGATCCTAGAATGTGATGAATTACAAGATAATCATGATAAACCCCTTCAAATTTCATGTTGATTGATGTAGTCATGTTATTTAGATGTAATATATGTTGTATAACCAAAGCATGCTCCCCATATGTTTGATTAAATGCCTAGGTGAATGAAGTAATTACATTAGAGTATGCTAATATGAAATTATCATTTTTGTACAAGTTAATGTATGTTAAATGTTTGTTGAAAGTCTTGGGTGAATGAATAATGAGACATTAGTATGCATGACCATACATCTACAAGTTTATGACTGCAAATATTTGAAAAGATGCTTCAGTGATTGTATTGCATATCATAGATGATTGACATGTTATTCAAGAATTGTTATGCTTTACTTTATGCTATCAAGTCTTGGGGGTATTTAATACCCAATAATTTAGCTATGTGCCTAGAGACAGTGTCAGTTATAGTACTCTCAGTCACATCACGATCTGTAGTATTCTCAGTCAGTTACAGTATTTACTAGAACTCAGTAAGCTTCATGACTTAGGAAAACTCAGTAATCTCATTATCAGCCTAACTCAGCTCAGTAATTAATTCAGAGCTCAATAGTTTTCAGCCAGTTAATAGAATTTAATAGGTTGCCATCAGTCTACAGAATTCAATAATTCAGTTCAGTTCAGTTAAATAGTATGATCAGTAACAGCTCAGTCAGGCCTAGTATGAATTAGAAAATTAGTTCAGCGTCATTCAGTTGGGAGTAGGACTCAGCACCGAGTGAGCTTAGGGATAGGGGCTTGCCTATTAGATAGAAATGAGATCCCTAGAAGAAAGCCCTAATTTACAGAACTACGTAGCCAGTGTAGGTTATGATATATCACCCGATAGATAGTACTGGCATACTCAGGGATAACTCTCTAGTACAGGATTGATCTCAGGGGTCACCCGCTAGATTAGGACTGACTCCATAGTAGTTGTCTTTACCCGTGGCACGGTACTGACACCGTTCCAGCTTGGGTTACAGGTTGGACCCCACTAGTTCAGATTTATAGTATGTCGGTTAGATGACTACTTCTTACAGTCTCAGTTTCAATCTTAGTCTTCATAATAGAACTCAGATCAGTATTATGGAAATTAAGACTGTCAGATACAGTCACTCAAATCAGTAAAGAACTTAGATAGTTCTATAGATCCATAGATCACCCGCTACATAGGACTGATCTCAGATTAAGTCAATCATTTTTATTATAAGCAGATTCAGAGATGACCTACTAAATAGGATAGATCTCAGTTTCTTTAATCAGATATTAGTATTACTAGACTCAGACATCAGAAATCTAGTTATTAGGATTTAGTCTTTATTGCTACTATGAGTTTAGTTATAGTTTATGCACTCGTACATGTATCCTCATTCAGTAGTCTCATGATATTTAGTCAGTATTGTTAATGCATGTAAACCCTTGTATTCAGCCTTAGCTCATCTAGCGTACTGGTATATTCTCACGTACTGACACATACTTTTCTCTTAGGCTATGGTATCTTATACCATAGGTTCAGAAGCACGGGATCTAGAGCACCCTTAGCAGTTCAGATTCAGCCAACAACAGTAGACTTAGGAGTGAGTCCTCATAATTCAAGAATGTTCCTTATTTTATTATTGTATTAGATTCAACATTTTAGTAGATAGAGTTAGTTGGGGGATTATCCCATCAACTCCTTATTCAGACAGTTTAGAGGCTTTTTCAGACAGTTATTTTAGTTTTGGTATTGTTATACTTTATTTAGTTTTACTTAAGTATTGAACCTTAAGGAAAGTTTCCACCAGTTTTTTACAATTTTATAGTATATTAGTCAGTGCTTAGTTATAGATATCAGTCATGGGTTAGATTGTGGTCCTTAAGGGACATAAGCACCGTGTAACGTCCGGGTTTCAGAATCTGGGGCGTTACAAACTTGGTATCAGAGCCTAAGGTTCAACAGTGTCTGAGAAAGTTTGAAAAGCCACATCAAGTAGAGTCTTGTGCATGGGTGTGTTGCGTGCCACATTTATGTATAGGAGGCTATAAGATTTTTTAGGAATAGTTTCCCTTATTTCAGTAGTCATATCGTGCGAGTGAGCATGAGCTCAAGTAAAACTGCCAGTCTAATCCATTTCTTCCTTTCGATTAAAGAATATGGCTTCTCATAGAGCTAATACCCGTAGAAATGATAACCATCCACCTCAGCCCGCAGATTCTTTGAATGAGAATGTGTCACATGCAGAGTTTCAGGCAAATTTTCAGGAACTAGCCCAAGCTATGACAGCTGATATTCAGGGTAACCATCAGGCTGCAGCCCCACCTCAGCAAGATAGGGATTTAGCCAGAGCCAGAATCAGAGATTTTATGAGAATGAACTTGTCAGAATTTTTTGGGTCAAAGGCAGGTGAGGACCCACAGTTTATCTTAATGAGGTGATGAAGATCACCCAGGTTATGCATGTTTCTATAGAGGAGAGTATAGAATTAGCATCTTATAGTCTGAAGGATGATGCTTATGATTGGGTAGTGATATGGAAAAAGAGTAGAGAGGAGGATACAGCTCCCATGACTTGGCAGATATTTCACGATGCGTTCTTAGATAAGTTTTTCCTACTTGAGATGAGGGAATCTAAGATAGAATAATTTATGAACCTGAGCAAGGTCTCTATGATAGTGAAGGAGTATTGCCTAAAGTTCAACCAGTTGTCTAAGTATGCCCCTTATCAGATGGCTGACCCTAGAGCAAACATGAGTAAGTTTGTGACCGGTGTGTCTAGGTTGGTGGTTAAGGAGTGTAGGACTACTATGCTCAATAGAGACATGGATATTTCTATATTGATGATGCACGCTCAGCATTTTGAGGCAGAGATAGCTAAGGAAAGAGAGAGCGTAAATAAGAAAGACAGAACAAGTAGTTTTAGTTTTTCTTAGCCAAGGTCACAGAGTGGTAACCATTCTCAGCATAGTTAGAAGTTTTCTGTTCCAGCTCCATCTTCAGCTAGTGTACTAGTACCAAAGTTTAGGAATGATAGTCATGATGAGGCGCCAGGCTCCAAAATTTAGGGTAGTATGAGAAATGATTGTACCTATTCGTTTTGTAAAGAGTGTGGTAGGAATCACCTAGGTACATGTAGAGCAGCAGGTGAGGTGTGTTTTGGATGTAGTAAGCTAGGCCACAGGATGCGGAAGTGTGGAGTATTGGCTCAGAGGGGTAAAGATTTATGTTAACAGGGTTCCACTTCCACTACCGCTAGTGGTCAGCGTCAAAACAGATTTTATGCACTTCATACTCGCCATGATCAGGAAATTTACCCTAACATAGATTTGGGTATGTTATGAGTCTTTCATCTTCATGATATACTTTGTTAGATCCTTTTCTCCCAGTTTAGCTTAAGTTTTCAGCATGGGTTAGTCAGTAAAGAAGTAATTCAGTTTTATAGTCAAGCAATCAAATTCATACAGTTTGTTTTTCCCATCTTTCCATCTAGTCATATTATTAGAAATCTCAGAAAATGTAACTATTCCAAGATAGGACATCCTAATAGTTGTGAGTTCAGCCTATTTCATAAATCATGCATTAGTTTTAGATCCCAGAAGTTTAGTCATGATCTAGTTTGTAGGTGCCTTGTGCATCGCCTCTGTTTTCCCCAGTATCTCAGTGAAGTAAGCATTCTTAGAGGGACATAGTATCCCAAGGGGGAGATACCTTATGATTCCCCGATTCTTGCATGACCTTAAACCCATTTAGTTTTACGCTTAGATTTTCTTTACAAACTCGATGTCAGTTACCATTGCATATTCATTCATGCATTCACGAGTCAGTTCAGTCAGGTAGTCAAGCATCAGATATGCATGTTCAGTATGAAATTCCAGTAAATTAGTAATGTCAGTCATATAATCATGTTTTAGATGTTCATGTCCAGTAAGTAAGTTCAGTCTATCAGTATTCTCAGCTTAGTCAGTCCCATTCGAGGACGAATGTTCCCAAGGGAGAGATATTGTAAGACCCCGAACATTTCTAAGCTAGAAAACAAAACGTTGTTCCTACATATAAAACCACTAATCTTGTAATTCATATCTGATTAAATGACTTACAATGAGAATCCTAGTGAAAAGAGAGATTATGATATGTTAAACATGTTCATAAAGGTCACCTAAAGTAATACAAGCTAAGAGCTTCCAAATCGATCAAGTTTTAATGTTTGATTTCACAGGGGTCATCTTTAAACGAGTATAACTTGATGTATATTTGGTATTTTGGAATATTTAGACACAACAAATAGTAGAGAATCATATTATATTAACAATGATATCAATTTTGCAAAAATTCAACCACCGAGTGAAAAGTTATGGCTTTCCAAATGGAGTGCATCACCTAATGCTATTGGAATGGTTATGCCATAGGTTATACACCTCCCAACCTAGATTAGGCAATAGTTTAGTTTCCGCCCAACCTAACTTACACGATGGGCAATGTGCCGCCCAACCTAGCTTAGTAGATGGGCAATGCAGCACATACCTTATGGCCTAAGTGACGTAAACACTTTATTTTTTAGTAATTTTGAGGGCAACTAAGTCTGTTAACACTCCTTACACATCCCTAAACTTAACCTTATGAAATAAATAGCTCCTAATATCATTATAACCCTATTAACATCTTAAGTTCATCAACTAAGAGCACTATAGGAGAAAAAAACTAGGGTTTTTAATTCAAGATTCAATTCTCAAGAAATTCACCGTCAATCCTCTCCAAATCAAGAACCAAGATATGGTAGATGTTGATTCATGGGTTCCTTCCACCCATGAAGTTCAAGAATCCTTTTTGAATTATAAAGATTATATATTTATGATTTCCATAATTATGATTGAATTGAAGTTCATGTTGTTGTTAGGATATAATTCATGTTCTAGATTACAAGTTGCAAGCTTTGATCCTAGTATGTGATGACTTATATGATATTCATGATAAAACCCTTCAAATTGAATGTTGATTGATGTAGCCATGTTATTTACATGTAATGTGTGTTGTATAGCCAAAGCATGCTCCCCATATGTTTGATTAAAATCCAAGGTGAATGAAGTAGTGCCATTATAGCATGTAAATATGAAATTCCCATTTGTATACAAGTTAATGTATGTTAAGTGTTTGTTAAAAGGCTTGGGTGATAGAATAATGAGACATTAGTATGCATGCCCATACGTCTACAAGTTTATGAATCCAAATATTTGAAAAGATGCTTCAGTGATTTTATTGCGAATGATAGACGATTGATATGTTATTCAAGAATTGTTATGCTTTACTTTATGCTATCGTGTCCTGGGGGTATTTAATACCCGACAATTTAGCTATGTGCCTAGAGCCATTGTTAGTTATAGTAATCTCAGTCACATCACGATATGTAGTATTCTCAGTTATTTACAGTATTCAATAGAACTCAGGCAGATTCATGACTTAGGAAAACTCAGTAATCTCATTATCGGTCCAAATCAGCTCAGTAATTAATTCAGAACTCAGCAGTATTCAGCCAGTTAACAGAATTTAGTAGTTTTCCATCAGTCTATGGAACACAGTAACTCAGTTCAGTTCAGTTAAATAGTACGTTCAGTAACAGCTTAGTCAGGCTTAGTTTGAATTAGCAAATCAGTTCAATGTCATTCAGTTGGGAGTAGGACTCCGCACCAAGCAAGCCTAGGGATGGGGGCTCACCTGTTAGATAGGAATGAGATCCCTAGAAGAAATCCCTAAGTTCCAGAACTATGTATCATAGGTTATGAGATGTCACCCGTTAGATAAGACTGGCATACTTAGGGATCACCCGCTAGTACATGACTGATCTTAGGGGTCACCCGCTAGATTAGGACTAACTCCATAGCAGTTTTCTTTACCCGTGGCACGGTACTGATACCCTTCCAGCTAGGGTTATAGGTTGGACCCCACATGTTTATATTTAGGGTATGTTAGTTAGGTGACTACTTCCCGCAGTCTCAGTTTCAGTCTCAGTCTTCAAAATAGAACTCAGATCAGTATTGCAGAAATTAGGACAGTCAGATATAGTCACTCTGATCAGTAAAGAACTTAGATAGTTCCATAGATCCATAGATCACCCGCTAGATAGGACTAATCTCAGATTAAGTCAATCATTTTCATTATAAGTAGATTCAGAGATCACCCGCTAGATGGGACTGATCTCAGCTTTAGTCAATCAGATATCAGTATTAGTAGACTCAGATATCAGAAATCCAGTTATTAGGATTTAGTATTCAGTGTTACTACAATTTGAGTTATAGTTTATGCACTCATACATGTATTCTCATTCAGTAGTCTCATGATATTTAGTCAGTATTTTTCATGTATTCTCATTCAGTAGTCTCATGATATTTAGTGTACTAGTATATTCTCATGTACTGAAGCATACTTTTCTCTTGCTCTATGGTATATTATATCATAGGTTCAGAAGCATGGGATCCATAGCACCCTTAGCAGTTCAGATTCATCTAGCAGCAGTAGACTTAGCAGTGAGTCCTCATCATTTGAGGATGCTCCTTATTTTATTATTGCATTAGATTCAGCATTTCAGTAGATGGAGTTAGCTGGGGGATTGTCCCATCAACTCCTTATTCTGACAGTTTAGAGGCTTTTTCAGACTAGAGTATTTTAAGACAATTGTTTTAGTTTTGGTATTATAATAATTTATTCAATTTTATGTAAGTATTGAACCTTATGGCAAATTTCTGCCAGTTTTCTGCAATTTTACAGTATATTATTTATTCCTCAGTTACAGATGTCTATCATGGGTTAGCTTGTGGTCCTTCGTGGTCATAAGCACCGTGTAGTGTCTGGGGTTCAAAATCTGAGGCGTTACAATAGCCTTCAATAAAAATGCTATTGGGTCATTAAACATTCAAAGACTTGGAGGTCGATGCACAACTAACTTTTGGTGCATGATACTTTTTTAAAAATACAAGCAATTCATAAATACAGAGAATGAACTCTTTTTTCATCAAGATCATGAGGGTGCTAAACACAATCAAAAAATGTTATTAGTCCAAGTCGAGTTTTTTGCCTTATTCTAAATACGACTGGACCATTAATGAAATAATGGGTCTAGGTCACCAGCCTTAACAAATGGAAAGGTCTAGTTACAAATGCAAAGGTGAAATTTTTTGATAAGTCAATGCTGACCCTCAAGATTGTGAGGATTGGGCCATAATTGCAAGGTATTGTTTACAAAATAGTATATAAACTTTACTTATATAATTTTCCTCCATTTTGTGGACTTGGGAACTTTGGGAAGGGACGAATTTTAGGGTTTTATTCATCATTCATGTTGTTATCTTGATTTAAAAATGGATTTTTAGGGGTTTTGCCAATAAATATTTATAATGGTTTTTCTTCGATTTGAACATCGATATCAACTCATTTTTATATTGATTTTCAACTGTAGCCTCCTATGATTATGGGGAACATGTTCTTAAAATAAAATTCTAATTTTACCTCTTTATGGCTTAACTTCCTTCAGACTGTATTGGGTAGTTAATAAATATATAAGGCATGTTATGGGTTAAGGGGTTAGAAGTAGGTAAGGAATTTTAAGGTATTTATTATTATTATCATATGTCTGTGTGAGGGCTTATTATATTTTTGTTGAGTTGAGATCATATACTTGTTGTGATGCTCTAATGGGGGCTTTATTTGATATTATAGGACTTATTTGTGCATTAGTTGCCATTAATATTGTTGTATCACTCGAGTGGGGGTGACTAGATATTATGGTCCTTATTTGAGCATTTAAATTCCTTTATCATGTTTTTTATACCCAAATAAAGGATTTTTAAGGATATTAATAATGTCATATATAATTATTTATACTAGTGGTGCCCTACGTTGACTTGTATCATGAATTATTGCCATATGGAATAGATTTTGAGCCCATTCATACCTATATTAAATTGATTACATTTTTATAATGATTGGTTGTGAACATTATATCCTTATATCACCTATACATATTCATAGGATTGATACCACTGAGAAACAATAATTTTTTAGAGAAAAAGATATATTATAAAACCCTTGGCAAAGGTCATTTGTCAGCAAGGTTGATAGTGATATTTTATAAAACCCTTGGTTGCGGTCAATGTCGGCAAGGTTGATTTTGAGATATCGAAAAGCCTAGGCCAAGATTATTTGCTGGTAAAGTTAGTGAGATCATAAAAGTATATGAGTTTTTAACCCCTCATGGGTCCTATCCTAAAGCATTGAGGCTTCGAAAGTGTATACAAAAGTTCAACCATCATTACATTGCATTGTATTTGCATCTTTCGTGATTTTTTATGTATTGATTGATGTGTGTTTGGTTTCCTTATATATTTTTCATGTGTGGTGTGCTTTTTGCTTTATTATATTGTAAAATTATTAGTGGAGATGATGTGAGCTATCATTTGGGAAATGTTCTGCTTGTAGGTGTACATGCTTATAGTATTTTTTTTCCTACTTTATTTTCTACTTTACTTAGTTAGCCTATGATACCTACTAAGTATAATAGACCACACTCACTCCTACTTTTGTATGCTGTTAGTGCAAATCTAAATACAAGTGTGACCCGTAGTGGTTGATTTATGTATTGAGAGTTGATATGTGAGGTACTGGTGCACCCCGAAGTTTGAGGCTGACTCTAGACCTTTTTATTACTATTTTATGTCTTTATTTACTATTAGAGATATGCTTATGCAGTATGTTCTGATATTCGATCTTCAACTTAGATGCTCTTATTACTTATGACACTTGGTTTGGGATTAGTTATATTTTTCTTTGGATCTTATGTTATTTATGTAATATTTCCTAACTTTATTCTACAAGTATCGTATTTTACCATCTTACTTCATAGCTTGATCGTTCTTTTCTTTTTATGGTAATTTGCTAAACTACAAAAGTTGGGTAGAGGTAGGTACCATCGTGACATCAATTTTAGGGTCGTAATAAGTTAGTATAAGAGCACCAGGTTCATTGGTTTCATTAGTGTAAGATTAGGATGTCAAGTGGAGTCTCGTGGATCAGTACGTTAACATCCATATCAATCTTCAAGAGGCTATAACATATTTTTTTGGAAAACTTCTCTAATTTGATTTTGTATTGTGGGTATTATGGATACCGTATATTCTAAACATATATTCCATTCTTTCTTAAATAGATGGTGAGGACTAGATCCAAAGATGTTAAGGACACTAAGCTAGTCCTCATTATTATAACACTACTTAGGTGGTGCAACAGGGGTCATGGTCGACCTAGAGGTGGGGGATGGGCATAAGAAGTTGCCCTAGTTAGAAGACATGCTAGGGCTACCTCTTCCAAGACTGAGATTGATTATGCTGAGGATAATTATCAAACAAAGGATGTGGAACCAGGTGAGGTCCCTAGGGTTCACCTTCTACTTTGGTATTACAAGATTTACTAATTCTTCTATTAAGTCATCTGGATGGTACTCCCCAAGCTAGTGTTCCTTTGAGAAACCCGAGTACTTCTTAGACTTTAAGAGGTATTCAACCTCCAGTATAGGCTCTTACCTATGGTATTCTAGCTTCAGTAGTCTAACCATCTTTTATGGTATCCTCACATATTAATTCATTGCCTACTAGGATCACTGTTTCTCTTAATTCTTCAGCCTCTATGATGTATTCTGATGATCAGATAAGATTTGAGAGATTTATTTTCTTAGTTTATCCAAAGTTGATCGGTGTTATTATAGAGGATGCCTATGTGTTTTTTCTTGACTATCAAGAGAGGTTGTATAAATTTAGATCCTTGAGTCCTATGGTGTCACTTATACTACGTATTAGATTACTAATGTAACTAGATAGTGATAGAGGTCTCTTGCTAGTTGTAAGCAATTAGCTTTGCTTTCTATGACATAGACCCAATTATTTAAGTCTTTTCTAGAGAGGTTCATGCCTTACAATTTGAGGGATCAAATTAGAGATGAGTTTGATCACCTAGTGTAAGGCTCTATGACTATTGCTAAGTATGAGGCATATTGTTATGCATTATTTAGACATTTCATAGCCAATATTTCCATTGGGTCATAGATTATTCAGAAGTTGACGAAGGGTCTAATAGGTTCAGTTGGATATAGCTCGGATGATAGTTTCAAGAGATTCCTTCTAGAGTATTACGGCACATGCCAAGTTGATTTGGTCTATTCCTTAGGGTATTCAGAGTGTTAGCAGTGGTAAGAGGATCTGCCGATAGAGTGACTACAAAAAACATACATCCCGAGGTAGCGATTTCTCTGATAGAGGTTCTTATAGTTATCATGATAGATCAGTTTAGCAGTATTAAAGGGTTCGACTAGTAGGTCTGTAGTTGTTGTAGCTTCAGATGGATAGGGATTGGATAATGAAAGTAGAGATCTAGTACTGGTTCTTCAAGGTAGGAAAGTTGTTTTGGATCATCTAGGCACTCTTATTATGATATGAGAAGTAGAGAGTGTTTTATCTGTCATGAGTAGGGCATTATATAAGGGATTATTCTAGGTGTGTATTGGGTCCTACCAATCAGGGTTCTTAGCTTTATTTTTAATCTACTCCTATCTCTACAGTTAGAGGTGGTTAATAGAGTAGCGGGAGTGGTACTAAAGGGTCTCAAGGTATATATCGAGGAGATCGTGGTGGTGGAGTTGAAGAGTGATCATGGTAGTGTTATGTTATACCTATGATACCTGACGAAGAGGCCTCAGATGCAATTGGCATAGGTATTGTACCAGTTTTTAATCATTTTACTTTTGTGTTATTTGACACCGGGTCGACATTCTCTTATGTGTCTACATACTTTACTATTAGTTTTGATTTTACATATGATAGCCTTGCTATGTCTCTTCATGTTTCTACTCTCGTAGGATATTCTTTAGTTGTAAATTGAGTGTATCAATATTTTATGGCAACCTTTATTTGCATATGAACTAGGTAGACTAGATTATCCGAGATATGGTTGATATTGATGTTATCTTTGGTATGGATTGGTTAGCTCCCTATCATTCTCTTCTAGATTATTATGCCAAGACTATGCCTTTAACTACCTTGGGTATGCCAACATTAGCATAAAAGGGTATTTTTAGTTTTGGTTGAAAGGGAGTTATATATTTTTTTACATGCTCACTGCATGGTTGAAAAGGGATGTTTGTCTTATTTGGCCTATGTAAGAAATAATATTGTTGCCTCACCTCTTTCACTAGATTTTTTATGAGTTGTTCACAAGTTTAAGGATGTGTTTTTATGAAAAAACCTATTTCTATTCCTCCTTATAGGGTGGCCCCACTTCAGCTAAAGGAATTGAAGAAGCAGTTACAAGATTTGTTGACTAAAGGCTTCATCAGACCTAGTGCATCCCCCTAGGGTGCGCCTATCTTATTTGTGAAGAAGAAGGATGATTCTATGTGCATGTGTATTGACTACCGGTAATTAAACAAGGTGACCATCAAGAATAAGTACCTTCTTCCTTGTATTGGTGATTTATTTGATTAAATTCAGGGTGCTCTAGCATTTTCTAAGATTGACTTGAGTTTCAGATATCACCATTTAAAGATTAGAGCTTCGAACAATTTGAAGATGGCTTTTTGGATTCAGTATGGTCATTATGAGCTTTTGGTCATGTCCTTTGGGTTGACCAATAACCCAGCAACATTCATGGAATTGATGAATAGAGTACTTTAATTGTATCTTGACTCTTTTGTGATTATATTTATAGATGATATCTTGGTTAACTCCATAAATAAGGTCGGTTATGTAAGACACTTCAGGATTATACTTTAAATATTGTGAGATAAAAAGTTATTTGCCAGCTCTGCAAGTGCAAATTTTGGTTGGATTCTATCTCCTTCTTGGTTTATATGGTGAATAAAGATGGTATTATGGATGATCCGGCCAAGATAGTGGTGATTCATAATTAGGCTAGACTACTTCTTCTATCAAGATGTGGAGCTTTGTTGGTTTAGCAGGTTATTGTATTCGGTGTGTAGAGGGTTTCTCTTCTATTGTAGTTGCTTTGACAAACTTGACTCAGAAGAAAAAAAAATTTAGAGGTCATATGCTTTTGAGGTAATCTTTCAAAATCTCAAGGAGTTGTTGACTTTCGCTCCTATCATTACTTTGCCAAAGAAAGGCGTGGTTTTTATTATATTTTGTGAAGCTTTCAGAGTTAGATTGGGCACAGTGCTAATTCATGAGGGTAAGGTGATTGCTTATGCTTATTGTCATAGAAGCCTCATGATAATAATCCCTTTCCATGATTTGGATTGGCCACAGTTTTATGTGTTAAATTGTGGCGACATTACTTGTATGGAGTCCATTGTGAGATTTTTTCTGATCATTGTAGCCTTTGGTATTTCTTCACCCAGAGAGATCAAAATATGAGATATCATCTATGGCTTGAGCTACTCAAGGATTATAACCTCAATATTCTTTGTCATTCGGGCAAGGCTAACGTGGTTGTGGATGCCTTGAGCCAAAAATCAATGAGTATGGGGAGTTTAGCTTATCTCTTGATCCAGGAGCGACCTTTGGCCTTAGAGGTTCAGTCTTTAGCTAACCAGTTGCTTAGGCTTGATATATCCTTACCCGAGCATATTTTTCCCTTTATTGAGGCTAGGTATTCCTTGATGGAGAAAATTCGATCTCATTAGTTTAGTGATGATAGATAGAGAGTGATTCTTGATAAGGTTTTGAGAGATGAAGCAAAGACACCTTCTTTAGACTTTGAAAGTGTTTGGAGTATTAGTAGTTGAGTTTGCGTATTGAGAGTTGGTGGATTTGTAAGGGTTATCTTTGAAGAATCTCATTGTCCTAGATATTACATTCACCAAGAATGGCTAAGATATATCATGACTTAAAGCAACATTATTATGAGTTGGCATAAATAAGGATTTTATGGATTTCATGTCTAAGTGTCTTAATTGTCAATAGGGGAAGTATGAGCATCAGCGACTGGATGGTGCAATGTGAAGGATGCCCATTCCCAAGTGGAAATGGGAATAGATCACTATGTATTTTATTGTTGGACTATCCCCAATCTTAGGAAAGTTTAACTCTATTTGGTGACCAACTATGAATCCTAGAACTAGTCACCATGCTAATAATGGGTGGCCAGCCACCTCCAGTGACTGGATTGGAACCACCATCTATAACCTAACTCCCTCTTCTTCCAACCAAGACTATCACCCAACAAAAACATAAATAACCCAAAAATGCAGTTATAAGTCCTAAATAAACTTTGTGGATTTATTAAAAAGTATGGATTCTCATGGGAAAACTATGAAAGTTAATATTGACGTTGAGCCTATTCCAATTAAGAAAGATGATTATATAGATGGTATTCATACATTCAAGTGGACTGAACAAGAAGTGAAGAATAAACATAATTGAGAATTTACAATATGTTATTGTTGGTAAATTCTCAAACGGTTGGCCTGAGATTGTAGAATTAAGGGAATTAATTCCAAAACAGTGTGGTATCATAGGAGAGTGTAAAATAGGTCTATTAAGAAATAGAAATTTTCTAATGAGTTTTGAGAGGATTAAGGATTACATTAATATTTTAACAAAAATGCTCACTACATAATTGCTAAGGATGGATATGCATATCAAATGTGTCCATTTATATATGACGCAAACTTTAAGACGAAGGAAGAAACATCACAGCTGACCACTTAGATATCTTTCGCAGATCTTTTTCCCACTTCCTTTGCTAAAGAGGTTCTATTGTCATTTGCATTGGTTATGTGAAAACCTTTACATTTGGTTCAACAACTATTAATAAGACTCGACCTAGTTAAGTTAGGGTGAAAGTACAACTAGACTTCCTTATAGATAAACTTGAGTATATACACATGGAGATAGAAAACATTGTCAATCAGGAAAAAAACATACTAAAGGTAAACCTCCAGTATGATTCTCTCCCTTCCTAATGCAACAAATGTAAATAACAAGGGCATAATGAAGACGAATGCAGAATTTTACATCTGAAGTTAAAGAAAATAAATTAAGAAAAACATGGTGCAACCGGGGGGAACTTTCGGATTAGAGGAGAGTGTATAAGGGTTCTTTGATTACTAAATGGAATCCTACAAATAGATTTTTCACAAAAAGAAAAGGAGAACTCATAAGTGACTAATGTTGCCCTAAACTAACCTCTAAAAGAAGTATGATGTGGTCGATGTCAAATATAGTAACCCAACTAGGTTGGCCACAGGGAAGATGTTGAACAGTTGCTTGACTTAATGTAATTCACGAGCGGTACAAAAAATTAAATGGGTAGATTTTAGTATCAATTGCAAGTTGTAACCAAATCTTGAGTGCTTTTGAGTAGTAACCAACAGAAGACGAACGCTAGGCTTGTGTTTTCCCTGGATTCTTAACTCTGTAAATTTCTCGTGATCAACCCAACTATTATGATGTTTTTCAATCAAAGTCTACAAGATATGTATTATCAATCATCTTGTGAATGCGATGATAAATCTCACCCTTTGCCGATTCAGTCTCAGGGCATCGCCTTGTTTCTCCTTGTTATGACCTCAGTTCACTATCACCTTTTGAGTTTAAGTGATTAGATGACATGGAGGGAATTATATGGTGGTAAATCTCAAATTACTATCTTAATCTTCCTTTCCTAATCACAAACTCCCATGTGAAGATGTTTGCAAATACAGGCTATCTCAGACTTCTACAGCAGCTCTAAGATTAATTATTGTGAAAAAGATTAAGATACATTCATATACCCTAGAATAGATGAATATCACACTTTCTCTACGTAGCTAATCCGCCAGGGTTCCCACAATCCTAGTCAAGGAGATTAACTGCTCGTGTAATTGCACAAAAATAAGATGTATAAACTCCAAAGTCTTGAATTGAATAAAAACCCAAAATCTCAAGAATAATTGTAAAGTATGTGAAATGTAATAATAACAATGTCAAAGTTAGTAACCTAATAAAATATAAACCCTAGGGTATTTATAATATCTCAAAATAACATAAAAAATCCTAATAAAATTATGAAAGGTCAAGTTATGTCGGCACTCGGTATGACTCAGTGTTCAACTTGTACTGTTATTATATGAGGTGTGCTTATACCTCTCGTATCTATTCCAGTGTCTATTCTCCTAAGGATTTAACTTTTTGTTCATCATAGGACTTCTGCTTATGAGTCATACATGATCATACGACTCATATCCTTTACTCATATCCACCTGGGACTTTTTTCTTTCAAAGCATTGAACACTGGTATGCTTACGATTTCCCTATACGAGTTGTATTCACACTTTCGACTCATATACTTTTGAGACTTCAACTTTTGATTGCATCTTTAGATTCTTTTATGCTTATGACTTCATGGTACATCTCGTATCCTCGCTTACGAATTAGATGCTCCCATCGTATCTTATCCATACATAGATTATCAGTTTGTCTTTGGGTTCTTTTGTGCTTACGAGTAATCCTACGAGTCATATCGAGTGTTGACGACTTGTAGGGTAACTCGTATCTTGATCAAAATTGGTCTTTCCAGGCCGTTTTCTTATATTTTCATCCCAACACTATTGTACGCCTATTTTACCTGAAATAAACACAAAAGTGTATCATATCTACTAAAACAACCTAATTACCCACATAAATTCATGGTTTTAAGCATCAACAGAGTCGTGTTTCCACAACACATCAACACCCTCAACTTAGACTTTTGTGTGTCCCCAGGTAACAACAATTAAAGACTATTTTAGAACATGATGCTTAAACAAGAATATCATAAGCTACCCATGGAAATGATTTTTAATTCAATTTTCTCATACATTGTTTGTCTTTCCTAATATCACTTTTCAAAAATCAAATTGTGTATAACAATCTAGCACAAGGAGAAACATAAGGGAATTCGATGATGGCATTACATTAGTTACAGACAATCGGGCATCAACAAAAGACACATCAACCAAATAGATTAGCATCCTAACAACACAATCTTGTGCACTCATATTCAAAGAAATCCTATTCACTCAGCTAATATTAGTCAGTTAATTCAGAGATATAACAAACAATGCTCTTGCTCACAAAAAAGTATCACTGGTGTATACAGAATACCACAGGATTGCCCATATGCTCTCTTCCTAAGTTTTTGGATAGTCAAAGTAGGATCACTGAAGGACTTTCTTTGGATTGTAACGTTGGTTAGGGGCTGGTATGGTATCCTTTTGGGATCTATTTTAGTGACTATGCCTCCATGACACTACCTTTTTTGGGGTCCACTTATTTTCCACTTTTCTCGTCAACTTTGTTTTCACCCTTATGTCTCCCTTTTTACTTTTAAAGCACATTCAGACTTAGGTCAGGTATGGCTTTCTCAAAAAAAAATTCGATTCTTTTTATTTCTCTTTTATGTCAAATTTTACTCTCTATTTCTTTTGTTTTCAATTTCTTACTGCACCTGTCCTCTTTATTTTTCTTTCTTCATTTTCATTCTTTCTACGCACCTCTATAATAGTCACCCTCAACTTAGTCAATTTTCCTGAGTTGAGGTGCACAATTTCCAAGGAGGACTAGGGCCAAAAAAGGTTCATTGTAGCAATGGGAAGGTGAAATTGATGTATTAAACAAAAAAATGGTCACTTAAGGCTAAAATATTTGGATCAAAGAGAGTCATACTTATTTGGTTAGACATTTAGGCTCAAGTGAACTTACAGCAAGAAGGGCCTACGATCATCTCCTACTTGACTATCTTAGACCTAAGTAAAAGCAATCAAGCAAGTTCTAGATTCCTCTACACCGAGAACTCAGTAATACATCACACACATTCGCACAGGATTGCATTTTTAAATACTACTTATCCAATTATGAAACTATTTATCCTAATTGTTCTATCCCTAATCCTAATGCCATTATTAGATTCACAACAGTCTCATACATACACATATAACACAGTTATTAAAACTTTTTAGAGAGACCTCAACTTTTCAACACAATTTCATTAAACAAAAATGCTCATCATAAATATTTCAAATCCACAAATCTTCCCAAATTTTCCCAAATTTCTAAATCAGTTCAAAAATCACAATTCATTACAAATATTTTTTTAAAATCTCTCAAAAATCAATAAAAACAATCTTCAGCCATAGGTTCCAATTTTCTCCCTATTTCAGCACCTTGTCAACACTGAACCTGCAAGTCATAATAGACTTTTAGCTACTTAAATTTTTTAGCTACTCCCAGAAATTCAAAATTGGATATACCCCTTCCCCCAACAAAAAATATGGCACTGTCCTCATTGCTAAAAAATTAAAGTAAGGATGAAAGGTCATACCTAGGTTCTCAAGGCACCAACTTAACAATATCAGCACGTGGGCCATCAGATCAGGTCCCACTAGCATCAGTAATCATCCCATTAGCTACTGAGACTAAATTAGAAATGGTAGCATTGGGAAGGTCTACATCACTGCCTCTCTCACATCATCAACTGGTGATCTTAAACCATCGACTCTAGCAGCCCTCTCTTGAACTCGTGTCTATCGGTCCAGCTCATCCTGTATGGTGTCTGCCTTGGCTTTCATCTCAGCCTCTTTCACTTGACGCCTTCTCTTTTTCTTTTATCTTCTTTTATCTTGGTTCTCCTCAACTCTCGGCTCTGAAATATCCCAAATATTAGGAACATAGAAAGTGGGCACCATTGTCTCAATCACGGGCTCTGGAATTTCTGGTCTATCATACAACTCTGTGACCATCCTCTTAATTTTACCAACTTCAGCTTTAATCCTAGCAATATCAAGTGTTTTCTTCACTACTCAACTGTCAAGTATTGGTCGACTCAAATGCATCAAGTCTGCCCTGAACCCATCTGTCCTATTTTGCGAACTACGTGTTAAGACAGGGCTTCACACCCCCTTCTATGTGACCAACCTTATCCTCCAGTCTGGAAAATTTGGCCATGGCCTCGGTCCACATTGCCTGCAAAATCATGATAACTCCATAAGGAATACCTCATGTCCTAGGTGGCATAGAATGGACTGGAGGAGGAGCACTCGAAGTACCCACTGCATCAGTCTACATAGTCTCCATCTGCTCACCCATCTCAGCTGCCTCAACAGTCTCAGTCTAACCGCTCTATCGGAACATATCATCCATAAAATCTATCACTTTCCTTTCATATTAGGCCAAAGGGTTGGTTGTGTCTCTAATCAGGCCTAAGTCATTGGTGTTCCTGGCCTCTAACATCTCATCGATACCCGGGAGTTCTTGTACTCCTGCATCTAGGCACATCTATGTGATCATGCAAGAATATGCCAATAGAGACTTATCACCTCCTATATCTCGGTCTCTCAATTCCCGATTTAAGAATTCACCAAAATCAAACTCATAAGCGGCTATGAACCCAACTATCATAGCTGGATGGACTGGGCTTAGAACATTATCTCTCGTGGTGGGACAAAGCTTGTCTCGGCTCAATTTCAACCATGCCTTACCCTCGAAGATGTGGGTATTCTTCTTAATCTTTTAGGAGACCACCCTTGGGCCTCCTACTACACATACGGAGTTTTGACCATTCAAAGCTATTTGTTCCGTAATCCATCTAAAGAATTCCATTTTTTCCTCAGAACCTAGTGTCCTCTGAGCGATCTTTCTTATTTCTTCCATCTGATAGTCTATATCCTCAATGTTTACTAGAGGTTGATATTCTATCCCATATAAGAATCGACCAATAGTATGTGGGGAAATGTCTACCGCACTCCTCAAATAGTAAGTAAAGCAATAGGCTTACCACCCTTCCACAATTGGCCTTGTGGATATTTTCCTTGAAGTTTGTCCTTATATGTCTCATAAGATTCTCGTACCAACCCCTCACTGTATTTCCTAGGTTCTCTCAAGATATATTCAAAACCATACTTCTTGAACCACTCCTCGAACCTGGGTATGTTCGACATCATAGCAGTCGTCAACCTCCGCTCTAGATACAACACCTATTTGATCTTTCCACTTTGAGGTTTGCACAACCCACTATGAAACATCTCCTGCATGCCGGGGTTCCCCCATCTTTCAATGATGGGTACCAGAGCAGTGGTAAGTGTAAGTGAAGGTCCCTGTTGATAAATCTAGGTAGCCTCGATCTCTTTTGTACTATGGATATCCTCAGAACTGTCTTTCTTAAACTCAATTCAACGTGATCATTAACATCAGATGGTGGTGGTGTATGAGGAGGAGAGATAGTTGGATTATTTCTTATTGGACCTCGTGGAGGTGTTTCTTCTAGGGGTTCAACCTTCTTCCCCTTGCCAGCCTTTTTCCCTTTTGGGGCAGCCTTGCCTGTTGTTGTGCCTTCGTATAGGCCACCACTACTATTGGATGATACAAAGAACTCAGAACCACTTGATTCCAAACTAGTAGTCGGTGCCTTATTATTGCCCTTCTTGGACACTTGCTTAGCAGCTGATGTGTTCTTAGGAGGCATGATACCTATAAGTACACATTAATTATTAAACAAATTAAGAAAAGAAAACAAAATTAAAAAGCTAAAGTTCAGTATACATGTTCTATTTAGAGTACGAGTGGGGGATACAGGTCGTATCAACTAGGTACGACTTCTATGAACGAGTTGTGTGATACACAGTGTATGAAAAATTGCTCACTGGTTTTCTTATGACTCCTCCTAACCAGTCGTACCAACAAGGTACGACTCGTTACCAACAAGGTATGACTCGTTACCAACAGTCATAAGCATATTAGAAATATTTTATAAAATATTATTTCTCCCAGGTCAGTACGATTTAACTATATGAGTCGAATATATTGGGTATGACTTGTTTAGGCTAGTCTTATCCATTCCAAAACTTTAAATTGGTTAGACTTCCATGTTGTCAATGTGTATAAGTCCCATTACAATTTCGTTACCAATGGGTAAAAGTTGTAAAGAGTCTCATATCCACTAGAACATAGAATTCCTACTTTAAAGTTTGACTAGAAATCAAAATACTCAAGCTACCTATTAATCTATGCAAAATGTTACTCAAATTCATCCAAAAACAATACACAACAGCAACACCCAAACCCAATTTCTCTCCCAATTCTCATTTTCAACTCTAAACCAAAAACTAGGGTTTAAAATTCAACACAAATATCAAAATCAACTCAAAACAAGTTCAAGCAATCTCACATTTTCCATTTTATGCAAGATATCATGAATTTAAGTTCAAAATACTTACTTGAATGAGAAAATTAGGGTTTCTTTTAATTTCTTCAAAATTCCTTCAAATTTGTGCTTAAATTTGAGCAAGATGAATAATCTGAGAAAGATGGTAGTTAATTTAAGTTGTTTCAAAGTGATTTGGTGTGTTAGGAGTTTGAAATTTTCTTAAAAATGGTGGTGGGTGTGCATTTTGGGTATCGGGTGCCCGTCGGGTACCTTTTTTTATTTAAAATTAATTTTTTGGTTGGGTTGAACCGTGACCCTGACCTGGTAAGCTTAGGTATAAGTTGTGTGTATGACTCGTACCTAGTCTTATGGGTCTTTTCTTATACTCATATAGGCCTATAACCTTACTTGGATTCTACAGTTGATATGACTCAATGAGACAAATCGTACCTTGAGGGTATGACTTGTTCTGAGAGTCGTATCCACTTCATAAACTTTTACCTAATTTTTCTTAGTTTCACAGGTCCATACGACTCCTACTCATGAGTCGTATCCTACTCATGAGTTGTACCGTCTAGATAAGACTCATAAAGTGTCCGTATGACCAAACTTTTTGAATTTTTCTAGGTATTTTCTACACTCTTTAGTCCTGCGCACTGAACAAACATATTAACATATAACAAAATAAGTACAAAAACATGGGTTTCCTCCCACGCAGCGCTTGATTTTAAGTCGCGGCAAGATGTGGCTAAGTTGGGTACTCAGGCTTCACCAATTAGACCATGGGTTAACCCCAATGAAGCGCTTGATTTAACTTCACGACATAATGTAATGACCTTGGTTACTTAGTCCTCACCAAGGTTAATTTCAAAAACCACATTCACGTCTTCATAATTTCCCATATAGTGCTTTACTTTTTCCTGTTTACCTTAATAAGGCTTCACCATCCCTCTTCAGTTCTAAAGCATCATAGGGAAAAACTCTTGTAACCATGAACGGACCATACCATCTAGACCTCAAATTACCTGGAAATGATCGAAGCCTTGAGTGGTAGAGCAATACCTGGTCACCTTGTTCAAAGATTTTTTTCTCAATTTTGCAGTCATGATGCAACTTTATATTTTCCTTGTAAAGTGCAAAACTTTCGTACGTTCAGAGTCGGAATTCATCCAACTCATTCATACTCTTCATCCTTGATTTGGTTGCATCTTCCCATTCAATATACAGCTTCTTCAAATACCATAGTGCTTTATGTTCAAGCTCAATAGGCAAGTGACAAGCCTTATTATACACTAGCTGATAAGGTGAAGCACCAATGGGGACTTTAAAAGTTGTGTGGTAAGCCCATAATGCATCATTTAGTTTTTGTGACCAATTAGTCCTATTGGCATTCACCGTATTCGCCGGGATGGACTTGATTTCTCTGTTAGACACTTCAACTTATCCACTAGTCTGCGGATAATAAGGTTTTGCCACCTTGTGTTTGACTCCATATTCTCTAGCAAACTTTTTGTCACTAATTATAGAATGGGGCGTGCCAAATTTAAAAAAGAAATTCTTTTTCAAGAATATAGTGACACTACGTGCTTCATTATTGGGAAGCGCAATTGCTTCCACCCATTTTGAAACATAATCCACCACCACAAATATATAATTCATGCCAAATGAACTCAGAAAAGGGCACATAAAATCCACACCCCATACATCAAACAATTCTAATTTTAAGATAGGAGTCTTAGGAAGTTCATGGTGTCTAGAGATGTTACCTTGTCATTGACATTGATCACAAGCAGAAGAAAAATCAAGCGCATCTTTATATATTGTTGGCCAAAAGTACCCACATTGCAACATCTTATAGGTTAAATGGGTTCCTCCATAATGACCCCCAACTGGTAAAGAATAAAAAGCCTTAAGTATACTCATCATTTCTACCTCGGGTATGTATATACCAATGATCCTATCCATACAAATTCTGAGTAAATAAGGCTCATCCCAGAAAAATTTCCTTACCTCATGCATGAACTTCTTTTGTTGTTGGAAGGAAAGATTTTCTGGGATTAGATCACTGACTAGATAATTTGCATAATCTGCAAACCATGGAATTAGGTCTTACGAAGATGCCAATAACTGCTCTTCTGGAAAACTATCATTAATCTCGAGCCTATTTTCAACATTCTGCATAGCTTCCTTCTTTAGTCTAGACAAATGATCCGCAACTTGAATCTCAGTGCCTTTTCTGTCCTTAACCTCAAAATCAAATTCTTACAACAACAGCACCCACCTATTTAGTCTAGGCTTCGCATATTTTTTTGTTATTAAGTACCACATGTTGCATGATCAGTGTGCACAATCACCTTAGTCTCAATTAAATAAGATCTAAACTTCTCAAAGAAAAAAATTACTACCAATAACTCATGCTCCATCATGGTGTAGTTTTTAGCAGGGTTTAGTGCCTTGATAAAATAGTAGATGTGATGAAGGATATTTTTTTTCCGTTGACCTAGTATAGCCCCTAAGGCCAAACCATTTGTGTCACACATGATTTCAAAAGTAAAGGACCAATTTGGAAATATGATAATAGGAGCACTCATCAACTTCTCTTTCATACTTTCAAAAGCCTTCGAGCATGCTTCCGTAAACTAAAATTTCAACTCTTTCTCAAGAAACCTGCAAAGAGAATTAGATATCTTAGAGAAGTCCTTGATGAAATGCCTATAAAATCCAACATATCCCAAACAGCTACGAATACCCTTCACAGAAATTGGTGGAGGTAATTCCTCAATCACTTTGATCTTTGTTCTATCTACCTCAATACCCCTTTTTGAAATTTTGTGCCCAAGCCCTATACCTTCTTTAACCATAAAATAGTTTTTTCCCAATTAAGTACCAAGTTACATTCTTCACTCCTTCTAAGATAATTCAACAAGTGAACTAAGTAGTTATCAATAGAATCACCACCGACTGAAAAATCATCCATATAGATTTTGATGGTATCTTCTACCATGTTAGAGAAAATTGACATCATGAATCTCTGAACTATGGTTGGAGCATTACATAACTCGATTGGAATACGTCTGAATGAGAAAGTCCCATAAGGACATATGAAGGTGGTCTTCTCTTGATATTCAGGTTCAATACTAATCTGGATATAACCTAAATACCCATCAAGAAAATAGTACAGTCCTCTACTCGCTAACCTATCTAACATTTGGTCTATGAAGGGTATGGGAAAATGGTCCTTCTGAGTCCATGCATTTAATTTTCTGTAATCCATGCATACTCCCTATCCTATGACTGGTCTCATTAGCACTAGCTCATTATTCTCATTAGTCACAGCAGTAATATCGCACTTTTTAGAACACATTATACCAAACTAACCCACTTACTATCAGCAATAGGATACACCACATCACTATACAACCACTTAATTATATCTTTCTTCACTTTGATGCTAACGTTCTATACTTGGAATATAATCTGGTTCAAGTTGAATTTTATGAGTACAAATTCCAAGAAGAATACCCACAATATCTACAATGAACCAACCTATGGCCCTCTTGAATCTCTGTAATACTGATAACAAAGCTTCTACTTTTGTTTCACTCCAGTCAGCTAAAATAATTACCAGCAAAGTATTGTCATCTCCAAAAAATGCCTATCACAAATGAGAAGGGAGAGCCTTCAACTCTAAGGCAGGTGGTTCTTCAATGGATGGGCGAGCAGGTGGAGTAGTTATATTCTTCAGATCCAAATCAAGATTTTTTGGTGTATAAGTATATGAAACACTCCCATACAGTGCACATACCATTTCATTGTACTCATCAATACCATTATTATCAAAGTTCATGATCACAGAAGTAAGAGCTTCAACACCCAACCTCACTTTAATAGGAACAGTATTAGCAGTATCATCCTAAATAGTTACTGAGTCAACATCATAGAATGAATCCATCTCTTTATTATACACATAAATCACAGATATCATTCTTAACTCATCTGGCTTCTTGATAGATTTGCATACATTGAAAGTCACCTGTTCATCATTGAGTCTCAACATCAGATGTCTTTTCCCAAAGCAATCAATATCCTACATGTATCTAAGAATGGTCTTCTTAAAATAATTGGGACTTGAAAGTATATTTCATA
The DNA here is from genome assembly GCA_030864215.1 of Capsicum pubescens. Taxonomy (NCBI): domain Eukaryota; kingdom Viridiplantae; phylum Streptophyta; class Magnoliopsida; order Solanales; family Solanaceae; genus Capsicum; species Capsicum pubescens. The sequence continues at coordinate 193,396,851 of CM061548.1, read as the reverse complement.
GTCCAAGATCACAAAATCATCAAGAAATATAAAAGAAGACACCTTCACTAATACGTCATATAGAATACCAGCTGGTTATTTACAATCCTATCCTCCATTATAGTCTCATGGTAGTTGGTTTGGGAGATCCCAGCACCAACTGCTTGAATACTGCAGAGGGCATGAGGTTGATGCTAGCCCTCAAATCACATAATGCTCGAGTGAAGTTAAAAGATCTAATAGTGAAAGCAATGGTGAAAGCGCCAGGATACTCCTTCTTCTCTACCAATGATCTAGTAACTATAGCACTGTAATGATGAATATTGTCGACTAGCTCATAACTCGCTGACCTTTTCTTGGTCATTAAATCATTCATGAATTTTGCATATCCTGGCATTTGCTCCAATGCCTCTACATGTGGTACGTTGAATGACAACTCCAATATCTATTCGAAGTTATGCAACCTTTTGTGCTACCAAGTCATTATTTACTCCATAATCACCAACTACACTAATAGCATATGCACCTACACCACGTTTAGCATCTCTCATATGCCATCCTCTATTGGTCACTAAAATATCATCTAGCATCTATTGCGTATAATCCCACCGAAGTCACATAAATGCACCTCCTAAAATAGTATCTGCCATTTCTCTCGAACTGATATTTAGTGATCTATAGAATATTTCCAGCAAATTTAACCCTCTGATTTTGTGATTAGGTACCATGCTCAGTTTTTTCTTGAATCTAAACCATGCCGCTTACAAGGATTCTATAGGTAACTGTCTAAAGTTATAAATTTCATCTTTCAACTATAAAATCATTATAGGAGGGAAAAATATATTAGGAAACTATTTCCTCAACTCATGCCAAGAAGTGATTGAACCTCTCAAAAATTCCCGTAATTATAATGAGGGTTCTCCAATAACAGAGTATGGGAACAACCTCTACCTCAAAGCATCTTGTTCCACCCCCCAAAATTGTATAAGATGTACAGATCCTGATAAATTTAGCAAGATGCAGATTTGCATCATCAATTTTTTCTCCTGAAAACACACCCTTTAAGTTCAATAGCTAGATCATAGCACTAGTAATGTCAAACTTCATATTGGGGGTAGAGGTGGAGGAATGATCGGTCCTGTCTCAACCGGTTTAACATATCCCAAATCCTTTTCATCTTCCTCATATGGTTACATAGGTTGATATGCAGGGATCACAGGAACTCTGCCTCTCTGAGTTCTATCACCCACTTGTGTCGACCTGACTAGTTCTCTATTTTGATCTCTTCGAACCTCTTCAGCCAACCTATCCTCTTCATCTTCTCATTTCTCTCTCTAGAAGTTATTGTGTCTATATATCTGCAACATTCTATGGATCAAGTGGATTAAGTGGGATTGTCGCATTTGGATTAATAGGTGGAGGGTCTTGAACCCTAGCAGGAACACATCACAAACTTGTTCTGCCATTCTTCGTGGTGTTTGAAGAATTCTTTCTGGCTCTGGGTCAAAAGGGAGTAAGGGATTGCAACTTCTCCTTATGTTTGACATACATTGGCGTATGCCAAATCAAAAAGTAGAAAATAAAACTTGCAAACTTCACCAAATTCAATAAAATAATTACACTGTCTTCCCCGGTAACGGCGCAAAAATTTGATGTCGCCCAAAACTAACCTATAAAAATAGTATGATGTCGTCGATGCCAAATATAGTAACCCAACTAAGTTGGGGTCAAACCTACAGGGAAGTTACTAAACAATTTCTTGACTTGATGTAATTCATGAGCAGTACAGGAAAGTAAATGGGGGGATTTTAGTATCAATCATAAGTAGTAACCACATCTTAAGTGTTTTTGAGTTGTAACTAATAGAAGAAGAACACTAGGCTTGTATTCACCCTAGCTTCTTAACTCCGTAAATTTCTCGTGATCAACCCAGCTATTCTGATGTTTTTCATGCAAAGTCTACAAGATATGTATTATCAATCATCTTACAAATGTGTTGATAAATCTCACCCTTTATTGGTTGAGTATTAGGGAATCGCCTTGTTGATCCTTGTTACGACCTCAGTTCACTATCACATTTTGAGTTTAAGTGATTAGATGAGATGGTGGGAATTATAAGATGGAGGTGAATCTCAGATTACTTTCTTAATCTTCTTTTCCTAATCAAAAACTGCCTTGTGAAGATGTTTTCAAATACAGGCTATCTTAAACTTCTGCAACAACTTTGAGATTAATTATTGTGGAGAAGATTAAGATACATACATAAACCCTAGAATAGATGAATATCACACTTCCTCTATGTAGCTAATCCTCTATAGTTCCCACACCCCTAGTCAAAGAGATTAGCCGCTCATGTTCATGAAAGAATCCATGATTATCAATGAAGAAGACATATAATTAATTGCACAAGAATAAGATGAATAAACTCCAAAATCTTGAATTTAATAAAAACCCAAAATATCAAGAATAATTGTAACGTATGTGAAAAGTAATAAGAACAATATCAAAGTTCGTAACCTAATAAAAGATAAACCCTAGGGTATTTATAGTATCTTAAAATAACATAGAAATCCTAAAAAAATTAGGAAAGGTAAAGTTATGTCCGTACTCGGTAAGACTCATTCTTTAACTCGTACCATTATCATATGAGTCGTACTAATGCCTCTTGTATCCATTCCAGTGTCTGATCTACCAAGGCTTCATATTTTTGTTCATCATAAGACTTCTACTTACGAGTCATACAAGATCATACAACTCGTGTCCTTCACTCGTATCTACCTGGGACTTTTGTCTTTTCAATCTTTGAACACTAGTCTGCTTACGATTTCCCTATACGAGTTGTACTCAAACTTACGACTCATATACTTTTGAGACTTAAACATTGGATGGCATCTTTATATTTTGTTATGCTTATGACTTCATGGTACATCTCGTACCCGTACTTATGACTCAGATGCTCCCGTCATATCTTTTCCATACTTAGATTCTCAGTTTGGCTTTGGGTTATGTTGGGCTTACGAGTTATCCTACGAGTCATATCGAGTGTTAACAACTCGTAGGGTAACTCGTATCTTAATCAGAATTAGTCTTTCCAGGTCTTTTTCTTCTATTTTCATCCCAACACTATTGCAGACCTAATTTACTTGAAATAAACACAAAAGTGCATCATATCTACAAAAATAACCTATGTACCCTGACAGCGCCCAAGTACACATGCATGTGTACGTGGTCTCACCAAGTAGTAAAGTGGCCCTATAAAAGCCAAGTATCAATCTCACAGGGACTTGTGTTGACAACTATCCATTCTAGTTTAACTATTGAGAGTAGCACAAGTGTTGGGTAGTTATAAATTTAAACTAAAGTAAACTATACGGAAAAGTAATGATTTTTGACAATCACTGGATAGAGATCCAAGGTTAAGGCTTACAAATAATCATACTACGTTAATGAATTTCATTCGTTAATCTACTTATCTGGGTTGATGATTCATAGGGTTTGTAATGCCCCAAGATCCCATCACAGGATGTCACACGGTGCTTAAGGCCACACGTGACCTCAAGATAACCCTCTGAGCCTGTCATCACCTCTATAACTTACTATGACAATAATCAAGTTGCAATAAAGAAGAATAATCATGTCATGAACATACTGGAATACAAAGAAATACTATCCTGTACAATCAAAATACTGAAGTTCTGTACATACTGGTACTCTAGTCTGACAAAGCCTCTACTACATAAGACTGAGGAGCCATTGGGACAGATCCCCAACTGGCCCATACTGAACTGGAAATAAACAACCATCTACTATTAAGACAAAAATCAGGGACATAGGTCCTCAAACCATAAGGACTCACCAACTGTACGAATGTAGATGAAGCTACTCAAAGATCACTGTCACTGCCGAGAATGAGCACCTGAACCTACATAACGAGAAAATATAGAACACAGAAGAGTATGAGAATCAGTACTTGGGAATGTACTGAGTATGTGGGGGTACAGGCAACATTTAAATAATAGCATAAATGTATAAGAAAATCATGCATGCTGATAATAATGACTCTTTTTCGCTTGAGTTACCTGAAACATATTTTCCATAAATCATCAATAATAACACATGCTTTATAAATCTCACAAACTGTTGGACTCAACTCAAACTCTTTGACTGATGACTTAGAGTGACTCGGTAACTCATGAAACTTGGACTATTATGGACTTGGGAGTTTCTTATAACCGACATAAACAATGTGAGCTTACATAGAGTCCAACGTCTTGCCCATGTTGGGGAGAGCTGTTCTATCCTTGCCATTGGAGTAGAACCTTAACTTTAGTGATAATTGTCTTGGCCTTTAGACCTTAATGTTAATCCTATGGTGGCATGTAGTTCTGAGGAAGTAGGATGCGCTGAACCAATACTTCCCGCTCGGTGCTAAATACTACTCCCAGACTTAAGCTCAGAATGCGTTAGGAAATCCACGTTAATCAACTCAAGGTTCTATCATGAAGACCAAAATATAAATATATATCTCACTTGTAAATCATAATCAACTTTTGGATTCCTAACTCGACTAAATCTCAAAATAATCTTTCTCATCATCAAGTACACTTGCTTTTCAAATCATATCAAGTATCAAATCTTCCAGAAAATATCATAGAACTCGTTCTTGACTCTCAAGCTCAATATCAATATATATTCAATAGACAAACTTCTCATGGAAAAACATAAATCATGACACTTATCATAAATCACTTAGAAATTATCATTTCATGATAACAATAGACAACTCATGACATAAATTCTTAATATAAGAAATAAGGCAATAAAGTAGTCATATGTGTCAATCTTGTATAGCTCAAATCTCATAAGTCCTTGATAAAGTAATTTGAGTGTAAACCCACTTTGCAAAAGTCATGAAATTCAACAGAAATTAAATCTTTAGGCACAAGAACGAAAGAAGTGTTCTTGTTCAAAACCCCACATACCTTAATCGTTGAAATTGGATGAACTTTAGTGCTTGAGACTTTATCCACGCTTGAAATAAATAATTCCTGAAGCCCACACTATGAGGAACTTGATTGTTGAAGAAATTTTGAAGATTTATGGATGATTCTTGAAAGATTTATGTTCTTGATATAACCTTAGATATATTATCTCAAGAGAATTAGAAGAGAAAATGATGGAATTAGGGTTTGGATGGGATTCTCATATTTCTAGAGGCCTCCAAAAGATGAAAAAGACCAAAATACCCTTGCAAAAACGTCTCTAAATTGCTGGAAAAAAATAGCTGACGACATCCATGACAGGCCATCAGACCCGTGATAGGCCGTCACAAAATGTCATTACAAAAGGATCGAATTTTATGATTTTCTGCCTAAGGCTAACGACATCATCAGAAATGATGTCAGAATCGTGATGACATCATCAGAAATGTGACAGGCCATCAGAAACATCGTCACCCTTTTCCAGATTGACATGCTGGAGTAAAATGGGTATAACTCTTTTCTCCGGTATCGGATTTTGGAAAATTTGGTATCGTTGGAAAGCTAATTCAATTATCTATCTGTTGATAGGTCTCAAGCCCAAAAATTCCAAGTATAATGAGAGATATACTCGTTTGAAGTTGACTATACCAATATCCTTCCCAAGAATTCAATCGGTAAGGAATGTTTTGATTCACCCAATCGTTAGGACATATTTAAGGCCTTAATACACACCATCCTTGATCAGAAAACAACCCAAAACATTATAATTTATTTCTCATGAGCTTTATTCATGGTTGCACTATTGGTTAGAGTCTCGGGGTATTACAATATCTCCCCCTTGGAAACATTCATCGTCGAATGTGGCTAGATAGGCCAAGAACAAGAGAAAATGAGGACGTATAGCTGGAACGAGTCACTAAAAGATCTTACTTTATTCTAAACTTTAGAGTACTTCACAAAATGCATGAATCATAGAGAGAATAACCATATAGCTGAATACACTGGATTAGAAGGAAACTGGATTAGGGAAGAATAGTACCTTTGGCTTAATTTGAACTCGCGGAGAAGAGATGAGGGTATCTGGTTCGCATATCTGCTTCTGCTTCCCAAGTATCACCCTCGATTGATTGATTTCGCCACAGAACTTTGACCAAGGGAACTTCCTTATTTCTTAGTCTACGAACTTGATAATCTAGGATTTCAACTGGAACTTCATTATACGAAAGGCTATCCTAAACATCAAAACTTTCTGACGGATAAACTACAACAGAATCACCAATGTGCTTCTTGAGCATCGAAACGTGAAAGATAGGATGGACAGCTGACAACTCGGCAGGCAATTCAATCTTGTAATCTTTTTTCCCAACACAATTCAAAACTCTATAAGGACCAACGTATTGGGGACTAAGCTTTCCTTTCTTACCAAATCTTTTCACCCCCTTCATGGGTGAAGTATTCAAGTACGTCAGATCGTTAACCTCAAACTCAAGAACTCTTTTTCTCACATCTGTATATGACTTCTTACGACTCTAGGTTGTCTTCAACCTTTCTCGAATCAGCTTAACTTTCTCTATAGCCTCAAACAAAGCATCAGGTCCACTCACAGCAGCTTCACCCACTTCAAACCAACCAATGGGTGATCTACATCGCCTTCCGTATAAAGCCTCAAATGGAGCCATTCCAATGCTAGCATGAAAACTATTGTTGTAAGCAAATTCAATCAATGGAAAATGTTCATCCCAACTTCCTTTGAAATCAAGAACACATGCCCTCAACATATCCTCCAAGGTTTGGATAGTCCTCTCAGCCTGACCATCAGTCTGCAGATGAAAAGAGGAGCTAAGATGAAGTTGGGTACCGAGACCCTTCTGAAAAGCCCTCCAAAAAGAGAAGTAAATTGAGTACCCCTGTCGAAGATAATAGACAAAGGAACTCCATCCAATGTGACTAACTCTCGAATGTACAGCTTAGCATAGTCCTCTGCGGTGAAAGATGTATGCACTGGCAAGAAATGCGTGGACTTAGTTAACCTATCTACAACGACCCAAATCGAATCATGATGACGTCGAGAAGGAGGTAAACCAGTCATAAAATCCATATTTACTTTCTCCCACTTCCAAGTAGGAATACTAAATTCTTGCATTATTCCACCGGGTCTTTGGTGTTCTATCTTAACCTGTTGGTAAGTTGTACACTTCTCTACGAATTTTGCTATATCCTTTTTCATACCATTCCACCAATAGATTTCTCGCAAATCGCGGTACATCTTGGTAGCATCGGGATGAATAGAATATCGCGTGCCATGCGTTTCAGCCATAATTCTCTGCATTAAATCTACAACATCAGGCATACATAATCTATTCTGATATCTCAATACACTATCTCCCCCTTGGGAGAAAACCTCCACCTTTTGGTCTTTAACTGACTCTTTCAGTCTGACCAAACTAGGAACCATATCTTGCTTCTCCTTTACTTCCAAAACTAGAGAAGACTCGGAACTACTCTGGACCCAAACATTACCCTCAGCTGAATCAAGCAATCTAACTCCCAACCTAGCAAGATGATGCATCTCACGAGCTAACTCCTTCCTATCTTCCTCGAACTGTACTACACTACCCATGGACGACGTGCTAAGGGCATCTGCCACTACATTGGCCTTGCCCGGGTAATACAACACATTCATATCATAGTCTTTTAACAATACTAAACATCGCCTCTGACGAAGATTCAAATCTCTCTGAGTAAACACGTACTGCAAACTCTTGTGATCCGTAAAGACATCAACATGAACACCGTACAAACAATGTCCCCAGATTTTCAAGGCAAAAACCACTGCAGCTAACTCGAGGTCATGGGTCGGGTAGTTCTACTCATGTGATTTCAACTGTCTGGAGGAATAGGCTATAACCTTACCTTTCTGCATCAACACGCAACCCAACCCAACTCTAGAAGCATCACAGTACACCACAAAATCATCTATACTATTTGGAAGGGTCAATATAGGGGCCAAAGTGAGTCGAGTCTTCAACTACTGAAAACTCTTCTTGCAAGAGTCAGACCACAGAAATTTAATTTTCTTTTGGGTCAAACTAGTCAAAGGAGATGCAATGGAAGAGAAACCCTCAACAAAACGATGGTAGTATCCAGATAGACCCAAGAAACTCCTAATATCAGACGGGGAAATAGGTCTAGGCCAATTTTTCATAGCTTCTATCTTTTGAGGGTCAACTTGAATACCTTCAGAAGAAATAATATGACCCAGAAAAGCAACTGACCTTAGACAAAATTTGTACTTGCTAAATTTGGCAAATAGTTGATGATCTCTAAGGGTTTGCAAGACTATTCGGAGATGATCTGCATGGTCGTTCTCACTTCAGGAGTATACAAGAATATCATCTATGAACATAATAACAAACATATCCAGGTACTGTCTGAACACCCGATTCATGAGGTCCATAAAGGCTGCTGGGGCATTTTTTAGCCCGAAGGACATGACCAAGAACTCAAAATGTCCATATCGGGTGCGAAAAGCTGTCTTTGGGATATCACACTCCCTAACTTTAAGCTGGTGATAACAGGATCTCAAGTCTATTTTTGAGAAATAGTTAGCACCTTACAGCTGATCAAACAGGTCATCAATTCTAGGAAGAGGGTACTTGTTCTTGATTGTGACCTTGTTAAGCTGACGATAATCAATGCACATCCACAATGAACCATCTTTCTTTCACACGAACAGAATGGGTGCACCCCAAGGAGATACGTTAGGCCTTATGAAATCCTTATATAGACGATATTTGAGTTTCTCTTTCAACTCCTTAAGTTCTGCGGGGTCCATACAATATGGAAGAATAGAAATAGGCTGCGTGTCGCGGAGAAGATCAATCCTAAATTCTATCTCTCTATTGGGAGGTACCCCTGGGAGATCTTCTGGAAAAACATCACAAAACTCATTAACAATGCTGATCGACTGAATGGTCAGAGTCTCGAACTTAGTATATTTAACTCAAACTAAATGATAGATGAAACCCTTGGATATCAATTTCTTAGCTTTAAGATAGGATATGAAATGACTCCTGGGAAATACAGAATTTCCGGACCACTCAAAGGCTGGCTCATTGGGAAACTGAAACTTGACTACATGGCTATGACAGTCTATAGACGCATAACAAGAGTGAAGACAATCTATACCCAGAATAATGTCAAAATCAACCATGTCTAGATCAATCAAATCTGCAAACAAAACTCTGTGAAGGACAGTGATAGGACACTTCTTATATACTTGCTTAGCAACAACAGGTTCACCTACTAGAGTAGAAACTAGAAAAGGCTCAGGAATCTTTTTAGCATTGATCTCAAAATTCACAGCCACTAACGGAGTCACATAAGAAAGACTTGACCCAGGTTCCATCAATACATACACATCAAAATGAAATACACAGAGCGTACCAGTAACAACATCTGGTGAATCCTCCTACTCCTGGCGGGGTGGTATAGCATAAAAGCAATTCTGGCGCTGACCACCGGCAGTACTAGATAAGGCACCCTGAGGAGGAGTAGGACAAACCCAAGGGGCTGGAGCACTAATAGCCTGACTCTAGGGACGAGCATCACGGCTCCCCTGTCTAGCATATAGGCAATCCCTGAATTTGTGGCCCAACTTACCACAACTAAAACAACCTCTTTGCTCAGCCATACACTCTCTAGAATGCATTCTACCACCCTTAGCATACGGGGAATATTTAGGTCTATTACTCACACTGTGCTGAGACCTAGACACAGTAAGTATATTACCCTACTCCTGCCTGACTCTGGATATGGGAGTACTAGCTGATAACGGTGCTGGCACAAAAGAATAGCTCTAAAACTGAGGGTGGATCCCTCAAAAAAAATCTACTCTGACTATACCACTGCTGCTCTGATCTAACTCTCTTATTCCCTCTCACTCACTCTCTCTTTCATCTTGTCTGCTTCAATATGCTGGGCATGTATCATCAATCTAGAAAGATCCATGTCCCTATTGAGCATAGCGGACCTACACTTTTTCACAACATAACTCGATACGCCAGTCAAAAACTTACTCATACTGGTCCTGGAATCATCCATCATACCGGGAGCATACTTAGACAACTGGTTAAATTTAAGACAATATTTCTTAACTGTCATGGAGCCTTGTCTCAAGTTCATAAATTCTTCTAGTTTTGCTTCCCTCAGCTCTGGGGGAAAGAATCGGTCTAAGAACGCGTCCTGGAATAACTGCCAAGTCATGGGAGCGGCATCCTCCCCTCTACTCTTCCTCCAAAACTCCAGCCAATCATAAGAAACATATTTCAAGCGATAAAAAGCTAACTCCACACTTTCTTCCTCTGTTACATGCATAATTTGGGTGATCTTTTTTGACTCATCAAGATATATCTGCGGGTCCTCACCTACCCTTGACCCATAAAACTCTGGCGGATTCATCCGCATAAAATCCCAAACTCGAGCTACTGTGGAATTACCTTCTTGTGAAGGTGGAACAGCGGCCTGAACATTGGCCTGAGCATTGGCGGTAACTGGCTGGGCTAGCACCTGAAAAGCTTCCCAAAATTTGGCATGAGTCACCGTATCATTTAGAGGATCAAAAGTTTGAGGTCGTTCGTTGTTTCTACAAGCTCTACGAAGAGGTATTTTTTGTCATAAGAGAGCACAAATTAATAGCAGAGAGAAACAGTCATAAGCATGAAAGACTTCTGAAAGAAAGAAATGACTTTTCCTAAAACGTCCTGTAGCCTCTTGCTCATAGATGTGGCGCGCTACACACCGATGATCAAGACTCTACGTAATGCGGCTCTTCAGACTCCATAGGACTCCTTCAAACCTTATGCTATGATACCAGGCTTGTAACTCCCCAAGATCCCATCTCAAGATTTCACACGGTGCTTAAGTCCACACGCGACCTCAAGCTAACTCTCTGAGCCTTTCATCACCTCTATAACTCACTATGACAATAATTAAGCTATAATAAAGAAGAATAATCATGTCATGAACATACTGGAATACAAAGAGATACTATCTTGTACAATCAAAATACTGAAGTTCTGTACATACTGGTACTCTAGTCTGACAAAGCCTCTACTACATAAGACTGAGGAGCCATTGTGACAGATCCCCAACTGGCCCGTACTGAACTGGAAATAAACAACCATCTACTATCAAGACAAAAATTGGGGACATAGGTCCTCGAACCATAAAGACTCACCAACTGTACGAATGTAGATGGAGGTACTCGAAGATCACTGTCGCTGCTGAGACTGAGTACCTGAACATACATCACGAGAAAATATAGAACACAGAAGAGTATGGGAATCAGTACTTGGGAATGTACTAAGTATGTAGGGGTGCAGAGAACATTTAAATAATATCATAAATGTATAAGAAAATCATGCATGCTGATAATAATAACTCTCTTCACTTGAGTTACCTGAAACAAATTTTCCATAAATCCTCAATAATAACACATGCTTCATAAATCTCACAAACCGTTGGACTCAACTCAAACTCTTTGACTCATGACTTAGAGTGACTCAGTAACTCATGAAACTTGGACTATTATGGACTTGGGAGTTTCTTATAACCGACATAAACCATGTGAACTTACATGGAGTCCAACGTCTTTCCCACATTGGGGAGAGTTGTTCTATCCTTTCCATCGGAGTAGAACCTTAACTTTAGTGATAACTTTCTTGGCCTTTGGTCCTTATTCTTAATACTATAGTGGCACGTAGTTCTGGTGAAGTAGGATACGCTGAACCCATAGTTTCCGCTCGGTGCTAAATACTACTCCCAGACTTAATCTCAGAACGCATTAGGAAATCCACCTTAATCAACTCAAGGGTCTATCATGAAGACCAAAATATAAATATATATCTCACTTGTAAATCATAATCAACTTGTGGATTCCTAACTCGACTAAATCTCAAAATAATATTTCTCATCATCAAGTACACTTGCTTATCAAATCATATCAAGTATCAAATCTTCCAGAAAACATCATAGAACTCATTTTTGACTCTCAAGCTCAATATCAATATATATTCAATAGACAAACTTCTCATGGAAAAATATAAATCATGACACTTATCATAAATTACTTAGAAATTATCATTTCATGATAACAATATACAACTCATGACATAAATTCTTAATTTAAGAAATAAGCTAATGAAGTAGTCATATGTGTCAATCTTGTATAGCTCAAATCTCATAAGTCCTTGATAAAGTAATTTGGGTGTAAACCCACTTTACAAAAGTCATGAAATTCAACAGAAATTAAATCTTTGGGCACAAGAACGAAAGAAGTGTTCTTGTTCAAAACCTCACATACCTTAATCTTTGAAATTGGATGAACTTTAGTGCTTGAGACTTTATTTACACTTGAAATAAATAATTCTTGAAGCCCACACTATGAGAAACTTGGTTCTTGAAGAAATTTTGAAGATTTATGGATGATTCTTGGAAGATTTATGTTCTTGATATAACCCTAGATATATTATCTCAAGAGAATTGAAAGAGAAAATGATGGAATTAGGGTTTGGATGGAATTCTCATATTTCTAGAGGCCTCCAAAAGATGGGAAAAGACCAAACTACCCTTGCAAAAACGTCTCTAAATTGTTGAAAAAAATAGCTGACGACATCCGTGACAGGCCGTCAGACCCGTGATAGGCTGTCACGAAATGTCATCACAAAAGGGTCAAATTTTATGATTTTTTGCCTAAGGCTGACGATGACGTCAGAAATGTCATCAGAAACGTGACGACGTCATCAGAAATGTCGTCAGAAATGTCGTCACCCTTTTCCAGATTGACATGCTGGAGTAAAATGGGTATAACTCTTTGTTACGGTATCGGATTTTGGCAAAATTGGTATCGTTGGAAAGATAATTCAATTATATATCTATTGATAGGTCATGAGCTCAAAAATTCCAAGTATAATTAGATATATGCTTATTATAAGTTGACTATACCAATATCCTTCCCAAGAATTCAATCGGTAAGGAATGTTTTGATTCACCCAATCGTTAGGACATCCTTAAGGCCTTAATACACACCATCCTTGATCAGAAAACAACCAAAAATAATATAATTTATTTCTCATGAGATTGATTCATGGTTGCACTATTGGTTAGAGTTTCGAGGTATTACAGGGTTAATCGCATGATCATGGTCTCCCGACCTCTAATCGTTTACCTAATTTGGACATTATAACTACATCATTGAGCGGGGATGTAATAATCCAATCAAGTTCTTAAATTTATCATCCTACGTTTATATCAAGTAAGGCTTCTAGGTACATCCCTATCCTAGATGCTAATTCAAAATCATTATTTTATAAAAGACTACTAACCTTACCTTGCTTATCCCCATGTTCTATCTTCCTATTCCCCCTTCTGAGATCACAAGGTAGACAATAAATATATTCTAAGGGTAGCTAATCCTTAAAATAGTTAAAACAAGGATAAAGAAACAACCATAATGATAATCAATTTAATAAACTCAATTCAAAATAAAAGTATTCATGATCTTGGCCTTAACCCCAGAACGGGGGCATTTAGCCTCTAATCGACATAACCATAGTCAACATAATTGAATACATGTTATAATCTATCAAAAATCTAAATCAAAGAAGAATAAACACTAAAAACCTGTGTAGTGGCCTCCTATCCAGTCCAAAGACATCCAAAAGTATCTTTACAAAGTGAATAACGTGTGCTATTTATAGTTAACCAATCTTAGGTCTGTCGGAGTAGGATATTGCGTGCTAAAGGACCACTGGAATGAACAAGATTTGCGGGGCATATACCACCGCTCCAAAGCATGATCGGCCTACCTTAGACCATCGGTATGGATCCTATAGAATCCTAGTGCATGGTCCTTGGAGCACCGGTATGAAGGGGGCTGTGCGGGCTTATCTACGTGCCCTCACTGGAATTTGCTTCTCAAATTTTGGTTAAGTGTTTGGGTCCCTCCTTTTATCCAATCCTTTGGTGTTATTTTCCCTTTAATTTCCAGATTTTGCACCATCTTTATATCACCATAATCAACTCCAAAAGCATCCTAAATTATCAATGACATGAACGACGAACTAAAAGCTCAATCTAAGCGCTAGTCTCAAACAATTAACGCTAATATGTATTGTTAAATCTTAGCTCATTTTAAATGAACATTGCACACTTACAACAAGTTTTTAAACATAATATTACACATTCAAACCATAAGGAACTCATTTAATACACTAGAATCCATCGAGAACAACTACAACAACACCTAGCTCAAGCTAGTAATACTAGTTTTCTCGGTTGAACTCTAAATGATCAATTTAAACCCAAACTTGTTTGAAAAAACTTATACACATTGTTATCATATTATTGAATACTTAATGCTTATTTATATCATCATCACACGTAAAGCACACGAATTATCCTCAAAACAAGACTTAATCAGCTAGAATAGCAATACTAAAATGCATAAATACACTCAACATCACCACCCCACACTTAAATCCTTGTTCTTCCTCGAACTTGTTCGTCCTCGAAAAACTCTTTACTCTAAGCATCATAAGCTGAGGTGACTCTACTCTTCTACTACTTTAAGACACTCAAGCTAGTACTACAATGACTACACAGAATGTAAGTTTCTACGCTAAGCATGTTATGTACACAATTGATAGTTCAAGAACAATATTTACAAATATCCTAGCCTTAAGAGTGTACTCAACATGTGGAAAACTCAAGCAATATTGTCCACTACAAGACATCATATAAATCACCCAGCTTTATTAAACATATGCTCCCGCAATATGAGTGTTACCCATAGACACTCACAATAATGAAATTAGAATAAGATGTTTACATGAATCAAATTTCTCTCACTCTTACAAAGAATTCACAAGTTACTAATGATGACCATATGTTTTACCTTAGTGTAATACTCTATTAATATCAGAATGTTAAGCCTAGGATCAAATAGGTCTTTTACAGGTTGTAATGCAGGCTAAAGGACGGGTAGGAATTATTTTGGCCAAGAATTGAAGCATCCGAGGTTTGGACCCTTAGAAAATTTCCAGGAATGTTATTCTTCAAACCCATTATGACTCATGGTATGAACAGTAAGTTGGGGTACGAGTGTTGAAGTCCAATCATAAGCTAACCAGTGTTAGTTGGTAGGATGATTTTTGGATACTGGAATGGATACGACTTGAGGGTATGAGTCGTAAGGCATGGGTACAAGTTATATAAGTGACTCGTAAGGTGGTCAGTGTTTGATCCTCCTGATGTTACATTCTGCTAGGGATATGGATCGTATATTGAGGTTACGACTTAGGTGGATGAGTCGTATACTAGACAGTATCTGATCCATGGTTGAGGCTTGGTTACGATCGGGTGGGTATCAATCGTAAAAGAGGTTACGACTTGTAAGGAAGACAGTCATAACGCTTTGTTGGATTTTTATGGGATTTAAGTAAGGGGTATTTTGGATATTTCCCTACTTACCCTAATAAGAACCCACGACTTTTAATACATTTAGGAGGTTATTTACCATATTACTTTATTATTACATACCTAGAATCTCTTCCAAAACATATCATAATTCTCTCAAGAGATTTTGGTGAAAAGAGTTAGGGTTTCAACTAAGGGATTACTTTAGGGCTGGTCTTGGGGAATTATTTCCATCAATCTTCTTGGTTTAAGGCATGGTTCTCTTCCCTACTTGTAATTTCAATTAAAGGCATGGTTATATGATTGATTTTATGGTTTTTTTTTAATTTTGCATTATTTTGGTTTTCAATCATTGATTAGGGGGTTTTGATGTTAAAGGTTTGGTTATGATTTCTTATGGTTTTAAGTATGTTTTCTATGCATTAATGGTGGTTTTGGATAATGGAATTGCATGGTAATGGTTCAATGGTAATGGAATTTTGTTTTGATTGTACTATGCCCCCAAGGTGTTTGATAAAATGCTTATAAAGATATGTTCATTGCATTGACTTATGTTAATGGAACTCTTGCTTGTTTTCAGCTTATATATGAAACCTTAAATGTTTTTTAGTGGCTTACAAAGGTTAATGGCTAATTGGTAATGCTTGTGGAGAACATGTTAGTCTCTCAAGAGGTTAATATGGTAAACGGAAAGGGCACCGAGAGTCCCTTAATCTAAATGGTTTGGCTATGGATAATGCTTGTAAGTATGATAGTATGACGATACCACTGGTTTGTCAAATAGCCTTGGTTAATAAATGGATAATTAGATTGTTTGGACATGGTTTAATTGGACATTAATGTTGGGAAGTGTAAGCTAAGTCATGGAAGGTGGCGATCCCAGGGGGATCAAAACCGAAAACTCATATTTTCCAATATAAAGGGTCTTCGATAGCCATGTGCGAGTGTCATGTTTTATTGGATTGATGTACTAGTCATCTCGAGGTTATTGCATGGTCGTGTGGCTACATGCACCGCGACCCTTTCAGTAGGGGGAGCTGAACCCATATGGTCCGTTAGTGGTAGGACGGCTAAGCTACACAACCCAGGTTAAGATTTTAAATGGCATGCTAAACTCGGTCCTTTTCCCATCACTTATATATATGTATGGATGTTTGTATTGGACTATTTTCACTTATTTTTTGTAAATGGAATTACTTTATTCTTTTTCCATGATTTATGATATTGTTCACCCACTAACCTGTCTACTGGCGGCTGTATACCCATGCTATGTAGGAAATGGATGTTCGAATTCTCCTTCATAGTACTTGATTCAAGAACAACTTATTGTACTGAAGTGGTGAGCTTCCATCATTTTGAATGACATCATTTTATGTTAGACATTCATAGACTTTTGATTTTCCTTTTGGATATTTGTTTTGGCTATGGTTGGGGGCATGTCCCCATTGGATATTTGTATTCTTTTGGATAGAGGCTTTATGGTACTTCTGCGGGTCGAAATAGGCAGGATCAGTATTGGTGTCAGACTTGGCATTGGAATAAGCTGAGGGTTGGCATCATCGGACATAATTTCTCACTGTTCCATCGTATCACATTTTGGGTTTGACTTTTATGTTATGTTTTAATATTCTCTTTGGTTTGGTATGGTATGGATGGTTGGTTTGGTATGGACAGACTTGGTTGGGTCGATCATGGTTGTGACCCTATCCCAAAGTCTTCATGAGAGCATTACGTTCACACCTTAAATCCCCTTTGGGACATACAGGCACCCGTAGTAGTAAGGCCCAAGAGATCCAACCTATAACCCTGTACATCTCATACATAATATGATAACCAAAAGTTCTGCCAAATATGATACAATGCACGATGAGAAAAATTAAGTGGACAAGCACAAAATTATAAATACAAGACTTGGACATTAGGGCCACCACATCTAAGAGACAAGACACTACCATGCTTAATTTTACATTAGTCTACAAAGCTTCTAAAAGATACATAGAAACTTAGTTAAGGTCGAGACAAACCCCCACCTTAGTCTTAACTACTGTACAATACCAAAATATATAAAACAGACTCGGAAAGCTCTAAATCAAATTGGAGCTCACTAATAGACACTGAATATCTCGTGTTCCTACTAGCGAGGTATATTAGATGAAGTAATTTTTCCTGCAGTATGAAATACAGGCCCCCCGTGAGGGACATCAGTATGAAAATATGTACTGAATATGTAAGGCGGAAGGTAACAACACATGATACAAGATCTCAATAGAAATCAGATACAAGTGTATGAGTAGTGCTAGTAGACCACCTTTATATATGCTTATGGGACTAGGTACATTACATTCTTTTCTTTATTTTTACCCTTCTTTCTTCATAATCTTTGTGGGCCGTATAATGAAAATAACCAGTTAATCAATGGTAAATAGACAAATCGAGATCGGCCCATTCTAGGCTTACGCCCCTAAGCTGCCACCCACATATGAACATTAGGATTGGACCATGCTAGGTTTTTTCCCCTGAGCTGCCACCCACATATAAAGGTATTGAGATTGGCCCATGCTAGGCTTATTCCCCTGAGCTGCCACCCATTTTATAGATTCTGTTACTTAGTATATTTAGCCTTTGGTGGTCATAATATTATGGTACCTTGAAACAATAATCTACCAATAAAAGACATATAAATAAACACTTAATGCAATGTCAAAAAGGTATGGGGCATATTGTACATGAATGAGATTTTTAGGAGCTGAAAATAACATACGGGTCTTATTTGACTTAAAGGAGAAATCTAGAGACTTACTAGTGAATGTAAAAATACAAGTATGATAATCTGTCTGTGGTGAGATATTTTAACACATTGGGGAGCGGGTGCAAGGTCGTTATCTAGATATGAGATCGTATGTTGCTATTAGGTATTATTTACTATGGGAAAGCTTTAGAAGCTTACATTGTACCAAAAGTGCTAGATTTCATGCCAAAGAATACGTTATATAGTAGCCTTACATATCTGGTTGTATAACTCCGAAACTAGCCCAACTTTACTTTCCGCCTTTTAGATTACTTATCTACAATAACATGCATGAAAAACTAATATTAGCAACCAACCAACACATTTGGGAAACTTGACTTCACCAAAATAGTAGTCGGGCATTAAGCCCTTAATTTATCAATCAAGGGTGTTAATTTAATCCTTTTTCTCCTCCAATTACATCAATATACCATACAAATTCTGGTGACATCCTCCGAAACAACTTTGGCTTTATTACACCCTTGATGTTCCAGCTTTTGACGAAATATTTTAGGCCTTTTTCTTAGGATAATTATATGTTTTCAAGCAGCCATTCTTGTATTTAACATGGTATTTTAGTGCTTTAAGGATAAGAACTGAGTGTGAAAGATAACTTGGACAATGTGAGCAAAACAGAGGTAAAATATGCAGTGACGACTTAGGCGACGGACCATTGACCTTGCGACGATCCGTCGGTCTAAACCGTCGACCAAAAATAGAAGTCATAGAATCTGTACATCCTGTGATGGTCCAGTTGATGGGCCGTCGGCTCTGCGATGAATCGTCATTCTGAACCATCGCCAAGATACAGAACGCATAATCACTGGAAGCCTTATGACAATCCAGGCGATGAACCGTCGACCGTGCGATGGGCCATCGTACTACCCATCTCCCAAAAGCAGAGAATGGAGTCACAGGAGACCCAGCGATAGTGGACGCGATGGACCATCAAACCTGCGATGAACCTTCACTTGACCCGTTAACCATAAAGCAAAAAAAATGAGTTTGAATTTTAAAACCCCAGTTCTGGAATCATATAAATACCAAGTATTAGGGTTTAGTTCATATCTTTTATCATTAGTTTCATACTTTCTCCTCTATGGAGAGCGGTGTACACTTTTCATTAAGATTTGAATTTAGATATTAAGATCTGATTATTAGTTTTGATATTTTCCATTGAAGATTGAGAAGAACAATATTCTGACTTTTGTAAGTGCCCTCTTGAAGCCATTTATGAACATCATTATATCTTTGATTTTTTATATGGAGATGAGTATCTAAACTCCCATAACTAGGGTTATGGGAGCCTTGATGTAGAGAACTATTTTAGGGTTGTGAATTGGTTTGATTCCTAACATCTATCGAAATTGCATGAATCATTCTTCATTATAATGACATCTCTTGGTTGCAAACTTGAGAAGTGGGCCCATGAAATCCACTTGTCTGACGAGAAAATGGACGTTGGGAAAAGAAGTGATTCACATGAACTCCATAGGTTTACCCTTTGGGTTAACGGGTTGGTGTCTTAACAGGATCAACACTCATGATAGTGTTATTGAATAATGCATGAATCATTTACATTCGAGAGAAGTAAATGGTGAAACACTCATTAGGTTGAGAAACACGTGGGTAATGCTTAGAATTCAATAATTCTTGCAATTGAATACATAAGTTAGAATTCGAACACAAACTCACAACCCTAATTGTTTGAACATCTTGGTAAGCATAACCCTAGTTAATTTATTCTTATTAAAATTACATCTACATTAACTCTCAGTAGATGGAATTTTGTGTGACACAAATACGAAAGAACACTGTTAACATTTCAAAACCCCCTTTATTTCGGTACCTTAGATCAACAGTCTAATAACAGTCACAATACTTAGTGAACACGGTGTTCCCTGTGGGATTCGACCCCCAACCCAGTTGACTTCTATATTTTACAGCGACTGCTTACTCTCTCATAAGAGAGGTGTAATTTAGGCGTACCAAATTTTGGCACCGTTGTTGGGGAATATGGTTGTCAATTAAGTTTGTGTTTGTTAATTGACCTTTGGTCAAGTTTCCCAAATTTCTCTTTTGTTTGTTTTTTTGTTTTGTGTAGGGGAGTTGTTATGTATGCCAAGTACATGGAGATCGGGTTCACCGTTATTACCAATACATCCGGAACTGCACCTAATTGGCAGAATGGAAGATCCCCAAGATGCTGAGAGACTAGCTGCGTTGGCTAGAGCTCAACTAAATCAGTAGAATAATGGTCAGAGGCACGTCATCCTAATCTTGATGATGATGATTTGGGGGATGATGACTTGTTAGATTCTATTAATCCTATTAATGGTCAGAGCTCAACATCAATAAATGTTGACCGAAGTCAACTAATAAATCTTTATAACCATAATTTCGCACAAATCACACTGAAATACATTGGGAATCGTGTGAATCATCCCCACACCTCAGAAATACCACGAAGCAACCACGGGGAGGGGTAAAATGGACAAAATACACAGATAAATATTTCACAAATATCATCAAAAATCAAGTCATTACGGGGAGATTCTGAAAAAATAATGTAAAATAAAGTTTTTCTTTTCATTTTTGTTCTTTTTCGGCGTTTTGCCTTTTGATTTGTTCTTTTTTTGGGCTACGTTAGAGGTGCTTGACAAGCTTTATCTTCATTTGAAAACTGTGCCAGATGTGTCTGTCTGATAGGCACACTTGGACTAGGGTTCGGATGTTAAATAGGAACACGGCTAAGTTGGGGTCTAAATAAAAAATCTGGGCAAGTTCAGGGTGATCAACTTTCGTGAAAAGGTGACTTGTATAAAGTAAATGAAGACCAATTCAAAATTAAAACAAACAAAATAAAAAAATCTAGACTAGTATTTTTTTTTATCTAGACGCACTTTGAAAACCAAATCAAACATATTCAGAAAATGAAAAATATTTGGTAAGTCAAACCCTTGTAAAATGCTTGGGTTGTTGACGTTGGAATTAATCTCTTGGTTTACAGACATTGGATGAGTTGCCACTTGATGCTGAGACAGTTGAAAGAGGTTACAGCATAGGTACTGACCCAACAGGCTTACCAAAGATTCATGGTCTTCCAACATCATCCCTGTATAATTCGACAAGCAGTGGCTCAACTGATTCGTACACTGCTTCTCCTAAAAACCCAAGATTGTGCAAATCATTCCATTCTGGTGAACTACAGTCACCAATGTATGCTGGTGCAGATTCAAATGGCAGTGGGCGTAATTCTCTTGTCGGTCTTCATCCAACAGTTGATATGTAGGAGATATATCAAATGCTTTGGGTTGCCAGGCGCTTGGAACCTTAACCCCATCTGGCGCTGTTAAGGGCCATTATATATTTTTTCTGCCACAATGAAGATGTATGGTGATTGTGTCGCTCTTCAATATTATTTATTTCTATTGTGTATATAGAATGATTTTGAAGCTATGTAAGGAATAATAAGAAGTCAGCTTCCGCAAGCTGCAGCTTGTTATTTTTGTTTTCTTTGATAATAGCAAGTGAAGCCGGCTGTTCTATTTTAAGAAGTCCCCATTTGCATACTAGTTTCACGAGGAGAGGGAAATGACGGATAACGCTGTATAGTCTGCACTAATTTAGGAAGACGCTTGTTAGCATTGGTTCTATCATCTATATTTAGGAAGACAAACTTACCAAGCTAATTAGATATTAACTATATAGTAATACTTAATGCTATTTACATCCATTCGAGGAACATTACACAAAAAGATATAATATATGCAAGTGAAACATAGTTAACTGCAGTTTTCTTTTTTGTTACGCTCTTCAGCTGCCACGAAGTTGTCGCCGTTTATGGTTTTTCTGCAAGGAAGCAAATTATATGCTATGCTATCCACAGAAACCTATTTAGTAAGTTTATCCTCATCCATCCACATGTTAAACTGGGAGAAAGTGCAAGTATCTGAAGGAGAGAAGCATCGCGCACCTTAATAGTTACACCTTTATTAAGTCTATTTCTGTGAGTTTATTTAAAGCTGTTCAGCTTTCTTGGCTGATCTGCCGGTGAAGCAGCCAATGTCAGCACCTAACTTAGCTTTCCTCTTCCTATGGTGGAAGGAGAGAAAAAAGGATAAAATTAAACAATATATCCATTAGGTTAAATTTTTACACAAAAATTAGTACACTTGGAATAATTTATTACTTAATTTGACCATTCGCCTTCTTTTACAACAGTAACTGGCCATTTGGCCGCTTTCATTACATATCTTCTTCTTTGGCACTCGCGAACTTATCTTTGAGCTATTTCTCAGTTTTTTGGATTCTTTATTTTAGTTTTATAGTGGTCTTGCTCTTTTTTCTTTTCGTTTTTTTTATATATTTTTTTTCTCTTTCTCCTCGACGCCTTTCTAAATTAAAATGCCTTGATTTAAAATTCTAACGTATCGGAAAAGTGAAAAACTTTGATGACTGAATAATATATCAAAAATTTTGTAACATTAAAAGGATGTAGATATAATCAAATGTATAAATATTGTATGAACAATGTATACGGAGGTATGCACATTATACATCTTTGCTACATAGATATACATCATATATACATGTTTATGAATCATGTATACATCATATATCATTTATACAATATCGATATATGTTTATGCATTATATAATTATTTATACTATATGGATACATTATATATACATTTCATTTATAAAGTTTGAGAAGTTATAAATGATTTTTTCTTGATAATTAATAAAATTATTATGTCAAAAAAAGTTCGTTTAGCCATGGGTTTATTACCATTTAAACACGGTCCACGTCTGGCTAAAACGCAAGTTCTTTTTTTTTCTTTGTTGACTTTTGAGTTTTTTCTTAAAATAAAACTACGACAAACAATATAAATTCTGACAGTTTGGAGCTTAATTATAGAAAAAATTGACATTTTGCACAATTACTGAAAATTTCTATTTTGTACCTGTCAAGATACATGGTTAGCTTTAGATACATCAACGAAGATACACTTTTTTCATAAAGATACATAATTAGCTTTCGATGTATTTTTTTCAATTTTGAATTTATCGAGATACATAATATATTCAACGAATATATATTTTTTTCTTTGCGAGATACATAATTAGCTCCTGATATATTTTTTTTGATTTTAGGTCTGTCGAGATACATAATTAGCTCTCGATTCTTCCAACGAAGATACATAATTAGTTGGAATATTTGTAATTACTTTGCAAAGATGGTGATTTGTGTAAATATGGTAAGTTAAAGTGTATGTTTATGTTATCTTTCTATAAAACTATGACTATATTTATTGTAAATTAATTACTTTAAGGGAAACCTTCACCCCTTAGCTTACCTAAGTCCTTAATTATACTACATAGAAATGCTTTAACATAATTATTTTAGATAGCAAAAATATCAATAATTTGAGAGACCTTGATTTCATGCGCTATATTTTCCATTTTTTTTTCTACGTCTTAAAAGTTTTGTCTCTCTTACTTTACCGATTTTATTTCCTACAATATAACTTTCAACTTTGACACATATTTAAATGATTTTTAGCCCAAAATTACGCGTTCAATTCTCTCTCTTTAAATGCTTCAAAAAAGATTTGATCTCAATTTTGCTGTTACTAAATGAAAAAAATCAATGTTCCTAGATTTTCCTGATGCTACATAATTTTTTCATTGAACAAGTTTTCATTTTAAGAGTTTCGTTTTCAGATCTACAATGGTGATTTTCAATTTCTTTCTCGGATTTATGTTCAAAATGCATTCAAAGTGTCATTTGTATTTTCACACTTAATTTGTTATTTTCTTTACCCTTTATTCTATTTCATTTAATTTCTTCTATTTCAATTATGTTCTTATTCGTATATTTGTATCAATGCATAAATTGATGACGTTTGTATACTTGTATCGATGTCTAAATTTATTTCAGATTGTTAGTTTCATTTGACATTTATATCCAACAAAAGTGAATTTGTACAATTCAAATGTATTTGTATCAGTAAATTCATACAATTGAAATACATTTTTAGATTCTGCAACATGTAATTCTATTAGTGACTTTTGTATGATTGAAAAGTATTTGTTACTGAGACTATGTGTTGTACATGTATTTAATATCAATAAAGTTTAATTTGCCATTGTATATATACTTATAACAAATAAATAAATTTGTACATGCATTTTTGAAGAATGATGACAATGTTTTTAATGAGTCTGTGGGTTGTATACGTATTTGATGTCATAAAAATAGTTATATATTTTGTATGTGATAGGGTCTGAAATTTGTAGTTATATATATATATATATATATACATATATTAAAATAAATAAATGAATGTATATGTATTTAAGGTCATACAAACAGTTATGTATTTGATGATAATGTTTAAAGGTCTATGTGTTGATATGTATTTGAGGTCATCAAAACAGTTATATATTTATACGTGAATAAAGCCTGAATTTGCAGTTGCATACATACTTCAGAATAATTAAATAAATTTGTATAAGTATTTCAAATAATGATGACAATTTTTAATGGGGTTATGTGTTGCATATGTATTTGTGGTGATAAAAATAATTATAAGATACATATTTGAGAATATAAAAATAGTTTGTATTTGGTAAATGCATATCTTGTGCAACCTATATATGTATATCAAACGATACATACTTATACAACTTGAACCATACAGACACAAATGATACTTGTTTATACCCAAATACAAATAATAAATTTGACATAGGAATATAAAATAATTTATATAAAGTATATTGTTTGATAAAAAATATAAAAATAAAAAAAATGAGAAAGTGAAAATATAAAATACAAAGAGGGTAAAAACTTACCACATCCGGTGTTTACGTCAAACTAATGTAATTTGTCACGGTTAAGTAATTTGATAAAGTAAAATATACGCTAGTTAAGTATATTGAGTAAACTGAACTCTACATTCAAACATATGACATACATGTATTGACTTAGTGTAAACATCAAGTATGAGTAAGTTTTACTTTCAAAAAGAGTGACAGATGTGAAAATATAAAGGATAAAATGCAAAAACAAAAAGGCAAGAAAGAGAGAGAGAGAGTAGTGAAAATAAAATACGAGAATAAAAAGATAAAGAGAACATGGAAAGAAAGAGAGGCTAGGAATAAAAGAGATGAAAAGAGAGAAAATCAGTGGAAATATTTTTCTCATTCAAACGTATTTTGTGTTTTGAAACTCATTAAAAAAACTTCATATTTGAAACGGAAAAGGCTCAAAAATACCTCTGAACTATTCGAAATAGCTTTAAAATGTCCCTCATTAAATTTTTGGCTCAAAAATACCTCCCCCCATTAAATATTTGGCTCAAAAATACCCTTTCCTCTAACGGAATTCGGAAAAGGATTAAAAATATCCCTGAACTATCTAAAATGGGTCAAAAATACCCCTCTGTTAAATATTTAGCTCAAAAACACTCCTCTCCTTAACGAAATTAAATTATTTCGATTGAATTAAACCCTAACTTTAACTTTTTAACCCTAATACATTAATTTTTTTACATAAAAGTATTTTTTTAATTTTAAAAATAAGATAATGAAAAAAAGTATTTGAATTATAATATAAACTGGTTGAATTTGATTTGAAAAATAAACATATATTTATTCTAAAAAGGTATTTTCACTTTTACATCTTTTTAATCTTTAAAGAAATTAACGAAATATAAATTAACAAAATTAATGAAATATAAATTTTCACTTAAAGAAATTAACAAAATAAAAATTAAATGATGAACTTTATATAAATTAACGAAATAATCGAAATAATTTAATTTCTTTAAATACCCCTCTGTTAAATATTTGGCTCAAAAATACCCCTCCCCTTAACGAAATTAAATTATTTCGATTGAATTAAACCCTAACTTTAACTTTTTAATCCTAATACTATACTTTTTTGTACATAAACGTATTTTTTTTTAATTTTAAAATAAGATAATGAAAAAAAGTATTTGAATTATAATATAAATTGGGTGAATTTGATTTGGAAACTAAACATACATTTATTCTAAAACGGTATTTTCACTTTACATCTTTTAATCTTTAAAGAAATTAACGAAATTAACGAAATATACGAAATATAATTTTTCACTTAAAGAAATTACCGAAATATAAATTAAATGATGAACTTTATATAAATTAACGAAATAATCGAAATAATTTAATTTCGTTAAATACCCCTCTGTTAAATATTTGGCTCAAAAATACCCCTTCCCTTAACGAAATTAAATTATTTCGATTGAATTAAACCCTAACTTTAACTTTTTAACCCTAATACATTAATTTTTTTACATA
Source organism: Capsicum pubescens (assembly GCA_030864215.1). NCBI lineage: Eukaryota > Viridiplantae > Streptophyta > Magnoliopsida > Solanales > Solanaceae > Capsicum > Capsicum pubescens. The sequence goes on along the minus strand of CM061548.1, from coordinate 193,370,277 downwards.
AAAGTATTTTTTTAATTTTAAAAATAAGATAATGAAAAAAAGTATTTGAATTATAATATAAATTGGTTGAATTTGATTTGGAAAATAAACACATATTTATTCTAAAAAGTTATTTTCACTTTACATCTTTTTAATATTTAAAGAAATTAACGAAATATAAATTTTCACTTAAAGAAATTAACGAAATATAAATTAAATGATGAACTTTATATAAATTAACGAAATAATTTAATTTCGTTAAGGGAGGGGTATTTTTGACCCATTTCAAATAGTTCAGGGGTATTTTTGATCCTTTTCCGAATTCCGTTAGAGGGAGGGATATTTTTGAGCCAAATATTTAACGGAGGGGTATTTTTAAACCAAAATTCTAACGAAGAGCATTTTTGAGCAATTTCGGATAGTTCAGGGATATTTTTGAGCCTTCTCCGTATTTGAAAATATCTTCAATCAATCTTTAATTAATTGCGAATGTGATTTAAGAAAGTTGAATATTTTTTTTTAAAACTCAAGTTGTTACCTAAAAATAAGATAATTAACTATACTTGCATATGTATTTGATGTTGTCTTACAAATCAAATACATATACATATTATTATTTTCGATAATTAGAGAAAGATTGCGATCTGATTCTTAATTAATGAACCTAATTTGCTATTTCTAAACTTTCTCAGTTACTTTATTCTATATATTTGAAGTTATCCCAAGAAAGAACCTATATGATCAACCAAAAGGTACCAAAACGTGGGGATATAGGTATAAAATTGTTTTACATGTAGTCATGTTAACTACTAAATCATTTGTATTTTACTTTAGAACAGACGATTAGTGGAGTCAAAGAGGTTGGACCTCCAAAGATGGAGAAGCTATGCCCATAGTCACTTTACAATAAATATTTGTTTTAATTTTCAAAAGTATTCTAAGGGGTAAGATCTACACATTAAGATGTTCATTTTATTTGAAGAAGAGTAGCATTACAACATCTAAATTGTTGAACCTTTCTAGAAAGATGCTATAAACAAACACCAATTTTTTCTGTCAAAGTAATATTTTTTAGTAAATTATATACTTCAAATGAATTTTAATCGCAAAGTTCTTATTTGTATTCTCACTGTAACGATGCAATCCAATACCACAGTTCTAATAGACAAAGGAAGTACAAGAAATAAATCTCATGAATGTTAAGCAATCTCTTAAACATGGTAAAAGGTATAATTAGCGGGAGTAGCACATTTTCTATTAGTCTTCTATGTTATTAAATTTTAAGATAATTCACACCCTACATTTTGATTCTGAATTGATTATGAACACTGTTTCTTGAACTCGTCAAAGTACAAATCACAGTTTGATCATTAATAGTGAATCCTTACCTTAAGATGATAATTTCCTACTATACCAATTGTATAGTGGGAACTAAACTTGGTGAATTTTTTTGCTTTAAAGAAAAAAGCTAAACTTGATGAATTTACTTTAATAGTTTATTAGTTAAAAATTTGTCATAATTACCCGAACATGTATGCTCCAATGTGCAACATGATTTACAACTAATGACCTGAAGGAAGATGAGCAACATTTACGTGATTATCAAGGAACAACTTTTATAACAACCTTCCAAACGGAACCCACTTTGGAAGGTTCCTGAAATACTTCCTCTCCATTTTGTGTTAACATTCTGCAACTCTACCTCGATTGTAGCAGAAGTTTTCACCTTCTCTTTTCCTTTCACTTCTTTTTATATTCCCTTCGTTTCATAATAAATAAATTGATGGATTTTAACACACATATTAAGGAAAAATTATTAAAAACATAAATTTAGCACAACTTTTCATTTTTACCAAAAAAAAAAATGTTGATCTTGTAATACATTTTCAAAAGTTAATTGATTGTCAAATCATAAGGACAAATTTGAAAAAAAAATCAATAACTCACTTATTTTGAAACACCAATAAATATCCCAACAATTCACTTATTCCGAAATGGAAGGAGTACTTTACCCCATCAATGCAACTGCTTCTGCAGCCTATCATCCACCCAGTGGCGGAGCCACATGCAATTCAGGGGGTTCATCCGAACTCCCTTCGTCAGAAAATTATATTATTTTTATATGATCAAAAAATATTTTATGTATGTATTATAGATGTTGAACCCCCTTCGACTAGTTCGTATATTTACTTCTAAACCCCCTCAAAGAAAAGTCTGACTCCGCCACTGCATCCACCCACCGTAGAATGGAACCTCTGTCCGTAAAGTTTTTATTCTAAGTGTGACTTGACTTTTATTAATGTTTGATTTAATAAATAATAATGATACTCCCTCCGTTTCACAATAAGTGAATTGTTGAAGTATTTTTTAGTGTTCAAAATGAATGAATGGTTCACAATTCAAGGTAGATGTTGAAATTTTTTTCCAAATTTACATACCATAAAATGTGCATTGGGAGTGATGTATCATTATTAAGGTTTTGAAATCTGAAAAGGATAACAATGGAAAAACATAATAAATTTATGTCTTTACTTTTTTTTCTTAACATGTGTACAAAATTCCAATAATTAACTTATTAGGGAATGGAGGGAGTAATATAATTGCTAAATTCATTTGGTTGTAGGAAAGTAATTTTAGATAAGCTTACCACTTTGATGGAAAGTAGGATTAATTGGTTAATGAACTGCTGGTTCTCTCTGTCTTTAAACAGAATAGAGCAACTCCATCTACATGCTATTCTGAAAAGAACACCGAAAAAAAGGAGAGAAACTAGTTTCCTGAAGATACATAATCAAGTGCTTTCATTTTATTCTAGTCAAGAGCAAAAGCTATGTCCGATTCGAGGATGATTCTTGACTGACTTATTGTTATTAAAATTGTAATTGTGAAAAATATTAAACTGCGATTCTAAAATCATGTAATTCCTTACATCTGATGTCCGAGCCAGATTTTCAAAACTAATGATTTTTCATTAAGATTTTATTTTTTCTCTTTCTCAATTTGTGAACCCTATGTATTTAAGAATTTACAATTATTGCTTTAAAGTTTGACACTTCAAATTTAAATTTTCATGACTGATTCGATATTGATATCTTAGAAAGTTGGTTATTTCCTCTTTGGTTAATTGGTAGTATCTTTTAGTATACAAAATTGTTTGAATTAAATTATAGTGGAAACTAAAGTTATTAAAATGGGGAATTCATTCTTGAAAATATTCTATGTATCATTGTTTGTGATCTTTAAGATTTCATGAATGATAATAACCTATGTTCATCATGGATTTGAAATTGGTGGGAGTAGAGTAACTTTTATATTACTCCAACCAAATTAGAATCAAAGGTGAATTTTTTATGAAATTAGTTGAATAAATTTTTTAACTAACAGTAAGTGAAAAAATAATAAAAAACCTTTTAAGTTTTCTTTAGTTGAATGTTAATATCGTGTTGTGGTCATATAGTTGAATGGTTATGTCACATCGTGATTAAAACTAGATGAAATTTGTAATTATTTGGAGCTACATATATGAGATTCGTTAATCACCAAAGTGGTCGAATCTTTGAAGAAGTAATTCCTAAATAATGAATAACTTAAAATTAATTTATCACGATCTAAATTCGTTGTGAGTGATATCCACACTACTCACCTGATGGGAGAACCATCTACCTGAAAATACCTTTCCAAAGTCAACACTTAAAGAGATGATAAAACTAATCCATAAGTAGAAATATTCTATTCCAAATCAAAACATAAGTACAACAAAATGTGGAACATTGTACTTAACCAAATCACCCGTAGAAATCGAAAGTCGTCCATACCAAAACTATTAAAGATTGTCGAGAAAGGGATGCAGCCCCAACAATTGGAATGTAAACATAAGTCTAGAAACAAAGAACTATGCCAAAGAGGAGAGATTCCTTGGTAGCCTAGAACATGTTGCTAACCAGCCGCTGGAATCACAAGTGAGGTCTCGTAGGAGCTGCTGGAATATGTGCTGCACTCACAAAAGTAAAAGTAGGTGTGGTATCAGCACACAAGAAAACAACAATGTACTAGTTGGGTCATTTGGCCAACCCAAGATGAGAATATGAACATTTAGCTAAAATCTAGCATAACAAATTAATCCATGCTCAACAACATTCACTTAGTATAACAAACAATAATGCAGTTTAGGAATAAAACCAACTAGTCAACAAATTATCACCAAGTCAAGTTCAGTCAAGCCAAGTCAAGAAATTAAATAATTATCAACCATATAATATATTCCCCAATTCACTCATGAAATTGCCAAACTCACTTGAACCTAGTAGATACACGATATGGATAATACATCCACCCTTTAGCCATGACTTGCAGGAGAAAATTTCCGTCTATGTACTAAAATTAAGATACAAGTGTCTGCCAACCTTATTTCACCAATAACTTGTGGGAACATGCCAACTACTGAAACATCTCCCATTTAGCAATGAGGTAGGTCAAAAATCATACAACAACATAAAAATCCTTTGCATTGACCATACCAAACAACATGCACTAACGAGCCAAACTACAAAGTAGTTAACATGCACATATAACACAAATTAGATTATACTATATTATCATCACCTACTTCGAACCAAGCTTGCACAACTCCTCTAAGCCAGAGCTTTGCCCTTACGTGCAATTTTCGCTTGCTCTTGGTCTAGAACATACATATAAATACATAATTAATGAAATGATCTGATGAAAATTCTAACTCACACCCAATCCCTAAGGACAAGTTCATGATCATTCCTTTTCCGTTATAGGGCTTTCCTATTGTAATTCACCTAAAGCTACCAATTTCATGGATTAATTACTGAATTAATGAAATGCGAGAGTAAAGTAACCGTTAATAATCAAACCCATTAACTTATTATATAATTTCCTCCTTTGCATCATAAAATAATCAAAATTAATCCTAAAACCCTCCCTAAACTCCATAATAGCAATTTTAAGGCTTAATTATCAATTACATGTTAGCAGAAATGAATTTCTTACTTTTACAAAGTCAAACGAATAAAATTTGGAGGAAATTTCCTAAAATCATCCATCCATTGTCCCAAAATGAGTTTTAAAAAAATAAGTTACTTTAAAAAATTTTAAATTAAACTGCAACTTTCGTCGCTATAGCAAACGCTGACCAAGTCTGACCATCGTTATAGCTAGAATTATTTGTGCTACAGTGGCGGCCACTACAGCGGCATGCCAACCGCTAAGGCTGAATCGATGGGAGAAAATGTCCAATCTCACCCAAAAATTTCACTTTTCGTAACACACCTTAAACCAGGGACATTTTAAATAATGCCCTTTACGCTAAAATATTTTTGAGTGTTCTACTTACTCAAATTGATTTCGTAAATTTCTATGATTTTAATATCGTCATAGCTAACTAGAAATCAAATCAACCACCCCCAAAATTATCCAAATTACTTTCAAATTTCTATAGATCTAACCTCGCTTCGATTTCACGCGAAACTTGCCTAATCTGAAATTTTTAACATCCAAATTGAGAAGAATTTTAACATAAAAGTTTCAATGAGAGGTTTATACATAATGACAGAAATGATCATTACAACATATACAATTGGCCCATCATTCATCCCCAAATGATTAAATGCAAAAAATAGGCTAAAAAGGAGAAAAGAGAGTACCGATATCCTCAAATAATTGAGGCTACTTATACTGCATGTCTTTCTTAGTTTCTCAAGTGGATTCCTCAATTAGACGATGCTTCTATTGAACCATAACCAGAAAAATTTCCTTCATCCATAATTTTTGGATATCCCTTTCTAGAATCGCTACTGGTTTCTCCTTGTAAGCTAAGTCTTTATCTAAAAGAATTGAGTACCACTTAAAGATGTAGTCTCCATCCCTATGGTACCTCTTAATTATATAGACTTGTCATACAAGATGGACTCCTAACAATCCTAACAATAGAGCTAATGAAACACCCTGGGTTTTGACCCTTGAAAATTTACTGAGCTTTGAGCTTACTGCCCTGTGACTACTAACCATATGAGTCATATGGTGTGGGTACGGGTTAGGTGTCTCAATTTGTAAGGTGTCCAGTGAATGATGGTTGGGTTTCTGTTGTGGTTATGGGTTGGTGGTGATGAGTCATTAGGTGAGGTGGCGGATCATTAGGACGATCCTTTATTTAATAAAAAACTTAGTGACTTGACCTGGCTTTAAGTATGAGTTTCTCACTAAGATATGTAAGGATAAGTTACAAGTCGTTGTGGGAAGTCGTATATTGTCTAGTGTCAATCTCTTTGGATTCTATCTTGGGTACGACTGGACCATACGAGTCGTATGTTCTGGTCATGAGTGGGGGTTAGGGATTCGTATAGTGGACATTCCATGGATGTACAACTCACTGTCTTAGTGATGACTCAATGGTACGAGTCGTATGTTGTGGTCACGAGTCAAGGGGTCGACTCGTAACCACCTGAAATAATTTTACAGTTTTAAGTTGGGGGCATTCTGAACATTTCTCCTTTTTAACTCCCTTTGATACCAAGACATAAAACACCCTTTGGAAATTCACTAAAATATTATTCTCAATCAAACACTCCTAAAAATCTCTCAAACTCTCTGTTCAAGCAAGAGGCTAGGGTTTCTTCAAGACAATCAATTAGGGGCTTTCAAGAGTGATTCTCTTAGTCTTCCTTGATGTCTAAGGAATTTTACTCCTCCCTCATTGTTATTTTACAAAGATTATATGTTTTAATGTATGATTTTCATACTATTGTTATGATTTTGACATAATGGTTTTAATGTATGATTTTCATACTATTGTTTTGGTTTTGACATAATGGTTGGGGTTTTTGGATGTTCATGGTTGAATAATATTTCTCACGGATTAATTATGGTTTTTCTTTGTTTTAATATGATTTTGAACATTGTGGGATGCTTGGTAATGGTAATTGGATTTTGGGGTATTATGGATTCCCCAAATTACTTGGTTATGGTTTTGAAACTTATGTACCCTCAACCTATTTATTAAAATGCCAATGAGAATGATTTTGTCACATAGTTTAACTACTCTTGATATCTTTGCATTGCCTAAATGGTAATGGAACCTGAATTGTTCTAGTTGATTTTATATGGTTTGTAAAGGCTTTGATGGCCATGGTTTTGGTTTAATTGGAATCGTTGGAGTCAACTCGGTTTAATGGTTTAGTATATCATAAGAGGATAGACTTGCAAGCTCTAATTTTGATATGATGATACAAATAGTTAATGCTTAATAAAAGACTCCTTTATAAATGGTTAGAATGTGTGATTGGTTTTAATATGGGCTTAAAGGGGTTTGTGTTAGCAAAGCCGTAGAAGATGGAGGTCCCGAAGGGACCAATATTGGAAACTTGTATTTATCAATGAGAGGGTTGGTCATGGTGATCGTGTGCATGGTGTCACACTTATATTTTTGGAGATGTACTATTCATGATAGGTTTTATTCTCTGGTTTATACGGCTAACATGCACTGAGGCCCTTTCAGTAAGGAAAGCTGAACCCATATAGCCCGTGGGTGGAAAATTAGGACGACAGAGCTACACAACCCAGGTTAAGGTTTTAAATGCATACTAAACCAAATTCCCTATCCCGACACAGATATATATATCTATGTGATTGCATATGGTTATTTACTTTGGTTTTGAATAATGACATTATTTTATCTTTATCCTTGAGTACATGCTAGCATTCACTCCGCTAATCGTCTTTAGGCCCTGTATCCCCACACAATGCAGGAAATAGCCATACTACCATTCCTCCTACTCAATGACTCAAATTCGGGAACAACTTTGAGTCACATTAAAGTGGTGAGTTTCCATTCTACGAAAGACTCCATTTCATGTTATGGACTTCTTTTAATTATTTTATGTTTCTTGGATTTTGGTTTTGGCTATGGTCGGGGGCATGTCTAACCCAGATGTTATTTGATTCTCATTAGAGGCTTTATCAGGCTACTATGGGCATGGGTAGTGTCGGTATTGGTGTCAGCCTTGTTATTGGTATTGTGATTAGGGTTGGCACCGGTTAGATATTTAGTTCAGGTTGTTGAATTATGATTCTTTACATTATTTAATGTCCTTGAATTATTATTATTTTATCTTATTATATGTTTAAAATTCATCTGACATAGGGTATAGGGCAGTTACGATTTGGTATTGGGGGTGGCCTCCGGTCCTGGTTGGACTTGAGATACTTGACACGACTAGGTCCTGGTTTGGTTCATGTTAGGTTGGTATCAGAGCCCTAAGTTCATGGTTGATTAGGTGTCTGACCAAGCCTTATCAAGTAGAGTCTCTTTTAAGGGTGTGTAGCATGCCACACTCATAAGGGAGAGGCTATGAGGGATTTAGGAATATTTCTCTTTCTTATTTTCTGTTCTCGGGCTGTAGAGTCTAAGGTCCTAAAATCTTCTCTAATTCCCATTTGTTCGCTTTTCAGATCATGCCTTCCAGATGATCAAAAGCTCACGAAAACTCCTCTGTCCCACTCGACAACAATATTGATGGGACCCATCCTACTTATGGTGTCCAGATCTGGTCTAGGGGCCCAGTTCATATTGCCCTTCTGAAGTTCCATCAGTCCCCTCCAGTCTTTCTCGAGCTCCTAAGGCAGATGTGATGAATGCTGAGTTTCGTTAGTCTATCCATATGTTGGCATAATTGGTAGATTCTTAGGCTGAGCGTGGTACTTCTATTACTACATCTTCTGTGACCATAAGGGTTGGCCAGTTAATGAGGTTGAATCCTCCAACCTTTACCGGTGTTAAGGTAGAGGAGGATCCTCAAGTTTTTTTGGATGAGATGGAATCGATTTTTTAAGTTATGCATGCTACAAATATGTAGGGCATGGAGTTTTCTACCTACCAGCTGAAAGATGTGGCGTACCAATGGTATATGGAATGGGAATGGATTAAGGGTGACAATGCTGAGTCATCTTTGCTAATGATTTCTCTAGTGCATTTCTGGACCTCTTCTTTCCTCAAGTGTTGAGGGAAGCGAAGGCGAAAGAGTTTGTTAATCTAAAGTAAGGTAAGATATCGACCAAGTAGTATGCCTTAAATTTTGATCAGTTATTTCTGAATGCTCCAAAGTTGGTTTCTAGTATGAGGGCTAGAAGAAGGAAGTTCTCTTCTAAGTTGTCTCAAGACTTGATTTTGGAGAGTAAGTTTTCCTTGTTGAACAAGGACATGAATATATCCAGGTTGGTTTTGTACATGCAGTAAATAAAGGAAGAGAAGAAGAGCAGGTTGAGATAGCAGAGAGGCAGGGTAAGAATTTCAGATTTTATGAGTAGGGTAATAGCCAACAAAAAATTGGCAGGGATGGTGGGAAGTGGCCCAAGAAGAAGTGGGGCAATTTTGGGTTTTACTCGAAGGCTAGTTCTCCCTACCCAAAGCCTTCAGGTGATGTAATGCCCCGAGATCCCATCCCGAGACGTCACACGGTGATTATGACCTGAAGGACAATAAGCTAACCTTTTTACTAATATCTGTACCTATGCACTGCATAATATCTGAAATAAATACGGAAACTAGCCATAAGGTTCAACACATCTATGAATACACAAAACTGAAAACTGAATACTAATACATTCATCTGAAAAGCCTCTAAATTATTTGAACTGTGGAGTTGATGGGACATGTCCCCAACTAACTCCGTCAACTAAAAGTAAATAAAATCTGATGCCATAATAGTAAACTGAGATTCGTCCTCGAAAGTAGAGGACTCACGGCTATGGCTACTACTGCTGGCTGGGACTAAACTGCTGAGGAAACTTTGGATCCAGTGCCTCTGAACCTATGGTGTCAAAAAGAACACCATAGCGCAAATACGTCAGTACAGGAATGTACCGAGTATGTAGATGAGGTAGGTTAAATGCAAGGGCTCATGCATGCATAATATCTAAACTGAATAATCATGAAAATTCCACACGAGAACACATACACATAGATAAATACATAGACCATAGTCACAATCATCACAACTCTAGAGACTGAAACTCGGATACTGCCTTACTCACTACTGACACTAAGATACTGAGACACTGACTCATCTGATACTGATGACTGAGAAACTGGATGTACTTACATCAATGACTGAATTCTGAGCTTACTGCTCTTGGCTGACATGACTAAAGATCAACCTTTCTAATGGATAATTAAGGAAGCTATTATCAATGGTAAGGAAATGATCATAGCTGAATATAACAACAAGAATACTCAATAGAATTTGAGACTGTGATCAAGACTGTCTGGCGGCATATCTCTGAATATGATATCAAATAACTTTATATGATACCAAGCCTATATGATGGATGGTCCATAAATCAATGGAACTATCTGAGTTCATCATAGAGATAAATGACTGTATCTGACAGTCCTGATTTCTAAAGATTGATACTGAGACTGAGACTGAATCTAAAACTGAAACTGAAACTATGGGAAGTAGTTACTTAACCGGCATGCCCCAACCTACCACAGGTGGGGTCCAACCTGTAACCCCAGATGGAAGGGAGTCAATACCATGCCACGGGTAAATACCTCTTTCTGGTCAATCCTTTCTGATGGATGACCCTCAACCGTAAGTCGACCTAAGGCAATATCATAGTCAAATACTCCTTCTCTGGAGGTGACAGCCTTTACTGATGGAGACTCCTGCATTCCGCACTAGCTACGCAGTTCTAGAGGTCAGGGATTGCTACTAACGACTCTAGCCTCTCTCTTGCTGAATAGGAGGAGCTGCCATCCCTTCCTTCGCTCGGTGCTAGTTTCTACTCCCAACTGAAAGATTCTGACTGAATTCTTAACTGAACACAACTGAACTGAATCTGACACTAATCATGTTTCTCAAAAGATCTGACTAAGTTACGCTGAGATCACTTAGTTCCGTATTTGATGGAAATAATATTAAATCATGGTAACTGACTGACGATACAGAGGTTGAATAGATTACTCGAATTGCTTTTGAGATTAGAGTTGAACACTTGAATACTATTAGATCTGAGCCGATCACAGGACTGAGGCTAGATTACTAGCAATACGGAGATTACAGAGGTAACTGAGATTACTGAGATTTCTTAAGTTCTGTAACTGTCTGAGAATACAACGTTCTATAATTCACTAAGTTCTGAGAGTCATGGCTCAACTGGAATTATCGTGAAACCTACATGGGCTCTAGACAACAACTAAATTGTTGGGTATAAATACCCCAAGGACTCGATAACATCAAATAAAGCATAATCATTCCTCCATCATCACAACCATTCATTTATCATCATCATCACAATCATTCATTCATCATCACAATCATTCATTCATCATCATCATCATTAAATTATCTCCTCAACTATTTAGGAAACATAACAAACCTTCACCTTTACAATCATTAAGGCATCGCGTCAAGCATTTAGGAAACATCAACATATACTAGCGTAGGGAAACATGATACTAGATTACACTTCCTTCAACAAGGTCTTACCTAAAGTACTTCACACCTAAATCAGTCTTGACATGTATATGGACATCACATGATTTAGGGGAAACTTCATACTATCGTGTCATAACTTACTTGCTAACCACTTAGCATGTATTAAAAGCTTAGAATATATCAAGGAGCACATAATTAGAGAATTTACAACCATCATATATCAACTTGTTCGCTAAGGGATTTCAATAACACTAAGCAAGTACGGGTTTACACCTACTTGGGGATTTCATACTATCATGGCACATTTCACTCACTAAGGCATTTTATGAAATACTAAGCATGCATGGACTAGCTCACAAATTGGGGTTTCCTATTCAACATACTATAATGGCCCTTATACTTCACCTAAGCTTTTTATCAAACCTATAGGGGACATGGTTTGCTTATTCCACCATTTGTACATCCAAAAGACATGAACACATCACATAGAAAACAACTTCAAGAGGGTTTATCACAAACATCACATGACTTCCACATACTAGGGTCAAAGCTCATGAATCTTGTAAACAAACATAAATCAAAACTCAACAACACATGTAACATCAATCACATGTAACATCAATTTAAACTCACATGAATCATTAACAACTCATAAACATAAAATCTTTGAGTTTTAGAAAAGGGTAGTTGAGCTTCTTGGATGAAAGAGACCCAAGAATCAACATCTACATACCTGGGGAAACTCTTTTCTTGAAGGTTCTAGGAAAGATTTCTTGATTCCTCTTGATCTCTCTTGACTCTTCTTGATTTTTGATTGAAGGAGAAGAGAGGATTTGATTTTTGGAAACCCTAGTTTTTGGAGTGGAAGGAGAGAAAATGAGGCCAAATCCCGTGTAAGAGAGTATATATAGGGGTTGGGTAAATCCCCTTTTAGCCCTTGGAATTAAACTAAAAACCCCCAATTTTACATACTTGCGCGATGCGCCATAATCGCACCAGCTCACTGGAATTTGGACAATTGGGAAACTGCACGACGGCGCGACGCGGTGGAAATCACATTGCCCCCTTGGTTGCGAACTGAAACTATACCATGATGCTGTGGAATCGTGGAGGCTACCTGAAAATTGACAATTGCCTTTTTGGTTGGCTCCGCAACGCGCTAAGGTCCAAGGTGGCACACTGTCTCATTAAAATGGCTCTAACTCTTCACCTGAGTGTCGGATTTAGAGGAATTTGGTATCGATGGAATGCTTATTCAATGCTCTACATGAAAATAAGTTGATATTAGGGAAATTACAAATGATTCAAAGTATTTCATACATGGGGAAGATACTTCTGAAACTTTTAGACTTAGATTCATGCTTTACTGAATACGCTCTTAGGCTCAGACTGGTAGAGTATTTTGCGGGGCATTAAATTATCTCCCTCTTGGGAATATTCATCGTTGAATGTCACTTTATAGACTGAGAATACGGATCAACTAAACTTACTCAAGGAATGGGAACATCTCAGAACATGACTATGTAACTGGAACAACTGATATACAAAGTTCTTAGACTGGGCATGCAGATCTGATGCATGGAATACTCAACTGAATCTACTCATAGATGAATTATCATAACACACATGTATATCTGATTCATGGACTCATAACTGGGCTGATCTCATAAATACATGACTGAACACACACTGACAAACTGAACTCATTTCTACTGAATATGCATATCTAATGCATGAATGTCTGACTGAACTGACTTTCAAAGGGACGACTGACAATGCAATGACAACTGATGCTAACCTCATAGGGAAGATCTGAACTTGCATTTGAATGAATCTAAGGACATGCAAACATCTTAATACTATAGGGTATTTCTCCCTTGAGACTCTATGTCCCTCTAAACACACTTCGCTGAAATACTAGGGCGGTGCGCGGGGTACCTACAGACTAGGTCATAATTGACCAACTGAGATCTGAAACTCATGCATGACTCACGCTAGCATATAAGCTTGAAATGAAAGAAAAGGATCTAAAAATACACATCATAAAGATGAAGGGATCATAACATACACAGGTTTATTTCAGGGAGTCTTTCCCAATCAAGGCGAGCCTGAAACGTATGGAGTCAACCCCTCTGAGTCAGCATACTACACTCTAGCATTCTATGTCCTGGATCACCACACCTAAACCACACATCACTAACAGCTCTACACACACCTTTGTGGCACTTGCCAAACCCTCCACAACGCGAATAGGTACGAACACCACTGGCGCTACTATAGGCTTTGGAGCCTGACGCTCCCTCAGTTTTGACACCCTCAAACATAGGTGCGGGTACACTAGCTGAAGATGGAGATGGGACTATAAATCTCTGACCATGCTGAGAATGAATACCAATCTGGGACCCTGCCTGAGAGAAACCATGACTACTTGTCTTGGCTTTCTTGCTCACTCTCTCTGTCTCCTTCATCTTATCTTCCTCAATCTATTACGCACGAATCATTAGCCTAGAAAGATCCATATCTCTATTGAGAATAGAAACTCTACACTCTTTCAACACATAAATCGATACCCCAGATAAAAACTTACTCATACTCGCTCTAGGGTCAGCTACTAGGTCGGGAGCATACTTAGCTAATTGGTTAAACTTAAGACAATACTCTTTCACGGTCATGGAACCTTGACTTAGGTTTATGAACTCTTCTACCTTAGCCTTTCTCATCTCTAGAAAAAATAATCTATCTAGAAAGGCACTCTGAAACTCTTGCCAAGTCACGGGAGCTTCATTCTCCCCTCTACACTTCTCCCACATCACTACCTAATCATGAGCAACATCCTTCAACCTATAAGATGCTAACTCAACACTCTCCTTTTAAGAAACATGCATAATCTGGGTGATCTTCTTCACCTCTTCTTGATACAACTGTGGGCCCTCACCTACCACTGACCTAAAGAATTCTGGCGGGTTCATTTTCATGAAACGTCTAACCCTGGCTGCGGAAAAATTCCCATCTTGTTGAGGTGGGAATGCATCCTGATGGTTGCCCTAAACATTAGTCACAACTTGTGCTAGCACCTAGAAAGCTTCCCAAAACTCTACATGTGACACATTCTCATTCTCGGGATCTACTGGCTGAGGGGTCTGGTCATCAACCCCATAGACAAAATCTCTACAGGAGGCATACTCTGTAAATGGAAGAAAGAAGTGGATTAGACTGAGAATCAACTTGAGCTCATTGTCACTCGCACGATCTGAATACTGAAATAAGGGAAACTTCTCCTAAAACATCCCGTAGCCTCTTGTACATAAATGTGGTGTGCAACACACCAATGTACAAGACTCTACTAGATGCGGCTTTTCAGACTCCCTAGGGCACTCTTGAACCTTAAGCTCTAATACCAAGTTTGTAATGCCCCGAGATCCCATCTCGAGACGTCATACGGTGCTTATGACCTGAAGGACGACAAGCTAACCATTTTACTAATATCTGTACCTGTGCACTACATAATATTTGAAATAAATATGGAAAGTAGCCATAAGGTTCAACACATCTATGAATACACAAAACTAAAAACTGAATACTAATACATCTGTCTGAAAAACCTCTAAACTATCTGAACTGTAGAGTTTATGGGATATGTCCCCAACTAACTCCTTTAACTAAAAGTAAACAAAATCTGATGCAATAATAGTAAACTGAGATTCGTCCTTGAAAGAAGAGGACTCATGGCTATGGATATTGCTGCTGGCTAGGACTAAACTACTGAGAAAACTCTACATCCTGTGCCTCTAAACCTATGGTGTCAAATAGAACACCATAGCGCAAATACGTCAGTATAGGAATGTATCGAGTATATAGATGAGGTAGGTAAAATGCAAAGGCTCATGCATGCATAATATCTAAACTGAATAATCATGAAAATGCCGCACAAGAACACATACACATACATGAATGCATAGACCATAGTCACAATCATCACAACTCTAGAGACTGAAACTCGGATACTTCCTTACAGCAACCTGAACTCACTACTGACACTGAGATACTGACTCATCTCATATTGATGACTGAGAAACTAGATGTACTTACATTGATGACTGGATTTTGAGCTTACTGCTCTCGACTGACAAAATTAAAGATCACCCTCTCTAATGGATGATTAAGGAAGCTATTATCAATGGTAAGGAAATGATCATATATGAATTTGACAACAAGAATACTCAATAGAATCTGAGACTATGATCAAGCCTGTTTGGCGGCAAATATCTGAATATGATATCAAATAACTATATATGAGGCCAAGCCTATCTAACGGATGGTCCATAAATCAATGGAACTATATGAGTTCCTCATAGAGATAGATGATTGTATTTGACAATCCTGATTTCTGAAGATTGATACTGATACTGAGACTAAATTTGAAACTGAAACTCAAACTGTGGGAAGTAGTTACTTAATCGATATGCCCCAACCTACCACAGGTGGGGTCCAACCTGTAACCCCAGTTGGAAGGGTGTCAATACCATTCCATGGGTAAATACCTCTCTCTAGTCAATCCTCTCTGATGGATAACCCTCAATAGAAAGTCAACCTAAGGTAATATCATAGTCAAATACTCTCCCTCTGGAGGTGACAACCTTTAATGATGGAGACTCCTGCATCCTACACTGGCTACATTGTTCTAGAGGTCAGGGATTTCTACTAATGACTCCATCCTCTCTCTCGCTGAATGGGAGGAGCCTCCATTCTTTCTTTCGCTTGGTGATAGTTTCTACTCCCAACTGAAAAACTCTGACTGAATTCTTAACTGAACACAACTGAACTGAATTTGATACTGATCATGTTTTTAAAAAGATCTAACTGAGTTATGCTGAGATCACTTAGTTCCGTATCTAACGGAAATGGTATTAAATCATAGTATCTGAATGACGATACATAGCTTGAATAGATTACTCGAATCACTTCTGAGATTAGAGTTGAACACTTGAATACTATTAGATCCGAGCCGATCAGAGGACTGAGGCTAGATTACTAGCGATACAGAGATTACAGAGGTAACTGAGATTACTAAGATTTCTTAAGTTTTGTAACTATCTGAGGATACAACGTTCTATAATTCACTGAGTTTTAAGAGTCATGGATCGACTAGAATTATCGTGAAACTGACTTGGGCTCTAGACAACAACTAAATTGTCGGGTATAAATACCCCCAGGACTCGATAAGATAAAATAAAGCATAGTCATTCCTCCATTATCACAACCATTCATTCATCATCATCATCACATCATTCATTCATCATCTTAGTCATTCACTCATCATCATTATCATTAAAGCATCTCTTCATGTATTTAGGAAACATACCATACCTTCACCTTTACAATCATTAAGGCATTGCGTCAAGCATTTAGGAAACATCCGCATATACAAGCGTAGGGAAACATGATACTAGATTATATTTCCTTTAACAAAGTCTTACCTCAAGTACTTCACTCCTAAATCAATCTTGACATGTATTTGGACATCACATGATTTGGGGAAAACTTCATACTATCGTGTCAAAACTTACTTGCTAACCACTTGGCATGTATTAAAAGCTTAGCATATATCAAAGAGCACATAATTAGGGAATTTACAACCATCATATATCAACTTGTTCTCTGAGGTCTTTCAACAACACTAAGCAATTACGGGTTTACACCTACTTGGGGATTTCATACTATCATGGCACATTTCACTTACTAAGGCATTTTATAAAACACTAGGCATGAATAGACTAGCTCACAATTAGGGGTTTCCTAGTCAACATACTATAATGGCCATTATACTTCACCTAAGATTTTTATCAAACCTATGGGGGACATGCTTCGCTTATTCCACTATTTCTACACCCAAAAGACATGAACACATCACATAGAAAACACCTTCAAGAGGGTTTATCACAAACATCACATGACTTTCACATACTAGGGTCAAAGCTCATTAATATTGTAAAAAAACATAAATCAAAACTCAGCAACACATGTAACATCAATTTCAACTCACATGAATTATTAATAACTCATAAACATAAAATCTTTGAGTTTTAGAAAAGGGTACTTGAGCTTCTTGGATGAAAGGGACCCAAGAATTAACATCTATATACCTGGGGAAACTCTTTTTTTGAAGGTTCTTGGATAGATTTCTTGATTCCTCTTGATCTCTCTTGACTCTTCTTGATTTTTGATTGAAGGAGAAGAGAGGATTTGATTTTTAGAAACTCTAGTTTTTGGAGTGAAAGGAGAGAAAATGAGGCCAAATCCCGTGTAAGGAAGTATATATAGGGGTTGGGAAATTCCCCTTTTTTCCCTTGGAATTAAAATGAATAATCTCGATTTTATATGCTGGCGCGACGCGCCATAATCGCGCCAGCTCAATAGAATTTGGACAATTGGGAAACTGCACGACGGCGCGATGCGGTGGAATTCTCATTGCCCCATTGGATGTGAACTGAAACTATACCACGACATGGTGCAATCGTAGAGGCTCCCTGGAAATTGACAATTGCCATTTTGGCTGTCTCCGCGACGTGCTAAGGTGCCAGGTGGCACACTGTCTCATTAAAATAGCTCTAACTCTTCACCCGAGTGTTGGATTTAGGCGAATTTGGTATCGATGGAAATCTTATTCAATGATATACATGACAAGAAGTCGATATTAGGGAAATTCCACACGATTCAAAGTATTTCATACAAGGGGAAGATATTTTTGAAAATTTTAGAATCAGATTCCCGCTTTACTGAATACACTCTAAGGCTCAGACTGGAATAGGATTTTGTGGGGCATTACAGGTGATAGGAGTTTCCAAAGTGGAAATAATTATAGGAAATAGGGTGCCCAATCTTAGGCTATCGGCGCCCAGTAATCTCCATCATATCCTCTCTGTAGATTTTGTGGTCAATTGAATCAGGGTTACTGTGATCAATGAAAAGACAAGTGTTTTAGCTGTGGTCAGTCAGGGAATATGGCTAGAGGCTGTGTAGTGGCCAAGGTTTCTTTGAGGGCAAACAAGTTTCCAGTTGCCTCTTCATCAGCTCTGGCACCAAAGGATGAACCATCTAGCTCCTGCACTGGTTGAAATCGTCTCTATGCTCTTACTATCCGTCAGGAGTCTGAGGCATCTCCTGATGTCGTGACTGATATATTGAAACTTTTTTCCTGTGATAAGTACTTTTTACTTAATTTGTGGTCTACTCTTTCTAATATGACCCTATTTGTGGTTGTGTATTTTGGTTTTGGTCCCAAGTGAGTTTCAAACCCTTTTTTTGTTTCTACCTTTATACATGACTCTATAGTGGCTAGAAGAGTTTACATGGGTTGTGTGGTATTTTTGGGTAGTTGGGAGACTCTAGAGGATCTATTCAAATTAGACATAGTTTATTTCGATATCATATTAGCGATGGATTGGTTGCAATTGTGCTATGCTTCTCTAGACTGTCAGACTCATAGGGTTGTATTTAAATTCCCTAATGAGTTGATTATTGAGCATGAGGGTGGTTCCCTAGATCCTAAGGGGAATTTTATATCATATCTTAGATCTCGGAGATTAATCTCCAAGGAGTATCTCTATCATTTGGTCTGGGTTAAAGATTCTAACTTTGAGGATCCCTCTCTACGTTCCATTTTGGTAGTGAGCGAATTTCATGAGGTCTTCTATGATGAGCTTCCTAGTGTCCCTCCTGATAGCGATATTGATTTTGGATAGATCTTGTTCCGAGCACTTTTCCTATTTCTATTCCCCCATATAGAATGGCTCCAGCTGAGTTGAAGGAGCTTAAAGAGTAACTAAAGGATCTTTTAGACAAGAGTTTCATCCGTCCTAGTATGTCCCCGTATGGTGAAATGGTGTTATTCGGGCGTAAGAAAAATGGTTCCCCTTCGATATGTATTGTTTATCGACAGTTGAATAAGGTGACGATAAAAAATAAGTATCCTCTTCCAAGGATAAATGATTTGTTTGATCAGCTGCAGCGTACTAATTTTTTCTCCAAGTTTGATCTTTGATCTAGGTATCATCAGTTAAAGATTAGGGAGGTAGATATCCCTAAGACTGCTTTTCATACTCGGTATGGGAATTTTGAATTTCCGATTATGTCTTTTGTGTTGACCAATGTCCCGACAACATTCATGGATTTGATGAATAGAGTCTTTTGGCAGTTTCTAAATTATTCATCACTGTTTTCATAGATGATATTTTGGTGTACTCTAAGAGTGAGGTAGATCACGTTGATCACCTCCGCATTATATTACAGACCTGAAAGAGCAACAGTTGTATGCCAAATTTTTGAAATGTGAATTCTAGTTGAACATTGTCACTTTTTTAGATCATGTCATTTATAGTGAAGGGATCATGGTGTATAGGTAGAAAGTTGCAGTGGTTAAGAAGTGGACTAGAACCACGACTCTAATCGATATTCAGAGCTTCTTGGGTTTATCTGGTTACTACAAAATATTTGTGGAGAGTTTTTAAACTCTAGCTGCCCGGTTGACTAAGTTAACTCAGAAGAAGGTGAAGTTCTTATGGTTGGATGCTTGTGAGGGTAGTTTTTAAAATATGAAGGATAATCTAACTTCGGCTCTAGTATTGACTTTGCTCGAAGGTACTGATGGATCCGTGGTCTATTGTGATGCATTTCGTGTGGTTCTTGGTTGCGTTTTAAGGCATGATAGAATGATGATAGCTTCTGCCTCTAGACAGTTGAAGGTGCATGTGATGAATTATCTGACTTATGACTTAGAGATTTTGGTTGTGGTATTTACATTGAAAATATAGCATC
Source organism: Capsicum pubescens (assembly GCA_030864215.1). Classification (NCBI taxonomy): domain Eukaryota; kingdom Viridiplantae; phylum Streptophyta; class Magnoliopsida; order Solanales; family Solanaceae; genus Capsicum; species Capsicum pubescens. Next base: position 193,350,025 of record CM061548.1, on the reverse strand, counting down.
GCTATTTCTATGGAGTGCATATGGATATCTTTTCAGATCATAAGAGCCTATAACATGTGTTTACTCAGAAAAAGCTGAACCTCAGTCAAAAGAGATGGCTTGAGTTGCTCAAGTATTATGACATGAGTCTTCACTACCATCCAGGTAAAGCTAATGTGGTTGATAATGCTCTTAGTAGGTTATCCATGACGAGTCTGGTTCATGTGGATAAGGAGAAGCAGGAGTTAGTAGAGGATATTAACCATCCGAATAACCTTAGAGTTCATCTCTTGGTCTTTGAGAATGGTAGCATCTTGTACAGGAGTTAATGCAGTCTTCTCTTGGTGCTGAAATAAAGGAGAAACAAGTGTTAGATCTTGTCTTGATGAGGATCAAGGGTGATTTAGGTGGGCAAAAGGTGATGTCCTTTGAGATTAGTGGTGATGGTACCTAGCAGTACCAAGAAAGATTATGCCTTCCCGATATAGATGGCTTGAGAGAAAGGATCTTGGCTGAGGCGTATGATTCGCGTTATGCTATTAATCCTGGTTTGACGAAAATGTATCATGACCTTACAAAGATGTATTGGTGGAATAATATAAAGCGGTACGTGGCTAGTTTTTTTTCCTAAGTGTATAGCATACCAACAAGTAAAAGTTGAGCACATGAGGCCTAGAGAATTGTATCAAGAGATTGAGTTTCCTGTGTGGAAGTGGGAAGTGATCAACATAGAATTTATTACCGGTCTTTATGGATCTCAAAATTAGTTTTATTCAGTTTGGGTCATCATGTATAGGATGACAAAGTTTGCTAGGTTTTTTCAGTAAGGACTAATTTCTGGTTGAGGATTATGCAAGGTTGTATCTCTAAGAGATTGTGAAGTTACATAGGATACCTATTTCTATCATCTCAGATCGTGGCATACAGTTTTCATCTCACTAGTGGCGGTCATTTCAGAAAGATTTGGGGACTAAGGTGATCCTTAGTACTACTTTCCATCCACAGTCGGATGGGCAAGCGAAAAGTACTTTTAAGATGTTGGAAGATATGATTAGAGCTTGTGTGATTGACTATGATGGTTGTTGGGTTGAGCATTTGCCTCTTATAGTGTTTGCTTATAATAATAGTTACCACTCTAGCATTGGGATGGCTCCATTTGAAGTCTTGTATGGTAGTATGTGTAGATCTCCTATTAGGTGGTTTGAGGTTGGTGAGACAGAGATATTTGGCCTGGATTTGGTTCACCAAGCTATAGAGAAGTTAAAGGTGATTTGGGACAAACTAAAGGTTTCCCAAAGTTGCCAAAAGTCTTATCCGGATGTAAGGCGAATGAAGTTAGAATTTGAGGTCGGGAATAGGGTGTTCTTGAAAGTGTCTCCCATAAAGGGAGTGATACGATTTTAGAAGAAGGGGAATCTCAGTCCACACTATGTCTGTCTGTACTTTGTTTTGCGGAGGGTTGGAAATATTGCATATGAGTTAGAGTTGCCTTCTAGTTTGAGCTTCATTCACTCATTATTCCATGTTTCAATGGTGAGGAAGTGTATGAGTGATCCATTTCAAATTATACCTATCTAGGAAATTGGTATTTTGGATTCCTTATCTTATGAGGAGGTACCAATTGAGATCTTGGATCGGTAGGTTTGTCGGTTGCAAACCAAGGATGTGTCCTCGATAAATGTTCTATGGAGGAACCAAAAGGTCAAAGAGGCTACTTGGGAAGCTGAAGAGGACTTGAAGTTCAACTATCCATTCCTATTTTTCTCTCCAGAAATTTGTGTGTAAGGTATGTGTTGTTCTAAACATATTTGTTTTCTAACTTAGTTGAAGGTAAGAGTAGAGGCGTGTGGGGTTCAAATCTTGTTTTTACTTTCTTATTCTATCATTTGAAGATGAATGATCCAAGTGAGGGAGAATGGAAACACCCAGGGTTTTGGCCCTTGGAAATTCCAAAGCTTTGAGCTCACTATCTTAGTGACGACTCACCATATGAGTCGTATGCTTTGGGTACGAGTTAGGTGGCCCAACTCATAAGGTGTCTAGTGAATGGTGGTTGGGTTTCTGTTATGGTTATAGGTTGGTGGTGATGATCCATTAGATGAGGTAATGAGTCATTAGATAAGGTGACGACTCGTTAGAATGATCCTTTATTTAATCAGAAACTTTGTGACTTATCGTGGATAAGAGTATGAGGGGCTCACTAAAAGCCATGAGGATAGGTTATGAATCGTTGTGGGAAGTCATATGATGTCTAGTATCAATCCCTTTGGATTTTTTCTTGGGTACACTGGAACATACGAGTCATATATTTTGGTCACGAGTGGGGGTCAGGAGTCATACGCTGGATAGTGCATAGATGTCCAACTCACTATCTTGTTGATGACTCAATGATACAAATCTTATGTTGTGGTCATGAGTCACGGGGTCGACTCTTAACCACCTATAGTAATTTTACAGTTTTAAGTTAGGGGAATTTTGGACATTTCCCCTTTTTAACTCCCTTTGATACCACGACATAAAATACCTTTTGGGACTTCATTAACCTATTATTCTCGATCAAAAACACTTAAAAATCTCTCAAACTCTTTATTCAAGACAGAGGCTAGGGATTTTTCATGACAATAAATTAGGGGCTTTCAAGAGTGATTCTCTCCGTCTTACTTGCTGTCTAAGGCATGTTACTCCTCCTTCATTGTTATTTTACAAAGAATATGTGTTTTAATGTATGATTTTATACTATTGTTATGGTTTTGACATAATGGTTGGGGTTTTGGATGTTCATGGTTGAATAATGTTTCTCACAAATTAATTATATTTTTTTCTCTATTTTAATATAATTTTGAACTTTGTGGGATGTATGGTTTGGTAATTGGATTTCAGGGTATAATGGACTCACCAAATTTCTTGGTTATGGTTTTGAAACTTATGTGTCCTCAACCTGTTTGTTAAAATGCCAATGAGAATGATTTTGTCACATAGTTTGACTACTCTTAATATTTATGCATTGCATAAATGGTAATAGAACCTGAATTGCTCTGGTTAATTTTAAATGGTTTTGAAAGGCCTTGGTGGCCATGGTTTTTGTTTAATTGGAAACTTTGGAGTCAACTCAATTTAATGGTTTTGTATGGCATAAGAGGACAGACTTTCAAGCTCTAATTTAGGTATGACGATACCAATGGTTAATGCCTAATAAAATACTCCTTGGTAAATGGTTGGAATGTGTAATTGGTTTTAATATTGGCTTAAAGAGGGTTGTGTTAGCATATCCATGAAAGGTAGAGGTCTCGGGGGGGGACCAATACTGGAAACTCACTTGTCGATATGATGGTTGGTCATGGTGACCGTGTGTATGATGTCACACTTATATTTTAGGAGATGTACTAGTCATCTTCGGTTTTATTCTCTGGTTTATATGGCTAACACACATCAGGTCCCTTTCAGCAGTGGGAGCTGAACCCATATAGCCCATGGGTGGAAGTTAGGATGGCAGCGCTACACTATCCAGGTTAAGGTTTTAAATGCATGCTAAACTCGGTTCCGTATATCGGCACAATATATGTGTATCTATGTGATTGCATATGGTTATCTACATTGGTTTTGAATGATGGCATTATTTTGTCTTTATTCCTAAGTATATGCTAGTGTTCATACCACTAACCATCTTCGGGTGCTGTATCCCTACACGATGTAGGAATCGACCATACTACCATTTCTCCTGCTCAGTGACTTGGATTCAGGGACAACTTTGAGTTAAATTAAAGTGGTGAGATTTAGAAGACTCCATTTCATGCTATGGACTTCTTTTCATTATTTATGTTTCTTGGATTTTTGTTTTGGCTTTGCTTGGGGGCATGTTCCGATCGAATATTATTTTATTTTGGTTAGAGGCTTTATCAGACTATTATGGTCATGGGCGGTGTTGGTATTGGTGTCATCCTTGGCATTGGTATTGGCATTAGGATAGGCACAAATTGGATATTTGGTCGAGGTTGTTGGATTATGATTTGAGTCTTTTGTTAATGTCCTTGAATTATTATTGTTTTATCTTGTTATATGTTCAAAATTCATCCAGCATAGGGTGTAGGGCGGTTGCGTTTGGGTATTGGAGGGGGGTGGCCTCTGGTCTTGGTTAAACTTAAGATGCCTAACATAACTATGCCCTGGTTTGGGTCGTGTTTGATATGTAGCAGAGCCCTAAGTTCATTGTCAATTGGGTGTCCGAAAAGGATGTATCGAGTAGTTCTCTTTTAAGGGTGTGTAGCGCACAACCCTCATAAGGAAGAGGCTACGAGTCATTTAGCAATATTTCTCTTTCTTATGTTCTATTCTCGAGCTATAGAGTCTAAGGTCCTGAAATCTAATCTAATTCCTATTTGTTCACTTTTCAAATCATGCCATCCAGACGATCTGAAGCTCATGAAAACTCATCTATCCCACCCAAGGATAATGTTGATGGGATGCGCCCTACTTATGGGGTCTAGACTCGGTCTAGGGGCCTAGTTCATGATTTCTCTTCTGGAATTCCACCGGTCTCCTCTAGTCCTTCTTGAGCTCCTCAGACTGATATGAAGAATGCTGAGTTTTGTCAGTCTATCCATATGTTGGAAGTGTTTGTAGCTTCTCAGGTTAAGTATGGCACTTCTGTTACTCCATCTTCTGAGACCACAAGGGTTGTCTAGTTCATGAGGTTGAATCTTCCAACCTTTACCGGTGTTAAGGTAGAGAAGGATCCTCAAGGTTTTTTGGATAAGATAGAAAATATATTATGTGTTAGGCATGCCACAAATATGGAGGGCGTGGAGTTTTACTCCTACCAACTGAAAGATGTGGTGTACCAATGGTATGAGGAATGAAACAGACTAGGGTGATGATACTGAGTCAGACCTGTGGGATGATTTCTCTAGTCCTTTTTTGGATCGCTTTTTTCCTTATGGGTAGAGGGAATCCAAGGTGGAAGAGTTTGTTAATCTAAAGCAATGTAAGATATCAGTCTAGGAGTATGCCTTGGAGTTTTATCAATTATCTCGGTATGCTCCAGAGTTGGTTTCTATCTTGAGGGCAAGACTGAGGAAGTTTGCTTTTGAGTTATCTCGGGACTTAATTTTTGAGAGTAAAGATAGTTTGTTGAACAAGGACATAGATATCTCCAGGTTGGTTATGTACATACAATAGGTAGAGAAAGAGAAGAACAAGCAAGTTGAGATAGTGTAGAGGTAGAGCAAGAAGTTCAAATTTTCTGAGTAGGGTGGTGGCCAACAGCATAGTGGCAGGGATGGTGGGAAGTGGCCCAAAAAGAAGTGGGGAAATTATGGGTCTTTCTCGATGGCTAATTCTCCCTAGCCAAAGTCATTGAGTGACAAGCATTTCCAAAGTAGCGATAATTATAGGGCACATAGTGCCCAATCTCAGGCTAGCGGGGCCCAGTCAACTCCATCATATCCTTTTTGCAGATTTGGTGATCGATTGCATTGGGGTTACTGTGATGAAAGAAAGGACAAGTATTTCAGCTGTGGTTAGCCAGGGCACATAGATAGAAACTGTCCAGAGGCCAAGGTTGCTTCGGTGGCAAACAAGGTTCCAGTTGCCTCCTTATCAGCTCCGACACCAAATAATGCACCATCTGGCTCTAACACTGGTTGAAACTGTCTCTATTCTCTCACTGCCCGCTAGGAGTCCGAGGCATCGTATGATGTCATGACTGGTATGTTGAAACTCTTTTCCCAAGATATATACTGTTTACTTGACTCGGGGTCCATTCTCTCTTATGTAACCTTATTTATGGTTGTGCCTTTTAGTTTAAGTCCTGAGAGTGTTTTAGATCCTTTTTTCATTTCTACCCTTGTGGGTGAATCTGTGGTGGCTAAAAGAGTATATAGGGATTGTGAGGTATCTGTGGGTGGTCGGGAGACTCTGGCGGATCTGTTTGAATTAGACATGGTTTATGTTGTTGTCATATTGGGGATGGATTGGTTGCACTTGTGCTATGCATCTCTAGAATGTTGAACCTTTAAGGTATTCTTTAAATTCCCTAATGATCAAAAGTGGTTGGGTGGTTCCGTATCTGTTAAGGGGAAGTTCATATCATATCTTAGATATCAGAGATTAGTCTCCTAGGGATGTCTCTATCATCTGGTCTGGGTTAAAGATACTAACTTAGAGGGTCGCTCTCTATATTCTGTCCCGATGGTGAGCGAATTTCCTGAGGCCTTCTCTTATGACCTTCCTGGTGTCCCTCCTGATAGGGAAATTGATTTTGGGTTAGATTTTGTTCCGAACGCTCGTCCTATTTCTATTCTCCCGTATAGAATGACTTTAGCTAAATTGAAGGAGCTTAAGGAGAAACTAAATAATCTTTTAAACAAGGGTTTCATCCATCCTAGTAGGTACCTGTGGGGTACACCAGTGTTATTCGTGTATAAGAAGGATGGTTCCCTTCTGATGTGTATTGATTACAAACAGTTGAATAAGGTGACAGTAAAGAATAAGTATCCTCTTCCAAGGATAAATAATTTGTTTGATCATTTGCAGGGTGCTAAATTTTTCTCCAAGATAGATTTTTGGTTCGGGTATCATCAGTTAAAGTTTAGGTAGGTGGATATCCTTAAGACTGCTTTTTGTACTCGATATGGGCATTTTGAGTTTCTGGCTATGTCTTTTGGGTTGACCAATGCCCTGACGGTATTCATACATTTGATAAATAGAGTCTTTCAACAGTTTCTGTATTTATTCATCATTGTGTTCATAGACGATATTTTGGTGTAATATAAGAGCGAGGTCGACCATGCTGATCACCTTCGTATTGTATTTTAGACCTTGAAAGAGTAGCAGTTATATACCAAATTTTTGATATGTGAATTCTTGTTGAAGGCTGTCACTTTTCTGGATCATGTCATTTCTAGTGAAGAAATCATAGTGGATCCGCAAAAAGTTGCATTGGTTAAGAAGTGGCCTAGACCCATGAATCCAATTGATATTCAGAGATTCTTAGGTTTGGCTGGTTACTACAGAAGGTTAATGGAGAGTTTTACGACTATAGCTGCCCTGTTAGCTAAGTTAACTCAGAAGAAGGTGAACTTTTTATGGGCGGATGCTTGTGAGGCTAGTTTAGAAAAGCTGAAGGATAAACTAACTTTGGCTCTAGTGTTGACTTTTCCCGAAGGCACTGATGGATATGTGGTATATTGTGATGCATTCCATATGGGGCTTGGTTGTGTTTTGATGCAAAATGGCAAGGTGATAGCTAACACCCCTAGACAGTTGAAGGTGCATGAGAAGAATTATCTGATTCATGACTTGGAGCTTTTGGCTGTAGTGTTCGCATTGAAAATCTTGTGCCACTATTTGTATGGAGTGCATTTGGATATCTTTTTAGATCATAAGAGCCTGCATCATATGTTTACTTAGAAAGAGCTGAACCTTTATGAAAGGAGATGGCTTGAGCTGCTAAAGAATTATGACATGAGTCTTCACTACCATCTTGGTAAAGCTAACGTGGTTGATGATTCTCTTAGAAGGTTATCTATGGGGAGTCTGGTTCACATGGATAAATAGAAGAGGGAGTTGTAAAGGATATTCATCGTCTGGATAGACTTGGAGTTTGTTTTTTGGACTCTGAGGATGGTGGCATGTTTGTGCAAGAGGTGGCATGATTGTCTCTTGGTGATGAAATAATGTAGAAGCAAGTGTTAGATCCTATCTTGATGAGGATGAAAGGTGATGTAAGTGGGCAGAAGATGATGGCCTTTGAGAATAGTGGTGATGGTACGTTGCTACCAAGTAAGATTATGCGTTCCCGATATAGATGGCTTGAGAGAAAGGATCTTGGCTGTGGCGTATGGTCACGTTATGCTATTCATCCTGGTTTGATGAAAATGTATTATGAACTTAAGGAGATATATTGGTGGAATAATATGAAGCGACACGTGGCTAGTTTTGTGGCTAAGTGCATGGCGTGATAACAAGTGGAAGTTTAGCACATGAGGCCCAAAGGATTATATTAAGAGATTGAGTTTCCTGTGTGGAAATGGGAAGTGTTCAACATAGATTTTGTTACCGATCTTCCTTGGTCTCGGAATTAGTTTGATTCAATTTTGTTCATCATGGATAGGCTGACAAAGTCTTATCACTTTTTGCCAGTAAGGACTAATTTCTTGGCCGAGGATTATGAAAGGTTGTATCTCCAAGAGATTGTGAAGTTACATGGGGTACCTATTTCGATCATCTCGTATCGTGGCACACAATTTTCATCTCCCTTTTGGCAGTTATTTTAGAAAGATTTGGGGACCAAGGTGTGTCTTAGTACTAGTTTCCACCCGCAGTCGGATAGGTAAGTGGAAAGAACTATTTATATGTTTGAAGATATGCTTAGAGCTTGTGTGATTGACTGTAGTGGTAGTTGGGTTGAGAATTTTCCTCTTATAGAGTTTGCTTATCATAATAGTTACCACTCTAGCATTAGGATGGCTCCATTTGATGTTTTGCATGATAGGAGGTGTATATTTTCTATTAGGTAGTTCGAGGTTGGTGAGGCGGATATATTTAGCCCGAATTTGGTTCACCAAGCTATGGAGAAGGTGATTTGGGATAGACTTAAGGCTTCCCAAAGTCGACAAAAGTCTTATGTGGATTTAAGGCGAAGGAAGTTAGAATTTGAGGTTGGGGATAGGGTGTTCTTGAAGGTGTCTCCCATGAAGGGAGTGATGTAGTTTGGGAAGAAGGGAAAGCTTAGTCCTAGGTATGTCGTTCTGTACTTGGTTTTGAGGAGGGTTGAAAATATTGTATATGAGTTTGAGTTGCCTTCTAGTTTGAGCTCCATTTACCGGTATTCCATGTTTCCATGTTGAGGAAGTATGTGAGTGATCCATTGAAAATTTTATCTATCAAGGCTATTGGTATTTCATATTCCCTATCTTATGAGGAGGACCAAGTTAATATCTTGGTTCGGCAGGTTCGTCGGTTGCGGATCAAGCATGTGGCCTTGATAAAGGTTCTATGGGGCAACCACAAGGTCGAAGTTGCTACTTGGGAAGCTGAAAAGGACATGAAGTCCAAGTATCCATTCTTGTTTTCCTCTTTGGAAATTAGTGCGTAAGTATGTGTTGTTCTAAACATCTTTGTTTTCTAACTTAGTTAAAGGTAAGAGTAGAGGCATGTGGGGTTCCAATCGTGCTAGTACTACCTTATTGCATCATTGGAGGACGTATGATCCAAGTGGGGGAGAATTGAAAAAACCTTGGTTATGGCCCTTGGAAATTTCCTAAGCTTTCTACTCACTATCCTAGTGATGACTCACCATATGAATCGTATGGTGTCGGTACGGGTACGGTGGACCACTCATAAGGTGTCCATTAAATGGTGGTAGGGTTTATGTTATGGTTACGGGTTGGTGGTTATGAGTCATTAGGTGAGGTGATGGGTGGTTAGGTCGATTCTTCATTTAATAAAAAACTTAGTGACTTGACTTGGCTCTGAGTACAAGTGGTTCACTAAGAGCCGTGAGGATAGGTTATGAGTCATTATGGGAAATTGTATGTTGTCCAGTGTCAATCCCTTTGGATTTTGTCTTAGGTATGACTAGACCATACAAATCGTACGTTCTGGTCACGAGTGGGGGTCATGTCGTAAGGTGGACAGAGCATGGATATCCAACTCACTGTCTTGGTGATGACTCAATGGTACGAATCTTATGTTGTGGTCTCGAGTCACGGGGTTGACTAGTAACCACCTGCGGCAATTTTACAATTTTAAGTTGCGGGGCATTCTAGACATTTCCCCTTTTTAACCCCCTTTAATACCACAATATAAAACACCTTTTGGGGCTTCATTAACCTATTATTCTAAATGAAACACTCCTAAAAATCTCTCAAACTCCTTGTTCATCCAAGAGGCTAGGGTTTCTTCAAGACAATCAATTAGTGGCTTTCAAGAGTGATTCTCTCCGTCTTCCTTAGTGTCTAAGGAATGTCCTCCCTCATTGTTATCTTACAAAGAGCATGTGTTTTAATGTATGATTTTCATACTATTATTATGGTTTTGACATAATGGTTGGGTTTTTTGGATCTTTATGGTTGAGTAATGTTTGTCACAGATTAGTTATGGTATTTCTTTGTTTTAATATGACTTTAAATATTGTGAGATGTATGCTAATGGTAATTGGATTTTGGGGTATTATGGATTCCCCAAATTACTTAGTTATGGTTTTGAAACTTATGTTCCCTCAACCTGTTTGTTAAAATGCCAATGAGAATGATTTTGTCACATAGTTTGACTACTCTTGATATCTTTGCATTGTATAAATAGTAATGGATCCTAAATTGGTCTGGTTTATTTTAAATGGTATGGAAATACCTTGGTGGCCATGGTTTTGGTTAAATTGGAAACTTTGGAGTCAACTCGGTTTAATGGTTTGGCATGACATATGAGGATAGACTTTAAAGCTCTAATTTTGGTATGACAACACCAATAGTTAATTCCTAATAAAAGACTCCTTGCTAAATGGTTGGAATGTGTAATTGGTTTTAATTTGGGCTTAAAAGGGTTTGTGTTATCAAAGCCATAGAAGGTGGAGATCCTGGAGGGACCAATACTGGAAACTAACTTTTTCCGTTGTGAGGGTTGGTCATGGTGACCGTGTGTATGATGTCACACTTATATTTTGGGAGATGTACTAGTCATCTCAGGTTTTATTCTCTGGTTCGTGTGGCTAACACGCATCGGGGCCCTTTCAGCAGGGGGATCTGAACCCATATAGCCCATGGGTGGACAGTTAGGACGACAGAGCTACATAGTCCAGGTTAAGGTTTTAAATGCATGCTAAACTCGATTCTATATACCGGGACAATATATTTGTATCTATCTGATTACATATGGTTATTTACTTTGGTTTTGAATGATTGAATTATTTTATCTTTATCCCTGAGTATATGCTAGCATTCATTTCGTTAACCGTCTTCCGGCGCCGTATCCCCACATGATGCAGGAACCGACCATACTACCATTGCTCCTGCTCAGTGACTTGGATTCGGGGACAACTTTGTATCAAATTAAATTGGTGAGCTTCCATACTCTGAAAGAATCCATTTCATGCTATGGACTTCTTTTCATTATTTATGTTTCTTGGATTTTGGTTTTGGCTATGGTTGGGAGCATGTCCCGAAAGGATGTTGTTTGATTCTGGTTAGAGGCTTTGTTAGACTACTATGGGCATGGGTGGTGTCGGTATTGGTGTCAACCTTGGTATTGGTATTGGCATTGGTTTGATATGTGGTTGGGGTCGTTGGATTATGATTATAGACTTTATTTAATGTCCTTGAATTATTATTGTTTTATCTTGTTATATGTTCTGAATTCATCTGACATAGGGTGTAGGGCGGTTACGGTTAGGTATTGGGGGTGGTCCCCAGTCCTGGTTAGACTTGAGATACCCGACACGACTAGGTCCTGGTTCAGGTCGTGTTAGCTAACCTATACACAACTGGACCCATCTCTTCGAGAACCTCAAATGGACCAATATGTCGAGGGCTGAGCTACTCCTTTTTCCAAACCTCATGACTTCCTTCATGAGAGACACCTTAAAAAAAAATTCTCCCCAACCTTGAATTCCATGTCTTTTACCTTATGTTCTGTGTCCTCCTTTTGCCTATTTTGAGCAACCAACAATTTAGTTTGAATGAACCTTACTTTCTCTTATGCCTCCTTTACCAATTCACTTCCCGAAGGTTTGACATCACCAATCTCAAATCATCCAATAGGTGACCTACACTTTCTTCAATAAAGTGCTTCAAATGGTGCCATATCCATGTTGGAGTGATAACTATTGTGGTACGAAAACTCACACAATGGAAGAATATGGTCCCAGTGACCACCTAAATCATACGCAATACATCAACAAGTCCTCTAGCATCTGAATCGTCCTCTTAGACTACCCATTAGTTTGAGAATAAAAATCCGTTCTAAATGTAAGCTTTGTACCTAAATCCTCATGCAACCTGTCCAAAATCTAGAGGTGTACTTCATATCTCTATCAGATATTATGGTAAATTGCACCCAATGAAGTATGCCAATCTCCTTGATATAGATTTTAGCTAACTATTGAGAGTTGTAGTATACCCGAATCGGCAAAATGTGAGCTGATTTTGTTAGTTGATCCACTATTACCCAAATGGAGTCATACCTTCCCAAAGTCTTAGGAAGACTCGCTAAAAAATCCATAGTAATGTGCTCCCATTTCCACATAAGTATAAGCATCCTCTAATTATCCCTATAGTCCTTTGGTGTTCATACTTCACCTACTGAAAATTTTGATACTTGGGCACATAAACCAGTATGTCCCTGTTCATCTTGGGCCACCGATAAAGCTACCTCAAATTGCGGTGTGTCTTGGTCGTACCCATATGAATAGTATAATATAAACCATGGGCCTCTGAATGTACATCCAAATTAAATCAGCAGCCCAAGAAGAACATAGCCTTTGCTTAAACCAAAATACCCCACTTGCATCAAGGGTGGGATCCACCATCTCTCCACGTCCCACTTTATTTTGGAGTGCATTCAATTTCTTATCCTTAAATTGCTTAGCCTTAATCTGCTCACAAATATTAACTTTACCTCTACACTAGAAAACACACCACCCCTATTTAAGACCCCAAACTACAAGTTCAGAGATGCTAGAGTTTGAAACTCTTTATCTAAAGGTCTACCAGACACCCTCAAGAATGACAAACTACCCATATTTGTAGCATTTTGGCTCAATATACCTGCCACTACATTGACCTGAATCGGATGATACTGAATAGTTACATTATAATCCTTTAATGATTCCACCTACCTCCGCTACCTTAGATTCAAATTCCTTTGAGTGATCACGTGCTGTAGGCTATAGTGATTTATGAAAACCTCACACTTGACACCATAAAGATAGTGTCTCTAAATCTGTAATGCAAACACCACCACTATTAACTCTACGTCGTATGTCGGGTAGTAACATTTATGAGGTTTCAACTAACTCGAATAATAGGCAATGACATTCCTTTCTTGGATCAACACAACACCCAATCCCAAATGCTAAGCATCACAAAACACTATAAAGTCCTTACCTTCAACCGATAACGAAAGGATAAACATTTTAGTCAAGAGTGCCTTAAGCTTTTGGAATCTCTTCATACATTTATTTGACCAAATAAATGGCACTTCTTTCTGAGTCAACCTTGTCAAGTGTATCTATCAACAACAACAACAACAACAAAAAACCAAGGGTAGAACCATGCTTCATATACATGTAGGTTTAAACATCAAGATTTAATAGTATGAGAAAGAATTTATCCATGTAACAAGTCGACCAAAACCTCCTAGCCCTTAACCAAGCTAAAACCTCTCTTACTAATCGATTCCTCTAGAAATAATTAGATTTAAATAAGCATAAATTTTATTTTCTTATGCATATTTGAGGTCTAGATACATCAAATGATAGATATTAGAATTATCTTTCCAACATATCAAGTTTTGCCTTAATCCGATATCAGGGTGAATAATTATGGCCTCTTTAGTGAAGCACTACTCTTTAATGAGATATCACGAGCCAAACCATGACCATGGTTACATTGTACAACTATACAATGTTATCGTATGATCGAGACCACCCAATATCTGAAAGTTGACAAGTGTACTTTCCTACCACAAGAGGGGACCACGATCGTGCTTTGAAACTACGATCCTAGGTACGATCGTACTTTGAAGCCACGATCCTAGTCCCCATAAATCCTCCCAATTTAACCTTTAAACCTATGAATAAAGGTACGACCATCGGTATATCCCACGATCATACCAAGGTTCATCGGATAATGTCCAGATAACTCTCATCCAACTCCAAATCATGAGTGAAACCTATAATTGTAGGTTGGTACCATGATCGTGGAAAGGTACCGTATGTCCCTCTGAATAGTTTGTAGTTATGAATTTGAAAGAGGCATATTAGTTTTTCCCACTCTTTAACATCCAAACCATATTATTTTGGGTATTAAGGATGTTTATTGGGGTTAATATCACCCTAAGTCCTCTTTACTCAAGAAATATCCTACACTAAGTTTCAAATAGAGAAATTGGGGTGATTTCTTTCTCCATGGCAGAGCTAGGATTTATCTTCTTTAGGATACCAATTTCAAATAATCCTACATGATTTACATCTCCGGGCATGTGGAATTTTATCAACAGATCCCTTTTCACCCATTGAGTCCCAAAGTTAACCCAATTCTTTAGTTCAATTCATCCTTCTTAATTTAGGGTTTGTGGATCTTGGAAAATTTATTGATATCTCATTCCCTTGGTGCCGTTGAATTACAATCCCTGTTATATCATGAATTTAAATAATAATACAGAACTATGATCAGAAAATCTAGTAATATTGTGAAATGCATAGAGTTGAACTTGAGTTATTAAATTACTTGAATTTATTCAATTTACGAAATTGACATGCATTCTTTAGAGATGGTGGCTTACGAATACCTAATGACTTAGGATTTCATACATATACTTTTGGGCACTATATCCCCCATTTTACATGCTTTGAATGCTTCCAGATAATGTATTAATTTCCAGTCTTTAGATTATCATTAGTACTGAGCATTGTAATTATCAGTGACATTCAGTTGGGAGTAGTTCTTAGTACCAAGCAGATGCAGAGATGAAGGCTCATATACCAGTTAGGCTGAGACCTCAAGGAGAAGTCCCTAAGTCCCAAAACTATGGTGCTGCCGTAGGTTCTAAAGGGCCACCCATCAAAGCAGGCTTGATACCTTTGTCCCTTCGGACATCAATTTAGATGATCTACGTTAGTCATTAGTCGCATCCTTGGAAAGGTTGTTGTGTAATGATTTCAGGGAAAATTTGATGCTTAAGGCAAGGAAATTATGAAAGGACTTAGGTATTCTTGTTGTATATGATGTTTGTTTATGTTTATTTTGTAGAAAAATAGGGTTTGAAACAAAAATGAGTAAAAAAGATGAAGTGTTGCTGAAATACTAACCTTCAGGTCAACCCATGACTCATAGATAGGACCTACGGATTGTGAATAATAGTCATGGGTTGAGTTTTAAAGATTGTATCAATATCTAATTTCCATGACACCTACCTAGGATTAGTGACTCCAACCCACGACACGTGAGTTGGATTCATGACTTGAAGATGTTAAAGGTTGATGTCAAATATAATTTCCATAAATGGAAGGCACGACTCATGGGTTGAACCCATGACCCAACCCACGAGTCGTGAGTTGATGTCGACCCTGCTTTCCTACATTGTTTGGGATATGTTTTATTTAATATCGATAAACACTTCATGGACATTTTATTATTTGGTTACGCACTCTATACACTTTTTACATTGTTTTGAGTTCTGAGATACATTATTGATCTTGTAATTATTGTTTTCGGTTATTAGGGTTTTTAATAAATTGAGATTTTAGGATTTTCATATTATTCTTCGTAAGTTCAATATTATTATTTCATCTATAAACTCTTCATTTGTTCTCATGACCATGAGTAGCTAAACCCTATAACTAGGGATGTGGGAACCCTGATGATTTAACAAGGCAAGTTAAGTGCAAAGTCATTCTAGATTGGTGTTCTTGCAAGTATTGATATTTTCTTCATTTTGATTGCTTTCTTGATGGGTGCACATGTTAGAAAATTGCCTGTATTTGATACTAGCTTCATAGAGAGGTAGAGATTCAAAAAAAGAGAAAATAACAGTAATTTAAAGCTATCAACCTTCATCGAGTTAACTTAAGCCATAACTGAGATTGTTAATTTGAGATCATAAAACAACAGTTAGTAATGAGACGCTCTAAGATTGAGAAGAGATGGGTGAAATTCACCCAATCCAAGGTCTAGAGATGGTTAGGTGATACATAACTTGTTAGATATTTTGTCAAACAAGTTGGGTCATAGTGTTTCCAAAGCTAAAACCGTGTACCAATTAACCATTCCCATGCAACCAAATGTTCAAACCACCATAATAATATGAAAACCATAAGTAAAAGACATGGGAAAACCATAACCAACCATTGTAACCAAAACCCCCAACATGTAATTGAAAACCAAAAACCATATAATATTTATGCCATGATAAAATTCACAAATCATGCCTTAAGTAGGACCTAACAATTAGGGAGGAGTAACATGCCTTATTTTATGAAGATGACGGAAAGAATTAACCCTGTAAGCCCCAAATTGATCTTATTGATGAAACCCTAGCCTTCCTTGACCCAAGATCCTTGATAGAATTTTGAGAGTGTTTTAAGAAAGTTTGAGTGATTGTAATTAGGTTAAATGATGTCCCATGATTGTTATAAGTTATGGAGCCTTAAGAGGTTTAGAGGGGAAATGTCCAGATTTCCCCCAACTTAAACTGCTTAAAATTCCAACAGGATGGTACGACCACCCCACCCTAAACGTACACTAGGGTACAAGTGGTACCATTAAATTAGAACCTAGGCCTCCCCTTGGACCCCAACAATGTCCAACATACGACCTCCCAACCAAACCGTACCCAACCATATGATTAGTACCATGATATCATACCCTAAGCTGAATAGAATCACCTAGACTAAATTTAGGGTAACATACGATTGCCACCTTACCATTAGTATGCTAAGGTAAGACTAGTATGATCCAACCGTAGCTTGGACAAAAACCAACCAACCTACACTATTAACCATATGACCATGAAAAACTAAATCGTACCACATCATACGAATATCACCCCAAGTCGTATGATGTCCAAAAACTAAAAGAGGAGAAATTTTCTAAGGGTGAAAACCAGGGTGTTTCAGTTTCTCTCACTAGGATTATTCGTCTCAAAATTACAAAAAAGGTAGTAAAAGCAAAAATTACACCCCAATATATACCTTTCCAACCTTTAACTTAGTTAGAAAACAAAGATGTCATCAAGAACACATACCTTCCGCAAAAATATTTGAAGTAGAAAACTAATGCGGATACTTGGGCTTCATGTCCTCTTCCGCTTCCCAAGTAGCTTTTTCCACCTTATGGTTCCGCCATCGAACCTTAACCGGCTACATCCTTGGTGTGAAACCAACAAACCTGTCTATCCAAGATCTCAAGAGGGATCTCTTCATAAGATAGAGAACCTGAGACACCTAATCCTTCCAAAGTAACAACCGCTGAAGGATCACCTATACACTTTCTCAACATAGAGACATGGAATACTGGATGAATGGAGCTCAAACTAGAAGGAAACTCCAATTCATACGTAACATTACCAATCCTACAAAAAACCATATAAGGACCAACATACCGGGGACTGAGCTTTCTCTTTTTCCCAAACCGCATTACTACCTTCATGGTAGACACCTTTAGGAACACCCTATACCCAACCTCAAATTCCAAGTACCTATGCCTTACATCCGCATAGGACTTTTGTCGACTTTGAGAAGCCTTAAAACTATCCTGAATTACCTTTACCTTCTCCATTGCCTGATAAACCAAATCCAGGGCAAACATATCTAACTCACCATGCTTAAACCACCCAATAGGATATCTACACCTCCCACCATACAATATCTCAAAAGAGGCCACCCCAATGCTAGAATGATAGTTATTGTTGTTAGCAAACTCTACAAGAGGTAGATGCTTAACACAATTACCGCCATAATCAATCACACATGCAGAAAACATATCTTCCAATGTCCGAATAGTCCTTTCTGTGACCCTATCCATCTGTGGGTGAAAAACAGTACTAAGACTAACATAAGTACCCAACCCCTTCAAAAATGATCGCCAAAAGTGAGATAAAAATAGCGTACAATGATCAGAGATAATTGAAATAGGTACCCCATGCAACTTCACAATATCATAAAGACATAGCCTCACATAATCCTCGGCCAAAAAGTTAGTCCTCACTGGCAAGAAGTAAGCCAACTATGTCATCATATTCACGATGACCCAAACCGAATCAAATTGGTTTCGAGATCGAGGAAGACAAGTAACAAAATCCATGTTGATCATGTCCCATTTCAATTTAGGCAATTAATTTCTTGATATAAGCCTCCAGGCATCACGTGCTAAACTTTTAGTTGTTGACACACAAAAGGCCACAAAATATACAACATTCTTCTTCATACCATTCCATTAATACATCTCCTTGAGATCATGATACATTTTTGTTGAATCAGGATGAACAACATAGCGCGCTTCATATGCCTCGGCCAATACCCTTTCTTACAAACCATCGATGTTAGGAATACATAACTTTCTTTGATTCTGCAAGGTACCAACACCACTGATCTTAAATACCATTACCTTTTTCCCACCTACATCACCCTTGATTTCCATCCAGACAAAATTTAGCATTTGATTCTCATTGATCTCTTCACCAAGAGATGATTGAACCACTTTCTGTACCAATACCCCCCCAATTCTCAGAGTCCAAAAGGAGAACTCCAAGATTAGCCAACCGGTGAATATCCTTCACCAACTCCCGCCTCTCCTTATCCACATGAGCTAAACTCCCCATAGATAACCTGCTAAGAGCATTAGCAATAATATTACCCTTACATGGATGGTAGTGAAGACTCATGTCGTAGTCCTTAAGAAGATCAAGCCATCTCCTCTTCCTAAGGTTAAGCTCTTTCTGAGTAAACATACACTGCAGACTTTTATGATCTAAGAAGATGTCCATGTGCACTACATACAAATAGTGACGCCAAATTTTCAATCAAAACACCTCAACTAACAATTCTAGATCATGAGTTGGATAATTCCTCTCATGCACCTTTAACTGCCTAGAAGCATAGGCAATCACCTTACCATGCTGCATCAAAACACAACCAAGTCCTACCCGGGATGCATCACAGTAAACCACAAACCCTTCACTACCTTCAGGCAAGGTCAAAACCAGAGCCAAAGTTAGATTATCCTTCAACTTCTCAAAACTACCCTCATAAGCATCCGACCAAGAGAACTTTACCTTCTTCTAAGTCAACTTAGTCAATGGGGCAGCTATCATCGAAAAAATTTCCACAAATCTCCTATAGTACCCAACCAAACCTAAAAAACTCTGAATGTCATTTGGAGTCGTAGGTCTAGGACACTTCTTAACCACCACCACCTTTTGTGGATCCACTATGATCCCCTCAATAGAAATAATATGACCCAAAAAAGTTATAACGTTCAACCAGAATTCACATTTCGAGAATTTGGCATACAACTGTTGCTCTTTCAAGGTCTGCAACACCACATGGAGGTGATTGGCATGATACACCTCACTCTTAGAGTACCCTATAATTTCTTCAATGAACACAATGCCAAACAAATCCAGAATTTGATGGAATACCCTAATCATTAAATCTATGAATACCGCCGGGGCATTGGTCAAACCAAATGACATAACTAAGAACCCAAAGTGACCATACTGGGTTCGGAATGCTATCTTAGGGATATACCCCTCCCTAATCTTAAGCTAATAATACCCACACTGAAGATCTATCTTTGAAAAGAAATTGGCACCTTGCAACTAATAAAAAAAGTCATCTATTCTAGGATGAGGATACTTGTTCTGAATCGTTACCTTATTCAACTACCGATAGACAATATATATTTGAAGGGAACCATCCTTTTTATGTATGAATAACATCGTCGCACCCCATGGGGACATACTAGGATCGATGAAACCCTTATCCAAAAGTTCCTTAAGTTGCTTCTTGAGTTCCTTTAACTCAGCTGGAGCCATTCTATAAGGAGGAATAGATATTGGACGAGTGTACAGAACCAAATTAATCCCAAAATCAATCTCCCTATTCGAAGGAACACCAAGAAGATCATTTAGAAAGACCTCAGGAAACTCATTCACTACCGAAACCCAATGCAAAGAAGGACCTTCTGAGTTAGAGTCTTTAACCCAGACCAAATAATAGAGACACCCTTTAGATATTAACCTCTGAGCTTTAAGATATGATATAAACTCCCCCTTAGTATCTAGGAACTACCATCCCATTCAATAACTAGTTCACAGGGAATTTAAAGACAACCTTATAGGTCCGATAATCTAAGGATGCGTAGCACGAGTGTAACCAATCCCTCCCTAGAATGACATCAAAATCTACCCTATCTAATTTAAAGAAATCCACTAAAGTCTACTTACTAACAACAAATACCACACACCCCCTATAGACTCTTTGAGCAACCACAGAGTCATCTACTGGGGTAGAAATAATAAAGGATCCAAAATAACCTCAGGATCAAAACCAAAATACCCATACACAAATGAGGTCACATAAGAGAGAGTGGACCCTGGATCAAGTAAACAATACACATCATGAGAAAAGAGATGTAACATACCGTTCACGACATCAGGTAATGCCTCAGACTCCTATCGAGATGCAATAACCTATTTCAATATGTGTAGGTACCAGAAGAAGAAATAGATACTGAAGCAACACCTATAGGTGTAGGAGCAGATAAAGTGGAAACCAAAACCTTATTTGCTCCCGAAGCAACCTTACTAACTGGACAATTTCTAAGCATATGGCCTGGCTGTCTATATTTGAAACACCTGTCCCTTTCCTCATCATAGAAGCCTCGATGCAACCGATGACTGAACCTACATAGAGGACATTATGAAGCCGACTGAGCCCTACTAGCCTGAGATTGGGCACCCTGTTCCCTAAAGTTATTGCCACCCTGCTGACGCCTATCTCTGAACAACTTTAAGTGATGAGAACTAGTTATGGATAAAGAACCAAAACTCCCCCACTTCTTCTTTGGCAACTTAACACCATCTCGACCACTTTGTTGTTGACCACCACACTGCTCAGAGAATCTAAACTTCTTACCTTGTCTTTTACCTACCTCATCCCTCTTTATGTTTTCCTCCTCTATCTATTGTATATGAACATCTAACCTAGAGATATCTATACCTTTGATCTGCAATGCAGTCTTGCTTTGAAGGATCAACTCACAAGACAGTCCTAAAGTGAACTTTCTTATTTTGGCCCTTATACCCTACACTATTTTTAGAGCATACCTAGACAACTAGTGAAATTTCAAGGCATACTCCTTGAACGACATCTTCTCCTATTCCAGATTAACAAATTCATATGCTTTGCTTTCCTAAACTCCTAAGGAAATAAGCAATCCAAAAAAAATTTCGAGAAAGTCTCCCATGGAGATAACTCATCAACTTTACCACTTTTCTGATCTCATTCCTCATACCATTGGTATGACACATCCTTTAGTTGATAGAAAAAAATCACCCCTTCCACATTCATTGCTTGCATGACCCTGAAGATATTTTCCATATCATCCAAAAAACCCTGAGAATCCTCATCCACTTTAAAACCAGTAAAAGTTGAAGGACTCAACCTCATAAAATGGCCAACCCTTAAGGCCTTAGAAGATGTAATACAAGATACACCCTGCTCAGTCTGAGAAGCTACCAATCGAGAAATCACATGGATCGACTGATAAAACTCCATATTCATCACGTCTGCCTAAGGAGCCTAGGGTGGACAAGAATGAATCAGTGGAACTCTAGAATTATCAGGCATGGGACCCCTAGATCGAGTATGGATCCCATTAGTAGAGCATGTCCCATCAATATTGTCCCAATTGGGACAAAAGTGTTTCCGTGCACATCAGATCATTGAGGCATGATCTAAAAGGCGAACAAACATATATTAGACAAAATTCCAAGACTTAGACTCCAAGCTTGAAAATAGTACACAAAGAAAGAGAAATAGTTTCTAAATGCCTTGTAGCCTCTCTCTTATGAGTGTGGCGTGCTACACACCCTTAAAAGAGACTCTACTCGACACAAATTTGTGGACTCCTAATTGAACATGAACCTAAAGCTCTTATACCAAATTTACATGACCCAAACCAGGGCCTTGTTGTAATTGACATCCCAAGTCCAACCAGGATTGGAGACCATCCCCGTTACCTAACCCAACCTCCAAACATGTACCCTGAGTCAGATGAATTCTGAGCATATAACAAGATAGCGTTTTGTACAATTCTACACTATGGGATAGGTTCATAACTGTGACCAACCCAAGCAAGTCCAACCATCTAATACCCAACCAATAACCAAACCAAAACCAAAATAATAACCAAGTACGAGTCCATAACATAATAGGATGGAACAATCATACATACAGTCATATGGTATCATGCATAATACCAATACCCATGCCAAGAATGACACCACTCAAACACCACCCATACCAACTCATTGTAGTCTTACAAAGCCTCTAACCAAAAGTAAAGCAATATCTGATTGGGAGATGCCCCTAACTATATCCAAAACCATAGTCTATATAATGCCCAATGTATGTAAAAACATCCATGACATTAAATAGAGCCTTTCTGAATATGGAAGCTCACCACTTCAATCCAATCGAGTTGATCCTAAATTTGATCACTAAGCAGAAAAAGTAGAATGGACAGTTCCTGTATCGCATGGGGATACAACCGCTCGAAGATGGGTTAGCGGGTGAACACTAGCATGCACATATGATAGTAATAAAATAATTCCAACCTTTAAAACCAAGTAAACCAACCCTATGCATTCACAATCATGCATATATATATATAATAATGTTGGGAAAGAGAACCAGGTTTAGCATGACTTTAAAACCATTAACCTGGGTATGTGTAGCTAAACTGTCCTAGAAACACCCATGAGCTATATGGGTACAGTGAAACCCCCTGAACGGGCCTCGATGCAAGTAGCCGTATGAATCAAAGATACTATAGGAGTAGTGGATTCCAAAGTACCCTGCACTCTCCATGATATATATATACAAGTGTACTTAGGGTATTCTCGTGCACCCCGTCAGTATCATATATGGTCGCCATGACCAATACTCATGTCGGCAAATATGATTTTCCAGTGTTCGTCCATTGGACTCACACCTTCACGGTTAGCTGTCACACCCCGCCATTATTGCCCAATTAAAACCATTATCACATAACCAAACCACCATTTCATTTATTATTAACAAAGGATATAAGTAGTGGTGTCGTCATACCAACTATAGCATGCAAGCAATGTCCTTAGCCAACCTTATTAAGAAGAGGGATTCCTATGTACCCATAGATTACATTAATAATTTGACTTGGGGGAATCCCATGTACCCCATAAGTGATCATTATTATGTTTTCTTAGGGGAATACCTTGTACCCCACAAAGATTTCAATTAGACCAACCATAACAACCAAGACCTTACTATTTAACCATTACAAGCCATTTAAACTATTTATACCATTTAGGGTTCCATTACCAAGTTATACCATGAATAGTTTATTGAAAGTCCAACAATTTAACCAAAAACATTCTCATAGACATTTTATCAAATAAGTTGGGGGCATAGTATTTCAAAAACCAAAACCATGTACCAATTGACCATTACCATGTAAACCAAGTGTTCAAACCACCATAATAATATGAAAACCATAAGTAAAAGACATGGGAAAACCATAACCAACCATTGTTACAAGAACCCCCAATATGTATTTGAAAACCCAAAACCATACAACATTTATACCATAAAAACAATTCATAAAACATGAATTTAGTTAGAACTAACAATGAGGGAGGAGTAACATTCCTTTTATTATGAAGATGAGAGAGAGAATTCACCTTTATAAGCCCCAAATTGATCCTATTGATGAAACCCTAACCTTTCTTAACCCAAGATCCTTCAGTGAATTTTGAGAGTGTTTTAAGAGAGTTTGAGTGATTACAATTAGGTTATATGATGTCCCAAGAGTGTTAAAATCCATGGGTCCTTAAGAGGTTCAGAGGGGAAATGTGCAGATTACCCCCAACTTAAACTGCTTAAAATTCCCACAGGATGGTACGACCAACCCACCCTAATCGTACCCTAGGGTACAAGTGGTACCCTTAACTCATACCCTAGGCCTCCATTTGGACCCAACACTATCCAACATGTGACCTCCCAAGTTAAATCATACCCAACCATATGATTAGTACTATGAAATTGTGCCCTATGAAAAATAGAATCACCTAGACTAAACTTAGGGAAACATATGATTGACACCTTACCATTAGTACCCTAAGGTACAAATAGTATGATACAACCATACCATGGACAAAAACCAACCTACCTACATGGTTACTATACCATCATGACCCACCAAACTGCACCACATCATACAACTAGTACCCCGCATCGTATGATATCTAAAAGCCAAAACAGAGAAATTTTCTAAGGGTCAAAACCCAGGGTGTTTCAATATCACTCTTATAAAAGCTTTTAGGTTGATGCCTAGTTTTGCAAAGTTTATATAGGATTTTGTGACTAAGAAGAAGGCATTAAGTTTTGAGCCCACTTTAATATGCACCACTGTAGTACCATTGCCTTTCGATCTTTAGTTGTAAAGAAGAAGGATCCCAATGCTTTCACTATTAGGTCGTTTATCTTTATAGGAGATTTATATGACTTGGGAGCTAGCATAAATTTTATGCCTCTAGTTATTTACAAGCAGTTAGGGTTGGGGTTGCCTATGCCGATCTCTATGAGATTATTAATGGTAGAGATCATACTGTGAAGAAATTGGTTGGTGTATTATGTGATGTGATGGTGAAGGTGGCTTCTGTTATATCCTTAATTTATTTGGTGATTCTCAATTGTTCGGTTAATTTTGACATCTTTGTAATCTTAGAAAGGCATTTACTAGCCACGAGTAGGGCATTGTTTGATATGGAGATAGGATATATAAAATTTAGGATTATTTATGAGTAGGCCACAGTTAATATGTGTTAGTTAATGAAGCTACCAAATGACATGAAGGTGATTTCTGTGATTGATATGGTAGATAAAGATGCATTTGTTGTACCCTTTGAAGAAAGACATAGTGTAGAGGTACTCATGGCTATGATCATGAATTTCAATAGCGATGGTATTGGTGAATATGATAAGATATTGAGTGCACATTTTGACAGATGTTCATATGCTTATTCAACAAAGAAGTTGGACCTTAATCTAAAAAATAGAGAAACCCCTTCGATGAGACCATATATTGTGGAGCCACTAGCCTTCTTATTAAAGGCCTTCCTCTCTCATTTGCAGTATGTATTCTTGAGGGCCAATAATAACTTGTAGATTATTATTGAAGTATACTTATTAGAGTCATAGGTTGAGACTGCAATTGGTTGGAATATTGCTGACATTGTCAATATTCCACTTGTTTACACTCATAAGATTCAGGTTGAACCAAAATGCCTGCCAAGCATTGAGTATCAGCGTCATACAAATCCATATATACAAGAGGTGGTAAAGAAGAATATTATTAAGTGGTTGGATATAGATATGGTTTACCCTATTATCGACAACAAATAGGTGAACCCAGTTCAGTGTGTGCCAAAGAAGGGAGGGATCACTGTGGTCCCTAATAAAAAAAATAAGTCAGTTTCCATGAGACAACTCATAGGATGACAAGTTTGTATGGATTATAAGAAGCTAAATACTTGGATTTATAAGGACCACTTTCTTATATCATTCATGGATTGGATGTTAGACCATCTTGTGGGTAGAGGATGGTATTTTTTTTATGGTTATTTGGGGTACAATAAGATTTCTATTGCTCCTAAGGACCAAAATAAAACCATTTTCTCTTGTCCATATAGTATGTTGGCATTTAAGAGGATGCTCTTCCATTTTTTTAATACTCCCGCAACCTTTTAGCATTGCATGATGTCCATTTTTTGACATGGTGAGGATACTATCGAGGTCTTCATGGATGATTTTTTTATGGTGGATGATTTGTTTGATGATATTTTTGCTCACTTGACCAACACACTGCAGATATGTGAAGAGTGAAACCTGATGTTCAATTAGGAGAAGTTTTACTTCATTGTCAGGAAAGGGATAGTTCTTGGGTACAAAATTTACAAGAAGGAGATAGAGGTTTGCAAGGCTAAAATTAAGGAAATTGAAAAATTCCCCCACCGATTTCTATGAAAAAAATTCATAGTTTCTTGGTCATGCATATTCTTATAGGCGGTTCATCAAGGACTTCTCTATAATCGCAATCTCATCATGAAAAATATTATACAAGGAGGTGAGGTTTGTCTTTGATGATTCTTATTTCAAGGCTTTTGATTACCTAAAAAAGAGGTTGAGCTCAGCTTCTATTATTGTGTCTTCGGCTTAGAGTTTGCCATTTGAAGTGATGAGTGACACAAGTGGGTTAGACCTAGGAGTATTCCAAGTCTAAATATGAAAGATGATACTTCATTCCATTTAGTATGCCAACAAATCTCTCTATCTCGCACAGAAAAACTACATGATCACTAAACAAAAATTTCTTATGGATGTGTTTGCTTTTGAAAAATTCTGATCCTACTTTATTGGTACCAATGTTATTGTGCACACTGATAATTCTACTCTTAGGTACCTAATGGATAAGAATGATTCTAAGAAAATGTTGATCCGATAAGTACTATTGCAACAAGAATTTGATTATAAGGTTAAGAATCAGAAGGTCACCAAAAATTAGGTTGCAGATTATCTGTCCTTCCTAGAAGAGTAGGTGATGCTTACACTAGGGGATAAACTTGATATTGATGATACTTTTCCAAATGAGAACATTTTGGCAGTATCACAAGACTTAATCCCTTGGTTTGTTGACTTTGCCAATTATTTGGCAAGTGACCTCTTCCTAGAAGATATGCCATTTCAGCAGCAAAAACAATATATGCATGTGGTAAGAAAGTTCTTTTGGGATGAGCCATACTTATTCTAGGTGTGTACTGATGGTGTGATTCAGAGGTTTATTCTTAAGGTAGAAATGATGAGTATTTTGGATGCCTATTATTAATCTCCAGTTGGGATGACCATGGAGGTACTTACACTTCCCATAAAATTTTGAAATATGGTTACTATTAGCCTACTATTTATAAGGATATACATGATTATGAAATGGCCTATGACCAATTCCAAAGGCAGGGCAATATCTCATAGAAGCATGAGCTCCTTATGATGCCTATCCTTGAGCTTGAGCCATTTGAGGTGTGGGGTATTGACTTTATGGTAAAATTTATGAGATAATATGGGATTAAGTATATGTTGGTGGATGTCGACTAAGTGTCTATATGATTGGAAGAAATTATGCTTCCAAACAATAAAGGTAAGAGTGTCACAACATCTTTAAAAAGGAATATTTTTCTAGATTTGGTAATTCATGATCTATCATCTGGGATGGTGGGTCACATTTTTTCAATCTTCTTCTTAAAGACTTACTTGATAAATATGGTGTGAAGCATAAGGTATCAATACCTTTTCACAAACAAGTGGGAAAGTTGTGGCCTCTAATCAGGAGATAAAGTCTATTTTGGAGAAGACTATGAACGCCAATAGGATTAATTGGTCGAGAAAGTTATACAATGTACTATGGGACTACCAGACAGCTTACCAGACCTCTATTGGTTCATATCCTTATCAAATTTTGTATGTCAAGTCATTTCACCTACTGGTTGAACTTGAGCATAAGGCACCATGGGTATTGAAAAAGTTAAATTCTGAGTGTAGTGATGTCGTGCACTTGAGATTGGAAAAAATGAATGAGATGGATGATTTTATCCTCTATGCCTATGAAAGTTCAATGTTGTACAAGGATAAGATGAAATTATACTATGACGAGAGAAATAATACTAGGGAATTCCAACCTAGTGATTTGGTTTTTTTGTATAATTTGAGACTTTGCTTGTTTCCTGGAAAGTTAAAGTCTAGGTGTTCTAGACCATTCACCGTGCAAAGAGTATTTCCATATGGTGCAATGGAGTTATAGTGAGATGGCGATGTACCATTCATGGTGAAAATACATCATGTTAAGCATTATATGAAAAACACGTAGGAGATAAAAGTGTGTGAGAATAAGAGCCTTGACGAAGTTTGAGTTGTCAAGGGAGTTGATTCATTCAGCGAAGTTAAATCAAGCACTTCTTGAGAGGTAAAAAAAGGTTTTAGTGTTAACCTTATTTTTTTTTGCAGGATATGAAGAATTAGGAAATCACTGGATTAAGATAAAATTGCAAAACTTCAAACAAGTCCAGGTCATTTGACTCACAAGTGCAATTTATAGGTTGTGTACAACCCACGACTCATGGACTAGACTCTGAGAATAAGAGGGGATTTTTGGTCCTCTAAACCTGACTCAGGAGTCCTACCCACGTCCCATGAGTCCAATCCATGACTAGTGAGTTGAGTGATTTAAATTAGATACCCCCACCATGTTTTAGAACCTTGATTCACTACTTCAACCCACGAGTCGTGAGTCAACTCATAATTGATAGTTTGTGTCGTAAAAAATAGTGAATAAGTTTTTTCCAAAACTTGACTCGCACCCTCATCTTATGAGTCACGAGTTAGACTCACAACTTGTGAGTCATCACTGGTCCCAATAATCTCAAAAATATTAAAAATTTTAAATTGAATCCCTTGGGCCTGTTGCAACTAGACCCAGATCATGAGTTTTGCATTAAAATTAACCCTAAAATCAATAAAATTCTCAAACTAAGTAATTCCTACTCAAATTTAAATACGTCTAGTTTAATTGCTTTTTCTCTTAGCCAAAGCGAAACCCTAACTCACTACCTATGCACATAGAGGCTGGTCGTCTCCCATTGCATTATTTTCTTTTCTTATTCAAATTCTAATATGTAAATAGAGGTAAATTTTCTAGTTAAGTTAAACATGTGCATAATCATTCATGATCAAAGATAATTAAACCATGATTCATTTCCTACCAACACTTAGACTGAATGAGAATTGATTAAAAACCGAAAATTATGAAATTACAATGTAACGCCCCGAGGGTATACCCTGGGCGTCACACGGTGATTACAGTCCCGAGGGACCACAAGCTAATACATGAGCTAGTATCTGTTTTGAGCACTGTCTAACATGATCATAAATGTGGAAGTATACTGACATGCCATAAGGTTTTAATAACTAAATTCAAAACTAAAATATGAGTATATAGAAACAACTGAATGAATCTGATAAAATAATGATAAACAGGATAACTAACTGTAATGTGTGAATACTAAATAACTAACTCTAATGTCAGATAATCCTCTAAAATTAAATGACTGTGAGTTGATGGGACAGGCCCCAACTAACTCCAACTAACTACTATCTGAGACATGAAATAAAGTAAGCCTATCCTTGAAGTATGACGACTTACCACTGCTACTGCTGAGGATCTGATAAGTTTAATTGCGAGCTGGGAACTGAGCGTCAGAACCTATGGTATAATACATCATAGCGCAAAAGAAAAAGTATGCAATCAGTACTCCAAATGTACTGGTTCACTAAATGAGGTAGATTGATATGCATGGTTTCAAGTACAGAACTAATAATTAACTGAATATGCATGTAAATCATGGAGTACTGAATAGAGAGCATGAAATCTGTAGGTACTGATAATATATGGAAATCTGTAAATACTAAGTATGCATGAAAAACTATAATACTAAGGATGCATGACCAAGAATATAACATGAACTGAGTAAAATATGTAAACTGAAATACTGAAACAACTAAAATCTGTATGCTTTGGTCAAACAACACTCATACTGAATAACTAAACTAAAACTTTAACTGAGACTGTATCTGAGATTATGGGGGGTATCATCTAATGGACATTCCCCAATTTGAGCTAATTCGGGGTCAAACTTGTAACCCCAGTTGGAAGGATTTTAATACAATACCACGTGTACTAACGATGGCTGTGTGGATCCACTAAACTGATATAATGTTCAAAGGACTAAGGGTTTCAATACTGAACTGACGGGTGACCCCTGCGAGATAGTCAAGCCTAATCTGATGGGTGACTCCTTATATCTTATGCTGGCTACGTAGTTCTAGAGTATAGGGACTGCTGCTAACCACTCTACCGATCTAACGGGGAAGCTTCCATCCCTACAATACATCATTGCTAAATCCTACTCCCAACTAAAAGACACTGAAAAACTAGACTATTCTGAGTTTAACTGGATGATATCAGACTATTATGATAATGCTCTGTAATATATCGATTGTTCTTTAAGCCTAAATCTATCTTTTGAGTGGATAGGGGTGTCTTCCAAAGTTATTGATGTTTATATTGTGTCGTATTTCTCTAATTTCTACTTTTATTCATGTAGAGCATTGAATAAGATTTTCATTGATACCAATTTTATAGAAATCCTACATCGGAGGAGGAAGTAATGACCGTTTTACTAAGCGATGTCGAAATCGCCCAGGCCTGACGGAAGAGCTGAAGGACCGCCAAGTCCGTGGTGGACCATCCATTATCCTATCAAGCCAAGGCAGTAACCCCTTTTTCTGGCCATCGTGCGACGACCAAAATGGTGGGCCTCCAAAAATTTGATGGACTATCAAGAGGACCCTCAAGTCGAGGCAGAATGTCCCATTTCTGGCCCTCGAGTGACGGACGATCTATTGGACCATTAGTTTCCTGACGGATCATCACTTTGACCATCACGTCGAGGCAGAATGTCCCAATTTTTGCACTCGAGTGACGGACGATCTAGTGGACCGTCAGTTCCTCTGATGGACCGTCAGTTCGATCATCACAGACCCCGATCAATATTTTTCAACTCTTTTTAAAAGGGCATTTTGATCTTTTCGCCTATTTTGGTTTTATATATATATCCAAGTAGATGAGAGAAGATCATTTTTCTCTCATTTCTCCTCCAAAATTCTCTAGAAACTAGGGTTTCTTCTAAAATCCTAAATCAAATCATCTCCAAGAAATTCAAGAATCTTCCAAAGATTTCACCAAGTTGTTCAAGAATTAAGTTCTCCAAGCCAAAGGCATCAAGAAACTTAGCTCAAAAGTGTAAAGAAGAGTTTTCAATCAAGCTTGTTCATCTTAAAAATCATAATCCAAGGTATGTGGGGTTTTGAACAAGAGCAATTCTTTCGTTCTTGTGCTCAAAGCTTTGATTTTTATTATGGATTTATATGATTTTTCAAGTGGGTTTGTACCCAAATTACTTCATCATGAGATTATGAGAATATAAATTGTTCAAGCTTTGTTATACAGAATTAGTTTACAATTTACAAGTTATGACTTGATATTTAATATTCTGAATTTCAAGTTTCTACCGTGAGTTGGTATTTTAAGTTCTTTCAAGATATGTGTCAAGCGTTAAGCTTTCTTATGACAAACTGGATTATTGAGTATATTGATTATATGAAAATTGAGTTGTTACAATAAGACTTGATATTTCCTCAAAGTTATTGATGTTGCCATGACTTAATGAACTAATGCCTTTTGATATTGAGAAAGATTGATTTGATTTGAGTCGAGTTAGGAATCCACAAATTGATTATGATTTGATAAATGAGAAAGAGATTTGATTTGGTCTTCATGATAAACCCTTGTGATGTTTATGGTGGATTTCCTAACACATTCTGAGCTTGTTTCTGGGAGTAATATTTAGCACCGAGCAGAAAATGTGGTATTTCCCCCAAAACTATGTGCCATCGTAGGATTGATGTTGATAATTGTGGCCCGGAGGCCGAGTATGAGATTGTGTTCACTAAATTTAGGTTGTACTCCCTGGCAAGAGTACGATGCTCTCGACAATGTGGGGTTCTCTCCTTAGGACGGAAAAACATTAGACTCCATGTAGCTCACATGGTTTATGTCGGTTATAAGAACCTCCATGTCCATAAGAGTCGAGTTTCTTGAATTACAGAGTCACTTCGAGTCTTGATTTGAAGAGTTGAGTTGTTTATGATGATTTATGAGTTTTTTCTATTATCATATGATTTTTTTACGATGAGATCTTGAAAAGTATGTTTCAATCTAACTCAAGACAAGTGATCCATCATTGTACATATGCGTATTTTCATGAAATTGATGATGATATTTCCATTGTTACATGCACCCCCACATACTCAGTGTATTCCAAAGTTCTGACCCACATATTTTACTATGGGCTACATTTTCTCACAATGTAGGTTCAGGTACTCAGCTGCGTTAGCGATATTCGGGTGCCTCTTTTTGTTTACTCAGTGGTGAGTCC
This sequence comes from Capsicum pubescens, assembly GCA_030864215.1. Lineage (NCBI taxonomy): Eukaryota > Viridiplantae > Streptophyta > Magnoliopsida > Solanales > Solanaceae > Capsicum > Capsicum pubescens. The sequence continues at coordinate 193,317,967 of CM061548.1, read as the reverse complement.
TCATGGTTCGAGGACCGTGTTTATATTTTGTGATACCATTTTGTTGTTATGACTTTCAATACTGTTTGAGTCAGTTGGGGGTTTGTCCTAATGTGTCCTTGATTTTGATGTATAGAGTCTTTGTCAGACTAAAGGGTTGGTATGTACAGAATTTCAGTATTTTGGATTGTACAGGCTAGTTTCTTATCTTATTCCAGTATGTTTATGATATGTCATTCTCTCTTATATTAGAATGACTATTGTCAAAGTAAGTTCTAGAAGTGATGGCAGGTTTTGAGGGTTAGCTTGAGGCCGCGTGTGGCCTTAAGAACCGTGTGATATCTCGGGATGTGATCTTGGGGCGTTACAAGCTTGGTATCAGAGCTCCTAAGGTTTAAAGAGTCCTGGGGAGTCTAACAAGCCGCGTTACGTAGAGACTTAATCATCGATGTGTAGTGCGCCACATCTATGAGAAAGAGGCTACGGGATGTTTTAAGAAAAGTCATCTCTTTCTTTCAAAAATTCATCATGCCTACGACTTTTTTTCCCTACTATTAATTCCTTCTCTCTTATAACATAAAATGCCTCCTCGTCGATCTCATTGAAACAATGAGCAACCCCAACCCATTGATCCCCTGAACGAGCATGTGTCATATGCAGAATTCTGGGAAGCTTTTTAGGCGCTAGCCCAGGCAGTTACCGCCAATATTAAAGCTAACACCCAGGCTACTGTTTCGCCTCCGTAAGAGAATAATTCTGCTGCAGCTCAGGTTTGTGAATTTATGCGGATGAATCCGCCTGAGTTCTTTGGGTCGAAGGTAGGTGAAGACCCACAGATGTACTTAGATAAAGAGAGAAAGATCACCCAGATTATGCATGTGACTGAGGAGGAGAGTGTTGAATTGGCTGCCTATTAAATGAAAGATGTTGCATACGATTGGATGGAAATATGGAGGGAAAGTCGAGGGAAGGATGCCGCTCCTATGACTTCGCAGTTATTCCAGGATGCGTTATTGGGCAGATTCTTTCCTCTTGAGGTGAGGGAAGGAAAGATAGAGGAATTCATTAAATTGAGAGAAGCCTCCATGACTGTTAAGGAGTACTGCCTTAGATTCAATCAGTTGTCCAAATATGTACCTAGTATGATGGCTGACTCTAGCACCATCATGAGTAAGTTCGTGACCGGTGTGTCGAGTTATGTTGTGAAAGAGTGTAAATCTTCTATACTTAATAGGGAGATGGACCTTTCTCGGTTGATGATACATGCCCAACAGATTGAAGCTAATAAGGTGAAAGAAAGGAAGAGAGTAAGAGGGAATAAAAGATCTAGATCAGAGCAGTAGGGATTCGGTCAGTCCAGATTCTGTGGAGGGGACCACCCTCAATTCCAGAAATGTCTGCTTATGCCCGCGCCTTTCTTAATTAGTGCTCTCGCACCTAAAAGTAGGTAGGAATAGGGGAATAGGCCTGTCCCAACCAGGTCTCAGGAAAGTGTAAGTAACAGACCCCGTTCTCTTTCATGTGCCATGTGTGGTAGAGATCATTTTGTCGAGTATTTTGTTGATCAGAGAGATTTCTTTGGTTGTGGCAAGTTGGGCCACCAATTTAGAGATTGTCCTTATGCTAGACAAGAGAGTCGAGATGCTCGTCCCTAGAGTCAAGATACAAGTGCCCCCGCTCCCGTAGTCCGCCCAGTTCTTCCTCAGGGCGCCTCTTCTAGTACTGTTGGAGGTTCGCGCCACAATTGCTTCTATTCTATACAACCTCACTAGGAGCAGGAGTATTCTCCAAATTTTGTCACTAGTATGCTCCGTGTTTTTTATTTTGATGTGTATGTATTGATGGACCCCGATTTGAGTTTCTCTTATGTGACACCTCTGGTTGCTATAAATTTTGAGATGGACCCTGAACGGATTCCTGATCCTATTTTGGTTTCTACCCTGGTAGGAGAGTCTGTTATTGCTAAGCGAGTGTATAAGAAGAGTCCTATTACTATTCTTCATCGGGTCATATGTGCTGATTTAATTGAGCTAGATATGGTTGATTTTGACTTCATTCTGGGTATAGATTGGCTTCACTCGTGCTATGCGTCTACAGATTGTTGTACCCAAGTGGTCAAGTTTCAGTTTCCTAATGAACCCGTGTTTGAGTGGCCAGGAGTTCTGTAACTTCGAAGAGCAATTTCATATCCTACCTCAAAGCTAGGAAGTTGATTTCCAAGGGTTGCATCTATCATTTAGTTTGAGTTAAAGACACCATGTCTGAGACTCCGACTATTCAGTTAGTTAGCAATATTAATGAGTTTCCCAATGTTTTCTTGGAATACTTTTTAGGGATCCCACCTGATAGAGAAATAGAATTCAGGATTGATCTCCTTCCCGGATCTCAGCCTATTTCCATATCTCTATACCGTATGGCTCCCGCATAACTTAAAGAGTTGAATGAGCAACTAAAATATCTCTTATAAAAAGTCTTTATCAGACCCAGTGTTTCCCCGTGGGGTTCACCTGTTCTATTTTTGTGGAAGAAAGATTGTACATTACGTATGTGCATTGACTACCATCAGCTCAACAAGGTGACAATTAAGAACAAGTACCTTCTTCCTAGAATCGATGATTTATTTGATCAACTACAGGGTGCAAGTTATTTCTCAAAGATAGACCTTAGATCCGGCTATCATCAACTTAAAGTGAGAGAGTGTGATATTCCAAAGTTATCTTTTCGAACCCGCTATGGTCATTTTGAGTTTCTTGTCATGTCCTTTGGGCTAACCAATGCTCCAACGGCTTTCATGGATCTTATGAACCGAGTATTCAAACGGTATATAGATTTCTTTGTTATTGTGTTCATAGATAATATTCTTGTATATTCCCGAAGTGAGGATGACCATGTGGATCATCTTCGAATCGTGTTGGAAACCCTTAGAGATCATCAATTATTCACTAAATTTAGCAAGTGTGAATTTTGGTTAAGGTCAGTTACTTTTCTGGGTCACATTGTTTCTTTCGAAGATATTAGAGTTGATCCTCAAAAGACAGAAGCTGTGAAGAATTGGCCTAGACCTACCTCTCTGTCTGATATTAGGAGTTTCTTGGGTCTGCTGGTTACTATCATCATTTTTTTGAGGGCTTCTCTCCTATCGCGTCTCCCATGACCCAGTTGAACCAAAAGAAAGTTAAGTTCCAGTTGATAGATGCCTGTGAGAAGATTTTTCAAGAGTTGAAGACTCGACTCACTTCATCCCCAGTATTAGCTTTACCCGATGGTACTGATAGTCTTGTGGTGTACTGCGATGCTTCTACAGTTTTTCTGGGTTGTGTGTTGATGCAGAGGGGTAAAGTTATAGCTTATGCCTCTAGAAAGTTGAAGCCTCATGATAAGAATTACCCAACCCATGATCTTGAATTAGCAGCTGTAGTTTTTGCTTTGAAAATCTGGAGACATTATTTGTATGGTGTTCATGTTGATGTGTTTAATGATCACAAAAGCCTGCAGTATGTGTTTACTCAGAGGGAGTTGAACCTTAGACAAAGAAAATGGTTAGAGTTGCTAAAAAACTACGATATTAGTGTGATGTATCACCCGGGTAAGGCCAATGTTATGGCAGATGCTCTTAGCAGGTTGTCTATGGGTAGTATAGGTCAAGTAGAGAATGATAAAAAATAATTAGCTCATGATGTGCATCGTTTGGCTAGGTTGGGTGTTATATTGCTTGATTCCACTAAAGGGAGTATGTTAGTTTAGAGTAGTTCCGAGTCCTCTTTGGTCTTAGAGGTAAAGGAGAAGTAGGACAGGGATCCTAGTTTGGTCCGACTGAAGGAGTCAGTTAAGGACCAAAAGGTAGAGGTTTTCTCCCAAGGGGGAGATGGTGTGTTGAGATTGCAAGGTAGACTTTGTGTTCCGAATGTTGATGATTTGGGGCAGAGAATTTTGGCTGAAGCGCATGGAATGCGATATTCTATTCATCCCGGTGCTACCAAGATGTACCGCGATTTGCGAGAAATTTATTGGTGGAATGGTATGAAAAAAGGATATAGCAAAGTTCGTAGAGAAGTGTTCAACTTGCCAACAAGTTAAGATAGAACACCAAAGACCTGGTGGAATGATGCAAGAATTCAGTATCCCTACTTGGAAGTGGGAGAAAGTGAATATGGATTTTGTGACTGGTTTACCTCCTACTTGATGTCGTCATGATTAGATTTGGGTCATTGTAGACAGGTTTACTAAGTCAGCACATTTTTTTCCAGTACATATATCTTTCACCGCTGAGGACTATGCTAAGCTATAACTTCAAGAGTTAGTCAGGTTGCATGGAGTTCCATTGTCTATCATCTCCGATAGAGGTACTCAATTTAATTCTCAGTTTTGGAGAGCCTTCCAGAAGGGTCTAGGAACCCAAGTTCATCTTAGCTCCTCTTTTCATCCATAGATAAACGGTCAGGCTGAGAGGACTATCTTGACTTTAGAGGATATGTTGAAGGCATGTGTTCTTGATTTCAAAGGAAGTTGGGATGAACAGTTGTCATTGATTGAATTTGCTTACAACAACAATTTTCATGCTAGTATTGGAATGGCTCCATTTGAAACTTTGTGTTGGAGAAGATGTAGATCACCCATAGGTTGATTCGAAGTGGGTGAAGCTACTGCGATTGGACCTGATACTGTGTTCAAGGCTATGGAAAAAGTTAAGTTGATCCGGGAGAGGTTGAAGACAACCCAGAGTTGTTAGAAGTTGTATGCATATGTAAGAAGATGAGCCCTTGATTTTGATGTTGGTGATCTGGTGTATTTGAAAATTTCACCCATGAAAGGGGTGAAAAGATTTGGAAAGAAAGGGAAGCTTAGTCCCCGATATATAGGTCCTTAAAGTGTTTTGAATTGTGTTGAGAAAGCAGCTTATGAGATTGAGTTGCCTGCAGAGTTGTCAGCTGTCCATCCTGTATTTCATGTTTCTATGCTTAAAAAACACATTGGTGATTCTGTTGTTATTGATCCATCAGAGATCTTTGATGTTCGAGATAGTCTTTCTTATGTTGAAGTTCCAGTTGAGATCCTAGATTATCAAGTCCGAAGACTAAGGAAAAAGGAAGTTCCCTTTGTTAAAGTTTTGTGGCAAAATCAATCAGTCGAGGGTGCTACTTGAGAAGCAAAAGAAGATATGCGAGCCATTTACCCTCATCTCTTCTCCATGAGTTCAAATCAAGCCGAAGGTACTATTCTTTCTCAATTCAGTTGTGCATTCAGTTATATGGTTACTCTCTCTATGATTCGTGCATTCTGTGAAGTACTCAAAAGTTTAGAGTAAAGTAAGACCTTCAAGTGGGTTGTTCCAGCTGTGCGTCCTTATTTTTCTCTTCTTCTTGACCTATCTGGAAACATTCGAGGATAAATGTTTCAGAGGGGGAGATATTGTAATACCCCGATCGTTCCTTAAGACTAAATTTGTCTTTTGAGTGGATAGGGGTGACTTCCAAAGTGATTGATGTTTATATTGTGTTGTATTTCTCTAATTTCTACTTTTTTCATGTAGAGCATTGAATAAAATTTCCATCGTACCAATTTCATCAAAATTCGACATCGAATGAGAAAGTTATGGCCGTTTTACTAAGCGATGTCGGAATCCCCCAGGCCTGACGGTAGACCTGAAGGACCGCCAAGTACTTGGTGGACCGTCAATTATCCCATCAATCCAAGGCAGTAACCCCTTTTTCTGGCCATCATGCGATGGCCAAAATGGTGGGCCACCAAAAATTTGACGGACCGTCAAGTCAAGGCAGAATGTCCCATTTTTGGCCCCCGAGTGACGGACGATCTGGTGGACCATTAGTTTCCTGAAGGATCATCACTTCGAACGTCACATTGAGGAAGAATGTCCCATTTTTGGCACTGGAGTGATGGACGATCTGGTGGACCTTCAGTTCCTCTGACGGACCGTCAATTTGACCGTCACAGATCCCGATCAACAATTTTCAACTCTTTTTAAAAGGGCATTTTGGTCTTTTCTGCCCATTTTGGTTTTATATATATATATCCAAGTGGAGGAGAGAATATCATTTTCTCTCATTTCTCCTCCCAAATTCTCTAGAAACTAGGGTTTCTTCTAAAATCCTAAATCAAATCATCTCCAAGAAATTCAAGAATCTTCCAAAGATTTCACCAAGTTGTTCAAGAATTAAGTTCTCCAAGCCAAAGGCATCAAGAAACTTAGCTCGAAAGTGTAAAGAAGAGTTTCCAATCAAGCTTGTTCATCTTAAAAATCATAATCCAAGGTATGTGGGGTTTTGAACAAAAGCAATTCTTTCGTTTTGTATGGTCAAAGTTTTCATTTTTATTAAGGATTTATATGATTTTGCAAGTGGGTTTATACCCAAATTACTTCATCATGAGATTATGAGAATATAAATTGTTCAAGCTTTGTTATACATGATTATTTTACAATTTCTAAGTTATGACTTGATATTTAATATTGTGAATTTCAAGTTTCTACCGTGAGTTGGTATTTCAAGTGCTTTCAAGATATGTGTCAAGCTTTAATCTTCCTTTTGACAAATTGGATTATTGAGTATATTGATTCATGAGAATTGAGTTTTTACAATGAGTCTTGATATTTCCTCAAAATTGTTGATGTTTCCATGACTTAATGAACTGATGCCTTTTGATATTGAGAAAGATTAATTTGATTTGAGTCGAGTTAGGAATCCACAAATTGATTATAATTTGATAAATGAGAAAGAGATTTGATTTGGTCTTCATGATAGACCCTTGTGATATTTGTGGTGGATTTTCTAACGCGTTCTGAGCTTGTGTCTGGTAGTAGTATTTAGCACCAAGAAGGAAATGTGGTATTTCCCCGAAACTACGTGCCACCATAGGATTGATGTTGATAATTGTGGGCCGGAGGCCGAGTATGAGATTGTGATCACTAAATTTTTGTTTTACTCCCTGGCAAGAGTACGACTCTCCTGCCAATGTGGGGTTCTCTCCTTAGGAGGGAAAAACATTGGAATCCATGTAACTCATATGGTTTATGTCGGTTATAAGAACCTCCCATGTCCATAAGAGTCGAGTTTCTTGATTTACAGAGTCACTTCGAGTCTTGATTTGAAGAGTTGAGTTATTTATGATGATTTATGAGTTTTTTTCTATTATCATATGATTTATTTACGATGAGATCTTGAAAAGTATGTTTCAATCTTACTCAAGCCAAGTGAGCCATCATTGTACATATGCGTATTTTCCTAAAATTGATGATGATATTTACATTGTTACATGCACACCCACATACTCAGTACATTCCAAAGTGTTGACCTACATATTTTCCTATGGACAATATTTTCTCGTAATGTAGGTTCAGGTACTCAGCCGCGTTAGCGATATTCAGGTTCCTCTTTTCGTCTGCTCAGTGGTGAGTCCTCATGGTTCGAGGACTATGTTCAGATTTTGCAATACCATTTTGTTGTTAGGGCTTTCGGTACTTTTTGAGTTAGTTGGGGATTTGTCCCAATGTCTCCTTGATTTTGATGTATAGAGGCTTTGTCGGACTAAAGGGTTGGTATGTACAGAATTTTAGTAGTTTGGATTGTACATGCTAGTTTCTTATCATATTCCAGTATGTTTATGATATGTCATTCTCTATTATATTAGCACGACTATTGTCAAAGTGAGTTCTAGAAGTGATGGCAGGTTTAGAGGGTTAGCTTGAGGCCGCGTGTGGCCTTAAGCACCGTGTGACATCTAGGGATATGATCTTGGGATGTTATATGCTCATAGTATATTCTGAAGACTATTCTGTAATGTACTGAGACTAGACTAAGTAAACAACTATGGATTTCAGGTATTTAATACCCCCAAGACTCAAAATAATAATAGTTAAATGACACTAAATCTTGAAGGACAAAACATGAAGGCCTTTATTTAAATCAATCACTCTTGTAGACATTTTATCAAACACTTGTAGTTCAGGGTTTAAAACAATCTAGGAATGCCATGGAAATTATAAAAATAGCATGAATTCAACATAATAGTACTAAATCATGGTTTAATTTAATAAATAATAATATTAAAACATGGAGAGTTAAATAGTAACGATAATTTCATGGTAACATGGTATAAATCAATAGTGCATGGAGATTCACGGATGAAATCACAATTTAAAACATAATAAATTGAAAATATTATAACTTGGTGATTAAAATGGGTTACTTGGGCTCCATGGATGAAAGGAATCCATGGATGAACATCTAACATACCTGGGATAATAAATTTCTTGAAGTTCTGGGTGAGTTTCCTAAGGATTGATCTTTAATTTGAGAGCAAGGGTTTCTTGTTCTTGGAAAAGAGGATCTTTAATTTGAGAGGAAATTGAATAATAAATGATTATCTAGGTCAATTGGGGCTAAATTTTGTGTTTTAGGATGAGTTTAGGGCTTAGGAAAAAGACCCAAATACCCTTAAATAGAATTTAAACGTAAGCAGTTAACTGACCATCCCGATTTTTAGCCTTGGCCCAATGTGCCACTATCATGCCATGCCAATGGAAATGTACAATTGGGACATGGACAAAAATTGCGATGCTGAGCTATCATGGTAAGCCTTTGGAATACCAATTTAGCCACCTTCGCGATGCTCCAACATTGTGGAGGCCCACTGGAAATTGCCAAACTGGAAATTGTCCTGCTCCGCAATGCGCCAACATCATGGAGTCTCAATGGAAATTGATAATTGTTATTTGGAAATTCTCCGTGACACGCTAAGGGTTTAAATGACTAGGCCTAATGACTGAAACTTAAAATAACCATAACTTCTTCCCCAGTTATTGAATTTGGGAGAATTTTATATCTCTGGAAAGCTAATTGAATTTCCTATACAATGGCAGGCTCTAAACAGAAAAATAATGTGTGTTTTGAAAATTTTATAGATGAATACTCATGTATTGGGACTTAGATTATGCTAGGGAAATACGGGTGTTATAATATCTCCCCCTTGGGATCATTCATCCTCGAATGAAACTAGTTAAGATAAGGAAAACTGCTGGACTGAGCTTACACACTGAACATGCAAATCTTATGCACGGGTTAAATGAATGAATTGAGTTGTAAATGCACGACTGACGTGTACATGATGTGCAACTAAAACTGAGCATGATAGAGAGAAACCTTAAGAAGATTCGTACCTTTTACTGAATATAGATTCACGAGAAAAGATGATGGTACTTGGTCTGCATATCTGGCTGTTCTTCCCAAGTGGCTTCCTCAACGGACTGATTCCGCCAAAGCAATTTGACTAGTGGAACATCTTTGTTCCTTAGACTACGAACTTGATGATCAAGAATTTCGACTGGAACTTCCTCGAAGGAAAGACTGTTCTTAATATCTACACTTTCTAAGGAAATAACAATATCTAGATCACCAATACACTTTTTAAACAATGAGATATAGAACAATGGATGTATTGAGGCTAGATCTGAAGGAAACTCAAGATCATAAACACTTTTAGAAAATGACTAATAATTCTGAAGGGACCGACATACCGGGGACTGAGTTTCCCTCTCTTGCCGAATCTCTTCACTCTTTCAGGAGAGAGATTTTCAAGTACACAAAATCATCAACCTCAAATTCTAGATCCTTTCTCCTCACATCTGCATATGATTTCTATTGGCTCTGGGCAGCCATAAGCCTTTCTCTGATCAATTGAACCTTCTCTAATGCATCAAAAACCTAGTTAGGCCCTACTACTGCGACCTCACCTACTTCAAACCAACCAATTAGAGATCTACATCTACTACCATAGAGAGCCTCAAATGGAGCCATACAGATACTAGAATGATAGCTGTTATTGTATGCAAACTCAATCAAAGGCAAGTGGTTATCCCAACTACCTTTAAAATCAACTGCACATGCTCTCAGTATATCCTCAAGAGTCTGAATGGTCCTTTCAGCTTGACCGTCTGTTTGAGGGTAGAAGGCTATACTAAGATGGACTTGGGTACCAAGACTCTTTTAGAATGCTTTCCCAAAATGAGAGGTAAAATGGGTACCTCTATCTGAGATGATAGATAAGGGAACACTGTACAACCTAACCAACTCTCTGAGATAGAGTTTGGCATAGTCCATGGCTGAATAAGAGGTATGGACTGGTAAGAAATGAGCTAATTTGGTCATCCTATCTATGATAAACCAAATAGAATCATGCTGATGATGGGTACGAGGCAAACGTGTCACAAAATCCATGTTCACTTCCTCCCACTTCTAAGTGGGAATACTGAACTCCTGCATGGACCCACTAGGTTTCTCGCGCTCAATCTTAACTTGCTGACACGTAGAGCACTTAGCCACAAACTCTATAATATATCTCTTCATCCTACTCTACCAATAGATCTCTCGCAAATTACGGTACATCTTAGTGGCCCCTAGATTAATCGAGTAACGCACACCATGCGATTTTGCAAGAATTTGTTGCCACAAGTCATCTATACCAGGCATACATAGCCGACCCTGACATCGCAGCACACTATCTCCCCCTTGGAAGAAAACCTCCACCTTCTGATCTATGACTGATTCTTTCAACATAAGTAGACTGAGATATCTATCCTTCTTTTCTTTTACCTCAGAAACTATTGATGATTCTGAGCTACTGTGCACCCACACACTATTCTCTGCTGAGTGACTAAGCGGATACCCAGTCGGGCAAGCTGATGGGCTTTCTAAGCTAACTGCTTCTTACCATCCTCAACATGAGCTACACTACCCATGGATAATCTACTGAATGCATCAACAACTACATTGGCCTTGCCTAGATTTTATAAAACACTCATGTCATAATCCTTTAATAATTCTAACCACCTTCTCTGACGTAAATTCAAATCTTTCTGAGAGAAAACACACTGAAGGCTTTTGTGATCTATGAACAGATAAACATGCACCCCATACAAGTAATTCCTCAAAATATTTAAGGCGAATACTACTGCTGCCAACTCAAGATCATGATTCGAATAATTCTTCTCATGTGGTTTAAGTTTCCTAGAGGCATAGGCTATGAACTTACCTCTCTACATGATGACACAACTAAAACCTACTTTGGATGTATCACAGTACACAACAAACCCATCTGAACTAATTGGCAAGGTAAGAACTGGGGTTAAGGTAAGTCGAGTCTTCAACTCCTGAAAACTCTACTCGCAGGAATCTGACCACTGAAACTCAACTTTCTTCTAAGTTATCAGGATATGGGGGATGTAATAGATGAAAATCCTTCAACAAACCAACGGTAATAACCAGCTAATCATAAGAAACTCTTGATTTCTGATGGAGAGATGGGTCTAGTCTAGTTTCACTCCACTTTAGTCTTTTGAGGATCAACTCTAATGCCATCACTGGAAATAATATGGCCAACGAAAGCTACTGATCTTAGATAGAATTCATAATTACTAAATTTAGCGAATAACTAGTGAGCTCTAATAGTTTGCAACACTACTTTAAGATGGTGTGCATAATCAGTTTCACTATGGGAATAAACAAGAATGCCATCAATGAAGACTATGATAAACATGTCCAAGTACTGCTTCAACACTCGATTCATCAAGTACATGAAGGTTGTTGGGGAATTTGTTAGACCAAAGGAAATGACTAGAAATTCGAAGTGACTATACCGAGTTTAGAAAGCTATTTTAGGAATGTTACATTCCCTGACCCTGAGCTGATGATAGCCTGATCTGAGGTCTATCTTTGAAAAATAGCTGGCACCCTGAAGTTGATCAAATAAGTCATCGATTCTAGGAAGTGAATTTTTATTCTCGACTGTGACTTTTTTCAACTGACGGTAGTCTATGCACATTCTAAGAGAACCATCTTTCTTACGCACAAATAGAATAGGTGCGCCCCACAGGGAGATGCTGGGTCTAATGAATCCCTTATCTAAGAGATACTTAAACTGTTCTTTCAATTCTTTGAGTTCGGCTGGAGCCATTCTGTATGGAAGAATAGATATAGGCTGAGTATCTAGAAGAAGGTCTATTCCGAAGTCGATTTCTCTTTTAGGAGAAACTCTGGGGAGATCTTCAGGGAACACATCTGGAAATTCATTTACTACTAGAACTAACTCAATAGTTGTAGTTTCTGAATTAGAGTCTTTGACTCTCACAAGATGGTAAATACACCCCTTCGATATAATCTGTCTCGCTCTAAGGTATGGAATCAACTGACCCATAAGAGCTGTAGTACTACCCCTCCATTCAAGGTCTGGTTCATTTGGGAACTAGAAATGAACTATTCTATTTGTACAATCAACTGAGGCATGGGATGAGTGGATCCAATCCATGTCGAGAATGACGTCAAAATCCAGCACCTCTAACTCTACGAGATCAACTGAGGTAACTTTTTGAGATATTGTGATCGGGAAGTTCCTGTATAGCTGTCGAGCTACAATGGAAATGCCTACTGGGGTAGACACTGAAAAGGGCTCTGCTAGAGTTTCTGGACTGACTCTGAAGTTGACGGCTATATATGGAGTTACAAAAGAAAGAGAAGCTTCAGGGTCTAGTAAAGAATAAACATGTAAGTGAAAGATCTGCAACATACTAGTAACTACATCAGGAGAATTTTCCTGATCTTGGTGAGACTGAAGAGCATATTATCTATTTAAACGCTGACCACTGGTAGCATTGGAAGCGACACCCTTCTGAATTGGATGATCGAATGGAACTGATAATTGATGGGATTGGCCCTGTTGGTGCAGATCCCTATATTTTTGAGAAACTACCTTACACTCCCGAATCCAATGTCCTGGATTAACACACCCGAAGCACACATCACTACCCACTTTACTCTCACCCTGATGGAGTGTGCCATATTTTTTGACATAGGGGATTTGTACGAGTACTACTAACACTGACCTAGGACATAGAGCCTAGTGCAATATATCTATTGTCATTTTGAATTTGGGTATTGGGGAACTGTTAAAGAGGGTGATGGGGCTGAAGACCTTTGATGAAAGTGAGGATGGTTACCACCCTCTGACTTTGGCTGACTAAAGCTAAAACTACCCATCCTAGCCCTCTTATTTCCTCTTCCCTCTCCTTAATCTTCTTCTTCTCTATCTTTTGAGCATGGACCATCAACCCAGACAAGTCTATATCACTAATTAGCATTGCGGTCCTGCACTCCTTGACCACACTATCAGATACGCCAGACACAAACTTTCTCATATTAGACCTGTTATCAGCTACCAAATGAGGATTATATCTAGCCAACTGAGTAAACTTAAGGGAATACTACCTCAAGCTCATGATGCCCTACCTCAAGTTAATAAACTCTGTCACCTTGGCCTCCCTCAACTTTAATAGGAAGAATCTATCTCAGAAAGCTGTGGCAAACTCTTCCTATTCAACAGGCCCTATATCTACACCCCTATCAACCTTCCACTTCTTAAACTAAGTATGGGATACATCCTGTAACTGGTATGCATCCAACATAAAACTCTGACTAGATGTGACCCCTATAGAATCCATGACCTTCTGAACCATATCTAAGAATTCCTGTGGATCCTCTTCAGACATGGATCCTATGGAAGAAGAAGGATTCATCCGAGTGAAATCCTAAATTTTGGTTGCAACAGTATTGGCCACTGGGTTGGCCGAAATAACAGCTGGCTATTTATTCTATGCTGTAACGGCGTTTGCTAGAGTTGTGAACGCAGCTCTAAATTCTGCATGAGAGACATGCTCATCCACATGATCTGCCTAGACGGGCTGAGGGGCTGGGTGGTTTCCTATTCTTCTTCTATTCTTCTTGGAAGGCATATTCTGTAAATAGAAGTAAGAAATGGATTAGACAGGGAGTTTAACTTGTGCTCATGCTCACTCGCACGACAAGAATACTGAATGAAGGGAAACTTTTCCAAAAAGACTCGTAGCCTCTCATCCATAAGTATGGTGCACTACAAACCCATGCACAATACTCTACATGACATAGCTTTCAGACTTCCTAGGACACTTTAAAACCTTAGGCTCTGATACCAAGTTTGTATCCCCTCGAGAGTATACCCTGGGCGTCACACGGTGCTTACAGTCCCGAGAGATCACAAGCTAACCCATGAGATGGTACCTACTATGTGCACTAGTTAACATGATCATAAATACGTAAGAATATTGATATGCCATAAGGTTTTAATAACAAAATTCAAAACTAAAATATAATTCTATAGAAATAACTGACTGAATCTGATAAAATAATGATAAACTGGATAACTAACTGTAATGTCTGAATACTGAATAACTGACTCTAATGTCTGATAAGCCTAAAAAACTGAATGACTGTGAGTTAATAGGACAGGCCCCAACTAGCTCCAACTAACTACTAATTGACACATGAAATAAAGTAAGCCTGTCCTCAAAGTATGAAGACTCACCACTGCTACTGCTGAGGATCTGATAAGACTAATCACCAGTTAGGAACTGAGCATCAGAACATATGATATAATATATTATAGCATAAAAGAAAAGGTATGCAATCAGTACTTTGAATGTAATGGTATGCTAAATAAGGTAGGCTGATATGCATGGTCTCATGAAAAGAACTAATATTTAATTAAATATACATGTAAGGCATGGAGTACTGAATAGTGAGAATGAAATCTGTAGGTACTGGGAATATGTGGAAATATGTAAATACTGAGTATGCATAAAAATCTATAAATACTGAGGATGCATGACCAAGCATATAACATGAACTAAGTAAAATCTATAAACTAAAATACTGAAAAAACTAAAATCTATATGCTTTGGTCAAACAACACTAAGACAAAATAACTGAACTAGGACAGTATTTAAGGCTGTATTTGAGACTGTGGGAGGTATAATCTAATCGAGATTCCCTAATTTGATCTAATTCGGGGTCCAACCTGTAACCCTAGTTAGAAGGGTGTTAATACCTTGACACGGGTACTATAGATGGTTGTGTGGATCCACTAAGGGAGTCAAGCCTGAACTGACGGGTGACCCCTGCAAGATAGTCAAGCCTAATCTGGCGGGTAACTTCTCATATCCTACAGTGTCTATGTAGATCTTGAGTATAGGGACTGTTGCTAACAACTCTGCCTATCTAATGTGTAAGACTCTATCCCTAAACTCGCTCGGTGCTAAATCCTACTCCTAACTGAAAGACACTGAAATACTAGACTGTTCTGAGTTTAACTAGCTGATATCTAACTATTTTGATAATACTCATAGTATGTTCTGAAGACTATTCTGTAATGTACTGAGACTAGACTAAGTAAACAACTATGGAATTTAGGTATTCAAAACCCCCAGGACTCAAAACAATAATAGTAAAATGACACTAAATCTTGAAGGACAAAACATGAAGGCTTTTTTTTAAATCAATCACTCTTGTACGCATTTTATCAAACACTTGTAGTTCAGGGTTTAAAACAATCATAGGAATGCCACGGAACTTATAAAAATAGCATGAATTCAACATAATAGTACTAAATCATGGTTTAATTTAATAAATAATAATATTAAAACATGGAGAGTTGAATAGTAACGATAATTTCATGGTAACATAGTATAAATCAATAGTGCATGGAGATTCATAGATGAAATCATATTTTAAAACATAATAACTTGAAAAGATTATAACTTGGTGATTAAAATGGGTTACTTGGGCTCCAAAGATAAAAGGAATCCATGGATGAACATCTAACATACCTAGGAGAATGAATTTCTTAAAGTTCTGGGTGAGTTCCTGAGGATTGATCTTGAATTCTAGAGCTAGGGTTTCTTGTTCTTGGAAAAAGGGATCTTTAATTTGAGAGGAAATTGAATAATGAATGATTATCTAGGTCAATTGGGGCTAAATTTTGTATTTTAGGATGAGTTTAGGGCTTGGGAAAAGACCCAAATACCCTTAAACAGATTTAAAATGTAAGATAAAAACTGATCATCCCGATTTTTGGCCTTGGCGCGACATGCCACTATCACGCCAAGTCACTGGAAATGGACAATTGGGACCTAGACAAACATCGCGATGTGGAGCTATCACGGTAAGCCTTTGGAATGCCAATTTGGCCTCCTCCGCGATGCGTCAACATCGATGAGGCCCACTGGAAATGGGCCTACTCCGTGATGAGCCAACAACACGGAGGCTGACTGGAAATTGACAATGGTCATTTGTACTTTCTCCATGATGCGCTAAGGGTTAAAATGATGGGGCCTAACGACTGAAAATTAAAATTGCCATAGCTTCTTACCCGGTTATCGGATTTGGGCGAATTTTATATCATTGAAAAGCTAATTGAATTTCCTATGCAGTGGCAGGCTCTAAACTAAAAAATAATGAGTGTTTTGAAAATTTAATATATGAATACTCATGTATTGGGACTTAAATTATGCTAGGGAAATACAGGGTGTTATATGCATTTACTGATGTTGATGTGAACTAATTTGATCAGAGTTGCACTTAATAAGTAACATATTATGTGATTTGGAACTAAAATCTGAGGAAAAATCTAAGTAAACCCTAGGTTTGAACATATGAATATAACCTATGACCCGTGAACTATACTCACGAGTCATGGATTGGACTCTTGGAAATCAGGTCTAAGGTTTTTGAAACTCATACTTAGGATATAATACCCATGAGGGCAAGTCACGACTCATGACTTGAACCCACAAGTCATGGGTTGAACTCATAGATTGCCTTATCAATTCCAAAGTCTAGCCCATTAGTTGTGAGTTCAGTCAATAAGTCATGAACTAGACTCGTGGGTTATACCTGCACTTAAAACTATTTTCTTATCTATTTTGATTAATATGATTTGATTACTGATGATTCTCCATATAGGTACCATTTCACTAAAAGCAACACTGAAGAAGGGATCAGACTCAGTGCTAGACTCAGAGAGATACAACAGATAGGGTTTCCATTCAGCCAGGTTCCTAGCCTGCTCCACCACTGGTATCTCAGTCTAGGGCCCATGACCTACCAAGTTTTATTACCCAGGATAGACCTTGGATGAAGGCTACATGGATGTCAACACCATATATTCTTGACCCTCTCTAGTCTGATTAGAGAGAGGAGGAATCTATTTCCAGTGATAGTGAGGAGGATTCAGTTATCCCCCAGTTTGAGAAAGCTGCAGAGTATGAGTCAGGTAGCAAAAAATAGAGCTATAGATGCTCCTATGTCTACTGAGGGAGAAGTGTCTTCATAAGGTACTAAGGATGACAGTTCATCAACCTCAGTTATAGTAGTATAGGACTCCATACACACCTCTATTATTCTTCTAACCCAGCTATTCAGAAGTTATGTGTGGAGGATATATGGAGATTTTATGACTGTGATATAGAGGTTACTGATTAGGGCAGGACTAGGTGGAGCATAGTTAAGGTGAACCGCATTGGTCTTGTAGATTTGGTAGATATTTTAGACCCGAAGGCTACATTTGATAGATATAGCTTAGATGGATGGGTGAGCCTTTCGGATCTTCCAACCTAAAGGTGGTGCATGAGTTATATACATTCGATGTTATATCCATTGATTTGATTACACCAACAGGGATGAAATTTTAGGACTAGCCGCTACTGGAACATACATTAGTCAGGGGTATTTAAGTTAACATATCCAATGAGATAATCCATAGATTCCTTTGGGATGGGGTTTAAGAGGCCTACAACTACAACTGAGTTTGACTATAGGATAAAGATAGTGAGGAGTAGCAGGTCAATAAGGGATCTCAACCTACGGAATCAAAGAAAAGTGTAATTAAGATGGATGGCACGGTAGATTGTTGAGCTTGGTGTTAATGCTCCTTGAGTCAAGGAGAAGGTAGATATAGAGAAGTCCTCTCTTCACTTTGTAGGGAAGTTTTGGTGGTCTATAGTGAGGCACAAGTTGAACCCCATAGTTGTGGATAATGCACTCACATAGGATCGTGAAATATTGGTTACTAGAATCATTGCTGGATATGACATATATTTTACTTGGTGGATCCAAGACATGATTAACTAGAGAGGTTTTTATGATATCACTAATATTGCTTTCCCCTTCTTGATCCAGAGACTATGTGATATAGAGGGAGTACTATTATTACCAGAGATTGATACATCATATTGAGTTTAACTAGATGGATGATATAGGGTTGATTCGTGATGACGCCAACCCAGTTGCACTGAAGAAGGCACAACCTTGTATCTCTTTTGGAGAATCCCTCTTTGAGGAGACTTTAGAGTTGGCTAAGCAAGTTGATAGGCTGATAGTAGGTAGCAATCTTGATACAAGAATCTAGCTGGTAGAGACATCAGCTACTGTAGGGAGTGACAGAGCTACAGTCACTTCAGCTCCAGCTTCTAGTTCTATAGTGCCCCCTCGCCTGTATACTTTAAGATGGTGAAAATATCATGAGAGTTATTACAAAAGATAGTGGACAAGGAAAAAGAGTTAGTAGATCTCTAGACACATATCGACATTTAGTTGGTCAAGTTACTTGTTCAGATTAGGCTACTTTAGAGGCATTAGAAGTGCAAGTTAAGTCGAGAAAGATGGATGTTATAAAGTAATTTACTAGAGAGATGTATGGATAGATTAATATCTTTGTGATCCAAATAAGAAAGTGGCTCCATGGGGATCGAGTGCTTGATTTATCGAGAATTTACAAGGAGGTAGCCCCATTGAGATTAGAGGTTTGTACTTTAGTTGAGAGCCACACTTCTTTCATCCCTTTGATTATACCTTCTATTTCATAGCTACTACCTACACTACCACCACCACCATTATTTTTTTTTTATTTGTTGATGAGGATGAGGCTCAAACTATTAGGGCCTAGAGAGAATGAGAGTATGCCAAGCAGAGTAATAGCTCAAATGACTTTAAGTGGGACCTAAAGAGGTCCACCATATAATCTATTATTTAATAGCACATTTACGAGAGTGAGCATGAGCATCACATATTAGGAGACTCCTTTAGTTGACTACCACCACCACCTCTTGGTGATACGCTTGATGTTTCTCTTGATGGATTAGATGGGGTGAGAATGCATATGATTCCTAGAGCATCACAGGTATGTTCCTACTCCCATGTGTTATTTCTTTTATTAGTATGCATTGGGGATAGTGTGTCAGATTTTATTTAGGGGTGGGGGTGTACCAACCACTTGAGGTTTTTATTATCGTGTCTCTTTTCCCTAGAATGTTCTATCATAGTAGAGCCGACATAGCTACATTATTGTTATGTTCGTTATGTGTTATGTGTTGTTTTGTTTGACTAGGAGAAAAATAAAGAACTTTGGTGCAGTCAAATTTTTTTGTTTTTGTGTGTTTTATAAAAATGATACCCCTCTTAATTTTTGCAAACTATGTTATAAGAAGATATGTTGGGTCATTGTTGAATTTTGTTATTGAATTAATATTAGGTATAAAATAATCTTATCTAAGAAGTGCATGAACCGGATAGGTAGTAGCTGATGATGTAATCCTGTGCCATGTGTGTGAGAGGTATTTAGTTAGTGCATTTTGTGTGTTTGATCCAGAACTTGCCCGGCTAGTCCTTCCTAGGTTGTAGGATAGTTTTTTGGGATATGTCATAGGCCATGTTTGAACAAGTCCATATTTCTCCTAAAAAGACTGACCAAATGAGAATAATATCTCTTTCTCCCGAATTTAAGCTTAAGGTGACCCTTTTTTTCCCTTTTTAACCTTTTAAACTTCCCATTTTAATTATAATGAACTTATTTTGGCCCTGGTCCCTCCTTGAATATTATGTACCTCAACTCAGGAAAATCTCATACGTTGAGAGTGGCTAATATCGAGGTGCATAGTTGAAGACGGGTATAAAGAAGATATTGAAAAATGAAAAAAATGGTACGGTTGGGTGTGGTAGGAAAAGTGTGAAAAAAAGAAAAAGAGAGAAAAAAAAGATAAAAGGAAATAGTAAATTTAAATAATGAAGAAAAGTACACCCAATTTGAACAATAATAAGGATAAAAAGGGATGATAAAAGAAGCATGGTTAAGTAGTGCAGCTAAAAATATAAGTGTAGTATCAAGGAGGGTGATTCACTATTTTCCATATGTACTATACCTGCCTCCAAGCCTACATTAGAAGTTGAGTAAAGTCCAACAGTGATCCCAGTCCAAGTATTTGAAACACTAAGGCATAGAAAATAAGGGTAAACCTGCGTTATTTCATGCATATTGAACTTCTTTGTGAGTGTGAGCGTTTTGATATAGTCCCTGTATTGAGATTCATTATGATACTATGAGAGTTGATACTTCTTTTCTAAGAGGGTACATACGTTGTATTGTTAACTATTTATTTGCTTAGATAATGACAATTGCATACATGCGTGGTTGTTTGTTGCTAATCTAATGCCATTACTTGATTCGTTTAGGGGTTGTTTGGTAGTGTATTAGAATAATGTTGAATAGAGTGTATTGATAATGCTTGAATTAATAATACTTGTATTAGATATGGTGGTATTAGTTATGTAAGAAAAATTTCTTACACACTATTTGGTTTGATGTATTAAAACAAAATGAAAAATATAATTTTTACCAAATAATATGTATTTACTAAAATACCCTTTATTTAGCATTCTACACTCTCTTTCCTATCTTGTGTCAAAAGTGAAAACTCTTCTTCACTTGTCTGGAAGAGGTAATATTTCGTAGAAAGTTCAGCCTTTCTAGTAAAATATGAAAATAGCATTCATCCCTAATGTTCACGTCTTATAAACCAAAAATCCTGTGCAATGAAACAATGAAATTTTTGCCAGAAAAAAGAGAATGAAATTGGAAAGAAAAGAAAAATTAAACAGAGAAAATATTTCGGCAAATTATAATATTCAATTTCCTTTGTCATAAAAGATTCAAAAGATAATATACTAAGGACCCAATTTACGATTCATGATGGCACCTATAAACCCTGCCAGTAGGTAAGCAAAATCGTAGATCAGAGCTATTTGCAATGAGCTAACTTGGTGGAAGATGCCCCCAAAGGGGGCAAAATAGACAATATAATTTATATAAATAAGCAAGGCAGTAGGAATTATATGAAAGGTAGCCATAATATAGAAAACCATCCCACGACATGGGAGAGTCAGTACAACAGCTACTACAACACGACATAAGTTCTAGAATAGTCAATACAATTTGTCTCAAAACAAAAGACTAGACATAGCTAAATAGAAGAAAATGGGGAAACTCTGACTCCAACATCTCACCCCATCTCTAGAATCCACGATAACACAATCCTGAGTCAATGATAACAACTTATACTCGGATCTACACCTAAAAGGTACAAAGGTGTAGTATGAGTCCTAAAACCATGGGTACTCAGTAGGCATTATCGGTTGACTGAGCTAAATCATTATATAAATACAATAAAATGCAAGATAACATAACTAAGTCAAGGAAAAAAAGGGCAAACCAGAAATCAACTTTAACATCTATGTACATGATTGAATAAATAGGTTAGAATAATATCATAAAGAACAAGAAATTATAAATACAACATTAGCCCTCATAGGACAATATGCGAAGGAAATTAAATAACCTAATGCATTCCCCCATAACCCTGGAGGGTATAATCAAGTAAAGTATAACTAAACCACCATCACTTACCAACTTTTATGATACTACTACAATCCATCCATGTCATTCCACACTATAATAATTTTCCCTATTTCCAAACTTGAACTGGTATGTCTATTATCAATTTTATCCTCCCTTGCCAGACTCGAACCGATAAAAGTATCATTATAGTCATAATCAATATCAAGACTCAAACTGGTAAATATATCATCATTATTATAATCAATAGACAGACTCAAACCGGTAATCATACATCATCATTATGGCTAATATACAGACTAGAACCGATATATACATAATTAATATCATAAATAATATCCAAACTCAAATCAATAAATATATCATCAATATTATAATCAATAGTCAAAATCAAACCAGTACATACATCATCAATATTATAATCAATTGCCGGACTCAAATCAGTACATGTATCATAATACTAATAAGCATCAACTCCCAATACCAACCCATCATAACCATCAATTTCCAAATCTCATGAATATTACCTTAGTAAGAATTTTGAAGGTGTAGAAGAAACGTCAAAAGGGTTACAAGGAACAATATGAATCTAGGCCTAAGATGGGTCGAAAAGCCTACTTCAAAATCCCTAAATTCCATTACAAGGCAAGTTCTACCCGATTCTTGGTAAAGGTATCTAAATCCACTTTTAGATGTTAATAAATTAATAATCTACCCTAAAATAGAAATTTTACCTGAATAATGAGCAATTAAGCCAACTATGCTTGAATACAATCTTCAAACAGCCTAAAAGATCCAACTAACCCAAGTATTGCAAATTCTATCATCAACACCTTAAACCCATCCCAAATTCTAACATAATATCATAAACATACTTTGACATAGTTCAATCTATGAAGAGGGAAAAACCTATCCTACCTGGACATCATATAAAGCTCAAACCATCCGTTAAATCACCAACTTTCCCTTTTGACAAGCTTCCGCAATGTGCTACGCTATCAAAATCACATTCTACTTATCAAAACAAGAATAATGATACCCATATTGACTATGGTGCTTCTGGTCCAAAATTACTCAAAAATTGAAAGTGAGTCCCATCTAAGGAAATCATATTTCCAAAGCCAACCCAACATTCCCTTATACTCAAGGTGTAATTACCCTAAAAAATAGGTGAAATCTAAGATACATTGGTGATAAAATCAAGTCACCAAGTTTTTTGGATTTTAGAGAAGAAAAGGGGAAATCAACCATGAATTTGAAGAAATCATACCACAATTTCGATGAAAAATCATGTAATAATCATTATCCAAGCTCCCCAAATCACCCACAAGCTCTAATCCTAATATTTCTCAATAGTTAGGGTTTAACTCTCTTGGAAATGGTTAAAAAAGGGTGAAAAATAGGTAAAAAGAATGATATTTATACCTTTCCTAGGTGCTCGAGAGTCTCTATTGCAACCTGAGGCTCACAATCATGGCATTTGCCACCCACCAAGGTTGTAGCATGGAAAGGTTGTCACATTTGTTAAATAAGGGTCACAATCGCGGTACTAATTGGGTTGATATTACGAACTCAATTGCATAGTCGAAATTTCCATCCGAGGTTGTTTCGACAAAAAATGGGTCCAACACCCAACTTAGCATTTTCTTAAATTTTGACCAATAGCTCGAATGAACCCGCGTGCCTTGAGACCCAAACCAAAGGTCTAAATAGCCTAAAATTAACATTTTGGAGCTGTTGGGACAATCAAATTTAGTATACGACATCGTTTGACTAAAGGTTTTTCCCGTAGCTAATTTGAACAAGCAAAGACTTCAAAATAATGAATTGGCTCTAAAAACCAAACGAATTTCTCAGTAACCAAACTATCAGTCAAAGTAAGTCATACACGATCTGGGGTAGCTATAGGAAAGCTCTAATGGTGAAAAATATGCAGAAATATAGAAATGACCCAAAGTGTTATTACAATATCCACTACTAAAAGGACATTCACTAGAGAAGTCAAGGATTAGGATGTACCTGAAGTCTCGAATAAGTAAGGATAGTGGGTTCACATCTCTCTCTTGATCTCCTAAGTAGCCTTCTCTAGATGGTGCCTCCATTGAACCTTAACTAAAGGAATCTCCCTAGTACGTAAATGCCTGATATTACTAGCCAAAATATGCACAGGCTCTTCTATGAAGGTCAATCACTCATCAAACTAAACCGAATCCCATCTAAGTGCATGAGACGTATCAGGAATGTATCATCTCATTATAGAATCATGGAAAAACAGAATAAATAGAAGTAAAATCTGGGGGTAAGGCTAACTCATTATCCACCTCACCCACTGTTCAAAGAATCTCTAATGGTCTAATATATCTGGGGCTGAGCTTGCTCTTTTTCTCGAACTTTATCACACCCTTCATTGGCAACACATGGAGGAATACCAGATCAACAACTCCAAACCTCAATTAATGAAGTCTAAGGTCTTCTTAAGACTTTTGCCTACTATGAGCTGCTCTCAACCTATCCTGAATCACCTTGACACTATCCAACGACTACTGAACCAAGTTAGTACCATGAGGTCTAACCTTGGAAGCCTCAACCATTCAATTGGGGATAGATATCGCCTACCATATAAAGTCTCAAAAGGCTTCATTTAATATTCAAATGATAATATTTATTATTTGCAAAATCTACCAAGGCTAAGTGCTACTACCACTAACCTCCAAAATCCATAACACAGGATCAGAGCATTTGCTTGAGAATTTGAATAGTCCACTCCGACTAGCCATTGGTCTGTGGATAAAAGGCTTTACTGAGATCAACCTGAGTACCCCACTACTCCTAGAAATCTCATCAAAATCTAGAAGTAAACACGAAACCTTGGTTTAAAATGATGGATATAGGAACACCATGCAAATAGACTATCTCAGGCACATAGTTACGGGCTAACCTCTCAGCACTGAAGGATATCTTAATTGGAATAAAATGTGTCGACTTGGTCAACCGATCCATAATGACCCAAATACCATTAAAACCTCAGGAAGTTTAATGTAAACTACTAAAAAAGTCAATGGTGATATTATCCCATTTCCACTTGGGAATAGGAAACCTCCATATCAATTACTAGGTCATTGATGCTTGGTGATCTGAGGAGGATTTATGCACCTCATTATTGTTATCCAAGCTTATTTAACCTTGTTTTAAGGATAACTTGTGTGCTTAATATGTTAACAATTATATAATTGAGAATCTAAGTGTTTAAGTATTTGATGACAATGTTTAAGGTGTATTTCAAACAAGTTTGCACTTAATTTGGTCACTTAGATTTCAAATGAGAAAACTAGAGTTACTAGCTTGAGCTAGGTGTTTGACAACTTGATCTCTATGGATTCTAGTGAGTGTAATAAGTTCCTAAGTTTAATATTATGTAATTATGAGTAGAAAAACTTGTTTATAGTGTTTAAAGTTCAATTGAAATAATCCAAGAGTCGAAATTAAGTGAAAGATCAAAAGGACAAAACTAGCATTCTTAGCTTAAGTTTCTAGTTCGTTCTCTTTGATATTGTGTTGTTTTGAGATATAATACGTGGTGTTTGATGCTATAGGATGCTTGGTAAGTTTATTATGATGATATATGGATGTTTCACAAGATGGAAATCAAGTGGAAACAAGACCACAAAGCTTGGGATGGAAGGACAAATGCACAAGACAAGTTTAGATGTCAAGATGGCCCTTTCCAGTGTGTCCTAGTGATGGGGCTGCATAGCACACACAATGTCATGGGAATGAGTAGTATATAGTAGGCCCCATTACCAGGGAATAATCCTCGTGGTGAACACCCTATTCCATGGACGACCAAAATTTTCCTCCTATAAATAGGACACTTTAACTTGATATTAGAGACCTTGGACAACTTTGAAACTTAGAGAGGGGATGGAAAACATTTCAATTAGGGTTTTTATTATTTTAATTTAGTTTGTGAATGAATTTTATCATTTATTCATTTATCTTGATTACGATTATGTCCATGCATTTCTAAAATCCTCCTTTCCATTGTTAGGGCCAAGAACATGATTACTACTGCTTTGAATTGATTTGGTTTAGATTGCTTAGTGTATTTGGTTTTTATTTATCCTTATTACAACTATTTTATGGATTCACAACCCTTAGAATACATCTATTATCATCTTTGTGAACCCGGGAGGGGGAATAAGAGGATAGAATATGGGGTTAAATAGAGAAAGGTTATTATCCTTTTATAAAATAAGGAATTTGAATTAGCGTCTAGGATAGGGATATACCTTGAAACATTGTTTGATTCCCTTGTAGAATGACATCTTAATGCATCTAAATGGATTATTACATCCCCTCTCAATTATGTAGTTGTAATGTCTAGTTAGGTTGAAGATTAGAGGATCATAAGACCATGCTCAAATAAAAAATCCCGTGAATCAACAACAAAGATAAGTAATATAACCAATGAAGTTCAATAGCTTAGTATGAATGTTCGCAGATCTTTAACCCTAGGTTTTCTATTTATTGATTGTCCAAGCTCTTACTTTATTTTATTTTTTACTTTAATTTCCAATTTACAAACCACAAACACTTTCAGTTACTTTTACACCACTTTAATCTCAATAGTTAAACTAAAATTGGATAGTTGCTTAACACTAGTACTTATGGGATCAATACTTGGCTTCTAAAGGTCCACTTTACTACTTGTGAGACCACGTGCACTTGCATATGTGCGTGGGCGCAACAAGTTTTTGGTGTCATTGTCGGAGACTTGTAAATTGGAAACTATTTTAGCTTTAGTTTTACTTTTTAGATTTCTTTGGTGATTTATGATTGGTCTTGGTACTGAATTTGTTAGAAATAGGTTTGCAATCTAGTAAGATAGAAAGACATAGGGAATTGGTTGAACCAATCCCTTAACTCGGGCAATGCTTTCACTAATTAAGGAAAGAAGTAGTCCTTCTCTACCGCATCCAGCAAATTCAAGAGAAATAAGACAATCCTGCTCTCATGGATTAAGATCCACAACCCAAGGACAGTTCGCGAAGTGGCAATCCTACTTCTAAAGAATTTGACCTCCTCTTATCAAAAACCAGATGTTGGAGGTAACTTTGAGATGAAACAAACCATGGTGCATCTTTTGATTAGCAGTGGACACTTTATGGGGCTTTCATATGAAGATCCACACATCCACCTGTGGAACTTCTTGGAAATCAGCGACACATTCATCCCTACGGGAGTGTCAACTGAATATTTTAGGCTGACACTTTCCCCCTTTCACTATTAGGGGAAGCGAAGAACAGGTTGAACACTTAGCCAACAAGTTTAATCACAACCTAGGATGACTTAGCCCTGAAATTCCTCATCCAATTCTTTTCATTTGGAAAGACTGTGAAACTTCTTAGTGAGATTGTGAACTTCCAACAAAGGATAGATGAGAACTTATATCATGTGTGGGAGAGGTTCAAAGCTCTTATTCGGGACTGTCCACATTATCAACAATCCAATGAGGTACTAGATCACACTTTTATTAAGGCACTTAATCGCAACACAAAAGTTTTGCGATTTAGCTGCAGGTGGTCAAACATTGGAATTGACGTATGATGAGCTATATACCTTGCTGAACTGAATTGCACAGGGAATCCTGAGTGGTATGCTGACTCAAGAAGTGCCCCAAAGAAGCTTGCAGGTGTGTTGGAGGGGGACCAATTTACTACTATATTAGCTCAGATTACTGCACTACAAAATCAGTTAACTACTTAACTCAGCAATATAAAATTGGGGGTTACACAGACTGCAACAACATCTAATGCAATTCATTAGTTAAATACTTGGTGTGAGGTTTGTGGAAACAGTGATCATTCTACATCCATGTGTGGCAACAATGATGTTTGTGGGTAATGCTCAAAGGGTGAATTATAGGAATGCCTACAATCAAAAGTCGTAGACTCAGCCACCAATTCCATTATGGAACTACCAACACCAGTAGTTTCAGCAGCAACAGGTTCAAGAGAATCAATCAATGACTCAAACTAGCAATATAGAAAAGATGTTGAAACAACTTATAGCTACTCAAGCATAGTTGGAAGTAGATATGAAGAGTCAGTAGAATATTACAAGAAATTTAGAGTTGCAGATAGGTCAGATGGCAGGAGCACAAAATACCAGGCCTCAAGGTTGTTTTCGAAGTGATACTGGATCTCCTAAACAAGTAATAGCAATCATTTTGAGGAATGGTAAAGAGCTAAATGAAGAACCTCCAAAGACAACTATGGAGGTAAATACAGAGTTCGTTCCTCAACAAGTAGATGACAAATTTGTTGAAAATTAGAGGAAGTCTGAGTACTCATATAAATCCCCGAGATCCCATCCCGAGATGTCACATGGTGCTTATGACCCTAAAGGACCATAAGCTAACCCTTTGTTGATATCTGTACCTGTACACTGTATAATATCGGAAATAAATATGGAAACTAGCCATAAGGTTCAACATATCTATGAATACTCATAATACAGAAAACTGAATACTAATACATCCATCTGAAAATCCTCTAAACTACCTGAACTGCGGAGTTGATGGGAAAGGTCCCCAACTAACTCCATCAACTGAAAATAAACAAAGACTGAAGTAATAATAGTAAACTAAAATTCATCCTCAAAAGAAGAGGACTCACAGCTACTGCTGCTGACTTGGACTAAACTGCTGAGGATACTCTGGATCCTGTGCCTCTGAACCTATGGTGTCAAATAAAACACCATAGCGCAAATGCGTCAGTAGAGGAATGTACCGAGTATGTAGACGAGGTAGGCTAATGCAAGGGCTCATGCATGCACAATATCTAAACTGAATAATCACGAAGATGCCATATGAGAACACATACATGAGTGCACAGACCATGAACACAATTATCTCAACTCTAGATACTGAAACTCAGATACCACTTTACTGCAGACTGAACTCACTACTGACACTGAGATACTGAATCACTGACTCATCTGATACTGATAACTGATAGTTTAAATGTACGTACATTAAAGACTGAACTCTGAGCTTACTGCTTTTGACTGACAGAATTAGAGATCAACTTTTCTAACAGATTATTTTGGAAGAAATTATCAATGATAAGAAGTATGATCATGTCCAAATCTAACAACACAAATACTCAACAGAATCTGAGAGAGAGATCAAACCTATCTGGCGGGAGATCTCTAGATATGATAATCAAAATACTTAACATGGTCTGATACTTAGATCAAGCCTCTCTAACGGGAGATCTCTAGATATAATAATAAGAATCTGTATATGAGACCAAGACAATCTGATGGGATGGTCTATGAATCAATGGAACTATCTAAATTTCTCATTGAGATAGAGGATTGTACCATACAATCCTGATTTCTGAAGATTGATACTGAAACTGCAACTGTGAGAAGTAGTTACTTAACCGACATTGCCCAACCTACCACAGGTGGGGTCCAACCTATAACCCCAGATGGAAGGGTGTCAATACTGTGCCACGAGTAAAGACCTCTCTGGTCAATCCTTTCTGACGGGATGACCCTTATAGGAACTCGGCCTGAGGCAATATAATAGTCAAACCTCTCTGACGGTGACAACCTATACTGATGGGGACTCCTATATCCTACACTGGCTACACAGTTCTAGAGTTTAGGGATTGCTCCTAGCGACTCAGTCTCTCTAACGGAAGAGCTGCCATCCCTTTTCTTGCTCGGTGCTAGCTTCTACTCCCAACTGAAAGACTATAAACCAAATTCTCAACTGAACACAACTGAACTGAATCTGATACTATCATGTTTCTCAAAAGATCTGACTGAGTTACACTGAGATTACTTAGTTCCGTATCTGACGGAAAAGGTATCCAATCATGGTATCTGATTGATGATACATAGCTGGAATAGATTACTCAAATCACTTCTGAGATTAGAATTGAATCACTTGAATACTATTAGACCTGAGTTGATTACAAAACTGAGGCTAGATTACTAGTGATACAACGATTACAAATACAACTGAGATTATTGAGTTTTCTTAAGTTCTGCACTTGTTAGAGTCTGTAGAGTTCTATAGTTCACTGAGTTTTGAGAATCATGGCTTGAGTGAAATTATCGAGAAACTGATACGGGCTTTAGAAAACAACTCTATTATCGGGTATAAATACCCCCAGGACTCGATAACATAAAAGTAAAGCATAATCATTCTTGACTAGTCATCACCACATTCATTTATTCATCATCATAAGCATTCGTTCATCATCACAAGCATTCGTTTATCATCATAATAATTAAAGTATCTCACAGTCATTAAGACATCACCTCAAGCATTTAAGGATCACAAACATCTATTCATCATCACAATCACCAAGGGGTAACTTTAAGAATCTCTGAATGACAATCACATAATAACGTAGGGGAAACATGATATTAGATTTTACTTCATTCAACAAGGTTTTACATCAACTATTTCATACCTAAATAATTCTTGACATGTGTTTGGATATCACATGGCTTAGGGAAACTTCATACTATCATGTCATAACTTACTTGCTAACCACTTGGCATGTATTAAAAACATAGCATATATCAAGAGCACATAATTGGGGAATTTACTACTATCACATCTCCACTTATTCACTAAGATCCTTCAACAAACACTAGATATGCACGGGTTCACACTTATTTGGGGATTTCCTACTACCATGGAATAATTCATTCACTTGGGCATTTTATCAAACACTAGGTATGCATAAACTAACTCACAATTTGGGGTTTCATCTTCAACATGCTACAATGACCCTTATGCTTCACCTAAGATCTTTATCAAGCCTAGGGGGAACATGCTTAACTTATTCAACCATTTATACACCCATTTGACATGAGCACATCACATAGAAAGCAACATAAGGAAGATTCATCACAAATATCACATGGATTCCCCCTACTAGGGTCAAGGCTCATGAATCTTGTAAACAAACATGAATCAAAACTCAACAATACATGTAACATCAATTTCAACTCATACAAATCATTATCAACTCATAAACATAAAAATCTTTGAGTTTTGAAAAGGGTTCTTGAGCTTCTTGGATAAAAGGGACCCAAGAATCAACATCTACATACCTTAATCTTTGAAACTGAATAAATTCTAATCTTTAAGACTCTATTCGCACTTGTAATAAATGATTCTCTAAGATCACAATATGAGGAACTTGATTCTTGAAGAAATCTTGAAGATTTATGAATGATTTTCTGAAGTTTAGGGTTCTTGAATGAAACCCTAGTTATATCTTCTTAAGAGAATTGAGAGAGTAGATGGAGAAATTAGGGTTTAAAGGTGGATGCTCATATTTATAGAGACCTCCAAAATATGGAAAATGACCAACATAATACTTTCAAAAACACCCTTAAATTACTGGAAAAATATTGCCGACGACATCCGTGACAAGCCGTTAAGTTGGTGATAGGCCGTCACGAATTATCGTCAAAAAATGGTGAAATTTTGAGTTTCTGGTTAAGGTTGACGACATTGGTGATAGGCCATCACGGATGTGATGGATTGTCAAAAAATTTCATCACCAGGGTTAGAAATCTACCCAGGTTTGACGACATTGGTGATAGGCCGTCACGGCCATCACGGCTTGTCACAATTGTCGTCACTAGTTTCCCAGCCAGACATGCTGGAGTAAAATGGACATAACTCTTTTCTCCGATATTGGGTTTTGAAGAAATTCATATCGTTGGAAATATAATTCAAAGTGATTTAATTTGATATATAGTAGGTCTTCTAATTCGATATATACAAGGAGTTATGGTCGATTGAAGTTGACCCAAATTTTGATGCTCACTAAAACTTGAACAATAGGAAAGATTTCAACTCGTCCTTGAGTTAGGGGACCTCTATGATATTAATTCATGCTCAAATATATTACCACATGATTCAAAGTATTTCATACTTGGGAATATATTTCTGAAACATTTAGACTCATATTTTTCGCTTTACCATATACGCTCTAAGGCTCAGACTGGAATAGGATTTTGCGGGGCATTACATTTCAAAAACAAAAGTTGCTGAATAGGTAAAGTAAAAACCACTACCACCTTTCCCACAGAGTCTTAGAAAAGCTAATAAGGATGCATGCTTCAAGAAGTTCTTTAACACGTTCTGAGAGCTTTATATTAACCTCACATTTTTAGATATTTTGCAGGAAATGCCTAAGTATGCTAAGTAATTGAAGGACTTGGTCACTCACAAAGATAAGTTGTAGGATATTGAGATAGTATCACTCACTAAGTAGTGTAGTTCTGATGTGATGTAGAAGATGCCTAAAAAGCTCAAAGACCCTAGAATTTTGATGCTCCCTATTCAAATTGGAAACAGTGAGGTGGTCTACTCACTTAGTGATTGGGTGGCAAGTATAAATTTGATACCCCTCTCCTTGTTCATCACTTTAGGCTTGGGAAAGCTGAGATCGAGCTCTGTGATACTCCAACTGGCAGACCGGACCCTATCCCATCCTAAAGGAATCATAGAGAATGTTCTCATCTAGGTTGGTAAGTTTATTATTCCTGCAAATTTTATTGTTTTAGATTTTCAGGCAGATGAAAGAGTGCCAGTCATCTTGGGACGTCAATTTTTAGTGGTGAAATAAGCATTAATAGATGTGAGAGAGGGCACGCTCACAATGAGGTGGTATGATGAAGAGGCATTTTCAAAGTGTACAAATCAGTCAAGACACTATCACACTACAAATATTTTTACATGATTATAGTTATTAAAGGGGATAAGTGTGGGGTGGTAAGGTTTAGTCCATCAAATACCTCTTCGGACTTCCTTATTGAGCGGTCCAAGACGTAACCACCCCATCCCAAAATGATGCAGATTGATGAGATTGAAAAGGCTATTGTTAAGACAGTTGTTGACCTTGAGAGTTCACACTGAAGAGGTAATAAATAAATAATAAGATGGTATCCAAGTAGGAGGAAGATGATGAAGGAAAATGGATGAGTAAAATATTGGGTCGTGCCGCAACACTAAATCAGGCGCTGCTTGGGAGGCAAACCAAGTTAAGGTAGGTTTTATTTTCAGTATTTTAGTTTTTACTTCACTAGTTTTTTTGTTTTGTTGAGTCACAGGTTTATGGGAAGTCTGAGTACCGAAAAATGTTAGCTAAGAAGCATGGAAAAGACTAAGTGTGGGGTCCTCGGACCCTCTTAATGTAAGAAGATACTACTAGCTTGGTCTAGAGGCCTTAGGGAGTATTTTATCTCTAATTTTAAGTACACTTTGATAACAAAAGATAATTTTTAAGTGTGGGGTAGGGAAATTCCCATTTTTAGGAGTAATTTTAATATTTATTTTTTTTAGGAATAAGTGAGATATTTTTGTTGGTGCAATATTTAACTGCATGATGCATGTGTTTCGATTGTAAAGAGCATGTTGATTCTGTGAATTACAAATTTTTAGACTCTTAGTCTTATGATTATGACTCTTGGACTTGTTGGCTTAATGTTGAATTCATGTGATAATTTAGATGAGAGTCTATAATGATCCTACTTAAGTTGAGCATGTGCCATGTGTGTGTGAGGTTTTGTATATTCCTTGTTGTACTTAATGTCTAGAACTTTCCTGGTATGTATGCAAAGAAAAATGAAGAGTGTGGGTTGAGGAGATAATATAGGCATTTCCTTGATAGCCATGATTATACCCTTTATCTGACCTACCTTTGTGTATAATCCTACTTAACCCCATTAATCCTTTAGCTTATTTTATTTGGTAGCCTTATATATAGTCTGTATCCCCTTCTTTGATTGACCTTAATTTTATCCAAAGCTCCTAAAAGCTTTAGTTAAAATTTAATTGAGTTAAGGAGTTTGAAATTCAAGTTTGAGAAATGTTAAAGTGAACCCTCAAAGTAATAGTAATTGATGTGTTGTGGTTTGGAGTTTGAGAAATTAGTGCTAAAAAATTCACATTTTTAGCCTAGTTATGTTGTAATGAACCTGTTGTGTCCCTGGTCCTCCTTGGACATTATGCACCTTAACTAAGGTAAATCACTTAAGTTGAGGATGGCTATAATAGCGGTGCATAACGTAAAGTTGGTGTAAAGAAGGGTAAAATTGAATCATGAATTAATAGACAACACTCCCAACATAATGCATGTGAATAAGCTTAATGAGATGGGGCAAAACAAAAATAGGGTAGACAAAAGTGGTGTAAATAGTTTGTTCGAGGTGAATTGAATGAGAAACTATGATGTATTAAAGAGCTTAGGGAAGATAGTCACTATTACTAGCTAGAATAGTTCCTACCCATCTCTTAGCCTATGTTACAATCCTTAAAGACCTAATTAATTCTAAGTTTCTTCATTCTGATATTAGTAGAGTACTACACTAAGGGAAAACTTATGGTTCATCTTGTGTAACTTGTGAATTCTCTATGAGAGTGAGCGCAATTTGATTCTTGTACCCAAATAGTAAGAAATTGTATTTATGTGAGTGATTATGGGTAACTCTCTTGTGTGAGGGCACATTTTTTATAATAGTTGGGTGATTTGTATGATTTATTTAATTGAACAATATGTATTATTTTGCCAACTAGGTAAGTCAATTCTTGAGGCTAGGATGTATTGGAGTAGTATTCTTGAGATTTCAATTGTGTACATAACATGCTTAGTGTAGAAACTTGCATTCTGTGTAGTCATTGTAGTACTAGATTGAGTGTCTTGCTCATAGTATAATTATAGAGTATGATCTGCTTATGATTCTTAGAGTAAAGATTTGTTCAAGGACGAACAAGGTTTTAAGTGTGGGGTGGTGATCTGAGGTGGATTTATGCACCTCAGTTTTGTTATCCGAGCTTATTTAGCCTTTTTTTGAGGAAAAATTATGTGCATAATGTGTTAACAATGATATAATTAAGCATCTAAGTGTTTAAGTATTTTATGACAATGTTTAAGGTGTATTTCAAACAACTTTGCACTTAATTTGGCCACTTAGAGTTCAAATGAGAAAACTAGAGTCACTAGATTGAGCTAGGTGTTTGACTAGTTGATCTCTATGGATTCTAGTGAGTGCAATGAGTTCATAAGGTTATTATTATGTAATTATTTGTGTAACAACTTTTTTATAGTGTTTAAAATTCAATTGAAATAAGCCAAGAGTCGAAACAAAGTTAAAGATCAAAAGGACAAAACTAGCATTCTTAGCTTAATTTTCTTGTTCGTTGTCCTTGATATTGTGTTGTTTTTGAGCTCTAATACATGGTGTTTAATGCTACAGGAAGCTTGGTGAGTTGATTATGTTGGTATATGTATGATTCATAATCTTTAAATCAAGTAGAAACAACACCACAAGGATTTGGATGGAAGGACAAATGCATAAGACAAGTTTAGACGTCAAGACGGCACTTTCCAGTGTGTCCTCGCGATGGGGCCGCGCCGCACAACCCATTTCTTGGGAATTAGAAGAACTCCACACACCCTATTCCCAGTGAATAATACCCATGGAGAACATCCTATTACATGGATGTCCAAAATTTTCCTTCTATAAATAGGACACTTGAACTTGATGTTAGAGACCTTGGACGACTTTGGAACTTGGAGAGGGGATGGAAAACACTTCAATTAGGGTTTTTATTCTTTAACATTATTTTGTGAATGAATATTATCATGCATTCATTTATATTTATTACAATTATGTCCATGTGTGGCTAAAATCCCCCTTTTCTGGGCTAGGGCCAAGAACATGATTACTACTGCTTTGAATTGATTTGGTTTTGATTGCTTATCATATTTAGTTTTTTATTTATCCTTGTTATAACTGTTTTAAGGATTCGTGACCCTTAGAATACATCCATTATAATCTTTTTTGAACCCAGTATGGGGAATAAGAGGATATAATGTGGGGATAAATTGAGCAAGGTTCTTATCCTTTTATAAAATAAGGGATTTGAATTAGCATCTCGGATAGGGATTTTCTTTGAAGCCTTGTTTGGCTCACTTGAAGGATGACATCTTAATGCATCTGAATAGATTATTACATACCATCTCAACGATGTCATTGTAATTTCCAGTTAGGTATAAGATTAGAGAATCGGGAGACCATAATCATACTATAAACCTTGCGAATCAACAAACAAGATAAGTAATCTAACCAATGAAGTTCAATATTTAGTATGAATGTACGGAGAGCTTTAACCCTGTGTTTTCTCTTTACTGATTGTCCAATCCCTTACTTTATTGAATTGTTTACTTTAATTTCCAAATTACAACCCACATACTCTTTCGCTTACTTTTACACCACTTTAATCTCAATAGTTAAACTAACACTAGTCCTTGTGGGATTGATACTTGGCTTCTAAAGGTCCACTTTACTACTTGGTGAGACCACGTACACTTGCTTTTGCTCTTGGGTGCAACACTCGGCCTTCACCTACTTATAACACAAGCAACGAGCTACAAAGTCTTCCATGTCTCTCTTCATCACACTCTACTAATAATGTTGTCTCAAATATCTATACATCTTAGTTGTATCGAGATGAATGGAATAGCCTCATGAAAAATAAACTAGACCAAGTCATCTATCCTCGAAACACAAATGCATCTAATGAAACCCTTACCAAGAAGATCCTAAAGATGAAAATTCAAATCCTTAAGCTCGGAAGGAGCCACACAGTAAGGTTCCATAGAAATAGGTCGGATGACAGGCTCAAGATCAATAACAAACTCAATCTCATGGAAAGGAGGTATGCCAGATAAATCAGTAGGGAAACATTAGGAAACTCATAAACTACAAGAACAAAGTCAAGTGACAGACTCTCCATGCTAACATCATGAATATAAGAGAGATAATACTAGAAACCCCTTGAGATAAGTCTCCTAGCACACATGTAAGAAATAATTCCCGTCGTCTTGTGTCTAATAGATCTCTACCACTCGATCGGGCGTATGTCGAGAATGTCTAAGGTAACGGTCATGGAAAAACAATCCATGAGGGCATAATAGTGGGATAACCATTCCATGCCCATAATCACATCAAAATCAACAATGTCCAATATAATAACATCAACATGAGTATCAACATCTCTAACAGTCACAAAACTAGATCTGATAACCCGATCCATTACTAAAGAATCTCCCATGTGAGTAGATACACATAAAGGAACAAATAACGAATCCCAAGATAACTCCAATCGTAGGGCATAATTATAAAACACATAAGAGTAAATGGATCCCAGATCAAATAAAGCAAAAGACCGACTGTCGGCACACCAGAATCATACTTGTGATAACAACATCTGTAGACTCAGACTCGGGTATGGAAGGTACTATATATAATTGACCTCGCTAACCATCTAGCTGGTTCCTAACCATCACCTGCCCTACCTACCTGAGAACCTCCACTAACACCCTGGGGACCACCCGTAGGACCATACAAACAACCATGAGCTAAGGGATGAAATGCTCTAATTAAGGTAATACTTTGAGCTACGATAACAATCACCCTATGACTAGGGAAATCATGCAAGTAATGACCAAGAGATCCACAACTATAACATGTCAGGTGAGCTAAACTAGAAGAGGAAGTTTCGATGGACCTAAAATAACAACCACGACTAGAATAACAGAAGATGAACTCCTCAGAGAATAACCACAACCATGACTAGGGCGATCACTAACACAAGACTGGCCTTTGTTAGTATTCTGGTGTGCTACCTAAACGGGTCTACTAGTTTGAATCTGAGGCTGGTACGGTTGATGTGGAGGGTGTCTACCCTGAGAACTGCCACCTTTTAATCAGGAGCTACTATGGTTCGTACTAAAACTACTCTAATACTAAGGTTTCTTATTGCTGCCCCATTGGGCCTCGTAATGCATCTCCTCCATCACCTAAACGTGATCAGAAATCACAGTAAAAGACCTACCTACAACAACCATACTCTGAGTAGACATGCTAAGGAGATGTCTCAATCCTCGAAAAAAGCATCGAACCTCTCATACTCAGTAGACAGAATAGAAGTAACATGCCTATACAACTCATAAAAATAAGAAACATACTATAAAACCATGATGGAACCTTGATCGAGCCTTGAGAATGGATCCCTCAAATTATCCCAAGGCTCCGAGGCATGTACTTCTCCAATAAGATCTCGGAGAACTAAGCCCATGTAAAAGAAGAAGATCCAATTGACATGGAATCATGATGATATCTCCACCAATGTAGATCTACCATGTCCAACATAAAGGTAGTGTAATCCATACCACAAGTCTCAACTAGGCCCGCATTACGAAGACTATCCTCACAAGCAATCAAAAACTTATATGCATCTTCGCCTAGTGCACCACAAAATCAAGGCAAAGCCAATCTAAAAAATCTTCCCAATATCATCTACTTCTCAACAGACATAGCATATTGAGAAACCATTGGCTGAGAAACTACCAGCACATTAAGGACCTCAACTCTGGGAGCAACAGATACAGGCTGCACCCTCGCTTCAGTACAATTCTAATCTATATACTGCGCACCATCAAATGGTGAACCACCAACCAACCCCAATATCTAAACCAAATCATCCTTCAATACTGAAGAATAAATAAATCCTGGTAGAGCCTGGGCTGGTCCCTGGCCCACTGCTGGCTGAGGCGGAAGAACCTATAGATCAGGAGTGGGAATAGGGTCTGCAGAAGGCCCCCAATCTTGAACCCTAGCTGGGGATAAATATCAAGGCTATACACGACCTCTGGTGCATACCTAAATAAAAGAAAGATCCCTAGGATTCATCTTGGGACCCTCATCTTGTATAGCGGTAGCACGTGTCCTAGCCATCTGTGAAAGAGTGAAACCAAGGGAATGTCTTAAAATCTACCTCCGATACTTAGCACAAAATTTGTGAAAGAAGTGAAGAACTCCTAAGAATGTCCTATAGCCTCCTGCATTACACTTTTATACACTTGTTCTTGTACCAACAATGCTGGTGAAACCTATGCTCTGATATCAATTTGTCACAACCCAATTTATGAGTCATGATGGCACCTACTAAACCCCGTCAGTAAGTATACCAAACCATAGCCCGAAGCTATTTATAATGGGATACATAGTGGAAGATGTCCCCAAAAGGGGTGAAATAGACAATATAATTATTCATAAATAAGCAAGGCAATAAAAATAGTCTAAAAGGTAGCCCTAACATAGAAAACCATCCCACGACCTGGTACAGTCAGTACAAGGGCTCTGATAATACACCATAAGTTCTAAAAAAGTTAATACAATCTATCTCAAAACAAAAGACTTAACATAGCTAAATAGAAGGAAATGGGGTAACTCCGACTCCAACAACTCATCCTATCTTTGAAATCCACCACAGTACAATCCTGAGTACATGGCGGCAACTAGTACTTGGATCTACACTAAAAAGATACAAAAGTGTAGTACAAGTATAAAATCTATGGGTACTCAGTAGGTATCATTAGGCAACTGATCTAAATAATGATAAATGCGATAAAATGCAAGATAACATAACTAAATCAAGTGAAAAAAGGGGCAAACCTGAAAATAACTCCAACATCATTGTACACGATTGAATAAATAGGTTGGAATAATATCATAAAGAACAAGCAACTATAACTACAATATCGACCCCCATAAGCTAATAAGTGCAAAAAAGTAAATAACCCAACGCAGGCCCCCATAAGCCTGGAGGGTACAATTAAGTAATGTACAACCGAACCACCCTCACTTATCAACTTCTAAAATAATAATAGAATCTATCCATGTTATGCCACACTATAATAATTTTCCCCATTTTTCGAACTTAAACCAACATCCCTGTTATCAATATAATATTCCCTTGTCGGACTCAAGCCGGTACATGTATCATCATAGTCATAATTAATATTCCAACTCAAACTAGTAAATATATCATTAATATTATTATTCATAGCCCAACTCAAACCGGTAATCATATGTCATCATCATGTCTAATATTGTAATTCCCGTGCCTTTTTCTTAGCTTGAAATTATCTCAAGGATGTCTGAACTTGCTTTAAAATACGAAAATATTTGTTTTACATTTTATTTTTATGATTTTCACTTTTCATCACGTGGGAAATTGAATAAGCTTTACATCAATACCAATTTTATCAAAATTCGGTATCGGGGGAAGAAGTTATGGACGTTTTACTCAGAGCTGTCAGAATCGTCCAGGTGCGACGGCCAGGTTGACGGACTGTCGATCTAGCGACGGACCGTCGCTTAGACCGTGGCAGACAAGGCAGTGGGTTAACCTTATGGTCCACCTACAATGGTCAAAATGATAGAACGTCGACCCAGCAACGGACCATCGCATGAGCCATCACTTCCTAGGCAGTGAGACCCTATTCTGGTCCACCAACGACAGTCGAAACGATGGACCGTCGCTGGCACGAGCCATCGCAGGTTCCGTTCAGAAAATTTTCAAGTCATTTTAAAGATACTTTTTGATATTTTTCCACCCGTTTATATACCAAGTTAAATCTGGCCAGAAATCACATTCTTATTATAATTTCACAATAAATATTAGGGTTTCTCTCTAACTTTAATCTCCAAGAACAAAATCCAATATTCTTTAACAACTAAGGGATTTCCAATTCTTCAAGTTCAAGAATATCAAGAACCTTAACCCAGGTATGCATAGTGTTTATTCATGGACTCCTTTTGTCTATGAAGCCCAAAAATCCCTTTTCTAAATTCAAGTTATGGATTTTCTTATAAATTTCAGGATTTGGCTGCTCTTGTTCATGTTGATAATGAGTAATTGAATTGTATTCCATGAATGAGTGCTAAATTCCATATGGGTTGATTTGTATAGGTATAGATTCATAAAATCCTATGACTAAACCCCCGAATGATTAAATTAGAATTGAATCATGATAGTTAATTGTTGTATGATGTTGTTTACACATTCTAAGCCTACCCTGTATTTGATTAAATGCCTAGATGAAGGAAAAGTATCTAATTAGCATGAAATCATAAAATCCCCATGTATGTACAAGCTTATACCTATCACATGTTTGATGAAATGCTTCAGTAAATGTATTATGATGATTATTATGTAGTCAAGCAAGTCATGCTTTTCCGTTTTCTTCTATCGAGTCCTGGGGGTACTTGTACCCGAAAAATTAGCTGTGTGCCTAGAGCCATGTCATGTTTTCACGATACTCTCAGTCAAGCTATGAATCCTTAGACATCAGACAGTCTTATGACTCAGGAAAATCTCCATGATCTCATGAACTCAGTCAGTTGTCAGATATCAATAGTATTCTATCAGTCAACAAAATTTAGTAATTCATCTCATGTTCAGTTCAGTAAATCATGTTTAGTGTCATTCAGATGGGAGTAGAAATTAGCACTGAGTGAACCCAAGGATGGGGACTCACACCATCAGATGAGGGTGTGATCCTTAGAAGTCATTCTTGCATTCCCGAACTATGTAGCCAGCATAGATTAAGACATCAACACTATCGATGAGGGTTGATGAGGTGGATAAACACTGTCAAATAAGGGCCCCACCGTTCTCGTACAGGGGACACTATCAGATGAGGGTCACCCACAGCTTGTCCTTACCAGTGACGTGGTATTGACACCCTTCTAATTAGGGTTACAAATTAGACCCCAACTCAGCCATAATGGAGTATCAGGGGCATGTCGGTTAGATAACTACTTCCCACAGTTTCATGTTATAGAATCAGGACTATCAGATATAGTCAATTAGTCTCGGTAATAGAACTCAGGTAGTTCTTTAGAATTCTAGACTGTCAGATACTGTCAACTCAGTTACAATTCAGAACTCAGATAGTTCCATCAGATTCAGGACTGTCAGATATAGTCACTCATGTTATCAGTCATATCAGTTATTAATCATGTTATCACGTTGTTAGTTACAGTTATGTATTTATGCATGCATTCTCACGTTCATGTTAGACAGTCAGTTAGCGATAATCATGCATGTGAACCCTTGCATATAGCCTACCTCATATGTATAATCAGTACATTCCATTGTACTGGTGCATTTGTGCTATGGTGATTTCATTTTATGTTACACCATAGATTTAGAGACACGATTTCCAGATCAGCAGTAGATTCCAGTTTCAGCAGTCAGAGTCCGGAGTGAGTCCTCATCCTTCAAGGGTATGATTATTTCTTTACTATCTCATTGGTTATCTTATTAGTTGAAGTTAGTTAGGGACATGTCTCATCAACTCCTTATTCAGATTATTCATACATTAGAGGATTTCAGATTAGATGCAGACTATTATGTTTCAGTTTTCAATATTTTCCGTTTTGTTTTGGGTATTTTATTACCCTACTCAGCTGTTTTATTATTCAAATTTTGTTCAGTATTGAACCTTATGGTCTTTCAGTGTATGTTTCCGCATTATCATGTTATATTATGTAGTGTACAAGTATAGATATCAGTCATGATTTAGTTTGTGGTCCTTCGGGCTCATAAGCATCGTGTAGCATTTCGGGCACCAGGTTCGGGGCATTATAAATATCTAGACTCGAACCAGTATATAGATAATCAATATCATAAATAATACCCACAAGCAAATCGATAAATATATCATCAATATTATAATCAATAGCCAGACTCAAATTGGTACATATATCATCAAAATTATAATCAATAGCCTTACTCAAAATGGTACATGTATCATAATACGAATAAGCATCAACTCCCAATACCAACCCATCATAACCATCAAGTGCCAAATCTCCTGAAAATTAATTTAGTAAGCATTTTCAAGGTGTAGAACAAGTGTAAAAAGAGTTACAGTGAACAACACAAATCTAGGCGTAAGGTGGGTCGAAGAGCCCACTTCTGAATCCCCAAATTCCATTACAAGGCAAATTCTACCCCAATATAGGCTAAGGTATCAAAATCCACTATTAGATGTTAAAAAATCCACAATCAACCCTAAGATAGATATTTTACTTAAAGCATGAGAAACTTAGCTGATTATGCTTAAATTATGGTGTTCGGATGTCCTAAAAGTTCCAACTAGCCCAAGTATTTGAAATTCCATCACCAACACCTAAAACCCATTACAAATCCTAAAATAATATTAAAAACATATTATGACATAGGTCAATCTATGAAGAGGGAAAAACCTAGTCTACCTGGATGCCGTAGAAAGTTCAAAGAATCCGCTAAATCACCAATTTTCCCTTTCAAGAAGCTTTTGCAAGGGGCCACACTATAAAAATCATAATTTGCTCATCACGACAAGAATAATGATACCCATATTTCCCATATTGCACTATGGTGTTTTGGGTCTCAAATTACTCAAAAATCCCATGTGGGTCTCGTCTATAAAAATTGCATTTCCAAATCCAACCCAACATTCTCTTATGCTTAAAGAGTAATTACCCAAAAAAATAGGTGAAATTCTAGCTGAACTGGTTCTAAAATAAATTCACCAAGTTATTGGGATTTTAGAGAAGAAAAGAGGAAATCAACCATGAACATGAAGAAATCTTACCATAATTTTGAAGGAAAATTGCGTAATAATCATTATCCAAGCTCCCCAAATCACCCACAAGCTCTAGTCCTAAGTTTTCTAAATATTAAGGATTTAAATCTCTTAGAAATTGATGAAGAATGGTGAAAATGGGCAAAAAAGGGATATTATACCCTTCTGAGGTGCTCGGGTGTTGCTATTACAACCCGACCCTCGCGATCATGACATTTGCCATCTGTAAGGTTGTCACTTATGAAACATAAGGGTCATGATCATGGTACTCATAGGGTGGCTTCCAGATTGCGATCATGGTCCATGGATGGCAATCAGGGTGCATCAGCACCAATTGAGACTTCCACGTCTCCTCCAACCCCTCAGGAATCATCTAAAACCCCGTATATAGAAACAGACTATGCTACCTTATCAAATTTGATGTTCCAGACTTAATGGAACAATCTAAATTTCCATTTGAATTTGTTTTGATAAAAAGTAGGTCCCACACCCAACTTGCCATTTTCTTAACTTTTGACCAATATCTCAAAATGTGCTCGAATGCCTCGGGACCCAAAACAAAGGTCTTCCTACCCTAAAATCTACAATCCAGAGCTGTTGGAACAATCAGATTTAGCATACGAGATCATTTAACCAAATTTTTTACCTGATAGTCAATTTGAACCAACAAAAACTTCAAAATAGGGAATTTTCTATGCAAATCAAACAACTACTCGGTAACCTATCACGACTCAATTTATGAGTCATGATGTCACCTACTCTATCCCACCAGTAGGTAAGACAAAAGATTAACCCCAAGTTAAACACAATGGTTTAACTTGGTGGAAAATGCCCAATCATAGGCAAAAATGACCAATACACTTTCAATTAAGTAAAGAGTTCTAAATAGATAAAACATTCAATACAAGATACCATCCACGACCTGGTAGATCTAGTAAAAGAACATCTAATAATTATTCAACTCAAAGACTTAGAATAGAAAAAAATATTTTTCTTGGTACCAAAAGACTGAATATCTATAAATAGAAAGAAATAGGTGACTCTGACTACAAGAGCTCACCTTATCTCTGAAAAATCAACATAGCATGATCAATGATCAACGACGACAACTAGTACTTGGATCTATACCAAAAAGGTACAGAAGTGTAGTATTAGTACCAAAATAATATGTACTCAGTAGGCATCATCGGCCTACTGAGCTAAATCATGATATAAGTATTATAAAATACAAGATATCATAACTAAGTCAAGGTATAGAAATGAACCTAAATCATCTCCAATACTGTTGAACATAATAAATAATTTAATTGGAATAGCAGTATAACATAAAGCGGCAACATATGCCAACATCACCGTACAATATAAGTAAATAAATTGGAATAATAAGGCA
This sequence comes from Capsicum pubescens, assembly GCA_030864215.1. Classification (NCBI taxonomy): domain Eukaryota; kingdom Viridiplantae; phylum Streptophyta; class Magnoliopsida; order Solanales; family Solanaceae; genus Capsicum; species Capsicum pubescens. The sequence goes on along the minus strand of CM061548.1, from coordinate 193,273,507 downwards.
TTACAAGGCATCACACAAGCAATCATATACTACAAAATTAGCTCCCATACGCCAATTGGTGTGAAAAGTAAATAACTCAGCACAAACTCTCATACGCTTGGAGAGTGCAATCAAAGACAGAATAAAGCAACTACTCATCAGTTACAAATAACCAACTCATTATTTAACGATCATTTTACAATTTATCATCACTAGATCATTTAATAATATTTGATAATGTACCCACATTCTAGAACATTACCATCATTTAACAACCTTATTATTGATACTCACTAGTCACCATTTCTTGGCTAAGCATATCTTATTAACTAATTCATTTGATCACTAGTCATCACATAACCTCTAGTCATTATTTAGCAACTATTCACAACACATCCGCTAATCACCATGTATTAGACAATCATCATTTATCAACTAACATCATTTAATAACTAATAATCCTTTACCAACTAATCCTCGTTGTTCAACTAGTCAATATTTGTCACTTAAACAATATTCACCACTATTCATCAATTATCACTAATTATCAATTATAACTAACCATTAATCATCACTAACCATCAATAATCACTAATCATTAATTATACCATCTTCTAATCATTTATGACATTCCACTGTACCCGTCCTTGCTAATATCAATTTCATGCCCAACTACATATAAGTGTATATATATATATATAAATAGCCATAATAGGGAAGAGCTAGACTCGAATAGGTTGATGCACACATAGGCACATCAACATAATCATCCTCCGTCCTTTTCAAGTATCAATGCATCATCATAAACATCCTCCGACCTTTGTGGGTATCAATATATCATCATAATTATCTTTTAACCTTTTTGGGTATCACTACATCATCTTAATCATCCTACGGCATTGTCAGGTATTAATATATCATCATAATCATCCACAGGCCTTGACAGGTATCAATATATAATCATAATTATCCTTTGGCCTTGCCAAGTATTAATATATCATCATAATCATCCTGTGGCCTTGACGGATATCAATATATCATCATAGTCAGTGGCAAAATCTATTTAAAAAGTTATCATATAAAAAAACATCATAATTTCAAGCATAATTAATAGCATAAATTCCCATATAAGCAATAAGCCCTACTTCTAACATAATTCATGGCAAAATTACTAATATCATCAATAGGGATGTTTTCTAGCATGAATACTAGCATAATTTCTTAGCATGATCATAATCATAAGAAATATCATGAGAAATGTCATATCAATAGTTTATTAATTATCTTATCATTAGCATAAATGATATTTTATCATTTAAACCATCAATAAATATCAAAGTATGAATTATAGCACATTCATAGAGAAATCCATAGAATATCCAATAACTTTCCATAACATGATCCATATCTCATCATAGAATAACGACAATCAAATCAATTAGTCCATGATTATAACTTCTACTGTCATTATCAACATAATCAATTTCTATGATTCCTCATTATTTCCTCAAAAGGGCATTCTCTAGGTATTCAACAAATGTGTAAGGGTTTCAAGAGAAATAATCATCAATATTGACTTAGGGTCGGTCAAAAGTAAAGGTATCTAAATCTACTCTTAGATGTATAGCAAGCCACAATAAGGTAAAGATTCTTCTCAAGCATTTTAACTAAGTCCAATAGAAGCTTGGGCGACATTCATTAGTAGAAACAACTAAGGCCAACTTACCCTAATCATGGGTATCTAAAGAATTTTTACTAAACTTGAGTGATTTAAGGCATTCTTATGCTAAATATAAGACATAAAACCTAATTCTCCTAAGGCATAAGGGAACAAGCCAAGTGTTTAAACTCTACAAGATCAAAATATCATAAATGGTCCAACTAGCCCAAGTGTTGAATTTCATCAATCCAACACCTATAATCCATCCCAAATCATGCAAGATATCATAAACATAATATGATAACTCAATCTAACAAGGGATAAACCTAGCTTAACTCCACGTCGAAGAAAGTTCAATAAACTGCTAAACTACCACTTTTCCGTTCCAAGAAGCCTCCTCAAGATGTCAAGCTATTGAAAATACATTCCACTCATCAATACAACAAATAATGATACCCATATTGTATCATTATGCTTTGGGTCAAAAAAACACCCAAAATTCCCTTTAGGTCCCACTTATGGGAAACTAACCCAATATTCTTACAAGCTCAGAAAATCATTACCCTCAAAATAGGTGAAAACCAAGCTAAATTGGGGATAAAATAAAGCCATAAAGGTTATGGGGTTTTGAGCAAGAAATCAAGAAATTTCACCAAGAAAAAAGTGAATTCTTACTTCAAATCCGAACATAATTGCAAAAATAAATGTTAATCTAGCTTACCAATCAACAAAAACCTCCAATTTTAAGTTCTCACACCATTTAGGTGTTTATCTCTTAAAGAAGTTATGAAGAATGGCCAAAATAAGGGTTCTTTTATACCCAGTCCAGGCACTCGGGAGTCGTTCTCACGACTGAGGCATCACGATTGCACCATATTTGGAATTCATACATAAATCACAATCGCGATCTAAGCCTTGTAATCACAACAGTTTGGCATAATTAGACTTATCGTGATCGTGACATAGATATCGCGATCGCAGTGGCACCAGATTTTTTGATGCACTAGATTTTCCAAGTCCAAAATAGGCTCAATTAAGTGTTTGGGATTTTTTAAAAATCTCATATATGCAAATGAAATATTTCACCATACCAATTCAATATTTTGGATGCGATAATGCGATCGAATTTTCCATCTAAGATTGTTTTGACCAATTATGGATTCCGCACCCATATTTTATTTTCTTAACTTTCCGACCAATAGGTCGAAATGAGCTCGGGTGTCTCGTTACTCAAACCAAGTGTCTAAAAATTTTCATATGAGATTGTTTTACTGACATTTTTTCTCGGCGTCCATTTGGAACAAGCAAAGACTTCTAAATAGGGAATTGTCTCTAATAACCAAACAAATTATCTGTTGACCGATCTGTCTATCCCAGCAAGTCATAAATGACTTGGGGCAGCTATAGATAAGCTTTAATGACAAAAATAAGCAGAAACATGAGAAATGACCTGAAAGGTTATTGCATAACCAAAATGTCAGTCCCAGCAGGTCATAAATGACCCATGGCAGCTATAAGAAAGCTTTAACAACAAAAAATATGAGAAAAAATATGATAAATAACCTAAAGGATCATTACATCTACTTTTCAATAATTTTATATTACTTACAAGATTCTATTTCTAAAGAAATATATAAATTTTTGGAACAATAACGAAAAAGGAATTGGAAAAAAATTGAGGGGTAAATTAGTCATTTAATTATTTAATGCATGTGTTAAAAGCTTTGTATTACTAATACATAGAAAATACTAGTATTAGTTATGCATATTATAATACACAGTATAGTGTATAACTAAAGCTTGCATTAGTTATACATAGGTTAAAAAGTATACCAAACAAGGTATTAGCAATGCATAGAGCTAATGCATGTATTAATTTTTTTATCACACTCTACCAAACGACCCCTTAGTGACATCCTATTGTGCAATATATATACACACACATAGTGGTTTTTAAAGTTGTGCATATGAGGGGGTTGATAGTTAGAACTAAACTGAATTGAGTGTCGTGGGTGACATAGGTATCTTTTAGTTAAACATTGTGTTTGTTTATTATGTGTTAGTTTCCTGAGGAGATACAAATATTCTAAGTTGAGGGTGTTAATGTGTCATGGTTTCATGACACTTTCGTTGATTAAAACAAGGAAATTATGCCAGGACTTAGGTTTTCTTATTGGATATGATGTGCATTTGAGTTGATTTTGGATGAAAATAGGGTTTGGAGCAAAGGCTAAGAAAAAGGAAGGAAGAGTTGCTGAAAAAGTGGCCCACGTCTCAACCCACGACTCATGGGTAGGACCTATGAATCATGAGTAGCAGTTGGGGGTCGAGTTATAAAGAATGTAGCAATATCTAATTTCCATGACACCTACCTATGATTAGTGACTCCAACCCTCGACATTAAAATTGGAATCATGAGTTGAAGATCTGAAAGATTTATGTCAAATCTAATTTCCATAACTAGATGGCTCAATTCATGGGTTGTACCCACAACTCAACCCATGAGTCATTAGTTGATGCCGACCCTGCTTTCCTACGTTGTTTAGGATAGGTTTTATTTTGTATCTATAAATACTTCTTGGATGTTTTATTGTTTAGTTACACACCCTATACACTTTTTACATTGTTTTTAGTTATGAGATACATTATTAATATTGGAATTATTGTTCTTGGTATTTAGGGTTTATAATTGAATTGAGATTTTTGGTTTTACATATTATTCTTTATAAGTTCAACAATATTCTTTCATCTATGAAATCTTCATTTGTTCTTATGTCCATGAGTAGCTAAACCCTATAACTTGGGCTGTGGGAACTCTAATGAATTAACAAAACAGGTTAAGTAATAAGTCAATCTAGATATGGGTGCATATGTTAGGAACTCACCTATTTTTTACACTTTCTCGAGAAAGAGGTAGAGATTAGAAAAGGATATAGAAATAGTAATTTAAAGCTGCCAACCTCCATCTAATTAACTTAAGCCGTAACTGGGATAGTTAATCTAAGATCATAAAACAAGTGTTAGTAATATGATACTTTGAGATCGAGATGAGATGAGTGAAATTCATCCAAACCAAGGTTTAGAGACGGTTAGGTGATACATAACTTGTTATATTTTTGCATGCAAGGCATCTGATAATTTGACAAGCACAAATAGTCTATGGAGTTATGATATCAGGCGGAACACAATCCTAGTATCTTTCTCATATTGATCAAAAACCTAATCACCCAACCATAGTTATTATTAATTTTTTATTACAAAACCCCTTTTTTATTTATGCAATTTCTAGTTACATCAGGATGCTCTTAACAAATTTTTTCCCTATTTCTAGTGGGTTCGAGCCCAATTTTCTTGGGTTCTTTATTTGGTTCAACGATCACTTTATACTTTCTTATAGATGTAATTTAGGAAACATTAAAGGTACTGAACACCCTTCTAGCTAGGGTTATAGGTCAAAATCTGATAAGCTTAGATTAGGGTATGCTGCGTATTAGTAGCTCTCATAGTCCAGTTCACAATTTATAGTTCAGATCTAGATTCTTGCATAACCCTATATTTAGTTATTTAGATCATAATGTGGAATATGTTCATTCTTGGTCATTCATTATTTTACCACGTTACGTGTACCATGTACATCTTGTATCTGTTATTTTTATCTCACATACTCACTATATTTAGGGGTCGTTTGGTAGAGTGTATAAGAATAATGCAAAATATAGTGTGTTAGTAATGTTTGTATTAGTAATGTTTGTGTTAGCTATGCTTGCATTAGTTAAGCTTGTATTTTTCTTATTCAGTGTTTGGTTTAATGTATTATAAATAACATGAATTAAATAATTTCTAAAAAATGTTTTTTTTTACAAAAATATCCTTCATATATATATTGGAAAAGATGTGGAACTTTTTTTTGAGGGTCAATAGTGTCTTTAATCATGTTAATGCATGTATTGGATCCATTGCATTACTAATACCATGGATTTGGAGGTATTAGTACTACACACCTCAATAAACAGTAAGTGTATAACTAATGCAAGCATTAGTTATACATAGGGTGCAAAATATACCAAACAAGGTATTAGTAATACACATTAAACTAATGCATGCATTAGTTTTCCAATACACTCTACCAAACGACCCCTTAATGTACTGATTGCATACATTCTTTTGTACTATATAGTGTCATAATATAGGTATTGGCTCTTAATATCTAGATCTCTCCTAGTACGATCTCTTACCATATAAGCAACAATATTTTGGTGAGTCCGAATCATACGAGGTCCAGTTCTAACATTTCATTTCATTTTTTTTCATTTCCAATTTGCAGATAGTTAGAGTTAGTCAGGGGCTTATCCCAACAACTCAATTTAGTAGAGGCTTTTCTGTCTAATAGTTAGATGTTTAGCTTGTGATATTAGTTTTTGTTATTATTGATTGGTTTTCTTTTGAATATTTATTTTCATTATTCAGTTCAACTTTAGTATAAATATTTTTATCAGCTATTTTTGATATTCTTAGTGTTTTTCAAGGCCATGGGTTAGATTGGGGTTACTTGTGACTCGTAGTATCATGTTATTACTAGGGGTTAGTCTCAAGTCATAAGAAACTATGAATCAGAGCAACATGTTTAAAGTGTTCTAGGGTGTCTGAAAGCTGCATCAAATAGAGTCTTATTTATAGCTGTGAAGTTTGCCAAACTCATGAGTGAGAGTGTAACGCCCTGAAACCTGGTCTTGAGATGCCACACAGTGCTCAAGACTACAAGTAGCCTCAATCTAACCCAGTAAGCCTGCTACTAAGTCTATAACTCCCATTACGGTAAACAAGACAAACATCAATTCTGAATTATATCAAAACTGTCTGAGATTAACTGAATATACTTCCTGGATAAAAAATGTGAAAAAGGCTAAAAATAATATCTAGTAGTCCAACAAGCCTCTACTACTAAGAAACTAGAAAGCTATTAGGACAGACCCTAACTGACTATAGGACTAAACTGAAAATAATAAATCAAATACTATGAAAGCTGAAAGTCTGGTAAAATAGGCCTTCGAACTATGAGAAATCACCAACTATAGGGGTGTAGATAGAGATACCCGAAATCACTCACGCTACTGAGACTGAGCACCTGAACCTACATTATAAGACAATATGGCACATAGACGTATATATGGATCAGTACTTTGAGTATGTACTGACTATATAGGGGTGAATGCATGGTAAATCAATATCTTAATGTTATAAGAATTCATATAATATGTATGTTGTATGTAATAACTCACATGGCTAGAATAATTGATAGCAAAAAAAATCATAGATCATGAACAATTAAACATACTGTATAAAACTAGTGAGCCATCACCTTTAAAGTCCAAAAATTGTACTTGTATACTGTTTTCAAATCATGCAAGCTAAGTGTAGAAAGGACTCACTTTTATTATCTGAAAACTAAAAGATGAAATCTAATAACTGATGTGCTATGTAAGATAATATTTGTGTAAAATTGTGAGCCTTTACACCTAGTTTCTAAAAGCTTTTCTATTATTATTAGGGAGGTTCTTCTAACCAACATAAACTATGTGAGCTATCATGGAGTCCAACGTCTTGTTCCCCTAAGGGAAAAATCTCACATTGGGAAGAGGTGTCATACTCTTTCCAAGGAGTAGAACTTGCGCTAAGTGATCACATCTTTAACTGACATCCATTTAGAAATGGGAATACTTAATTTGTACCTACGTTCTCTTATAGTTCTAGGAAAGTAGGATACGCTAAACCCATACTTCCCACTAGATGCTAAATACTACTCCCTTAATTGTATGCTCATTTTGTAGGAAAATCTACTTTAAAAGTCATAATGTTTCATACTGAAAGCTAACTGTGCATCTGTTCATTCAAAACTGAATTTAACCTGTAAAGTAGATTTCATATCTTAGCTAAAGATCAAATGATCAAATCTTTATTCAAAGATGTCTAAAAACATATCATTGGATGCTTAAAAGCATAATCATTAATTAAATAGCAATATTCAACTAGGGTTTGATAACCCTTACTTCAAATGCATGGACAAACATCATAATGTTCATGCTTGATAATATAAATATTCATGATTCAACTCAAAATTTGGAAAATATAGTCATACGCATGAGTTTACGGAAGTAAACATGACATTCAATCATCAAAATCATATAAAACATCATAATCTTCAAATAGCAATAAATGGGTATGAACCCTAAATTGAAATTTATGTAAAATCATATAAAATTGTAAATAAAAACTAGTTTTGGGCACATGGATGAAATATTTATCCTTTTTCAAAACCCCACATACCTTAATTGATGAACTAGATGAAGAAGCTTGGTTTTGAGATCCTATTTTTTCTCTTGAAGGTTGATTCTTTGAATTCTTGAATTGGGAACCTTGAATTTTGAACTATTTTGGGAAAAGAATGGTGGAAATTTTAGGGATTCTTGAATTTGAATGTTGAAGCCTAGGGTTTTAATTGAGAGAAATTGGATGGACAATGAGCATATTTTTCTCAATAATACACTTAATAATCTGTTTTCATGGTTTGGGGATATGGCCAAAAGACTAAACTTCCTTTGGGATTTAAAATACGTAACTGGGTTGCCAATTGAGGCTTCATCGTGATGCGGTGAGTAGATCATCGCGATACACACCGCGATGCTGTGGAATCCCGGTAACTAACTGGATTGTGACAATTGTTGTTTTGGGGTTCACCGCGACACGGTGCAATCGAGGTGACCCTCTGGAAATTGATGAATGTCAAAATCGCCTTCATCATGTCACGATGGCATGCTCATCGCGATAATCATCGAGACACGGTGTAATCGCAATGAACTATCATTTTTCCAATTCGAATGAGATCTAATCCTCGTTCGAAAATTTCAAAACTTACCTGAGACATGCTATTTTTACCCCTGAATATAATTTAACTCAAAAATCATTGTCTCGGTGCCCGTAAGGTTAATTTAAAATCTTTGAAGTTTAAAGGGTGTCAAAATGACTAAGTCCCTTAACTCTTAGATTTATTTTCAGGTTCTAAGTGCTTCAAGTACTTACTAAGGGTTGGACTAAGCTAGAAATATTTGGGGTATTACAATATATCCCCCTTGAGAACATTCGTCCTTGAACAAGACTAATGAAATTGAGATGCTAAAACTGAGGCTATAACTGGCATGCACAATTGAAAGCATGACTAAACTGATTTGTAAATGCAAAAACTATCGAATGAATGGCTATATAAAGCTGAAACTTGGAATGAAAAGAGATGATCTGAGGGAACTTGTTACCTTGAACTAAATCTTAATCTGCGGCAAAAAGATGAGGGTACTTGGTTCGCATATCTTCTTCTGCTTCCTAAGTGGCTCCCTCAATGGATTGATTCCACCAAAGAACCTTGACCAAGGGAACTTCTTTGTTCCTTAGTCTACGAATCTGGAAATCAAGGATCTCTACTGGAATCTGTTCATAGGAGAGGCTATCATGAATATCTATGCTTTATAAGGGTACTACAACCGCTTGATCACACTTACACTTCTTTAACAAGGACAGTTGGAACACAGGGTGAATGGAGGACAAATCTACAGGCAACTCAAGCTCATATTCCACCTTCCCTACGTGACTCAATATTCTAAAAGGGCCAACATAGCGGGGACTAAGCTTCCCCTTTTTGCAAAATCTCTTTACCCCCTTCATGGGTGACACTTTCAAATAAACTAAGTCATTGACTTCAAAATCAAGATCTCTTCTCCTCATATTTGCATATGATTTTTGATGACTTTGAGCCATTTTCAACCTTTCTCGAATCAGCTGTATTTTCTCCATAGCTTCTAAATCCACATCTATCCCTAACAATGTGGCCTCACCCATTTCAAACCAACTGATAGGTAATCTACATCTTCTCCCATAAAATGCCTCAAATGGGGCCATCTGAATACTAGCATGGTAACTGTTGTTGTAGGAAAACTTAATCAACGGCAAATACTGATCCAAACTACCCTTAAAATCAAGTACACATGCCCTCAACATATCTTCTAAAGTCTGAATGGTCCTCTCTTCTTAACCATCTGTCTACGGATGAAAAGCTGAACTAAGGTGAACTTGGGTACCAAGACCCTTCTAAAAGGCTTTCCAAAAGTGAGAGGTAAACTGAGTACCCCTATTTGAAATGATAGATAAAGGAACTCCATGAAATTTGACCAACTCTCTAATATACAGATTAGCATAATCTTATGTTTAGTAGGATATATGAACTGGCAGGACATTGGCTGATTTAGTCAACCTGTCTACTATAACCCAAATTAAATTATGCTGACATCGCGAAAGAGGTAACTCCATTATGAAGTCCATGTTCATCTCTTCCCACTTCCAAGTGGGAATACTGAACTCTTGTAAAGTACCACCAGGCCTTTGATGCTCTACCTTAACCTATTGAAAAACTGAACATTTATCTACGAACTTGAAATATCTTTCTTTATACCACTCCACCAGTAGATCTCCCATAAATCTCGGTACATCTTATTAGCACCAGGATGAATGGAGTAATGCGTACTATGCACTTCAGTCATAACCCACTGTCACAATTTATCAATGCATAATACACATAGTCTACTTTTTTATATCAACACGCTATCTCCCCTTAGGGAGAAAACCTACACCTTCCGATCTCTAACTGACTCCTCTAAATTAACTAGGATGGGATCTTGATCTTGTCTCTCCTTCTCCTCAGAAACTAAGAGAGATCCTACCCTACTATGCACCCAAATGCTACCCTCAGCCTAATGAACTACACGAACACCCAATCTATCCAATCAATGAACTTCCCAAACTGACTCCTTCTTATCACTCTCAACATGAGCAACACTACTCATAGACAGTCTACTAAGGGCGTTCGCCACAACATTGGCCTTGCTCGAATGCTACAAAACACTCATCTCATAATATTTCAATAATTCTAGCCACATTCTCTAATGGAGATTTAGCTCTCTCTGCATAAACACATACTACAAACTTTTGTGGTCCGTAAACAAATCAACATGCACCCCATAAAGATAGTGCCTCCATATTTTAAAAGCAAACACAATAACAGATAGCTCAAGATCATGAGTAGGATAATTCTTTTCATGAGGATTAAGTTGTATAGAGGCATAGGCTATGAATTTAACTCTCTGCATCAAAACAAAACCCAAACCAACTATAGAGGCATCACAATAAACAACAAATCCACCCGTACCATCAGGTAATGCTAAGACTGGGGTTGCAGTGAGTCGAGTCTTCAAATTCTAAAAACTCTATTCACAAGAATTGACCACTGAAACATAACTTTCTTGTGAGTCAATCGGATCATAAGAGATGCAATGGACGAAAACCCCTTAACAAGACATCTAGAATAACCAGCTAAACCCTGTAAAACCCCAAAAAATGCAAATCACTTTTAACGCCATATTTCAAGATTATGCATAGTAAATCATGGTTCATTGGCAGTTTCATGATCAAGTTTGATGTCAATTAAGGTCTCAAGTATGTACTAGATATTAAGCGAATCAAAACATTACTTACTAATTGAATTCTTAGGAAGGATATTGGTATAGTCAACTTCAAATAATCATATATATCCTTATACTATGAATTTTTAATCTAATGACTCACCAACAAATAGATAATTGAATTAGATTTCCAACGAATTTATTTTTTCCCAAATATGATATCGGAGCAAAAAGTTATACCCATTTTACTCCAGCCTGTTAGCCTGGTAACTAAGTGACGGCATAAGCTGATGGCTTATCACACATCTGATGACTTATAAATTAATGTCATCAACCTTAGGCAGAAATTCATAAATTCCAGCATCAAGTGATGGCATGAGCTGACGGCTTATCACATATGTGACGACATCAGCCAAATGTCGTCGGCCATAGAATTCAACATTTTCTAAATGGTTTTGGAGGGATATTTTTGTATTTTAACTTCACCACAAAGATCCATAAATACTGAATTCAGCCTCCATTTAACCAAAATACATTATTTTCTCTCAAATTCTCTCAAGAACAAGAAGAGGGGTTTCTTATTCAAGATCCAAATCTCAAGGATTCTTCCATCAATCTTCCCAAATCAATTATAAAGGTATGGCATGTATTGATTCATGGGTCCCTTTCACCCATGGATCTCAAGAATCTCTTTTAAAAATACAATATTTGTGTATTTATGAATGTTCATGATTTAAATAGAATTGAAATTCATGTTCATGATGTTGTGGGGTTTTGATTCATGTTTTAAATTACATATTCCAATGATTGACCCTAGTATATAAAGATTTGCATAATAATCATGATAAAACCCCTTCAATTTACAAGTTGATTGATGTATCCATTATTATTAGATGTGTTGATGATGGTATAACCAAAGCATGCTCCCCATGTGTTTGTCTAAATGCCTATATAAAGGAAAAGTGCCATACTAGTATAATAATATGAAATCTCCATTCATGTACACGTTTATGCATGTCACGTGTTTGATGAAATGTCTTAGTGAATGAAGTATGGATATATGTGTAGCCATTGTGGTGCTTTAGAACTTGTACTTAATGGAATCTCCAACTTATTATATTATGGATTATAATATTGGTCATGTATTCAAGAAAGTCATGCTTTATCAATTTCTTCCCATAGATATCTGGGGGTACTTGTACCTGAAAAATATATCTTTATGTCTAGAGTTAGTGTCATGTTTTCACGATATCCTCAGTCAAGCCATGATCCATAGAACTCAGTCAGTCATGTGACTCAGGAAAGCTCAGTAATACAGTAATTTCAGTACTATTCTGTCAGTCAATGAAAACTCAGTTAATTCAGTCTAGTTCAGTTCAGTAATCCATGTTCAGTGTCTATTCAGATGGGAGTAGGAAGTAGCATCGAGTGAACCCAAAGATGGAAACACACATTGTTAGATGAGGGTATGATTCTTAGAAGTCATCCTTGCATTTTAGAACTATGTAGCCAGCATAGGTTAAGACATCAACACTATCAGATGAGGGTTGTTGAGGTAGATAAACATTCTCAGATGAGGGTCCCAACATTTTCTTTTGGGGACACTGTGAGAGGAGGGTCACCCACAGCTTGTCCTTACCAGTGGTGCGGTATTGACACTCTTCCAATTGAGGTTACAGATTGGACCCCAACTTAGCTATATTGTGTTATTTGGGGCATGTCGATTAGATGGCTACTTCCCATAGTTTCAGTTACAGATCAGTACTGTCAAATGCAGTCATTTAGTCTTAGTTGTATAACTCAGATAGTTCTATAAAATTAAGAACTATCAGATGAAATCACCTCAGAACATAATAGAACTCAGCTAGTTCCATCAGAAACTAGACTGTCAAATATAGTCGCTCAGTATTAGTTATTTCAGTTATATGGTTGTCAGTATCTCATGTTATCAGTACTCAGATTCAGTAATCATGTTATCATGAACTCAGTTACAGTTATTATGTATTCATGCATGTATTCTCACGTTTATGTTGTTCACTCAGTTAGTATAGTTGATGCATGTGAACCCTTTTACATTTAGCCTACCTCACATGTATATAGTATATTAAATCGTACTAATGCATTTGCACTATGGTGTTTTATACTATAGGTTCAGAAGCAAGAGATTCAGAGCATTAGTAGCATTGCAGTACTCAGCAGTCAGAGTCAGCAGTGAGTCCTCATCCTTCGAGGACATAAGAATTATCTTATCATTTCAGTACTTAGTTTATTTCAGTAGTTGGAGTTAGTTGGGGACATTTCCTATCAACTTCTTATTCAGACAGTTAGAGGCTTTTCAGACTATCATGTTCATTCAGTTTATTAGTTTGTTTTGGGTATTTAATACCCCATACAAATGTTATATTTTATTAGATATTGTGTCTCAATTTTGAACCTTATGGCTTTACATCCTTTATTTCTGCATTTACACAGTATATTATGCAGTGTTCAGGTACACATATCAGTCATAGGTTAGCTTGTGGTCCTTTGGGGTCATGAGCACCGTGTAGCATTTTGGGTTCCAGATTCAGGGTGTTACAAACTTGGTATCAGATCCTAAGGTTCAATAGTGTCCTAGGAAATCTAAAATCCATATCTAGTAGAGTCTTGTGCATGGGTGTGTTGCATGCCATATTTATGTGTAGGAGGATATAAGATGTTTTAGGAACAGTTTCCCTTCTTTTAGTATTCATGTCATGCCAGTGAGCATAATCTCAAGCTAATCTCTCAGTCTAATCCATTTCTCCCTTTTTTCTATAGAACATGCCTCCTAAAAGAAGAAACAGGAATCATCCAACCCCTCATCCCAAAGATCCTTTGGGCAAACATGTTTCTCATGCAGAGTTTAGAGCTGCAATCACTAATATTGCTCAGTCAGTTGCTTCTTAGAATAAATGACCAACTATTATTCCAGCTAACACAATGTCCAATTCAGTTGTAGCCAGGATTTGGTACTTCACCCGAATGAATCCTCTCTTCTTTCTCGAGTTTAAGTTAGATGAGGACCCTTAGGAATTCATCGATCAGGTTTAAAAGGTTACAGACATTATGGGGGTTACTCCTAGTGAGAGTGCTGAGCTAGCTGCATATCAGTTGCAGGATGTTTCCCACACTTGCTACAAGTAGTAGAAGTCAGAAAGGTCAGTTGATGCAAGACCTATAGAGTGGGAGGAGTTTTTCAACGCATTCTTAGAGAGGTTCTTTCCCCTAGAGCTGAGAGAAGCTAAGGTGTTAGAATTCATCAACCTCAAGTAGGGAAACATGATGGTGAAAGAGTATTATCTTATGTTCGCTCAATTATCCAGATATGCCCCTAATGTAGTTGCAGATAGTAGGGCCAAGATAAGTATGTTTGTTTCTGGGGTGAATGATAGTGTGGTGAATGAGTGTAGGTCTGCGATGTTGGATAGAGACATGACTTTATCCAGGCTTATGACTCATGCTCTGCAGATAGAGGAGCAAAAGATTAAGATAAGGCAGAAGCAGTGACTCATGCTCTGCAGATAGAGGAGCAAAAGATTAAGATGAGGGAGAAGCAGAATAAGAAAAAAAGGATAGATAGTTTTAACTTTGCTCAGCCCAAATTAGAAGGATAAAACCATTCTCAGTTTCATCCAAAGTCATCAGTTCCAGCTTCTTTTTCTCCTGGTGCTCCAGATCTTAAGTTCAGGGATGATAATAGAGATAGGGCACCAGGCTCTAAGTCTCAGGGCAGTGTTAGTAATGCCCGAACTAATCCCCTTTGTCAGACTTATGGTAAGAACCACAAAGGTGTTTGCAGAGCTGGCAGTGATGTCTGTTTTGGATGTGGTAAGCCAGACCACAGAGATAGAGATTGTCCCTAGTTAGGTTATCAGGGTCAGCAGAACTGTTCCTCAGCTCAGTCCGGTTGCCCAAATCAATAGGGTGCCACTTCCAGTACTACTAGTGGGCAACAACCAATTAGATTTTATGCTCTCCAGTCCCAACAGGATCAGGAAAATTCTCCTGATGTGGTTACTGGTATATTACAGATCTTTCACTTGCATATTTATGCTTTGCTAGATCCAGGTGCTTTCTTATCTTTTATTACTCCTTATATAGCAGGCGATTTCAGAATCAGTCTTGAAATTCTAGTAGAGCCCTTTTTAGTCTCTACCCTAGTGGGTAAAACTAACATAGCCCGATGGATATACAGGAACTGTTCGGTTATGATATTTTAGAAAGTCACTTTAACAGACTTAGTCGAATTAGAGATGACTGATTTTGATGTCATTCTCGGCATAGATTGGCTTCACTCCTGTTATGCCATAGTCGACTACAGAAATAGAATAGTCCAATTTTGGTTTTCAAATAAACCTATCCTAGAGTCGAGGGGTAGTACTTCAGCATTCAGAGGTCAGCTTGTTTCCTACCTTCGGGCAAGGAAAATGAGTTCTAAAGAATGTGTCTATCATCTTGTTCGAGTTAAGAAAACTAGTTCAAAAACTCCCAGTCTTGATTCAGTCCCAGTCGTGAATGAATATTTAGATGTCTTTTCTAAAAATCTTACTGGAATTCCTACCAAAAGGGAAATAGACTTTGGTATTGATCTTCTTCTAGATACTCTGCCTATATTTATTCTGACATACAAAATGGAACCAGCAGAACTCAGAGAATTAAAAGAGCATTTGAAGGATCTCTTAGATAAGGGGTTCATAAGGACCAGCGTGTCCCCATGGGGCGCACCCGTCTTATTTATGCACAAGAACGACGATTCTCTCAGAATGTGCCTTGATTACCATTATCTCAATAAAGTCACGGTTTAGAAAAAGTATCCACTTCCCCATATTATTGACTTGTTTTACCAACTTCTGAGTGCCAGCTATTTCTCTAAGATAGACCTCAGATCAGGCTATTATCAGCTCAGAGTTAGGGAATGTGATGTTCCAAAAATAGCTTTCCCAATTCGGTATGGTCACTTTGAATTCCTAGTTATGTTCTTTGGTCTTACTAATGCCCCAGCAGATTTTATGGACTTGATGAACCGGGTGTTCAAGAAGTACTTAGACATGTTCGTCATAGTCTTTATAGATGATATTCTAGTCTATTCCCGCAGTGAGCGTGATCATGCAGACCATCTCAGAATTGTACTTTAGACTATCAGAGATCATCAACTATTCGCCAAATTCAGTAAGTGCGAGCTTTGGATAAGGTCAGTAGAATTCCTTGGTCATATCATTTCTGGTAATGGAATTACGGTTGATCCTCAAAAGACCTAAGTGGGAAGAAACTGGCCTCACCCTATATCTCTATCAGATATCAGGAGTTTCTTGAGTTTCGCTGGCTATTACAAATGGTTTGTTGAGGAATTTTCTTCTATTGCATCCCCTATGTCTAGATTGACTCAGAAGAAGGTCAAGTTTTAGTGGTTAAATCCTTACAAGAGGAGTTTTCAAGAGATGAAGACTCGACTCACCTTATCTTTAGTCCTAGATCTTCCAGATGGTTCAGATGGGTTCATAGTATATTGTGATACATCCATAGTAGGTTTGTGTTGTGTCCTCATGCAGCATGGTAAGGTCATAGCCTATGCCTCCAGACATCTTAAACCCCATGAGAAGAATTATCCAACTCGTGATCTTGAGTTAGCAGCCATAGTATTTGCCTTAAATATTTGGAGGCATTATCTATACGGTGTTCATGTAGATATGTTCACAGAACATAAGATCCTTCAGTACATATTCTCTTAGAAAGATCTTAACCTCTTCCAGATAAGGTGGTTAGATCTCTTGAAATATTACTACATGAGTGTCCTTTATCATCCGGGTAATGCCAACATAGTGGCCGCTCAGTAGACTGTCTATGGGTAGTGTTTCTCATGTTGAGGACAGCAAGAAGAAGTTAGCTCAGGAAGTCCATTATCTTGCCAGACTAGGTGTTCTCTTAGTCGATATAGAATAGGGTGATGTATGGGTTTAGAGTAGTTCAAAATCATCTCTAGTTTCCAAGGTGAAAGAAAAGCAAGCTAGAGATCCCAGTCTAGTCAATTTGAAAGAGTCAGTCAAGGATTAGAAAGTTGAGGTTTTCTCCTAGGAGGGAGATGGTGTTCTGCGTTGTCAGGGTTGCCTGTGTGTTCCAGGTGTAGATGACTTGAGTCAGCAAATTTTTGCAGAAGCACGTAGTGTGTGCTACTCTATTCATCCAGGGGTCACAAAGATGTATGGAAACTTGGGCAAGATCTATTGGTGGAGTGGGATGAAAAGAGATATTGCAGAGTTTGTGGCTAAGTGCTCTACATATCAGAAGGTTAAGATAGAGCATCAGAAGCCTAGTGGTCCCATACAAGAGTTCATTATTCCCACCTGGAAATAGGAAGAAGTTAACACAGACTTTGTGATGGGTTTGCCACATAGTCGCCGTCAGCATGATTCAGTTTGGGTCATTGTAGACAGGATGACCAAATTAGCTTATTTCCTTCCTGTTCATACCTCTTATTCAGACGAGGACTATGCCAAACTCTGTATCAGGGAGTTGCTCAGATTACACAGTATTCTATTGTCTATTATTTCATACAGAGGTACCCAGTTCACCTTTCACTTATGGAAAGCATTCCAAAAAGGTCTTGGTACCCAAATTCATCTCAGTACAACCTTTCATCCCCAGACTGATGGTCAAGTAGAAAGGATTATTCAGACCTTGGAGGATATACGAAGGGCGTGAGCAATTGATTTTAAGGGAAGTTGGGATGACCACTTGCCTTTGATTGAGTTTGCATACAACAACAACTATCATTCCAGAATTCAGATGGCTTCATTCGAAGCTCTCTATAGTAGGAGATGCAGATCTCCAGTCGGTTGGTTTGAAGTTATTGAGGCCTCAGTCATAGGGCCTGACTTGGTATTCGATGCCTTTGAAAAAGTTCAATTGATCGGAGAGAGACTTCAGGCTTCTCAGAGCCAACAGAAGTCTTATGCAGATGTACATAGAAAGGATCTCGAGTTTTAAATTGGTGACTTTGTCTATCTAAAGACCACTTCCATGAAGGGAGTGAAGAGATTCGGAAATAAGGGAAAACTTAGTCCCAGATATATCGGTCCCTTCAAAATTCTCAGTCGCTTTGGCAAAGTAGCTTATGAGGTTGCATTGCCTTCAGATCAAGCCTCAGTTCACCCAGTCTTCCATGTCTCTTTGATCAAGAAGTGCATAGGTGACCTAGCAGATATAGTCCCTATTCAGAGCATAGATGTTCAGAACAATCTCTCTTATGATGAAATTCCAGTCAAAATCCTTGACTACTAGATTCGTAGACTAAGGAACAAAGAAGTCCCTCTAGTCAAAGTTCTTTGGTGGAATCAGTCCATTGAGGGAGCTACTTATGAAGCTGAAGCAGACATGCGAACCAAGTACCCTCACCTCTTCTACACAAACTCAGACTCAACTCAAGGTAATAATTTTCCTTAAGCTTATTCAGTTTCATGTTCAGATTTCCAGTATATACTTGGTACCAAGTACCATTACATATTCAGTCATGAATTCATGTGTCAGCTCAATCATGTATTCATGAATCAGATATGCATGTTTAATATGATAAAACCAACTTATTAGTCATGTCAGTCATGAAATCATGCTTCACTTGTGCATGTATAGTATGTACTTTCAATTATCTTTTCTGTTAGTCTAATCAGTCTCTTTCAAGGACGAATCTTCCCGAGGGGGAGATATTGTAATACCCCAAAAAATTCAAATCAATATTAGCGCTATATTTCAAGCTTATGCATAGTACATCATGGTTCTTTGGTAGTTTTATGATCAAGTTTGATGTCAATTAAGGTCTCAAGTACGTCCTATCTATTAGATGAGTCAAAATATTCCTTACCAATTGAATTCTTGAGAAGGATATTGGTATATTCAACTTCAAATAAGTATATCTCTCGTTATATTATGAATTTTTGAGCTCATGACCCACCAACAGATATATAATTGGATTATCTTTCTAACAATACTAATTTTGCCCAAATCCAATTTTGGAGAAAAAAGTTATACCCATTTTACTCCAGCATGTTAGCCTTAGGCAGAAAGTCATAAATTCCTGCATCAAGTGACGACATGAGCTAACGGCTTATCACACATGTGATGACATCAGCCCTGTGTTGTCAGCCGTAGAATTTAGCCTTTTCCAAATGGTTTTGGAAGGGTATTTTTGTATTTTTCCTTCACCCCAAAGCTCCATAAACACTAAATTCAGCCTCTATTTCACCAAACACATTCTTTTCACTCAAATTCACTCAATAACTAGAAAAGGGGTTTCCAATTCAAGATCTAAATCTCAAGGATTCTTCCACAAATTTTCCTAAATCAAGTATCAAGGTGTGTCATGTGTTGATTCATGGGTCCCTTACACCCATGAAGCTCAAGAATGTCTTTTCAAAATACAAGATTTGTGTATTTATGAACGTTCATGATTTAAATATAATTGAAATTCATGTTCATGCTATTGTGGGGTTTTGATTCATGTTTTAAATTACATATTCCAATGATTGACCCTAGTATATGAAGATTTGCATAATAGTCATGATAAACCCTCTTCAATTTACAAGTTGATTTATGTATCCATGATTATTAGATGTGTTGATGATGGTATAATTAAAGCATGCTCCCCATGTGTTTGACTAAATGCTTATGTGAAGGAAAAGTTCCATACTAGTATAATAATATGAAATCACCATTCATGTACAAGTTTATGCATGTCAAGTGTTTGATGAAATGTCTTAGTTAATGAAGTATGGATATATGTGTAGCCATTGTGGTGCTTTAGAACTTGTACTTCATGAAATCTCCAACTTATTATATTTTGGATTGTAATGTTGGTCATGTATTCAAGAAAGTCATGCTTTGTCAGTTTCTTCTCATCGAGACCTGGGGTTACTTGTACCCAAAAAATATAGCTGTGTGACTAGAGTTAGTGTCATGTTTTAGTGATATCCTCAGCCAAGCCATGATCCATAGCACTCAGTCAGTCATGTGACTCAGGAAAGCTCAGTACTATAGTAATCTCAGTACTATTCTATTAGTCAATAGAAACTCAGTTAATTTAGCCTAGTACAGTTCAGTAATCCATGTTTAGTGTCTATTAAGATGGGAGTAGGAATTAGCACCGAGTGAACCTAAGGATGGGAACACACACTGTCAGATGAGGGTGTGATTCTTAGAAGTCATCCTTACATTTTGGAACTATGTAGCCAGCATAGGTTGAGACATCAACACTGTCAGATAAGGGTCCCACCACTCTCTTTTAGGGATACTATCAGATGAGCGTCACCCACAGTTTGTCCTTACCTGTGATGCGGTATTGACACCCTTCCAATTGGGGTTATAGATTAGACCCCAACACAACTACATTGTATTATTTGGGGCATATCAGTTAAATGACTACTTCCCACAGATTTAGTTACAGATCAGGACTGTCAGATACAGTCATTCAGTCTCAGTAATAGAACTAACATAGTTCAACAGAATTCAGGACTGCCAAATGTAGTCACCTCAGAACAGAATAGAACTCAGCTAGTTCCATCAAAACCTAGACTGTTAGACACAGTTGCTCAATATTCGTTATTTTAGTTATACGGTTATCAGTATCTTATGTTATCAGTAATTATTTTATCATGAACTCAGTTACAATTATTATGTATTCACGCATGTATTCTCATATTCATTTTGTTCAGTCAGTTAGGATAGTTCTTGCATGTGAACCCTTTGTATTCAGCCTACGTCACATGCATACCAGTACATTCAATCGTACTGACACATTTGTGCTATTATGTTTTATACCATAGGTTTAGAAGCATGAGCTTTAGAGCATCAGTAGCATTCCAGTACTCAACAGTCAGAGTCAGTAGTAAGTCCTCATCCTTTGAGGACATGAGCATTATCTTATCATTTCAGTACTTAGTTTATTTTAGTAGTTTGAGTTAGTTGGGGACATATCCTATCAAGTCCTTATTCAGACAGTTAGAGGCTTTTCAGACTATCTTGTTCAGTCAGTTTATTAGTTTGTTTTGGGTATTTCATAACCTACAAAGATGTTATATTTTATTAGATATTATGTCTCAGTTTTGAACCTTACGGCCTTACAACCTTTATTTCCACATTTACACAGTATATTATGGTGTGTTCAGGTACAGATATCAGTCATGGGTTAGCTAGTGGTCCTTTACGGTCATGAGAACTATGTAGCATTTCGGGTACCAGATTCGGGGCGTTACAAACCCAAGAAACTTTTGATGTCTGATAGAGAAATAGGTCAAGGCTAGTTTATCACTTCTTCTATCTTTTGGGGATCAACTATAATGCCATCACTGGAAATAATATGATTGAGGAAAGCTACTGACCTTAGCCAAAATTCACCCTTGTTGAATTTGGCGAACAACTGGTGATTTCTAAAAGTTTGCAACACAATTCTAAGATGGTATGCATGATCATCCTCACTATGGGAATAGACAAGGATATCATCGATAAAAACAATGACAAACATGTCTAGGTACTATTTGAATGCTCATTTCATCAAGTCAATGAAGGCTACTGGGGAATTTGTTAGCCCGAAAGACATGACGAGGAACTCAAAATGACCATAATGGGTTCTTAAAGTTGTCTTTGGGACATCACATTCCCTTACTCGAAGCTGATGATAGCCGAATCTTAGGTTTATCTTGGAAAAATAACTTGCACCTTGGAGTTTATTAAATAAGTCATCAATTCTAGGAAGAGGACATTTTTTTTTAATTGTAACTTTATTCAGCTAACGATAGTCAATGCACATTCACAAAGAACCATCTTTCTTATGCATGAATAGGACAGGAGCACCCATAGAGAAACACTGAGCCTTATGAAACCCTTATCTAAGAGGTCTTTGAGTTACTATTTCAACTCTTTAAGCTCAGCAGGAGCCATACGATATGGAGGAATATAGATAGGCGGAGTATCAGGAAGAAGATTAATTTCAAATTCTATTTCTCTATCGGGAGGTACCCTTGACAAATCTTTGGGGAACACATAAGGAAATTCATTGACTATGTGGACTGATTGAACTGTGGAAGTCTCAAACTTAGTGTCTTTGACTCAAACTAGATGATAGATACACCCTTTAGATATCAACCTTCTAACCTTAAGATAAGATATGAAATAACTCTTGGGAAACACTAAATTGCCTTCCCACTCAAAGACTGGCTCATTAGGAAACTAAAACTTCACCACTCAAGTGCGACAATATATGGGTTCATAACAGGAATGGAACTAATCCATATCAAGAATAAGGTCAAAGTCAGCCATGTCTAATTCTATCAAATCCGCTAACATGACCCTATATGGGGCACTTTCTATAGATCTTTTTGGCAACAACCGACTCATCCACAAGAGTAGAAACCAAGAAGGGCTTAGGGATCTTTTTAGGACCTATTTTAAAATTAACTGCAACTAGTGGGGTCACATAAGAGAAGCTCGACCCAGGGTCAAACAATACATAAACATCAAGATAAAAGACACGAAGCATACCAGTTAAAACATCTCTGGATCTCTCCTACTCATGACAGGATGATAAAGCATAAAATTGATTTTGGTACTGACCTCCACCGATACTGGATAATGCGCCCTGAGGAGGGATTGGGCTAGCTATAGGAGCTGGTGTACTAGTAGACTGAGTCTAGGGACAAATATCCTTTCTTCCTTGCTTAGCATACGATCACTCCTTGATACCATGGCCCAACTGACCACATCCAAAGAAACCGTTCTAACCCAACAAACACTCACCAGGATGATTCTTTCCACATCTAGCACATAAAGGATAACTAGGCCTTCCACCCACACTATTCTGAGATTTAGACATAGAAGTCATACCCCACTATTCGTACTTGGTTTTGGGTGAGGAGAAACTAGTAGAAGATGGCTCTGGCAAAGGTGGACGACTCTAAAACTACAAACGATTTCCTCCTACAAATCTTGATTGACCATACTCAAACTACCCAATTATAGCCTTCTTATTTCCTTTATCTCTTCCCTTTAACTTTTCTACCTCAATCTGTTGGGCATGAGTCATCAATCTAGAAAGATCCATACCTCTAATAATCATGGCAGTCCTACACTTCTTGACTACTAATCCAGAAACTCTAGTAACAAACTTACTCATACAAGATCTAGTGTCAGCTATCAAATCAGGAGCATACTTAGATAATTGGCTGAACTTAAGACAATAATTCTTCACTGTCATTGAGCCCTGCCTAAGGTTCATGAACTCCTCAATCTTGGCTTCCTGCAACTCATGCGGAAAGAACCTATATAGAAAAGTATTCTAAAATACCTACCAACTTATGGGAGCTGCATTCTCACCCCTACCTTTCTTCCACATAACAACCCAATCATAAGCAACATCCTTCAACTTCTAAGAAGATAATTCCATACTCTCATCTTCATTAACATGCATAATTTAGGTGATCTTCTTCACCTCATCAAGATATAACTGTGGGTCCTCACCTACCTTTGACCCAATGAATTCAGGCAGATTCATCCTCATGAAGTCATGAAGTCTGGCTGCAGCTAAATCACCCTTTTGCTGACGTGGAACTATAGCCTAATTATTTGCATGAACATTACCAGTCATAGCTTAGGCTAACACCTAAAAGACAACCTGAAATTTGGCGTGAGGCATATTCTCATTTAGGGGATCAACAGGCTGGGGTGGTTGGTTATCATTCCTATGGGTATTAGCTCTGTGAGGAGGAATATTCTATCATGAAAGAGCATGAGTTAATAATAGTTAGAGAAAGTTGTAAGAATGATGGATTTATGAAAGAAAGAGATGATTTTTCCTAAAACATCCTGTAGCCTCTTGCTCATAAATGTGGCACGGTTTACACCCATGATCAAGACTCTATGTAACGCGGCTTGTAGACTATACATAATGTTTCACACCCATTTTACCTAAACCTTAGGCTCTGATACCAAGTTTATAACTCCTCTAAACCTAGTCTCGAGATGCCATACGATGATCAAGACTACTAGTAGCCTCAATCTAACCCTGTAAGCCTGCTACTAAGTCTATAACTCCCATTAAGGAAAACAAGTCAAGCATCAATGCTGAATTATATAAAAATTGTCTGAGATCAACTAAATATACTGTCTAGATAACAAATGCGGAAAAGGCTGAAAAGAATATCTAGTAGTCCAACAAAACTCTACTACTAAGAAACGAGAGAGCCATTAGGACATACCTCAATTAACTCAGATTAAACTAAAAAAAATAAATCAATTCCTATGAAAGCTTAAAGTCTGGACAAATAGTCCCTCAAACCATGAGGACTTACCAACTGTAGGAGTGTAGATAGAGATGCTCGAAATCATTTATGCTGCTAATACTGTGCACCTGAACCTATATTATGAGATAATGTAGCACATAGACGTATATGTGGATTAGTATTTTGAGGATGTACCGAGTATATGGAGGTGAATGCACAGTAAATCAATATCTTAATGTTATAAAAATTTATAGAATATGTATGTTGTATGTGATGACTCACATAGCTGGAATAATTGATAGTAAAAAAATCATAGATCATGAACAATTAAACATACTATACAAAACTGGTGAGCCATCACCTTTAAAGTCTAAAAATTATACTTGTATACTTTTGTCAAATAATGCAAGCTAAGTGTAGAAAGGACTCACTTTTATTATTTAAAAACTGAAAGCTGAAATTTAATAATTGACGTGCTATGTAAGATAATATCTGAGTAAAATTGTGAGCCTTTCCACATAGTTTCTAAAAGCTTTTCTATTATTATTTTCTGTTAGGGAGGTTCTTCTAACTGACATAAACCATGTGAGCTATCATGGAGTCCAACGTCTTGTTCCCCTAAGGGAAAAACCTCACGCTGGGGAGAGGTTTCATACTCTTGCCAAGGAGTATAACCTGAGTTAAGTGATCACATCTATAACTGACATCCATATAGAAATAGGAATACTAAATCTGTACCTACATTAGCTCGTAGTTCTAGGAAAGTAGAATGCGCTAAACCCATACATCCCGCTCAGTGCTAAATACTGCTCCCTTAATTATATGCTTATTCTGTAGAAAAATCCACTTTAAAAGTCATAATGCTTTATACTGAAAGCTAACTGTGCATCTGTTCATTCAAAACTGAATTCAAGCTGTAAAGTGGATTTTATATCTTAGCGAAAGATCAAAAGATCAAATCTTTATTCAAAGCTATCTAAAAACATATCATGTGATGCTTAAAAGCATTATCATTCTTGAAATAACAATATTCAACATGGGTTTGATAACCCATGCTTCAAATGGATGCCAAAAAATAATAATGTTCATGCTTGATAATGTAAATATTCATAATTCAACTCCAAATTTGGAAAATATAGTCATATGATTCAATCATCTAAATCACTTAAAACATCATAATCTTCAAATAGCAATAAATGGGTATGAACCCTAGATTGAAATTCATGTAAAATCATGTAAATTTGTAAATAAAAATTAGTTTTGGGCACAAGGATGAAATATTTATCCTTGCCCAAAATCCCAAATACCTTAATTGATGAACTAGATGAAGAAGCTTGGTTTTGAGTTCCTATTTGTGTTCTTGAAGGTTGATTCTTGGAATTCTTGAAATGGGAACCTTGAATTTTAAACTATTTTGGGAAAATAATGGTGGAAATTTCAGGGATTCTTGAAGTTGAATGTTGAAGCCTAGGGTTTTAATTGAGAGAAATTTGATGGAAAATGAGCATATTTTTCTCAATAATACACTTAATCATCTGTTTTCATGATTTAGGGATGTGGACAAAAGACTAAACTGCCCTTAATAGTTAAAATCCGGCCGATTGAGGCTTAACTGCGATGTAGTAAGTGGGTCATCACGATACACACTACAATGCGATGGAATCACGGTGACTCACTGGATTATGACCATTGATGTTTTTGGGTTCACCACGACGTGGTGCAATCATGATGACCCTCTGGAAATTGACGAATGTCAAAATGGCCTTCATCGCAATGCGATGTCATATTCATCGCGATACTCACCGTAACGCGATCCAATCCTCATATAAATATTCTAAAACGTACCCAAGATATGTTATTTTTACCCCTAAATATAATTTAACTAAAAAATCATTGTCTCAAATCCCGAAATGTCAATTTAAAATATTCAAAGTTTAAAGGGAGTCAAAATGACTAAGTCCCTTAATTCTTTGATTTTTTTTCCGATTCTAAGTGCTTCATGTACGTACTAATCGCTGGACCGATCTAGAAATATTCAGGGTATTACAAAGAGGCTATGAGATATTTTAGGAAAAGTTCCACTTCTTTTATATTTATATTGTACGATAGAGTGTGAGCTATATTAAAACATTCTTATAAATTGTTCTCTACATATTTATAGAATATTCCTCTAAAAATAACTAATGAAAGGAGGAGTTGAAATGATATTGGGGTTAAAATTCTGCAAGCACCACCACTAGCTCCAGAAAACCCCTTGAGTGAACAAGTTTCCTATCCTAAATTCAAGGCTACTATTAAAGGCTTAACCCAGTCCATAACCACCCAAAATAACCATCTTTATATGCAACCAACTAATTCTGCAATGAATGCGACGACAACCAGAGTGTGAGACTTCACTCGAATGAATCCTCTAGTGTTCTTTATATCCAAGTCTGGGGATTATCCATAAGAGTTCATAGGTAGCATTCAGAAAGTCACATAGATCATGAGTGTTTCCCAACTAAAAGTTTCATCCTAACTGCCTATTGACTATAAGGAGTATCTCACACCTGGTCTAACTAATGGTAGGAGGATAGGGGTGCAGATGCAGAACTAGTAAAATAGAATGAGTTTGTTATTACATTTCTAGACAGGTTCTTCCTGTTTGAGGTAAGGTAATCTCAAGGGAAGTCAAGGTGTAAGAATTCATAAATCTAAATCAAGGTATCATGAGCATGAAGTAGTATTCACTTAAGTTTACTTAGTTTGCAAGGTATGCTCCGACTATGGTTGCTGATTCAAGAGCTCGCATGAGTATGTTTGTGTTTGGTGTTTTTGAGGATATTGTAAAAAGTTTAGGAATGAAATCTTGGTGAAGGAGATTAACATATCTAGGCTAATAGTTCATGCACAACAAGTATAGGACAAAAAATTTAAGGAGAAAAGAAGAATAAAATGGTCAGAACAAGTAGCTTTAATTTCTCCCAGTAGAGGTTAGATGGTGGAAATTGTTCTCAGTTCCACAAAAAATCTTTAGCTCCAACCTTGTATTCTTATAGAGCCCAAGTTCCCAAGTACATTCAAGATAATTGAGATGGAGTGCTAGGCACTAATTCCCAAGGTAGTGGGAGTAATGTTTGTACCAACCCTAAATGCCAGAAATATGGTAGTAACCAAAAAGGGTTAGTGTATGGCTAGTAGCATAGTTGCTTTGGGTGTGGAATACTAGACCCCAAACTTAGGGAATGCCCAGTGGCTTATAGATAGGTACGGATGCCCATCAGCAAAGTCAGTCCATCTCTTCAATAGCTCCTATTGACCGGCCAACTCAATAGAGTACCTCATATACTGTAACTGGAAAACTATATCATAACAAATTCTATGCCCTTTAAATACAACTATATTGGGAGGATTCTCTGGACGTAGTCACAGGTATACAAAAATTGCCTAGTTATAATTTCCTAGAAATTCACATAATTAATCTCATAGAGTTTGACATGGTAGATATTTATATCATCCTTGGTATGGATTGGATACAATCTTTCTATGACTATATTGATTGTAGGAAGTGAGTAGTCTAATTTTAGTTTCAAAATAAACCAGTCCTAAAGTGGAAGGGTAGTACCTCAACACTTATGTGTTGGTTCGTCTCTTACCTTAAGGCTAGAAAGTTGATCTCCAAAGTGTGTATTTATCATATTGTCCAGGTTAAGGATTTAAAATCCAAATCCCCAACCCTTGGGTCAGTTTTATTGGTAAATAAATTTCTAGAAGTATTTCCAAAAGATCTACTGGGAGTTCTTCCCAAATGGGAAATTGACTTTAAAATAGATCTGCTTCTAAATGCCAAACATATTTCATTTCCACCCTACAAAATGGATCCAGTCAATCTTAAAGAGATAAAGGAAAAATTAAAGGATCTCCTAGATAATGGTTTTATTAGTACCAACATCTCTTCACAGGGTGCTCTATTTTTTTTATGCACAAGAAATACATTCTCTCAGAATATGTGCCGCCTTCCATCAGTTAAACAAGGCCACAATTAAATATAAGTATCTTAATCCGAGTATTGATGACTTGTTCAACCAACTTCAGGGTGAAAATTTCTTCTGTAAGATGACCTCAGATCAGGCTATCATAATCTCAGAATCAAAGAACATAAAAATCCAAAGACAACCTTCAAAACTCGGTACGGTCAATTTCAAGTTATTGTTATGTCTTTTTGACTAACTAATGCTCCTAAAACTTTTATAGACTTGATGAATAGGGTGTTCAAGCATTACTTGGATATGTTCATTGTATTCTTCATAGATGACATCCTCATTTGTTGTTGGAGTGAGGATGAACACATAAATCATCTGAAGGATTGTCTTACAAACTTTTAAAGATCGCTAGCTATTCACCAAATTCAAAAAGTATGAATTTTGGTTGAAATCACTAACATTCTTTGTCATATTATTTTTGGCAAAGAAGTTTGGGTTGATCCTGAAATAATCAAAGCATTGAGGAATTGGCTTACACCCATCCCTCCAGTAGATACCAGGAGCTTCTTCAGCTTAGCCAGTTACTCCAAACAATTTTGTTAAGGTATTTTCCACCATTACCTATCCTATGTCCCAGTTGACTTAGAGAAAATTCAACTTTTAGTGGTCCGACTCTTATGAGATGTGTTTTCAAGGGATGAAGACTCGAGTCACCGCCTCTCTAATTGTAACTCTACCTGAGGACTCAGATGGTTTTGTGGTCTACTGTGATACTTCCATTGTTGAACTTTGTTTTGTGTTGATGCAACAGAGAAACGTTATGGCATAACCCCATTAGAAGAACTATCAGACTCTTTATTTTGCGTTAGTAGCAGTTGTTTTTGCCTTTATGATTTTTAGGCATTACCTCTATGTGGTTTATATTGATGTGTTCATCAATCACAAGAGTCTTTAGTATGTGTTCAGTAAAAAAGATATAAATCTACAATATAGGAGATGGATAGAGTTGCTAAAGAATTATGATATGAGTGTTTTGTACCCTTTGGGTAAAGCCAATATGTTGGTTGACGCCCTTTGCAGATTATCTATGGAAAGTGTTACTTATGTAAAGGATTAAATCAAAGAACTAGCTCACAAGGTTCATAGATTGGACAGAATGGGAGTTCAGTTGGTTGACTCAATCGAAGGTAATATTTAAGGTCAAATAGTTAAGGATACTCTTTAGTTGATGAGGTTAAAGAAAAGAAAGATTGTGACCCTATTGCTAAGACTGAAAGTAGTGGTCCAAAGTTAGAAGTTTGAGGTTTTCTCCTATGGGGGAGATGGTGTTCATTTCTATATGCGTAGACTATGTATTTTGGATATAAATGATTTATGATATTGGATTCTAGTGAATGATTTTTGTGCCAAAGCGCACACACAAGTGAACGTGGTCTCACCAAGTAATACAGAGGCCTTATAAAAAAGCTGAATATCGATCCCTTAGAGACTTGTGTTAAACAACTATGAAATTCTATTTCAAAATTGAGATTTAAATAAGTGTAATAATAATCAAAAGAGTTTTGAAAGTTTATAAACTAAAAGTAAACTAAATTAATGTGAAAAAGTAAAGACTTCGGAAAATATATGGATAAAAGCCCAGAGTTAAAGAACTACGGACAATCATACTACTCTATTGAACTTCGTTCATGAGATTACTTATCTTAGTTGTTGATTCACGGGGTTGATATTATGATCATGGTCTCTCGAGTCTCAAATCACCTATCTAGCTTAGACCCACAACTACATCGTTGAGTAGGAATGTGAAAACTAAGATAAATGCATTTATATTTCATTCCATGGTGAACTAATTAAGTCTTATAGGTATATCTATATAATTTTTTCTAATTCAAATTCCTTATTTTATTAAATAATAAGAACCTTAATCTACCTATCCCCATGTTCTATCTTTTAATTCCCCCTCTTGAGATCACAAAATTGACAATTGATATACTTTAAGGGTCAAAAATCCTTAAAATATTATAACAAGGAGAAATAAATAATCAAATATGATAATCAATCTAAACAAACTCAACTCAAAGATAAAGTAAACATGTTATTGGCCTTATCCTCGGAAAGAGGGTGTTTAACCACTAATAGACATAACCGTAATCCAAATCAATGAATACATGATATAATCCATTAAAAAGATAAAGTAAAGGGAAATAAACCCTAATTAAAGTGTGTAGAATCCCCTCTCCAAATCTTCAAGATGTCCAAGGTGAATAACAACAAGTCTATGTGTCCTATTTATAGGCCAAGGCTTTTGGCCGTGTGTGGAATGGGTGGTGCGTCGCGTTGGTTGGTCAAGTGGAGTAGGGGTAATAGAGAAATGGATTATAAATTAAATTAGGGGTCATGGATAAACCCTTATTCAAGTCTAGTAGGATTCACGGTACCCCTCTATCGCGAGGCCTTTATGGAAGTTGTATTTTGACGTTTAAACTTTACCTTGCACTTGTCCTTCCATCCCAAGCTTTGTGGTGTTATTTACCCCAAATAACCAGATTGTTAAACATACATATATCACTAAAATCAACTCACCAAGCATAATAAATCATCATACACCACGTATTAGAGCTCAAAACAACAAGCAATCCATAATGATGAACTAGAAACTCAAGCTAAGACTTGTCTCGTTCTATTACTATTTAGCTTTGTGTTTTGCCTCTAGGATTAATTCAATTGCACTTTGAACATTATGAATTTTTTTTTCAACACATAATTATGCAATAATAACCTTATGAACTCATCACACACATTAGAATCCATTGCGATAAACTAGAACATCACCTAGCTCAAGCTAGTAACACTAGTTTTCTCGTTTGAACTCTAAGTGACCAAATTAAGTACAAACTTATTTGAAAGACACCATAAATATTATAATCACATTATTAAGCACTTAAATTCTCAATTATATCATTGTTAACACATTGTGCACAGAAGAAGTCCTCAAAATAAGGCTAAATAATCTAGGATAACAACACTAAAGTGCATACAACCCCCTCAGATCATCACCCCACACTTAAAGACTTGTTCTTCCTAGAACAAATATTTAATCTAAGAATCATAAGATGAGGTGACTATTCACTTCTACTACAAGCAAGACACTTAAGCTAGTACTATAATGACTACACAGAATGCAAGTTTCTACACTAAGCATGTTATATACACAATTGATAGTTCTAGAATAGTACTTAAAAATGTGCTAGCCTCAAGAATTGACTCACCTAGTTGGAAAACTCATCCATATCATTCAATCAAACATATCATACAATTTAACCAACTATCATCAAAACATGTTCCCTCACAACAAGAGAGTTACCCATAAACACTCACATAAATGTAATTTCGTAACAAAATGGAAACAAGAATCAAGTTACGCTCACTCTCAGAATTAACTCACAAGTCATAAAAGATGAACCATATGCTTTCCTTTAGTGCAATACTCTACTTATATCAGAAAATTAATGTTTAAGATCAAATAGTTCTTTAATGGTTGTAATATAGGCTAAGGGACAAGTAGGAACTATTTTGGCCAAGAATAGTGACTATCATCCCTAAGAACTTTAATACATGATATTTATCATGCAATTCACCTCTAACAACCACTTTACGCCACTTTTGTCTACCCCTATCTTGTATTTTGACCCATCTCATTAAGCTTAATCACATACACTATGGTGGGGGTAATGTCTATTCACAAATTATTCAATTTGAACAATTTTTCTTTATTTTCCTCTCATTACACAACTCCCAACCACAATACATCAATTGCACACACCAGTAACTATTACTTTGGGGATTCACTTTCATTTTTCTCCTACTTGAATTTCAAACTCCTAAACTCAATTAATTTTACACTAAAGCTCTTAGGATCTTTGGATCAAATTAAGGTCAATCAAAGAATGGGATTAGGCTAAATATGAGCCTACTAAAGAAAATAGGCAGAAGGCTTAATGGGGTTTAACTAGGATTATGCACAAGGGTTGGTAAAAAAAAGGTTATCCAAGAAATGCTTATATCATATCCAAAACCTACACTCTTTATTTTGCTTTGCACACACACCCGGAAAGTTCTAGAGAACAAATAAAATAAGGAATATACAACAACCTCACACATACATGGCACATGCTTGTCTCAAGTAGGATCATCATAGATTCTAAACCAAACAATCACATGAATTCACTATTAATCCAATAAGTACAAGGGTCATACACATAAGCCTAGGATACTAAAAAGTAGTAATTCACACAATCAACATGCTCTTTTCAACCCACAAACTTGTATCATGTTGACAAATATAGCACCAACAAGAACATCTCACTTATTCCTAACACTAAATTTTTAAAATTACCCTACAATGGGAATTTCCCCACCCCACACTTAAAAATCTACTTTCTCCTCAAAGTATAATTTAAAGTAGAGATAGAATTACTTCTTGAGGCCTCTAGGCCTAACTAGTAGCATCTTTACACATCAAGAGGGTTCGCGGACCCACACTCAGTCTTCGCCATGCTCCTTAGCTTAATTTTTTCTGTACTCAGACTTCCCATCAACTTGTGATTTAACAATAACAAAAAACTAGTGAATTAAAACCTAAAAATATTGAAAATAAAACATACCTTAACTTGAGTTGCCTCCCAAGCGACGCTTGATTTAGTGTCATGACACATCCCAATCTTTGGCTTACCCATTTTTCTTCATCATTTTCCTTACACTGGGTTTCCATCTTCTTATTCATTTCATACCTATTAAGTGTGATTTCTCAAGGTTAATAACTCTCTCAACAATAGCCTTTTCAGGTTCATCAATTTGCATTATGTTGGGTTGGGGTGGTTGTGTCTTGGTCAGCTCAATGAGGAAGTCCTAAGAGATCTTTAGTGGACTTAGCTCCACTAACCCACACTTATCCTCTTTAATCACTGTAATCATGCAAAAATCTTTGTAGTGGGATAGTGTGTTATGTGGTTCATAAACTTTGAAAAATGCCTTTTCATCCTCCAACCTCATTATAAGCGTGCGCTCTCTCACATCTATCAATTCTTTTCTCGTTGCCAAGAATGGACATATTAAGATGACTGGAACTTTTTTGTTTACCTAAGAATCTAAAATAATAAAATCAACAGGAATAATAAACTTACCAACCTTGATGACAACATCCTCTATGATTCCTTTAGGATGAGCTATGGTTTGGCTACCAATTGAAGTGACACAGAACTCAGTCTCAACTTCCCCAAGCCTAACGTGTTGAACAAGGAGAGAGGAATCAAGTTGATACTTTTCCCTAAGTCACTTAGTGCGTAGACCACTTCAATATTTCTAATTTGAATGGGGAGAGTAAATCTCCCAGGGTCTTTGAGCTTTTTGGGCATCTTCTGCATCCCCATTGAACAACACTCCTCTATGAATGCTACTATTTTAGCATCTTGTATCCTAGCTTTGTTGGTAACCATATCCTTTAAGTACTTAGCATAGTTGGGCATTCCTCATCTAAAGAAAGAATGTTAATGTGAAGCTCTTTCAGCATGTCAAACAACTTCTTGAAGCATGCATCCTCCTTTGATTTTATAAGACTCTATGGGAAAGGTTGTGGTAGTTTGTGATTCTCCTATTCAACAACTTTTTGTTTTTGAGTACTCAGACTTCCTTGAATTTTTAGCAACTTTGTCATTTACCTATTTAGTTTCCAACTCCGCATCTTCCTCTTTAGTTTTCTTTGGAGGTTATTTATTAAGATCTTAACCACTCTTCAGAGAGATTGCCATAACTTTTTTAGGAGTTTTAGTATCAATTGAAAAAATACCTTGAGGTCTGGTGTTTTGCACTTCTTCTATTTGACCTATCTGCAACTCCAAGTTCTTTGTAGCCACGTGTTGGCACTTCATATTTGCTCGCTGGCTATTTATATATACTACCAATTGTTCTTGAGCAACTAAATTTGTTTCAACATCTCATTCATATTACTAGTGTCCTGATTCCCTTCAACCTACTACTGCTAAAACTGTTGTTGTTGAAATTGCTATTGTTGGCTGTTCCATGATGGATTTGGTGGCTGAGTTTTCCACCTTAGATTGAAAGCATTCCCATAATTCAGCCTTTGAGCATTGCCTACGAACATAAGTAACAAGGGATTTGCATCACACATGGCTACAGAATGGCCCCTGTTGCCACAAATCTCGCACCAAGTACTTATCTAATGAATTGTATTAACTGTTACTGCAGGTTGTATAACCCCTAATTTCATATTTCTAAACTGTGTAGTTAATTGATTCTATAGTGAAGTAATCCGAACAGATATAGCAGTAAATTAGTCCACCTTTAACACACCTGTAACCTTCTTTTTAACACTTATTGAGTCAGAATGCCACTCTGTATTTCCTGTGCAATCATTTTTAATAAGGTATCTAGCTCATAATTCGATAATTCCAAATCTTGACCCGTTGGAGCTGAATATATAAAAAATTTTGTGTTGTGATCAAGTGCCACAACAAAGGTGTGAACTAGTACCCCATTGGACTGCTGATGATGTGGACAGTCCCAAAGAAGAGATTTAAACCTCTCCATGTTTGATATAAGTTCTCATCTAGCCTTTATTTAAAGCACACAATCTCACTGTGCAGTCTCGTAGTCTTGCTAGATGAAAAGAATCGAATGGGGAATTTCTTGGCTAAGTCATCCCAGGTTGTGATTGAACTTTCCCGTTTAGCGTTCAATTACTTCTTTTCTTCCCCCAATAGTGAAAAGAGGAATAACGTCAGCCTAACATAATCAGTTGATACACCCATAGGGATGAATGTGTCACTAATCTCCTGAAAGTTCCGCAGGAGGACTTGTGGATCTTCATGTGAAAGCCCCATAAATTGTCCACTGCTGATCAAAAGCTGCACTATGTTCTGTTTCATCTTAAAGTTACCTCCAGCATTATATTTCAAAATGGGAGAGGTCAAATTTATCGAAAGTGGGATTTCCACTTCGCGAACTGTCTTGCGGGCTTGTTGATATTCATCCATGAGAGTAGGATTGCTTTTTTCTTCTTTAATTTGTGAGATTTGATGGAGAAAGATTGTTTCACTCCTCAGTTGGTTGAAGGTTGCTTGCGTTCAGAACTTGGTGTAACTAATTCCCTATCCCTTGCCAGCTTACTAGTATGTAAACCTATTTCCTACAAATTCAATACCAATACCAAGTGGAAAGCACCAAAGAAATCTAAAAAGTAAAACTAAGAAAAAAATAGATTCCAAATTACATGTCCCAGACAACGACGCCAAAAGATTATTGTACCCAAGCGCACATGCAAGTGTACGTGGTCTTACCAAGTAATACAGTGGACTTATAAAAAATTCAAATATCAATCCCTCAGAGACTTGTGTTAACCAACTATCAAATTCTAGTTCACAATTGAGATTTAAATTAGTGCAATCGTAACCAAAAGAGTTTTCAAATATTATAAACTAAAAGTAAACTAAATTAATGCAAAAAAGTAAAAACTTGGGACAATTAATGAATGAAAGTTCGGGGTTAAAGCACTATGAACAATCATACTATGCTATTACACTTCATTTGTGAGATTAATTATCTTGGTTGTTGATTCACGGGGTTGATATTATGGTCATGGTCTCTCGAGCCTTTAATCACCTATCTAGCTTAGACACACAATTACATCGTTGAGCGGAGATGTGAGAACTAAGCTAACAACATTTATATTTCATCCTATAGTGAACCAAGTAAGGAATCTAGGTATATCTCTATCCTAGTCTCTAATTCAAATTCCTTATTTTACAAAAGAATAAAAACCTTACTCAACCTATCCATGCATTCTATCTTCTAATTCCCCCTCTCGAGATCACAAAGTCATCAATTAATATATTCTAACGGTTGTGAATCCTTAAAATAATGATAAAAATGATAAATAAACAACCAACTATGATAACCAATACAAACAAAGTCAATTCAAAGCGAAAGTAAACATATTTTTTGCCTTAACCCCAGAAAGAGGGTGTTCAACCACTACTAGACATAACCATAATCCAAATTAATGAATGCATGATATAATCCATTAAAAATATAAAGTAAAGAGAAATAAACCCTAATTAAAGTTGTGTATCATACCCTCTCTAAATCTTTAAGACGTCCAAGGTGAATAACAACAAGTCTAAGTGTCCTATTTATAGGCCAAGGCTTTTGGCCGTGTGTGGAATTGGTGGTGCACCGCGTTGGTTGGTCAAGTGGAGTGGGGGTAGTGGAAAAATGGATGATAAATTCATTTATCAGTCTTGTATAAACCCTTAGTCAAGTAAAGTTGGGGTAGCGGCACCCCTCTATCGTGAGGCCTCTCTGAAAGTTGCATTTTGACATTTAAACTTTGCCTTGCACTTGTCCTTCCATCCAAGCTTTGTGGTGTTCTTTAACTTAAATTACCAGATTATTAAACATCCATATATCATTAAAATTAACCCAAAAATCATCATACATCATTATACATCACTTATTAGAGCTTAAAACAACAAAAAGTCTATAACGATGAACTAGAAACTCAAGCTAAGACTAGTCTAGTTCTATTACTCTTTAGCTTAGTGTTTTGCCTCTTGGATTATTTCAATTGAACTTTGAAAATTATGAACAAATTTTTACACACATAATTACACAATAATAACCTTAGGAATTCATCACGCAAATTAACATCCATCGCCATTAATTAGAACAACACCTAGCTCAAGCTAGTAGCACTAATTTTCTCGTTTGAACTCTAAGTGACCAAATTAAGTACAAAGATGATTTAAAGACACCATAAATATTATAATCATATGTTTAAAAATTTATATTCTCAATTATATCATTATTAACACATTAAGCATACAAGAAGTCCCCAAATAAGGCTAAACAATCTAGGATAACAACACTAAAGTGCATAAAATCCCCTCAGATCAATGATCATGGTTATTAGTGTTCTATTCAATTAGAATCCACTAAAATGTATCAAGATTTATGAGAATTCTATTGGTTGAATGATATGAATATATATATCGCAAAATTTATGGCTAAGTGTCCAAATTACTAATAGGTTAAGGTTGAGCACCAGAGCCCTATTGGAATACTTCAGGACATCAGTATTCCTTCTTTGAATTAGGAGGTAGTGACTATGGACTTTATTAGAGGGTTGACTTTTAATCATCGGTAGCATGACTCCATTTGGGTTATTTTGGAGAAAATGACTAATTCTACCAATTTTTCCAATTAATACTTCATAATCAGCCAAAGAGTATGCTAAACTCTACCATAAAAATTTAGTGAAATTGCATGAAGTACCTTTTACTATCATTTTAGAGAGAGGTACTCAGTTTACTTCTCAATTTTCGAACGCATTTCAAAATGGTCTTGGTACCCAAGTTCATCTCAATACATTATTTCATCCACAGAAAGATGGTTTGGCAAAGGACCATTTAGACCTTAGAGGATATATTGAGAGCATGAGTGATTAATTTTAAGGGTAGTTGGGATGATCATCTACCTTTGATCAATTTTGCATATGATAACACTTATCTCTCCAGTATTCAGTTGTACCTATTTAAGGCACTTATGGTAGGAGGTGTAAATCTCTTATTGGTTGGTTTAAATTTTATGAAACAACATTGATAGGTCCAAAATCAGTCACGAGTCTAGGAAAAGTTCAACTGATTAGACAAAGGCTTAGAGTTGTCAGAAGACCTTTGCAGATGTGAGGAGAAGGGAGCCTGTTTGTTTTGGGTGATTTTTTCTACTTGAAAGTTTCACCTATGAAGGGGGTGAAGAGATTTGGGAAGCAAGGAAAGATTAGTCACTTCTTTATTGGTCCTTAAAATATTGTATGTCATGTTGACAAAATAGCCTGTAATACCCCGTATGTTTCTGAGCTAGGAGACGAACCATTTTTCCTACGTATGAAACCTCCTATCCTGTGAGTAAAATTTTAGTGCATGACTTACAATGAGTATACTAGTGATACGATAGCTTATGATGTGATAATCATGTTCATATGAGTCACTTAAGGTAAAACAAGCTAAGAGTTTTTGAATCCATCAAGTTTTAGTGTTCTATTTTGCAAGGGTCATTTTTGAATGAGTATAACTCGATTTTAATGTGGTATTTTGGCTTATTTAGACCCAAAAATTTTTAGATAATTGAATTATCTTTCGAATGATACCAATTTCACCTTAATACAATACCCGAGCGAAAAGTTATGCCCATTTTTGTGAGAGACAGTAAGGATAGGCAATTGGTTAGGCGCCGCACAACCAAACTTAGGCGATTGGTTAGGCTCTGCCTAAGTCAGTTCCTATGCCAAAAACACTTCGTTTTGAGTTATTTTGAGGGTAATTAAGTCTTTTAACACTCCTTACACATCCCTAAACTTAACCCTACGAAATATATAGCTTCTAAACACATTACAACCCTATTAACATCTCAAAGCTCATCATCCAAGAGAACTAAAAGAGAATAAAAAACTAGAGTTTCATAATTAAGCTTGAAGATCAAATTTCAAGGAAATGCCTCCGTCAATCATCAAGAACCTCCCTTCCAAGGTATGTGTAGTCGTCATCTATGGATTCAATTCGTTCATAGAGCTCAAGAATCATGCTTTTAAATGTTGTTTTGTAAACTTTTTGTGGTGATATGAATATGTACATGTTGATGATGGATGTTTAAGTTTCAAGATGATATCTAAGGATGTTTTCATGAAATATATGTGGTTTTTGGTTGAAAATCATGAACTTTGGGTGGTTTAATATAATGCAAGTATAAAATCTACCTATGCCTTAAAGAATGCATGCAAGGTGTTTGATAAAATGCCTAGGATTCTAGAAATTCCTATTTACATGATTCCATGATATTCACATGACAAGTCAATGTTAGTTATACACTTCAATATGAATTTCCATTCTAATTATGTATTCTTATGGTAGTGGCATGAAGCATGTATGATGATGAAGATATGAATTATGTATGCGAATTATATCCATGCTTTCCCTACCATGTTTGAGATGTTGAATAAATACATGAAGTTTAATATCCCCAAATCATTACAATATGAACTAAATGTTACATGTTGCCGTTCCTTTATGCTAGAATGGTTTCCATGCCATTGCTATGAATAGTCTATGTTGACGGAATGCCCATGATATTAGAATATGAGATTTATGACTTGGTTATAAGCATTCCTATTCATGATAAATATTATGATGACCATGCACTTCATGAAATCCCCCACTCATGTATTATGGATTTTTATTGATGGTCGTGTACTCAAGAAGTTCAAGTTGTGTCTGTTTTCTTCCATCGAGTCCTGGGGGTACTTATACCCTAAAAATATAGTTGTGTGTCTAGAGCCATGTTATGTTTTCACGATACTCTCAGTAAAGCCATGATATATAGAATTCAATCAGTCATGTGACTCAGGAAAACTCAGAAATCTCAGTAATCTCAGTAGTCCAGTAATCTCAGTAATCTCAGTGCTCAGTAACCTCAGAAACCTCAGTATTCATAGTCAATCTCAGTAACTTCAGTACTCTTAACCAGGCCTTAGAACTCATTATATTCCATCAGTCATTGGAATCCAGTAAACTTAGTTTAGCTCTGCTAAACAATACCACTCGTATCAGTCCAGTTAATCAGTATTCGTTCAGCTAATCAGTTCAGCTTAGTTATTCATTTCATCTTAGTTATTCAGTTCAGCTTAGTTATTCAGTTCAGTTTCCTTCAGATGCGAGTAGAAGTTAGCACCGAGTGAACCCAAGGATGGGAACTCACCCGTCGTAGAGGGTGTGATTCTTAGTAGTCATCCTTGTGTTCTAGAACTACGTAGCCAACGTAGTTTGAGACATATTAAACCGTCAGATTAGGGTTGATGAGGTGTCTTAACCCGTCAATTTAGGATTCCCACCATTCTCATTGAGTACCTTCCAGTATAGGGTTGTCACAACTATCCTTACCAGTGGCGCGGTATTGACACCCCTCCAGTCGGGGCAGAGATTAGACCCCAGCTTAGCTATGATAATGTATTTGGGGCATATCAGTTAGATAAATACTTCCCACAGTTACAGTTGCAGATTTCAGGACTGTCAGCTATAGCTACCAAGTCTCGTTAAAGAACTCAGATAACTTTTAAGATTTCAGTATATCAGGGCTGTCAGATACAGTCAACTCAGAAATAGAATGGAACTCAGATAGTTTCCTTTAGATTTATGGACTGTGATATATAGTCACTTATGCTATCAATCACAAAAGTTATAAAAACTTATGCTATCAGTACTCAGCTTTAGAACTGTCAGATACAGTCAATCAGACCAGTTCTTCATAATTCGAACTGTCAGAAATAATCATTCATTTATCAGTAATGCAATATCAGTCTCTTAGTATTTAGTAATACAGTATCTGATCCATCACTTATTAGTGATTTACATATCAATATCAGTAAACTCAGTCTTTTAGAATCTCGTTATTAGTACATTCATGTTGTCAGTATTCAGACTCAGTAGTTCGTATCTCCACGAGTTTAGTTACAGTTACGTATGCATGTATGTACTCTCACGTTCATATCAGTCAGTATTGTCCATGCATATAAACCTTTGCATTTAGCCTACCTCACTCGTATACTCAGCACATTCAAACATACTGACGCATTTGTGCTATGATGCTTTCTCTTATGTTACACAATAGGTTCGGAGGAATGAGCTCAAAATCAACAGTAGATTCCAGGATCAGCAGTCAGAGTTAGACGTGAGTCCTCATCCATCGAGGACATGATGATTTCATTACAATTTCAATTTTAAGTTTATTTCAGTAGTTGGAGTTAGTTGGGGACATGTCCCATCAACTTCTTATTTAGTTCAGTTAGAGGCTTTCGGACTAGATGTCAGATTAGATGTTCAGAATTCAGTATTTATGTTTCTTTTTGGTATTGTTATACCATGTTTTTTTTAGATATGTATCAGTATTGAACCTTATGGCCTTACAGTTCATGTTTCTGCATATTTTATGAGATATTATGAAATTTACAGGTACAAATATAAGTCATGGATTAGCTTGTGGTCCTTCGGGGTCAACGGCACCGTGTAGCATTTCGCTTCAGAAAATTAGGGCGTTACAAACTTGGTATCAGAGCCTAAGGTTCAACAGTGTCTTAGGAAGTCTGAAAGCTGCATCAAGTAGAGTCTTGCACATGGGCGTGTTGTGCACCACACTTATGTGAAAAAGGCTATGAGATGTGTAGTGATGAGCAGTTGTTTAGATAAGAGAAGATTATTGCATGCTTACTTTGCACGAGGGTGTAGTTGTGAAGATAGGCTTGAATTTCATGATAAATGTGCAAGTAAACGTCTAGCAAGGGGTCGTATTTAGAAGTTGGGAAAGTACAAAGTGTAAATGTATAGTAAGATCCTTGACATATGTCATACCCCAGCATATAGCCATAAAAAACACAGTTGCCAACTCAATTATAGTTTCAGTATCCAGCACTCAGTGATCAGTGTTCAGTCTTTGAATTCAGTACTTCTGTACTAGCTATAGGCTTAGTTATAATGTCATTTTTAGTTCAGTAACCAGATTTGAAACTCAATTAATTATCAGACATGCTTGACCATAGCATTCAGGTTATTAGTACTCAGTTATCAGTGTTTTAGTACCCAAGTTTATAGAATACCTTAGAGCCATGTCATACGCTTGGTCTCGCATACACAAATAATACAGACTTCATGAATCCATGCTCAGATACCTCATTCTACTCAGTTAGTCCTTATCTCCTATGCATAAAACTCAAAAATCTCAGCCCATCTATTAGGACTAAGTATAGTTTAGCGTTGCAGATCCAGTATTCAGCTATCAGTTATTCAGTTAATTAGATATGTTAGTATATTTATGCAATCGTGTTCATCTCAGTTCATGTATCATGTCTCTGTTTCATATCCTAGCTATTCAGTCATGACTCAGTTCCTAGGTGTCTTGTGCATCGCCTCAATTTCCCTCAGTAGCTCATCCAAGTCTGTATCCTTTGAGGGACATAGTGTCCCAAGGGGGAGATACATCATACCCCCAAAATATTATGACATAAACATGCTACTCTATTTTCTTTTGATGAATCCAATTTGGAGAGGGGGTACTCATAAGTTAACTCTCAAACTCCAACTTCAGTCGTATGACATATTTTCAAGATTCAATTCAGATAATGATATTCAGTATATCTACCACATCCCAAATTTAGTTATGTTCTAATGTTTCCGATCATGCATATGGAGTAATTAATCTCAAACTTATCGGTATTATCAGTTCAAGGTAATAGTTTTTCGTAAACTTACTCGTTCTCATGTTCATATTTCAGTGCCAAACTTGGTATTCAGTTTCATGCTCAGTTTTTAGTTCAAACTTGATACCTTTACCATTGCATGTTCATGAGTAAGTTTAGTCATGAATTCATGCATCAGATATGTGTGATCAGCTCATCAGTACTTTCAGTCATGCATTAACGTATTATGTCAGTCATATAATCATGCATAAGATATGCATGGATTCAGCCTTTTAGTTGTGCATCAGATATGCATTCTCATTTTGAGAAAACTCACTTTATTAGAATCCTCAGTCTTATATTCATGAATCAGCTTCCCATGCATCAGATATGCATGTTCAGTATGTTATGATCAGCTTTCAGTTATGTCAGTCATGAACCCATGTTTCAGTAGTGTATGTATTGTATGTACTTCATCTTATCATCTTTCCCACCTCAGTTAATTTCCATTTGAGGACAAATGTTCCCAAGGGGGAGATATTGTAATACCTCGTATGTTTCTAAGCTAGGAGACAAACCATTTTTACTACGTATGAAACCTCCTATCCGGTGAGTAGCATTTTAGTGCATGACTTACAATGATTATCCTAGTGATAAAATAGCTTATGATGCAATAATCATGTTCATATGAGTCACTTACGGTAAAACAAGCTAAGATGTTTTGAATCCATCAAGTTTTAGTGTTCTATTTTGCAAGGGTCATCTTTGAACGAGTATAACTTGATGTTAATGTGGTATTTTGGCTGATTTAGACCCACCATCTTATACATAATTTAATTAGATTTCCGCCGATACCAACTTTGCCTTAATCCAATACCCGAGCAATAAGTTATGCCTATTTTCGTGAGAGACAGTAAGGATAGGCGATCGGTTAGGCGCCGCCCAACCAAACTTAGGCGATTGGTTAGGCGCCTCCTAAGTCAGTTCCAATGCCAAAAACACTCCGTTTTGAGTTATTTTGAGGGTAATTAAGTTTTTTAACACTCCTTACACTTCCCTAAACTTAACCCTACGAAATATATAGCTTCTGAACACATTACAACCCTATTAACATCTCTAAGCTCATCATCCAAGAGCACTAAAAGAGAAAAAAGACCTAGGGTTTCATAATTAAGCTTGAAGATCAAATTTCAAGGAAATTCCTCCGTCAATCGTCAAGAACCTCCCTTCCAAGGTATGCGTAGTCTTCATCTATGGATTCAATTCGTTCATAGAGCTCAAGAATCATGCTTTTAAACGT
Organism: Capsicum pubescens; assembly: GCA_030864215.1. Taxonomy (NCBI): domain Eukaryota; kingdom Viridiplantae; phylum Streptophyta; class Magnoliopsida; order Solanales; family Solanaceae; genus Capsicum; species Capsicum pubescens. The sequence continues at coordinate 193,229,524 of CM061548.1, read as the reverse complement.
TGTTTTGTAAACTTTTTGTGGTGATATGAATATGTACATGTTGATGATGGATTTTTAAGTTTCAAGATGATATGTAAGGATGTTTTCATTAAATATATGTGGTTTTTGGTTGAAAATCATGAACTTTGGGTTGTTTAATATCATGCAAGTATAAAATCCACCTATGCCTTAAAGAATGCATGCAAGGTGTTTAATAAAATACCTAGGATGCTAGAAATTCCTATTTACACGATTCCATGATATTCACATGATAAGTCGGTGTTAGCTATACACTTCAATATGAATTTCCATGCTAATTATGTATTCTTATGGTAGTGGCATGAAGCTTGTATGATGATAAAGATATGAATTATGTATGCGAATTATATCCATGCTTTCCCTACCATGTTTGAGATATTGAATAAATACATGAAGTTTAATATCCCCAAATCATTACAATATGAACTAAATGTTACATGTTGCCGTTTTCTTATGCTTGAATGGTTTCCATGCCATTGCTATGAATAGTATATGTTGTCGGAATGCCCATGATATTAGAATATGAGTTTTATGACTTGGTTATAAGCATTCCTATTCATGATAGATATTATGATGACCATGCACTTCATGAAATCCCCCACTCATGTATTATGGATTTTTATTGATGGTCGTGTACTCAAGAAATTCAAGTTGTGTCAGTTTCCTTCCATAGAGTCCTGGGGGTACTTATACCCTAAAAATATAGCTGTGTGCCTAGAGACATGTCATGTTTTCATGATACTCTCAGTCAAGCCATGATCTATAGAATTCAGTCAGTCATGTGACTCAGGAAAACTCAGAAATCTCAGTAATCTCAGTAGTCCAGTAATATCAATAATCTCAATGCTCAGTAGCCTCAGCAACCTAAGTATTCACAGTCAATCTTAGTAACTTCAGTACTCTCAACCAGGCCTCAGAACTCAGTACATTCCGTCATTCATTGGAATCTAGTAAACTTAGTTTAGCTCTGCTAAACAATACCACTAGTATCAGTCCAGTTAATCAGTATCAGTTCAGCTAATCAGTTCAGCTTAGTTATTCTATTCAGCTTAGTTATTCAGTTCTGCTTAGTTATTCAGTTCAGTGTCCTTTAGATGGAAGTAGAAGTTAGCACCGAGTGAACCCAAGGATGGGAACTCACCCGCCGTTCAGGGTGTGATTCTTAGTAGTCATCCTTGTGTTCCAGAACTACGTAGCCAGCGCAGGTTGAGACATCTTAACCCGTCAGATTAAGGTTGATGAGGTGTCTTAGCCCGTAAGTTTAGGGTTCCCACCATTCTTATTCAGTACCTGCCAGTATAGGGTTCTCACAGCTGTCCTTACAAGTGGCGCGGTATTGACACCCCTCCAGTCGGGGCAGAGATTGGACCGCAACATAGCTATGATAGCATATTTGGGGCATATCGGTTAGATAACTACTTCCCACAGTTTCAGTTGCAGATTTAAGGACTGTCATCTATAGCTACCCAGTCTCAGTAAAGAACTCAGATAGCTTTTAAGATTTCAGTATATCAGGGCTGTCAGATACAGTAAACTCAGAAATAGAATGGAACTCAGATAGTTTCCTTCAGATTTATGGACTGTGAGATATAGTCACTTATGCTATCAATCACAATAGTTATCAGAACTCATGCTATCAGTACTCAGCTTCAGGACTGTCAGATACGGTCAATCAGACCAGTTCTTCATAATTCGAACTGTGAGAAACAATCATTTATTTATCAGTAATGCAATATCAGTCTCTTAGTATTTAGTAATACAGTATCTGATCCATCACTTATTAGTGATTTACATATCAATATCAGTAAACTCAGTCTTTTAGAATCTCGTTATCAGTACACTCATGCTGTCAGTATTCAGACTCAGTAGTCCGTATCTCCACGAGTTCAGTTACAGTTACTTATGCATGTATGTACTCTTACGTTCATATCAGTCAGTATTGTCCATGCATATAAACCTTTGCATTTAGCCTACCTCACTCGTATACTCAGTACATTCAGACGTACTGACGCATTTGCGCTATGGTGCTTTCTCTTATGTTACACCATAGGTTCAGAGGCATGAGCTCCAAATTAGCAGTAGATTCCAGGATCAGCAGTCAGAGTTAGACGTGAGTCCTCATCCTTCGAGGACATGATGATTTCATTTCTATTTCAGTTTTTAGTTTATTTCAGTAGTTGGAGTTAGTTGGGGACATGTCCCATCAACTTCTTATTTAGATCAGTTAGAGGCTTTTGGACTAGATGTCAGATTAGATGTTTAGACTTCAGTATTTATGTTTCTTTTTGGTATTGTTATACCATGTTTTTTTAGATATGTATTAGTATTGAACCTTATGGCCTTACAGTTCATGTTTCTGCATATTTTATGAGATATTATGCAGTTTACAGGTAGAAATATCAGTCATAGGTTAGCTTGTGGTCCTTCGGGGTCATGAGCACCGTGTAGCATTTCGGTTCAGAATATTGGGGCATTAAAAACTTGGTATCAGAGCCTAAGGTTCAACAGTGTCTTAGGAAGTCTGAAAGATGCATCAAGTAGAGTCTTGTACATGGGCGTGTTGTGCACCACACTTATGTGCAGGAGTCTATGAGATGTTTTAGGAACAGTTTCCCTTTTTTCATGTCTCAAGATCGTGCTATAGCAAGTTTTTCTAAGGAACATATGTAGATTCACATCATTCTCCCCTCATGTCAACCTTAACTTACTTTCAAGGTAACAAAAACAATGAAGTTCAAAGTCCTAAAGATAGGGCTTTCTCAGACAGTCCCTACAGTCAGTTATGAGATTAGCCACTGACTCAAACAGTATCCCATCAGTTCATTATTGTTCCAAGGTCATACAAATTTTATTCATGATCATGAGAACTCATTCTTGAACCCAGAAGTTTAGTAGTAGTAGAGTTGGGATAGTATTATTCTCTTTGATCAGATTATGTATTCATGGGGATTAGATCACTAGGCTTGAACAGTACGAGCTAAAAACATAAGTTTATTGACTCAAAATTAAGCATGAGGTGTGAATGTGATATTAGCAGTATATGAGGAAACAAAATTAGATGATGTGTTTAGTAAGACAGGCAGGTGTTTAACAGAATGTAGGTATGTGATGGTAGATCAAGTGACCAAGCCAGACTCTCAAGATTCCAGTAGTAGTTCCAGTATGTATAAAAAAGCAGTAAGGGAAGACTATTCCCAACCCATCCTCTTCTCAGTACAAAGATTTGTACTTCAGCTATCACGAAATCCACTCAGGTCTTACATATCAACTCTATGGTCACGAACCATGCTCATGTATCTCTTTTTCCATGATCATGTATGAATTCAATTTCCAGCATAAGGTGTCCCTTTTACTCCGCAGTATGAGTCATGTTCCATGAGCACAATCTACTTTCATGCACTTTCCACAGGATCATGTGCGCCTTCATTTCCCAGTATAAGGGGTTCAGTTCCAGCTCCCTCAGTTTTACGAATTATGTCCCATGAGTACAGAAAACTCTAGACTCAGGTCATGCAGCTCATGACTCATGTACGCATATCATGCTTTCCAGTATACTTAGCTTCCATGACTCATGCTATGCCCCTACAGATCAGATCCATTTAGACTATGTCATGTATATCCTTAGTTCAGACCTTATTGGTAAATCCAAACTATTGATATTTTATTCCTCAAGTTTCAGTCATATGTCAAGTATAGTTTGTATCTATTCATGTTTCAGGTCCTCCTGATTTACTCCTCCAGTTAGCTCTCCTTATGGAATAGTGTAGTGATGAGCAGTTGTTTAGATAAGAGAAGATTATTACATGCTTACTTTGCACGAGGGTGTAGTTGTGAAGATAGGCTTTAATGTCAACATAAATGTGCAAGTAAACGTCTAGCAAGGGGTCGTATTTAAAAGTTGGGAAAGTAAAAAGTGTAAGTTTACATTTAGATCCTTGAATTATGTCAGTCCCCAGCATGTATCTATCAAAAACTCAGTTGACAACTCAATTATAGTTTCAGTATCCAGCACTTAGTGATCAGTGTTCAGTCCTTGAATTCAGTACTTCTGTACTAGCTATAGGCTTAGTTATAATGTCATTTTTAGTTCAGTAACCAGATTTGAAGCTCAATTCAGTTTCAGACATGCTTGACCATAGCATTCAGGTTGTCAGTACTCAGTTATCAGTGTTTTAGTACCCCAGTTTATAGAATACCTCAGAGCCATGTCGTACGCTTGGTCTCGCATTCGCAAATAATATAGACTTCATGAATCCATACTCAGATACCTCATTCTACTCAGTTAGTCCTTATCTGCTATGCATAAAACTCAAAAATCTCAGCCCATCTATTCAGACTAAGTACAGTTTAGCTTTGCAGATCCAGTATTCTCCAATCAGTTATTCAGTAAATCAGATAAGTTAGTATATTTATGCACTCGTGTTCAGCTAAGTTCATGTATCATGTCTCTGTTTCAGATCCTAGCTATTCAGTCATGACTCAGTTCCTAGGTGTCTTGTGCATCGCCTTAATTTCCCTCAGTAGCTCATCCAAGGCTGTATCCTTTGAGGGACATAGTGTCTCAAGGGGGAGATACATCATACCCCCAAAATGTCATGACATAAACATGCTGCTCTATTTTCTTTTGATGAATCCAATTTGGAGAGGGGGTACTCATAAGTTAACTCTCAAACTCCAACTTCAGTCGTATGCCATGTTTTCAAGATTCAATTCAGATGATGATATTCAGTATATCTACCACGTCCCAAATTTAGTTATGTTCTCATGTTTCCGATCATGCATATGGAGTAATTAATATCAAACTTATCGGTATTATCAGTTCAAGGTAATAGTTTTTCTTAAACTTACTCATTCTCATGTTCATATTTCAGTGCCTAACTTGGTATTTAGTTTCAGGCTCAGTTTTTAGTTCAAACATGATACCTTTACCATTGCATGTTCATGAGTAAGTTTTGTCATGAATTCATGCATCAGATATGTGTGATCAGCTCATCAGTACTTTCAGTCATGCATTAACATATTATGTCAGTCATATAATCATGCATAAGATATGCATCGATTCAGCCTTTTAGTTGTGCATCAGATATGCATTCTCATTTTGAGAAAACTCACTTTATTAGAATCCTTAGTCTTATATTCATGAATCTGCTTCCCATGCATCAGATATGCATGTTCAGTATGTTATGATCAGCTTTCAGTTATGTCAGTCATGAACCCATGTTTCAGTAGTGTATGTATTGTACGTACTTCATCTTATCATCTTTCCCGCCTCAGTTAATTTCCATTTGAGGACGAATGTTCCCAAGGGAGAGATATTGTAATACCCCGTATGTTTCTACGCTAGGAGACGAACCATTTTTACTACGTATGAAACCTCCTATCCTGTGAGTAGCATTTTATTGCATGACTTACAATGAATATCCTAGTGATAAGATAACTTATGATGTGATAATCATGTTCATATGAGTCACTTAAGGTAAAACAAGCTAAGAGTTTTTGAATCCATCAAGTTTTAGTGTTCGATTTTGCAAGGGTCATCTTTGAATGAGTATAACTCGATGTTAATGTGGTATTTTTCCTGATTTAGACCAACCAAATTGTAGATAATTTAATTAGATTTCCAACGATACCAATTTTTCCTTAATCCAATATCTGAGCGAAAAGTTATGCTTATTTTGTGAGAGACAGTAAGGATAGGCGATTGGTTAGGCGCCGCCCAACCAAACTTAGGCGATTGGTTAGGTACCGCCTAAGTCAGTTCCAATGCCAAAAACACTCTGTTTTGAGTATTTTGAGGGTAATTAAGTCTTTAGACACTCCTTACACGTCCCTAAACTTAACCCTACGAAATATATAGCTTCTAAAAACATTACAACCCTATTAACATCTCAAAGCTCATCATCCAAGAGCACTGAAAGAGAAAAAACAACTAGGGTTTCATAATTAATCTTGAATATCAAATTTCAAGGAAATTCCTCCGTCAATCATCAAGCACCTCCCTTCCAAGGTATGCGTAGTCTTCATCTATGGATTCAATTCATTCATAGAGCTTTTAAATGTTGTTTTGTAAAAGTTTTGTGGTGATATGAATATGTACATGTTGATGATGGATGTTTAAGTTTCAAGATGATATCTAAGGATGTTTTCATGAAATATATGTGGTTTTTGGTTGAAAATCATGAACTTTGGGTGGTTTAATATAATGCAAGTATAAAATCCACCTATGCCTTAAAGAATGCATGCAAGGTGTTTGATAAAATGCCTAGGATGCTAGAAATTCCTATTTACATGATTCCATGATATTCACATGATAAGTCGGTGTTAGCTATACACTTCAATATGAATTTCCATGCTAATTATGTATTCTTATGGTAGTGGCATGAAGAATGTATGATGATGAAGATATGAATTATGTATGTGAATTATATCCATGCTTTCCCTACCATGTTTGAGATGTTGAATAAATACATGAATTTTAATATCCCCAAATCATTACAATATGAACTAAATTTTACATGTTGTCGTTCCCTTATACTTGAATGGTTTCCATGCCATTGCTATGAATAGTATATGTTGTCGGAATGCCCATGATATTAGAATATGAGATTTATGACTTGGTTATAAGCATTCCTATTCATGATAGATATTATGATGACTATTTTGGCGCCGTTGCTGGGGACTAATATAATTAGTAAATTGCTAATTTTTGGTTTTTGATATTAAGTTTAAGTGTTAACTACTTGATCTTAGTGGCTGAATTTTTGCAGGTTTAGCTGAATCTAGGACTGGTGAGAGATAAAGATATGGTACATCCTTTTACCAAATCAGAACAGATCTTTCAACAAAGGCAAAGAATGGTTGAACAAATAAATGAACCAGTCGATCCAAATGCCAGAAATATCCTGCCTCATATATTCCAGTTGTTCCTGCTCAAACCTATTCATGAGGTGGCAATCCCACTCACGAACCATGTGACGAGCAGTATTCTCAATCCCAAACAAGGAGGTCGATCTGAATTGAAGAAAAATATAGTGCAATTGCTAAATTCAGTGGGGCAATTTGATGGCCTTTCACACGAAGATCCGCAGCAGCACATACAGACCTTCTTTGAAATAAGCGATACTTATATTTCTGAAGTGGTGAGTTCTGATTATGTCAGTTTGACACTTTTTCCCCTCTCTAATAGGGGAAGAAAAAACGTGGTTACATGCTTAACCATCACTCTCTATCACTACTTGGGAAGATATAGCTCAGAAATTTCTTATTTGATTTTTTCCATCTAGGAAGACTACACGCTTGAGGAACTAGATCTTGAGTTTTAGATAGAAAGAAGGAGAGAATCTCTACCAAGCTTGGGAGAGATTTAAGGGTATGCTCAGAAATTGCCGTCACCATCATCAGTCAAATGATATTCTTGTGCATACTTTTATTGAGGGATTGGAGCCAAATACAAAGATTCTCTTGGATTTAGTAGCAGGTGGACAGGATTTTGAGAAGATATATGAAGAATTATACACACTGCTGAATCGAATTTCACAAGGTAACCCTGACTGGCATGCAGATTCGAGAAGTACTCCTAGAAAGGTTGCAGAGGTATTAGAGGTAGATCAGTTTACCGCATTACAGACATAGATCACAGTCATGCAAAATTATATGATTACTCAGCTTAATACCATAAACTTGGGTGTTACATAACTAGCAGCCACAACAAATGCAGTCTAACAGGTAAATTCTTGGTATGAGGTTTGCAGAAGTGGTGAGCACACAACAGATGCATGTTCTATTAATCCAGATTCTGTCAACTATGTGGGAAATGTGAATCTGCAGGGAAAACAACATTTTGGTAACACTTATAATCCCAATTGGAGGAACTATCCCAATTTCTCATAGGGTGGAAATCAGGCGCAGAATACAAATCAGTACAAGGGACAAGTACAACCAAATCAACAGCCGATTCAGAACAATCAAGCTACTACTGCTCAAAATGGAAATATGGAGGAATTAATGAAGCATTTTATGGCTCAACAAGCGCAATTTGCAACTGAAATTAAGACTCAATAGGCACAGTTTACAATTGAGTTAAAGAGTCAACAATTTCTTATAAGAAATCTAGAGTTGTAACTCGGTCAAATTGCAGGGGTACAGAATAGAAGACCTCAAGGAGCATTACCTAGCGATACAGAGACAAATCCCAAGCAGGTAAATGTAGTTACAAAAAGGAGTGGGCTGCAAACTAAGGAGACAGTTTAAGAGCAGGTTAGTCCCCTAATCAATTATGAGGGTGCTAAAAATAATGCACAAAAAGAAGTCAAGGACAACACAACAAGTGAAGAAATTCATATGGAGAACAAGACTCTTCCCTAACCCTTTCTTCAAAGGGCAAGGAAATATCAAGAGGAGGAAAGTTAAAAAAAGTTCTTAGATCTTCTGAAGCAGGTTCAAGTAAATCTTCCTCTTGTTAACATTCTACAGAGTGTACCAAAATATGCAAAATACTTGTAGGACATAGTTACAAATAAGAACCGGTTGACCGAATATGCTACAGTTTCACTTACTCAAGAGTGTATGTCCAAGATTCAAAACAAATTGCCCACAAAGCATAAGGATCCAGGTAGTTTCACCTTGCAGATTACCATTAGACAGATCATTTGCATATGTGGATTATATGACTTGGGAGCTAACATAAATATTATGCCCACATCGTGGTACCGGAAGATGGGTCTTGGGAGTCCCAAAGCCACTACTATTATTTTACAGTTGCCAGATCGATCACTTTCTAGGCCGGATAGTAATAGTGAAGATGTGTTGGTGCAAGTAGGATCTTTAATCTTTCCGGTGGAATTTATAATTCTTGAATTTGAGGCTGATCCTGTTGTTTCATTTATTTTTGGACGACCCTTCTTAGCAATGGGACAATCATTAATTGATGTAGCAGCTGGGAAAATGAAAATGCGAGCACATGATAAAGTAGAAGTCTTTGATGTGTACAAGGTGCTGAAACTGCCAGCTATATATGAAGAGTTGTCATCTATATCAATTATTGACCTTGATTTGGATTGGCATTAGCTGTTGTTTGATGATCCATTAGAGCGAGCTTTGATGGGTCATGATCTTTATGGAGATGTGAAAGAATTAGAACTGGTATAGGTTATGAATTTGGTAGTGATTGAGATGAACAAAGTGCCTATTGAGCCATTGAATAGGCCAATCGATCCATCACCCAAGACCTCAGTTGAAGAAGCTCCTATCTTGGAGCTTAAGGTTCTTCTACCGCATTTTCAATATGTTTTCTTAGTGACCAAGATACTTTGCCTGTTATTTTGTCGGCAGGATTATCAGATATACAGGTTAAGAAAGCCATAGCAGTTCTAAAAAGAAGAAGAAAGGCAATTGGTTGGCAAATATCTGATAGTACAGGAATTAATACAACATTTTGTATGAACAACATCAACATGGAAGAGGGTTACAGACCAAAAGTGCAGAAACAAAGAAGGTTAAATCCTGTGATGAAGAAGGTGGTAAAAATAAGTGATCAAGTGGTTAGATAGTCGTATTGTCTACCCAATTTCCAATAGCAAATGGGTGATTCTAGTGCATTATGTACTTAAAAAGGAGGGATGATCGTGGTAACTAATGATGATAATGAGTTGATCCCTACACACATAGTGACCGGTTGGAGTATCTGTATTGACCATCGGATGTTGAAGGAAGCGACTCGTAAAGATCACTATCCTATTCTTTTCATTGACCAAATGTTGGATAGATTGGCGGGACAAGAGTATTATTGTTTTCTGGATGGATACTCCAATTACAATCAGATTATTATAGCAACAGAAGACCAGGAGAAGACCACTTTCACTTATTCCTACGACACATACGCATTTAGACCCATGCCCTTCGGCTTATGCAATGCACCTGCTATATTTCAGAGATGTATGATGGAAATACTCTCATACATGGTTGAATACTTTGTGGAGGTATTCATGGATGATTTCTTTATGTACGGTAATTCTTTTAAAAAGTTCTTACAGAATCTTGACAGGGTTCTAGCTCGATGTGAAGAGATAAACTTGGTGCTAAATTGGTAAATGTGCCACTTTATTGTTAAGAAAGGAATTATCCTACGACAAAAAGTGTTATGTAAAGGACTCTAAATTGATAAGGTAAAGGTTGAAGTGATTGAAAAGTTGCCACATCCAGTCACAGTCAAAGAAGTGCGGAGCTTTCTGGGACATATAGGTTTCTATAGGCGGTTCATTCAAAATTTCTCAAAGATTGCAAGAATCATGTGCAAATTATTGGATAAGGAGGTAAAGTTTAAGTTTGGAGTTGATTTATAAGAAGCTTTTGAAAAACTAAAGAAGAAGTTGATCGAAGCACCTATTTGGATCGCACCAGATTTGGAGTTACCATTTGAGCTGGTGTGTGATTCTAGTGACGTTGCTGTGGAAGCAATTTTGGGTCAAATAATAGATAAGGTATTTTTCTCGATATACTATGCTAGATAAGTATTGAATTATGCTCAAGTTAATTAAACGGATACAGAGAAAGAGATGTTGGCAGTGGTATACGCATTTAACAAGTTTAGATCTTACTTAGTTGGCACTTAGGTCATTGTTCATACTGACCATGCTGCCATTAAGTATCTTATGAATAAGAAGGATGCAAAGACTCGACTAATTAGGTGGATTTTGCTACCACAAGAATTTGATCTTGAGGTTAGAGATCAGAAGGGAGCTGAAAATCAAGTTGTTGATCGCTTGTCACAGATGGAAAGTCGAAACAATATTATTGATGACTCTCTTAGCATTAAGGAAGATCTTCCTGATGAAATGTTGTTGTCTTTAGATGTAGTTGAGTTCCCATGGTATGATGATATTGTGAATTTGATATCTTGTGAGGTGTATCCTCCTGATGCCACTACACAACAAAGGAGAAATTACATCATAATTCTTGTGCCTATATTTAGGATGAACCGTATCTCTTTAAATAGGGCCCAGATGGAGTTATTTGTATGTATATCTCGGAGGCTGAAATTTGAAAGGTGTTTGAAGATTGTCACTCATCACCTTATGATGGACATCATAGGCGTGAAAGGACTGCTATAAAAGTGTTGTAGTCAGGTTTTTTTTGGCCTATGTTGTTTAGAGATGCAATTGATTTTGTGAAGAATTGTGATCAATGTCAAATCTTAGATACTATATCTAGGGTTCATAAGATGCCCCTTAAAATATTTTAGTAGTCGAAGTCTTTGATATTTGGGGGATCAATTTCGTGGGCCCATTCCCACCTTCAAAATGAAATCTGTACATTCTTGTAGTGGTTGACTACATCTTTAAATGGGTGGAAGCTGTGGCTAGTCCAACAAATGATACAAGAGTGGTGCTAACATTTGTGAAGAATATATTTTCTAGATTTGGTATACCTAGAGCGATAATTAGTGACGGAGGTACGCACTTTATCAACACTTGGTTAAAAAATCTTCTTTATAAATATGTGTTAGGCATAAGGTTGATACAACATATCATCCCCAAACAAGTGGACAAGTTGAGGTTTCCAACTGGGAGATTAAGTAGATACTGCAAAAGACGGTGAATGGGCAGCAAAAAGATTGGGCTGAGAAGGTAGATAATGCACTTTAGGCTTACAAAATATCTTAAGAGGCACCCATTGGGACGTCTCCATATCGCTTGGTTTATGGTAAAACATGCCATCTTCCTGTAGAGCTAGAATATCAAGAGTATTGGGTCGTAAAAAAATTGAATTTTGATACGAAAGCCGTGGGGGAGAAATGATTATTGCAGCTGAATGATCTTGATGAGTTTATGCTTCATGCCTATAAAAATTCCAAGATATATAAGGAGAAGACCAAAAGGTGGAATGATAAACAAATTGAAGAGAGTGTTTGAACCTGAACAACTTGTTTTATTGCTCAATTCAAGGCTTAAGTTGTTCTCATGTAAATTGCAGTCTAAATGGTTTGGATATTTTGAGGTGATGCGAATGATACGTGATGGAGTTGTGGAGTTGTGGAATAGAGAGAAAACGGAGTAGTTTCTGAGGAATGGACAACGTGTAAAGCATTACTAGATGGATCATCCACATAAGCACAAAGAGTCCATCATTTTTACTAATGAGTAGAACTGAGCTAAGTCATGCCACGATGTAAAATAAGGTGCTCTGTGGGAGGCAACCCACAAATGTAATGTATAGGCAGTTTAATTATTAGTTGTTAAGAACAAAAAGAAGAAAAATACAAAAAGATGAGTCATGCCACGACCAAAAATAAGGCGCTTGGCGGGAGGTAACCCACTTTTACTTACATGATTTTGTTATTTTTAATTGATGTGCAAAAACAAAAAACTTGATAGAGAAAGAAAAGATGAGAAGATGATGAACATGGGCCTTTGAGTAAGTAAATAGGTGATACATGGTGAGAAAAAGGTAAAAGGTACAACTTCGAGCAACCATCAACAAAGAAGCAAGGGAAAGAGTGCAGCTGGACCATCTGAGACCAGTCATAAGACGATTCGGGAAGTTGATCGGGTGCTTGCAGCCCCACATGTTTTGAGGGGTCAAAAATAGTTTGGAACTAAGGTTGTGGTAGTAGTAGTAGGAAAGTAGTACTCGCAACACAAAGAGTCAAATTATCCAGCCGATCAATTTATCAATAGGGCAAGCTTGATGAAAGAATATCCATCTATGGTGAGAAAAATAGAAGCCCACCACATGAATTTTCTATTTGAGTAGCCGGGTGCATGGAACTTAAGATTACTTCAGGAATTGTATGCGAATTAGAACCCAAAAGATTCTGAGGTTGAGGTATATGGTGATGTGATAACTTCCACTGCAAATACTGTTAATGAGCTATTAGGTGCACCCTTTCCAGATCTAGAGCCAATGAAGACAATGATCATTAAGACATCATATCAGTATATCCATCATCTCCTATGCGGCACTAGATCTAAAGTGAGGTGTATTCGCCACAAAGAGGCATGTATGCATGTATAACTTCCATTTACTCATCCACACAGGGGGCATATTCATCTATACCTGCCATATTCATGGGAAATATATGACGGAGGTGACTTGTGAGAGGGTGTGTCTTATTTAAGCTTTGATGCGTGATGATGTGGATGTGAATATAAGTGCCATTATTTTTTCCATGATGAGGAAGGCTCGATTTTTAGGGGGTCATAGATATGGGTTCGAAGGGCTGCTTACTAGATTTTTGAGGCAACAAGGTATGCCCGAGGAGGAGGTAGATTATTTTCCACCTATTGGAGATAGGCCATTTGATATTTGTCGCACCAAGGGACCAACTCCTCATGGTGTAAATTTGACTATGCCCTAGCATCAAGCTCGTACATGAGATCATAGCCCGTATGTATGGGATGTCTATGTTGCAGTTGAGGACTGGGAGGCGTCCATCCACCCAACAGGAGATTCATGCGGTAGAGTTGGACTATCCATTAGGACCTTATACTCGGACTTTGTTGTGAATTGACCCAGATTTTGATGAGCCAGTAGATGATGATGTACCAACAGACAAGGAGAGACACATGGCTTATTCTGATGATGAGTCCGAGGATGAGGAGCAGTCTTATGATGGAGATTCTGGTGATGACTTGGGTGATGATGATGGTGCTAATGCTAATGCTGATGTGATAGCCATGGTATCATTTGACCGAGTAGGGAGTACGACGCCACCCTGCCTTATGTATATTGCTAGCACTGGGATAGTGTTATGTTTAAGTGTGGGGTGGTTGGTCATTGATCATCTTCATCTTTATCTCTTTTGTTTTTAATATCTAAACAACGTTGGTTTTTCGTTATGTATGTTGAATAATTTTTATTTTTGTTTTATATTTTGTGGGTTGTAAGTTGACAATATTTCCCTTTTTGGAAAAATGATCGCCCTCTTTGAAAAATTACTTAAAAAGTGTTTTTTTTATTTACAATATTCTATTTTCACCCTTTGTGGTAATTTTCAGATTACAAGTATTATGTGTGCCCTTTTTGGAAATTTTAGTTATGCAATGTCATAGTTAGTTGCCTTCCCCTATGATAGATGGATGATGACCATCTTAAGGGGAGTGCATTTTTAGAAGCTAAGAAAATGATAGGACCCTAATTGCGACCTTTGAAAAATGCGGTGTGTTAGGCAAAAAATGTTTTAATTGAAACAAAATGAGATGCATTTAGATTTTAAATCCCAACATGTGTAGTTTGATTTGATTGACTGAATATTGAAGTTGATAAAGTTCAATATCAGAAATCATAAGGATCTGACTTGATTCTTAGCATGCATCGAATGAGTGAGAATTTGTTTGTATTCTACATGTATAGGAATGAGTAGAACTTGCTCAGTGTGTTTGCAAAGCGAAATAAAGGGTGTTAGGTGTAGGGAGTGATTTTGGCATTTCTTTGTTGACCAAATTGTAAAGACTTTATTTACCGACCTTATGAATAACCTTAGTTAGCCCCGTTGAGCCTATAGCCTGATTTCTTTTGTAGCCTCATTCGTAGACAAATCCTTTCTTTGATAGACCTTAATTCGATCCTTAATTCCTAAGAGCTTTAATACAGACGATGGAGTAAGAGGGAGTGGAAATATAATGAAGTAAAAAGGTGAAAGTTAAGCCCTTGACAAGTGTTCGTTGTGCATTTAATTGTGATGGTCAGGAGTTAAGAAAATATGTGATGAAAATTTCAGTTATTGTTACCCGATTTTTGTGTTACAATGAATCTGTTTTGGCCCTGGTCCGTTAAGGACAATGCACACCTCAACTAAGGAAAATTTCTTTGGTTAAGGGTGGATACTATAGGGGTGCGTAACAAGAATTGGGGTATGAACAAAAACTGAAAATTGAATTATGATGTAAAAAGAAAAATTCTCCTACCGTAGTGTTGTTAATCTTCTTAGAAAGAATGGGGTAAAAAAATAGATGTATATAGATAATGAAATGAAAAGTGGTTTGACAAAATGTGACTTTGATGAAAGGTAGTTATATATTAAAGTGCTTAAGGAGATTAGTCACTATTTCCCAAATAGTTCCTACCCTTCCCTTAGCCTGCATTACAACCATAAAAAGACCTATTTTATCCTATATTTCAACATCCGACTATTAATAGAGTAATACACTAAGGGAAAGCCTATGTTTCATCACCTATTATGTATGAATTCTTTTTTGAGAGCGAGTGATTGAATTTCGATATTTCCCTCCTGATTAAGATTGCTAAATTGTGAGTGATATGGGGAGAACTTTCTTGTTATGAGGGTGTATGTGGATGAAAGTCTAGATTACTTATTGAGTTGCTTGATTGTGTGCTTTTATTAAGTTTGCCAATGAATTGAATATCACTGTTGGGACGATGAGGAGTGAAATAAAGTGTTCATGTGCCCAACACTAGCATGACTCTTAAGTTGTGATTAGAATGTTTGATGATGGTGTTGCTTGAATTTGTTTGAAGACGAACAATGTTTTAAGTGTGGGATGGTGATATTTGGCGTACTTATATGTCCAAACACTGATATTTACCCATATTTGGACTTGTTTTGAGAATGAAAATTGTGCTAATTATATTGAATTGTGAGCTAAATTTTGTTTCGTGGCTAACCGATGCGATTAGAGATACAGGGTAAATTTCTCATGGATTCGGAAGAAAATTGGATGCATATCATGAATATGCAAAAGACCATGTTGATCAAAGTAAAAAACATTGTAGATGCACGAGAGTAAGGATAAAAGAATGGAGCTGAGAATTGACAGAAACAAAGAGAGAAAATGGATAAAAATTCCAGCGACACGACGTTATCTCGACGCATTGCGTTGACTAGTAAAAAGTGTGACTTAGCCAAAATTTGATGAGAAACTTCTAGTTCATTGATGCGATGTCAATGCATCACGTTGATGCGTAAGTTCTACGCCTTAGCAAAAATTTCATCTGCAACTTCCAGTGCATTGATGCCATGTCAATGCGTCGCGTCGATGTGAAAAGTTTTGACACTTAGTCATATTTTGAAGAGCGAATTCTAGTGACACGATGCGATGTCAATGCATCACGTCGTGTGGAGAAGAACTTGACTTAGTTTGATTTTTAAAGGTATATTCTAGTGCATCAACATGATGTTGACGCGATGCATTGGCTTTTTTGATGCAATTATCGACGCATCGCGTCAAGGCCTCAGATCTAGTGAAACTTTCCTAAGTATAAAAGGAACACGTGAACATAATTCCAAAGACTTTAGGCAAGCATACCAGCGGCGGAAAATCATAGAATTCTTTCTTTTAGGGTTCTTATTATTTATTTTGAACTTCTTTACCTCAATACTAATTTTGGGTATGATTAATTACTTGTTTTTGATGTTTAATTCAAAAATGATTGGCTAAATACCCTTGTTCTGGGGTTGAGGTCAAGAACATGATTACTCTTTGATATTCTTTATAGTAGTTTATTTTTAGATTATCACCTGGGTTGTTTTTAATTTCTTGAGCTTACTATTTTAATGTTTGTCCACCATTAGAATAAATTTATAATTCTATGTGAATCCGGAGAAGAATCGTAGATTAGAATGAGGAAATTAAGGAGAAAGGTTCTTACCTTTTTATAAAATAAAAGGTTTAAGTTAGCATCTAGGATAGAGATATACCTAGAAGCCTTGTTTGGTACAATTGGAAGAAGAGTAATTAATTAATCTAGAAGAATTGTTGTATTTCTACAGGAGTTGTGCTGCAATATTCAAAAGATAGAAGATTTAAGGTAGGAAGACACAAATCATTGCTTAAACCTTGCGAACCAACAACCCAATAACCAATTAGACTACTATAAGAATGGAGATTTATTTGATTGTTCGGAAAGCCTCAACCCTGGAATTCTTATCGTTATTGGTTACAACCGTTGCTTTCTTTGCTTTAGTCATAAACTTTTATTTCTAATTAATTTATTTATATTTTTATTCTAGAGTTAAAAATTATCTTGATACTTTACAACACTTAATACTCATTGTCTAGAACTAAAAGTTGGATTTATTTCTAGTTGCTTAGTCCTCGTGGGAATAATATCTCATTCTCTAAATCACTATATTACTTGTACAATCACGTGGATTTACGTGTGTGTATGAGCTGCAACACATGCAGAATCAATAATTTATGTACCTTTTACAGTCTTTTGGACGAGCAGATGGATTTTATCCTTTAGATTATGAGTCTCAGGATGTCACGGTACTAACCCATATCTTGATCCTAGTTAACTCTCACCTTTTGAGTCTCTCGTTATTAGATACAATCTGACCATCTTACTAAGATAGAACACAGAAGCGTGGATTGAAAGTTAAACTCCAAATTAATATTGTCTTTATCTTTTCCTAGTCACTACTCCTCTTTGGAGTAAGCAACAATATCTAGGCAGGATCCTAATGTGTTCACCCATTATCAAAATGATCATAACAAAGATAAAGCAATGCATTCATTGGTATTGGTTCATAATAATGAAAGAACTTCCCCAACATCATCAATTCACCAAGGTTTCCACAACCCTAGCAATGGGTTGTAGCTGCTCATGCTTGTGAAGAAATCAATAACATTCATATTCGGATGGATGCATAGATGAAATTACAAACATACAAAGTAATAAAACCAACAACCGTAAGTAAATTAATGAACCAAAGTCAATACAAGAAAATCCCAAGATCAAAATCGGATCTTGGAATCAAAATATGTTTGTGAATATCAAAAGTGCGTAAATCCTACTAAAAAGCACATAAGGGGTATTTATAGTACATGAGGAAACCCTAAAATCAAAGACTAAACAAATAGAGAAAACTGGGTTTGTAGCTACATGACTGGGTGCAGGTACAAACCACATGTACCGAGAGCAAAAATCTTGCAAGTTCAACTCTTGGGATTTTGAAATTTTGGTAATTGCTTTGCCTACATGCGGTCTGTATGTCCTACATGCGGCTACATATTGACTTGGTAAGTGCAGGGAGTCATCTTTTCAGCTATTCTTTGATTCTCTAACATGCTTTGATCATGAACAAGTTAGAAAACATCCTGAATATCCATAATTGCTCCAAAAGTAGCGAAAAATACTTTTTTTCACCCTTTTCATGAACTTATCATCCAAAACATGATTTTCTGCAAAATATGCCCAAAAAGCGTCATATATAATAAAATAACCTCAGAGACCTGCATCTTTTCCTTAATTTTTGCATCGAAAGTATCATATTTATATAGCACATCAGTACCGTTGGCAAGGTATTGAACACACTTCCAGCTGGGGTTATAGGTTAGACCTCAATTATCTCAAATTGGGGTATGTTGGTTATTAGTATATCCCACAATCCAATATACAATTTACAGTTCAAATCCATATTCTTGCATGACTTTGAATTCAATTAATCAGATCATTATACAACATATGTTCATTACTTGGTCTTGCATTAGCTTACAATGTTGCATGTACCATATTTATCTTATATTAGTTATTTCCTATCTCACATACTCAGTACATTCAAAGTACTAATCACATACTTTATTTTATGCTATTGTGTCATAATATAGGTTCTGACATTCATCATTTGGCTCACGCCTAGTACGATCTATTACTGTATGAGCAACAACATTTAGGTGAGTCCTTATCATAGGAAGGCCAGTGCCAGTATTTCATTTTGTCTTTGTCATTCCCAATTGGTAGATAGTTACAGTTTGTTGGGGGCATGTCCCAACAACTCATCTTAGTAGAGGCTTTTCAGATTTATAGTTAGCTGTTCAGCTTATGATCTAAGATTCTGTAATTGTTGATTAGTTTTCTTATGAATATTTATTTTCATTATTCAGTTCATTTTGCATAAAAGTTTTTATCAACTATCTTTGATATTCTTAGTATTTTGCCAGGTTATTGGTTAACTTGAGTCACTTGTAGATCTAAGCACCGTGTCATGACTGGGGCTAGTCTCTGATCATAGCAACATTTAAAAGGATGCAAATTTCTTGAAAACCTATGATAGTAACTAGCTATACCAACAAAGCTCCTTAACCAAGTCACTTAGCTAGGCGAGTTCAATTCTTAACTTCCTTAATTTTTTGAGAATCCCCCATCAATCTTTTTTAGAAACCACATTCCCTAAGAAGGCCATTGAAGACAACTAGAAATCACATTGTGAAAACTAAGAAAATAGTTGCTTCTCCTAGTGAATCCCTAAAACTATGTGAAGGTAACCTACATTCTCCTCATTACTATTGAAGTAGACTAGAATATCATCAATAAATATGGTTACAAAAGAATCCAAGAAAGATTTAAAGATACCATTCCTTATGCTTATATAGGCTGTAGGTGCATTAGTGAACCTAAAAGACATTACCATAAACTCATAATGTCTATACCGAGTTCTAAAAGCTGTCTTTATATGTCCTCCAGTTTTATTATCAACTGATGAACCCGATCGCAGATTAATCTTTGAAAATAATGATGTTTCCCATAACTGGTCAAACAAATCATCTATTCTAGGAAAAAGATATTTATTTCTAATAGTAACCTTATTTAGCTATCTATAATCAATGCACATCCTCAAACTACCATCTTTCTTTGTAACAAAATAGATAGCATCACCCCTAGGTGAAATACTTGGACGAATAAAACCCTTGTCGAGTAGTTCTTACAATTGAGTTTTGAGCTCCCTCAACTTAGTTAAAACCATTCAATAAGGAGGAATTCATATAGGTAGAGTACTCAGCTCAAAGTCAGTATAGAAATTTATATCTCTATCTGGAGGCATCCCCTATAGGTCTGAAGAAAACACCTCTTGAAATTTAGAAACTATCAAAATGGCCTAATAGGAGGGGACCCCACACATATATCATATAGATGAGCTACAAAACATAAACACCCCATCCCACTAACTTTTTGTCAAAAATAAATGATATAATCCTCGCTGGCTTAGCCTTATGCACTTCCTCCCACTCTAGTTTATCCATTTATAGAACAACCAAATTTACTGTCTTAGCATTCCATCTTTAAGCAACATAATATAGAGATAACTAGGTCATGCCCAAAATTACATCGAAGTCCAACATATCAAAAATAATTTGGTCTATCAAAGTCAGAAAACCCACAAATAACACATGGCATAAATGGTAAACATAGGTTACCACCACAGACTCACCAACCTGAGTATACACATAAATATGATAACTAAGTACATCATAAAACAAATTCAGACCCACCACAAACTGAACAAATACATAAGAATAAGTAGAACCAAAAACAAATAAAATAGAAGCCATCCAGCTACAAATAGAAATAGTACCTTTGATCACCACATCACGAGCCTCAATATTTTTTTTTACTAAAATGCATAATAGTAGCCCGGTCATCAACTTGAGCTATCCCCTTCCTCGTAGTGTTTCTCCCCTACGCTGTTATTTCT
This sequence comes from Capsicum pubescens, assembly GCA_030864215.1. NCBI lineage: Eukaryota > Viridiplantae > Streptophyta > Magnoliopsida > Solanales > Solanaceae > Capsicum > Capsicum pubescens. Next base: position 193,209,075 of record CM061548.1, on the reverse strand, counting down.
TCGACCACCCCTACCATCTATTTGATTTCCTATCCACCTTGTAAATGACCTCTACCATTTCCTCATCCATTTACTTGCAGGAACTATTGCCTAAGTCTACTGTTGTGCCTGAGCATTTGCCTGTCTGACAAGACACTCTCTCTTAAAGTGACCAATAAAACCATAATGATAACATCCTTACTCAAGAGAAGAACGACTAGTAAAAGAAAAAGAATCCCCTTGGCTCGTAATAGTCTTATGCTAAGGAAGAACCTTAGTTGGAATCATAATAGAAGCTGGCATGGTCAACTGAATAGGACAAGCTGACCATGGCCCTTAGAGTAAACCCTCTGAAATTCCCAACATTGCAGGAATTCTTGGCTAACATATTCGCGTGATTTTGAGTCCTAGCATATACACAAGTCGACTTGGTTATCCAGGTAATAAAGTGGCCTTTAAAAGACAAGTATCAATCCCATAGGGACTTGTGCTCAGCAATAATCTACTTTTAGAGTTATTAAAGATATTAAACAAGTGCTAATTTTAATCGAGAGTGTTTAGGAGTCGAGAATTAGAAAGTAACCATAACCAATTCGATAAGGTAAAGTGTTGAAGATAGTAACAGGGAGAAATCCCAGGTCTAGGCATTATGAACAATGCTACTTAGCTATACAATCTCATTAGATTAGTTAATTATCTTGGTTTTTGATTCTTGGGGTTGATAACATTATCAAGAAATGGTCATCCTCTAATTGTCTATATAATCTAGCCCTACAACTACATCCATGATTGGGAATGTGAGATCTAAGTTAAATGCATTTATATGTCTTCCCATATATGAACAAAATGGAGAAATTAGGTATATTTCTATCCTGAATGCAAATCTTAAGTTTAATCCTTAGAACGTATGAGAACACACTCTATATATCCCACGATCTAAATTATTTTTCCTCCTTTCGGGCTAACAATAGAAATATAGTTTATCATAATGGTCGCAAGTACATAAAATAGTAATAAAAAGGATATATGAATGAAAAAACATGATAATAAACTTAAACAAATTCAATTGAAAGCTAGTATTCATTTTCTTGGCCTAAACCCTAGAACAAGGGTGTTTAGCCACTCATGGATTTATAATGAATCAAAAGATTTAAATCCATGCATAAAAACCAAAAGTAAACTAAAGAAGAGATAAATAACCCTAATTTCTTCCTCCTCAACTATATTTCCAACCCCAAAAGATGTCTAAGATCTGTACAATAGGACAATGTGTACTATTTATACTAGGAGGGAGTTTGCCCGTTTTGGTGCCTTGGGCATGGTACGCCCATGCTGCTCCACATTTAGGGGAATGGAACTCCCTTAATATAGATGAAAACTGTTTATGAAAAGTTTTTTTATGTCTTAGGGTGTGGCACGCCCTTATCTAGGAGGCTATAGGGCGTGGCACGCCCATGGCCTAAAAAATTCCAGATTTTGCCACGATTTACTACTCCCTTTTGCCTTTGTATTCCTCACTTTGTGGGTGCCTTTACGACATCATTAGACCGAAAATTAGTGCACACAAGACAAAAGAGTTTAATGAGTTACACTAGAACAACACCTAGCTCAAGCTAGTAATTCTAGTTTTCTCGTCTAAGCGCTAAATGATCAATTTGATTCTAAATTTTTTAGAAACACACCATAAGCACAATAAACAAGTGGTTTAACATATATATTCTCAATTATATCATTCACAACTCATTATGCACAAGGGAAGTCCTCAAAACTAGTCTAAACACATGTAGATAATGACAATTAGGTGCATAAATCCACCTAAGATCACCACCCCACACTTAACGCCTTATTGATCCTCAAATAACTCCTTACATTAAGAACATCTGAGGAAGACTCTAATATTACAACTACAATTAAGATACTAAAGCTAGAACTATAATGACTACATGAATAGGTAGTTCCACATTAAGCGGGTCATATATATTTGAAAACTTATGAAGACTAATTAAAACATCCTAACGTCAAAAATTGACTCCACCAAGTTGGCAACCTTATGCACATTACTCAATCAAAGATATCATATAATTTACCTAACTATCATCAACATATGCCATCACAAAAGAGAGTTACCCACATTTACACACAGATATACAATTACTTACAAGAATGGGTATAAGAATAAAATTTTGCTCACTCTCACAAAAAATTCACATGCCACATAAGATTTCACGACCTAAAATGCAAAGGTTCATGATGACACTTGTTGCGGAGAACCTTGACAATTAATCCTATCACCCAAACTGATACACAAGGGAAAAAAACAATAATAACCCCAAGGTAAGGCCTATAGAACGAAGTAAAACTATATAAGTATAATATTCATGGAAAGAAACATAACAAAAAAATAATCCATAACTCCCAAAACTTGATGTCAACAGTGTAAGAACATATCCAATACTACTCCAATCCAAATGAAATGCATAACAAAATACAAGAGAAACTTTGTCTCTAAAATGAAAGTAAAGACATAGTCTATAGAAAAAGGGAGTAGAAGACATCTGGATGCCTAAAATTCACCCACTACCTTGGAGGTTCCAAATACTGTCAGAATCAAGCAAAGTAGGGCACACCCGAACCCGAATCTTTACTAAAAGGGCACAGTAGGAATGAGTACGGTGCACTGGTACTCAGTAGATGTCATAGGCCAACCGAGAGAAGTAGAAAATAAAGCATACAAAATACACACTAAGGGCATGTCACTTGAAATCAGAAAATGTCCCACAACAGGAGCCCACACAACTTGCACTAAAATTTCTATAATATCACAAATATTGCAACAAACCAGAAAGGATCACAAGTATACAATATAACACATACAGGCAGAACACAGAAGGATAATATATATATACACACACACAAGATCATCATGTATAAGTATAGAAAGATATTAAAATTATGTAAGTAACAATTCAAATAGAAATACAATCACATCACAAGCATAATGAATAAGATACAATGAAAATAGTGATAATAATGATGATGATGATGATGCAAAGGGTTGTCTCACAACTTACGAGATTATCTCACAGTCTTCGTATACATATGTGGAGCTAAAGCTTCCCAAAATAGGACCCATGGGGGTTCGTCAACCTGCATGCAGTCCATAATCAATATCTTTTCCCAGCACATCCCTCAGGGAGGGTTTTATAAGATATCACATTTTCTATCAGAAAAAGGTGTTGCTAGTATTTCTCAGTATTTCTATAGTGGTACTGTTGGAACCCTTAGAGATTGCACCATATAGTGAGGGACCAGGTCCCTCAAAGTCAACCATAAGGGGTCGTTTGGTGTGAGGTACTAAAACAAATAATCCTGGGATAAAATAATAGCCCCAGGATAAGTTTTTTGATGTATTGTTTGGTTGTCAATATTCGGGATAACTTATCCCGGGACTAATAAATAGTACCGGGATAAGTTATCCCACATATGTGGTGGTATAAAAATCTCAACACAATTTATGCTTGGGATAAACTATAAAATGACAAAATTACCCCTATTTTCTTTGATTATCAGTTTATATATATATATATTACTTCACTTTACTACTATATATAAGAGAGAATGTGATGTTTTAATAGTCCCCACATCAATTTTTTAATTATTTTATCCCTAATTTAAATTTTAATTACTCTACAAATTTTCATTCATTTTGATAAATTTGAACAATTATATGAGCTTATTAAATGCTACAAAAGTGATAACTTATGGAAAAATGATAGTGACACCATAAATACTATTTATACAATTAAGTTCAAAATTGATGCAAGGATTTATTGTCTTTCTATTTTGTAGAAATGTTAATTAATCGTACTTTAGATTTTTATTTTTCCTAACAAATATATCATGGACAAGTTATTAATGTATGTTGACATTCCCTTTCTAACTTAATACATGCTTAATTATTAAATAAAAAAATATTTTTACATTTAGCTAAAAATGTTTGAAAATTTAATTCTTTAAAAAATACAATTTGACTCTCCAAATATTAATGATACTAAATAATGAAAAATGAGAGTAATTCTTTTTCACATTTTTTGATGATGAATTTTTTTGACAAAAAAATAGTTTATCAATATTTTATGGAATTTAGAACAAAATAAGTAATTTAACATGAAACATTAGAGCTTCATACACATTTCAGAAATATCAACATAAATTTTTTAACATATATTTTTAGGGAAAAGAAACTAATAAAGTTAAAAAAAAATAGTAACTCTTTAATTTCTTTTGTATGATTTAATATGAAGGAAAATAATTAAGCTAAATATTGTGAAGGGTATTTTTGTAAACAAACTATCAATTATTAAAAAGAATGCAATGCATATTATTTTTAGTACCACAAACCAAACATCCACTAAATGTAATACTAGGATAACTAATCCCAGAATAATTAATCCTAGTATAACTAATCTAAGCATAACTAATCCCAACATAACTTGTATCCCAATCAAACGACCCTAAGAGATAGAATAGTAAAAAAAACTATGAGGTGCTGGAAAAAATAAAGGCAGTACAGGATGGTAAAAAAACAAGAATTTTATGTAGAAACCCAGGAAGGGAAAAACTACGGTTTTCCCTCACAAGCACCTCAGAAATTCACTATAATCAAACTCCTGATTACAGTCTAGATTTTAGCATACCTCTAGGCTCCTTTCGCTTGTAATAACTCTACTACCAGCTTATCCTGGAAACTCATCCAAGGACTTTCTAAGATGATTAACTTTAATCAGCCTCACACATAGGCAACTCTACCTAATTATGATGACAAGCCAACCATACTATTTTGAACATCAATTCACATTTATCATATTTAATTAGTGTGATTACCACCTGAATATGAATGTCCCCCCTATCATCATGTTTCCTCCATCATGCAACACATAGACTTGGTCCCTTATTGTTAATTGCAACAAAAGCCTCTGATTTCCTCGCTTTGTCATCATGCACCTTCATTTAGTACATTTGCATACTTCATCCACCTGTCAATGTGATTCCCTTCATTCATATATTCATCATATCACATAGTTCCCTCTCTTCTACATGAATAATTACATAGTACCTGGTCCTTACTATATGAAATCAGTATTCCACCTTTTGGCATCATTAAAAAGGAATAACAGTAAGCTAAGAGTATTGTTAAGTACAGGATAATTAACTCATGGCTAGTGGGACAACACAACCATGAAGAATAGGTTTTATAAGAGAGAACAAATTAAGCACACAAATCAAAATTCATTCATTGTTAAGCAGTTAAGTACTAATTCAGTATACTAAAACCAATCAATAAAAATAATTGTCCTTAAAACCCATATAATAATAACGAATGGAACTAACACTAGATTAGGTAAGAAGATAGGGATAGTAAAACTCAAGAGGAAGGAGGCTTAGGGGAAAGTGACTTAATCAACATTTCTATTCTATCATTTTCAACAACATGGGCATCTAACAACTGCTTAGTGAGTTTATTTACTTCTGCATTCAATTCATTCACTTCGCCAGTCAATTTTGCCACCATTAAATGTAGTTCTGCATTTTGTAATATCAGTGCTTCAGAAGCACCTGGTCCCTCAAAAGCAAGCAACTGATTTTACAACCATAAGTTCATTATCTTAGCATCTTTTGAATCTAATTTGATCCTCACTTTCTCTATTTCTTTGACTAAGCTTTCCTAAACAGCCAAAAGGTAAGATACTTGGGACACATTTCCCATTTTTCTTTCTATGCACTCATTTTCTACCAAAGTAGTTAAAGTGAACTTTTGTTTGGCTATTCCAGGAATTTTTCTAGTCCAAACTGCTCTAAAATGACCAAAGACCTTGTTCAGCAAGTACCCATAGGGCATTCCATGAATCACTTCTTTATCAAGAATTACTTTATTTATGTGTTCAATCATAAGAGTAGGTAGGGTAATCAATTCAAAGCTACTCAGGCATTCAATCAAGGACAGATCATCTCCAGATGAAGTGGTAGTCTTCCAAGATCTTGGAATTATAACTCTATTGATGAATTCAAATACCAGTTGAAACTCGCATGTCAAGAAATTTTTTTTCACTGCTGCTATAGATGTTCCACCCAACTTATTGGCATTGATCAGAACTCAGTGGTGGGCAGTTGCTTTACAATAGTCCTAACTCCAGTAACTGGTACATCTAAGATTTTTCCCAGTAGATATTCATCCAAATACATAGGCTTTCCTTGCACCTGGGAAGATAAGCTTATCCCATCTTTTAGGAATTATATGGTGTAGTAAAATTTAATGACGTCATTCTTAAAGACAATGGTGGATGATTCCTCAAACAAGTGTAACCAGTCTTGATGCTTAACATATTCAACCAATTTAATCATCCTTGGTTTCTCATAATTTATAGGCTCAACCACTGTTCCTGATAGGACTCTCTGAGTTTTTAGTATTTTATTTCTTTGTTTTCTAGCCACATCCTTTTCTCTTTTCTCATGTTGCTTTTCATAGGACAAATACTCACTTCCCCAACAATAATTTCTTTTCTCTTGGGGATACGTCCCTAAAAAATTTCCTTTCTTCTTACTACTAAATGTTTCTACCATATCTCAGTAGGACTGCCAAATTTTGAACTGGAGGACCTCGTCATTCCAACAATATGAACTTTCATCTTTCTTTTCTTAATTTCTTCAGCAATATCTGCAGTAATATATTTTTCCTGTCCAACCTCAACCACATCTTTCTTTTCTCTAATTTTTCTCTATTTCTTCACAGTATATCTTAAGAGTAGTTAATTCTCAACCTCCTCATCCTCCTTATTTGGAGTTGATAACACTTTACTTTCTTTATCCACTTCATTTATTTCTCCTATTACTTTTTCTTCTTTATTGGTTGAGATGTCATGTGCAAGCAGAAGTAAGTTATCATCCACCCATTTTTCATTACAAAAAAGATCAACCCTTTTAATATTTCTTCACCAAACAATTAAGAAAAAATAAGCTTTAAATCTAAGGAAGTAGAAGAACTAGGAACTTGTGGGATTTTAAAGAATTCATCTTTGACTGGTTCATGTCAAAATAGAGTTTTGAAATTCTACAGGTAGTTTTGGATAGTTTTAGAGCTTCTAAGAGACAATGAATTTTGGTTTGAGAAGATTTTAGGTCAATGTGAGATCCAAGACTTTGACTTGAATTTTTTACCAAGAATGGTTGACTACAAATTTCTTAACTAGAGGAGAATTCTTTGGGAACTAACATATTTATAGTTTTTTGTTTTTCCTTGGAAGAAGGATTTAGCTTAGGTTCTTGTTGGAAGCTTAAGATAACAACTTCGAAGTGCTTAGATGTGGTTGTAGAATTAGGAAATCATCCATTTGATTTTTCAAAAAAAATAGTGAGGGTAAGGGACCTGTTTGGTTCAGAGTAAATGATCAATTTAGGAAGATAAACTAAATTAGTTGAAGAAGAATGTGAAATAGTTTGATATGGTAATTTTAAAGAAGAGACTCTAAAATGACATTTCTAATCTAATTATTATGACTCTTCATTTTTCATAGGAGTTGATGGATTATACACAAATATGAGAAAACACATGGCCTTTTAGATAATTTTTTAAGATTGTTGAAGCCTCCTGTAGTGGTATTAACTTGAGAGATAGGACCAAGTCCCTTACTTTCTTGAATAAATTCTCAACTTATGTTTGTTTCAATAGAATTCTCCCAAAGTTGTCCCCATTGGTGTATACCTGCAAGAGTATAATACTGAGTGAGACCAAACTGCACTTACCTTATCAAGGATAACCGTCTCCTAAACATAGACAATTTTGAGGAAAAATACTTAATCATATGATTGCTTTGATTGATTGGATCAGTTCTGCTTTAGTCTTCCCCCCTGCAAACCCTTTTTATTGATTCTCTAGTTAAGCTAACATTAATAATTGGCACTTTGAATCATCATTATTCTCAATTGATTCTTCAGTCTTTTTCCTCCCATCTTCAGTAACATCACCCCTCTTTCTTTAATTCACAAATTACACCTTTTCTTACTCACTCAAATAAGCTAAGGACTAGGTTCCATTAGAGAACATAGCCAAATTTTCAAAAATTGAGCCATTATTATACATTATGACGGAACCACTCCTGACTGCAAATCCCTTTCTCAAAACTAGGACCAAAGGTCAGTTTTTGAATTTGGGAACCTACTTTAGCTTAAGTTCCAAATTAGAAGACAATGGTTTAATAAGATCTTTCTTGTTCCATCTATGTAGAAAATTCAATTTTTCATTTCTTAAGGGCTTAAAACCCTTAGGATTTAAATTTTCCTCCTGAATATATCTGATACTATTCTTTTTTCTCCACTTCAACTTTTACAATTTTCCTTTGTATGTCCATCTCCACACTGAGTACATGAAGGTTTGTGAGCCTTGTTCCTAGAAACATGATGATTTTTTTCTTCTAGAATAGGAGGTTGTGATTCTCCTTAATAATCAAGACCCTTACCATTATTTACACCTTTACATATTAAATTTGAAAGGATCTGTGTAGATGTAGTCCATTTAAGAGAACTTGTTAAGATCTTCTCTTAGACGTACTAGGTCCCTTTCTAACTCTTTATTTTTATAAAGTGTAGACAAAAGGTGTCTTTCAGAAACCTTCAATTTCTCTTCAAGTTTAAATTTAAGCTTTGAAGCTTCTCTCTTTTCTTTTCCATCTAAGTCACCCACCTTTTCGAGTTGGTCATACTAGTTTGATTTTTAGAATTTAATTTAGTGACTATTTCCTTAGTTTTATATAATTTGAAAGTTAAGACAATCAATTCTAGATCTTGATTTTCAACTTTATCTTCTAAAGCATTTTTCTTAGAAGTTTGATCACATAGAGTCTATCAACACACTAGCAAGATTCTTTATTTTCCTGGCAGAGTAGTTATCAAGATTATCTTTTATATATCTTTATGCTTTTCATCTTCATCAAATTTTATGGAAGAGTCTCCCTATCCTGCCAATGCTTGCTTTACTAAACCGCTGGATACATCCTTTTTTCTTGATTTTTTAGGATATTTTTCATTCCTATTGCTAAGCTGACCACCCTTTTTTACAGATCTAACAATTATCGTTGCCAAAAGTGCAACATCAGTGTCATTTTCACCTAGGTCAGACTCTAAAGCCTTCAAGGTCAGGAATCTATCATTTTTTGCTTCCTTTCTTTCCACCCCTAGTTCAGTTGTAACAGCTATTATGACCAGAACACTCTGGGTATGAACCTTTTAGATTAAACCTGCTCTGCTACCAATTGTTGGAACCCTTCAATCTACTTCTAGGCTCCTTTTGCATGTAATAACTCTACTACAATCTCATCTTGGCAACTCTACTAAGGACTCTCTATGCTAATTAGCTCTAATCATCCTCACACATAGGAAACTCTATCTAAGCACTTGCTATTCAAAGAGAAAAATATTGTTCTTAGAGCATGAGCAGTTCAATTACAAATATGTACTATCTCTAAAACAATTTCAATTTAAGCACTCATAAAGATAAGAACTTGAGCAGTGTTGAATGGGGTTTTTCTTCCTTTCTTCACTCTTTGTATTTGGCAAAAACCATTTGATAAAGTGGAGTCTCTTTCCTTTTATAGCTGAGTGATGATTAGCAATGAAAGATCATTGGATCAGCTATCCTAATCAGTATCACTTGCAAGTTTATTACACAAAGGGACAAAGTTGTGCAGACAATGCCTGCCAGTTGTACTGTACCTTTCATATCCAGGGACCTGGTCCATTACAGTAAGCTATTTATCATCAAAACTACATATAGCAGGTACCATGGTTTCATGAATGAGTATGAGGATGCAATGCTCACAACCAACCACAATGAGTATTTCCACAACCAACTACAATGAGAATTTCCACAACCAACCAATATACCATCACATGAGCCAAATATCCACTCATTATTTCCAACCTTTCAGGAAATCCAACATGATTCATATGCCAATAGAGTATGAATACATCATAATGCACACTTGGTACCACAATAAGCTTTTCATCAGATGAAACACAATTATTCTCATGTACGCAGTCTATCAACATCACATAGGATCCCACACGGTCACACATAGTACTTAATATAACAAATCAACCAATAACATCAGATATTGGCCTCTACACGACACAACTCAATTAGATAGCAATTTTTCATGATTAGTTCCCACACTCTTAACATGTTTTTGCATACGAATTAGCTACCCAACCCAGTCTATAAGACTTAAGCCATAACGTACCTCAAACGCCAAAATGATCTGCTACACTTCAAACCCCAAGCCTTACTCCTCATGAATGGCACCAAAATTAACTACAATATCAAAATATAAGATCTACACGTCAAATAGAAGGCAATGACACCCATATTGCCTAGTTTAAAGTGGGGGTCAAAATGGACCCCCAAAATAGGTTTTAGAAAAAAAGAGCAAAATCATAAATTTATTTCAAAAATATCTTCCCCATATTTTTATGAGTGTACAGCTGAAAACTCAAGAGAAAACGAGTTAAAAATGAGGTTCAAATCCAAGAAAAATCATTTGAATCTCTATAAGATAATGTCTATGAAATCCATTTAAAAACCAAGAAAAAAAGTTGTTTTGAAGAAAAAATTGAGGAAAACTCGTAATTATTGGATTAGGAATATTATTCAAGTAAAAAGGTGTTGAATTAGGGCTTCATTTGAAGAAATGCAATTTTGGCCCTTTGGGGCCAAAATCCATAATTTCCACTTTAAAATTTGAGTTAAAACAAGAATCTAATGTTAAAGATAGAAGAAATTAGTTGAAATGTGTGTAATGGAGCTTACCTAAGTTTAGAAATGGAGAAAGTTGCTTAAAACCACAAAACCCTAAGATCCAAGTCTCAAAAATGATGAAAAATACTGAAACATGGGTATTTATACTCAGTATCCACGATCGTGGAACACAGGTTGCAGTACCTCATCTGTCAGGGGTATTATTATCACGGGCAGGGGTTGCGATTACAACATCATGACTGTTGGCCTTATTGCGATCGTAACACTATTTCACGATCTTGGGTGCACCAGATATCTAGTGCACCAGCTGGGGATTTTGGACTATTTTAAGTCCCCGCGGGCCCCTCAAAATTCATATGGAATCTTGTGAATGCAAACGAACTATACTACCCTATCAAATTCGATTATTCAAACTCGATAGTGATATAAAATTTTCCAATTGACGTTGTTTTCTCCAAGTTGACCCCCGAAACGCAAAATCATAATTTTCCAAATAGAGGGTCGAAATGAGATTAAAAATCCACATAACCGGACCAAAGAGTTACCACCCTAAAATCAATGTTCCGAATCTGTAGGTGCAGTCCATTTTTTCATTCATCGCATGGATCAAGAGAAAACCATAGAAGTACATATTAAGGCTCTCGAAGCCACAAAAAGCAACAATATCATACATATGACACCAAAATGAATTGGGAATTATGCCAATTAACCCCATAACCCAAATTACCACAATGCAACCATGAGGAGGGGTAAAATAGTCAAATCACACAAAAAGACATATTTTATTAGTAGGTCATTACATCATTTGCACTAAAATTCTTGTTCATCCTCAAACTAAAGGTAAGAGAAATACATGAATTAATAAGTGGCTGGGGATAAGAATCACGCATATTAGACTCCACCTCCCAAAGAGCCTCATTTATGGGTCGATGTCGCCACTGAACCTTAACCATAGGGATAACTCTAGAGAGCAACCATCAAATATCCCTAGCCAAAATAAAGGCCGACTCCTCAACAAAAAACAACCACTCACCTAACAAAACTGACTCCCAACAAATAACATGAGGCACATCCAAAGTGTTATGGCGAAGCATGAAAACATGAAAAATTGGATGAACAACTAATAAGTTTGGGGGAAAAGTTAACTCATAAGCTATATCACCAACTGTTTAAAGAATCTCAAATGGACCAATATACCTGGGGCTATGCTTTCCCCTCCTTCCAAACCTCATCACAACCTTCATGGATGATACTCAAAGGAAACACAATCACCAACACCAAATCTCAAGGCATGAAGTCTACGATCTACATTGCCTTTTTGCCTACTCTGGGCTGCACAAAGCCTATCCTGAATGATCCAAAATCTATCCAAAGACTCACCGAACAAGTCCGTACCTTGAGGTCCAACATTAGAAACATCAAACCAACCTATTAGAGAGCGACAATGCCTACTATACAAAGCCTTAAAAGGAGCTTTATCGATACTGGAATGGTAGTTATTATTATATTAAATCTCTGCTAAAGCCAAATGCTGCTCCCACTGGCCAGCAAAATCCATCACACATGCACAGAGTATATCCTCCAACACCTGGGTAGTTCACTCTGAATAACCATCAGTCTGGGGGTGAAATATTATGCTAAGGTCAACTCGATTACCTAGCTCATCCTGAAAAGTCTTCCTGCAATGAGAAGTGAACATAGAGCCTCAATCTGATATAATAGACACCGACACACCATAAAGTCTCACAATCTTGGAAATACAAATACGGGCCAGCCTCTCAGCACTGAAGGAGACCTGCACCGAAAGGAAATGCACAGACATGGTCAATAAATCTACAATGATCCAAACACTATTAGATCCATATGAAGTATGGGGAAACTCGATCATGAAATCAATAGTGATTCGTTACCACTTCTACTCGGGAATGGGTAACTGCTGAAGCAATCTATTAGGCCTCAAATGTTCGGCCTTCACCTGCTGGCAACAAAGGCAATGAGATGCAAAGTCTGCTATATCCTTTCTCATACCATCCCACCAGTAATGCTTCCGCAAATCATGATTCATCTTAGTCACTCCTACATAGATGTAATACCTAGAATAATGGGCCTCTTTTGAAATCAATCTAATCAAATCACCCACTCTCGACATGCAAAGTCAACCTCTAATCCTTAAAACTCTATCGAAATCAAGTGAGGCTTCCTTAGGCTCACCAATCAACACCTTACCTCGAATCGATCTCAATCCTATATCATCAAAATGATGAGCTCAAATCTTCTCCACCAAAGAAGACCTCGAATCCCTAAAGGCCAAAATACACATAGTTGTCAAAATATCAAGCCTAACTATCTGGTTAGCTAAAGACTGAACCTGTAAAGAGAAATGCCTCAAAAGATATGCCAAGATGCCCATTTTAGTAGACTTCTAGCTCAAGGCATCTGCAAACAAATTATCCTTGGTCGAATGTTACAGAATAGTTAAGTCATAATCCTTAAGCAACTCAAGACAATGACATTGCCTCATATTAAGATCCCTCAAGGGAAAGAAGTACTAAAAGCTACGATGATCTAAGAAAAATCTCACAACAGACTCCATACAAGTAGTGCCTCCACAACTTCAAAGAAAAAATAACCGCGCAGAACTCCAAATACTGCGTTGGGTAATTCCTCTTATGAAGATTAAACTGATGAGAAGAATATGCAATCACGTTATCCTCCTACATCAATGCAATACCTAACTCAACTTCTGATGCTTAAAAAAAGATGGTGAAACCCACGACCTTCTTAGGCAAAGTCAAGATAGAAGTTGAAGTCAACAAATCCTTGAGCTTTTGAAAGCGATCCTCACAATCATCGGACCACTGGAATTTTTTTTTTCTGAACTAACTTTGTCAAAGGAACTGCAATGGATGAGAAACACTCAACCAAACGCCTTTAAGAACCTACCAAGTTGAAATAAATCTAAATCTTGATGGGCGAAGAAGGTCTAGCCCATCACGAACTGATGCAACCTTGGCTGGATCAATCATAATACCTTTCTTAGTCACTACGTGACCCAGGAAAGAAAAAAACTCCAACCAAAACTCATACCTGGAGAACTTGGCATACAACTACTAATCCCTCAATCTCTAAAGCATAATATGTAAATATTCCTTATGCTCAGCCTCACACTTAGAATAAAACAAGATATCATCAATAAATACAAAAACAAAAGAGTCAAGATATGGTCAAAACAACCGATTCATCAAATCCATGAATGCAGCTGAGGAATTAGTCGACCCAAAGATCATGACCAAGAACTAATAATAACCATATCGAGTATGAAAAGCTATCTTTGGAATTTTGAAGCTCGAATCAACAACTAATGATAACCGAATCTCAAATCAATCATCAAAATAATATGACACCCTAAAGGTGATCAAATAAATTATCAATGCGAGGAAGAGGATACTTATTCTTAACTGTCACCTTGGTCAATTGCCAAAAATCAATACAAATACATATAAACCCATTCTTCTTCTACACAAACAAGACAGGCGTACCCCAAGGTCACACACTAGGTCAGATCCCTTATAAAATAAATCTTGTTATTGGTCCTTCAATTCCTTCAACTCGATTAGAGTCATCCTATAAGGAGGAATAGAAATGGGCTTGGTGCCTGGCTCAACATTAATGACAAAATCAATATCACGATCTGGAGGCATACCTGGTAAATCAGTAGGAAACACACCAATAAACTCACGGATAATACAAATAGAATCCAAAGAAAGAGGTAAAGCAACACTGGTATTATGAATATTAGCTAAGTAAGAAAAACATCCCCTCTCAACCAATCAATGAGCCTAACTCTCTTATAACCTGAATGAATCGCATCCTTAAAATTTATACTTAGCACACCCGACAAAGCTAAAGTCATGATCTTAGCATAATGATCTAATACAGCGTGATAAGGAACCAACCAATCCATACCCAAAATAACATCAAAATCAACCATATCTAACTTAAGCAAATCTATCCATGTCTAACACCCAGCAAAAGTCACAACACAAGATCGGTACACCTAATCCACCACTAAAGAATCTCCATACACAAATAGGTATGGAAAGAGTCCCATTAACAAAATTAAAACCTAAAGCAAAATATGTAGACCCATAGGAGAAAATCAAACTAGGATCAAATTACCAAAATGCTAATCTAAAATAAATGGGGATGATACCTGTGGTCATAGCATCTGAAGCCTTTACCTCAGGTTTGAATAGTATAGCAGAGCACTATCCATGACCACCAACTAGCTGGGTAGCCCCGCAACTACCACCATAGGCTCCAATACCCCTACCCATCTCAGCTCTGGTAGAACCCCTACCTCACAAGCTAAAATAAGAGTAACTTTAATCATACGATGGGGACAACTCTTAACCAAATAGTCAATATCATGATACTCAAAGAAACCTCAACGACTTTACTCATTGAGGAAAGGTATCACTAGTCCTGAACGACCTTTCTGAACTACTAGACCAGAACACCCACGACCTAAACTCTACATGGATGGCTATACCGATCTACCATGATACCCATGATAACCTCTAAAATCTCTACCTTAAGAATCCTGACCTCTGAAGTAACCAAAATGGTGCACCTTCTTGGTGCCACCCTGAGATGGTCAAAGAACACCCTTAATCATCTTAGCATGATCCACTATACTCCAAAAGGATGCTCCAAATACAACCATCTGAGACATAGCTAACTAAAGAGAGATATTCAAACCCTTTAAAAAATTCTAAATCTTCTCATACCCAATGGAATACTGGTATAGAAATATATAGACAAGAAATGGAAGTGTGTCTTATAATCTACAATATTCATGGAGCCCTACTCCAAATAATCTAAGTCATCTCTTATCTTATCCCTCAGACTAAAGGCACAAATCTCTCTAAAATAGCCTCGATAAACCGATTCCACATTATCTTAGGAGAATCAAAAGGTCTACAACCAACAAGGAACCTTTACCAATATCAAATAGCATATCTTAACTAGTAAGTAGTATAATCAACTCTATACAACTCTAACAAATCCAAATTTTGCAACTTCTCTCGACAATCAATTAAGGACTCACAAGAATCCTCAGCCACCACACCGCTAAATCTAGGAGGACCCAAATGAGTAAATATCTTAAACCTCTTTTAATCCTCGAAATACATGACTGTAATCACAGCAATAGGAGGCATAGTAAATCTGGCGGGCTGATATCCTATCTAGGGAGCTAACATAGGTGAAGACTGAAACTGTGATCTCAAAACACCATACTCAAAAATCGATGTTGATGGAGGAATAATACTTGGGATCTGAGTAGTACCCAAAATAGAAGCAGGTGCAATTGGAGGATCCATATTTAGAACTGGAGGAACACCCAACATAACCAAAGAAGAACCCTCTAAGAGGCTAAGCAAATGCACCAACAACCCCTCTAAAACTAGAGTAAATGAACTGTGAGGAACAGGAACTGAACTTGCACCGTAACATGCTGAACCTGAGCTTCATGGGAGAGTCCCCTAGCACTCCTCTTAGACAGGGATGATCCATGAGCCCGTTCACTCTCTCAAGTCCATCCACAACTCGAGGCTCACCTTCTGGGTGAAGGCCCTACATCTCTACTCTCGCGGGACCTAATCAACACCATTGATGCAAAAAAAGTGAAACACAACTCAGATCACAATGTATAAAAGAAACTCCCACAATAAGGGATAAAATGAGGGATGTTTCCCAAAGAAAGCCTATAGACTCTCAAAGATAGATACGGACATCTACATACGAATCTACAATACTCTTTTAGGCATCCCATTCTTAAACAATTAAGACCAATAAACCTTGTGGCTATTATACTAATTTGTCATAACCCAAAATACAAAAAGTCATGAAGGCTCTTATCGCGGTGAACCTTGACAAGTAAGCCTATCACTAAAACTGATACATAAGAGAAAAAAACAATAGTACCTTAGGGTAAGGCTTCTAGAATAAAGACAAACCATGTAAGTATAATAATTGCAAAAAGAAACATAACCAACAATAAATCGATAACTCCCAAAACCTGATGTCAACAGTGTAAGAATATATTCGATATAACTCGAATCCAAATGAATTACACAAATGTCCAAAATATAAGAGAAACTCTATCTTCAAAATAAAAGTATAGATATAGTCTATAGAGAAAGGTATTAGAAGATATCAAGAAGCCTGAAAATCACCCACCTCCTTAGAAGCTCCAAATACAGTCTGAATCAAGCAATGCGGGGTATACCCAAACCAGAATCTATACCAAAAGGGCACAGTATAAGTGAGCACTCAATAGGTATCTTAGGCCGACTGAGAAAAGTAGAAAATAAAGCATACAAAATATATACTAGGGGAACATCACCTGCAATCAGAATATGTCCCATAATGGTATCCCACATCGCTTCCACTAATAGGTATATAGTATCATAAATATTGCAACAAACCAAAAAAGATCTCAACTATATAATATATCACATACAGGAAGAACAAGGAAAGATGGTGTGTGTATATATATATTCACACACATACAAAAGAACATCAAGTATAAGTATAGAAAAATATAACAATTAGATATGTAACAAGTCAAATAGAAATACAATCACATCACAAGAATAATGAAGTAGTTACATGATAATAATGATAATTATGATGATGATGATGATGCATGGGGTTGTCGCACAACCTCTGAGACTATTGCATATTCTCCATATATACTTATGGAGCTAAAGATTCCCAATATAGGACCCATTGAAAGGTTCGTTAAACCATATACAATTCATATATCCATATCTCTGCCTCAACATATCCCTCGGGGAGGGTTTTATACGATGTCATATTTTCTGTCATAAAAAGGTGTTGCTAGTATTTCTCAGTATTTTTATAATGGTACTATTATTTCATAAATGAGTATGAGATTTCAATGCTCACAACCAACCATAATGAGTATTTATACAACCAACCACAATGAGAATTTTCACAACCAACCAATATACCATCATGTGAGCCAAATATCCATTCATTATTTCCAACCATTCATGAAATCCAACATGATTCATATACCAATAGAGTATGAATACATTACAATGCGTACTTGGTACCACAATATGTTTTTTATCAAACAAAACATAATTATTCTTATTTATACAGACGATCATCATCACATAGGATCCCACATGGCCATACATAGTATATAATATATCGAATCCACCAATTACGTCACATATAGGCCTCGACATGGAATAACACAATAAAATAGCCATTTTTCATGATTAATTTCTACACCTTTAACATGCTTTTATATATGAAATAGCTACCTGGACCAGTCTAAAAGAGTTAAGCCATAACCTACCTCAAATGATGAAAGCTCTCTGTCAGTACCTGCGATCGTCGACTACAAGCTATGATCACGGTATCTCGTCTGTCAGGTGTATCACAATCATGGGTAAGGGTCGAGATTGTGACATCCTTATTGCTGGCCCTATCATGATTGCAACGCTATTTCGTAATTATGAGTGCACCATCTGGGGATTTTGGATCATTACAAGTCCCCACAGTCCCCTTAGGATTTTTTTTAAAATCCTAAAATGCAAACAAACTATGCTATAATATTAAATTAAATGCTCCATACTTAACAGTGATATCATATTTTCAAAAAGTCATTATTTTCACAAAGTTGACCTCCGAAAGCCAAAATCACAATTTTCCAAATTGAGGGTCGAAATGAGATTTAAAAGTCATATAACTAGACCCAATATGTTTCCACCCTAAAACCGATGTTCAAAATTTGTTGGTGTAGTCCATTTTTCACGAGTCACACGGATAAAGAGATAACTATAGAAGTCTATAATAAAGCTCTTGAAGCCACCAAAGATCACAATATCACACAAATGGCACAAAAATGCATTGGGAACCATGCCAATCAACCCCACATCTTTAGAAGGCCATAATGCAATTACAGGGAGGGGTAAAATAGTCATATCATACAAAAATACATATTTCACATATTTCATCAAAAGTATGCCATTACATAAGATGAACCATAAGCTTACCCATAGTACAACACTCTACTAATATCAGAATATTGAGGTTCAAGATTAACTAGACTATTAAAGGGTTTTAATATAGGATAAGGGATGTATAGGAACTATTCTAGCCATTACTAATAATTATCTTCCCTAAGCACTTTAATAAATCACACTATATAGTGAAATTCTCTCTAATAACCAATTTCTTACCATTTGTATCTTCTTACATCTTTTTTGTTTTTCCCCATATCTTTAAGCTAGTTCACATATAGGAAGGATGGAGTATTCTTAATCAACTTATGATTCACTTTTAATCAATTTGATTATTATTTTTTATTTCATTACTCCCTACCACCACACATAAACTTTTTCAAACCAATAGATACTATTTTGGATCATCACTTTCACCTTTTTCTTCTTCAATTCTATACTCCTTAACCATCTTAATTTTTAATTAAAGCTTTAAGGAGATTTGGATTAAATTATAGTCAATCAAAGAAGTGGAATAAGATACATATGAGTCTACCAATGAATATTCTAAAGGATCAACGAGGCTAGGTAATATTATGGAATAAGAGTAAATAAAAAGGGGTCCAAAACATTGCTATCAAAGAAAAGCCTATATAATCTCAATGGCTATCAAAGAAAAGACTATATAATCTCCAAAATCCAAGATTTTTTATGTTGCTTTGCACACACACTTACAAGTTATACACATCAATATTCAATGAAAAATATAATAAAAAACCTCACTCACATATGGGACATGCTCAAATCAAGTAAGATCCTTATAGACTTTACACCAAGCAATAACATGAATTTAGAATTAAGCCAAAATTGCACAAGAGTCATATAAATAAACCTTGATATCTAAAAAATAGACATTCAACACCGTATACATGCTTACACATTCAAAACCACTTGCATCATGTAATCATACATAGGAACTCGCAAGAACATCTTGTTTATTCCAAATTCAAAATTTTTAAAATTTACTCCTAAAAATGAAAAAGGGATACTCAGTTTAAAGGGCGCCTCCTCGAAAAAGAACAAAAAAGAAAAACCAAGGGGTAGTTGAAGTGTGCCCTGATAAGACTGATACCAACAAAACCTAAAACATAAACAAATAGAAAATCTTGTTGTATTTTTTTTTCAAATTTAGTCAAAACCTTAAATAACAAATAAAAATAGAAATCCTAGAACCGTACTTCACCCAAACCAATCAGAAGATTCCTAACCCCATATTTAAAATCATACTTTGTCCTCAATAAATAAATTCAAAGCAGAGATAGAAATACACCTTGAGGCCTCAAGGCCTAGCTAGTAGCATCATTAATCATTAAAGATGTTGGGTGGACACCACACCAAGGGTTTTACATGCTTCTTAGATTAGGACCTAGATACTCAGACTTTTCTTCAACTTGTGACTCAATAAAAAAAACAAAAGTGATATAAAAAGGAACACAAGAAAATAAAATACCTATCTTAACTTGGGTTTCCTCCCAAGCAGTGTCTGATTTAGTATCGCAACATGACCTACATCAATACTCTTCATCCATATTCCTTAAACCTTTTCCTCTTACTCGGAGGGTATTTTCTCACTCTTTTATGACCTCTTGAGTGTTTACTCTTAAGGTTTGCATATTTTTCGACAACAACCTTTTTAGGCTTGTTCTTATGTTTTTCAACTTTGAGCTTAGTGGATGGCTTGGGCCACTCTGTGAAAAAATCCAAAGAGGCCATTAGAGGCTTGCACTCTTCAACTCCGCACTCATCCCTTCTAAGGTTGTGATTAAGCATAAATCCTAATATTATGAGGGTAGATTCAGTGTTTTCTATGTCGTGAAGACCACGTAATCATCATTCAATCTCATAATTAGCATGCCCTCTTTAACATCAATCAGTGCTCCTCGCATTGCCAAGAATGTGTGCCCAGGTATGATTGGTACCCTATCATCTGCATCATAATCAAGAACAAGTAAATCAATATGAATAATGAACTTACCAACCTTAATGAGGACATCTTCAATGATTTCTTTGGTATACACTCTTGTTCTATCAACCATTTTGAGCACCATAAAACATAGTCTCGACTTCCCCAATCCAAGAGTATTGAACATGGATAGGGGTATAAATTTTATGTTTTCCCTCAAGTCACTTAAATATTATAATATATCACTCTCACCAATTTGTATGGGAATGGTGAAGTTTCCTGGGTCCTTAAAATTCTTTGACACCTCTCTAATCACAATTGAGCTGCACTTATTAGTAAGTGATACAATCTCAATATCCCCCAACTTCATCTTATTGGACACCACATCCTTCAAGTACTTCTTAAATTTAATATGAAGTTCTCTGAATGTGCCAAAGAATTTCTTAAAACAAGAATCCTCCTTGGCCTTTTGAACTCTTGAGGCAATAGTGGTGGTGATATATCTTGTTAATGATAAGCTATCATTATTTTTAGGAACTCAAACTTTATCATCTTTGGGTGAAACTTGCTTCTCCTCTACATGTTCTGGGACTAACTCTTCCTGTACCTCTTGATTTTTCTTTAGAGGTTTATCAATAAGGTCTATCTCTCTCATCAAGGAGCTTGCCATTACCTAGTTAGGATTCTCCATGTCACCAGGAAAACCCCCTTGAGGTCTTATATTCTGGTCTTGAGCTAACTACCCTAGCTATGTTTCCAAGTTCTTTTGAGCAAGTTGCTGATTTAGAATTTCTACAACGATTTTTTCTTTCTTAGCAAGGATTTTCTGCAAGGTCTCTTCAATATTACTAGTCTACTTGTTTTGTTGCTTCTAAAACTACTGAGTCTGAGCATTATTATTGCATGATGAGTAGTTGGGTTGACTCTTCCACTTAAAGTTGCAGGCCTTACCATAATTCAAATTTACCTTCTATGCATTTCCCACAATGTTCACTGACTCTGGATTCACTCCACATTAGTCTACAAAGTAACTACTAATACCATAAATCTCTCACCAAGATGAGGTCTACTGAATTGTATGTTTTTATGTCTGAGGTTGGTTCACACCAAAATTACTGAACTGTGTCATCATTTGATTTGTAAAGATAATAATTGAGTGGCCAAAGTTGTGACACTATCCACCTCAATCATCCGATGGGCTTCTTCACTTCATTTCTGGACATATCACCCAATTATTCGGGATTACCTTATGCAATGCAGTTTAACAAAGTATACAACTCATCATAAGTTTTCTCCAAGTCTTGACTACCTGCAGTTGAATCTAACAAATTTTTTATGGTGTGATAAAGAGCTTCAACAAAAGTGTGAGCCCATTCCTCGTTAGTTAGTTGATGGTGCGGGTAGTCCTTAAGAAGAGATTTGAACCTCTCCCATGCATGATATAAGTTCTTATCTGGATTTTGCTTAAAACTTAAAATTTCATTGTGTAACCTTGTAGTCTTTCTAGATGGGAAAAATCAGATGAGGAACTTCTTCGGCAGACCATCCCATGTAGTGATGGAGTTTGAAGGTTTTACTTTCAACCATTTCTTTTCTAACCCCAAAAGTTACAAAGGGGAGATAGTAAGCCTCATGTAGACATTGGAGAATCTAGTAGAGATAAAAGTATCATTGATCTCCAAGAAGTTTTGTAGATGAACTTGAGGATTCTCATGTGATTGGCCTATGAATTGCCCACTGCAGTGCAATAATTGCACCGTATTCTATTTGAACTCAAATCTACGTCCATGTTTTAGTATGCGGATGGCAGAGAAAATGTTGGTGGTGAGTGTTATTGCCACTTTGCATACTGTAATACGGCTGGATGATCTTAAGTCATTGGAGCAATAATAGCTTCTTCATCTTGAACTTGCGATATTGGATTGAGAGGTACTACTTCTGTCCGTAGCTGATGTAAGCATCACTGCAGTTTAGGATATGTGTCTATCAAATCCCTTTCCCTTGCCAGCTTACCTGAGATTAGACATAAGCCTGCAATTTCAGAAGTGCAGACCAAATTGTTAACAATTAATACCAAAATAGAAAAAATAAAAGTAAGAAAGTTGCATATTTTTAAGTCCCCGGCAATGGCACAAAAACTTGTTGCGTCCCAGCACACACATAAGTGTAAGTGGTTACCCAAGTAGTAAAGTGGCCTTGAAAATCCAACTATCAATACCACCGGGACTTGTACTAAAAAGCAATCTAATTCTACCATTACTAAAGAGATTAAACAAGTTCTAATTATAACCGAGAGTTTAAAAGTTGAGAATTCAAAAGTAATTGTAACCAATTTGATAATGCTAAGTGTTAGAGACATTAATAGGGAGAAATATAGGGTCAAGGACTAAGAATAATCCTACTTAACTATACAATCTCATTAACTTAGATAATTATGTCGGTTGTTGATTCATCGGGTTAATAACATAATTAGGGAATGGCCATCCTCTAATCATCTATATAATTTAGCCCTACAACTACATCATTGAGTGGGAATGTATAAACTAACTTAAAATCATTTATATATCTTACCGTATATGAAACAAATGGGGAAAATTAGGTATATTCCTATCCTAACCACAATTCTTAACTCCAATCCCTTGAATGTTAGAGATTGCACTCCATATATCCCTTAATCTAATCTATTGTCCCTCCATCTGATTTTACAATATAAATATAGGTTTATCTTAAGGGTCACAAATCCGTAGAATAGTTATACCAAGTACAAATGAATAACAAAACATGATAATTAACTTAAACAAACTCAATTGAAAGAGTACGTATTCATATTCTTGTCCTCAACCCTAGAATGAGGTTTAGCCACTCATGGATTTACAATGAATCACAAGATTGAAATTCATGTATAAACACTACAAGTAAACTAAATAAAAGATAAAGAACCCTAATTGCAGCATCCTCAAGCGTATTTCCACTCTTAAAAGTGGCCTAGTATCTATACAATGAGAACAAAGTGTTTTATTTATACTAGGAGGGAGTTTGCCCGTTTTAGTGCCTTGAGGGTAACTCTACAACATCATAAAACCTTGTTATGCTCCTAAAAATTGCTTCTAACATCTCAAATGGTGTCCGTTATCATCAACTAACACGAATTAGTGCACACAACACAATAGAGTTCACCAACATACACTAAAACAACACCTACCTCAAGCCAATAACACTAGTTTTCTCGTCTAAGCTATAAGTGATCAATCAACTAGTAACACTAGTTTTTTCATTTAAGATCTAAGTGATCAATTTGATCCTGAACTTGTTTGAGACACACCTTAAACATTTTAAACATGTAGTTTAACACATATATGCTTAAATAGATAATTCAGAACTTATTACCCAAACAAGAAGTCCTAAAAACTCGGCTAAACATATGTGGATAGTGACACGTAGGTACATAAATCTACCTAAGATCACTTGAACTTCTTGCATTATACCCTCCAACTTCTTCACATAGTCAGAAATTTCACTAAAACCATTTCTTGTAGATATCAAATAAACAAAAAGAACCTAAAGACCATAATTCATACTCTTAATGAAAAGGAAAATTATCTCGTCCTTAGTAGTCAACAACTGAGTGGTATAGCGAGACAAGACATGGAACTTAGCCTCATAGGATGAAATTGACATGTCTCCCTGCTCCAATTCTAAGAACTCATAATTTTTGTAATCCTGAAGTGCATGAGGCGAAGACTTTTCAAAGAATAAGGCATGAGACCACTCTTAATTCAATGAAGAGAAAATTTGTGATAGCCATTCTACATACCCCCTCCACCATTGCTTATCATCTTTCCCCAACAGAAAAATATCAAACTCTACTACATGTTGCTTAATAATACCCATCTTATATAACCTCTCATAATAGTAAATGATGAACTCAAAAGAATGCCCAGACTCAGTACCCTAGAATTTAGGTGGTTTCATCTTAAAAGATTTTGTCAACAGTTTATGTTTCGTACTAGTCATCAATAAACCAAAAATAGTATGAGGAAAAACATCGATCATGGAAGCTTCATCTACTCAAGAAGGCATAACAACAATAGGCTTAAGACCCAGTGGTTGTAGCTCCAGTCCTCGCCAATCCACTCAGAAAATCTAGCACCTAATGATGAACCTCCTAAGACATAGGGGTACTCCTACAACCATGGTTGGTGCTGCCACCTTGGGCTCTACCCCTTGCTTCTGTACTGCTTCCCTTTCCTTAAGATTGTCATGACACAAATTTTCAAGTCATGATGGCGCCTACCATAACCCACCAGTAGGCAGGCCAATCCGTAGTCTGAAATGGCTAGTAACAGACTACTTAATAATATAAAGAAAAGAATGTGGAATATATGAAATAAAGATCAAGACATAGAAGAATCCCAAGACCCGGTGGTATCAAAACAAGATCTTCTAAACATAATAAGAGTACAAAAGTAATATATCAAGGAGAAAATCTCCAAATACAACATAGAAAGATAAGAAATACTCCAAATATCAGGAGCTCACTCTAAGTCTCCGAACTAGGGATGCTCCACATGACGCACACATCAATGATGATAACCCATACTATGATCTGCAGGCTGCAAAATTGTAGTATGAGTACCAAATAAATGGTAGTCAGTAGGCATTTGGCAAACGAGCTCCAAAGATAATGCAGATATACAAAGCATATAAATAGAATAAAATCTACAACCAAGAGTCCAGAAATCATATAAAAAATCAATGAGGATAATAAAGGACAACTATCCTATTCATGTCCAAAAGTCTAACATGACAAGACTAAGGAAGTATCAACGTGAACTATCTATTCCTGCTGCATTCAATCTATGATAATACTATACTTTATATCCCTGTCCAACATACAAATAAAGGGAGAAAGAAAGATATAAAGTAATATACAAGGTGAAGAAATGACTATACAATATGAACAACGAAGGAAGGGATATACTACAGTACTATAGCTTTATATAGCTCTCTCTCTATATAAATATGAGGTTATCTCAAAGCATAACCTTTATCATCATATCTTTAGTCTATGACCTCATTATAATACTATCAGGATTTAATTACTATCATATTCAGGATATTTAACCCACACGGCTAGACATGAATAATCGTGCACAATAAAATGATCATAAGATAGAAGAGGCCGAAGACATACCTCGATCCTGATACTGAATAATTGACCAATCTATCATAGGCTAGACATACTAATGATAATAATGATAGCAATAACATTGTAAATAACTGGCTACACCGGACAACCAAATACCTAATCGAGCCTATGCATACCACCACCACCCCAAACTCAGAAGGATTAGTTAGTATACAACAACACAAGGCATTTTCTTCACCCATATCTATGCAACCATCCCATACCGACTAATAAATATAGGTGCATACTAGTGATAGGTAATGCACATGTAGGAATGAATGCAAAATACATAATTTATATAACAAATGATCATAACTGTCCTTATCAGGACCATCGTTATCATCATCAACCTCCAGCCTTGCCGGGCATCAATATATCATTAATATATCCTTTGACCCTACCGGGTCTCAGCATCATCACAATAGTATCCTCAGGGCTTGTTGGGTATCAACATCATCATAATAGTATTGTCCGGCCTTGCCAGGTATAAATATCATCATAAGTGTATCCTCCGACATTGCCAAGTATCAATATCATTATAATAGTATACTCTAGCCTTGCTTGGTCTCAATATGTCTTTATACTTTTATATAATTAATTCTTATGTTCATTTATATAAATTTTAAAGCATTCAAGTTAGATTTATGAGAAATAAAATAGACATAACTAAACACATGAAATCATCAATAAATATAATAAAAATATGAGGTACCACGAACTTTGTCTCAAATATATTAGAATCAATTAATTGCAATAGGAGTTAAGCTTGTTTAACCTTTTTAAATATCACACATAATTTTCAAGCAATATAATTTTCACATGTTGGCATATCGATTGTGAAGAAAGAACTGATAACGCTCAAATTACACTATTGAATGGGTGTAAGCGATTGTTGTCAATATAAAACCCAACTAGGTTGGGGTCGAATCCCACAGAGAATAAGGTGTGAACTCAAGTTGTTTACAATATAATTTACTGATAGTTTACTGTTTTCTGAAATGGGGGTTTAAGTTTTGCAGATAATTATTTATCACTTTGAATTTAATGTTTGTAACCAAGATTTTATGAGATAACAAGGATTTTGTTCACTAGGACTTACGGAACATGACAGATGCTACCATTAACTCAAGGTTGTCACGGTGGTTAGGATGACAAGCTATCTTTTTCGATGATATGCTCAAATTTCTCTCGACCTATTCGAGTGTCTAATTTCCTAATCCTCTCGGACTTAGGGAATCGCAACTCACTGCCCAAATTTTACCTTAGGTTAATCAAGCTTGTTACAATGCTAATTATTAAACGAAGCTTTTTCGAGTCCCTATTGATAATTCACTTCCTACCGTTTATGATTTCTTTCTCAAGCAAACCAAAGTAGGTACGCCTAATGTTTGCAACCAACAGACATAAATTCTAATCTCATAATTACAAAGAAATCCTAACACCTATTAAACCTTGAGTAATTAATTACCACCTTATAATGACCTAATCCTAGATCCCATAATCCAGGTTAAAGGTGTTCAGCCACTCATGATGCAAGAAATAAGCACACAAATTGAATTCAAAATTGAGAAGATTAACTTACAATAATGAAGGAAATCAAAAGTGAACTTGTAATTGAATCACAAAGCAAACACTGAAATATTGGTTTAGAGAAAGAGAGAGAGAAAAGTCGTATATGGTCAATATGTCAATGGTTGATTGATAAAAATCCTCCTAAAAATCCTGAAATAAGGATTTAAATAGTTAACCCTAAATAAGGAAATAAAATTAAAGTTTCTAATTTTTCGGAATAGATGACGGCTCCCGTGACGGCCTATCATGATCTTGACGGCCTGTCACGAACGTTGTCAACTTCTCTACAAATTCATCTCCTGCTGCCTAATGTTGACAACGATGGTGACACCCTATCATCATCTTGACGGAGTGTCATGATTGCTGTCACAAAAAATTCCTGCAGCTTTACATCTTCTGTTTAAGGTTGACGGCATCCGTGACAGCCTATCACCAAGCTGACGGCGTGTCATAGATATCGTCATCCACACTTAGCTCTCTATTTCCTTCCAATTTTATGCTTTTTGCTTCCTTTATTTGTGGTTCCCCCTCTCATCTACTTTTGCTGCCAAATCAAAGTAAAATAATAAAAAATGACTACCGTTGCTCAAGACTTCGCAATTATTTAGAGTTAAAAGCTTAAAATGTGTTAAGATGGGATCCCACATCAACACCCTCAACTTAAAAAAATGCTTTTCCTTAAGAAACCATAACATAACTAAGGGTATTCAAAGTACAATTCGCCATCTAACTACTCATATCAATTGAGAATACATGCACTATCTCCAAGGTCAATCAAAATAAGAGCAACTATGTCTATTATTGAAAACACCCATGCAACTCACAAGGATCAAGATATGACAAAAATTCCAACAATAACAACCCAGTACACCCAAATCACACTTATTCGAACAATACATTGATTAGCAACATACCTAGTGTGCCTTCGTAACAAAGAAATCCCTTTTTCACTTATATCCGAATTTATAAACACAGGGATAAACACAAGACTAACTCTCAGAACAAAGTTCCATCATTGCGCATCAAATTCCATAGGCTTGACCTTATAGTCAGTACCCAAGTCTTCAGACAGTTCAGTTAGGATCACTATAGGGCTTTTCTTAAGCTTGTAACGTAGGCTCGGGGCTGGTATGATATTCATGGATATTTCATAGTAAATATGCCTCCTTAACACTACATTAAACTCTTAGGGTTTCAACTCTCTCGGGGTTTCAACTCTTAACCCTTCTTTTCTTCCCTCTATTATTGATCATGCATGCTCAAGATGGATACGGTCTTTTCATTTATCAGATTATCTTTCTATAATTTCACATATTTGTCTCTTTTCTTATTTCTGTTTCATCGCACCCAACTTTTTATTCATCCTTCTTATTCTACCTCTGTTAATACATAGATTGCATCACGCACCCCTACAATAGCCACCCTCAGCTTAGGTAATTTGCCTAAGTCAAGGTGCACAGTGTCCAAGGAGGACAAGGGCCAAGATAGGTTCATGGTGATACAAACGGGAAGATAAAAGGGGTTAAAGAAAGAAATAGGCTATTGAGGCTCAAATAGGGATCAAGGGATCTTATTCACATTGGGAAGGTCATTTAGGTTAAAATGGGCTAACATGCAAAAATGGCCTATGATCCTTTCCTAATGCCTATCCTATAACTATTGCACGACTAACAGGGCCAGTTCTAGATTCAACGTACAACGGGAACTGAGTAAGACCTTACACACACATGGAACACAAGTATCTTGCATATCACTACTTTTTCGGTTCATGCACTTGTTTAACACAGGTTATTTATTTGCCATACTAACACCATAAAAAGATACACAGTGGTCACAATGGATGCAACTCACACAGTACACAGTAGATCAGACCACTGGATAGGTACTCAAAAATCACAAAATAAGCTAACTGGCTCAAGTACTTGTACTACTCCTAATTATCTACAGAATATGTTACAACAATAATTTACCCTACACCCTTAACTTAAAATCAAAAATAAGATACACTAAGGGTTAGGGTATTCCTGAAGATAGTCAAGAACATGGATCCTAGGTCTTCTACCCTGTGACTGCATCATCTGTTGTCTTCTCCCTATCAGGAGAATCTGGCTTTATAGTGGTTGGATCCTATCTAGATAAAGCACCTTCATCCCTAGCTCTGATGGATGCCACCCATTTCTCAGTATCAGCCAGGGACTCCAATCTTGCTTTTTTCACCTCCTCCTTCTCAGCCTTCTTTTTTGCCTTCTTTTTTGCTTTTCTTTCTTCCTTACTATCTAGATCTTCTCTCTTATTATTGCCATTCTTTCCCCATTTT
This sequence comes from Capsicum pubescens, assembly GCA_030864215.1. NCBI lineage: Eukaryota > Viridiplantae > Streptophyta > Magnoliopsida > Solanales > Solanaceae > Capsicum > Capsicum pubescens. The sequence continues at coordinate 193,179,207 of CM061548.1, read as the reverse complement.
TTATTCTTTTTATTTGGGGAGTCTTCAGTGAGATCAAGTATAGGAATTTCTTTCTCAATTCTTCCACAGCCAGAACTGTTGGCATCATAATTTGGTGTTGCAGCATCATCCCAACATCAGCCATTACTTTATTCAATGTAGCCCTGAATGCAGCAATATCAGCACCTGTCATCTTCTTTTCCCAAGCATCGAATCTGTTCTCCAAATCTGCAACTCTCCGTTCCACCTCCGTAAGGGAATAATTTTGCTGTAACCTGGGTTCGTGACTTTATGCGAATGAATCCACCTGACTTATAAGGGTCAAAAGTAGGTGAGGCCCCACAAATATATTTATATAAATTAAGAAAGATCACTCAGATTATGCACGTAACTGAGGAGGAGAGTGTTGAATTGGCTGCCTATCGAATGAAATATGTTGCTTATGATTAGATCGAGATGTGGAGGACTAGTAGAGGGGAGAATGATTCTCCTGTGACTTGGAAATTATTCCAAGATGCTTTCTTAGACAGATTCTTTCCCTCGGAGATAGAGAAGCAAAATTAAAAGAATTTATGGACTTAAGACAGGGCCCATGACAGTTAAGGAGTATTGCCATAAGTTTAACCAGTTATCTAAGTATGCTCCCAGTATGATGGCTAATTCTAAAACTAGTATGAGTAAGTTCTTGGCCAGTGTATCTGGTTATGTTGTGAAAAAGTGTAGATTCTCTATGCTTAATAGGGACATGGACCATTCAAGACTAATGGTTCATGCTCAGCAGATTGAAGCGGAAAAAGTAAAGGAGAGAGAGAGTGAGAGGGAATAAGAGAGTTAGATTAGAGCAATAGGGGTATAGTCAAGATAGATTTTATAGAGGAATCCACCCTCAGTGTTAGATCCATTCTCTTGTGCCAGCGCCTTTATCAGCCAGTACTCCTGCATTCAGAATTAGGCCGGAGCAGGGTAATAGGCCTACTATATCCAGGTCCCAGGACAATGTAAGTAACATACCTCATCCTCTCCCATGTTTGAAGTGCAGTAGAGACCATCTTGGTGAGTGCTTAGTTGGTCAGAGGGGTTTTTTTGGTTGCGGTAAGTTTTGCCATAAGTTCAGAGATTACCCATATACTAGACAGGGGAGTCACGATATTTGACCTCAGAGTCAGAATATTAGTGCTCCAGCCCCTGTAGTTTGTCCTACTCTTCTTCAGGGTTCCTCATCTAGTACTGCAGGTGGTCAGCGACAGAATTAATTTTATGCTATACTACCCCGCTAGGAGCAGGAGGATTCTCTAGATGTTGTTACTGATATGCTTCGTGTATTTCATTTCAATGTGTATGTGTTGATAGACCCTGGGTCAAGTCTTTCTTATATGACTCCACTGGTGGCTGTGAATTTTGAAATCTATTTTAAAAAGATTTTTGAGCCTTTTCTAGTCTCTACACCAGTGGGTGAATCTGTTGTTGCTAAGCAAGTATATAAGAAGTGTCCTATCACTATTCTTAATAAAGTCATGTTTGCATATTTGATTGAGCAAGACATGGTTAATTTTGATATTATTCTTGGTATGGATTGTCTTCACTCTTGTTATGCATCTATAGACTGTCGTACCCGTGTAGTCAAGTTTTAGTCTCCCAATGACCCAGTCTTTGAATAGTTCAGAAATTCTGTATCTCCTAAAAGTCATTTCATATCCTATCTTAAAGCTAGGAAATTGATATCCAAGGGTTATATCTATCATTTATTCCAAGTTAAGGATACTAAGTCTGAGACTCCGACTATTTAATCTCTTAGTGTTGTCAATGAGTTTCCTGATGTTTTCCCAGAAGATCTCCCATAGGTACCTCCTGATAGAGAGATAGAATTCAAAATTGATCTTCTCCCTGATACACAATCTATTTCTTTTCCTCCATATCATATGGCCCCCGCAGAACTTAAGGAGTTAAAAAAGAAACTCAAAGATCTTCTTGATAAGGGTTTTATAATGCCCAGTGTGTCTACCTGGGGTGCACCCATTCTATTTGTGTGAAAGAAAGATGGTTCATTGTGCATGTGCATTGACTATCGTCAGCTTAACAAGGTCACATCCAAGAACAAGTACCATCTTCCTAGAATTGATGACCTGTTTGATCAAATGCAAGGTGCCAGCTATTTCTCGAAAATAGATTAGAGATCCGGTTATCACCAACTTAAAGTCAGAGCATGTGATATTCCAAAGATGACTTTCCGCACTCGTTATGGTTATTTTGAATTCTTTGTCATGTCCTTCGGGTAAACGAATGCCCCAACAACTTTTATGGACCTCATGAATCGAGTGTTTAGACCGTACCTAGATATGTTCATTATTGTGTTTATATATGATATCCTTGTATATTCCCAGAGTGAAAACGACCATGCAAATCATCTCCAAATTGTCTTGCAAACCCTTAGAGATCAACAGTTGTTTGCCAAATTTGGCAAATGTGAATTTTGGCTTTGGTCAGTTGCCTTTTTGGGTCATATTATTTCTTCTGATGGTATTCTAGTTGATCCTCAAAAGGTAGAAACTATGAAAAATTGGCCTAAACCAATTTTCCCATCTGATATCAGGGTCAAATTCTTGCGAGAAGAGTTTTCAGGAGTTGAAGACTCGGATCACTTCATCCCCTATGATGACCCTGCCTAATGGTGTAGATGATTTTGTGGTGTATTGTGATGCTTCCAGAATTGGTTTGGGTTACGTATTGATGTAGAAGGGTAAGGTTATAGCCTATGCCTCCAGGCAGTTGAAACCTCATGAAAAGAATTATCCGAACCATGACCTCGAGTTAGCTGTAGTGGGTTTTTCTTTGAAAATCTGGAGGCATTATTTGTACGGTGTTCATATTGATGTCCTTACGGATCACAAGAGCTTACAGTATGTGTTCACTCAGAGAGAGTTGAATCTTCGGTAGAGGCGATGGTTATAATTACTGAAGGACTATTATATGAGTGTGTTGTATCACCCGGGCAAGGCCAATGTAGTAGCAGATGCCCTTAGCAGATCATCCATAGGTAGTGTAGCATATGTAGAGGAAGTAAGAAGAAGTTAGCTCATGAAGTGCAGCGTTTAGCTAGGTTAGGTGTTAGATTTCTTGACTCAACTGAGGGTAATATTTGGGTCCAAAGTAGTTTCGAATATTTCCTAGTTTTGGAAGTGAAGGAGAAGCAGTATACGGATTCTCATTTTGTCGAATTGAAAGAATCAGTTAAAGACCAAAAGGTGGAGGCTTTCTCCCAAAGGGGAGATGTTGTTTTGAGATTTTAGAATAGATTGAGTGTGCTTGATGTTGATGATCTGAGGCACAGAATTATGACTGAGGCGCATGGTGTGCGGTATTCTATTCATCCCAGTGCTACCAAGATGTACCATGATTTACGAGAAATTTATTGGTGGAATGGTACGAAAAAGGATATAGCAAAATTCGTAGAAAAGTGTGCAACTTGCCAGCAGGTAAAGATAGAGAACTAGAGACCCGGTGGTGTGATGCAAGAATTTAACTTTCCTACTTGGAAGAGGGAAGTGGAGAATATGGATTTCGTGACTGGTTTACCTCTCTCTCATCATCATCATGATTCTATTTGGTTCATTGTAGATGGGTTGACTAAGTCAGCACATTTCCTACCAGTACATACATCTTTCACCGCGAAGGACTATGCTAAGATGTATATTTGAGCGATAGTAAGGTTTCATGGAGTTCCATTGTCTATCATCTCCGATAGAGGTACTCAATTTACTTCTCAGTTTTGGAGAGCCTTTCAGAAGGGTCTCATCACCCAAGTTCATCTTAGATACACTTTTCATCCGCAGACAGATGGTCAGGATGAGAGGACTATCCAAACTTTGGAGAATATGTTAAAGGATTGTGTTCTTTATTTCAATGGAAGTTGGGATGAACATTTTTCGTTTATTGAATTTGTTTACAATAATAGTTTTTATGCTAGCATTTGAAGCTTTGTATGGGATAAGATGTAGATTGCCTATATGTTGGTTCTAAGTGGGTGAAGCTGCTGTGATTGGACCTGGTGCTGTATTTGAGGTTTTGGAGAAAGTTAAGTTAATTCGGGAGAGGTTAAAGACAACCCAGAGTCGTCAGAAGTCGTATGCATATGTGAGAAAAAGAGCTCTTGAGTTTGAAGTTGATGATTTGGTGTATTAAAAAATTTCACCCATGAAAGGGGTGAAAATTTTTGGAAAGAAAGGGAAGCTAAGTCCCATATATGTTGGACCTTATAGAGTTTTGAATCGTGTTGGGAAAAAAGCTTATGAGATTGAGTTGCCTACAGAGTTGTCAGCTGTCCATCCTATATTTTATGTTTCTATGCTCAAGAAGCATATTGGAGACTCTGTTGTTGTTGATCTGTCGAAAATTTGTGATGTTCAGAATATCCTTTTGTATGATGAAATCCCGATTGAAGTCCTAGATTATCAAGTTCGTAGACTATGGAACAAAGATGTTCCCTTGGTTAAAGTTCTGTGGCGAAATCAATCAGTAGAGGGTGCCACTTGGGAAGCAAAAGCAGATATATGATCTAGTTACCCTCATCTTTTCTCTGCGAGTCCAAATCAAGCTGAAGGTACTATTCCCCATATTCAGTCTCCTTCTAATCTAATGTATTCAGCTATATGGTTATTCTCTCTATGGTTCATCTATTTGGTGAAGTACTCAAAAGTGTAGAATAAAGTGAACCCTTAGGTGTGAGTCGTTATATCTATACGTCCTCATTTTATCTTGTTCTTTTCCTATCTGGCAACATTCGAGGACGAATGTGTCCAAGGGGGAGATATTGTAATACCCCGATCATTTCTTAAGCCTAAATTTGTCTTTTTAGTGGATATGTATGACTTACAAAGTGATTTATGTTTAAACCATGTTTTATTTATATAATTTCTACTTTTTTTCCTATAGATCATGGAATAATCTTTTCATCGATACTAATTTCATTGAAATCCGACTTCGGACGAGGAAGTTATAGCTATTTTACTCAGCGATATCGGATCGCCCAGGTCTGACGGTCGACCTAGCGGACCGTCAGGTCCCTGGTGGACCGTCAAGTTCCCCGTCAAGCCAAGGCAGTGACTCTTTTTTCATTCCATTGTGCGATGGCCAATTTGGTCGACCGTCAAAAAGTTAACGGACCATCAAGGGGCCTGTCAGGTCGAGACAGAATGTTTGGTTTCTGGCCCTTGAGTGACGGATGACTTGGTGGAACGTTAGTTTCCTGATGGACCTTCACTTCGACTATCATGTTGAGGTAGACCATTCTAGTTTTGGCACTCGAGTGACGGACGATCTGGTGGACTATCAGGAGACTTGACGGACCGTCACATCGACTGTCACAGGCCCCGATAAGCAAATTTTAGCTTTTTCAAAAGGGCATTCTGGTCATTTTCGCCCCATATGGTCTTATATATATCCTAGTGGAGAATATCCATTCATTTTTTCTCCTTTATTCTTCCAAGAAACATCTAGAAGTTAGGGTTTCTTTCAAAACCCAAAAATTCAATCTTCTTCCAAGAAAAATCAAGAATCTTCCATAGAGATTCAAAGTGATCCAAGAATCAAGCTTTCCTAATTAAAGGCGTCAAGAAATTTAGCTCAAGAATTCTATAAAGAAGTTTATATCAAGTTTCTACGTCTCCAAAAAAAAATCATAATCCAAGGTATGTGGGGCTTGAACAAGAACACTCCTTTCGTTCTTGTGCCTAAAGATTTACTTTCTATTATTGATTTACATGATTTTGCTAGGGGGTTTATACCCAAATTTCTTTATTTATGATTTATGATATTTGAGTTGAATAAGTTTGATATTTATGATTATTTCACCATCATGTTTCTTAAATTGAGAATTTATTCCATGAGTTATATATATTGTCATTATGTATCGATGATTTCTAAGCGATTTAAGACAAGTGTCATGAGTTATGCCTTTCCATGAGAAATTTGAATATTGAATATATATCGATATTTGAGATTGAAATAAAGAATGAGTCCTATGATGTTTCCTTGAAGCTTGTGGTATTTGAAAATGATTCGAAAAGCAAATGTACTTGATGTTGAGAAAGATTGTTTTGATTTTGAGTCGAGTTAGGAATCCACAGTTGTTCATGATTTAAAGATGATATATATTTATGTTTTGGTTTCTATGATAGACCCATGAGTTGATATTGATTAAGGTGGATTTCTTAATGCGTTCTAAGATGAGTATGGGAGGAGTATTTAGCATCGAGCGGGAAATGTGGTATTTCCCCAAAACTACGTGCCAACGTAGGATTGATGTTGATAATTGTGGGCCAGAGGACGAGTATGGGATTGTGATAATGAGATTGAGGTTGTACTCCCTGGCAAGAGTACAATACCCCGCCAATGTGGGGTTCTCTCCATAGGAGGGAAAAATGTTGAACTCCATGCGTCTCACATGGTGTAGTTATGTCGGTTATAAGAAACTCCCACGTCCATAATGATCTAAGTACCATGAGTTACCGAGTCAGTCTAAGTCATGAGTCAAAGATTTTGAGTTGAGTTACATGATTTATGAGATTTATAAAGCATATGTTATTACTGATGACTTTCGGAAATGATGTTTTAGATAATTCAAGAGAAGAGAGTTATATTGTCAGCATGCATGATTTTCTTATACATTTATGATATTATTTAAAATTTAGCATCCACCCCCACATACTCAGTACATTCTTAAGTACTGACTCCCAAACTCTTTTTGTACTCTATATTTCCTCATGATATAGGTTTAGGTGCTCAGTCTCAATAGCGACATTGATCTTTGAGTACCTTCATCTACATTCCTGCGGTTGGTGAACCCTCATGGTTCGAGGACCTGTGTTTTCAATTTTGTCTTGTTAATAGATGGTTGTTTACTTTCAGTTCAGTAGAAGTCAGTTGGGGATCTGTGCCAATGGCTCATCAGTCCTATGTAGTAGAGGCTTTGTCAGACTAGTGTACCAGCGTGTACAGAGATTTCAGTATTTTATTTATACAGGGAAGTATTACTTCGTATTTCAGTATGTTCAAGATATGGTTATTCCTCTTTATCTTAGCATGATTTGCGCTATAATTAGTTCTGAAAGTGATGATAGGCTTAGAAGGTTAGATTGAGGCCACGTGTGGCCTTGAGCACCATGTGACATCTCGGGATAGGTTCTCTGGGCATTATACCTGGTCTCGCTCCTCATCCCTTCTGCGCTTCTCTGAAGTCATACCACCAGAAATAGTCGGACTAGCCATAATAGAAACCCTGGTGTGCCAAGCCCGACTCTGCTTGGTCATTCTATTCTGCATATCTAAAGCATCTAGAAAAGAGAGGCCAATGAATGAACCACCTTCAACATTGTCTAAAATTGGCTTTGTCACAGATTTGAAAGCTTTTTACAAAGTCTTAATCAAGTGCAAGTCCGTCATGTTATGATTCGCACATTGAGCCAGACTATTCTTAAATCTCACCCAGGTTTCGTTCAATGATTCAGTTGGAAGTTGTCTGAAGTTACTGATTTCTTCCCTCAGCTATACCCTACTAGAGGGTGGAAACACACGTTCTAGGAACGCCTCTTTCAACTGTATCCAGTTTGTTATAGAATTGGGCTCTAGCTTGTTTAACCACATTGTTTCCTTTCCAGACAGAGACAATGGAAATAATCTCAACCTCATCTCATTCTGGCACACTCTCGGAGTGTCAAAAGATTTGCAAATGGTGATGAAGTTCATCAAATGCATGTTCGGATCATCACCAGGCAAGCCTCCAAACAACCCCTTCAGATTCAGGAGTTGGATCATGGTGCTTGTTATTCTGAATTTTGCACCCGGTTCCAACAGTGGAAGAATGATACAACCCATTGCACCAGATCTATCCATTACTTCATCATCTTCATCAGCCTGATATTGAACAAGCTGTTGACTATATCTTCTTCGGACTGGACGATTTCTATTGACATTTCACTGCACTGGTGCAGCAATTTACTCAACTCGCCTTGGGTTTTGAGGATTCAGCAATTCCTCATCACCCAAGTATTCATCATCAGGGTTCTGGTGACATACTTGTTGACCCAAATTTTGTACGTTCACCTAAGCCCTGGCCAAATCGGCTAGTCTGACCGCCTCTTGTTATTCATCCATTCTCTCTATCAGTTGAGGTTTCGGATTGATTGGTAATAACTGTTCCCCGGAGCTTCTTGTTTTTGAAGTAAACAACACAGTACCTACAATAGAAAAAAACAACAAATAAACATAAATCAAGGAAACTTAACTAACAGCAAATTAGCGCACACAAACTTTTAGTTTACAACTGTATTCCCCAGCAACGACGCCATTTTTGATAACACTCAAATTACACTCTTGAATAGGTGTAAGTGATCGTTGTCAATATAAAACCCAACTAGGTTGGGTTCGAATCCCACAGGGAATAAGGTGTGAACTCAAGTTGTTTATGATATAATTTACTGATAGTTTACTGTTTTCTTAAATGCGGGTTTAAGTTTTGCTGATAATTGTTTATCACTTTGAATTTAATGTTTGTAACCAAGATTTTATGAGATAACCAGGATTATGTTCACTAGGGCTTACGGAACATGGCAGATGATACTATTAGCTCAAGGTTCTCACGGTAGTTAGGATGACAAGTTATCTTTATCAATGATATGCTCAAATGTCTCTTGACCTATTCGAGCATCTAATTTTTTAATCCTCTCGGATTTAGGGAAACTCAACTCATTGCCCAGATTTGACCTCAGGTTAATCAACCTTGTTACAACACTGATTATTAAACGAAGCCGAGTCCCTGTTGCTAATTCACTTCTTACTATTTATGATTTCTTTCTCAAGGAAACCAAAGTAGGTACGCCTATTGTTTGCAACCAACCGACATAAATTCTAATCTCAGGATTACCAAGAAATCCTAACACCTATTAAACCTTGAGTAATTAATTACCACCTTATTATGACCTACCCTTAGATCCCGTAATCCAGGTTAAGGGTGTTCAGCCACTCATGATGCAAGAAATAAGAACAAAAATTGAATTCATAATTGAGAATATTAACTTACGATAATAAAGAAAATCAAAAGTGAACTTGTAATTGAATCACAAAGCAAACACTAAAATATTGGTTTAGAGAGAGAGAGAGAAAAGTCGTATATTGTCAATATGTCAATGGATGATTGATAAAAATCCCCCTAAAAACCTTAAAACAAGGTTTTAAATAGTTAAACCTCAATAAGGAAATGAAATTAAATTTTTTGATTTTCTTCGGATGAGATGACGGCGCCCGTGATGGCCTATCATAATCTTGGCGGCCTGTCACGGACGTCGTCAACTTCTATGCAAATTCATCTCCTGCTTCCTAAGGTTTACGACGATGGTGATGCCCTATCATCATCTTGACGGTGTGTCATGATTTCCGTCACAAAAACTTCTTACAGCTTTACATCTTCTATTTAAGGTTGACGACATCCATGACGGCCTATCACCAGGCTGACGGCGTGTCATGGATGTTGTCAGCCACACTTAGATCTCTATTTGCTTCTGATTTCATGCTTTTTTCTTCCTTTATTTATGGTTCCCCATCTCTTTACTTTTGCTGCCAAATCAAAGTAAGATAATAAAAAACGACAACAGTTGCTCAAGACTTCGCAATTATTTAGAGTAGAAATCTTCAAATGTGTTAGCATGGGCTCACACATCAAGAACCTAAAAGACATTTTTTACCAATCTTTTCTTTCATTCTTGCCATATGTAACCCACTCCCACATGCCACATAATAATTTCAATATCATTGTTACTAGACTAACATGCAATTACAACAATCAACATGATAGAAATAAATTGAAAGATTACAATAAAAATAATTAAATTATCATAACAAAGTCCAAAATTATTTAAAAATATTGTCTAAAAAAATTCTAACTCCCTTGCGACTAAAATATAAGTTGAAACTAACATCTAAAAGAATAGACACAGGTACTAAGTTTAATTGAATTTTAGAGGCTAACGATGTTATACATCATCAAAGATTGACCATCATACAAATCCACTTTTCAAGTTATAGTCCTTTAACTTTAAATCTTTCACTATATACCTTTATATAGGTGAAACTTGAAAAAACTCCACAAATGATAGCATCATAATTCGAGACTACACCCTTGTTGAAAAATGGTACTTAGCATCATTAGTGACATCAATCTAATCCATGGTCTAGCATATGCTATAGTTCTACTATAAGAGTGAATAACTGAATTCAGAATCTAATAAAATAGTAATAATGAATAATACAATGGGTTTAAGTCTAACAATATCATAAAGCTAAAAACATATCTAACTGTCTGTTTTAAAGCGTCTACAAATGATGAGTTTCTAGAATCAGCCATGCAAACTCTAACTATCTAAAAAATTAAATAAGAAAATGATAATAAATCTCTTCCTTTGAAGATGAGGATCCACCACACATTGATGCTTCGATGAGGAAAAGATCATGCAAATTGCGAGATAGATGTTGAAAATTTGAGCATATATTATAAAATAATGTAGTGTAAAAGAGTATGTAATCAGTAATTTAAATATTCTAAACATGTAAGATATGCCCTATAATATATATATACAACTAAATATGTTTAATAAATGAGGCTTAATTTAACATGGAACTAATTAATATAAGTTGACACAATGACCCAAGAAAATAAGCATTAAACTATTAAAAATAACAGTTGAATAGACTGAATTTAAAGTCATACAAAGACTAAGTCTAAACTATGGGAGATACTATTATCTGACATACACCATTTGATTAAAATAGGGTCCAACCGGTAACCCCAGCTTAAAGGGTGCTATCTTCCTTACCAAAGGTATGAATAAAGACTGACATAGTCTGTAAAGCCCCAAGAACCTATCCCGAGACGTCACATGGTACTCAAGGCCACACGTGGCCTCAAGCTAACCCTCTAAGCTTGTCATCACTTTTAGAACTCATTATAGGGCAAATCATGCTTCGATAAAGAGGAATAACCATGTCATGAACATACTAAAACATGAAGTAATACAGACATGTACAAAAAAAATACTGAAATCTCTGTACACGCTGGTACACTAGTCTGACAAAGCCTCTACTACATAGTACTGACGATCCATTGGGACAGATCCCCAACTGACTCGTACTGAACTGAAAGTAAACAACCATCTATTAACCAGACAAAATTGGAGGCACAGGTCCTCGAACCATGAGGACTCACCAACTGCAGAAATGTAGATGAACGTACTCAAAGATCACTGTCGCTGCTGAGACTGAGTACCTGAACCTATATCATGAGGAAATATAGAGTACAAAAGAGTATGAGAGTCAGTACTTGGGAATGTACTGAGTATGTAGGGGTGGATGCAACATTTTAAATAATATCATAAATGTATAAGAAAATCATTCATGCTGACAATAATAACTCTTTTCGCTTGAATTATTTAAAACATCATTTCCGTAAGTCATCAGTAATAACACATGTTTCATAAATATCATAAATCATTTAACTTATATCAAACTCTTTGACTCATGACTTAGAGTGAATCAGTAACTCATGGTACTTAGATCATTATGGAGGTGGGAGTTTCTTATAACCGATAGAACTACACCATGTGAGCGACATGGAGTCCAACGTTTTGCTCTCCTAAGGAGAGAACCCCACATTGGCGGGGGTGTTGTACTCTATCCAGGGAGTACAACCTCAATCTCTTTATCATAATTCAATACTCTGCCTCTGGCCCACAATTATCAATATCAATCCTATGGTGGCACGTAGTTTTGGGAAAATACCACATTTCCTGCTCGGTGCTAAATACTCCTCCCAGACTTAGCTCAGAACGCATTAGGAAATCCACCTTAATCAATATCAACTCATGGGTCTATCATGATGACCAAAACAACAGTTTATATCATCAGTAAATCATATACGACTGTGGATTCCTAACTCGACTCAAATTCAAACAATGTTTCTCAACATCAAGTACATTTGCTTATCAAATCATTTCAAATGCTAAAGCTTCAAGGAAACATCATCAAACTCATTCTTGACTTTCAATTCAAATATCCATATATTTATATATTCAATAGTAAAATTTCTCATAGAAAAATACAAATCTTGACACTTATCATAAATCACTTAGAAATAATCAATATATAATGACAATATACATCTCATGGAATAAATACTTAATTTAAGAAGCATGATGGTGAAATAACCATAAATATCAAGCTTATTCAACTCAAGTCTCATAAATCATACACAAAGAAATTTGGGTGTAAAACCACTTGCAAAATCATGTAAATCAATAATAGAAAGTAAATCTTTAGGCAGAAGAACGAAAGGAGTGTTCTTGTTCAAACCCCACATACCTTGGATTTTGATTTGAAGATGTGTAAAATTGTTTGGAACTCTTCTCACACTTTTAGGCCAAGATTATTGATGCCTTAGACTTGGGAAACTTAGTTCTTGAACAACTTGGAGAAATTCATGGAAGATTCTCTGAATTTCTTGAAAGAGGATTTGGATTTTGGATCTTGTAGAAACCCTAGTTTCTAGGAGATTCTTGGGAAATTTGAAGAGAAATGAGAATGAAATGAGTGGATCTTATCCACTTTGATATATATATAAGACCACATGGGGAGGAAATGACCAAAATGCCCTTTTTTGAAAATGCTGAAATTTGCTGATCGGGGCCTGTGACGGTCGATCTGACGGTCCGTCAAGTCTCCTGACGGTCCACCAGATCATCCTTCACTCGAGTGACAAAACTGGAACATTCTGCCTTGACATGACTGTTGAAGTGATGGTCCATCAGGAAACTAACGGTCCACCAAGTCGTTCGTCACTCGAGGGCCAGAAATAAGACATTCTGTCTCGACCTGACAGACTCATTGATGGTTCGTCAACTTTTTGACGATCCACCAACTTGGCCTTCGCATGATGGACTGAAAAAGAAGTCACTTCCTTGGATTGACGGGGCACTTGAAGGTCCACCAGGGACCTGACGGTCTACCAGGTCGACCGTCAAACCTGGGCGATCTGATACCATTGAGTAAAAAGGCCATAGCTCACTCATCCGAAGTTGGATTTTAATGAAATTGGTATCGATGGAAAGCTTATTCCACTCAAAATACGGATTTAGGCTTAAGAAATGATTGGGGTATTACATAGTCCCACTAAACTAACTTTTAAAAGGGACTAAGATGTCAGCCTAATCTAGAAAGTGACCCCTTAAAACCAATGGTACCAATGTAATTTTGTTACATAGGGAATTCTACTAATTTTCTCAGCTTAAATGATTGGTGAGTCTTCATTATTACATCACCTTAGTGATAAATACTACTCCCAACTGAATTTTTAACTAACATACTGAATTGTTCTATAATACTAATTTTGTGAGATTCAATGATAAAAGTTTTGAATGAAGGCACTCTAAAATATATGAAACTATAAGATGGAGTACAAAATTAACTATTCAGGGAATGCTAAGTCATTGGTATTCATAGTCCGCCATATTTTAAGAATAAAATTATTCATGATATTTTCATATCCTTAATAGAGTAAGAATTTCATAACATACAAGTACCAAAATGTTGAATACTGATATACTAGGGATCCATAGAATTACAAGTCTACGAAGGTACTTAATTTCATAGGAAAATATATATTTATAGACTATTAATTAGGTCAAATTGAAATACAAAGAGAAACATGCCTTTAACTAAAACCCTATTTTTTTTATAAATTTTGGATTAATAAAGAAACCAAGTATTTTTAAAGACTCAATGTACGAAAGGATACTCATTGATGAAATATCATATACTTGGAAGTGAAATCCTTGCTATAACTCAATCCTTGGAGATTGAAAGTGAAGAAACCTAGTTTCTTGATTGAAGAGGCTTTAATATCGGATTGTTGATTTTTTCCTAAGCATTTATGCAAGTTTGAGGGGAACGTGAGACTAGGAGCATGTTAGACTTATGTATTCACCATTTGGATAGCCAAAATAGCATTGTATATGGGGTTAAATAATAGGAAATAACAATATTGCCTTTTAAAAATCATAATTGAATAGATGGTATGGACAACAGATGAGAAAACAACAACCAATCCTATGAAAAATTGGGTCTTTGGTTTTAGTCATTGCTACTGATGGCTCATGGGGGTTCTCCAGAATTCGTCAGATGGCCCAAAAGATGGCTCATTGATTCTTCAAAGGGTCATTGGTTACTTTTATGACCACAAAGTGTTTTTATCTCACTTTAAAGATATTTTGTCTACTCTTCAGACAAGAATACAAGATGGGATACCCTAATAAATAATGATTAATCGTAAGGGTCGTCATATCAGATAGATTGATATGCTTCTCTAAAATAGTGATAATACCTTGCTTTAGGGTTGGATTAACAAGAGGTTGGTGGAGTTGAAAAAAGCCTCAACGAACTTTAATTGTATTGCTTTGGGATATAAAACTTTTCATAGTTTATGTATTATGATCGTTTAAAGGTGATCCTAGTAAAATCATACATGAAAACTCAATCTATAAAGAAAATTTAAAACAAACTTTGACCTATAAGTTCTTATGACATAGAATTATGTCCAAATTACTTCTCACTCTAGGAAACTATTCGATTTGATTCAATAGGCATTTGAAGAACAATTCGAATCTTAATTCAGGAATTTAGGGTGTTACAATCACGACTCATAAAATTAATGGATTTTAAGTCTGTAATCCATATAGGATAAGATTCAATTAATAATGTAGTACAAGAAATATAAGTAGCACTTAGAATATGTTTGCCACCTTTTATATCTTAAAATAGTGATGAGGAAAATTCTCTATAACATTGTAGTTGTAGCACTTCATATTGATCTTGTCTTTTGATAAGTCAGAAATTTGTAACTTATTTGACCTAAAAATGGAAAGATATCAAGTCCTAAATGTCAGTTTAAGTTATTTTTAATGTTGTTTTTGTTGACTTTTATCGTAAAAGGCAATAAGTGATCAAAAGAGCATAAAAAACAAAATACAGAAGATTGAAGCTACAAATACAAAAGGAGCATAACCTTTGCCAAAAGGGAAACATGAGAATGAGCATCTCAAAGACAAAGATCATCTAGGAGATGTCAAAAGGGAAAGTGGAATCTGCATACCACCAGTGATAGGCAATGTTGTCTTCCACATCACAAGTATAATGCTTTACTTTCACTAAATGAAGGGACTATTATGAAAAAGATCACGAAGATGTGAAAATTTATTTGTAAAATTTGATAGATACTTGCACCCTGTTCGACATTGCTAATATTCTATAAGAGTCAATCTATTTGAGGTTGTTACTTATTTACTTTGATGTGTGAAATAGAGCTATGGTTAAGTGAAATGCATGAGTGCTCTATTACATCTTGGGTGGAATTAACGAAAGATTTTCTTGATAAATCTTTTCATATATCCAGTATGCAATAACTTAGAGATGAAATCACAAACTTTCGGCAAGAAAGTGAACTACTGTATGATCCATGGTTCAAGTTCAAGAAGAACTTGTAACATTATCCTAACTCAGAGTTTCCAAATAAAATGTTTCTCTAATATAACACCCTCAAATTTTGGGTATTTTATTTTGTCCTTCCCATGCTTGAAATATTAATTTTAAATCATATTTTGGGATGTAAACAAGGTGGTCCAAAAGAGTTTTTGAATTTTCAGATGGGGTTCGGAGTAGTTTTGGGTCACGAAGGCAATAAGCCTTCGTGATAGCCTCGGGATGCAGTGGTTGTGTTCCGCGATAAGGTCCGCGATGTGTACCTACATAAAATTTCCATTGTTTTGATTTTTCCACATGGGGTGAGCATTTTTGGGTATTTTACCCCTTGTACGACCTTAGCCTCGTTGTATTATAGTTCATGCTTACATAATTTACTTGGTGATGCCATGGAGCCTAATTTCTTTTGATTCCTATACGTATCTTATTGAGGGAAAATTCTTAATGTGAAGTTACATACTTTCTTACATACTTCTAAAACTTCTAAAGATTCCTATCTATCATTCAACGACAAATGAATCCAAGGGAGAGATAATGTAACATCCTAAATTTTTGGGTTAGAATTCAAACCATTATTTCTATGTTTATAAACTTGAATCCAATTATTACTATATAAATATAAGTGTAACGATAGTTATCCTTATTTTAAAAGAACTTTTGAAAGGGGGAATCTTTCATTATTGACCAAATTTTGAAATTTGATTCTACATGGGTAAACTTTGAATGTGTATAACTTCTGGAATTTGTTGAGTTTTGGGGATCAAGATCAAACAAATTATAGTTAAAAGTTTCCTATTTTCAATGCATCTAATTTCTCCATAATCCAAAACCAGAGCTAAAAATTATGTGTATTTTAGTGAAGAGGTAGTAACGGTCTGTGATAGCAGCACAACGCGGAGCTTATCACGGAGTTCACCCTCCGCGATAAGTTGATGCTTAAAATTTGGAAATTTTTTATTTTGTTCACTTGGGAGGAGGGGTATTAAAGTCATTTCACTAATAAATGACCTCTAAACACTATATCAACCTATTTTTATTAGTTTTCACAACATAACAACAATTACTTCACTCTAAAAAATCCTCTCTCCTAAATCACCCTTGTCAAGTCAAGACAAGGGATCAACGAGGTTGTCATCTAGGATCCTAAGGATGTTGTCTTCTTCATGTATCTTGATAATTAAGGCATGTAGTTCTTTCCCTTGAATTTATAATTTCGTAATGGCATTGATTGATTATAAATGCATGATTTTGATGTGGGTTTTGACATTGTTTAGAGCTTTTGAATTTGTTGGTTACTTAAATAATTTTTTTCATGGTTATTTATGAAACAGTCATGTCATACTTATGATTTTCAACTGTGTGGGATGCATGGGAATGATATTAAACTGAGGGGTCATTCTTCATCCTTAATTTGATGATTTAGACTTGGTTTATGTCTTTGGAAATTATGTGCGATCAATTTGTTTGT
This sequence comes from Capsicum pubescens, assembly GCA_030864215.1. NCBI lineage: Eukaryota > Viridiplantae > Streptophyta > Magnoliopsida > Solanales > Solanaceae > Capsicum > Capsicum pubescens. The sequence continues at coordinate 193,162,187 of CM061548.1, read as the reverse complement.
AAAACTGTTAATGAAAATGATTTTGTCACTTATTTTGACTTACCCACCTACATATTTGCATGGTTTAAAGAGGTTAAACAGTGAATATGGATTTTAAATACCTTGTGGGCTATGTTTTGATTCAATGAACAAGAAGGGGTCGAGGTATTCCCCCATACTTGATTTAATGAACTAAAAGGGGGTCGAGGCATTCTCCAAAGATAAACATCATTTTTTTGGCATAGAGAAAACCCTATATGTTGATAACGCCCAAAGTACAGCTCCTTAGAAGGATAAATCAGTTGCTGTCAAATATCGTAGCCCAACTAGGTTGGAGTCGATCTCATATGTAATAGGCCGAAAATATATCTTAAACTTGTTGAAATCACTGGGCAATGCATAAAATTAAAAGGGGGATTTTTTGAAACTATAAAATAGTAAAGAATTGGTTGCTCTTTTGTTTAATCAATATAACACGAACACTAGGCCTATGTTCCCCCTTACTTCTAAACTCTGCAGATTTATCATGCATGGTTGAACTATTCCAATGCCTTGCATGCAGAATCTGACAAGTTATGTATCACCAACTTTCCTATTGAATTATTGGAAAATATCACTCTTTACCTTGTGAGTTCATAGTGTCGCATTAGAAACCCTTTCCATGTATCCCAGATTAACTATTACCCTTTCGGTCTCATGTTAATTAGATGAGAAGGAGGGAATTATTTGATGGAAGGGGGGAATTATTTGATGGAAGGGGGTCTCAAATTATTGTTGTGATGTCATTTCCCAATCACTACCACTCTTTTGAAAAAAGTAGTTAACGCAGGAGGTTTATAATGTTGGCCACTGCTAAAAAATTAAATTAACTTATGACAATCAGAATACATGCAAGAATCTTTATCTAGAATGACTTAGCACTTCCTCTACTTCGTTAATCTGTCGTGGTTCTCACAACCTTAGCTAAGAAAATTAGATGCTCTTAGTTATGAGATCAATCATGTAATCCACAAATAAAATCACGTAATCAAACTCAAAATAATGAAATAATAAATCCGAAAGTCTAAAATTTAATAAGAAATCAAGAACAAACCAAGAATAATAACAGTATAGGATAGTCCCCAAGGGCTTATCCCTGAATATATGAATAATCAATATATTAATGAGAATAATTAATAAAATGTCAAAATGGTAATTAATACAATGTCTAAATGGTATTTATAGATTACAAGAAACCCTAGAAATCAAATCTTTAATAAAATAAGAAAACCCTAGAAATCAAATCCTAAATAAAATAGGAAAATCCTAGAAATCAAATCCTAAATAAATATGAAACTTAATTACCCAGACATAATAGGACTTAATAAAATCATAAGAGTTTAATTGGGATACATGAAACCCCTAGGAAACAAATACTAACTAAAATGGAATTAGAAAACTAAGTCGGCCAAACTTACAACTCCTATTGTCTACTTGTAAATTCTCCTTATGAGTCGTACATTGATAGTTGTTCTCATTCTAATGATCATTTGCAGGGATCCATGCTTTCATTGTCCTTATTATTCCTCACCATTACTCGTAGTAACTCTTTACGAGTCGTATTTAGCCTTCACTTAGCTTCTTCATCATAGCTTTTGCTATCACCATCATCACATGTAAAGCTACGAGTAGTAAGGTAATTTGATGACACATAAAATAACTAGAATTCAAGTTTTTCAGAAATTTTTGGTGACTTTAGATGCATATTAAGATCACAAATATCTCTTAGCTTATAGGCAAGTGAAAACATCCTTTAATGATTAGGTCTTGTGATGAGTAGAATTATAGCCATCTTAAACCCAGAATACCTTTTTGTGTACTTATAATTATTGATCTCAAGATGCACCAACAAATATATAATTGAATTAGATTTCCAATGAAACTAATTTTGCCTTAATCTTATATCAAGGTGAAAAGTTATGGCCAAAATACTGAATCATAGTCAAAGCTATCGAAGTTATGACTCGTAAGGTCTCCTTATTGCTTTTTAGGAGGAAGTTGTAAGTTGAGTTCTAAAGACTGAAAATGGGTTTCTGAACACGACTTAGGCGACGAATCATAGCCAGACCATACGAGTCCTAACTGAAGTCATTAGGATGGATTCCAGATATTTTCTAGAAGATTCCTAAGGGTTTTGTTTTGTCTTTTCTAAGTCTTTTAACACCAAAACTACATATGGTAAGTCCAACAAATACCCGAAAATGCACAAGTAGACAAAAATTCAACTCTTCATAGTTCTTTTGGATTTTCGCATCACAAAACCTAAATTCCTACAAAACTCTTCTAAAAACACATAAAATCTAACAAACTAGCCTTAAGTACATGCATATTATCATAGTTAAAGCATCGTAAGTGTTATATTCCTATAGCACATCAAGACCCTCAACTTAGAACATTGCATATCCTCAAGCAACAAAACATAAAAAACAATACAACGTTGCTTAACCTAAAGAAACGTAAGATACCTATGGCAGTCAATCTTCTATTATAGCTCAAAACACATTACCCTCTCCAAGTTCATTAACTTTAAAAGCATATGTTTGTATTAATGAAGGACAAAAAGGTGACACAAAGGAGTCAAGATGTAGAATTACATTATCAACAAACAACAATGCATATATACACATTACACTACCTAAATAAGTAAGAAACTAACAATACAACCCATGTGCCCATACAAAAAAGAAGTATCTCCTTACTAATATATGAAATCAAGTATGTCAATATGGGGATGATCAAGAGACTCACTCTCCGAAAGAAGTTCTAATCAATGCATGTCAAATACCATAATCTTTTCCTTATTTTTGTTACCTAAGATTTCATATTGTTAAGATAGGATCACTATAGGATTTTTATTTGGGTTGTAACGTAGGCTTGGGGATGGTATGATATGTATTCAAAGTGACTAATCCTCCTTGGAACTACGCTAACTTTTGGGATCCATACTTTACCAATTTTTCAATTTATTTCCACCCTTATATCTCCCTTTATATTTTAAAGTATATTCAGGTTGGGTGTGGTCTTTTAGTCTTTGTTTTTCTCTTTTTCACAATTTTTTTTCTTTTTCATTTTCTACCACACCTATCCTTTTATTTTTTTCTCTTATTTTACCCTTATTTATATCCATTTAACATCATGAACCCCTATAATATCCATCTTTAACTTAGGTGATTTGCCAGAGTTGAAGTGCATAATGTCCATGGAGGACCAGGGCTAAAACAGGTTTATTGTAATACAAATAGAAAGGTGATAAGTGTAACAAGAAAATATGTTATAATGCTCAAAGATCGGGATCAAAGGATATTAATTTACACATTGAAGGAAAACTAGGCTATAAGTGGACTAATATCAAAATGACATATGATCCTTTCCTAACAACTATCCTTACACCTAGGGAAGACTAAACGGGCAAGTTTTTGATTTAACACACAAAGGTAACGAAGTAGCATCTCACACACATTTGGAACAGAGTTAATAGTGCAAGCTACCACCTATCTGATTCATTCATAAGTTCTCAATGATTACCATGTCCCTAATACTAATGTCATAAAAAGATTCACAATAGTCATATAAATATACATATCACACAGTTCAAAAATAAACAATTGGAGGGGTCTTATCATTTATCTCAAAAATTAATAAAAATATGTAAACTATATTATATACTAATTTTTCTCCTAATTAAACACAAAACATTATAAACAAAACACAATACGCCTAAACATGACGGCTTTACTGGGAACAAGAATTTGGGAAAATGAGGCACGACGACAAAACTTCAGGAGGACATTAAGACCCACAAGAATTCCCACTCCGAACTTAAAATCATACATTATCCCCAATGCATCAAACCAAACAAGATAAAGAGAGTTAGGAACATACTTGTGGAACCATAGGTGTAGAGATCAAGTGTCAATCATGCAATGGAATACAAATAACAAAATACCTTGGGTTGCCTCCCAAGCAGTGCCTGATATTACATTGCAGTATGACGGGGCTATGTTGGCTACTTAGACTGTACAAGAAGCCCATGGATAACATAATTACTCACACTTCATCAGGGCATCCCAATAGTTGGCCCTAAAATTTCTCTTTCTACTTTAAACTTATGATCTACACCCCTAATTGTTTTTTTGATTTCCCATTCTGCTTTTGGGGCGGAGTTATAAAAATAAAGGACACAAGAAAAAGATGTGGCATATTGTACTTCTTGGCCCTTATGTGAGGAATGTAGTTATTTTATTTTGGCTAGGTAAATTAAAGAGTATAGACTTAAGTTTCCTCCTACTTGCACTCTTCTACAGTCTCAGATGGCTCAATTAAGATCTGTCTATCCAAACATAATATGGAAAAATGTGTTGAATGAGGTCCAACACACCCCAACTCAAGATTTACAGTATTTTTTACATCCCACACAACTCTAATATGCTCTCCTTATTAGTGACACTATCCACAAGAGCATAAGCAATTTTTGACTCAACCAGTTTTAGATTATTAAGTTGAATTTTCAAAATTCTTTTTGTCTCAAACCACCCATGACCAGGTTGTAGGGTGTTACACGTAACAACTTTTGCATCCAACTCTACTTGTAAGTGGCCGATATCCAAACTAAACCTATAAACATTTTGAAAGTGATCTTGTCTTTATTTTTCTAGGAATGCCATGTGTCAACATGATCTCATTGTGTTATAGTAATCTATTGATAATTCTCCTTCAATAATGCACCATATCAAAAGGAAAACGATTAATAAATAAGAAGTCGTCATCACCTCGTACTTTCTTTGCTCAGGTTGTCGTCTCAAAAAGAGTAGGTCAGCAAAATAAAATATCAAAAGAAAATAAAACCAATAGCTCCAACAACTTCAATCAAGAATTCTAAGACCGTATTCCCTAGCAACGGTGCCAAAATTTGATAACGCCCAAAGTACACTTCCTTAGAAGGATAAAGTAGTCATTGTCAAATATAGTAACCTAACTAGGTTGGGGTCGGTCCCACAGGGAATAGGCTAAAAATCTGTCTCAAACTTATTGAAATCATCGGGCAATGTGTAAAAGTAAAAGGGGGTATTTGATGAAATAGTAAAATAGAAAAGAATTAGTTGCTCTTAGTTGTAAACAATATAAAACGAACACTAGGCCTTTGTTCCCCCTTTTTTCTAAACACTGTAAATTTATCGTGCACTTTTGAACTATTCAAATGAATTATAAGCAGAATCTTACAAGTTATGTATCACCTACATTCTTGGAGACTTATTTGTAAATCTCACTCTTTACCTAGTGAGTCTCATAGTGTCGCATTACTAAACCTTGCCTTGGATCCCAAATTAAGTATTACCTTTTGGGTCTCAAGTAAATTAGATGAGAAGGCAGGAATTATTTGATAGAAGGGCATCTTAAATTACTTTTATGATGTATTTTACCAGTTTCTACCTTTTTTTGATGCGTTTTACCAATTTCTACCTCTCTTTTGATGTCTTTTACCACTAAGAAATCAATTTAACTAAAGATAACCACAATACATACAAGAATCTTTAGCACTTCCTCTACTTCGTTAATCTATAATGGTTCCCACAACCCAAGCTAAGGAAATTGTCCATTCATATTTATGAGATCAATTCATTGAATCCACATACTAAATTTCAAAATCAATCTTAAAATAATGAAATAATAAATCCCAGTCTTAAATTAAAGAACAAACCATGAATAATAAGAATATAGAATAGCAGAAAAAGTCTTATCCCATAATATATGAATAATTAGTATAATGTGAAAAGGGTATTTATAGATTACAAGAAAATCTAGAAATCAAATCCTAAATAAAATAGAAAATCCCTAGAAATCAAATCCTAAATAGCATAGGTAAATCCTAGAAATCAAATCTTAAATAAAATAGGAAAACATAATTACCCATATATAATAGGACTTAAAAACATCAAAGGAGTGTAATTGGGATACATGGAAACCCTACGAAATAAATCCTAACTAAAGTAGAATAGTAAAACTAAGTCGGACAAACTTACTACTTATATGGTCTACATGTATGTTTTCCTTATGAGTCTTATATTGCTAGTCATAGGCATTTTAGTAATCATTTGAAGGTATCCAAGCTTATGTTGACCTTACGATTCCTCACAACGACTCTTAGTAACTCCTTACCAGTTGTATTCATCCTCGACTTAGATTCTTCATCTTAGCTTTTGCTACTACCATCTTCATGAATAAAGCTAGGAGTCGTAGGGTAATGTGATGACTCATAAACTAACAAGATATCAAACTTTTTAGATATTTTTGGCAACTTTAGATGCATATTTAGATCCCATATATCTCTTACCTTATAGGCAAGCGAAAACATCCCCTATCAATTAAATTCTTGTGAAGTGTATAACTATTGTCATCTTCAACTAAGCATCCTTTTTTTGTACTTATAATTTTTTATGTTATGACCCACCAATAGATGTACAATTGAATTAGATTTCCAATGATATAAATTTTGCCTTAATTCGATATTGGGTGAAGATTTATGGCAAAAATACCAAAGATGTATTGAAGTATTCCAAGCGACAACTTGTAAGGACTCCTTACGGGTTGTTAAGAGGAATAGGTAAGTTAGGAAATAAAGGCAAAAAATGGGTTTCTGACTACAACTTAGGCAACAACTTATAGCCAGACCTTACGAGTTGTGAACGAAGTCATTAGGACGACTTCTAGATGTTTTCCATACAATTCTTAAGTTTATTTTGTCAGTTCTAACTCTTTTAACCCCAAAATTACATTCGAAAAGCCCTATAAATGCCTGAAAATCCCCAAGTAAGTAGACTAAAATTCTATTTTTCATAGTTCTTATTTAAATTAGCATCCCGAAACCTAATTTCCTACAAAACAATCCCAAACAGATATCAAACCTTATAATCCAGCCTTAAAAACATGCATACTCTCATAGTTTAAACATCAATAGTGCTATATTCCTATAGCACTTCACAAGTGTAAGGGTACAACGATAACTATATGTGTGCCATAATTGTTGGTTCATTAATGAATAAATGGGCAAGGTGAATCTTATTTTAATTTGGGCTTAATGGGGGTTGTGTAGAAAAGTATTGAGGGTGTGGGTCTTAGATGACTTGTACTGTAAAATTGTGTTTGATGACATTAGGTTTGGTCTTGATTACATGTGTTCATGGTTCACTATATATATATATATATTGTCTCTTAGACTGGCGTAGGGTTATGGAATTCCCTGGTCTTTCTTGATACCTCTATTTCTTGTGGCTAACATACACCAGAGCCCTTTTAGCAAGGAAAGATAAACCAATATAGCCCATGTGTGGATATTTATGACCGTTGAGCTACATATTCCAGGGTAATGTTTTAAATTTTTATGCTATCCTTGTACCCTTTCTCGGTATATGATATATATATATCTATTTGCATTGAAGGTATGCATAGAATTTGACTAGTTTTGAATGATCATCCATGGAATTATTTGTTCCCTTATACCTGAGGGACATTCTAGTGTTCAGCCCACTAACCATCTTCAGGCATTGTATCCCAACCCGATGCAGGGTTAAAAGATAAGACTACCTCTCCTTCACAGTGATCAAATGTTCTTAGTTATTTTAAGAGTTAACCTGATGAGGTGAGATTCTATCTATTTGAAAGACTTTATTTTATGTATTAGCCCTTATGTCTTTGACTTTATTTTAGTATTTTTGGGCTATGGTTAGGTTTATGTCACGACACTTTAATGATACTCGATTTCTGGTAGAGGTTTTGTTGATACTTTGGACATAAATATCATGTATGTTTTTGGATATTAATATCACTCAGAATGTTGGTTTTTTTCCTATTTTTTTATTTATTTCTTATTTTTTGATTGGATAAGATGCAAGGTGGTTTCTAGTCCTCGGTTAACTTGAGATACCCATCATTGTCAGGCCCTATTTTGGGTTTTTAAAAAGTTGGTATCAGAGATTAAGTTCAGGCATCATGTGGTATCCAAAAAGTTGTGTCAAGTATAGTCTCTTTTATCGGTGTGTAGTATGCCACAATTATAAGGGAGAGGCTATGAGAAATTTAGGAGTGTTTCCCTTTATTATTGTCTAGTTTAGGGTTATAGAGTCTGAGGTATTGTATTACCTCTAATATTTGTTTATTCTCCATTCAGATCATGTCTCCCAAATGGTCTGATGTTCGTGGAGACTAATTTATCCCTCTAGTGGAAAATGTGGATGGAGTGTATCTTATTCTTGGGGTACAAACTCGGTCTAGGGTCGCTTCTTTGGATTCCTTTCATGGGGTTCCACTTTTTCTTACTGATCCTTCTCCAACGGTGGTACTTAGACTTAGACACCTTAGGGAGATATTATAAATGTGGAGTTTCTCAAGTCTAATCATCCATTGACTCATTTGGTGACATCTCAGTCAAGTCATACCAGTTCTGTTGGTATTGTTGGGAGTTCATCTGAGGCCGCTAGAGTTGGTCAATTTATGTGGTTGAGTCCTCCAACTTTTATTGGTACTAATATAGTTGAGGATCTTTAGAGCTTTGTAGATGAGATGGGCAAGATATTTCAAGTTATGCATGCTACTGAGGTAGAGGGTGTGGATTTCATTGCTTATCAGTTGAAAGATGTAGTGTACAAATAGTTTGAGATGTGGAAGAAGCTTAGGGGGGATGGTGTTGTGGATACTTTTTGGTATGATTTATCTAGTGATTTTCTTCACTAATTATTTTATCAGGAGTTGAGGAAGGCAAAAGCGGAGGAGTTTGTGAACTTGAAGAATGGAAGGATGGTAGTGATAGAGTATGCCTTTAAATTCAACTAGTTGTCATGGTTCCGCCTACGCTAGTGTCTAGTATGAAAGCTATGATGAGAAAATTTACTTCTAGGTGTCTCATAATTTTATTTTTGAGAGAAAGTGTACCTTATTAAACATAGATATGGACATCTCTAGACTTGTAGTTTATAGGTAGCAGGTTGAAGTGGAGAAGAGGAAGAAAATAGATATGGAAGACCAGTAGAGTAAGATGTTTTGGTATCCAGATCAGGGTGGAGGTCAATAGATGAATGGGAGGGATGGTCGTAATTGTTCTAAAAAGTAGTCGGGCAACTCTGGTACATATTTGATGGCTAGTTCTCCTTATCCAAAGATGTCCGGGAATGATTATTTTGGAGTGGTGATGGATCAAGGGAACATGATTCCCAATCTCAGGCTAGTAGGGCTTAATAAGCTCTAACATATTCTTCTTTCTAATTTTATGGGCAGTTGCACTGAGACATTTATGATGAAGAGAGGAATAAGTATTTTAGATATGGCTAGCCTGGCGATATTCGTTGAAACTTCCCTTTAGGCGATGTTGCTATGGGGAAAAATAAGGTTCATGTTGCCACTTTATCATCTCCTGCACCAAAGGGTGCCATTTTTAGATTAAGCACTAGTCGAAACCATCTCTCTTCTCTCACTACCTTTTAGGAGTCCCACACATCACCTGATGTCGTCACTAGTATGCTGTAACTCTTTTCTCATGATGTGTATTGATTGCTTGATCTGGTTCCACTCTTTCTTATTTGACCCCATTTATGATTGTGTATTTTAGTTTTGAACCTGAGTATATTTCAGACCCCTTTTATGTTTCTACCCTGGTTGGTGACTTTGTGATTAACAAAAGGGTTTATAAGGGTAGTGTGCTATCTATTGGTAGTAGAGAGACGTTGGTGGATTTATCTGAATTAGATTTGTTTGATTTTTATGTCATTCAAGGGATGGATTAGTTACATTCATACTATGCCTCTTTAGACTTTCAAACCAATAAGGTCATTCTTAAATTCCCTAATGTGCTTGTTACTGAGTTGGAAGGGAGTTACTTGGTGCCTAAGGAGAGGTTCAAATCATATCTTAAGGCCCAAAAATTGTTTTTGAAAGGGTGTCTTTATTATTTTTTTTGAGTTAAATATTCTAACTCAGATGGTCCTTCGTAATAGTTTGTTCTAAAGGTTAGTAAGTTTCCCGAGGTTTTCCCTGAGGATCTTCTTGGTGGTCCTCCATATAGGGAAATTTATTATTAGATTATTCTCATTCTGGACACTCACCCTATTTCTATTCCTCCTTATAGTATGGCTTTGTCTGAGATTAAGGAGCTTAAGGAACAATTGAAGGATTTTTTTATCAAGGCTTTATTCTACCCTAGTATGTCTTCGTGGGGTTCTCCTATTTTTTTCATTCGTATAAAAGAGGGTTCTTTTTATATGTGCATTGTTTATCGTCGTTGAACAAGGTAACTATGAAGAATAAGTACCTTCTTCCTTGGATTAATAACATATTTGACCAGCTACAGGGAGCTAAGTACTTTTCTAAGATTGATCTCTGTTCAGGCTATCAAAAGTTAAAGATTAGGGACGAGGATATCCCTAAGACTGCTTTTAGTTATGTCTTTTTATTTGACCAATGCCCCAACGACATTTATGGATATCATGAATTCGGTGTTTCATCAACTTCTGGGCTTGTTTATGATTGTGTTTATAAATGATATTTTGGTGTATTCAAAGAGTAAGGTGGATCACGTCGATCACCTTCATTTTTTGATACAGACCGTAAAGAATCCACAATTCTATGATAAATTTTCAATGTGTGAATTCTTGTTGCTTGTTGTTATATTTTTGGGTCATGTTTTTCTAGTAAAAGGATCATGGTGGACCCTCAGAAGGTTACGGGGGTTTAGAAGTGGCCTAGACCCACGTCTCCAATCGATATTCTGAGCTTCTTGGGTTTAGCTAGTTACTATAGAAGGTTTGTGGAGAGTTTTTCATCTATAGCAGAACCATTAACTAGGTTGACACAAAAAAAGGTGATGTTTGTGTGGTCCGATGCTTGTGAAGGAAGTTTTGAGAGGATTAAAGATAAATTGACTTCTTCTACAGTTTTGACCCATCTCGAGGGTAGTGATGGTTTTATGGTATATTGTGATGCATCTTGTGTGGGTCTTGGTTGTGTACTGATGTTCAATGGCAAGTTGGTAGTCTATGCTTCTAGACAATTTTAAGTTCATGAGAAGAATTATCCGACTTATGAATTAGAGTTATTGGCGGTAGTGTTTGCATTAATAATTTGGACGCACTATCTATATGGATCCATGTTGACATCTATTTGGATCATAAGATCTTGTTGTATGTTTTCACATAGAAGGAGTTGAATCTCAGGCAAAAGAGATGGATTGAGTTACTCAAGCACTAGGACATGAGTCTTCACTATAACCCAGGTAAGATAATGTGGTTGCTGAAGCCCTTAGTAGGGTTTTAATGGTGAGCTTATTTATTATATGAGAAGAAGTGGGATTTAGTAAAGGGCATTCACCATTTGGCTAATCTTGGAATTCGTCTCCTAAATTTTGAGGATGGTGATGTGTTCGTGCAAGAGGTGGCAAAGTCATCTATTGGTACGGAGGTAAAGGAGAAACATGTATTGGATCCTATGTTTATACAAATCTAGGATAATGTGTCTAGTAAGAAGTTTATGGCTTTTGTGATTAGTGGTGATGGTATCCTAAGGTAGCAAGATAGGTTGTGTGTTCCCGACATGGATGGGCTGCAAGGTAGAACTTTGACTGAATCTCATGGGTCGCGTTATTCGATTCATTCTGGTCTGACTTAGATGTATCATGATCTTACAGAGATCTTTTGGTAGAATAACATGAAGGGGGATGTAGATAATTTGATAGCTAAATGATTGTCGTGTCAGCAACTAAAAGGGTAACACTTGAGGCCCGGAGGGTTATCTCAAGAGATTGAGCTTCCTGTATTAAAGTGGGAAGTGATAAATAAGGATTTTGTTACTGGTATTTCATGGTCTAGGAACCAATTTTATTCTATTTGGGTGATTGTGGATAGGATAATTAAGCCTGCTCACTTCTTGCTAGTGAGGACTAATTATTCGACTGAGGATTATATAAGGTTGTTTATTCAGGATATTATGAAATTTCATGGTTCTCTGGATTCTATCATTTTGAATAGTGGTACATAGTTCTCATCTTTTTTTTGTAGATTGTTTCACCCGCAGATGGATGGACACGCGGATAAAACCTTTGTGACTTGAGAGGATATGCTTCACCCTTATGTAGTTAACTATAAGGGTAGTTGGGTTGACCATTTTCCTCTCATTGAATTTGCTTACAATAATAGCTATCACACTTGCATTAGCATGGTCCTGTTTGAGGCATTGTATTGTAGGAGGTGTAGATCCCCTGTTGGGTGGGGAGAAGTTGGAGAACCAATGTTGTTCGGTCCTAATTTGGTTCATCAAACTATGGAAAATTTAAAAGTAGTTCAGTATAGACTGAAGATATCCCAAAGTCTCAAAAAGTCCTATGCATATGTGAGATGAAGAGAGTTACATTTCAAAGTGGGTAATTCGGTGTCCTTGAAGATGTCTCCCATGAAGGGGGTGATGCCTTTAGGGAAGAAGGGGAAGCTCAGCCTCTTTTGCATTGGTCCTTATTTAATTTTAAGGATAGTGGGAAATATTGCATTTGAGTTTGAGTCTCTTTTGAGTTTGGGTTCTATAAAACTTGTGTGTCATGCGTTTATGTTGAGGAAATATGTAGGTGATCTTTCCTTAGTAGTGCCTATCTAGAATGTTGGTGTCTCAAATTCCCTGTCTGACATAGAGGTCCCAGTATTGATTTTAGATAGGAACGTTCGTAGGTTGTAGACATAAGATGTAGCATTGGTAAGGGTCCTTTCGAGGAACCATAAGGTCGAAGTAGCAACTTTGGAGGCAGAAGAGAATATGAAGACTACGCATCTATTTCTATTCCATGTGACAGATGAAGAAGCTTGAGGAATGAATTCCGTTCATTCTTCTTATTTTTTGGATTTATCCCTTTTTTCTAGATCATTGTTATTATTCTCGTTCGAAACATGTCCTAGCTCATCTTTAAAGGATGAATGATCCTAAGTTGGGGATAATGTAACACCCTCAAATTTTGAGTGTTTTAGTTTTGGCCTTCCTGTGCTTGAAATAATTTTTTTGGACACAAATCAAGTTCGGGGATGTAAAAAAGGTAACCCTACAGAAATTTTAAATTTTTTGGATAGGGATCGGGGTAGTTTTGGGTCACCGAGACTGTAAGCCACCACGATAGACCCTCGACGCAGAGGTTGTCATCCGCAATAAGGTCCACAACATGAACCTAGGTAAAATTTCAATTATTTTGATTTTTCCACTTGGGGTGCGGAGGTTTGGGTCTTTTACCCCTTGTACAACCATAGCCTCATTTTTTTGATGATTTATGCTTACATAATTTACTTGGTGATCCCATTGAGCCCTTTTCTTTTTTATTCCTAAACGAATCTTGTTGAGGGAAAATTATTTATGTGAAGTTACATAATTTGTTACATACCTCAAACGCTTAAAAATATTCCTATACATCATTAGAGGACAAATGATTTGAAGGGGGAGATAACGTAACACCCAGCATTTTTGGGCTAGAATTTGAACCATAGTTTCTACGTGTATAAACTTGAATCCTATTATTTCTATATAAATATAATTTTCCTGATCATTATCCTAGTGTGAAAAGTGCCTTTGAAGGGAAGAATGTTCGTAGTACACACTTAGAGTGAAGTGGAGTTAAGAACTTTCACTATCAACCAAATTTGGGAATTTGATTCTTGAAGGGTTAACTTTGAACGTGTCTAACTTTTGGAATATGTGGAATTTTGCGGCATAAGTTCCACTAAATTATAGAGTAGCATGTCCTCTTTCAAACGCACTAAATTTAACCATAATTTGATACCCTAGCATAAAGTAATGAGCATTTTCATAAAGAGGAAGTAAGGGTCAACAATAGCAGCATGACACAAAGTTTATCATGGAGATTACCCTACGTGACGCGCCGATTCTTTAAATTTGGCAATTTTTGTTTTTTTTTTTCCGTTGGAGGGAGTGGTATTGAAGTCTTTTGACTTATAAATGGAATTTGAACACTATATTAACCTATTTTCATTAGTTTTCGCGACATAACATCAATTGCTTCTCTATAAAAAACCCTCTATCTCAAATCTCCCTTTTCCATTCAAGACTAGGATTCAAGGAGGAGTTCATCTATGATCCTGAGGGTGTTGTCTTATTCAAGTTTCTTGATGATTATGGCATGTATCTCTTTCCCTTTAATTATATTTTCATAATGGCATTGATTGATTATAAATGCATGATTTTGATATGGGTCTTGACATTATTGAGGGCTTTTGAATTGTTTGGTTACTTGATCGATTTTTTTCATGGATATTTATGCAACATTCATCTCTTACTTCTGATTTTGAACTTTGTGGGATGCATGGGAATTGTATCAAACTGAGTGGACATGGTTGGTCCCCAATTTGACGATTTTGACTTGATTTATTGCTTTGGAAATTATGTGCCCTCAAACTATTTGTGAAATTGTTAATGAATATGATTTAGTCTCTTGTTTTGAATTCCTACTTATGATTTTCATTACTTAATAAAGGTTAAACAATGAACATGGATTTTAAAGTCCTTGCTGGCTATGTTTTGATTCAATGAACAAGAAGGGGGTCGAGGCATTCCCCCATACTCAATTTAATGAACTAAAAGGGAGTTAATGCATTCCCCCAAGATAAATATTATTGTTATATCATAGGGATAAGCTTCAAATTGTAAGGGTATGATGATACCCATATGTGTGCCTTAAGGTTTGGTTCATTGATTAACAAATGGGTTATGTGGAACTTATTTTAATTTGGAATTAATTGGGGTTAGATTGCAAAGCCGTGATGGTGTGGATCTTTCATAACTTATACTGGAAACTTATGTTTTCTGACATAAGGATTGGTATTGATGACCTATGTGCATGGTTCATACTACTGATATATATATAAATATATTATGTTGTAGATTAACGTGGGGTTGGGGCATTCCATCATCTTACATGATACATCTGGTTCGTGTGGATAACACGCACTAGAGCCCTTTCACTAGGTGGAGTTAAACCTGTATAGACTGTGGGTTGATGTTTATGACCTTTGAGCTACATAGTCTAGGTTAATGTTTTAAATGTTCATGCTAGCCTTGTTCCCTTTCCCAGCATATGATATATATATAGGTATTTGCATTTGATGGTATACGTGGGATTTAATTGGTTTAGAATTATCATCCATTCCATTATTTGTTCTCTTATCCTTGAGTCACATACTAGTGTTCAACCCACTAAGCCTCTTCAAGGTTGTACCCCCACACGATGAAGGGTCCAAAGGCAAATGTGATTAGGTGTTTGTGGTTAGATCGAGAGATCACTTGAAGTGGTGAGCTTTCATCCATTAGGAATACTTCATTTCATGTATTAGTCCTTATGATTAGACTTTATTTCGGTGTTGTTTTGCAATGGTCGGGGGCATGTCTCATCACTTTATTGATACTCAGTTTGTAGAGAGACTTTGTTTATACAATGGACATAGGGTATCATGAGTTTTTTTAGTTATTGATATCACTTAGACTGTTGGGTTTATCTCTCCTTTATTGTATATATTTGTTGTTTTCTGATTGGATAGGATAAGGGTGTTCTCTCCAGTACTTGGTGGGCTCGAGATACTCGTCATGACTAGGAATTGGTTTGGTTCTTGAAATCTGAATATCTTATAGAGATTTTGATCAATTGAACAAGATTATTGTGGAAAACTGATCCATGGTTCATTTATAAATCAAACTTTTGGAGTTGCCTCAAGGTTGTTACATGATATGACAGACTAATGTTGAACAAGGCACATATGAGATACTAAGGTGTCCATGGGGGATCCCTCCATGTCTTACATGATTCAATAATAAAGGAAGAAGGATTAAGAATGAGATAAAACATAGTCAAAGTAATAATGTAATTGGATCTCCTAAAAAAACATGTTATAGGTTCAACATCAAAATCAGTCAATTTCGTAATGTCTAACGGAACTATAGCATATGATTATACTGATGCACACACTTGATGATGAAATTGGTTTCTTGTTTAACAAAATATATAGTTCTCAACCTACCTACAAAAGGCAAGGCATGAATTATGATTGGAAGAAAAGAGAGTGAGATTGGAATGATTAAGATTAGACAGACCAAGTTGGAGGGTTATGCCTCCCAAATTACACCTTACAATGAATTATTAAGTAGTTGTTAACAAATATAGAACCCAACAAAGTTTGAGATAAATCCCATTGGGAATAGATTTAAATCTCAACCAATATGTATGTAAAGGCAATTAATTATAATTTTTAGTAAAAGAGGGAGGTTTGTAATTAGGTAATTTAGTAGTAACCATTTGTTGATTTGTTCGATTTGGCATCAGTAAGAGAGACACTCAATCTATGTTGCTTAAAAACTTCATAACTCCATAGGTTCATCATACATTGCAATTTCTTCCAAATATTTTTATGAAGAATCATATGTTATGTATACCTATAATAGGTTTACATTTTTGTCTACAAAATATCCCTAGGAATGTTTTCTCTTCACCTAAACCTGCATGACTAATCTTTATCGTAGATCCTAGATAGTTATCTTGTAATATCAACTCAAGTTATTATATGGAGGTTGATAGCTCCAAGCTCCATTATTTATTACCTTGTTTCCATCTGTACTCATCCTTTCAGCCAAATTATAGATTAGGGATTTCTAATGTTTGCCACCATAAAAAAACATTCAAAACCATGGAAACAGTTCATACATATGATGACCAGTTGAAGATTACTCCATACTATGAGCCGTACTTTGTTAATCCTACATTGTTCCCAAAAACCTAGTTATGGTGTTTAGATTCTCATAGTTGTAAGAACACCAGAAATATTCATAGAATAGGTCATAATTATTATTTAAAAGAATAATAAGATAAATTCAAATATCTTACTTTAAATTAAACCCTCAAAATCAATTATTGTACTTGCTAAAACAATACAATGTGTTGTACATATTAATAAAATGTAAATAGAAACAATAGTCCTATATTACGTATTTATAAATAAAAATGAAAACTACCCTAAATAAATTTGGAGTACAAGGTCAGTGATGGCTACGAATCTGACAACAAGTCATCTAGTTTGATAATGACTCATAGTCAATCCTCTTTCCAATCATTGCCTACTTTTCTATTTTACTGATGACAACTTATTTCCGCTAGTACCCTTATGAATTTCTTTAGAACTTATCTCGTCTCCTATGGATAACTCATCACAATGACTCATTATGTGACCCTATAGGTCATTGTGTAATTCCCTTAGAGTACACCCTGGGTGTCACATGGTGCTTACGTCCCCGGATGACCACAAGCTAAACCATGACTTGTACCTTCTATGAGCACTGAATATAATACTAGAATATATATGAGGAAGAAATCTGAAAATGCCATAAGGTTTTCAAAATACTGAAATAATAACAGAATATAACTAATAATAACATCTAAAAACTTAATTACTGATTATGCTAGTCTGAAAGCCACTAACTGCCTGAGTATGAAGTTGATGGGACAAACCCCCAACTAACTCCGACTGAAATAACTACTGAATTGCTAAAATACTAAAATAAATAAACTTTGTCCTCAAAATATGAGACTCACCACTATATTTGCTATAATAGCCAAAGCTGCTAAGTATGGTCAGAAGCCTAAGCGTCCGAACATATGATATGAAACCTCATAAATCAAAAGAGAGTATGCGATCAATACATGGAATGTACTGGTATGCTAAGTGAGTAACATTGATATACATGGTTTCATATGCATGAAATGATAACTGACTGAAGGAACATCATGGAGTAACTGGATGAGAGTACATGCAAAACTGTAACTACTGAATATGCTGAACATGAAATGTTTTGCAGATAGGTATACATCATGTATCTGAGATTATACTCAAACTGCATACTAAATTCTATGGTTGAGTAACTGATAACTAATAGCCATGGTTATGTAGATCTTACTGAGTTCTTCACTAAATACTGAGACAAAAACTGTAACTATGGGAGTGTTCATCTAACCGACATACCCCGATTTAGACTGATTTGGGGTCCAACCTTTAACCCTAGTTTGATGGGTTTTAGCACCTTTCCATGGGATACTAACAATGCTGGGTCAACTCTAATCTAGAAGGAAGGGTCATGAAATATATATATGATTGTATCAACCCTGGTATGGAAGGTGGATGACTTACCCTATGCTGGCTACATAGTTCTATAATGCAGGAACTGCTACTAAGGGTCAAACCCTCTGCTGTATGGAATGCCCCCATCCCTAGGTTCTCTCGATGTTGAATTCTAATCCTAACTGAATCCATATTGAACTGATCACTAGACTGTAATAGGCTTGACCAATCTAACACTGATCGTGTTTACTAACTTAACTGGATAGAGTTCACTGAGTTCTGTTAACTAACTGAGTACTACTGTTCTTAAGCTTTATTAGAACGATTCTATAACTACTGAAAATAAGTAAACAACTAGATTTCGGGTAATAAATACCCCCTGGACTCAATAGCAATTAGATAAACTCATAGCATACCATTAGCAACACAATAATAGGTTACCATGCATTATTTACTCATATGGATATTTTATCAAGAATTTGCAAGGCATATCTTAAGCATCGGAATAGTTTAAACATGTAGTAATAGATTAATTTCAATACTAAACTCACCAAAAGATCAAAATGCACAATTCATTCACTTTGACATTTTGTCAAACACTTAGGAGGCATAACCTTGTACATGGGAATGAGGAACATGTTAATGCATCATGACAACAATAATAAATTCACAATTCAAGGGTTTGACAGGACATCTACAACAACCAACATACCCGTTGATCTATTTTACATGAAACTCATATTTTCTTAACGTTGAAAATCAAATAACAACCCAAACATGAGCATAATTCAATTTATAACATGGCAATCATAATTCAAGTTTTGAAAAGTGTTCTTGAACTCCAAGGGTAGAAGGAAAACACAAGGATGAACACCTAACATACTTGAGTGACGAAATTCATAAAGATTGTTGGTGATTTCTTGGAACTAGATCTTGAGCTTGTTGAACTATGGTTTATTTCTTGAGAAGATTTTGTGAATTAGTGAATGTTTTTTGACTATTTATGGTATTAATTTCTTGTTATGGGGGTTTAATGTGGGACAAAAATGACTTAATTACCCTCACAAACCTGTAACTTAATACAAAATTTGTTCCCAGTGATGCGATAACCAATGCGTCGTGCTGATGTAATCTACGCAATAGCCGGCATATCACATTAATGGTGCTGATGTGATAGACAAAACAACACATCGTGATCGCGTTGGCTCATTGTTTTTGTCATCCAAACGTGACTCAAACGACACTAAAAAATTTGAAAACTCACCTGGGATGACGTATAGATTACCCTGATTATGAATTAATTTAAAAAATGACAATCTAAGGCCAAAAAGATGATAAATAATGCCATTTAAATATCGAGGAAAAAAATAATGCTAAGTGTCAACACTTGGCTAAAATTTCTAAGTCTGGGATCTCTTTTGGCATACTGTAAAGGACATAAATTACTAGGACTTTGCGGGTTCTTACAATATCTCCCCGTTGGAAACATTCGTCCTTGAATGAGACTGTCTAAACTGAGAGGAACAGTACTTTCACTGATATACATAATAGAAGCATGAATGAATTCTTGAGACATGAGACATAACTGGACTGTTTCATAAATACATGAATGATATGAGAATGTTATGTAGTTGTAACTGAGTATGGACTATAGTAAATCTAAGGAAAATTATTACCTTAAATTTAGAATTCCCAAGAATCTGAGATCCTTTACTGGACATGCATGAATGGGAACATGAGATCAAAACTAAGTCTGAAGCATGATACACGAACAGAATATCATAAACTGAACTGATTTTTTTTCTTGAACAAATGCAGTGACATGAGAATAGCTATAAGGCTAAGATATGAATGAGAGAGTCAATATATGAGTAACGATTAGCTCCGGCTGGATATGGTTTCATGAGAAAAAGAATAGAGATTAAGTACATGAAAAATCTCGGGGATATTACATCTCCCCCTTGGGATAATTCGTCCCCTGAATGATACTGACTTGATTAAAATACCAGAGAAACTTAGACGATGCATGGAACTCTTACTGACTGAATCGTGACTGACTATCTAGGATTTGAAATAAGATGTATGTACTAAACTGGATTCACAATTTACCAGGATGCGAACAAACTATTTCATGGAAAGGATATATTCATGAAACTTCAGATAGTAAGACCAGATAGGAAAATTGAAAAACTATAGGTACCTATCTGTCTGACTGCTAATTTGAATTACTGGATAAAAATACTAACTCATACTGAAAGCTTATACTTAACTGGAGTATTTCTTCAACATTCTTTCTAAGAAGTTCTAATGACTTCTAAGAAGTAAGGAATCATGGTCTTGGTCTTAATAAGACATCTAGATAAGAAATCATAACAAGTCTAAAATTCGGTAATATAGAATACATGCCTACAAAACATCATCTAGGATAGAGCTACTAGTCCTTATGTACTGCAACTATTATCTTTCAAGCTAAGACATACTTCTCGAATACGCTTTCAACTATACCTTTTACCTTAATACTGTACTTCACTTGAGACTATTGAAAATATTCATATGGGCACTAATAATGCTACTTATAAAAGTTTGAGCTATACTAAATTCTCCCATTATGCACAATTCTACTCAGGTCCACGAAATGCACACATAACACTGCCATACTAGTCTAAATCATTAATTCAATATGCCCTGTATTTTCACAACCTCTTATCTCATGAAATGAAAAATATTCTGATTTCCCATTCAGCTACTAAATACAACCTCTTACTAGAAATTTACTAATGCGTAATGCATTTATCCACTCACACACCAACATGATGTTCAAGCCTATCTTCATAACTACAACCTTGAGTAAAAAAACATGTAATAATCTTACCTTAACATGAAACATTTAATCTCACCCATCTAACCAATTGTTCATAACTACATTTTATAAGCAAAGGTTACTGAAAGGCTAAAACATGAGGATGTGAAGCATGAATGAACACTATACAAAACTTGACACTTAAAAAAGGCCTGAGAAATAGAATATCAACATCATGGGTTTATCCAGAGACCTAGACTTAGGATATACATGACATAATCTAAATTTCATTGATTGTTAGGAGTGTTGCATAAATATAGGAACTAAAAATACTACAGAGCATGAGCGCATGAGTCATGAGTTGCATGCCCTAAGTTTGGAATTTTTAAATTTATGGAACATGATTCTCACTGCTGAGCAAAGTAGAACTCCTCATTCAAGGGACTGGGATCACACTTGATTCAATGGAAAGTGCATGACTATGAGCTATGAGCATAGAGATAATATGTAAGGCATTAGTAGATATCTTAATAACTGGAGTACAACTACTGAACTAAGCATGGGTCGGGCATCTCCCTCCCTTGTATTATTCTACAACACAAAGGCATCACTACTTGAATTTGAGAGCCTTCCTTGGTCACTTTTTCTACCATCTCCCCCTTAGCTTAAAGCCATCATCCTAGGTATGTGGACCACTAAACAAACTATAAATTGAAATGAACAACTTTAATATAGAGTCTGAGATATAACAATAATCATAAACACTAAACTCACCCAGAAAGACTACACCCAAAAATGTAAAACCCTACTGCTGATACCTCTTACTGAGATAGAAATCTTAACATTCTATATCCCCAATACATCATGTAACAACTGAAGAACAGCCTAACTTAAAATTTTCAAATCCTCTTTCTATTAGCTCAACCTTTAATGATTCAAGCATAGATCCTAATACATAGGATATATATCCTCAATTCTTTAATAACTATTCTGCTTTCATCATAGCCTACAAATATCAAATGTACAACACATGTTTCAAATAAAAAAACTTAAATTATTGTCTACACTGCTTCAATCCTTCTAATTCACCTTTCACATGACTAGTTCCATGAAATATAGAATCTTCTTAACTTCAGATAACACTATCCAACTCTACTACTTTTACTAAACTCTTTATTTCAATCTGCTAACTCTAGATCATACGTTGTCATAGGATTCTTAGAAGGAAGCTGAGATCATGTCTGAATCCTAAGCACTGATGTACTACCCCTTTATTCACTGACTGGTTCATTGAGAAGCTGAAACTGAACTACTCTATTTCTAAAATCAACTAAACTGATTTACTGGGATATTGTAACCAGACAATTTTTCTATATCCGTCTTACTAGGATAGATTTACCCACTGGGGTAGACACTGAGAAGGCTATGCTAAGGTTTTGGGATTGACATAAAACATGCAACTAAATCGAGGGTTATAAAAAAATAAGAAGATCTAGGATCTGACAAGGGATAAATATATAAATGAAAGGCTGGTAACGTAACCATAAAAACACTAAGAGAACTATCTTGATCCTATTGGGAATGAATTGGAAATAGCCTATTCTGATGTTGACCACTATAAGCAGTGGAAGCGGCAACACCCTGCTGATTTAGGTGATTAGATGAAACTGAAGGACAGTTGGACCGACCTTTCTGACCACTCTTTGGGAAATATCTAATTCTATGGCCTAACTTGCCACACAAAAAACATATATCACTATCGTCTCTACACACACCCTTTTGATTATTACCATATTCATCACAAAGTGAATTGGTATGAACACCCTTCCCACTACCTTGTGACTTAGAGCCTGGTTCTCTATCTAAACTATTATTCTTAAAACTAGGAACTGGTACATTGCCTGAAGGCGAAGCTAGGGGTTAGAATTTCTGATGTGATTCGGAGTCGTTACTATCCCTTGACCTAGGCTTAAAACTATTTTTTCTGTCCCTTTTATTCTTTCTATCTTTCTTCCTATGCTCCCCTCCTCACTCTGCTAGGAATGAATCAAAATCCTAGATAGGACAACATCCTGAAGATTGCTATGAGAATCCACTGAATAATCTAAGGTAGTAAAAGCACCTCTGAATTCGGCATGAGAGACATACTTTTTGAGGAATCTTCCTGAATAGTCGGAGGTGTAGGATGATTCCTATTTCTTCTTCCATTGTTCTTTCTGGGAAGCATTTTTTGTACACGGAAGGATGGATAAGTTAGAAAAATATTTTTAAATAGTTCCCATGCTCTTTCGCATAACATGAACACTGATAGAAGGAAACTTTTTCCTAAGAATGCGTCATAGCCACTTATCCATAACTGTGGCGCACTACACACCCATGCACAAGACACTACTTAATGCGACTTTTATAATCCATAGGACACTTTAGAACCTTAGTCTTTGATACCAATTTTTTAACGCCCCGAGAGTACACCCTGGGCAACACACAGTGCATACGACCCCAAATGACTAGAAACTAACACATAGCTGCTATCTGCTGTGAGCACTGAATATAGTACAATAATATATATGCGGAAGAAATCTAAAAATGCCATAAAGTTCTGAAAATACTAAAATAATAACTGATTATAACTAATAATAACATATGAAAACTGAATAACTATTTATTCTAGTTTTAAAGCCTTTAACTATCTAAATATAGAGTTGATGGGACAAACCTCTAACTAACTCCGACAGAAATAACTACTGAACTAATGAAATACTAAAATAGATAAACTCCATCCTTGAAATATATGGACTCACAATTATATCTACTGGTGATAGCCTGAGCTACTAAGTACGGTCAGCAACCAGAGCATACGAACCTATTATATAAGACATCATAACGCAAAAGGGAGTATGCGATCAATATGTGGAATGTACTGGTATTCTAAGTGAGTAAGATTGATATACATTGGTTCATATGCATGTGATGATAACTGACTGAATAAACATCATGAAGTAACTGGATGAGAGCTCATGCAAAACTTTAACTACTGAACATACTAAATATGCAATAATGCGCATATATGTATACATTATTTATCCGAGAATATACTGAAATTGAGTACTGAATACTGATGGTTGAGTAACTGATAATAGATAGCCATGGTTTAGTAGATCTGATTGAGTTATTTACTGAATACAGAGACTGAAACTATAACTATAGTAGTGTTAATCTAACCAACATACCCCGATATAGACTGATTTAGGGTCCAACCTGTAACCCTAGTTTGAAGGGTTTTAGCACCTTACCACAAGATACTAATAATGCTCGGTCAACTCTAATCAAGCAGGAAGGCTCATGAAATATATATATATGATTGCGTCAACCCTAGTATGGAAGGTGGACGACTTGACCTATGCTGGCTACGTAGTTCTATAATGTAGGGAATACTACTAAGGGTCAAACCCCCTTCTAGATGGAATGCCCCTATCCCTGGATTTGCTTGATGTTGAATTTTAATCCGAACTGAATCAATACTGAATTGATCACTAGACTGTAATAAGCTTGACCGAACTAACACTGATCATGTTTACTGACTGAACTAGACTGAGTTCACTGAGTTCTTATAACTGACTGAGAACTACTGTTCTTGACCTTTATTGTAATGATTATATACCTATTTCAAATAAGTAAAAAACTAGATTGCGGGTAATAAACACCCCCAGGAAATGATAGGATAATAGATAAACTCATATCATAACTTCAGAAACACAACAATATATTACCATGCATGATTTATTTATATGGATATTTTATCAAACACTTTCAAGACATATCTTAAGCATGGGAATCATTTAAAAATGTAGTAATAGCATGATTTCAATACTAAAATCACCAAAAGATCAATATGAATAATTCATTCACTTAGATATTTTGTCAGACACTTAGGAGGCAAAACCTTGTACATGTGAATAAGAAACATGTCAATGCATCATGACTACAACAATCAATTCAAAATTAAAGGGTTTGACATGAGATCTACATCAGCCAACATACCCATTGATCTATTTTATATGAAACTCGTATCTTCTTAACTTTGAAACTCAAATAACAACCATAACATGAGCCTAATTCAATTCATAACATGGGAATAATTATTAATGTTTTGAAAAGAGTTCTTGAACTCCAAGAGTGTAATGAAACCCAAGGATGAACACCTAACATACTTGAGTGATGTAATTCGTAAAGATTGTTGAGGATATCTTGGAACTTGATCTTGAGCTTGACGATTTAGGTTTTATTTCTTGAGAGGATTTCGTGAATGAGTGAGTGTATTTTGCCTATTGAGGTTCTGAATTTCATGTTACGGGGTTTTAATGTGTGAAGAAAATGACTTAATTACCTGCACAACCCATAACATAATACAAAATTTATGCCCAGTGATGCGATGATTGATGTGACATGTTGATGGTATCGGCACGATAGCCGACTCGTCGATTCGATGGTGCCGATGCGGTAGCCAACGTGACGCATCATGATCTCATTGGCTTGATGTTTAGCTTATCCAAACGTTACAGAAAAATGTATGAAAATTCCAAAACTCATCCGAGATGACCTATAGATAAAACTGATTATGAATCAATCTAAAAATTTACAATATGAGGTCGGAAAGATTGTAAATAATGCCATTAAAATATTGATGCCAAAAATGAGAATAAGTGTCAACAATTTGCTGAAATTTTCTAAGTCTGGGACCTTTTTTAGCATGCTATAAAGGAACGAAATGACTCGGACATTGTAGGGTCTTACACATGGCCTCTTGTCGTACTCTACATATCCTTGTTCTTTCCATGTATCTAAAATTTACTAGAGTTCCAATGGCTTCTTGATATAAATTTTCATTTGTCATGAGTACTCATAGTCTAACCTCGTCACTGCTGCATCACTTTACATATATTTTGAACTTTTTCCTCTTCTATCATAACGATTAGTCTATATGACTTGTAATTTATCCCAACGAGCCTTAGGTAGTGATCATGGTAAGTGAACTTCAAATTTTTAAAGTCTAAAAATTGTCTGGTTTGATGATAATTGAAGCTATGAGTCGTATTATGACCCAACGACTTATGACCCAGTTTACCTTATCTGTACTTGTACTATTCTTTTTTTTTCATTCATTAACCTCTGACTCCTATTTTTTTTCAAAATATATAATAACTACATCATATAAACATGAAAAAACCTTTGATTTATCCTATTTTACTTTTTTTAAGCATTGGAAATTTTGTAAAATCATAGTACATCATAGGGATCATGATAGTGTTCAAAATTAGTGGGGATAAGTAGAGAGATAGGGATTTAAATTAGAGAGAAAAATATCGCTCTATATGATATCCAAAAAGGTAAAGAGACTAAAACTGTGTACCCAAAAAGATATTAAAGAAGATGTGCTTACTTGTATCTTTATAGGGTTGAGTGGAGTGGTAAGATGTCAAAGGAGATGAAGACCAAATTTTTGCCACAAAATCAAATGGTCACCTCATATTCAGCCTCAATCAAGCTATTTGAAACATAATTAGGCCAAATTTCACCTCATATAAATACAAGGAAAAAAAGTGGTTTACCTAGTGGCTCTTGAAAAATCCAAAAAATGATGGCCATATCATGACAACTGTTACTTGGAGTGGTAGAACTCATTGTAATAATGTTGTGAATCATGATAAATACACCAATAAGAGGGATGTTGTAGAGTAAGCTAGTGGAAATAGAAAAAGTCTTGATAAGTAAAATGGTGAAATCTCTATTCTAAATAAGCCAAAAACTAAAAAATTGGAAGTAGTGGAAGAGAGGGTTGAGAGTGAAGATAACCCACAAGTATTTGAAGAAATTGTATTAAAATTGGAGAAAAATATAGATTCTCCATAGTCGTCAGTCAAAATACCCCCATTCCCATAAATTCTCAAGAAGAAGGGAGAGGATACTAAGCTCAGGAAGTGCCTCTCTAAATTTAGTAACTTATCAGTGAATATATCTTTAGTTTAATCCATAATTGTGATGCCCGTCTATGCCTTGTTCACGAAATACTTAGTAAAAAAGAAAAGAACCCCAGATTTTGAAATGATTGAGATATTACATATTATAATAATATCATGAACAATAATATGGTGGTCAAGAAATAAGACCCCTTTGCTTTCACTATCCATTGACATATTGGGGTATATCAATTTGGTAAGGATTTGTATGACTTGGGAAAAGTATTAACTTGATATCTCTAGCTATATTCAAGAAGTTGGGATTTGGTACTCTAATATCCACAATCATGCGACTCATAATATCAGATTAGTATATTATATGACTAGAGTTAATTTAATATAATATTCTAGTTCGGGTCAACAAATTTATATACCTCATCGACATTGTGATTTTAGATAGTGAGAGTAACAATGAAATTTCAATAATTCTTGGTAGCACATTCCTTTGTACCAGGAAGGCATTTGTGGATTTGGAATATGGTAATATAAAATTTATAATGAATTGTAATGAGGTGACATTTAATGTGTGAAAGTCTTTAAATAAATGACTTTATTTGCAAGTTATTTCGACGATTAACATGATTGATGATAAGGTGGTTGATGCTACTGAGGTTAATTTTATTACCGAGCCACTAGCAGATATCTTACGGAATTATGGAAGTGAAGAGATTAAAGAGTATGATGAGGCCATGGATTCCTTTATGGTTGTTGGTTCCTACACCAAGAACCCATTAAAATTAGACCATGTCTTGAAAAATTGGGAGAGTCCTCCCACCAAGCACTCAATTGAGGATCCCCCATAACTTAAGATAACGCCATTACCTATGCATTTTTTTTATGTATTTTTTAGGAAGGTAACCCTCACTCATTATCACCGTGGGATATTTATTTCAATAAAAAGTTGAAGCCTTGAATTCGATTGTAAGAAAGTTTATTTGGGCCATAGGGTTGACTATTACATATATAATTGAGATTTCTCCTTGTATTTGTATTCACAAAATAAATTTATATCCTGATTGTGAATTAATTTTTGAACATCATTGGAGGTTAAATAATCTAATGAAGACTTTGTTAAAAAGAAGATAATCAAATATTTAGATGTGTGTGTCGTGTATTCAAACTGAAATCTCACATGGGTGACCCCAGTATAATGCATCCTAAAGAAATGAGGAATCATGGTGGTTCGAAATTAAAATAGTGAGATTATCCCCATGATACTGGTTATAGGGTTTAGATTTTGTATATATTAGGTTGAATTCTTTGACAAAGAAGGACCAATTCTCATGCCATTCATGGATTAAATGCTTGATTTTTATTTTTTTTATATATGGGTAATATGGTTATAACAAAATTGGAATCACACTAGAGGACAAAAGAAAACTACTTTCACATGTCCATACGTAGTTCGTTTTTAAATAATTTTCATTTTGGATTATATAATGTACCCTCAACATTTCCAAGGTGTTTGTGATTGATCTTTTCGGTTATTGCAAAGGATACTATAGAGATCTTCATGTGTCATTTTCCATTATGGATTACACTTTTGAATTATGCCTTGAACAATTGGGCAAAATACTTGAAAGATGTGTTGAACCAAATATTATGTCTGATATCAATAAAAAGTACACCTCCTTAGAAGTATAAATTGGTTTATGCAAAATATAGTAACCCAACTCAAGTTGGGGTCAAACTCAAAGGAAATACATTTAACTATCTCTCAAGTTTACTAAAATCAATGGGCAATAATGATAAGTAAATGAGGGGTTTTTTGTAATTGTAAAAAGTGATAAGTATGAATATTTTTGGTTGTAAAAATCGAAGATGAAAACTAGGCTTGCTTTCCCCGTAGATTCTAACTCCATATATTTATCGTGCATTGTCGAACTATTCCAATACCTTGCATGTAGAATCTGGCAAGTTATGTATCACCCACTGTCTTGTGGACTCATTGGAAAATTTCACTCTTTAACTTGTGAATTTAAGAGTGTCTCATTACTAACCCTTGCCCTGTATCTTAGATTAACAATTACCTTGTGAGTCTAAAGTTATTAGATGAAAGATAATAATTTGAAGTAGATGAAGATGATTACCTTAGATCGACAATGAACTTCAAATCACAGTTGTGATTTACTTTTGGCAATCTCTACTAATCTTTTAAAGGATGTAGTGACTACAGGTGGGTTCTTAATGTTGTCCACCACTAAGAAATCAATTAAATTTAAAAAACCACATTACATGCAAGAATCTTTATCTAGAACGACTTGTCACTTACTCTACCTTATTAATCCCCAAGGGTTCCCACAACCCTAGTTAAGGGAATTGGCCACTCACAGTTGCGATACATTTAATGGAATTCATAAATAAAATCATAAAATAAATCTCAAAGCAATGAAGGAAGTAAATCCAAAGTCTCAAATAGAATAACAATCCAAAACACAATAACCTAAGAATCCAATGATCAAAAATTCAATCTTGCAATCAATAATTATTTCTAAGAGTATGTTGGACTAAGACTTTGGTAAACGCATATCAATATCACTCTCATACTAGGAAATCATTCAATTTGATTCTATAGGTATTTGAAGAACAATTAGAATCTTAATTCAGGAATTTAGAGTGTTACAATCACAACGCATATAATTAGTGGATTTTAACTCAATAATACACCTAGGATAAGATTTAATTAGCAATATAGTTCTAGAAACATAAGAAGCACAAAAATATATATTTTCCACCTTTTATAGCTTAGTACAGTGATGAGGAAAATTCACTAGAACATCGCAGTTGTAGCACTTCATCTTGATCTTGTCTTTTGATAAGTCAGCAATTTGTTACTTATTTGGCCTACAAATGGAAAGAAAATAAGTCCTAAATGTCAATTTAAGTTTGTTTTAACGTTGTTTTGGTTGTCTTTAACCATAAAAGCCAAGAAGTGATCGAAAGAGTATAATAACAAGAGATAGGAGATTGGAGCTACAAATTCCAAAGGAGCATCAGCTTTACAAATTAGTGCATTGACAAAATCCTTTTCTTATCACCAAAAGAGATATTCCATCGTTGAAAATATCAGTTAAACCAAATATCAATCTAAGAAGTTCGATAATGAAGAAGAGAAACATAGCATATTAGTAGACATATCAACTCCCTATTGACAAAAGCTACATAACCCAATGCATGAAGATTGATTTTAATTCTAATTCACTGATGCGAGTCAATAATGGTGTATCACCGAGTTAATTTTCTATGATATATCCATCCTTCTTAATGTATATGGTGGCGTATTTATAAATTCTTCTCCCATTTTATCAAAAGTTATTTAAGCTTTTTGGTAGCTCAAATATCTATTTTTGTGAAATTGGAGATTTTAAAGTTAGTAATTGAAAGGCTAGAGTGAATTTTATCTATTTTTGGTTTGAGCATTTTCTTTGAATTCGGATTTTTCTTGGATTATTTAGAGTCTATGGTAGATCTTAATGAGGATAAGGTATATTTCTCTTATCTTTTAATATGAGTAGCTAAATTGCTATCTTGGAGTTATGTTTGAATCAGTAGTGATAATTATATGGGTGTTGTTTATTTTCCTATTTAAATGATTAGTTGTTTTGGGTTTAGCATCTATTTCATGTTATTAACTTATTATTCGACGATGCATACTCTAGTTAACCCTAAATCTCTTACCATCCTTGAAAAAAGGGATTAGAAAGAGGAGTACTTGTCAACTATTATTTGATATTTATCATTAATACTAATCTAAAAAGTTAGGCTACTAAATCAAGGGTGTGGGGTGGTTGTATTTAACCACTTATGAGGTGTTTGAAATAACCGACTTGTAATGTTTAATGTTTTTATTGAGATATTGGCATTAAAACTAGGACCTACCCTTCCCATATCTTTGAATCAAACTTACGCAAATATCCAATTATCCATACATGCATTCATTATCATGAAAGAAAAACCCCTAGTACCATAAACTTTTGATCACAAACTCTCGAACTCACTTTTGCAATCCAACTTGCATTGAATGAAACTAAACAAACCAAAAATAGAACAAATCCCCCATTTTACTTATTGCATTGTTGTTAGAGTTAGAAGGAATCATCTAGTAATTTCTGACTATCAAAGGTGAACTAGTTGCCTTCATTTCCCATTGAATTGACCCTAACTCCAAGTTTGGTTAAAATTATATAACTAGCAATCATATATATCTTGATGTGTATTTTGAGCTTTATCAAAAATGGCGTTGTTGTTGGAGTATGAAATATAGTATTTTTCTTATTCCAGTGTTAATAATCACTTTAATTAATCGTAATGTAAATTTTAGTTTATTTGTTGTTTTTGTCTTGTGTAGCTGATAATATTATAAAATCCCGTACTTCTACCTAGCTGAAAATCATCCCTAGTATGTTAGAAACTTCCTTTAAAAATGAATCCACTTTTATATATGTGGAATTTTTAAGATTTTTACTTTGAAATATGAATCCACTTTTATATACTTTCAATTAGCTTTCCAATTATACCAATTTCGTTAAAATCCGGTATCGGGGTAGAAAGTATTGGACGTTTTACAGAAAGCAGTCAAAACTTCCCAGGTGCAATGATGAGGGCCGACAGACCGTCGCCCAAACTGTCGCAGCGGAGGCAGTGAGACCACCTTCTGCCTAAGGGTGATGGCTCAGGCCGATGGACCGTCAATCTAGCGATGCACCATCACCAAAGTCATCGCTGCATAGGCTGTGAACCCCTATTCTGCCCAGGTACGACGGTCAGGAGCGACGGACCGTCGACCCAACGATGGACCATCGCATAGTTTGTGTAGTTATTTTAAAGCCATTTTTGAAAGGGTATTTGGGACTTTTTCTACCCGTTTTAACCTCTAATTATATCAGATCAAGGCACAAAAGTTCATTATCCATCTACAACATCAAATTAGGGTTTTCTCTCAAAGATAATCCCCAAGAACAAGAAACCTTAGGTGTTTAATTACAAGTCAAGAATTCAAGTTTTCCGCCATTAATCTTCAAGAAATCATCTACCCAGGTATGTCATGTGTTGATTAATGGGTCCCTTTAAACCATGAAGAAAAAGAATCTCTTATCAAAATCCAAGATTTTTGAATTTATGAATGTTCATGATTTAAATTGAATTGAAATTCATGTTTATGATGTTGTGGGGTTTTGATTCATGTTTGAAAATACATATTTCAATGATAGACCCTAGGTTGTGTTGATTTGCATAATAATTATGATAAACCCTTAAACTTGAACGTTGATTGATGTATCCATGATTATTATATTTGTTGATGATTATATAACCAAAGCATGCTCCTCATGTGTTTGATTAAAAGCCTATGTGAAGGAGAAGTGTCATACTAGTATAATAATAAGAAATCCCCATTTATGTACAGTTTTATGCATGTCAAATGTTTGATGAAATATCTTAGTCAGTGAATTATGGATACATGTGTAGCCCTTCTGGTGCTTTAGAACTTTTACTTAATGAAATCTCCAACTTATTGTATTATGGATTGTGATGTTGGTCACGTATTCAAGAAAGTCATTCTTTATCAGTTTCATGCTATCGAGTCCTGGGGGTGTTTGTACCCGACAATTTAGATATGTGCCTAGAGCTAGTGTCATTTTTTCAAGATACTCTTAGTTAAGCCATGTTCATAGAAATTCAGTCAGTCATGTGACTCAAGAAAACTCAGTAATCTCAGTAGTATTCCATCAGTTAATTCAGATTAGTATAGTTCAGTTAATTATGTTCAGTGTCTATTAAAATGGGAGTATGAATTAGCACATGGTTGAACCTAAGGATGGGAACACACACTATCAGATAAGGGTGTGATTCTTAAAAGTCATCCTTGCATTCCAGAACTATGTAGCCAGCATAGATTGATACATCAACACTATCACATGAGGGTTGATAAGGTGGATAAGCACTATCATATGAGGTCCCCACCATTCATTTTTGGGGACATCAAATATGAGGGTTACCTACAGCTTGTCCTTACTAGTGGCGCGGTATTGACACCCTTCCATTTGGGGTTACAGATTGGACCCCACCTCATCTTTATTACTTTAACTGGGGAATGTTTGTTAGATGAATACCCCCCACAGTTTCAGTTATAGATCAACACAGTCAGAAAATATCATTCATTCTCAATAAAAGGACTATCAGATAGAGTCAACTCAGACCAATACAGAACTCACCTAGTTTCATCAGAACCTAGATTGTCAAATATAGTCGCTCAGTATGAATATATCACATTATCAGTACACAGACTCAGTAATCATGTTATCACAAACTCAGTTATAGTTATTATATAGTCATGCATGTATTCTCACATTAATGTTATGAAGTCAGTTAGTGTAGTTCATGCACGTGAACCCTTTTGCATTCAGCCTACCTCAAATGCATACCAGTATATTCAACCATACTGACACATTTGCACTATGGTGTTTTATACCATATGTTTAGAAGCATGAGATCCAGAGCATCTGTAGCATTCCAGTCTCTGCAGTCAGAGCTAGTATTAAGTCCTCATCCTTTGAGGACATGACCATTACTTTATTATCTTATTAATTAATTTATTTCTGTAGTTAGAGTTAGTTGGGGACATGTCCCATCAACACCTTATTCAGACAATTTAGTTAGTTAGAGGATTTTCAGACTACAGTATGTTCAGACAGGTTATTTTTGTTGTTTTGGTTATTTCATACCACATCCATATGCTATGTTTTATCAGTTATGTTATAGTTTTGAACCTTATGGCTTTACAACCTTTATTTCCACATCTATACAGTATATTATGCAGTATTCAGGTACATATATCTGTCATGGGTTAACTTGTGGTCCTTCATGGTCATGAGAATCCTATAGCATTTCGGGTACCAGATTAGGGGCATTACAAACTTGGTATCAGAGATAGGTTTTCAATAGAGTCCTAGGAAGTCTGAAAGCCGCATCTAGTAGAGTCTTGTACATGGGTGTGTTGCACTCTACATTTATGTTCAGGAGGCTCTAAGATGTTTTAGGAACAATTTTCCTTCTTTCAGTATTCATGTCATGCCAGTGATCATAATATCCAGTAAATCTATCAGTTTGGTCTAATTCATTCCCCCATTTCTTCTACAGATCATGCCTCCCAAAAGACCAAATGGGAATCAGCCAACCCCTCAACGCGAAGAACCTTAGGGTGAACATGTTTCTCATTCAGAGTTCAGAGCTGCATTTACTACTCTTACATAGTTAGTTACTACTCAGAATGAATGACGAACTATCATTCCAGCCAACCCAGAGGCCAATTCAGCAGCACCCAGGATTCGAGACTTTACCAGAATGAATCCTTAATCATTTCTTGGGTAAAAGTCAGATGAGGACCCTCAGGAATTTCTTGATCAAGTTTAGAAAGTTACGGATATCATGGAGGTTACTTCTAGTGAGAGTGCGAAGCTAGCCACATATCAGATGCAGGATATTACTCGCACTTAGTCCAACTAGTAGAAGACAAAGAGGGGGTTACATGTAGTGTCTATTAAGGGGGATAATTTTTCTACTACCTTCTTAGATATGTTCTTTCCCTTAGAGATGAGAGAATCTAAGGTGTCGGAATTTATCAACCTCAGGTAGGGAAACATGATGGTGAAAGAGTATTCTCTTAAGTTTACTCAATTATCAAGATATGTTCATCATGTGGTTACAGATATCAGGGACAAGATGAGTAACTTTGTTTTTGGGGTGAATGATAGTTTGGTTAACCAGTGTAGGTCTGCGATGTTGAATAGTGACATGACTTTAGCAATACTTATGAGTCATGCTCAGCAGATAGAGGATCAAAATATTAAGATAAGGGAGAAGCAGAATAAAAGAGCATGGGCAGGTAGTTTAAACTTTGCTCTGCCCAAATCAGAAGGAGAAAACCGTTCTGAATTTCATCCTAAGTCAGCAGTTCTAGATCTTCCTTCAGCCAGTGCTCTAGCTCTTAATTTTAGGGATTGTATTAGAGATAGAGTGCCAGGCTTTAAGTCTCAGAGCAGTGTCAGCAATGCCCGAATTAATCCCCTTTGTCAAACTTGTGGTAAGAACCACAAGGGTGCTTAAAGAGATGGTAGCGATGTTTGTTTTAGATGTGGAAAACCAGGACACAGAGTTGGAGATTGTACCCAGTCAGGTTATCAGGGTCAGCAGAACCGTTCCCCAGCTCAGTCTGGTCACCCAAATCAGGAGGGTGCCACCTCCAGTGCGACTATTGGGAAACACCCAAATCGAGTTTATGCTCTCCAATCAAGGTAAGATTAGGAAAATTCTCTTGATGTGGTTACTGTTACATTGCAGATGTTTCATGTGCATTTTTACACTTTGCTAGATCCAGGAGCTTCTTTGTCTTTTGTTACTCCCTATATAGCAGTTGATTTCAGAGTCAGCCCTGAAATTCTAGAAGAGCCCTTCTCATTCTCTACCCAGTTGGTAAAACTATCATAGCCCGACGGGTATAGAGGAACTGTCCGATTATGATATTCCAGAAAGTCACCTCAGCAGATTTAGTCGAACTAGAGATGACTGATTTTGATGTAATTCTCGACATGGATTGTCTTTATTCCTGCTATGCTCAGTGTTCAGAGATCAACTTGTTTCCTACCTTCAGGCAAGGAAAATGATATCTAAAGGATATGTCTACCATTTTGTTCGAGTTAAGGACATTAGTTCCGAAACTCCCAGTCCTAAATCAGTCCCTGTTGTAAATAAATATTCAGATGTCTTTCCTAAAGATCTTCCAGGAATTCCTCCCGAAAGGGAAATAGACTTCGGGATTGATCTTTTTCCAGATACTCAGCCTATATCCATTCCGCAATACAGAATGGCACCAGCTGAACTTAGAGAATTGAAAGAGCAGTTGAAAGATCTCTCATATAAGGGATTCATCATACCCAGTGTGTCTCCGTGGGGCACACCAGTCTTATTAGTGCGCAAGAAAGATGGTTCTCTCAGAATGTGTATATACGACCACCATCTCAATAAATTCATGGTCAAGAACAAGTATCCTCTTCTATGAAATGATAACTTGTTTGACAACTTCAGGGTGCCAGCTATTTTTCTAAGATAGACCTCAGATCAGGCTACCATCAACTCAGAGTCAGGAAATGTGACATTCAAAAAATGAATTTCCATACTCGGTATGGTCACTTTGAATTCCTAGTCATGTCCTTTGGTCTTAACAATGCCCCAGCAACTTTCATGGAATTGATGAACCACATGTTCAAGCAGTACTTGGACATGCTCGTCATAGTTTTCATAGATGATATCATTTTTTACTTCTGCAGTGAGCAGGATTATGCAGACCATCTCAAAATTATATTTCATACCCTTAGAGATCATTAGCTGTTCTCCATATTCAGTAAGTGTGAATTTTGTCTAAGGTCAGTTGCATTGCTTGGCCATATCATTTCCGGTGATGGCTTTATGGTTGATCCCCAAAAGACCAAAACAGTAAGAAACTGGACCCGAACTGTCTCTCCATCAGATATCAAGAGTTTCTTGAGTTTGGATGGCTATTATAGATGGTTTTTTAAGGTATTTTCTTCTATCGTATCCACTATGTCTAGATTGACTCAGAAAAAATTCAAGTTTCAGTGTTTAGATCCTTGCAAGAAGAGTTTTCAGGAGTTGAAGACTCGACTCACTTCATCTCTATTCCTAGCTCTTCCAGAGGGTTCGTAGTGTATTGTGTTGCATCAAAAGTAAGTTTGGGTTATGTCCTCATGCAACATGGTAAGGTGTTAGCCTATGCCTCCAGACAGCTTAAACCCCATGAGAAGAATTATCCTACACAATCTTGAGTTAGCAGTCGTACTATTTGTCTTAATGATTTAGAGCCATTATCTATACATAATTCATGTAGATGTGTTTACAGATCATAAGAGCCTTCAGTATATCTTTTCTCAGAAAGATCTCAATTTTTATCAAAGTAGGTGGTTAGAGCTTTTGAAAGATTATGAGTGTCCTTTATCATCCGAGCAAGGCCAACTTTGTGGCCAACACTCTTAGTAGACTGTATATGGGTAGTGTTGCTCATGTTGAGGATATTAAGAAGAATTTAGATCAGGAAATCCATTACCTTTCCAGACTAGGTGTTCGCTTAGATGATACAGAAGAGGATGACATATGGGTTCAGAGTAGTTCAGAATCATCTCTAGTTTTAGAGGTGAAAGAAAATCTAGATAGAGATCCCCACCTTGTCAAGTTAAAAGAGTCAGTCAAGGATCATAAGGTATTGGTTTTTTCCCAAGAGGGAGATGGTGTTCTACATTGTCTGGGTCATCTGTGTGTTCCAGTTATAGATGAATCAATGCAGTGAATTCTTGCAAAAACGCTTGGTGCGTGCTACTTTATCCATCCATGTGCCACAAAGATATTTCGTGACTTGCAGG
The DNA here is from genome assembly GCA_030864215.1 of Capsicum pubescens. Classification (NCBI taxonomy): domain Eukaryota; kingdom Viridiplantae; phylum Streptophyta; class Magnoliopsida; order Solanales; family Solanaceae; genus Capsicum; species Capsicum pubescens. Next base: position 193,124,794 of record CM061548.1, on the reverse strand, counting down.
AGATTTATTGGTTGAGTTAGATAAAGAGAGATATTGTAGTGTTTGTTGTTAAGTTCCCTATATGTCAACAGGTTGAGATAGAGCATCAGCAGCCATGTGGGTCTATGCAGGAGTTCAGTATTCCTACTTGGAAGTGGGAAGAAGTGAGCATGAACTTTGTGATGGGTTTACTTCGTACACATTGCCAGCATGATTCTGTCTGGGTCATTGTTGACACAATGACCAAATAAGCTCTTTTCCTTCCAGTCCATACCTTTTATTTAGTCGAGGATTATCCCAAACTTTACATCAGAGAGTTGGTCAGATTTCACGATGTTCCATTATATATTATCTCAAATAGAGGTACACAGTTCACCTTTCATTTCTGGAAAGCATTCAAAAAGGGACTTGGTACCCAAGTTCATCTCAGTACAACCTTTCATCCTCAGATAGATGGTCAAGCAGAAAGGACCATTCATACTTTAGAAGATATGCTGCGAGCGTGTGCAATTAGTTTCATGGGTAGTTGGGATGACCACTTTCCGTTGATTGTGATTGCATACAAAAACAACTATCAGTGCAGTATTAAGATGGCTCCATTCAAAGATCTTTATAGTAGGAGATGCAGATCTCCAGTCATTTGGTTCGAAGTTAGTGAGGCCTCAGTTATAGGGCCTGACTTAGTATTTGATGCCTTAGAAAAAGTCTAGTTGATCAGAGAAAGACTTCGGGATGCTCAGAGCTGATAGAAGTCATATGCAGATATGTGCAGAAAGGATCTGAAGTTTGAGATTGGAGATTATGTCTATCTAATGATCTCTCCCATAAAGGGAGTGATGATATTAAACAAAAAGGAAAATCTCAGTCCCCAATATATTGGTCCCTTCAAAATTCTCAGTCGTTTCGGCAAGGTATCTTATGAGATTGAATTTCCTTCAGATCTAGCCTCAGTTCATCTATTCTTCCATATCTCCTTGATCAAGAAGTGCATAGGTGACCCAGTAGTTGTAGTCCCTATTCAAAGCATAGATGTTCATAACAACCTCTCTTATGAAGAGATTCCAGTCGAAATTCTAGACTACCAGACTCGTAGACTGAGAAATAAAGAAGTCCCTCTAGTCAAAGTTCTTTGGTGAAATCAGTCCATTGATAGAGCTACTTGGGAAGAAGAAGTATACATGCAGATCAAGTATCCTCACCTCTTCTCCCCAAATACAGATCTAGCTCAAGGTAACAGTTCTCCTTAAGCTTTTTTAGTTTTATGTTCAGATTTTAGTGACAAGTTTGGTATCCATTTCATGTTAAGAATTCAATTATAAACTTGGTATTAAAAACCATTGCATATTGATTCATACATTCATGTATCAGTTTAGTTATATAATCATGCATCATACATGCATTCTCATGGTGAGAACCTTGGTTCGTTAGGACACTTAGTCATGCATTCATGAATTCGTTAACATTCATCAGATATGCATGTTTGTTATGATATATTCAATTATAAGTCATGTCAGTCATGAAATCATGTTTCAGTCATTAACGTTCAGTATGTATGTCAGTTTATCTTCTCCCCACTCACTCAATCTCATTCGATAATGAATGTTCACAAGGGGGAAATATTGTAATACCCCGTACTTCTACCTAGCTTGAAATCATCCCGAGTATGTTAGAAACTTACTTTGAAAGATGAATCCCCTTTTATATACATGGAATTTTAAATATTTTCACTTTTTGTTATGTCAGAAATCAAATTATCTTTCTAACCATACCAATTTTATCTAAATCCGGTATCGGGGTAGAAAGTCAAGGACATTTTACAGAAAGCAGTCAAAAATGCCCAGGTGCCACAATGAGGGTCGACAAATCATCGAGCTAGCGATGAACCATCTCCCAAACCATCACAGCGGAGTAGTGAGACCACCCTCTTCCTAATGGAAATGGCTCAGGCCGATGGACCATTGAGCTAGCAACGGACTATCTCCCAAGCCGTCGCAGTAGAGGCAGTAAACCCCTATTCTTCCCAGGTGCGACGGTCAGGACCGATGGACCGTCGACCCAGCGATGTATCATCGCCCCCACCATCGCATAGTTTATTTAGTTATTTTAAAGTGATTTTTGAAAGGGTATTTAGGTATTTTTTCCACACGTTTTATCCTCTAATTATATCAGATCAAGGGTCATAAGTTCATTATCCATCTTCAACATCAAATTAGGGTTTTCTGTCAAAGATAATCCTCAAGAACAAAAAACCCTATGTATTTAATTCCAAGTCAAAAATTCAAGTTTTCCTCCATAATCTTCAATAAATCATCCACCAAGGTATGTCATGTGTTGTTTCATGGGTCCCGTTCACCCATAAAGCTCAATAATCTCCTTTCAAAATCCAAGATTTGTGTATGTATGAATGTTCATGATTTAAATTGAATTGAAATTCTTGTTCATAATGTTGTGGGGTTTTGATTAATGTTTGAATTACATATTTCAATGATTGACCTTAGGATGAGGTGATTTGCATAGTAATCATGATAAGCCCTTAAATTTATAAGGTGATTGATGTATCCATGATTATTAGATGTGTTGATGATTGTATAAGCAAAGCATGCTCCCCATGTGTTTGATTAAAAGCCTATGTGAAGGAGAAGTGTCATACAAGTATGATAATATGAAATCCCCATTTATATACAAGTTTATGCATGTCAAATGTTTGATGAAATGTCTTAGTCAGTGAATTATGGATACATGTGTAACCCTTGTGGTGCATTAGAACTTCTACTTCATGAATTCTCCAACCTATTGTATTAGGGATTGTGATATTGGTCATGTATTCAAGAAAGTCATGCTTTGTCAGTTTTATGCTATCGAGTCCTGGGGTTACTTGTACGCGATAATTTAGCTATGTTCCTAGAGCCAGTGTCATGTTTTCAAGTTACTCTCAATTTAGCCATGTTTATTTAAATTCATTTAGTCATGTGACTCAGAAATACTTAGTAACCTCAGTAGTATTTTGTCAGTCAAAAAATCTGAGTTAATTCAATTTAGTCAAGTTCAGTTAATCATGTTCAGTGTCAATTTAGATGGGAGTAGGTATTAGCACTGAGTGAACCCAAGGATGGGAAAAACACTGTTTGATAAGGGTGTGATTCTTAGAAGTAATCCATAAATTCTAGAACTATGTAGCCAGCATAGGTTGAGACATTAACATTGTTAGATAAGGGTTTCTGACATGGATATGCACTATCAGATGAGGGCCCCACCATTCTATTTTGGGGACACTGTCAGATGAGGGTTACCCACAACTTGTCCTTACTAGTGGTGCGGTATTGACACTCTTCCAATTAGGGTTACATATTGGACCCCACCTCATCTATATTGCTTTATTTGGGGCATGTCGGCTAGATGAATACTTCCCACAGTTTCAGTTATAGATTAGGACTATTAGACACAATCATTCAGTCTCAGTAAAAGAACTCAGATAGTTCTCTAAAACATTACAGTTGTAGCACTTCATCTTGATCTTGTCTTTTGATAAGTCAACAATTTGTGACTTATTTGACCTAAAAATTAAAAGAAAACAAGTCCTAAATGCCAGTTTAAGTTTGTTTTAACGTTGTTTTGGTTTTCTTTCACCATTAAAGAAAAGAAGTGATCAAAAGAGCATAAAAATACGAGATAGAAGATTGGACCTATAAATTCCTAAGGATCATTAGCTTTACAAATTGGTGCATTGACAAAATCCTTTTCTTATCACCAAAAGAGATATTCCATCATTAAAAATATCAGTTCAACCAAATTTCAATCTAAGTAGTTCGATAATAAAGAAGATAAACTTAGCATATTAGCAGACATATAAACTCCCTATTTCCTAAAGCTACAGAAGCCAATGCATGAAGATTAATTTTAATTCTAATTCACTGATGCATGTAAATAATGGTGTATCAACAAGTGATTTTGCGATGATCTATCCATCCATCTTAATGGATATGATGGCATATTTATAAATTCTTCTTCAATTTTAGCAGAAGTTATTTAAGATTTTTGGCAGCTCAAAAATCTATTCTGGTGAAATAGAAGATTTTAAAGTTTGTAATTGAAAGCCTAGAGTAAATTTTAACTATTTTTGGTTTGAGCATTTGCTTTGAATTTGAATTTTTCTTGGATTATTTGGATTCTATGGTAGATCTTAATGAGGATATAAGTATGTTTCTCTTATATTTTAATATGAGTAGCTAAATTGCTATCTTGGAGTTATGTATGAATCAGTAGTGATAATTATATGGATGTTGTTTATTTTCATTTTTAAATGATTAGTTGTTATGGGTTTAGCCTGTACTCTATATTTTAAAGTTATTATTCGACGATGCATACTCTAGTTAACCATAAATCTCTTACCATCCTTGACAGAAGGGATTAGGATGAGAAGTATTTGTCAACTATGATTTGATATTTATCATTAATAGTAATCTTAAAATTAAGGCTACTAAATCAAGGGTGTAGGGTAGTTGTAGTGAACCACTTATGAGGTGTTTTGAAATAACCGACTTGTAATGTTTAATGTTTTTATTGTGATATAGGCATTAAAACTAGGACCTACCCCCCATAGCTATTAATCAAACTTAGGAAAATATGCAATTATCCATACATGCATTCATTCACATGAAGGCAAAACTCCTAGTACCTTCAACTCTTGATCACAAACTCTCGAACTCATTTTTGCAATCCAACTTCCATTGAATGAAACTAAACAAACAAAAATTAGAACAAATCCCCCATTTTACTTATTGGATTGTTGTTAGAGTTAGAAGCAATCATCTAGTAACTTGTGACTATAAAAGGTGAACTGGTCGCCTTCATTCCCTAAGGAATTGACCCTAACTCCAAGTTTGGTTAAAATTATATAACTAGAAATCACATATATCTTGATGTGTACTTTGAGCTTTATCAAAAATGGCGTTGTTGTTGTAGTATGAAATGTAGTATTTTTCTTATTCTAGTGTTATAAGTCACTTTTATTAATCATAGTGTAAATTTTGGTTTATTTTTTGTTTTTGTCTTGCGTGGCTGATAATATTATAATACCCCGTACTTCTACCTAGCTTGAAATAATCCCAAGTATGTTAGAAACTTACTTTGAAAGATGAATCCACTTTTATATACGTGGAATTTTTAAGTTTTTCACTTTCTTTCATTTGGGATATTGAATTAGGTTTGCAATGATACCAATTTCGTATAAATAAGGTATCGGGTTAGCAAGTTAAGGCCGTTTTACAGAAAACAGTCAAAACTGCCCAGGTGCGAAGATGAGGGCTGAGGGATCGTCGCCTAAATCATCGCAGTAGAGGCAGTTATACACCTTATGCCTAAGGGCGATGGCTCAGGCCGATGGAAGAACGAGCTATCGACGGACTGTCACCCAAGCCATCGCAGCATATGCAGTGAACCCCTATTTTCCCAGGTGCGACGGTCAGGACCGACGGACCGTTGACCCAGCAATGGACCATCGCATAATTCATTCAGTTATATTAAATTCATTTCTAAAAGGTATTTTGGGTCTTTTTCTATCCGTTTTAACCTCTAATTAAATCAGATCAGTGCTCATAAGTTCAATATCCCCCTACAACATCAAATTAGGGTTTTCTCTCAAAGAAAACCCCCAAGAACAAGAAACCCTAGGTGTTCAATTCCAAGTCAAGAATTTAAGTTTTCCTCAATTAATATTCAAGAAATCATCCACCCAGGTATGTCATCTGTTGATTCTTGGGTCTCTTTAACCCATGAAGATCAAGAATATCTTTTCAAAATCAAAGATTTATGTATTTATGAATGTTCATGATTTAAGTTGAATTTAAATTCATGTTCATGATGTTGTGGGGTTTTGATTCATGTTTGAAATTACATATTTCAATGATAGACCCTAGGATGTGGTGATTTACATAATAATCATGATAAACACTTAAAATTACAAGTTGATTTATGTATCCATGATTATTAGATGTGTTGATGATTGTAAAACCAAATCATGCTCCCCATGTGTTCGATTAAAAGCCTATGTGAAGGAGAAGTGCCATACTAGTATGACACTATGAAATCCCCATTTATGTACAACTTTATGCATGTCAAATGTTTGATGAAATGTCTTAGTCAATGAATTATGGATACATGTGTAACCTTTGTGGGGCTTGAGAACATCTACTTCATGAAATCTCCAACTTATTGTATTATGGATTGTGATATTGGTAATGTATTCAAGAAAGTCATGCTTTGTCAGTTTTATGCTATCAAGTACTGGGGGTACTTGTACCCTACAATTTAGCTATGTGCCTAGAGCCAGTGTCATGTTTTCAAGATAATCTCAGTGGAGCCATGTTCATAGAAATTCAGCCAGTCATGTGACTCAGGAAAAGTCAATAATCTTAGTAGTATTCCGTTAGTCAGCTGAACTCAGTTAATTCAATTTAGTCAAGTTCGGTTAATGTTATTTAGTATCAATTCAGATGGGAGTAGGAATTAGCAGTGAGTGAACCCCTGATAGGAAAACACACTGTCAGATGAGGGTGTGATTTTTAGAAGTCATCCATACATTCCAGAACTATGTAGCCAGGATAGGTTAAGACATCAACACAGTCTGATGAGGGTTACCCACGACTTATCCTTACTAGTGGGGAGGTATTGACACCCTTCCAATTGGGATTATATATTAGACCCCACCTCAGCTAAATTTCTTTATTTGGGGCATGTCGGTTAGATGACTACTTCCCAATGTTTTAGTTACAGATCAGGACTGTTAGACACAGTCATTCAGTTTCAGAAAAAGAACTCAAATTTTTCTTCAAATTTTAGGACTGTCAGATACAGTCAACTCAGAATAGAACGAAACTTCGATTGTTCCATCATAACCTAGACTGTTAAATACAGTCGCTCAGTATCAATTTCTCATGTTATCAGTACTCAAACTCAGTAATCATGTTATCATGAACTCAGTTATTGTCATAATAAGGTCATTCATGTATTCCCACATTCATATCATGCAATCAGTTAGTGTAGTTCATGCATGTTAACCCTTTTGAATTTATCCTACCTTACATGCATACCAGTACATTCAAACGTACTAACGCATTTGCGCTATGGTGTTTTATACCATAGGTTTAGAAGAACGAGCTCCAGAGCATCAATAGTATTCTAGTTCCTACAGTCAGAGTTAGCTGGGAGTCCTCATCCTTTGGGGACTTTACCATCACTTTATTATCTTATAAATTAATTTATTTCAATAGTTAGAGTTAGTTCGGGACATGTCCCATAACCTCCTTATTCAAACAGTTCAGTCAGTTAGAGGCTTTTCAGACTATAGTATGTTTAGATAGTTTATTTCAGTTGTTTTGGGTATTTCATACCCTATCTATATGATATGTTTTATCTGTTATGTTGCAGTTTTGTACCTTATGGACTTACAACCTTTATTTCCTTATTTATATAGTAAATTATGCAATGTTCAGGTATAGATATCAGTCATGGGCTAGCTTGTGGTCCTTCGGAGTCATGAGCACCGTGCAGTGTTTCGGGTACCCTATTTGGAGAGTTATAAATTTGGTATCTGAGATAGGTTTTCAATATAGTCCAAGGAAGTCTACAAGCAGCATCTAGTAGAGTCTTGTACATGGGTGTATTGCGTGCCACATTTATGTGCAGGAGGCTATAAGATATTTTACGAATAGTTTCCCGTCTGTCAGTATTCATGTCATGCCAGTGAGCATAATCTCTAGTAAATCTCTCAGTCTTGTCTAATTCGTTTCCCCTTTTTTATACAAAAAATAGTTTTTAAAAGAAGAAACGGGAATCAGCCAACCCCTCAACCAGAAGAACCTTTGTGCGAACATGTTTCTCATGCATAGTTCAGAGCTGCATTCACTACTCAAGCTCAGTCAGTTGCTGCTCAGAATGAACGACCAGCTGTCATTCTGGCCAACCTAGTGGCCAATTCATCTGCATCCAGGATTCGAGACTTCACCCGAATGAATCCTCAATCCTTACTCGGGTCTAAGTCATATGAGGACCCTCGAGATTTTCCTGATCAAGTTTAGAAAGTTACGGATATCATAGGTGTTACTTCTAGTAAGAGTGCGGAGCTAGCCGCATATCAGTTGAAGGATATTGTTCACACTTAGTTCAAACAGTGGAAGTCATAGAGGGCTATAGATGCAGGGCCTATTGAGTGGGAGGAGTTTGCTACTGCCTTCTTAGATTGGTTCTTTCCCCTAGAGCTGAGAGTTGCTAAGTGTTTGAATTTATAAACATCAGCCAGGTCAATATGATGGTGAAAAAGTATTATTTTAAGTTTACTTAATTAGCCAGATATGCTCCTCATGTGGTTGCAGATAGCAGGGCCAAGATGAGTAAGTTTGTTTCTGGGGTGAATGATGGTGAGGTCAACGAGTGTAGGTCTATGATGTTAAATAGTGACATGACTTTAGCCAGGATTATGACTCATGCTGAGCGGATAGAGGAGCAAAAAATGAAGATGAGGGAGAAGCAGTATAAGAGAGCAAGGATAAGTAGTTTTAACTTTGCTTGGCCTAAATCAGAAGGAGTAAATTGTTCTCAATTTCATCCTAAGTCAGCAGTTCTAGCTCCTTCTTTAGCCAGTGCTCCAGATATTAAGTTTAGGGATGGTAATAGATATGGAGCGCTAGGCTCTAAGTCTTAGGGCAGTGTCATCAATGTACGAACTAATCCCCTTTTTCAGACTTATGGTAAGAACCATAAGGGTGCTTGCAGAGATGGTAGTGATGTCTATTTTAGATGTGGCAAGCCAGGCCACAGAGTTAGAGATTGTCCCCAGTTAGATTATCAGGATTAGTAGAACCATTCCCCAGCTCAGTCCGGTCACCCAAATCAGCAGGGTGCCACCTTAAGTGCTACTAGTGGGCAATGCCCAAAATGACTTTATGATCTCCAATCTAGGAAAGAGTAGGAAAATTCTCTTGATGTGGTTACTGGTACGTTATAGATCTTTCATGTGCATGTTTACGATTTTCTAGATCCAGGAGCTTCTTAGTCTTTTGTTACTCCCTATATAGCAGTTGATTTCGGAGTCAGTCCTAAAATTATAGTAGAGCCCTTCTTAATCTCTACCCTAGTGGGTAAAACTATCATAGCCCGATGAGTATACAGAAACTATCTGATTATGATATTTCAGAAAGTTACCACAACAGATTTAGTTAAATTAGAGATGAATGATTTTGATGTCATTATCGGCATGGATGCTATTCCATAGTCAACTGCAAAAGCAGAATAGTCCAGTTTTAGTTTCCGAATGAACTTATCCTAGAGTGGAAGGGTAGTACTTAAGCGTTCAAAGGTCAGCTTGTTTCCTACATTCAGGCAAGGAAAATGATATCTAAAGAATGTGTCTACCATCTTGTTAGAGTTAAGGACATTAGTTCTGAAACACCCAATCTTGAATCAGTCCCTATTGTAAATCAATATTCAAATGTCTTTCTCGAAGATCTTCTAAGAATTTATCCCAAAAGGGAAATAGACTTCGACATTGATCTTCTTCCAGATACTCAGCCTATATCTATTTTCCAAATAGAATGACACCAGAAGAACTCAGAGAATTAAATGAGTAGTTGAAGGATATCTTAGATAAGGGATTCATCAGATCCAGTGTAACTCCGTGGGGCGCAACAATCTTATTCGAGTGCAAGAAAGATGGTTCTCTCAGACTTTGTATAGACTACCATCACCTCAATAAAGTCATGGTCAAGAACAAGTATCCTTTTCCCAGAATCGATGACTTGTTCGACTAACTTCAGGGTGCCAACTATTTTTCTAAGATAGAACTCAGATCAAGCTACCATTATCTCAGAGTCAGAGAACGTGAAATTCTAAAAACAACTTTCCATACTCGGTATGGTCACTTCAAATTCGTAGTCATGTCCTTTGGTCCTACCAATGCCCCATCAGCCTTCATGGACTTGATAAACCGCGTGTTCAAGCGGTACTTGGACATGTTCGTCATAGTCTTAATAGATGATATCCTTGTTTACTCACGCAGTTAGCAGGATTATGCAAACCATCTCAGAATTGTACATCAGACCCTCAGAGATCATCAACTATTTTCCATATTCAGTAACTATGAATTTTGGCTAACGTTAGTGGAACTCCTTGGTCATATTATTTCCAGTGATGGCATTGGGGTTGATTATCAAAAGACTGAAACAGTAAGAAATTGGCCCAGACCTGTCTCTCTATCAGATATCAGTAATTTATTTGGTTTGGCTAGCTGTTACAGATGGTTTCTTGAGGGATTTTTTTTTATTGCATCCCCTATGTCCAGATTGACTCAGAAGAAAGTCAAGTTTCCGTGGTCAGATCCTTATGAGAAAAGTTTTCAGGAGTTGAAGACTCAACTTACCTCAGCTCCATTCTAAGCTCATCCAGAGGGTTCATATGGGTTCATAGTGTATTGTGATACATCCAGAGTAAGTTTGGGTTGTGTCCTCATATAGTATGGTAAGGTCATAGCCTACGTATCCAGACAGCTTAAACCCCATGAGAATAATTATACTACTCATGATCTTGAGTTAGCACCCGTAGTATTTGCCTTAAATATTTGGTGGCATTATCTATACGGAGTTTATGTAGATGTGTTCACAAATCATATGTAATACCCCGAGACTCTAACTAATAGTGAAACCATGAATCAAGCTTATGAGAAATAAATTATAATGTTTTGGGCTGTTTTCTAATCTAGGATAGTGCGTATTTAGGACTTAAAGATGTCCTAACGATTGGGTGAATCAAAACATTCCTTACCGATTGAATTCTTGGGAAGGATATTGGTATAGTCAACTTCAAATGAGAATATCTCTCATTATACTTGTAATTTTTGAGATCATGACCTATAAGTAGATAGATAATTAAATTATATTTCCAATGATACCAATTTTGCAAAAATCAAATACCAGAGCAAAGGGTTATACCCATTTTACTCCAGCATGTCAATCTGGAAAAGGGTGACGATGTTTCTAACAGCCTGTCACGTTTCTGACGACATTTCTGATGATGTTGTCAGCCTTAGGTAGAAAATCATAAAATTCGACCCTTTTGTGACGACATTTCGTGATGTCCTATCACTGGTCTGATGGCCTGTCACGGATGTCGTCAACTATGTTTTTTCAAAAATTTAGAGACATTTTTCCAAGAGTATTTTGGTCTTTTTCCATCTTTTGGAGTCCTCTATAAATATGAGAATCCTATCCAAACCCTAATTCCATCATTTTCTCTTCCAATTCTCTTGAGATAATATATCTAGGGTTATATCAAGAACATAAATCTTCCTAGAATCATGCATAAATCTTCAAAACTTCTTCAAGAACCAAGTTCCTCATAGTGTGGGCTTCAAGAATTATTTATTTCAAGTGTGGATAAAGTCTCAAGCACTAAAGTTCATCCAATTTCAAATATTAAGGTTTGTGGGGTTTTGAACAAGAACACTTCTTTCGTTCTTGTGCCCAAAGATTTAATTTCTGTTGAATTTCATGAATTTTGCAAAGTGGGTTTGCACCCAAATTACTTTATCATGGACTTATGAGATTTGAGCTATACAAGATTGACACATATGACTAATTCATTGTCTTATTTCTAAAATTAATAATTTATGTCATGAGTTGTATATTATTATCATGAAATGATAATTTCTAAGTGATTTATGATAAGTGTCATGATATATGTTTTTTCATGAGAAGTTTGTCTATTGAATATATATTGATATTGAGCTTGAGAGTCAACCACGAGTTCTTTGATGTTTTCTGTAGGATTTGATACTTGATATGATTTGATAAGTAAGTGTACTTGATGATGAGAAAGATTATTTTGAGATTTAGTCAAGTTAGGAATCCACAAGATGATTATGATTTACAAGTGAGATATATATTTATATTTTGGTCTTCATGATAGACCCTTGAGTTGATTAAGGTACATTTCCTAACGCATTCTGAGCTTAAGTTGGGAGTAGTATTTAGCACCAAGTAGAAAGTATGAGTTCAGCGCATCCTACTTTCCCAAAACTACGTGCCACCGTAGGATTAAGATTAAGGGCCAAAGGCCAAGATAGTTATCACTAAAGTTAAGGTTCTACTCCGATGGAAAGGATAGAACAACTCTCCCCAACGTGGGTAAGACGTTGGACTCCATGTAAGCTCACATGGTTTATGTCGGTTATAAGAAACTCCCAAGTCCATAATAGTCCATGTTTCATGAGTTATCGAGTCACTCTAAGTCATGAGTCAAAGAATTTGAGTTGAGTCCAACAGTATGTGTGATTTATGAAGAATGTGTTATTATTGATGATTTATGGAAAATGTGTTTCAGGTAACTCAAGCGAAGAGAGTCATTATTATCAGCATGCATGATTTTCTTATACATTTATGATATTATTTAAATGTTGCCTGCACCCCCACATACTCAGTATATTCCCAAGTACTGATTCCCATACTATTTTGTGTTCTATATTTTCTCGTGATGTTGGTTCAGGTGCTCAGTCTTAGTAGCGACAGTGTTCTTTGAGTACCTCTATCTACATTCTTACAGTTGGTGAGTCCTCATGTTTCGAGGACCTATGTCCTCGATTTTTGTATTGAAAGTAGATGGTTGTTTATTTCCAGTTCAGTACGGGTCAGTTGAGGATCTGTGCTAATGACTCCTGGTTCTTCTGTAGTAGAGGCTTTGTCAGACTAGAGTACCAGTATGTACAGAACTTCAGTATTTTGATTGTACAGGATTGTATTTCTTTGTATTCCAGTATATTCATGATATGATTATTCTACTTTATTACAACTTGATTATTATCATAGTGAGTTATAGAGGTGATGATAGGCTCATAGGGTTATATTGAGGTCGCGTGTGGACTTAAGCACCAGGTGACGTCTTGGGATGGGATCTTAGGGCATTACGAGCATTGTATCAGAGCCTATGGTTTAAAGGAGTCCTAGGGAGTCTGACAAGCTGCGTTATGTAGAGTCTTGATCATCGGTGTATAGCGCGCCACATCTATGAGCAAGAGGCTATGGGATGTTTTAGGATAAGTCATTTCTTTCTTTCAAAAGTCTTTCATGCCTACGATTGTTTCTCTCTGCTATTAATTCATGCTCTCTTATGATAGAAAATGCCTTCTCGTACAGCTCGCAGAAACAATGAATGACCTCAACCCATTGATTCTTTATAAGAAATGGTGACTCATGCCGAATTTTGAAAAGCTTTTTAGGCGCTAGCCCAGGCAGCTACCGTTAATTCTCAGGACAATATTCAGGCCGTTGTTCCACCACTGCAAAAAGGTAATTTTATAGCAGCTCGAGTTTGGAATTTTATGCGGATGAATCCGCCAGAGTTTTATGAGTCAAGGGTAGGTGAGGACCCACAGATGTATCTTGATAAGGTGAAAACTATCACCCAAATTATGCATGTAACAGAGGAAGAATGTGTGGAGCTAGCTTTCTATCCCTTGAAAGATGTTGCTTATAATTGGGTGGAGTTATGGAGGAAGAGTAGAGGGGAGGATGCCGCTCCCATGACTTGGCAGTTATTCCAGGATGCGTTCTTAGAACGATTCTTTCCCCCAGAGCTGAGGAAAGCAGAACTAGAAGAATTTATAAACTTGAGACAAGGCCCCAGGACAGTTAAGGAATATTGTCTTAAATTTAACCAGTTGTCTAAGTATGCTCCCGGTATGATAGCTGATTCCAGGACAAGTATGAGTAAGTTTTTGACTGGCGTATCGAGTTATGTTATGAATAAGTGTAGGTCCTCTATTCTCAATAGGTACATGGATATTTCTAGATTGATGATACATGCCCAATAGAATAAAGCAAACAAGGTGAAAGAGAGAGAGAGTGAGAAATAATACGAGAGTTAGTTCAGAGAAGTAAGGGTATAGTCAAAGTAGATTTTCTTGAAGGATCTGCCCTCAATTTCAGAGTCGTTCTTTTATGCCAGCACCTTCATTAGCTAATACTCCCACATCCAGAATCAGGCAGGAGCAGGGTAATAGACCTACTGTGTCTAGGTCTCAGGACAGTGTGAGTAATAGACCTAACTATCCCCCGTGTTCAAAGTGTGGTAGGACACATCCTGGAGAGTGTATGGCTGAGTAGAGAGGTTGTTTTGGCGGTAGTAAGTTAGGCCACAAATTCAGGGATTGCCCATATGCTAGACAGGGGAGCCGTGATGTTCGACACAAAGTCAGGCTATTAGTGCTCCAGCCCCTTGGGTTTGTCCTACTCCTCCTCAGGGTGCCTCATCTAGTACTGTCGGTGGTCAGTGCCAGAATAGCTTTTATGCTATACCACCCCACCAGAAGCTGGAGGATTCACTAGATGTTGCTACTGGTACGCTCTGTGTATTTCATTTTGATGTGTCTATGTAGATGGACCCTGGGTCAAGTCTTTCTTATGTGACTCCGTTAGTGGCTGTGAATTTTGAGATCAATGCTAAAAAGATTCCTGAGCCTTTTCTAGTTTCTACTCTAGTTGGTGAACCTATTATTGCTAAGCAAGTATATAAGAAGTGTCCTATCATTGTATTTCATAGGGTTATGTTTGCAGAATTGATTGAGCTAGACATGGTAGATTTTGACATTATTCTGGGTATGGATTGGCTTTACTCTTGTTATACGTCTATAAATCGTCGAAGCCGTGTAGTCAAGTTTAAATTTCCCAATGAGCCAACCTTTGAGTGGTCCGGAAATTCTGTATCTCCCAAGAGTCATTTCATATCCTATCTTGAAGCTAGGAAATTGATATTCAAGGGTTGCATCTATCATTTGGTTTGAGTTAAAGATACTAAGTTCGAGACTCTGACCATTCAGTTGATCAGCATTGTTAATGAGTTTTGTGATGTTTTTCCAGAAGATCTCCCAAGGGTACCTCCCGATAGAGAGATAGAATTTGGGATTGATCTTCTCCCCGACACGCAGCCTATTTCTATTCCTCCATATTATATGGCCCTCTCAGAACTTAAAAAGATGAAAGAGCAACTCAAAATCTTCTAGATAAGGGTTTCATAAGGCCTAGCGTATCTCCTTGGGGTACACCCATTCTGATTGTGCGAAAGAAAAATGGTTCATTGCAGATGTGCATTGATTATCATCAGATTAACAAGATCACGGTCAAGACCAAGTACCCTCTTCCTAGAATTGATGACCTGTTTGATCAGCTGCAAGGTGCTAACTATTTCTCAAAAATAGACTTGAGATCTTGTTATCACCATCTTAAAATTAGGGAGTGTGATATTCCAAATACATCTTTTCACACCCGATATGGTCATTTTGAGTTCTTATTCATGTCCTTCGGTTAAACAAATGCCCCAGCAGCCTTTATGGACCTCATGAATTGGGTGTTTAGACAGTACCTGGATATGTTTGTTATTGTGTTCATAGATGATATTCTTGTATACTCCCGAAGTGAGAACGACCATGCAGATCATCTCCAAATAGTCTTGCAAACCCTTAGAGATCAACAACTATTTGCCAAATTTAGCAAGTGTGAATTTTGGCTCAGGTCAGTTGCTTTTCTGGGTCATATTGTTTCTTCTGAAGGTATTTGAGTTGACCCTCAAAAGATAGAAGCTATAAAAAAATGGCCTAAACCTATTTCCCTATCTGATATTAGGAGTTTCTTGAGTCTAGCTGGCTATTATCGTCATTTTGTTGAGTTTTTCTCTTCCATTGACTTAGTTGACCCAGAAGAAAATTAAATTCCTGTGGTCTGACTCTTGCGAGAAGAGTTTTCAGAAGTTGAAGACTCGACTCACTTCTTAGTTGACCCAGAAGAAAATTAAATTCCTGTGGTCTGACTCTTGCGAGAAGAGTTTTCAGAAGTTGAAGACTCGACTCACTTCGGCCCTTGTGTTGTCCCTTACAAATGGTTTAGATTATTTTATGGTGTACTGTGATGCTTCTAGAGTTGGGTTTGGTTTCATGTTAATGCAGAAAGGTAAGTTTATAGCCTATGCCTCCAGACAGTTGTTTTTCCAAAAGATCTCCCAGGGGTACCTCCCGATAGAGAGATAGAATTTGGGATTGATCTCCTCCCCGACACACAACCTATTTCTATTCCTCCATATTGTATGGCCCCCTAAGAACTTAAGGAGTTAAAAGAGCAACTCAAAATCTTCTAGATAAGGGTTTCATAAGGCCTAGCGTATATCCTTGGGGTACACCCATTCTGTTCGTGCGAACGAGAAATGGTTCATTGCAGATGTGCATTGATTATGATCAGATTAACAAGATCACAGTCAAGAACAAGTACCCTCTTCCTAGAATTGATGACCTGTTTGATCAGCTGCAAGGTGCTAACTATTTCTCAAAAAATAGACTTGAGATCTGGTTATCATCAGCTTAAAATTAGGGAGTGTGATATTCTAAATACATCTTTTCGCACCCCGATATGGTCATTTTGAGTTCTTATTCATGTCCTTCGGTTAAACAGATGCCCCAGTAGCCTTTATGGACCTCATGAATTGGGTGTTCAGACAGTACTTGGATATGTTTGTTATTGTGTTCATAGATGATATTCTTTTATACTCCCTAAGTGAGAACGACCATATAGATCATCTCCAAATAGTCTTGCAAACCCTTAGAGATCAACAACTATTTTCCAAATTTAGCAAGTGTGAATTTTGGCTCAGGTCAGTTGCTTTTCTGCGTCATATTGTTTCTTGTGAAGGTATTCGAGTTGACCCTCAAAAGATAGAAGCTATGAAAAAATGGCCTAAACCTATTTCCCCATCTGATATTAGGAGTTTCTTGAGTCTAGCTAGTTACTATCGTTATTTTGTTGAGGTTTTCTCTTCCATTGCATCTCCTTTGACTTAGTTGACCCAGAAGAAAATTAAATTCCTGTGGTCTGACTCTTGCGAGAAGAGTTTTCAAAAGTTGAATACTCGACTCACTTCGGCCCTTGTGTTGTTCCTTCCAAATGGTGTAGATGATTTTGTGGTGTACTGTGATGCTTCTAGAGTTGGGTTGGGTTGCATGTTAATGCAGAAAGGTAAGGTTATAGACTATGCCTCCAGACAGTTGAAACCACATGAGAAGAACTACCCGACCCATGACCTCGAGTTAGCTGAAGTAGTTTTTGCCTTGAAAATCTGGAGACACTATTTGTACGGTGTTCATGTTGATGTCTTTACGGATTAGAAGAGTTTGCAGTATGTGTTTACTCAGAGAGAGTTGAATCTTCGTCAGAGGCGATGGTTAGAATTGTTAAAGGACTATGATATGAATGTATTGTATCACCCGAGCAAGGCCAATGTAGTGGAAGATGCCCTTAGCAGGTCATCTATAGGTAGTATAGCACAGGTCGAGCAAGATAGGAAGGAGTTATCTCATGAGGTGAATCGCCTGGCTAGGTTTGGAGTTAGATTAGTTGATTTAGCTGAGGGTAATAGTTGGGTCCAGAGTATTTCTGAGTCTTCTCTAGTTTCGGAAGTAAAAGAGAAGGAAAATATGGATCCTAGTTTGGTCAGACTGAAGGAGTCAGTTAAATAACAAAAGGTGGAAGTTTTCTCCCAAGGGGGAGATGGTGTATTGAGATTTCAGAATAGATTATGTGTGTCTGATGTTGAAGATTTAAGACAGAGAATTATGGCTAAATCTCATGGCGCGCGATATTCTATTCATCCCGGTGCTACCAAGATGTACCTCGATTTGCGAGAAATCTATTGGTGGAATGGTATGAAAAAGGATATAGCAAAATTCATAGAGAAGTGTACAACTTGCCAATAGGTTAAGATAGAACACCAAAGACCCGGTGGAATGATGCAAGAATTCAGTATTCCTACTTGGAAGTGGGAGGAAGTAAACATGGATTTTGTGATTGATTTACCTCCTTCTTAACGTCATCATGATTTGATTTGGGTCATTGTAGACAGGTTGACTAAGACCGCGTATTTCTTGCTAGTGCATACATCTTTCACCACTGAGGACTATGCTAAGTTGTACATTCGAGAGTTAGTCAGGTTGCATGGAGTTCCTTAGTTTATTCTCTCAGACAGGGGTACTCAATTTACTTCTCATTTTTGGAGGGCTTTTCAGAAGGGTCTTGGTACCCAAGTTAATCTTAGCGCTGCTTTTCATCCACAGACCGATGGTCAGGCTAAGAGGACCATCCAAACCTTAGAGGATATGTTGAGGGCATGTGTTCTTGATTTCAAAGGAAGTTGGGATGAACATTTTCCATTGATTGAATTTGCTTACAATAATAGTTTTCATGCTAGGATTGGAATGACTCCATTTGAGGCTTTATATGGAAGGCGATGTAGATCACCCATAGGTTGGTTTAAAGTGGGTAAAACGAGTATGAGTGGACCTGATGCTGTGCTTGAGGATATGGAGAAAGTTAAGCTGATTCGCGAAAGGTTGAAGATAGCCCAAAGTCGTCAGAAGTCATATGCAGATGTGAGAAGAAGAGCTATTGAGTTTGAGCTTAACGATCTGGTGTACTTGAAGATTTCACCCGTGAAGGAGGTGAAAAGTTTTGGTAAGAAAGGGAAGTTTAGTCCCCGATACGTTGGCCCTTATAGAGTTTTGAATCGGGTTGGGAAAGTAACTTACAAGATTGAATTGCCTGCCGAGTTATCAAGTTCGTAGACTAAGAAATAAGGAAATTCCCTTGGTCAAAGTTCTTTGGTGAAATCAATCAATCGAGGGTGCTACTTGGGAAGCAGAAGCAGATATGCGAACCAGATACCCTCATCTCTTCTCCACGAGTTCAAATTAAGCCGAAGTTACTGTTCTTCCCTAATCCAATTTCTTTCTAATCCAGTGTATTTATCTATATGGTTATTCTATCTATGATTCATGAATTTTGTGAAGTACTCGAAAGTTTAGAATGAATTAATCCCTTTTAGTAAGTCGTTCCAGCTATACGTCCACATTTTCTCTTGTTCTTGGCCTATATATACACATTTGAGGACGAATGTTTCTAAGGGGGAGATAATGTAATACCCCGAGACTCTAACCAATAGTGAAATCATGAATCAAGATCATGAGAAATAAATTATAATGTTTTGGGTTGTTTTATGATCTAGGATGGTGTGTATTAAGTCCTTAAAGATGTCCTAACGATTGGGTGAATCAAAACATTCCTTACCGATTAAATTCTTGAGAAGGATATTGGTATAGTAAACTTAAAATGAGATTATATCTCATTATACATGGAATTTTTGAGCTCATGACCTATCAACAAATAGATAATTGAATTATCTTTTCAACGATATAAATTTTTCCAAAATCCGACACCGGAGCAAAGCGATATACCCATTTTACTCCAGCATGTCAAACTGAAAAAGGGTGACGACGTTTCTGACGGCCTGTCATGTTTCGGATGACATTTCTGATGACGTCGTCACGTTTCTGATGACATTTCTGACAACAACATCAGCCTTATGAAAAAAATCATAAAATTTGACCCTTTTGTGACGACATATTGTGACGGCGTATCACGGGTCTAACGGGCTGTCACGGATGTTGTCAGCTATTTTTTTAAGCAATTTAGAGATGTTTTTGCAAGGGTATTTTGGTCTATTTACATCTTTTGGAGGCCTCTATAAATATGAGAATCCCATCCAAACCCTAATTCCATCATTTTATCTTCCAATTCTCTTGTGATAATATATCTAGGTTTATTTCAAGAACATAAATCTTCCAAGAATCATCCATAAATATTCAAAATTTCTTCAAGAACCAAGTTCTTCATAGTGTGGGCTTCAAGAATTATTTATTTCAAGTGTGGATAAAGTCTCAAGAACTAAAGTTCATCCAATTTCAAAGATTATGGTAAGTGGGGTTTTGAACAAGAACACTTCTTTCTTTCTTTTGCCCAAAGATTTAATTTCTATTGAATTTCATGAATTTTGCAAAGTTGGTTTACACCCAAATTAATTTATCAAGGACTTATGAGATTTGCGCAATACAAGATTGACACATATGACTACTTCATTGTCTTATTTATTATATTAAGAATTTATGTCATGAGTTGTATATTGTTATCATGAAATGATAATTTCTAAGTGATTTATGACAAGTGTCATGATTTATGTTTTTCCATGAGAAGTTTGTCTATTGAATATATATTGATATTGAGCTTGAGAGTCAAGAATGAGTTCTATGATTTTTTCTAGAATATTTGATACTTGATATGATTTGATAAGCAAGTTTACTTGATGATGAGAAAGATTATTTTGAGATTTAGTCGAGTTAGGAATCCAAAAGTTGATTATGATTTACAAGTGAGATATATATTTATATTTTGGTCATCATGATAGAACCTTGAGTTGATTAAGGTTGATTTCCTAACGCGTTCTGAGCTTATGTCTGGGAGTAGTATTTAGCACCGAGCGGGAAGTATGGGTTTAATGCATCCTACTTCCCCAGAACTACGTGCCACCATAGGATTAAGATTAAGGGCCTAAGGTTAAGACAATTATCACTAAAGTTAAGGTTCTCCTCTGATGTCAAGGATAGAATAGATCTCCCCAACAAGGGCAAGACGTTGGACTCCATGTAGGCTCATATGGTTTATGTCGGTTATAAGAAACTCCCAAGTCATAATAGTCCAAGTTTCATGAGTTACGGAGTCACTCTAAGTCATGAGGAAAAGATTTTGAGTTGAGTCCAACGGTTTCTGAAATTTATGAATCATTTGTTATTATTGATGATTTATGGAAAATATATTTCAGGTAACTCAAGCGAAGAGAGTCATTATTATCAGCATGCATGATTTTCTTATACATTTATGATATTATTTAAATGTTGTCTGCACCCCCACATACTCAGTACATTCCCAAGTACTGATTCCCATACTCTTCTGTGTTCTATATTTTCTCGTGATATGGGTTCAGGTACTTAGTCTCAGGAGCGACAGTGATCTTAGAGTACCTCCATCTACATTCGTACAGTTGGTGAGTCCTCATGGTTCGAGGACCTATGTCCCTGATTTAAGTCTCGATAGTAGATGGTTATTTATTTCCAGTTCAGTACGGGTCAGTTAGGGATCTTTCCTAATGGCTCCTGAGTCTTATGTAGTAGAGGCTTTGTCAGACTAGAGTACCAGTATGTACAAAACTTAAGTATTTTGATTTTACAGGATAGTATTTCTTTGTATTCTAGTATGTTCATGATATGATTATTCTTCTTTATTCCGAGGTGAAAGAAAATCAAGATAGAGATCCCCGCCTTGTCAAGTTAAAAGAGTTAGTCAAGGATCATAAGGTAGAGGTTTTCTCCCAAGGGGGAGATGGTGTTCAGCATTGTCAGGGTTGTCTATGTGTTCTAGGTGTAGATGACTTAAGGTAGTGAATTTTTGCAGAAGCGCATGGTGCACGCTACTCTATTCATCCAGCGGCCATAAAGATATACTGTGACTTGCGGGAGTTCTATTTGTGGAGTGGGATGAAGAGATATGTTGCAGATTTTGTGTCTAATTGCTCAACATATCAGCAGGTTAAGATCGATCATCAAAAGCCTTGTGGGTCTATGCAGGAGTTCAGTATTCTTATTTGGAAGTGGGAAGAAGTGAACATGGACTTTGTGATAGGTTTACCATGTACTCGTCGTCAATATAGCCTCTACTCCATGTTATTAAGTTATTATTGGAAAATGCATACTCTAGTTAACCATAAATCTCTTACCATCCTTGATAAAAGGGATTAGCATGAGAAGTATTTGTCAACTATGATTTGATATTTATCATTAATAGTAATCTTAAAAGTAAGACTAGTAAATCAAGGGTGTAGGGTTGTTGTAGTGAACCACTAATGAGGTGTTTGAAATAACTGACTTGAACTATTTAATGTGTTTGAAATAACTGACTTGAACTATTTAATGTTTTTATTCTGATATTGGTAGTAAAACTAGGACCTACCCTTCCCATAGCTGTTAATCAAACTTAGGAAAATATCCAATTATCCATACAAACATTTATTCTTACGAAGGCAAAACCCCTAGTACCGTCAATTCTTGATCAAAAACTCTCGAACTCACTTTTGCAATCCAACTTGTATTGAATGAAACTAAACACACAAACATTAGAACAAATCCCCCATTTTACTTATTGCATTGTTGTTAGAGTTAGAAACAATTATCTTGCAACTTGTGACTATAAAAGGTGAACCAGTCACATTCATTCCCTATGGAATTGACCCTAACTCCAAGTTTGGTTAAAATTATATAACTAGCAATCACATACATCTTGATGTGTACTTTGAGCTTTATCAAAATTGGCATTTTTGATGTAGTATGAAATGTAGTATTTTTCTTATTCTAGTGTTATAAGTCACTTTTATTAATCGTAGTGTAAATTTTATTTTATTTGTCATTTTTGTCTTATGTAGCTGATAATATTATAATACCCCGTACTTCTACCAAGGTTGAAATCATCCCGAGTACGTTATAAACCTACTTTGAAAGATGAATCCACTTTTACAAGGTATAATTTTTAAGATTTTCACTTTCTGTCATGTCGGAAATTGAATTAGCTTTCCAATGATACCAATTTTGTCCAAATCAGGTATTAGGATAGAAAGTTATGGCCGTTTTATAGAAAGAAGTCAAAACTGCCCAGGTGCGACGATGAGGGACGACGTACCGTCGCCCAAACCATCACAGCGGTCGTAGTGAGATCACCTTCTGCCTAAGGGTGATCCCTCAGGACGACGGACCATCGAGCTAGAGACAGACCATCACCCAAGCCGTCACAGCATGTACAGTGAAACCCTATTTATCCCAGGTGCAATGGTCAGGACCAACGAACCGACGACCCAGCAACGGACCGTCGCACCCACCATCGCATAATTTATTCAGTTATTTTAAAGTTATTTTTATAGGGTATTTGGGTCTTTTTCCATCTGTTTTAACCTCTAATTATATCAGATCAAGGATCATAAGTTCATTAGCTACCTATAACATCAAATTAGGATTTTCTCTCAAAGATAATCCCCAAGAACAATAGACCCTAGGTTTTTTATTCCAAGTCAAGAATTCAAATTTTCCTTTGTTAATCTTCAAGAAATCATCCACATAGGTATGTCATGTTGATTCATGGGACCCTTTAACCCATGAAGCTCAAGAATCTCTTCTCAAAATCCAAGATTAGTGTATGTATCAATGTGCATAATTTAAATTGAATTGTAATTCATGTTCATGATGTTGTGATGTTTTGTTCATGTTTGAAATTACATATTCCAATGATTGACCCTAGGATGTGGTGATTTGCATAATAGTCATGATAAACCCTTAAATTTACACATTGATTGAGGTAACCATGATTATTAGATGTGTTGATGATTGTATAGCCAATGCATGCTCCCCATGTGTTAGATTAAAACACTATGTGAAAGAGAAGGGCCATACTAGTATCATAATATGAAATCCCCATTTATGTACAATTTTATGCATGTCAAATGTTTGATGAAATGTCTTAGTTAGTGAATTATGGATACATGTGTAACCCTTGTGGTGATTTAGAACTTCTAATTCATGAAATCTCCAATTTATTGTACTATGGATTGTGATATTGGTCATGTATTCAAAAAAGTCATGCTATATCAGTTTTATGCAATCGTGTCCTGGGGTACTTGTACCCAAAAATTTAGTTATGTGTCTAGATCCATTATCATGTTTTCAAGATACTCTCAGTCGATCCATGTTCATAGAAATTCAGTCAATCATGTGACTCAGGTAAACCCAGTAATCTCAGTAGTATTCCGTCAGTCAGCGGAACTCAGTTAATTAAATTTAGTCAAGTTCAGTTAATCCTGTTCTGTGTCAATTCAGACGGGAGTAGGAATTAGCACCGAGTGAACCCAAGGATAGGAACACACTCTGTTAGATGAGGGTGTGATTCTTAGAAGTCATTGATGCATTCCAGAACTATGTAGCCAACATATATTGAGACATCAACACTATAAGATGTGGGTTGATAGGGTGTATAAGTACTATTAGATGAGGGCACCACCGTTCTCTTTTAGGGACACTATCAGATAAGGTTTACCCACAGCTTTTCCTTACTAGTGGTGCGGTATTGACACCCTTCTAATTGGGGTTTCAGATTGGACCACACCTCAGCTAAATTTCTTTTTTTGGGGCATGTTGGTTAGATAACTACTTCCCACAGTTTTAGTTACAGATCAAGACGATCAGACAAAGTCATTCAGTCTCAGTAAAAGAACTCAGATAGTTCTTTAAATTTTAAGACTGTTAGATATAGTCAACCCAGAATAGTACAGAACTCAGCTAGTTCCATCAAAACCTAGACTATTAAATACAGTCGTTCAGCATCAATATCTCATGTTATCAGTACTCAAACTCAGTAATCATGTAAACATGAACTCAGTTATAGTTATCATGTAGTCAGGCATGTATGCTCACATTCATATTATGCAGTCAGTTAGTGTAGTTCATGCATGTGAACACTATTGCATTCAGCCTACCTCACATGCATACCAGTACATTCAAACTTACTGACGCATTTGCGCTATGGTGTTTTATACCATAGGTTTTGAAGCACGAGCTCCAGAACATCAGTAGCATTCCAGTTTCTGCAGTCAAAGTTAGAAGTGAGTCCTCATCCTTCAAGGACTTAACCATTACTTTATTATCTCATTAATTAATTTATTTCTATATTTGGAGTTAGTCGGGGACATGTCCCATCAACTCCTTATTCAGGTAGTTCAGTTAGTTAGTGACTTTTTAGACTACAGTATGTTCAGACAGTTTATTTCAAATGTTTTGGGTATTTCATACCCCATCCATATGTTATGTTTTATCAGTTATGTTACATTTTTGAACCTTATGGACTTACAACCTTTATTTCTGCATTTATACAGTATATTATAAGTGAATAGATACAAATATCAGTCATGGGTTAGCTTGTGGTCCTTCGGGGTTATGAGCACCGTGTAGCATTCCAAGTACCATATTCGGGGTGTTACAAACTTAGTATCAGAGATAGGTTTTCAATAGAGTCCTAGGAATTCAGAAAGCCGCATCTAGTAGAGTCTTGTACATAGGTGTGTTGCGCGCCACATTTATGTGCAGGAGGCTATAAGATATTTTAGGAACAATTTCCCTTCTTTTAGTATTCATGTCGTGCTAATGACCATAATATCCAGTAAATCTCTCAGTCTTGTCTAATTCGATTCCCCCTTTTTTTCTATAGAACATGCCTCCCAAAAGAAGAAATAGGAATCAGCCAGCCCCTCATCCCGAAGAACCTTTGTGAGAAAATATTTCTCATGTAGAGTTCAGAGCTGCAGTCACTACTCTTGATCAGTCAGTTGCTACTCAGAATGAATGACCATCTGTCATTCCGGCCAACCCAATGCTCAATCCATCTGCACCCAGGATTCGGGTCTTCACCCAAATAAATCCTCAATCCTTTCTCGGGTCTAAGTCAGATGAGGACCCTCGGGAATTTCTTGATCAAGTTCAGAAAGATACGGATGTCATGGGGGTTACTTCTAGTAAAAGTGTGGAGCTAGCCGCATATCAGTTGGAGGATGTTTCTCACACTTGGTTGAAACAACGAATGTCAGAGAGGGCTATAGATCCAGGACCTATTGAGTGGGAGGAGTTTGCTACTCCCTTCTTAGATAGGTTCTTTCCCCTAGAGCTGAGAGAAGATAAAGTGTTGGAATTTATCAACCTCAAGCAGGGCAACATGACGATGAAAGAGTATTCTCTTATGTTTACTCAATTAGCTAGATATGCTGCTCATGTGGTTACAGATAGCAGGGCCAAGATGAGTAAGCTTTTTTATGGGATGAATGATAGTGTGGTCAACGAATATAGGTCTGCGATGTTAAATAGTGACATGACTTTAGCCAGGTTTAAGACTCATGATCAACATATAGAGGAGCAAAAGATTAAGATGAGGGAGAAGAAGAATAATAGAGAAAAGACAGGTAGTTTCAACTTTGCTTAGCCCAAATCAGAAGGAGGAAACCGTTCATAATTTTTTCCTAAGTCATCAGTTCAAGCTCCTTCTTCAGCAAGTGCTCCAGCTCTTATGTTCAGGGATGGTAATAGAGATAGAGCTCCAGGATCTAGGTCTCAGGGAAGTGTCAGCAATGCCCAAACTAATCCTTTTTGTTAGACTTATGGTAAGAACCACAATTGTGCTTGCGGAGATGGTAGCGATGTCTATTTCAGATTTTGCAAGCAAAGCCATAGAGTCAGAGAATATCCCCAGTTAGGTTATCAAGTTCAGCAGAACCGTTCCCTAGCTCAGTCTGGTCACCCAAATAAGAAGGGTATCACCTCCAGTTGATACAAATCAGTCCACCAAGATGCCAAAACAGTCCACAAAATGTGAGAAGAACAAGCAAGACAAAAGGATACAAGATGACAAATACAAAAACACACGGATTTGCAAAATAATAAAAGGATAGATAGTGAGACCAAGATTATTACAAGATTAAGAACAAAGTATTTTTCAACATTAACCCCTAATGGATGTAATAATCAAAATAACACTCTTATGGTGACCGCCAAGGTAATCGACTCACCACAAGATCCACCGTTTCCAAGCAATGAATAATATTGGCTTATCCAAGCCCTATACTAAGGATGATATTTCCAAGTCCTAACTAAGCCTATGCTAAGGTGGTCTACTCTTAGAAGAGAGAATTTCAAGTTTTTCAATTTTTCATCTTACATAAACTAAAGAGAAAAAACCTAATAAGAGACTATATATAGACTAGCTTATAACATAGTATAATGGACCCAAATACCCTTAATGAAAGAGAAGGTCATGGGTTTTTTCTTTAACATGTTCAAACCCCAAAATACCCTTATTGAAGGGTGCTTCTTCAATTCTCCAAAACCATGGGGTCATACTTCAAAACTTTTAGTCTCGAATTGGCATCAAATGTAAGCCCCGACACAATCTTTCACACATGGGTTAGTTTAATGGCATGCTCAAAACGTGTCGTCCATGCATGTTCTTGTATCCTCAAAGTGACTAAGTCTTAAGACTCTATGTGTTGGCCTCTAAAGATGTCATCAAAAGATAAGATGGTTATTTTCCCATATAATCCTCCTCTTCTTGAAAAAGTTTCGACCTCGTATATAAACCTTCAAAAACCAAAGAGAGGGCGAACAAATACAAACTCCTCATGGCATGAGGGTTAGGTTTAGCAAAACAAATCATCTCAACATGCCAAGGTTGCACATATTTGCAATATAACCAAGGATCATTTGAATGAAATATTAAAAACTCAAAAAAAGATGTACGAAGGATTTAGTTATGGGATTCACCAAGAGTGACCCTTTGCTTTTCATGTAGACCAAACAACAAGTTGGGTGAACCAACATCACCATTTCCATATTTGGCACCGGGGTTAAATGGGAAGAGTGGCCATAGACACGGGTCTAGACAACACTCCCCTTTCTCGTGGTCTCCACCCAAACTAAATGACATACTCTCTACAATAGCATACATATCATCAAAAGACAATAGATAGTAGAGAAAAGTATCACTCAACTTGACTTCTACTAAGGTTCCCTCAAGTGTTTACTCACTACTAATTTCCCAATCATCACCCTAAGTAGTCTCAACAATAAAGTCACACAAAGTAGAAGGAGTAACTTCCAAGACTACACATTTCTTACCCTTAAGAGTACACTCATATTCCAAGAAGATATTTCAATCTTTAGGAGGAATGTTGTCACACCATAGTGGGTTAACATATAGGCTATATCCTCCAAGGTAAGCTATACCATTTTTTTCATCACTAGGCTCATTAGGAGTGTTTATATCATTCTCAAACAAGACATTATACCAAAAGAGTGAAGGATCTAGACCACGGGGAGATTTGGAACAAGTAATTTCCTCACTCTCTAAGAGATCAATATCAAGTTTCAAAGCAGTTTCAAGCACAAGATTGTCCCAAGAATATCTCTCGGGTTCACTCTCCTTTTGTTCACCAACTTTTTCAAATACTTCACACACTTGAGTTTGATTAATCACACCACACACATACTCAAGTGGTGGAAAATTTCCACAAATAGGTTGATCAACACCAATTACACAAGACGATGTCCTCCGTTCAATATACAGGCTTTAACACTAGGTGGGCATAAATTTATCTCACAAGAGGAGTCAATTTGGTCATCAATTGGATCAATTAGTATATCCACACTCACAACATGTAAATCATCAACAAAAGGCATAGAATCATTAAACTCACAAATAAGTAAGCTACTACTCACACTCAATAGGCTACTAGCCACACAATTATCATTCACATGCACAAAAGTGTAAGAATTAGCTATTTTACCTTGAAGTTCTTGAGTTGACTCTCATTTTCTGTGTTGTGAAGGTCCTCCACAAGCTTGGACAAAAAATTCACTTCGACATTTCTCTCCTTAACTTTCCATGTGGTACCTACAAAAATGTCCTTAGAAATAGAAGGACAAACAATGTTAGCTAAGTTTGGTGGCAATTCCCTCACTTCGCTCCACACAACCTCTGTTTTTTCCACTCTCGGATTACCACCTTGCACACTCTTACTTCTGTCAATCTTTTGTCTCTCATAAGCATTCTGATTGGAGTAAGTATTCACTTCTCTTTGTGGCTCGGGTAGCATGTATGTCACGAGGCGATTTCCCCACTGGTATCTTACAACATTAGGCCAATTTTGTACATTTAGAACTCTATGTTGTGCAAACCAATCGACACCTAAGCATACATAACCATATTTCAATGGAAGAATATAGCACCACACGTCCTCATGGTATTCAAATTGGTAGAACACAACTTTGATCCTCTTGGTAACCTTAAACCCGTCCAAGAAGTACGGAACAAGTAAAGGCTCACGAAACAACCCCAAGTAGTCAACCATAAATGGAAGCATGTAGTTTCTATAGTACCTATCATTTAACACAATGAGGTAGCCCGGTATCCCACAAATGGTCACCTTTCCGGAGTGTACACTCCTTCTCGGATCAACATTGTAAGGCACACGAGTACCTCTCGGTTTTGGAGATACATACCCTTTTCTTCTCATTGTACAACCTCCACTAGAGCTAGTATAACCATTCACACTATATCGACCTTGATAAGAAGAAATACAAGGTGGAGGATATGAATATTCACACTCCTAACATGTACTCTCATCATAGCTCTCATAAGCTTTTCGAACGAAAGGTTTATACCTAACACAAAATCTAGGTTCGGAGTGAGAAGTGTAAGACTCCTCACATGCCTCAATGTCATCATAAGATCCATCACGAGGTCCTACATCATATCCAAGTTCACCATAAGCACTAGGCACTTCCTTCACCTCATCTTCTCCCTCAAAACCGTAACTCTCAAATCTGCCCAAGTTTTGATCATGGCTATTTTCATAGCCTCCGCAATCTCCCTCAACGTCGTAGCCATAAAATCGCTCTCTACAAACATAGTCTCCCATGTTGTAGTCACAATAATCCCTGTCTATACAATGAACAAACAATATTAGTAGTAAAATCTCCTCACCAACACTCGTATACACCCACTTTTATGATTCTCACAATTGAAGCGGCGAATATTGAAAGTTGTTTATACTCCGGTAGTCAATAGGATGTCAATTCTACTTGGCATCAAGAATGGATTCTTGTTTGATCAACTCAAGACACAAAAACAAAATTTACTTACGAACTTGAAATAAAGAATTTACTACGAGTTAAAAATGATAAAAACACAAAAATAATGAAAACACAAAAGAAATTGATTCAATAATTAATCTACAACTAAGTAGGTGATTACTAGTTGTTAATTAATTCTATAATATAGACATGAAACTAATGAAAAAATAAAATGAAACTAAGAATCTAAAATTTTTGAGCTTAAGCACTTTCAGTGATGATGTGGCAGCCTCTCATTGGTTGTTGAAAATTGTCGAATGTTTTGAGAACTTTTTTTATTGTTTTCAATTTGTATTGATCAATGTTCAATGGGAAGAGTGTATTTTCGGTTTTTGGAGGGAAACAACAAGACTTAGAGGCTTTTCAATGTTCAAAAAAATGGCTTGACTTTTCTTTCACCCTTTTGGCAAAACACCCTTTGAAGCCTTTGTTCCCCTTTCCTCTTTTGTAGGTCTTGGGAAAACCCCTTTTTCTCTTTTGGTAATAAGACCTTTTGAAAGTATTTTTCCCCCTTTCTTCTTTTATAATACTCTTGGAATGTGTTTCAAGACTAACAAGACCACACCATATTTCTTCTTTGATTTTAGATCAAACAAACCACTTTCTCTTCAACAAGATATGAAGATGTTGAAGAACACCAAGAACACCAAGAACACAACTTTTAATCTAGGAGTTCTAAGGTTAACGTTGGACCTCCCAAACATCAACAAAACATATTCAAGCTCCAATATTCAACAAAAACATCAACAAAACGTTTTTCCAGCCATCAATCTTCAACAACAACAAAATATTTTTCCAGCAACCAATCTTCAACAACAATATCAACAACCTTGCAACATTCAATAGCCACTTGGATTTAGCTAAAACTTTAGATGTAGACACTATTAGTGTTAGTGAAGAAGGGACTAACACTAGAAACAAGAAAACACACAAAAAATAGAAGAAAACCAAGCCTCAAATCTCGATCCAAACACAAAAACGGGACACATTACTTTTTTTTTGTGTTTTTCAGTTTTTCCAACACTATTTTTGTGATTTTTCAAGATAGCAAGCCCAAGATTGATCTCGTGGGAATGAAAAAAATGATGTCTGTGACACCAAATCATATAAATCATTCCACCAATATGCCAAAATAGTCCACAAAACATGAGAAGAATAAGTAACACAAAGTGATACAAGATGACAAACATAAAAACACACGGCTTTGCAAAATAATAAAAGGATAGATAGTGAGACAAAGAATATTACAAGATTAAGAACCAATTATATTTCAACATTAATCCCCTAATCAATGTAATAATCAAAATCACACTCTTACGGTGACCTCCAAGGTAATCGACTCACCTCAAGATCCACCGTTTTCAAGCAAAGAACAATATCGGCTTTTCCAAGCCCTATACTAAGGGTGACTTTTCCATGTCCTAAATAAGACAATACTAAGGTGGTCTACTCTGAAGAGAGAGGATTTCAAGTACTCCAAATTTTCATCTTTCATAAACTAAAGAGAATAAATCTAATAAGAGACTATATAAAGCCTAGCTCATTACATAGTATAATGGACCGAAATACCCTTAATGAAAGGGGAGGTCATGGGTTGTTTTTTTAACATGTGAAAACCCCAAAATACCCTTAATGAAGGGTGCTTCTTCAATATTCCAAAACCATGAGGTCACATTTCAAAACTTGTAGTCTCGAATTGGTATCAAATGTAAGCCCTCACGCAATCTTTCACACATGGGTTTATTTAATGATATGCTCAAAATGGGTCCTCCATGCGTGTTCTCGTATCCTCAAGGTGACCAACTATTGAGCCTCTATGAGTTGGGCTCTAAAGATGTCATCGAAATATATGATGGCCATTTGTCCCATATCCCCCGTTCTACTAGTGGGCAACGCCCAAATAAACTTTATTCTCTCCAGTCCAGGCAAGATTAGAAAAATTCTCCTGATGTGGTTATTGGTATATTAAAGATCTTTCATGTGCATGTTTACGCTTTGCTAGATCTAGCAACTTCTTTGTCTTTTGTTACTCCCTATATAGCAATTAATTTTAGAGTAAGTCCCAAAATTCTAGCAGAGCCCTACTAAGTATCTACCCCAGTGGGTAAAACTATCATAGCCCGACGGGTATACAGGAACTGTTCGATAATGATATTTCTAAAAGTCAACTCACAGGTTTAGTCGAATTAGAGATGACTGATTTTGATATCATTCTCGCCATTGATTGGCTTCATTCCTTCTATTCCATAGTTGACTGCAGAAGCAAAATAGTCTAGTTTCAGTTTCTAAATGAACCTGTCCTAGAGTGGAAAGGTAGTACTTCAGCATTCAGAGGTCAGCTTATTTTATACCTTCAGGCAAGGAAAATGATATGTAAAGGATGCGGTTACCATCTTGTTCGAGTTAAGGACATTAGTTCTGAAACTCCGAGTCTTGAATCAGTCCCTATCGTATATGAATATTTAGATATCTATCCCAAAGATCTTCTAAGAATTCTTCCCAAAATGGATATAGACTTTGGCATTGATCTTCTTATAGATACTCATCCAATATCTATTCCTTCCTATGAAATTGCACTAGTAGAACTCAGAGAATTGAAAGAGAAGTTGAAAGATCTCTTAGATAAGTGATTCATCCGACCCAGTGTGTCTTCATGGGGCACACCAATATTATTCGTATGCAAGAAAGATAGTTCTCTCAGAATGTGTATAGAGTACCATCAGCTAAATAAAGTCATGGTCAAGAACAAGTATCCTCTTCCCATAATCGATAACTTGTTCAACCAACTTCAGGGTGCCAACTATTTTTCTAAGATAGACCTCAGATTAGGCTACCATAATCTTAGATTCTGAGAACGATATATTCTAAAAATTGCTTTCCATACTCGGTATGGTCACTTTGAATTCCTAGTCATTTCCTTTGGTCTTACCAATGCCCCAACAACTTTCATGGACTTGATAAACCGCATGTTCAAGCAGTACTTGGACATGTTTTTCATTGTCTTAATAGATGATATCCTTGTTTACTCCCGCTGCGAGCAGGATCATACAGACCATCTCAGAATTGTACTTCAGATCCTCAGAGATCATCAGTTGTTCGCCATATCCAATAAGTTCGAATTTTGGCTAAGGTCAATGGTATTCCTTGGTCATAGAATTTCCGGTGATGGCATTGGGGTTGATCCTCAAAAGACTGAAGTAGTAAGAAACTAGCCCAGACCTATCTCTCCATTAGATATTAGGAGTTTCTTGGGTTTGGATGGCTATTACAGATGGTTTGTTGAGAGATTTTATTCTATTGAATCCCCTATATCCAGATTGGCTAAGAAGAAAGTCAAGTTTCAAATCCTTGCGAGAAGAGTTTTCAGGAGTTAAAGACTCGACTCACCTCAGCTCCATTCCTAGCTCTTCCAGAGGGTTCTGATCAGTTTGTAGTGCATTGTGATGCATCAAGAGTAAGTTTGGATTGTGTCCTCATGCATTATGGTAAGGTCATAGCCTACGCCTCCAGACAGCTTAAACCCCATGAGAAGAATTATCCTACTCATGATCTTGAGTTAGCGACCGTACTATTTTCCTAAAATATGTGGAGGCATTATCAATACTGAGTTCATGCAGATGTTTTCACAGATCATAAGATCCTTCAGTGTGTCTTTTCTATAAAATATCTCAATGTTCGTTAGAGAAGGTGATTATAGCTCTTAAAAGATTATTACATGAGTGTCCTTTATCATATGGGAAAGGCCAACATTGTGGATGACTCTCTAAGTACATAGTCTATGGGTAGTGTTGTTCATGCTGAGGATAGTAAGAAGAAGTTAGCTCAGGAAATCTATAAGCTTGCTACACAAGGCATTCTCTTAGTCGATACAGAAGAGGGTGACATATGGGTTCATAGTAGTTCAGAATGATCTCTAGTTTCTAAGGTGAAAGACAAACAAGATAGCGATCCCTACCTTTTCAAGTGAAAAGAGTCAGTCAAGGATCAGAAGGTAGAGGTTTTCTCCAAAGGGGGATATGGTGTTCTGCGTTGTCAAGGTCGTCTGTGTGTTCTAGTTGTAGATGACTTAAGGTAATGAATTCTTTTAGAAGCGCATGATGCACGGTACTCTATTCATCCAGGGGCCACAAATATGTACCATGACTTGTGGGATATCTATTGGTGGAGTGGGTTGAAGAGAGATGTTATGGAGTTTATGGATAAGTGATCTACATGTCAGTAGGTTAAGATAGAGTATCAGAAACCTTATCGGTCCATACAGGAGTTCATTATTCCTACTTGGAAGTGGGAAGAAGGGAACTTGAACTTTGTGATATGTTTACCTCAAACTCATCGCCAGCATGATTCAAACTGGGTCATTGTAGATAGAATGACCAAATCAGCTCTTTTCCTTTAAGTCCATACCTCTTATTCAGCTGAGGATTATGCTAAACTCTAAATCAAAGAGTTGGTCAGATTGCATGGTGTTCCACTATCTATTTTCTCAGACAGAGGTACCCAGTTTACCTCTTATTTCTTGAAAGCATTCCAAAATGGACTCGGTACCCAATTTCATCTCAGTACAACCTTTCATTCTCATATAGATGGTCAAGAAGAAAGTACCATTTAGACTTTAGAAGATATATTACGACCGTGTCCAATTGATTTCAAGGGTAGTTAGGATGACCACTTGCCTTTGAATGACTTTGCATACAACAACAACTATCATTCTATTATTAAGATTGCTCCATCCGAAGATCTTTATGGTAAGAGATGCAAATATCCAGTCAGTTGGTTTGAAGTTAGTGAGGCCTCAGTTATCAGGCTTGACTTAGTATTCAATGCCTTAGAAAAAGTCCAGTTGAACAGAGAAAGACTTTGGGCTGCTCAGAGACGACTGAAGTCCTATGCAGATGTGTGCAGAAAGGATCTTGAGTTTGAGATTGGCGATTATGTCTATCTTAAGATATCTCCCATGAAGGAAGTGAAGATATTTGGCAAGAAAGGAAAGCTCAGTCTCCGATATATCGGTCCCTTCAAAATTTTTAGTTGTTTCGGCAAGGTAGCTTATGAGCTTGAATTTCCCTTAGATCTAGCCTCAGTTCATCCAGTTTTCCATGAATCCTTGCTCAAGAAGTGCATAGGTGACCCAGTAGTTGTAGTCCCTATTCAGAGCATAAATCTAGCCTCAGTCATGATTTTCAGGTTATACCTCCTTGGTCTTAGGCTTAAGCATCTTTCCACATAGATCACCTTTAAGGTTGTCCTCAAATGTCTTCCCACTCCTAGTGATTATTGCTAGGACTTAAGCATCATTCTTTGGATTAGCAATCATGCAGCTAGGGATACCAACTCTAGGTCTAACATTAATTTGCATGGATATTTGCCCAATTTTGGTCTCTAATTGCATGATAGAGGCAGAGTGGGACCCCACAGTTTGAGAGAGTTGAGAGATATCAATTTTTAATTCACGGACCATCTTATCAATACCATCCACCTTATTCAAAACCCCTGCTAGGACATCCTCGGTTTTAAATTTCTTGGGGTCAATAGAGCTTAATTCACTGTTTTAGTCCTGAAAATAGGGAGGCATATAGTGGTCATAATCACGCTCTCAATCTCTCAAATCCCGATCATGATCAAGGTCCATCCAACCTTGATTTTCACCTTTCCTTTGATAGGCGGGGCAGGAACCTCCCGAGTAATTTGCTTGGTATCGGATCTGCTCATATATTTTTTTTTTGCCTCCTCATCATCCTCATAGGATTTTGATTCCAAGGCATTTAAATCTTTAATGGGTGCACCCATAACATCATTTGTTAAGAGTTTAAGTTGGGTAATTATCTTTTCCATGCTCTCCTCCCTTTCTTCATCCCTCATTCATTGCTCCTAGTAAACCACAGATATAGAAGGATAGCTTTTAGGAAAATCAACATCTCGGGTATGCCAACCTTAATTTTGATTTGTCACCTATGTAGGCAACTCCATTGCTCCATAACAGTGCAATTTTACTAGGAAACCTCCCGCCGCATTATCCACCACGGTTTTGTTGAGAGGATAAAGGGATCAGTATAAGACTTTGTAAATCATCATCTCCAGGACCTCGTGAATTACTTTCTTACCCAAACCTCAAAGAGTTCACTCATTGTCTCTTTCGATCACCAAACAAGTGTGACAGTCATTTTAACCCAAAACCTCAATCGGTCATCTCTATTTCTAGGAAGATTCCTATTACATGACTTACACTCCATTTACACTTATTTCTAAGATTGCAAAAGGTTGTAAACCATATACTTAATTTTCCACCATTACCTTTTCCCTTTATTTCCCTTTTTCAAGTTTTCTATGGGGTCCCATACATTCATCTTCATCCCTCTTTCAAGGAATATAAAAGTTTTTTGGAGTTTGTTGTTTTCACCCATAAAACCCATTGGAGATTTGGGGTTTTCACCTACTAATTCCAACTATTAATCTCAAGAAATGGTGGAATACATGATCAACAACTAAAAATCATGTAAGCACATCAATAACCACACACAAATACACTTTAGTTCAATATAATCCCATGAATAAAATATTTAGCTACTCATCAAGAATGTAGAGAAAGATACACCATCATATGGGTTATTCAAATAATTCATCCTTCATAAACAATAAAAATGCAAGTCTATAAAGTTAATTACAAATATTGCTCAATTTAGGGTTCTTGTTTCAAATTCAATAGTGTCTATCAAGTAAACAATCCCCAAAAAAGAAAGGGTATTAGACTATATAAGGATTGGAATTTGGGAAAGTGAATTTACAGAACTGCCCAGGACAACATTGATGCCCCGTGATCGCATTTTGTTGACCCTCTTGACTGACCGTGATTGTTGACTATGTCCTTCAGTCGTAGTAACTGAGGCTGATGACTTCTTTATGTCTTCAACTACACCTCTTTGGTACATTTAATCTCTTTTAGCTCCAATCCACATCTTTCCATATTACCAACTCTGTCATAAAAAATATGGATATTAGTGCATTAAATAATGATTATGCCTCATTTATTTATTTAAAACACAGTAATGTACAGGAATGTTGAGTGCAAATGAGTGGTAAAATCACCACTCATTAGTGACCTTGGTGCAAGCATCAACCTCATGCCCTATGTAACCTATCAAAAACATGGTTTAGGAATACCTACACCAACAACAATGAGGCTTTTGATGGGAGACTGGTCTATCATAGACCGGTTGAAGTTTTGTTTGATATTTTGATAAAGGTGGACAACTTTATTGTTCTTTATTGTGAAATCAACCAAGATATAATATTTATCCTTGGTTGACCTTTCCTTGAAACAATAAAATCTCTCATCGATATGGATCTTAGAGAAATGATATTTTAGATCCAAGATGATGACGTGTCATTTCAAGTATGCAAGACTAAGAAAAAACAGGGAACTACAAGTGGTGTCCATTATTGATTAGTTGATGCGGAGGTGAATGATGGGTCCCTTGATTATCCAACTTAAAAATATAAAGAATGGTATTCCGTAATGATAAATTACATGCTAGGTAAGAGGCATCCCACGAATGCGACGAAAGTGTCTTGTATCCTTTATTTTTGATTAGTAGAGTAGGGTTTATTTTAATGGTGATTAATCCATAAAATTATGGTGCTATAAGGTATTTTGAATGTGGTTGAATATGGGAAAGTGTGGAATTATTGTGTAATGGACTAAGTAGGGGAAAATAAAGGACCAAAAATGGCCTCAGTTACCGCCATCATGGCACTCATGCTATAATAATCGTAGTAGCGGCATGACCTCCACCATGGAACTTGGACTATGATCACGGTCAGGACTAGTTGAAAAAACATGTTGACTACCACATTTCCTCCATACTCCCTTATAAATTTTCTTTCAAATTTCACCCTCTCTTGATCGTGTTTAGAGCATCCAAGAGTTGCTTTGCATATTATTTCCATCCTCAATTTGGTATGTATTTTGAAATCCCTCATTTGTGTGCATTTGAAGGTCATACAACTTATGCATTAGAAATATCCTAAAATGGTGTTTAAATTGCTAGATCCTTGTTTAAATATGTGTATTAGTGTGGCTAACTATTGTAGTTGGTGTGTACACCAATGGGGAAGTATTGAGTACCCAAATTTTGTTCAAATTTTCTAGAAATGGTGTATGCACATGAAGGGCTTGACTAAATTCCCAAACAAATGCAATGCTTAGTTTTTCCATGTATTAACAGAATAATCAAGTAGATAGAGGCTAGATTTCATGTGCATAAGGTTATTTCTAGATTTGAAACACAATTTGCCATTGGTATTGGGTGATTTGAAATTTGAAAAATTTAGCTAGGTCTTGCCTTGGATATCAAGATCGTAGTCATTGGATTGCGATCGTGACACCAAGATCGTTGCTTAGTGACTAATGATCTCCATATGTGAGGGTGATTTTTAGCATTGACCCTAAATCCTTCACTTATGATTCTTGACCAAAACCCACAAAGAAACCATCATGTGAGCTTAATTGGATAACATAACATAGTTTTTGCATAAAAATGTTAATGATGAGTGTTTTATTCTTGTTCTTAGGTTTTTTAGGTTTACATCATGGAAGATTTTGACCATGTCTATTTCATGGACCCTGAATGTCAAAACTGGTACTATGGTGATCTCTCCAAGATAATGTTTCTATCGGAGATGGGCATATGCCTAAATAAGGTGCCAAAAAATCTCTCGTCATTCCAAGACCAACTCATATCATATTAGAAGAGGTGTTTTTCACTAGATCCTTGCTGGTAAAATTAGCAATGGGTAAGGGAATTCTATGCCTAACCATAGCATTATATGTCTATCATACCCAATCATCAGGATTTGTGGGAATGAAGTACACTTTGGAGCTGAACAAATAAATGACCTATATGGGCTCCTGAATGCAGATATGGATCAATTTGAGATGAAAGGGTGTGAACTGGGAAATTAGATAGTGGAGAAGTTTTTTCCTGGAAAGGAGGTTCATTGGGTGGCCACGAAGAGGGGTATATAGATGATTGATTTCTCAACTAAGTCATATATTTTGTTGACCATTATTTGTAGTAGGGTTTCTAAATGTACCCACATGACTACTTTTACAAATATACATGCCGTGATGGTTGATTATAAACTAGACCACGTTCCTTTGAATATTGGTCCTCTAGTTATTTTAGACATAAAGCATTTTGACAACCACGGTTGTACACTCCTCTTATTTTCCTCTATGATGATTGAGCTATACAAGAGAGACAGGGCTGTGGAGTATCCTAAAGATAATTGGGAGTGCCCAAACGCCCCCCATTTATCCTCTTAAGATTATGTTAAAGGGTGCACAAGGAAAGAATGAGAAATAAAAGATAGACATGGGTAAGTCAACAGAGAAGGAAACAGAGTCTTACAAGCCATCCAAAGCTGACCCTTTTGATAATATCACAGTTGATTTGAGGGTTATAAAAGAGCTCGTATAAAGGTTGCCTCCGGGACTAATAAATCCTTTTGTTCCCCGACATTCCTATGTTTCTCAATTTTATTATGAGAGGTATTTGGGGGCAGAGGATGCAGGGAGCTAATATTTTCAGGCTTAAGAGGGCCTATTCATCATTAGTAAAGTCTCATAGCACTCACATGAGGAGATGAAGAAGAGGGAAGAGAAGAGAGAAAAGTTCTTAAGCAAGATGTGGAAAGGGGTGAAGGTCCTTTGGAAGGTCCTGAAACCCAGAGATAGTCTTCCTACTTGTCGCGTTCATACTGATAATAAGGGCCCAGATGAGTGTTTCGGTTAAGATAATGCAAGGGGTGATACTGAGTGCAAGATATATAGTGTATTACCCCGATCATTTCTTAAGACTAAATCCATATTTTATTATGTATACCATTGAATAAGATTTCCATCGATACCAATTTCATTGAAATCCGACATCGGACGAGGGAGTTATGGCCATTTTACTAAATTGTATCGTATCGCCCAGGTTTGACGGTCGACCTGGTGGACGTCAGGTCCCTGGTTGACAGTCAAGTTCCCCATAAAGACAAGGAAGTGACTCCTTTTTCACGCCATAATGTGAAGGCCAATATGGTGGACCGTCAAAAAGTTGGCAGACAGTCAAGGGGTCCGTCAGGTCGAGACAGAATTTCTCGTTTCTGGCCCTCGAGTGATGGAAAACATGGTGGACCGTAAGTTTGTTGATGGACCATCACATAAACCGTCACGTCGAGGAAGAACTTTCTAGTTTTGGCACTCGAGTGACGGACGATCTGGTGGACCGTCACAGGCCCCGATCAGTGAATTTCAGCTTTTTCAAAAGGGCATTTTGGTCATTTCCACCCCATATGGTCTTATATATATATATATATCCTAGTAGAAAATATCCCTTAATTTTTTCCTTTCCTTTTCCAAGAAACATCTAGAAATTAGGGTTTCTTCCAAAACCCAAAATTTCAATCTTCTTCCAAGAAATTCAAGAATCTTGCATAGAGATTCAAAGTGATCCAAGAATCAAGATTTCCTAATTAAAGGCATAAAAAAATTTATCTCAAGAATGCTATAAAGAAGTTTATATGAAGTTTCTACATCTCCTAAATCATAATCCAAGGTATGTGGGGCTTGAACAAGAACACTCATTTCGTTCTTGTGCCTAAAGATTTACTTTCCATTATTGATTTACATGATTTTGCAAGTGGGTTTACACCCAAATTTCTTTATTTATGATTTATGATATTTGAGTTGAATAAGTTTGATATTTATGATTATTTCACCATCATGTTTCTTAAATTATGAATTTATTGCATGAGTTGTATATTGTCATTACGTATTGATGATTTCTAAGTGATTTAAGACAAGTGTCATGAGTTACGCCTTTCCATCAGAATTTTAACTATTGAATATATATTCATATTTGATATTGAAATTCAAGAATGAGTCCTATGATGTTTCCTTGAAGCTTTTGATAGTTGAAATTATTTCATAAGGAAAGGTACATGATGTTGAGAAAGATTGTTTTGATTTATAGTCGAGTTAGGAATCCATAGTTGTTTATGATTTACAGATGAGATATATATTTATTTTTTGGTCTTTAAAATAGATCCATGAGTTGATATTGATTAGGGTGGATTTCCTAACGCATTCTGAGCTGAGTCTGGGAGAAGTATTTAGCACCGAGCGGGAAATGTGGTATTTCCCCAAAACTACGTGCCATCGTAGGATTGATGTTGATAATTGTGGACCACAGGCCAAGTATAGGATTGTCATAACGATATTGAGGTTGTACTCCCTAGCAGGAGTACAACACCCCCGCCAATGTGGGGTTCTATCATAAGGAGGGCAAAATGTTGGACTCCATGCGGCTCAAATGGAGTAGTTATGTCGGTTATAAGAAACTCACACGTCCATAATGATCTAAGTACCATGAGTTACCGAGTCACTATAAGTCATGAGTCAAAGAGTTTGAGTTGAGTTAAATGATTTATGAGATTTATGAAGCATATGTTTTTATTGATGACTTACGGAAATGATGTTTTAGATAATTCAAGTAAAGAGAGTTATCATTGTCAGCATGCATGATTTTCTTATACATTTATTATATTATTTAAAATGTTGTATCCACCCCCAAATACTCAGTACATTCCCAAGTACTGACTCTCATACTATTTTGTATTCTATATTTCCTCATGATATAGTTTCAGGTGCTCAGTCTAAGTAGCGACAGTGATCTTTGAGTACTTCATCTATATTTCTGCGGTTGGTGAGTCCTCATGGTCGAGGACCTGTGTCTCCGATTTTTTCTTGTTAATAGATGGTTGTTTACTTTCATTTCAGTACGAGTCAGTTGGGGATCTATCCCAATTGCTCCTCATTCCTATGTAGTAGAGGCTTTGCAGACTAGTGTACCAGTGTGTACAGAGATTTCAGTATTTTGTTTGTACAGGGCAGTATTAATTCCTATTTTAGTATGTTCATGACATGGTTATTCCTCTTTATATTATCATGTTTTGCGCTATAATGAGTTATGAAAGTGATGATAGGCTTAGAGGGTTAGCTTAAGGCCATGTGTGGCCTTGAGCACCATGTGACATCTCGGGATAGGTTCTTGGGGCGTTACAGATAGAAACTCTGATGCTACTATAGGGATAACCCTTTTACTTTATTTATGCTTTATTAATTATGCAATAAGGTCACTACAGGCTTCTTAGTCGGGGGTGCATGTCTCCATATTCATTCATTTGGCCTATATTTTTGAAATATTTCTAGATGTTCTTATATTACTTTGGATTATTTTTATTTACATTCTCTTTTCTAATATTCAGGCACTCTTATGGTGCCCATGTTTCAGGGATTAGTTTCTTGTTTGAGTTTTTATTTTTCTTTATTTATCATTCTCTTGATTATGATGATATGAGATAAGCCTTTCCCTATGATAGATTGAGTGACAATATTCTTAAGAGATAATCATCGAGATTGGGATTTGAGCCTTGAATGCAGTGGAAGTCTATGTACTTATAATTCTCAACATACACTTTAATTTAAGTGCAAGGAAGTTGTCGTCAATAAATTCACCCAACTTTGGAGTCAGGGTCGAATCCATGAGGAACAATGTGATTAGCGATCAAATTAATTTGAAATGATGATACAGGTTGAATTCAAACAAATGGTACAAAAAGATAAAATGGGGGATAGGTTCATACACTACTGTTTCGTTTTGTGTTTTTCTAGTATAAATTCGGGGCAATGAAGAATTAGAGTTCTAATAATTATGTAGGGATCTTAAGATTATGCATTGCCAAGAGAGTGATACATAGAAGTTAGTCATCAACATTCATTTATGAAGTCAAATATGGGTAGGCTTAGTTATAAATTTTGATGCTAGTCTTTCAACAAAACACCAAACTTTAACCCATTGAACCTTTCAAATACCTAATAAGTGTGTTAAAAAATTTGTAACAGCAACCTCAATCTAGGCATCCCTATCTCTAGGATGATACCTTTGGCATAGTAAACCTCTCATTCACCCTTATCTCTAAGAAAGTGAAAATTTAGCAAACTACACACGTAATTGTCTATCATTGCTTTGGTCTCCACATATGATAACGCTCAAACTACAGCTCTCGTAAGAGTGTAAGCGGTCGTTGTCAAATATAGAACCCAACTGGGTTGGGTATCGATCCCACAGAGAATACATAGTCACTAAGTAAGCAAAGATTATTAGACTTTTGGTGCAAGTCTCGAAAAAAGAGGGGATTTTGTAGCGTGCAATACTGTAAACAAAATAATAGAGTAAAAACAGAAAATAGCAAAGTAAAAAGAAAGAATGTTTAGTAAGATTCTACTCAATGAGAATTGAGAGTTGGGGTTATGTCCACCTTATGAGTTATACGTCTCTATTGGCTATGAGTTATGCGGAATTCAGACATGCATGTGCTTATAGAGAATTTTATTCTATGGTAAATCCAGGCGTCTTTCAACCATCAAGAATTATTTCACTTTAACTCTTTTGAGCTTAAAGCGTATCTAACGGTACAAATTCTCCAAGAGGTTAATCCAGTTACGACACTAACTTTTTAACAGGGGTTGGTGCCCTATTACCTTGACATTATCTCTTTTCCAAACATATAACTTTTCTTTCGAACAAGTTAATGATATGCTGGCGTATTCTATATGTTTGCAACCACTAGAATTTAGATTAAGATGAAGAGAGTAATGATATAAGCAGCATACGTGTCACGAATTCACAAACTCATAGCAATAGATAGTATCTCATAAGGATTCCATAACCCCAACAGAGAAGTTTAGCTACTCATGATTGCAACGGAGATCATAATAAACATCATCATGATCTCACGTTGGTCACAAGGGTCGTGCTTTCTATGTCAGAAAGTAACGTGAATAGTACTAAATGTCGAAGAAAATAGAATTGAATAGAAAATAGGATGAATGAGTTGAATTGTAAGGGTTGAATGAATTAATGAGTGAATGAACAAAAAGTTCAGCACAATAGGGTATTTATAACACCCATATCCTATTCCTACTAGGCTACTGTGTACTTATCCTAATCCTACTAGGATACAGTGTACTTATCCTAATCCTAATAAGTTACTGCTGATCCCCAAAGTCTTTAGAATTGCTGTTTTTGCCCGGGACAGGTTTTCCATGCGTCACTTTTAGTCCCTAGGCGTCCAAGCTCTCCTTTCCTTCTTTCGTGAAGATTCCTTGGGCGTCAAGTTATCCATTAAATACTGAAATCTTCATCATTTATACCTGAAAACTTGCTAATCACGTTTGTTAGCTCACTTACAGGAAAAAGGACTAAAAGTTCATGAATTATATATTTTGTCCTCAAAACTTAGCTAAAATATGGGTAAATTATAGTACTTTAGGCGTGTAAATACGCCTATCATCAACACCCCACACTTAAAGCTTTGTTCGTCCTCGAATAAAATATCATGCCCATCTAAACATCTACTTAGGGTTTCACAGCAACAACACAAAATATTCGTTAAGACAGGCACGACAATCATTAACAAAGAGTAGTTTTCTAATCACTTCTAGAAACAATTCAGCCTCCAACATAGAATCGTGATGATTGTTAATTCGTATCCAAAAGTTAAGGCACAAAGAATCATACAAGACTACCCAAAACTCATCAACCATGTGTGTCTCACATAAGATATTACCCATAATCACTAACAAGTATTGCATTTTTCAGAACATGGGTATAAGATTATCCTTGCTCTCACTCTCACAAAGAATTCATATGTTGCAACTGATGACCATAGGCTTGCCCTTAGTGTAATGTTCCACTAATATCAGAATGCTAAGCTTAGGATCAAATAGGTCTTTTAAAGGTTGTAATGTAGGCTAAGGGACGGGTAGGACTATTTTGGCCAGAAATAGTGACTATGTTCCTAAGCGCTTTAATACATCACATTATGCCATTAACACTCTCTTTTAATCAATCCTTCTACCTTTCTTTCATCTATCACCCCTTTTCACTTATTTTGCCATTCAAGCATAACTATCTTTTTATTTAATCATAAACACAATTTATCTTTTATTTTTATATTTCTTTTTCTTTTCTCTTTCTTTTTTTTTTTCTCTTTTTTTTATAACACACCTCCATGATAGCCACTCTTTTTCATAACAAATTC
The DNA here is from genome assembly GCA_030864215.1 of Capsicum pubescens. Lineage (NCBI taxonomy): Eukaryota > Viridiplantae > Streptophyta > Magnoliopsida > Solanales > Solanaceae > Capsicum > Capsicum pubescens. The sequence continues at coordinate 193,079,985 of CM061548.1, read as the reverse complement.
AAGTACCAATACACTCTAAGGAATCACTCTCACCCAATTTCCTCTTATTTTTTCACATGACTTCACAATTTAAAGCAGTTAGTAATTTGGATCAAATTATGGTCTTGAAAAAAATGGATTAGGCTTACATATGATGCTTTCAAAGAAAATGGCTTAAAGGCTCAAAGGGGTTGACTAGGATAATGTCCACGGGTAGGTAAAACGAAGGTAAACAAGTATCGGTTGCCAAAGAAATGCCTAAATCATCTCCTAAACTCACACTCTTTATTTCGCTTTACACACACACCAGGTAAGTTCTAGCATCAGTCACAAACACAGAATATACTATCACCTCACACCCACAAGGCACATGGTCGACTTTATTGGGAGCAGTACAGACTCTTGACCCAACAGATGAAGGAATTAAACCACACACTTATCACATAATGAGTCACATTTAGAGCCTAAATGTCTCAATAGTAATGATTCTAGCACAAACTCTTGTCATAACACCATGCCTCTTATCAGAACAATTTCATGCATCAAAATCTAAAAAAAATCTACGACTAATTAAAACAAACAAAAAAAAAATATGACCATAAATGTAGGCAAAGAAGTACAGCATACGAATACCAGCACCCCATATTTAGACGGGACACACTGCCCTCAGTGGAAAATAAATACGGAAAACCTGATTAGTCGGACTCCTTTTCTATGTCTGGGGTCATTCCCCCTGCGTCTGAATCATCATCAGAGTCGTCATCCTCAGAGTTTCCTCAAATTGTACCCCACTTGATCCAAAAGTGCGTTGAGGTATTTTTAGTGAGGAGGATTCAGCTTGCTCTTTTCTTCCCCTTTTCTGACCTTTCTGTGAGGTGGTTGCTTTGTCTTTTCCTTGGCGTGCTTTTGGTTCCATTGTACCTGAGATTAAAATGATAGTCATGTTAGCTTCATCTCGGTAGATACAGTTGACAAACAAACAGTAGTGGCACCACCCCACACTTAATTTGTTGGCACAAACTAATTAAGTGAACATTGTCGATTACTCAGACTTCATCGATATACGTTTAGGCGTTATGTTCCAACAATATGTTCAGCACAGTCATACTTTCATGTCGTCTTAACTATCCTTTCCAACTCTATTTCATGTAATCTTGATCATACTTTCATGTTTGGATTTATGCATCTTTTGAACAAAACTACTACATAGATATCGTATCAATTTATGGCATAGAAATAATCACAACATCGCATGTTTGTAGTCACCCATGATTTTCATCTCAATGAACAAGTCATTTCAACATGTAAGCTTTCAAGTTACAAGATTATGCAATTATCTTGACCATGTCGATTTCGCAAAAGTATGACATTGTATCAAAATCAAATACAAGTTGGAAACAAGTCAAGAGCATCCATAGATATTCTTTCACTCACTTAGTTGTATCAACCACATTCAAATCACCAACACTACTTCACGATTTAACAACTTATTATAGGCGTAGTATTGTAATACTTACGTAATATAAAAGAAGAGCAAAGAAGTACTTACTTGGTTGATGGCCTCGGAAGATGTTCTTGCAAAGTAAAAGAGCAAAAGGAAAATTTTTGAGAGGATTTGGAGAGGTAGGCGGCGCTTTTGTTAGGTTTGCAGTGTATTTTTGGTCTAAGACTAAGTTTCTTATTTATAGGGCAAGCTTTGGGTCGGGTTTTGACCCTTTTAAAATCGGATTTGGAGACCAAAAGTGACCATAGGCGGCGCCTTTTGCTTTGCCTATGCTTGGCATAGGCGGCGCCTTTTGCAAAGCATTGTTGAGCATAGGCGGCGCCTATTCCATGGTATTGTTAGGCATAGGCGGCGCCTATGCCATGGCACATGAGATTCAGAGACAAAATGCTTTTGCATAGGCGGCGCCTATGCTATGGCACACTTAGGCATGGGCGGCGCCTATGCTATGGCACACTAGATTCCGAGAGCTTAGGCCATAGTATAGGCCTTGCCTTGTTCATGGCCTAGATTTACATAGGCCTTGCCTTGTTCTTTGCCTATATTTTCATAGGCAATGCCCAACCCATAGCCTTTTGCTTCTTCAATCCTAACTTACCACCTTGAACATGCAATTCTTCCAAATCAAGATTTGAACTCAATCTCCTCCTTTACACCTCTTGCACCTACACTTACTCAAAAACAACAAAAACGATTAGAACGATGGGTTGCCTCCCATCAAGCGCCTTAGTTTTGGTCTTGGCTCGACAAAATCTTAAGAAAATAAAACAATTAAAAATGATGGGTTTCCTCCCACCAAGCGCTTGATTTATTATCGCGGCACGACATAGCTATCTCGATTACTTAGACTTCATCGAGATAGATGGGGCATCGTTTTCTGAATGGATTCAGACAACGCTGATGCTTACTTGTAGGCATGCAATCTTCTTTGATATGACTCTTGTGCATACATATCCCAGGAGGGATACCAATTATATCATCAATAGTCCAACCCATAGCTCTCTTGTATCTCTTCAGAGCAGAGATGAGAGCCTCTACGTGCTGTTCACTTAAATCATCCGTCACACTCATCGGAAGTGTATTTTCACTTCCCAAGAACGCATACCTTAGATAATTGGGGAGCTCTTTTGATTCTAGCACTGGGGGCTCTTCAATGGAAGTCTTCACTGTTGGTGACGGTTGATTCTTAAGATCAAGGTCCGGCTGCTTAGGAGTATGAGAATAGGACCCTATTTCTGTTAGAGCACACATAGTTTCTTTATAATCTTCATCGTCCCCATGCTCAACATTCAGCAGCGCAGCAGACAATGGCTCAACCGTATGTTGTTTCTCTATAAATAATGCTTTCTTATCCTCATAATGAACATCATCTACGGAGAACACATTCATATCGCTGGGATGCTTCATTTCTTTGCATATATCAAAGCGGACCACTTCGTCATTCAACCAAAATAAAAGCTCATTAGCTCTCATGTCAATAAGCACACTTCCTGTTGCAAGGAAAGGACGTCCCAAGATTATGGGAACTTTAGAATCCACCTCGCAATCCAAAATCACAAAGTCTGCAGGAAAAATAAAGGTAGACACCTTCACCAACACATCATTCAAGATACCCACAGGTCATTTTACCGACCTATCTGCCATCACGAGCCGCATATTGGTTGGTGTAGGGTCGCCCAACCCCAACTTTTTGTAGACGGATAGTGGCATCAAATTGATGCTAGCTCCCAAATCGCACAATGCTTTGGCAAAATTCAAAGATCCAACTGTGCAAGGAATAGTGAAAGCACCAGGGTCTGCCTTCTTCTGTACTAAGGACCTTGTGGCAATTGCACTGCAGTGATGAATATTATCTGCCGGCTCATAGCTTACTTCCCGCTTCTTTTTCAACAGGTCCTTCATGAATTTAGCATACCCAGGCATTTGTTCCAACGCCTCGACCAAAGGAACATTAATAGTCAGTTGCTTCAACATAGTCATGAATTTACTGAACCTGGTATCATCAGCTTTCTTCTTCAGTCTCTGCGGAAAAGGTGGTTGTGGAAGGGGAATTTTTTTCTCCACCACTTCCTTTTTATCTTGCTTCCGATTATCAACCTTTTCAGGAGTGTCGTCAGCCTTCTTCTTCAGTCTCTGAGGAAAAGGTGGTGGTGGAAGGGGAATAGTTTTCTCCACCACTTTCTTTTTACCTTGCTTCCAACTATCAATCTTTTCAGGCTGCAAACGTCTAGGGGTGACGTCATGAACACACTCTTCAGCTTCTTCGGCCTCTACATATTCTGCATCAATCACATTATCCGCTATATCATCAACCACCTGCTTGTCCTTGGATGGATTTTCCAACACTTTACCACTCCGGGTAGTAATAGCCATGCATGATCCATCGTTCCTTGGGTTTTGCACCGTATCGCTGGGTAGTGTTCCAGCCTTTCTTTGGTTGAATGCCGCAGATAATTGACTCAATTGTTGCTCCAGCTATTTTATTGAAGTGGAATGCGAGTCAAGCAATTGCTTCATTGAGGAAAGATCATTTATTACCTCAGTTACTCCTGTGCTGGTTGCCTCAACTCCTTTCAGCAGCTTAGCCATCATATCTTCCATGGACATATTTCAAGAGCCAAATGCAGCGGCGTCACGTCTTCCAGGAGGAACATACAAACAACTCTTGTCGGTATTATTTTTCCAACTTCCTTGATCACGGTCCTTGTTTCCATATTTATCATAATAGTTCCGACCTTGGTTTCCTTGGGCATTGCCTCGGAAACCCCCCTGATTGTTCAAGTAGTTGGCTTCTTCCTCGGAATCGGATTCCTCTATTCCTTTTGACGCAACAGCTTTGATTTTTTTGGTCTTCCCTGATAATAGATGCTTTGTAAGAAGATCCATTTGTGTTTTCATGTGCGCCATATCTTGATCACGTTCTTCCTCTCTTCACCTTTGTTCTGCTGTCATGCCAATAGATACAGTAGGGCTTGCTACCTCAGAATCTCTGGTATTCCAAGCTCTACTTTGCTTTATCATACGATCTAGCATATCACTTGCCTGAATAAAAGTGAGGTCCATGAATGATCTACTTGCTGCGTTATCAACCACTGGCTTAGTCACCGAGTTGAAAGATCTGTATAATATCTCCATCAAGTGGACATTGGTCATGTGATGGTTTGGGCATCTCATAAGCTTCTTCTTGAATCTCTCCCATGTTTCGTGGAGAGCTTCAGTTGGAAGCTGTCGAAAATTGCTGATTTCATCTCTCAACTGTGCTCTTTTGGATGGCGGAAAGAATCTTTCTAGGAAAGCGTCTTTCAATTGCCTCCAATTCGTAATGGAATCAGGAGTCAGCCCATTCAACCATAGAGTTGCCTCCCCAGACAGAGACAATGGAAATAAGCATAGTCGAATTGCATTCTGTCCAACATCAGGATTGTCGAACGACTTGCATGTAGAAATAAAGTTGATCAGATGCATATTCGGATCATCGCCTGCTAGTCCACTAAATAATCCCTTGAGTTGCAAAAGCTGAATCATGGCGCTAGTGATATTGAACTTTGCTCCAGGTGCCAAGGGCGGAGGAATAATAGCTCCTGTAGCACCATCTCCATCCAGATCGTCATCATCATCATCAAAAGGAGCCTGCACAGCTCGGCGGTCAGGACTCATTCTAGCTTGACGATCTCTCCTGTGCATAGGTGCTGCCACTTCATCAGAACGCCTAGGATTCAGTAACTCATCATCACCCAGGTTCTCATCATCAGGATTTGTTGCCCGACCTGGTTTATCAATATTCTGTTGATGCACTTGAGCAGCTGCCAGTGCAGCTAGTCTAGCTTGCTCCTGTTGAGCCGTCCTTCTGTCAATGTCACGTTGTGCATCCATTCTGCCAATAAGTTGAGGTTCAGGATTGATAGGTAATAACAGTTGACCTGAACTTCGAGTGTTTGGCATGCACTCAAGCAAACCTGAATAAAACAAAAACAACAACTAAAAGTAAAATACGAGAATCTTTGACCAAAGGGTCTAGTAACTATCACAAACTTAGTTGACAACCGTATTCCCCGGCAACGGCGCCAATTTTTGATAACGCTCAAACTACAGCTCTCGTAAGAGTGTAAGCGGTCGTTGTCAAATATAGAACCCAACTGGGTTGGGTATCGATCCCACAGAGAATACTTAGTCACTAAGTAAGCAAAGATTATTAGACTTTTGGTGCAAGTCTCAAAAAAGGGGGGATTTTTTAGCGTGCAATACTGTAAACAAAATAATAGAGTAAAAACAGAAAATAGCAAAGTAAAAAGAAAGAATGTTTAGTAAGATTCTACTCAATGAGAATTGAGTGTTGGGGTTATGTCCACCTTATGATTTATACGTCTCTATTGGCTATGAGTTATGCGGAATTCAGACATGCATGTGCTTATAGAGAATTGTATTCTATGGTAAATCCAGGCGTCTTTTAACCATCAAGGATTATTTCACTTTAACTCTTTCGAGCTTAAAGCGTATATAAGGGTACAAATTCTCCAAGAGGTTAATCCAGTTACGACACTAACTTTTTAACAGGGGTTGGTGCCCTATTACCTTGACATTATCTCTTTTCCAGACATATAACTTTTCTTTCGAACAAGTTAATGCTATACTGGCGTATTCTATATGTTTGCAACCACTAGAATTTAGATTAAGATGAAGAGAGTAATGATATAAGCAGCATACGTGTCACGAATTCACAAACTCATAGCAATAGAGAGTATCTCATAAGGCTTCCATAACCCCAACAGAGAAGTTTAGCTACTCATGATTGCAATGGAGATCATAATAAACATCATCATGATCTCACGTTGGTCACAAGGGTCGTGCTTTCTCTGTCAGAAAGTAACGTGAATAGTACTAAATGTCGAAGAAAATAGAATTTAATAGAAAATAGGATGAATGAGTTGAATTGTAAGGGTTGAATGAATTAATGAGTGAATGAATAAAAAGTTCAGCACAATAGGGTATTTATAACACCCATATCCTATTCCTACTAGGCTACTGTGTACTTATCCTAATCCTACTAGGATACTGCGTACTTATCCTAATCCTAATAAGTTACTGCTGATCCCCAAAGTGTTTAGAATTGTTGTTTTTCCCCGGGACAGGTTTTCCATGCGTCACTTTTAGTCCCTAGGCGTCCAAGATCTCCTTTCCTTCTTTCGTGAAAATTCCTTGGGCGTCAAGTTATCCATAAAATGCTGAAATCTTCATCATTTATACCTGAAAACTTGCTAATCACGTTTGTTAGCTCACTTACAAGAAAAAGGACTAAAAGTGCATGAATTATATATTTTGTCCTAAAAACTTAGCTAAAATATGGGTAAATTATAGTACTTTAGGCGTGTAAATACGCCTATCATCAACATCCCTCTTTTGAGGATAATATAGATTCATAAAGTTCACTCAAAACCCTTATTTCGAAGATGGTCTTGAAATTTCTAGAAATTGGAGCTTTCACTCATCAAACCCATGTGGGTTACTGGGGCTTTCACCCATAAAATTCCAACAAAAATAGCATATCAATGATAAAACCCATAAACATGAAGTACCACATAAATGCTAACAATAAAAACCCACACATACTTAAACCCTTATTCACACAAAATCCTAAGAGGGAGATTTAGCTACACATATGATAAATAAGCATAGATATACACATAATCTCCATTGAATTAAATTGTGGAAGATTTAGGAGAATGTTACTTCAAACTTGGTTCTCCCACAACATCAACAATGTAAGTGAGCAAATCTTTAACTTAGAAAGTCTCCAATGTATTCTTCAACCAAAATTTATAAAATATTTTCTTCTCCAAAAATGGAGGCTATGAACTACAGTCCAACTAAAGCCTAAAAAATTGTGAAAGATGGTATTTTTCTTCATGATAGGGTTTGAGTTATTTTTGTCAAATTGGGATCATCACGTGTAATTGTAGTTTTACCCTTACACTAAAATCCTCTGCTTGGCCATGATCGCATAGGTCTGGTCGGGACTGCGGATATCCGACCATGTTTTACCTCTATGACTATGATTGATTGAACATCCTTGATTGCCACAACCATGGTCAGCCAATTGTTATCGTGGTACCTGAGGCTCTTTTGTTTTAGGTCTTCAGCTGCACATTCTTGTTTATTTTTTGATTAGTTTGAGCTCCAATCAATATCATTCAAACCCTTTAACTATATACCTGCAAGAACTGGATACTAGTGCATCTAAATGCAATTATGTCTCATTTATTCATCCATTACAAGGTAATGTGCACGAATAATGAGTGAGATTGAGTGGTAACCACACTACTCATCAACACCCCCAACTTATAGCATTTGCTTGTCCTCAAGCAACCCTACCTCTTATTATGAGACACAATCATTTACGCCCAATCCTTATGCCTTAAAGATCACAATGAATTCAACTTTGACCGCAACCACAAATGGATCATTTCAGATAGGCTAAACTAACTTAGCTACATCCCTTCTTATAAAATACTAAAATAAAGGCTATATATGACTTCAATGAGTGGCCAAGCAACAAAAACCAACACTCTAGAATTTACTCCCTTTTGACGTCAACTAAGCTATACTCAATTTGCCTCGCCCAAAAGGTGACAAAATCACCCACCTTAATTTGTTTCACATGCCGCCCTTACAAGAAAAAGAATTCCTTACATCAATATTCAAAATATGAAACAAGAAATTTTAAGTGCATAAACTCTCTCTGACACAAAATAAATCTCAATGCAACAAATATTATAACATAGTCTTTCCCCTATGTTTAATCGCCAGTAAAAAATGTAAATTCTTTGAGATTCCAAAGGACTTTCTAAGTTTGTATTGTAGGTTTTGGTTAGGGTAGGTAATTGTTTTGGAACAACAAGGCTACTCCCTTCCTTGAACATCAATATCACACTTTTCAATCTTCCATTTTTATTCTTGGCCTCTTTTCTTTGTTCTCACTATTTTCTGATGCCTACAATTCACTTCTTTTGTTCACCACCTTACTTTTATATCTTTTTGTTGAACCTCTCATTCAATTCTATAATTTATTGGATCCTTTCGTTTTCTTAACATTTGTTAACATCACCTAGGCACCTTGGAATTCTACTAACACTTCGTGTCCTCAAACTTCTTTCCATCAACTTTACCACCCCCAACTTAGGCTTTTAGCCTCAAGTTACAATTTTAACTTCAAGGAGGGTAGGGCTCAAAAGAGGGATAAAAAGAATGGTTCACAACTTGTAATGTGTTTTCCAAAAAAGGGTCCAAAGGCTCAAAGTGGGCAGCTAAGGATTTCAATTAAGCATAGATATTCTTTTTAGGCTAGAGTTAGTTCCAAAATTACAAAGGTGGCCTAAGGTCATTTCTCCAACTAAAGACAATCAACCTTAACTTTGAGAGAATAATGGGGAAAGTTCTAGCTAGCCCAAGTATACAAGAGATGAATGTCAAAAACACACCACACATGTCATGTAAAATTCACCAAGGGGGTTCAAATATCCCTCCTACTAGAGACAAATTTGGAGTATCTAATTTTATTCATAAGTAAAAATTTGTGAGGCCACAGAAAGAGAAAATGATTTGTTACAAAGTCTCTCACGTCCATGCCCTTGATTTTTTTAAAAAAAATTGGATGGATGGGGTTCTTTGGTTTGAAAAAATACCAAGCACAATTTGTTAAACTATGGCTACAACAAAAGCCTTAGTATTACATTTTGGATCAAAACGGGCTAGCTAACCATATGGCTACTCAGACTTCGCTATTGGTGTATAAAGTGAACCCAACTTAACAAAGTATAATGATACAGGTACTCAGGATTCCCTTGTATTAATGACACTTAATGTTATGGGTACTCAGAATTCCTCTGCATCTATGGCTCAAACCCAAACATGATGATTTACCCTTAAGAATGTCATCACTTAATCCATCATAGGGCAAAGCTAATCGTGCATCAATCAAGATTAAAATAAAATTAATTCATAAGAATATGAAAAATAAAAGAAAAGCATGATAATCCATAGAGCATGGGAACCATCAGAGTTCCTCAACAATGTAGCATTCCCCAAAAGTAAATAAAAACAATATCAAAAACATCAACCAAAAACCACAAAAAATATCTAGGGGCACCCCAACCAAAAGGGTGTAGTGTCCTCACTGAAAGTACAATCAAGTTAAGTAAAAGGGTCTCTTTGAATATACATCACGAGCTTCTCGCTCCTGTTGAACCAGTATCCTCACCATCATCCTCAACATTTGACCACTCAGCAGGTGCTTCATCATCACTATCAAGCCTAGAAGGAGGGAGTTTGGCATTAAGCTTCAGAGTCTTCCACAATAACTTAAACTCTTTCCTCATTTTGTTGAAGAATTTATCTATTTTCTTTTCTATCTTCAGCATCTTCTCATGTGATGCCTTGAGGTTTCTGTAGGATGATGGTAAGATTGAATAGATTCTCTCTAGGATGGCTAGCGTAGAACCTTATGTCTCCTGTTCCTTCTTATTTTCCTCATAATCTTCAACGGACATAGATGAATGTTGTCTAGTGGATGGATCCCCCGATCCTTGAGGTAAGCAAGCTAAAAGTTCTCTGATGGCCCTCACATCAATGTACAAATAATCCAAAGGCCCATTGGTGTATGGCCTATACGATTCACGCTACTCAGTTGTTCACTAGTTTGAGTCAACTTTTGTTTTCTTGTTGTGACAAGGTAAACCTTCGCCATTTATTTTGAGTGGAGCAGTGTGGGGACTTAGTTTTACCCTGGTTTCTTTAGAATACTCCTCTGCACCAAATTTTCTTCACAATTCAGTAATAAGAAAAGGAAAGGGATGAAATTTACCACACTGAATATGGTATTGCCTCCATTCTTCAATTACAATCTACCCCACATTTAGATCAATGCAAGTCATCAGGCAGGCTACCATGTGAGCACACAACTTGGTAATAGAAGTCATGTGGGTACATGGTGAGACTCTTCTACAGATAATGTACAACTATATTTTTTTCTCTACTGAGAATTTCTGCGTGGAGATCCCTATTTTTGTAGAGGCCGAGGAAACCTCTTTGTTTTGGCATAGAATATTGGACATCCAGGATCATGGGACATGGACATTTTTTCCAAAGTTTTCTATGTCAGTATGCTCTAGTACATGCACTTCATTAACCTATTACACTCCAAAATGCACATGCCTTCCCTGGATCTCCATTACTGGGTTTACAAGAGAGATAACACTCAAATTTGCGTATAACTCCCTTACCCATTGCTCTTTTGCCTCACAAGGGTCTGGGACCAATCATATCCATACGAAATCCGCTAGCCAATCAAAAATCCATGGATACTATTCTGGGACCCCATCAATGCACATGCTTCTCTCCAACAATAGTTTGGCTCTTAGGAGGTCGGCATTATACTTTCTTTAACATTCTGGGTCCATGAATTGGATATGGTTGTAATGTCCCATTGAGAAGCTTAGAACCTATTATCAATGAATACTCCTGCCAAGATTAGTGTTATCATACCAACAACATGCCAGACCAGTTCGATATACTCATGTGGTAGTGTTATAGTAGTTTCTGGGTTGGTTAATTGTGTGTAGAAATTTTGTCATATACCAAAATCTTCTCTCAGGTCTGGTGATCTCAAAGTTCTATCTGCAACCCTGGCAGCGCAATTGCGGTCATCGGGACCGCGATCGCAGAACCAGAGACCAGGTATAACAATTTTTGCGCAGTGTTTAGAATCTGCGCAGTGTTTAAAATGCAATTTTTTTACCCCAATCCCTAATTTCAAATAGGTGCAGTAGCACTATAATCATTAAAGTCAAACCAAAAGTGTCATCGTGGCCCATCAATTAGAAGAAAGTGGAACCACACACATTGTTGCATTCAATCAAATACATGGAGTATGCTATTTCATTAAACATATAATGCTCAAATTTAGGTACTGAATATTTCCCCATTAGTGTAAACCAAATATAACATCCAACCACAATGAAAGTTATAAAAATTGAGTAATAAACAATGCACTTTAGGCCTTTTTCTAGACTAATAGTTCTAATCAATCAATTTCATATCAAAACCAATTGACTACTTGACGGTTTAGATTATGCCAACCAGTGAGTTGATGATTGGTTATCTTATAGAATGCCCAAAATTGGGGAGGATTTTTAGATAAAATAAGAAAGGATTGTGTGGGGGAGATGGGCAAATGGACTATCTTTTTAAACTAATTAGACCACAATCATAGTCATAGTTCCATGATAGTGGTCATAGTTGCACGATTGCTCTCATTTGGCCTTCACGATCGCGGGGACACGGACTGCGGTTGTGGTAACTAAGACCTACAAACGGGTCTCCTACATGTACTACTGAGTCCATTTTCCAAATTCATACATCCCTTCTTTCAAAATTCAACTAAAATGACCCTAAGAACCAATACTTTATGAACTATGCATGTAAAAAAAAATAACAATAATCAAAATCTACGCTACCATGCATAAATAAAAGGATACGAGGCACTTTTCATGGTGTGCTGGGTTTCCTCCAATCAAGCACTTTATTTTATGTCAAGGCACGATGCCTCCACTCCTTCTCTTTATGACTCCACTTAGAAAATTTATATCTCCATCCCAACATTCTCTCAACATGCAATGAGTGACAAAGGGACAAAAGATTGAAATTTTCCAAGATTAAACTTGGAAAATGCGAGGGAATGGAAAGAAAATTCCGATCTCTCCATTTTGAAAACTTGAAACTCTTACACAACTTCACATCATTCTTTTGAATTCACTTAGTGGGTAAAAGCGTCTCCATCAATATGCCAATCCTTGTACTTCGAAAGTTGAGCATCTTGGCCTTTGATGTATGGGGTTCCATGTACTCTTTTGGAATGACAAACTCCAAAATATAAGAGTAGTACTCCACCTCCCCAAAATCCTCCATTTTTTATAAAGGACGAATCATCATCATATCCTCTATGCTTAATGTTGAAAAGTGAATTGAACGAGGTTTAATGCCTAACTTTGGGGTAGTTTTCTCGAAAGCCTTGGCACCCCAAAATGAGCTAGAGTCATCATAAGATGTTTGCTTTGATTCTTCTCTTGACTCTTGGCTCATTTATTTTATTTTGGCTTCATTGTACTCATATGAATTGGATTATTGGGAAGACACTGAGGATTCTTTGCTACTAAACTCATCATCATACGTTGGTTTATTTTCTTGACATATATCCTCTTGGGGGATGGGCGTGGTAATAATAGTTCCAAGATTTTCTTTTTACTCATTTCCCCCATATTGGAGTTTTTTCACCCTAATTCCTCTTGTTGTATTGCTTGAAAATTCTCTCTCGTTTCATCCACCTAATCCAAAATAGTTTGAAGAACTATTCCAAGACTAGTGGATCTGATATGTTTTTCATGATCCTCTTCATTAGAAGACCTATCAATCTTATTTTAAGAACTAACAACTTGGTTAGTAAAATTGGGGGAGGCGGCACGTGGATAATCACTCCAATGTCCATCTCAGTCACTACATAAAAAGCACCTATGTTCACTATAGGATTGAGGTGGTGTATCCATCTCTCTCAAGGGAGCATATTAAGAATTCTAGATGAAGTGTGGTACGTCATATTATGCACATGGATCGTCAAAATAAAACTTCCAACTACCAACATCATATTTGTCGAAAGATGCCATAGAGAAAGAAAACTACACACGTAATTGTCTATCATTGTTTTGGTCTCCACATCCCTCTTTTGAGGATTATATGGATTCCTTAAGTTCCCCAAGACCTTTTTTTGAAGGTGTCCTTGAACTTTATAGAGCTTTGACCTTTCACTCATCAAACCTATGTTGGTATTTTGGCCTTTCACCCATCAAATCCCAACCAAAATAGCATAACAATGATAAAAACCATAAACATGAATTACAAAATAGATGTTAACAATAACAACCCACACAAAATTAAACCCCTATTCACCCATAACCCCGATAGGTATATTTAGCAACACATAAGATAAATAAGCATAAATATACCCATAATATCCATTGAATTGAATTGTTGAAGATTTAAGTGAATGCTACTTTAAACTTGGCTCTCCCACAATATCAACAATTGAAGTTAGAAAATCTTTAACTTATGAAGTCTCCAATGTATTCATTACCAAAAAAATATACAATATTTTCTTCTCCAAAAATGGAGGCTATGAACTACACTCCAACTAAAACCTAAAAATTTAGGGAAAATGGAATTTTTTTCATGATAGGATTTGAGTCATTTTTGTCAAATTGAGATAAGCACGTGCAATTAAAATTTTTCCCTTGGGATGAAATCCTCTTCTAGGCCACGATCGCACAGGTCCGGCAGTGACCACGGTTTACCTCTACGACTGCAATTGATGATTGTCCATGACTATCGTGACTACGGTAAGCTGATTGCAAATACGATACTTGAGGCTCTTCTATTTTAGGTCTTCAGCTGCAGTTTCTTGCTCCCTTTTTGATCTTTTTGATCTCCAATCCACATCCTTTCAATGCCTTAACTCTGCCTGTAAGAAGTGGATATTAGTGCATCTAATCGCAATTATGCCTCATTTATTAATCAATTACAAGGTAATTTTCATGAATAATAAGTGTGATTGAGTGGTAAAATCACCATTCATCAAGTACCCATAGCATCAGTGCTACAAATACAGTGGGAAATCTAAGTACCTGTGGCATTTTGGATTTGTGATTTCCTTTATACCTTTAGTGAAGTCAGAGTAAAATATGGTGTGCTCACAGGAAATCAAAAATATGAGATGACGACTTGGTTTAGTGTCATAAATAAAAAATTATGTGCGGTGTAAATGTAAATAAAACACCCCCCCCCCCACCTTCCAAAAATTTTTTAAAACAAAGGGCATGGACGTGAATAATTTTATAACAATACTTTACCTCTTTTTGTGACTCTGAATTATTTAGTGTGTATTGTTAAATACTCCCTTTTGTCTCTAGAAGAAAGTGAAATTGAGCTTCCTGAATAATTTGTATGCCATGTGTGATGAGCATAATTGTCTAACTCTCATGCATACTTTTACCATCTAGAACATGCCTTATTAGTCTCTCAAGGATAATTCTGATTATACTTGGTTTGTGCAATAATCTTAGGCCTCAATCAAAATTTAGAGCCAACTTTAGCCTAAATAGCCTACCTATATATAAAATAGTATTTGTAGTTACCCATTTTGAGATTTTAAGAATTTCATCGAGAACCACATTAAAAGCCTTGAACCATTCAAAGGTTTTTCCTTTGAAACCTACCCTCCTTGAATATGGAAAATATAGATTGAGGCCAAATTCCTATGTTATCGGTGGTAAGATGGTAAGATATGACCTTGGGCGGTGATAATATAATTTGATACTTATGATAATAAGAAAAGAGAGAAATTTAAAATAGTAAATAAGTAAGGAATAATCAAAAGAAGGAATAGCACGGAGTGCCAAAGAAATAGTCAAATAAAAATACTTTCAAGGAATTAGGTAAATCAAGGTACAAAGTGGGAATATGTAAATTTTGGAAAAAAATGAAGTGGTCCATGGTCTAAAGTTGGGTTAAATATTTTTTTGTAGATGTTCAAGGAGGGTGTAGTCACTTTTTTCTCAAAGGGTATCATACCCTTTTCGGAACCAATGCTATAAGATTTTAAAATTCAATTGAGATCTCTAACCAAGTTTAGTCATTGTAGTGGTGATTAAAAATAAGGGGAAGCATATGGTTCGATACTTGTTAGCATTATGAGAGTCTTTAGAGTGAGTGTTTGCACTTAAATACCTTATTTCATTGTAAATAATTTGGTGTGTGGGATTTCCTTCTCGTGAGGAGGCACGTAGACTAACTAAGGTTGGTAAAATTATCATCTTTCAAAAAATGAGGTAGGGGAGTATTATGGAGTTTCTATTATAAGGAGTCACTTCTAGAGAGTTAGTAATTGTTTCATTGTAGTTCTTTAAAGTCCTTTGCATTTTTGAGATTGTATATCTTGTGGAATGGAGTTGTGAGAATAGCTTTGCCCATGTTTGAGAGCTACTTGTGTCGATAATCATGTTTGAAGTCATTTTGACTATTTGGTTGTATAAATGGGCTTATATTTGCATTGTCTCATTGAGTAAGAGGTAGTGGTTCTTAAGGAAAAACAAGGGTTTAAGATGGGGGTGTTGATGAGTGATAAATTTACCACTCATTTACACCAAATTCACGCATATTACTATGATTTAAAGGTATAAAAAGGACAACTTTGTTAGTTGAATAATAATTTCCACATTTGGTAGGTATACAGGTGATGAGAAGTAACGAAGTGGTGTTGAGCTTAAAAGGGATCAAAAATATGAGAGATGTGTAAAATTTGGATGACCCTGATCATGAATTGATCTCATTTATGGCGATCGTGGTTTAAGAGTAACGATCGTAGCCATTCAATCTTGGTTAACTGGAAGTGATCACGATGATTTGCGGTGGTCGGAATCACAAACAAGATGCTGCAATTAAGACATCAAGAGTTTATGCAAGAGGTAATTATATAATTTTATGTAGCCGACCCCAAATACCTTATAAGGCAAAATCCCTTTCTTATTGGGCATTCATCATCATTGATTATTGAATGTGTGAGACATTGGAAACCATACATAATTGGGAAACTCTTGTTGCTAATTTTAAAATTTTAGTGTTGTTTAAATTGATGTTAAACATGAAGAATATTCTTGATTGTAATTTCAATAGAAGCATTGAATAATCATTTGATATAATTTTTATCCCTATTTTCATGAGTAGATAAACAATTTATGTTTTGATTATGTTGAAATAGGGTACAAATTATTAGTGTTGATTTTGAGTCACTGATTTTGGGTTTCACTAATTCTTTCTTGATTTGGTTGGGATTTATGGGTGAAAACTTTGATTATCCAAAATGGATTTGTGGGTAAAAGCCCCAATTCTAAAATTCTCACATCATCCTTGAAAGAGGGATGTGAGTGTACCTTTGGATCCTATATCATCATTGAAAGAAAGATACAGGTGACAAGGCATTAGTCAACAGTAATTAGATATAGCATATGCTCTTTTCACCATCTTAGAAATAATGGTGAGTTGAGAATTATCTAGATCTAGAGTATCTTCTTAGAAATAGGGATGCCCAATTGAGGTAATAGGTGATTTTGCTTGCCATATCAATGAGGTATCCGAAAGGATCCCTGGGTGATAATTTTGAGGTTTCGTTGAAAGACTAGCCTACCCATGTAGTTTATTACTATAATTTGCACCCAATTATCATAAACTCAGGCCTTATTTTCCCCTAGGAAGACATAATCCCAAGACTTGTCTCATATTAAAATCTTAACCACAATCGTCGCTTTGAGTTGGTAGTTTGATTTGATTTTGATAAAAGAACTTTTCGAGAAAATCCCCTATTTTAATGGATGTGTTTAATTTTGTTTACACTATAGGCATACACTTAGATGCTATCAACACCTATAGGGTTTGAAGACTAGACTTACTCCTCAAGGATTCGACGTCAATATGAGTTGAGCTTTATTGAAAATGATTATCCTATATAAAAACTATGGTATAAGTTAGCGTGATCAACCATATGACCCGTTTAAATTCTTTATGAATTTTTAGGATCCACTCATAATTGGGAAGATAAATAAGGCTACCTTTTCTAGACACCAAATGATTGGGGTCCTATAACCCAAAATGACATGTTACGACTTATACAGTGAGTCATAGTAAGGACTGTGAGTTCATAAACTAAGAATATTTAGTGTCCAACAATTTGGGCATCACAAAAATCATTCCCAAATGATCAGGGAAAAAGGGTTACAGACCACTTATGGCCCCACCTACAGACCATAGGTGGCACCTACGAGCCTTAGGTGGTTGACCATAAGTGGTTACCCATTAAGAACACTCTAAAACTCATGTTTTGAAACCTACACCCCTAACTATATCCTTTAGGTGGAACCTACGCCCTGTAGGTTATAACATTCTGGTTTTTATTTAGTTTTCTTCCGATTAGACTCCAGCACCTTCTCTCCTACAAAATCACTTAATAAATACATCAAATCCAACTAAATTTCCTTAAGTACATGCATATTCCCCAAATTTAAGCATCATAAGGGCCATAAAATAATGGCACATCAATGAACTAGGAGAAGTGCCATTTTATGTTAAAAGAGGGTATATTACTTGAGCATAAGATTTTGGGTCAAGGTATTCAAGTTGACCAAAGAAAATTTCAATGTATAGCCAAGTTACACCTTCCAATCTTTATGAGGAGTGTTTAAATATAGCTTAGGCATGTCTGATTTTATAGACATTTTATCAAATAATTCTTACAGATAGTTCATTAGATTTTGAATCTCCTTATGAAAAAAAAATATTTAAGTTTGATGGTGATTATGTGAGAGAATTTAATTTCCTTAAGGAAAAACTTTTGTTGGATTATATTATTGTGGCCCCTAGTTGGTCACAACTTTTTGAATTGATGTGTCATGCAAGTGTTTTGGCATTGGGTGTTATTTTAGGTGAAAGAAAGGACAAGATTTTTCATCTGATATATTATTCTAGCAATTCCTTAAATGACGCACAAAGAAATTATATGATGATACAACAAGAGTTGCTTCCTGTAATTGTGCTTTTGTTAAACTCTGTACTTATTTATTGTGCGCGAAAGTTATTTTGCACATTAACAATACGACTCATAGGTATTTGATTGCTAAAACTTAGACCAATCCCCAACTTATTCAATAGATCTTTCTACTTCAAGAGTTTGATTTTAAGTTAAGTATACAAAAGGGTTTTAAAACCAAATAGTAGATCATTTAGATCACCTAGATTCTAGAAGAGAGAAATAGGGTGAGATATATATTGATGAAACCTTCTCTAATAAAGTTATGATATGCCTCTTAGGTATAAGTGAACCATGGGATGCAACTACACAAATTATGTAATGTGTAGTTAACTACCCAAAGACTTCAATTATAATCACCAAAAATAATTCCTCCCAAATGTGAAAAACTAATATTGGGAAGAATCACATCTGTTTAGGGAATGTGCATATAAAGTTATAAAAAGATAAGTCATAGTCTGATATGTGGGCTATCCTAGAGGCTTGCCATTCACCCTAATTTATTGGTCACCACGGGAGTGTGAGAATTGACACGAAGGTTCATCAAAATGGATTCTATTGGAACACATTCCTTAGAGATGCCCATGACTTGTTTAGCACATGTACTCATTTACTAATGCAAGGAAGTATTTCAAAGAATCTTAAGATGCCTTTGAAGCCCTATCTTGAAGTGGATATATTTTAGGTATGGAGTAATGACTTTAAGTTACCCATTTTGAGTTCTTATGGGAACAAGTACACTTTGGCTGTCATGTATTATATGTCAAAAAGAGTGGAAGTAATTGCTTTTTCTAACAATTAGAGCAAGAGTGTCATACTCAGCTTAAATAAACACATATTTGCAAGGTTGGCGACTCCTCTAGAAATTCTTAGGGATGGGGGCTCTTTTTTTTTAAATAGGGTTTTTGGTTCTTTACTTTTTAAGTATGGAATAACGACTTATTTCATTATTATTAAAAATATCTATGACAAAGGCATACAAATAGCATACGTTCCATGTATTAGGATCCATTATTTAGTGTGGATTATGTTTGATATGCACTAAGATCATACAATACTCCTACCATAAAGTAAGTGGATAGTGTCCTTTATGATTTACTTTTAGGCTAAGTTTAAAATAGGGTCAACTTAAAGGCCATTACTCCTAGAATAAAAGAATTTAGGAAGACTAATACCCACTACACTAAATATGTCTGAGTTTTCTTTCCAATGTAACCGACCTTTTATTAATCCAATTTTTGATTAAGATGTTATGAACATTTTACAGAAGACTGTTTGACCTTACTAGGTTGAGGTAACCATAGCGGGTCGAGGAACTATAGCAATAGAGGCCATAATAGCAGCACAAACAACAATTTATAATTTCGTATGACTAGTTTATGCCCCCAAACCCTATTTTTTTATTTTGAAGCACTAGTAGGCGATATTGTCATGATATTGGTGATAAATCTTTGTTGAGGCAAGTTTCTTCTTCCATCTTCTTAATTTTTATATTCTCCAACATCTTCTATACATTTGAACAACCTTTAATGGTGAAATTCTAGGTGATTTGAACCCTAAGTTCATATTTTTTGGGAAAACCTATGGGTTGGTTTAATATCACTTAGAATTACTTTTAAATTATTAATTAACGATTCCCTTCATGAATTAGTTTTCACAAAATATGAAAATGATAGTTGAAAACCTTGAATTCAATAAAGGTGAAACCTTTAGCTTAAAACTCCATCAATTGAGTTGGGTTGAGCTTGAAGGAGCAATTTTTATGATGAATTGATCCTTTTTTAGTTTTGCATACCGTAAATAAGGGTAGAACTGGGGGATTGAATTCTCAAAGTATTTTTTGAAGATTAGTTTATTAATTTTGCTTATAATTATTGTTCGATAGATTATTAGCCTTTGAAAATTCAAATAAGAAGGAAGATCATTCAAGGCGTTGTTTACTTGTCGTTGGATCTTGGTGCTCAGGTAAGTTATGATTTATGAGTTGTAGACAATTTTTAGTAATCGTATCTATTCTGTAGATTTTTAGGGAAATATCATGCTTAGGACTTGGGGCATGGAGTTTGAATAGATAAAATGTAGATTAATGTATTAAAGGCCTAATTGTATGTTATTATCTTATTGTATGAAACCTTTATGGGTGTTTTGTGTTATTCTGACTCCAAGGTGTATTGTAACATGAAATATTGTGAATATAGCTGATAAGAAGATTGTGTGAGCTCATAAACTAGTGATATAGTCTAACTACCATAAAAAGGTGAACTTTGTATTATGTGTGGTAGGGATATGGAATAATCTAGATTAAGGCTAGTGACGAAAGAATGATTAAGGTATAAGGATGTAGTGACTTATCTAAAGAGTCTAAAGTCAAGTTAGGCTTAGGGTTAGAAAGTAAAAGGTATAAAGTGTATGACTGATAGGGTACATCTTGAATCTAATAATGACTTGAACGTAGGGATTTTCGGATAATAGCGGAATCCGTGATTTTGGTGTAAATAAAATAGGATGGAATTAGTGAATGAAATTATGAATGTTAAACTAGAGCTTAGAATCATTGGGGTTTAATGTTCTCTCATAAAGTAATTTCTTGGTTTTAACGAACATGACATGACAATGCTTGCTAGAGTAAGTCATGGATTGGTCTTTGGGAATTTTGTAATTAATGAAGAGAAAAACATAAAGACACCACTAATGTTTTCTCAAATTTTCAAAAGGCTGCTCAAAGTGTGGGGGGGTGTTACTACCCTCCTAAACCATTTTAAATTTATATTATTATGTTATTTTTATCAAACTCAATTTTTAGAAATAGGTGTTGACCGCGCATCAGTTACTAATTTACACGTGTTAATTTAATTAAAAATAATATTTTTTAAATTTTTCCATACACCTTTCCCTTTTTGTTTTTATCTTTATTTCTCCTACTCACCATATTCCTCAAATTTCTCCTACAGTCAACCTCTACACTGACATTTTTTGTTTCTACTTCTTTAACTAAGACATCTTTCCCTCCACTGTCCTAACTCCATCATTTTTATCTCTCAATTAAAATGAAAAAGGAGTGAATTTAGAATTATGTGTAAATTTTCTTCTCTCAAATTTTACTAAGTTATTTATTCAGTTCAATTGAGGAATTCTCTCCATATTATAATTCACTTATAGTCAAAATTTATCATTCCTTTCATCAACGGAAAATGTCTTTTCACCGGTAAAAATGGTGGTTGACAAACTATGCCACTCTACTTTTTTGATCACTTTTTCATTTTCATCAAAAAATATATGTCGATGGCCATGAAATTCTCCATCATCAAAATTTCTTTCATTTTTGGGAAAATTTTGTTGAGGTCAATGTCTTTTTTTTTTTTCAAAGATTCAATTGAATTTCAATGGGGATTTTTGGAAGGTGAAAGATAAAATGGGTTTTACAAAAAATTGAAAAAATTATTAACATGAGGCATTTTTCAAATTGTTCTTACAGTCAACTTTTCTCCTTCACGCGCATCATTTTCATGGAACCCAAAACCTAGACTGAAATTTAGTAAAAATTGTCCATTTATAATTGTCTTTATAACTTTTGTTCGGTAATATGATGCCCAAATAGTTAAGGTGTCATTTAGCCAATTTGCAACAACTTCGATGGTGACTTTATGTATTTTCTAAATTAATAAATTTAAATTTATAAGACCTTAATTATGAGTTGTTGATTGGCTTTCAGGCATACTTTTGATTACATGTGTTAAAGGATAATTAATGTTTACATGAAATTATGAGCTTGAGTTTGACCTAGTGTTTGGCATTTTTGTCTTAGTTTTATAGTGTACGTTCAAGAAAGTTATTTTTGAATGATATTCAAAGTGTTAATCACTTGTAATGAGGTTATATTACACTACCAGAACTTACCCCTATGGTGACGGTTGCAAAACCGTTTTAATGGGAAGAAAAACCGTTGCCATAGCTCTACTGCAATGGTTCAGCAAGCATCTTATAGGTGGGCAATGTGATAGGTTTATGGAAATGGTCGCCATAGGTCAAGATTTGGGGACGGTTTTTGATAACCATCGCCATATCTTGACCTATGGCGACAACTTTTTTTGATTTATTGAGATGCCTATTTTCATCTATTGCAACAGTTACAACCGTCGCGATATCTTAACCTATTGCGAAAGTTATTTATTCACTTATTGAGACTCCTATTTTTATCTATTGAAACAGTTACAACCGTCTCCATATCTTGACTTATGGCTACGGTTATTTTTTGACTTATTGAGACGCTTATTTTTATCTACTGCAACGGTTGCTAACCTCTGTAATAGAAGCTATTGCAATGACATTAAACCATTGCAACAACATCTATTGCGACATTTGCAATAACATCTATTGAGATGTATTGTAAATTAGTATTTACATACATAATAAATAACAATAAATAATTATACACACATCATAAAACAAAATCTTTCATTAATAATCACATAATCCAAAATATAGAACAAATTAAACTAGTAATGTAAATCCAAAAGAAATATGTATGTTATGTACTCAAATAATTAGTTAAGATTTTACACAGTATCAAGTTCTAGTCGCGATAAGTTTCAAGAAATTCTATTTTGTGGCCTGTATTCTTCTTCTTGTGTTCTAGAATCTGTTTTTCCTGTAAAGCTGCAAGTGATCCAGCTAAAACAGAGTTCATCAACTTTCTGATGATTTCTTGAACACCCTTGTAGAGTCATGATTATTCAAGTCACTGTAAGTTCAAAAAATAAAATATCAAATGGGTTCACTGTAAGTTCAGACAACATGTTATCACTATAGACAAACAAATAACACTTGTTATAGACAAGAAAAAGCCTGAAGTCCTTGAACTTCAAGAACATCCTTAAGAAAATTTCTTAACATAAGAAAGATGCTCGATCTGGTCATTTCTGTTTATTATTTTTCTTTTGCAGAGCTAAAAAATTTCCCAGCATATCAGACTTCAATTTCCATGTAAATTAGACAATCTCATGAGTAGATGATCTATTTCTTTTTCATTTTTCTTATATATGAAAAATGAAGTAAACACGCATGGGACTCCTGCGGTCGAAATAAGATAGTCAGAGCACCCAAACATGGGATTAAACTTGCATAGCTTAAGATGCGATTTACATAAAAGATAGAGCCACATATTTTCTTCTTTCAATGACAATATTTGACAAATAAATGGAAGAGTTGTTTACCTTTCAAGACAATTGGTCAAGAACTCTGAAGCTTAAAATTATTTTTCAACCCTGGAGAAGCTTCATCATGTCTGGTGGTTGTGAAAATCTAAACATTGGTCACATAATTATATCAGATTAATTTCATTGTATAAGAGAAAAAACAAGAGAACTATGCTAAGTAATTACCCTAAAAGCAAATCATAAGAAGGATACAAATATAAATATGGTATTGTAAATCAGAAAAGGTTGTGCATTAGTATACTATCAAATGACCCCTAAAGACGAAGAAGAAATCTAAGAGCACCATACTAGTGTGGGATGATACAATAAGTAGTGAAATAGAAGAGAGAATTGTAAAACTCACATTAGAGCTTGAGTCTAATTTAATATCAGTGGTAATATTCTTGTTCATCAATTGAGAGTTGACATCATCCAAAAATAGATCACCATTCTTCCATCCCGATGAAGAAAGAACCTAGTTCAAAATGAGATCATAGAACAAAAAAGGTCTCAAGTCATCCATGCGAGCTTTTATAGGGAATAATGTAGCAGATATTGAGAATTATAACTAAAGGGACTATTAGTTTATATAAAAGTATATTTGCTCAGACAAAAAAGGCAATTAGTGCAAGGAGACAATAAGCAAGTATCTCAAATTTCAACATGATTATGCTGCCCAGATGCCACAAACACAATATCAGAATATGAACCAGAGTCGGAAGAAACAATTTTGACAATTAGCACAGACCACATTGTTTCTTCATCAGCATATACCAATTTGGTTTACTTAAATAGAGCTTACGTTCATCTCAGCACTTTAGTTTTATGAAAGTTGAGAATGCTTTTATTTACAAGAACTACATGTATCAACACTAGGTTCTTAGTACGGACCAGTGAATGAGAGACAAATTCACACAACAGAGATCAGATTTGCATGGTTTAACAAAACAGCATGGCCACAGCCGCATGACAAGAATGAGTACAATATGCCCTTAATAGGTACATATAGAATAAAATGATACTGATAAGTGGTAAGTGATCCTGCAACATTGCACCTTCCACTAGCAAAACATTTATACAAAAAAAAGGATAATTTAAAGCTAGAGAAATTTAGTTGATTCTTATACTCCCTTTAGATTTCATATAAGTATCATCTCCAAGTGACAAGAATGGTTCTTCTTAACAAGGAACCACCTTGGACAGATAACTTTTATTGAGTTATCTAGAGTAACTAAAACCAGGCGATAAACAAAACTACCAACTTGTTGTACTTCCTGGTTCATTATTTGCAAGTAAAATAGATTTGCAGATGCTCTCTCAAGATTAGAATAATGTAAATTTTCCATTCTAAATGGAATGATATGAAAAGAGAAATCTGACACCTACTTGCAACAAATTATCTTCAACTCATTTAATAGATGTTGCTCCGTTTTTTATCTCTTCTGCTAGTTTCTCCACATATCCATGTTAAATAATATCTGTAGAAAAAATAAAATCACTTATTGTTATTTAATGGATGAGAAAGAAAAGAATTTTAGTAATTCATTTACAATAAATTTTATGAAGATAGAAATGTGTCCCTCCCTCTTACGAAAAAGGTGTAAACTTTTCTTCTCGAACAAAAGAGGAACAATCAATCTAATAGAAATGTAGCCATTCTATTGTTCTTAGTTTGTTTAAGTAGTTATCTTAACAATATGGTTTCCAGGATGTCCTGACATTGACCTCTCTTTATTCTATCACACAGAACCTAAACTCTGGGTTTGAATTATGGAATACTGGAGCACTTCAACCTTCTTTGATTTCTTTCGAGGGTCATGTTCACCGGATTGATCTTTCATGGAACATTGTTGTTTTAGGTTATCGATCCCTTATTAATGTTGCAGAATCTATACTACAAAATAGAGAAGTTATACATTTAAATGGACCGGCTAAGCCATGGCTTAAGATTAGGGCCCCTGAGATACGAAGCTTGTGGAACCACTATGTAAATTTATCAAATGAATTCATTAGCAAATGCAGAATTGTGGGTTGAATGGTTAAAGGGACAAAGTCTCATTCAATGTGAAATTTATCTAAAATTTAGCCTTGATATATATATATATATATACTCAGTTGGAGGGAAGAAAGTACAACCTTCAATCTCCTATCATACCACACTTTAAATTCCCTGTATAGATGAAGGTAGCACGTAATATACTACTCAGACTAGATATTTGACAACCTACATGATGCAATAGGTTTATTGGTATAAGCATTGTAAAGTTTTATCTATATTTCCTTAAATATAATCATATGTTAATTCTACTCTTTGAAAACTTTGTTCATCTATAGATATGTTGGGTCCATATATAAGCTTAAATTTGTCTATGATAAAAAGTTGTCTAAAATAACAATTTCCTTGAAGTTGATAAATAGAGTACTATTATCCTAAGCAGATGATCGTCAACAACCAAAGAAAGGAAATGCTTCCCGCGAACATAAAAGAATGTGAACTGTGAAGGTCAAGGACCAATTTGATAGAGATTATTTATTTTCAATATCTTGTATATTTAGAGGAACTTTATTCCTGATTTCATACTGAATGTAGCTTCCTTCCTGTTCTTCAGGTAGGATATTTTAAATCAAAGCTCTAAATAGTTATACAAAATACTATTATTTGTTTTTGGGCAGACACTCCCTGACTATATATATATCTGTTATTTGTTTATAGCCTTGAAGTGAAGTGAAATACTGAGTAAAGTGACCTAGAGCTGCAGTATAGCCAAACAAAAGAATCATCATAGCCCAATTTTATAGCATGTACTATACTCTACTGAGAGTATATGGCATCCTGGTACACTAATACTCCCGTTATGTGCAGGGTCCAAGAAATGTCAAACCATAAGGGTTTATTATACGTTGTCTTACCCAAGTTTCTGAAAGAGGTTATTTCCATGGCTTGAAACATCTTGTGAGATTTTCCTGATCATTCATGACTGCCTAGGTTGCTGTTGAACTCAATACATAAAGTAGAATACAAAAATATAAACTTATGCCCCACAAAAAGTGTTTGTTATGTTTGAGGAGTAAAAATGTAAGACCGGCACAAAATAGGTGCAAAAAGGGCAAATGACCCTACTTTTTAGTTTTTGCCAACAGTCTTCAAATTCTGGCCATTGTAAGTATAGTTCCCTAGATTTTTGGCCAATTTCATATGTTCTTCAAGAATTTCTGGACAGTATTTCAAATTTAAAACATATGAAACTTAACTTATTCCTACTACTTTTATAAAGTAAAAACACACATTGTAAAGTTTTCAAAAGCTTAAATAAGTATGTAAATGATTTTTTTTAAAAAAAATTGTCTAACCATCTATTTTCTAGTCATATTATTTGTTGTTGCTATTGCTTTTTACTCCAATTTTTATCTATATGGTTTCTTCCCTATTGTATTTCCTTTTCTTACTAATTTTGAGATGTTTTACTTTCGCTGGGGGATTATACATAACAACCTCTCTACCTTCACAAGGTAGGGGTAAGGCTACGTATAAATCACTCTTCTAAAGCCCACTAGTGAGATTACATTGGGTATGTTTTTAGCTGTTTCAACATCTAACTTTTGCTGGGCACTAATGCTTGTTGTTATTTAGTTCACAAAGTTCCATATGTAGCTAAGAATTATATAATTATTCATCAAATTCTATTACTCCAAAAAACATAACAACCTTCCAAACATAATTTGAGAAGTTACATCATTCTAAAAGCTCACATAGAGAATTTTGATTTCATCCTTAATATTTCCTTTCTTAAAACATTTTATACATTCATGTATTGAAGACCAGTTTAAATACATGAACCAAGATATTAATAAAAGTAGCTTGTTCTAAAGATTATCATGCAGTTTAATAGCATTTATTTAAATAAAGAGGCCTTTAATAGTACAAAGAGCAATATAATTATGTAACAAACAAGATTTCAATCCTTACTAGATGCCTGAAGAATATGTCTTAAAAATAAATAGTTTAAATCTCAAGTGAAAATAAACATATATTATGAAGATAGAAATTTGTCCCTCTCTTTTCCGATAAGATTAAACCTTGTTCGATCCTTGGGACATGTTTTATGCTATTACTACTGCTTGCCAAATTGAATTGTATCAAAGTTCTCATTTGAACTTCATATATTAGTTCCTGATCACTTTACTCCAAATGCTATGCATCTCTATTATCTTAGTTTATTCTCCATGCAACTCTAGCTAAAATTGGTAACATATTAAATTATTTTTGTACCAGGTGGGGTAACATTTACTATAGCCATATGGCAATGAGAAGATCAAGATTAGATGATAGAAGAAACGATCATGGGTGCTACAACTCAGTAGAATCAACAACTATGCCAGCTGATAACTTCCAGTTCTATACAGAACCAAGCAATAAACCAGCAATTGAACCAAATACTTGCGAATTATGCCTCTACTGGTGTAGGATAAGGGGGAGGGATACCAAATTTATACCAAAATATGACGAGTATTCAAGGAAGAATATTTAATAATGTAATTCTATTTTGTAATTGGTTGTTGTGAGTAACTAACCTCAATGGAAGTCAGGGTCTTAGGATACCCATTACCATGAATAGAGTTCTTTGGCAAACTTACATCATTTTGTCCATCCGCCATGCAACTATAGTGACATAAGACAACATGAGATGTAAAATATATAGACACATTTACTAAATGAATACTTCCCAATAAAATATCAAGGGACATTTAAAGTTGAATTTTATCCATAAGTAACTTCTTTTCACCATAATTATAAGGATTGGCTGAAGACATGCTATATGAAAATTGACCAGCTCCTTTTTAGACCAAATTCTACTTGCTAGATGTATGAGCCAAGGATAGTATGAGCTTAAGAAAGAGTATAAAAATACAGAATATATAAGAACAAAAGGTTCCCTTGACAAGAAGATGTACACTTTGTAATTTTTTTTCACATTTTACAGCTTCGTAGTGTGATCTGTAGAGAAATATTGCTTGTCAAGAGGACCCAAGAATCTTGACATATCAACAACTCTTCCATTTAAATAAACTCTCTTTTGAATCCACCAAGGATGATTCACCAAAGGCTTGCCACCTACAGGATTCTTAACCAAATACAATAAAGCTCTAAGTGGATGCTCAAAATTACCCAAACCTGAAACCTTTAACACAACCCCTCTCAAAATCCTCATACCATTACTTCAATATCGGATCCATTCTATCAAAATCACCATCCTTATATAACTCATCCTAAAACCCTGGTGGGCATGTCACTTCTCCACTACTACTCCCCCCACAAATGCATCCACAGAAGTCGTAACCTCTAAAAATACTAAAGAAATCAACGGAGACACACTTGAAATCCCCGTTTTAACTTGAAAAAATCCATGGATTACCTAAATGTATCATACAATATGATACAACAAGTTTCTTCCTTTTTTTATCTGCCAATTCGATCTCAGATCTCATAATCTTATCTTTCATCAATGATATTTTCTTCCTCTCTTAAAATGCCCTACAATAATAATTTTCCACATACTAAAAAGGGGGTTCTGCAGATACATAATTACCAAAAGTCAGCCAATCAAAACCAGCTCCATCAAATCCCTAGACAACCTTAATTTTTTACCCTTGCTCAAAATCTCCGCCGCCGTCATCTTTAAATGCACAATACGTGTCTCATTTTCCATTGAACTAACTAGCGATACAAGTAAAATTTTCTGTAGAATAATATCCTTGATCTCCACTGGTATTTTCTATGGTTCACTAGTCTCCATGGTTTATGTTAACCCACCAAAATAAAATTAGTCCTAACTGCAAGCTGAAGTTAAAATCAAGAGAGAAATGGTTTTAGATATTAAGAAAATCTCAAGAGATAAATGGTTGAGAGAGAGCAAATCGATAGAGAAATATTAAAATGTGTTGAGAGTGAAAGGGATTTACTAAAATTGCTTATAGCAGACTTGTGAAATTTTTCCAAGGAAATTAATAAAACACCATTAAGTGTTGACATAAATGATGCTATTGCAACGCTTTTAATAGCCGTTATTGTACGTTTATCTGTGGAAATGGTTAGTATTCAATAGCAACAGTTATAGTGTTAAATGGTCGTAAATAAAATAATTTTTTTGTAATTGTTGAAACCGTTGCAATAGACCATCTATCGCAACACTTATGCAACTGTCGTCAAAAGGTTCGTTACCATAGGCCCAATTTTTTATAGTGTTTAAAGCTTGTTGATTATACAAGTGTAGTTGTTATTCTCATTGTAATTGTAATTTTTGTGGTATCTATTTCTAATTGTGGGATGTACCGATATTTTTACATCTTCACCAAATTTATATTTATTATTGTGGGATGTATAGGTATTTTGACATCTTCATGGGATTTGGTAAAATAAGGGTGGAAAGCACTTGATGTCTGTGTTTAGGTACATAGATACAACTTGTCCCTTGCAGGTCATGACTAGAGGGTGGTGATAATAACTTTAGCATTTTATAAAAGGTTTAGGTGAGTTTGACAGTTCATTGGCTATGATTAATGTTATTTTTTCTATTAATATTGGTTCCATAAGTAGACCTAGTTATATTTTTGTTGTTGTGGTGGGTTCATTAATGGAATCGAATTATGATGTTACTTGATAGATTTTGAGATTTTTGTTGTTAGAGTCATAGTTTGTAGACTTGTATTATTAAAGTCAAGGTTGTTGACTTGGTCATATTTTGACTTGACTTGTTGTCTCTTGAGTTGTACTTGGCTGAAGTTGTAGAGTTACTTGAAAAGGCTAAATGTCATAAAGTTGAGGTATTTTATCATAATGTTTGTTTTATTGTTATACTTGTTAGAAGAAAATGATTTTTAGCTTTCATTTATTATTAAGGTTAATTGAGGCACAAATGAAATAGATTTACTCATAGTAACTATTGGGTTAAACTATGAGCACTAGGATGGATAACATTTGATATAATGTGATGAATGATCAACAGTAATAAGAATGGAATTCTCTTAGGTAACCCAAGTGGATAATAGTGATGTGGATTAAAATGTTATACAAGTTGTCATACTTTCTTTGGTCATTTCTATATTGTGTTTTTATGATCTAACCATTGTTGTCCAATGATACCTTCCATTATGTGTTGTTGGTACTGATAATACATTTCTTATACTCCTTTTGGGGTATATTCTTTTGTAGGATACAATGTTAGTCTTTTGATTGTCACAGTAGTGATCTATCTTTTCCAATTTTTCAATTATGGTAGATGTTGTGTCTTGGTTATTTTCCTCTTGGCAACTCTTTTACAAATTTAGACAATGTCCTAGGATAGTTTATTTTTTTGCATTTAATATTTATAAAATTAGTTGTAATAAAGTTGGTTCATCATTATTTATTAAGGACTTATGCATATCTTGTTTAAAGGATCGTAAGGTGTTCTCCTATCTAGCTGGATTAGAGTAGGTGTCCTGATGATCTATTAATTTAGGTCATGACAATTCGTTATTAGGTTTCCATCATAGTAGAAGAGGAAATGTCATCCAGAGTCTTATGGATTGGTGTGTTGACGTCCACATCAAATCTTTGAAAAGCTACGAGGTATTTTAGGAAAATAATTTCACTGCTTTCCTCCCTCTCATGTAATTATATAGTTGTATTTTATGGGTTCAATACAATTGGTATCTCTCGATTACTATTGGTATCTTCCTAATAAGAATTGGAATCTAGTATATTTTAAATGGTATCGTGAAGAGTTTGCAATTGGAACCTAGATGTTTCCAATTTATATTTGTCTATAATGGATGGAAATTATGATTGATATTTGAATTAAGATAAAATTGGTTGGTTGTAACTTTTTTGGTGTAATAAAAGATGTGTTTGTGATTTGTAGTTTCTTGATTTACTCTGAATCGGTGGTAGGTGAATGTGGCAAGTCTCCATGTGTTGTGTGGTTTATGAAAGAATTTGACCACTATTTGTTTATCTTGTTTGTAGGAACATAAAGGTTCAAATTGGTTTGTAAGGTTAATTCATTGGTCTTATGTAAAATGTAGTTGGTTGAATTATTGTAAATTTTGTGAATTGTGAAAGGTCATAACTTAGATGTATTTTACGGGTTAATGTAAAGTATTATTATGTGATTTTAGGTAGAAAATGTTGATCATGGTATTGTAAATTGTAAAATAGTGAGATAAAGAGAGTATAGAATTATGGAAAATCTTGTTTAAAAATAGTTGGTACATGCATAAGTACTATGGTAAATGGGTTATTGTTGTTTCATAGCGGGAATTGCGGTAATAAAATTTTACGGTAATTCAGAATTGTGAATTGAGAAAAAATAATTTTGACTTAAAATTTTATGATAACTTAAAGTTTTAATTGATGACTAAATTATAGGTTAAGTAAATAAAAGGGTGAATATGGTTGCCCTTGATATGAAAATTAATTGTTTGATGTGGGTTATATTGCCATTTGAGGTAAAATTTATATTTCAACATACTACATTATTTGACTAGGTAGTTTTTACTTTTGATTGATTAACTACTTGAATTGTGATGATAATTTGTAGTTGATAAGGAAATCATGATATTATGGTGGAACTAAGTTCCCAAATAATTGTGAAATTATGGTTGTCTATTGGTAGAAATAGTCACCCATGTAAATATTACAAAAATTACTTGTCATTGATTGTTTATTTTTTTACATTGATAATATGCTTATTATATGCCAGCAATTAATGACTAATAGTATTCCTTGGGAATGGAATAGTTTAATTGCAAGGGTCCTTGCAATGAGATAGCTTGATTATAATAGATGATTCTTAGTTGTAGGGTCCTATGAGGGGATAGAGTTATTAGACGTGTTGTTAAAAATTCATGTCCCTTGTATTGATCATGGTAATATTTGATTGTTATTGATCCTGAGTGATTGAGTTATGTTGGGTCGGTAACTTACTAGTTGTAAGCTAGTTGTAAGGCTAAATAGCTATAGCTTGTCCTCGATTGATAATTAAAAAGATGGTAGTCTATAAATAATTGATTATTGAGGATTAAATAGACTAATGTAAATAGTGGTGAAGAATCTATATATTAATGTAATTAGTAGTGGTGTGTTAGTTAATGGTTGAACTCTAGATGATCTACTCTTTTTTATTGATCATGGAAGGGTGAAAAAGGGCCATAAGGTATATGTCTCAAGAGTAAAATACAATATTATACTTGGTGACGTTATGCTAGTTATACCATTATTTAGGGTGTAATTTCTCGAGTCAAGATCTTTGTCAAGTTTGGAGTTAGAATTTCAAAGCTAGGTTAGTCTTGAATGAAATTTGAGTAAGGTAAGGTCTAGGAAAATCCGAATGAATTGGTTAGGTATAGTAAATTTTATCTTGATTTTATGATAGCTAAGACGATTAGGAACCTGTAGAACTTTTTCGA
The DNA here is from genome assembly GCA_030864215.1 of Capsicum pubescens. Classification (NCBI taxonomy): domain Eukaryota; kingdom Viridiplantae; phylum Streptophyta; class Magnoliopsida; order Solanales; family Solanaceae; genus Capsicum; species Capsicum pubescens. The sequence continues at coordinate 193,047,182 of CM061548.1, read as the reverse complement.
ATGGAGGTTGTACTAGTAAAACACCAGATATAGTGTTTAACATAAAGGGGTTACTTTGGAATACCAATAAATAAGAGTATCGTGTGGAGATGATGAAAAATAAAGAGGATTCCTGAGTGTTTGCCTTTCCTAGGATGCTATACCGATATGCATGTCGCTATAGCAATGCCTCTAATAATTCCAACTTTAGCGATGTTTCTATAGCGGGAGTGGATTGATATAGGAGGATCAATGTTATAATTATTCAATTGTCTAAATGTTGAGATATTACTTCTTCATAAATTCTCAAGGTTTAATTCTTAGATCAATGGGGGAAGTAACTTATTCCTTCTTCTCTTTAGCATATGCCAATTTGGGGATGAACAAATGGTAATTTTGTATCTCTCGCAACAACCAGTTCTGTCATTACTGAAAATATCTATAGAAAAGGTATATAATTCTCTTATGGAACATGTTTTAGGATAAATACTTTAGTATTAGAGTGTATTTTATATGTACTAAGGTCATACAATACTGCTAGCATAATGTTAAATCAAAAGTATCCTTATCAATTTAGTTTTGGTGTAAGTTTAAAATAGGATCAACTTCAAATCAGCATTACTCCTATAACATAGAAGTTAGTAGGCCTAATAATACTAAACTAAAAATCTCTGAGCCTTCTTTCCAACACAACCAACTGTGCCTTAATTTGATTTCTGATTAAAAAGTTATAACCAATTTATCGAAGACTGTCCAAGCTAATAATGTTGGGGTGCCATTGCGGGTCGGGTCTCTATAGAACAAACAACGATTTATTACTCACAATTTGTGTGTTTCAGCCCCCAAATAAAAAAATTTCACTCCTTGACACTAGGTAGGAAATATTATCATTTTATGGGTGAAAATTCATTATTGGGATAAGTTTCTTTTGTCATCTTCTTCATTTTTCAATTCCTTGACATCTTAGAATCATTAGAAAATCATTAAATGGTAATATTCTTGTGGATTTGAACCCTATGCTCATGAAATATTTGGACGAAACCTATGAGTTAGGTTAATATCACCTAGAATCAATTCTAAATTGTTAAATAACAATTCCTAGCATGAATTGGTATTTTTAAAATATAAAAAATTATTGTTGAGGACCTTGAATTCAATAATGGTAGAACCTTTAGCTTAAAACATTCATTAATGGAGTAAGGCTGAGCTTGAAGGAACTTATTTGATGACTAATGACCCTTGGGTAATTTTGTAGACCGTAAATATGGGTAGAAAAATTGAATTCACAAAGTAATTGTTAGAAGAGTAGTTTATTAATTACTCTTTTAATTGTTTTTTGTTAGTTGATTAGCCTTCAAAAATGTAAAAAAGAGGGAAGATCATCAATGGCAAAGATTATTTGTTTTGGAAACTTGGATCCCTAGTATGTGACGATTTTTTAGTAGTATATTATGGTTAGTAATCATGTCCATAATAATCATTAGATGGGATAAATCATGCTTAGGCATGCGGACATGGAGATTGGATTAATAAAATACAGATTAATGTAATAAAGGCCTAATTAGATAATTATGTTATTGTATGAATTCTTTATGGGAATTGTGTGTTTTATGACTTAAAGGTGGATTCTAATGTGAGATATTATGAACTTAGTTGATTAGGAGATTATTTGAGATCATAATCTAGTTATTTAACCTAATTACCATAAAAAGGTGAACTTTGTATTATGTTTGGTTGGGCTATGGGATTATTTTCCTTAAGGCTTGTGTGAGAGTTGATTATAGTTTGGGAGGCTGTGACTAAACTTCAGAGCCTAAAGTCAAATTAGGCTAAAGCTTAGGAACTAAAAGGTATGAAGACATAAAACTTAAACTAGACTGTAACTTGAATAAAGTTTGATGATTAGATAATGGGGTACGTCCTGAATCTAGAAATGACTTGAATGTAATGATTTTTTGATAATAGTGGAATTCTTAATTTTGTTATAAATAAAGGAGGATGAGATTAGTGAATGAACTTATGAACCTTGCAATAGAATTTAGACTCCTTGGGGTTGAATGTGCGTTCTTAAAATAAGTTCTTCGATTTAATGAACAAAGCTTGATAATACTTGCTTGAATAAGTCGTACATAGGTCTTTGGGCATGTTGTTATTAAAAATATGAATCTATAAGGCCTAAATTATGAGTTATTGATTTGCATTTGGGTATACGAGTGATTTCATGTTTTAAAGGATAATTAATGTTTACATGAAATGATAAGGTTGAGTTTGACCAAGTGGCTCCTTTTTACAACACATGTTCAAGAAAGTAAATTGTTGAATGATATCTTAAGTGTTATTCACATCAAATGAGGTTATATGAAAAAAAATTTCATTATTTAAGTGTAATAATTCTCATTGTGGTTGTGATTTTTGTTATATCTATTACATATTGTAGGATGTACCGGTATTTGGCCATCATCATGTATTTGTACTTATTATTGTTGGATGTACCAGTATTTAGAAATCTTTATGGGATTTGGTAGAATAAGGTTTGTAGGAACCTGATATCTAGATTTTGTTTCATAGACAGAGCTTGTTCCCTATAGGTCATTACTAGAGAGTGGTTATAATACCATTCGCATGAATATACAAGGTTCAGGTGAGTTTGATGGTTACTTCAGTGGACCATATATGTGATTAATGTTAATTTTATTATTATATCGCTTCTGTGAGTAAACAATGTTATATTATAGTTGTTGTGCTAGGTTCCTTGAGTCAATCGAATTAGGTTGTTGCTTGATATATTTTGGAATTTTGATTGCTAGAGTCATAGTTCGTTGGCTTGGATTCTTTGTCATGGTTATTGACATGGTAATGTTTTAACTTTACTTGTTGTCTCTTAATTTGTACTTGACTAAAGTTGTAGAGTTACTTAAAAAGGCTAAATGTCCTAAACTTGGGGTATTTTATCATAATGTGTGTTCATAGTTGTAATTGTTACAAGGTAATGATTTTTGAATTTTATTTATCATTGAGGTTAATTGAAGCATAAGTAAAATAGATTTACTTATAATAACTATTGGGGTTAAACTATGTGAGTTAGGATAGATGACCCTTGAGGTGAAGTGAATTACCAATGGGAATTATAATAAAACACTCTTAGGTAACATAAGTTGATAATAGTGTTGTGGATTAAAATGTTATATAAGTTTGCATATTTTCTTATGTGATTTATATATTGTGTTGACATGATGTAACCCTGGTTGACCCATGATACCTATTAATATTTGTTGTTTATCTTGATACTACTCTTGCTATACCATTTTTGGGGTATAGTCTTTTATAAGAATCAGTCTTGAGTTCTTAACTGTGGTGAGAGTGATCTCATAGCATCTTCCACTTTCTCACCCATGGTGGAAGTTGTCTTGTTTATTACTGTGTTAGCAACTTTTGTACCATTTTAGACTAGGTCCTAGGGGTAGTTTCTTTTTCCATATTTAATATTTCAAAAATTTATTTTTATAAAGTTGGATTATTGTTATTTATTCAAGACTTCTGCATATAATATTGTAAGGGTCTAAAGAGGTTCTCCTATCTAGGTAGATTAGAGTCGGTGCCCTTATGATTCGGTAAGTAGGGCTGTGACATATAGGGTGAAGAATACGGTGACTACCCCGTACCATCGACAATCAAGTAGCTAAGTTTAAGTTTCAAAATGATAAATCAAGTCAATCTTGCAGAAAACCACAAATGCGATACGTACAAATTGGGCTAGGCAATTAGACGATACTCTTTTGGCCTATTGAACAACTTCTAAAATACACTTTTGTATGTCCCCCTATAAAATTGTGTTTGGGAAAGAGACACCTACCGGTGGAGTTAGAACATCTTTTTCTTTAGGATTTAAATAAGTTTAATTTTCTTTGAAAAGTAGATTCCAACTTATAGTTGAACAAATATAGGAGTTAGAGGAATTTCATCTTCGGGCGTGTGAGAGCTCGATTCTATACAAGGAGAAAATGAAAAGGTATATGATGCCAATATATTTAAGAGATATTTTCATGCGGTATTAAGGTGTTACTTTTTAATTTAATGTTGAAGCTCTTTGCGGGGAAACAAAGTCTAAGCGGTCGGGCCCTTTCACGGTTGTAAAGTGTATCCTAGTTTTGCAATTGAATTTGATAACAATGATAAAAGAAGGGTCATGGTAAAGGTTAAAGGTTGAAACACATCTATGTTGGCAGGACAAACAAGCCAAAGTGGAGGAACTCCATTCCAAATTTATTTCATGATGATAAATAATATCGAACCACCATGATAACTAAGATGCTTCTTTGGAGATAACCCAACTTTATTTTGTTGTTTTAAATAGAATGTGTTTATTGGTTTAGGTGTGTGATAGATTAGAATGTAGGAAACATATCATAACACATATAGAAGAAGAAAATATGAGATATCGCGTGCAAATCTCCTGGAAAGAGACTTTGGAGGTATGCTGAATCCATTAGTGAATTACCATTGTCCTTCACCTAAAATGGTCTCCCAAGACTATGTAACTATAAAAATTTGTGATGGTATCCACCATATGATGTGTCAACAAAGGCATTGGTAATGGGATAACCATCACCAAATTGGTTCACAATTAAGGAATCTTTGGGTGCTGAACACTATTAAAATCAATATTACAATTTAGCATATCGCCGATAGTTTAAGCAATTATATGCACATCACAAAAGGGTCACATGTTATATGATGAATGTTTGACTTTCCTTCACCCTTGACTTCTCAATTTTTTTAACTCTTAGATTTTATCCGAATCCTTTCCCGTGCCTACTTCGCTCTCTTCTATCTCTCACTTATTCAACACACGCATACATACTTGATTATCTCCACACTTTTAACCATTTCTGCACACGAGCACACTAAAATCACTGTTGCGGTTCTTCGGAGTTCACACATCATCACACTATTCTCTTATTTTTGTGTGTTTCTCTCGTAGTCTAAAGCTGAAAACTAAATTTTGATTTAAATCTCACGTTGTTGCTATTGCTTGCACTTATACGTCATTATTGGTGTATAATATTGGTCTTTCTTGAATTATCATGACAGTTATGCTTAATCAGGTTAACTTTATGCTTTAAAACTAGGTTTTTTCTTGAACTCGTGATTTTAATTGATGGGTTTGTGAAATTAGGGCCCACAAAAGAATTAATCGTGATTATGGGTCGATTGTTTTTAAAAAAGGTGTCAAATTTTGTTCGTACTTGAGGTAATGCATTCATAAGGGAAAAATCATCTATTGTTTTTTGTGTTGTTGAAACTTGGGGAAGTTTTAGAACCCATTGTATTTTAAAGGTGAAATTGCCATTAAAATGGCATAAACATTGGAATAATTTATAATTCTTGGGGACGATAACGAATTGAAATAAATTGATAATTTAAAAAATGCACCAAAATTCGTGGCATGTTATTAAAAAGATCCCTATGTCACCAAAAAATTCCATTGTGTTAGGCTTTTCAAAGTGACATTTTATCGATGCGCTAGTAGTTTCGCGATGCTTGTGAGGTATTGTTGATCTCTTTGATGAATCTGTGATCCTCCACTTTCCATCATTGAATTCTCCTCTCCTACAAATCTACTTGGCGATACACAAACTTCATTTCCGAACCTATCAACGATTTTCCATATTTTTTGGTGATGCAATTCAAAAAAAAATATTATGTCTTGTTTTTTCTAAACATTGCTTAGTGCTTTGACTCTTTCATGTGCAGATATGGTTTGCTCAAAATATGTTGCAAATAAAGATGCTTGTCCTTCTTCCCCCCACCAAAAAAATCTTTAAAAAGTCTAAATTTTGGGTCGTACTATACCTTAAATGATAGGTTATATAAAGGATAGGGGAAAAGAAATCCTCCAATAACTAACTATGAGAGGTACCACCTTAATACCTCAAGGGAGGGATATATTACTCTAATTCACGAACCCTTAAAAACATGGTAAGTTTAGATTGCAAAGAAAAATAAAGGATGTGAACCAAGATCCAATGTGGCCCCAAATCCACAAAATAGTAAGGGCACTGTTTCCTCAACTGCTTTAAAGATTTAGGCGGACAAATAGTTATTGCATAGTAAAGGCCTAGTAAGTACTAGGTATAAGGAATGTACCTAAGAGTTTTGGACATTATCAGCTATCATGGTTTTAAGAAGTTATACCAAATATTTGATTCCATATGTGAAGAATTGGGTTAGAGAATTTTATGAAAATAAAAAAAATTACTTGCAAAAATAAGAAGTTACAAGTCACAAGAAATAAGTGATGAGTTGTTGTTAGAGGTTAATGGGAATGTGATAAAGGCAACATATGGTGACAACATTGACACACATCACTTTAGTGCCTCATATTTAGATAAGTGTTGATGATTTTTTAGGTCAGTTAGCCACTTTGATGAGTGATAGAAACCCTCCATGGATTTTTTATTATACACTAATTGAGAAGGGTTGTATACATTTGGAAGCTTGGTATTGGTTGAGATTTATGTGTACTAATATCCTACCTTCTCAAAAAAGGCAATTTTAGTGAACCCATAGGATGTGATAGTTGGCACAACAATAATGAAAGAGAGGCTTGGTCTTTCCATAATTATCACCTCAGACATTACTCATCGAGCCCAACAAAAAAAGACCTCTCTTGATCTCCCATTTATAATAACTGAATTATGACACCATACAAGATTTCCCCTTGATATGAAAAAAGATTTTGAGTACTTACCTACCTTGATTGTTTATATTACCCGTTTGGAAATTATCCAAGAGGTAAAGAAGAAGAAATCCTGGGTGGATGATTCCTAGATAATTGACATTGATTCATGTGATAGTGGTGCCACCCATCCCACTCCTATTATTGCTCATACTCCTCCAAGTTCCTCTACAGGTCGATCCACTCAGCCTCCTGGACCCACTAGTATTGGTGCTCAACTATCTACTACTGCAGGCACTTCAAAAGTCCCTCTTAATCAAAATTTTATCATCCGAATGGGTCAGTTGTCCAACTAAGGAGATGAAGTCATTTAGGTTAGAGTTTCAGATTCCATAGATAATTATTGATACAACAGAAGATGCCATGGTACCAATTCATGAGGAGCTATGAGGCATTCGTGATATCTTGTAAATATTTGGTACTAAGATAGACAAGTCGAGCACCCCAAAATCGGTAGCCCCAAGGGGTGTGTTAACCAAGATGAATAATAAGCTCTCTTTTCTACAAAAGTATGTAAATGAGCTTCAGTTCTTATACTTGACTCATCGATGGAGAGATTAAGATAAGATATTGGCCCCACCATATCTTCTTACTAATTCTCTAGTAGAGGAGGATCATGCTTTAGATGATGAGGATATTGATAAGGATAAGATTGGTTCTTACTTTAAGTAGTTGATAACATTTGTTATGTAAGATGACAAGAAAGAGACTGAGGATGAATTTCTTCTATCCACATTCGAGAGGTTGGATAGAGAAACAAACCAGATTAGGACCTCCATTTCACTTGTTTCTTTGGACATAATAGTAGATCCAACCACATATACTACTTAGGCTATGTTGCACATTGATGCCCAGACAGAGGCCGCTCTGACAAGCCATTCATCCCCAATGTCTTAGCCATGTTTGGTAGGACCCTCACTTTTATTCTCTTATTTTTTTCTTTAGTCCTATTTCATTAAGTACAGTGGATGCTTTAGGGTTGAGAGAGGTTTATTGTTTTTGTATCTATAATATTCAACTCTACATTTGAGATAATCTATTTTGGATACATTATTCTATTTTTTTTTGTGTGGCTTTAATTTGATTCAGATTATGATTTGAACATTTTTCATTTTAGGTTGTAATATTCTAGATTTGGTATTTAGATTGATGTCAATGTGTTGTTTTATTTTAAATTTTAATTTCCTTACTTTACAAATTAGCTTTGTTGTTCATAGTTTAGTAACAAATAAAAAAATTGACATGCATACTTAAGAGGAAAGTGTAGTAGAAATACAACATCTTGACTCAAATTGTACGCTTGGGGAAATTTTGAACATGCAAAACTTTTAAAATGATAAAGCATTGTGAATTGTTCAATTATTCAAATGTGCTCATTTTCAAAAAAATTGGTTTAGTTGAACTAGTTAGGCACTCATTATTAGTGAACACCTGCATCTTGTTTTAACTTCTTCATTCAATATGTGCTATGAATATGATACATCAATTCAAGAAGGGTTCACTGTGTATGCTATTGAGTTCCATGTGCAGGTGAGGATTAACCTTACCATACTCAATAAGTGCACCTCGAACTTGCCTGACAGCTTATTGTTAAAGCAAATAGTGGGCGATAGTAGATAAATGATATTAGGCCATCTGAAATGCCCGGAAATGGGTCCCGAGATGTCACACGGTGCTCAATACTACGAGTATCCTCAGACTAACCCTGTAAGCCTTCTATTAAATTTGGATACACATAAATAGAGAAATATGAACCTAATATCATTGCGGAAGTCTTTATAATATACGCTGGAATCATTTGAACATAATATCTAAAAATATTAGACTCAAAAGTCTGGTAAAGAAATAATGAAAATCTTAACTTTGCCTAGCAGTCTGACAAGCCTCTACTACTAAAAAGTAGAGAATCACTAGGACAAGTCCACAACTAACTCGAACTAACTGAAAAATACTGAATTAACTATTGTAATAAACTATAAAATATGAATGACTAGGTCCCCAAACTAGGAGAACTCACCAACTGTGAGGATGTAGATGGAGATGCTAGAAATTAGTCACGCTGCTGAAACTAAGCACCTGAACCAACATTATGAGACAATGTAGCACATATACGTATATGTGTATTATTACTTTTGAATGTACTGGGTATATGGGGTGAATGCATAAGTAAGACAATATCTCAACATTAGTGTAAATTTGTAAAAGAATGCACGCTAAGAGTACAAAACTCACAATAGCTTAAATAACTGAAAACTGATAATCATGATCATGAGTGATAAAATATTCTATATAAATCTAGGGAGTCATAACACATAGTTCTAAAAGTTGTACTTGTATTTTATTTTTAAATCATACTGTCTAAGTGTAGAAAGGACTCACTTTTATATCTTTAAACTAAAAGCTGAAATCTAGTAGATAATGACTTATATAAAACAATATCTGAATAAAATTGTGAGCCTTTATACTTAGTTTCTAAAAGATATTATGTTATTCTTTACACTTTTCTGTAAGCTGTAGGGAGGTTTTTCTTACCGACATACACTATGTGAGCTATCATATTGTCCAACGTCTAGTTTCCTTATGGAAAAACCTCACGTTGGGGAGAGGTGTCATACTCTTTCCAAGGAGTATAACCTCATCTAAGTTATTACATCTATAACTGTCATACATATAGAAATGGGAATAATTTGATAATTTGTACCTATGTTGGCTTGTAGTTCTGGGCCATGAGAACATACCCAACTCGGTGCTAAATACTACTTCCTTTAATTTGTGTGCTCATTCAGTTGGAAATCCACTTTTAAAAATATTACAAGGGTTTATAATACAACCCACTTGTGAATTTGTTTATTGTAAACTAAAATTAAAACTATAAGGCGGAGTCCATATCTAAGCTGAGATCAAAAGATCAAATCTTTATAAAAATATGAAAATAATTAATTATAGGATGCTTAAAGCATTGTCATTCTTCAAATATAAATATTCAACTATGTCTTAATAACCCATGCATCAAATTCATGTCAAATCATTTTAAAGTTCATGCTTGTTAATGAAAATATTGATAATTCAATTCGAAATCTGAAAATTTCAGTAATATGCATAAAAATACGAAAGTAGTCATGCAATTCATCATCTAAATATCTCAAAATATCATAATCTTAAAATTGTAATAAGTGGGTAAAAACCTTAAACTAAAATTCATATTATTTCATGTAAAAATCAACTTTAAAACTAATTTTGGCCACAATGATGAAAGAATTATCCTTGTTGAAATCCCCACATACCTTAATTGGTGAAATTTACAAAGAAACTTGAACTTGAATTCCTATTTGTGCTTTTGAAGATGATTTCATAAATATAATTAATTGGAAATCTTGAATTTTGGGTTATCTTGGAAAATGAATGGCGGAATTTGGATTTCTTTAGGTTTAAGGTTTGAGATCCTAGGAGTTTTTGGATAGTAATTTGATGAAAAGTGAGCATATAATGCTTAGTGTAGGTTAAATCTTGTGTTTTACACAATTTGAGGGCTTGGGAAATGACTAGATTTCCCTTTGTAAAAATTAGTTCGTAACTGGAAATCCCGATTTTGGGCCTCAGCGCGATGCGCCACAATCGCGGTGGCTTGCTTGAAAAGGAAAACTGCCATTTTAGCCTCTGGCGTGATGCGGAGTAATTGCGTTGCATCACTGGAAAAGGATGAGTGCCATTTTGCACTCCACTGCAATGCAGTGTCTGTCCAATTTGGAATTTTAATGTGATACAGGAAAATTGCGTTGAGATACTTGAAAGAAACAAACGAGAACTGGAACTTCTCCACAATAAGGGATAATTGCGGTACTCCACTAGAAATTAGACAATTGCAAATTTGACCTTCACTGCGATGCAGTGATTATCACGGTGTCCTACTATTTTAACTAAAATCGCCATAACTTCTTAACTGAGTATTAGATTGAGATGAAATTGTTATCGTTGGAAAGCTGAATCAATTATCTGCACATTACGGGGTCTAAATATGGAAAATTCTATACGAATAAAGATTTATATGCTTTTCAAGATAAATCTTAACACACTAAGAGATAAACTGAGTTAAGAAAAATATGGGGTATTACAATATCTCCCCGTTGGGAACATTCGTCCTTAAGCGAGACTAATTAAGCTGAAGATACTTAGGATTTAAGGCTATATGCTAGCATGCATAACTAAAACAATCTGCATTACTGAATCTATAATATACTGAGCGAGTGAACTAATAGGTGACAATATGAATTTACATGAAGATAACTATAGCATAATTTGAGAATGGAAAAGAACTAAATTAAGGAAGACTGTTACCTCAGGCTGAATCTGAGTTTACATAAAAGAGGTAAGGATACTTGGTATGCATGTATGATTCTTCTTCCCATGTATCACCCTCAACAGACTGATTTCTCCATAGAACTTGACCAAGGAAACTTCTTTATTCCTTAGTCTACGTATTTGATGATCAAAAATCTCTACCGAAACTTCTTATGAATGACTATTTTGAATATCTGTGCTTTCTTGAGAAACTACGACAACTGAATCATCCATGAACTTCTTCAATAGGGATACATGGAATATTGGGTGAACTTCTGAAAATTCTGCAGGTAGCTCAAGCTGATACACTACCTTCCCTACACGACTCAAAATCCTGTAAGGGCCTACATACTAGGGACTAAGCTTCCCCTTTTTGCCAAATATCCTCACCCCTTTTATGGGTGAAACCTTCAAATACACAAGATCATCTACTTTATTCTGAAGATCTCTTCTTCTTACACCTGCATAAGATTTTTCACTACTATGAGTTGCCTTCCATATCAGTCAAATAAACTGAACTTTCACCATTGCTTCAAACACCATATCTGATCCAATCGAAGCGACCTCACCCACTTCTAACCAAATAACTGGTGATCTATATATCCACCTAAAAAGTGACTCAAACGGGACCATCTGAATAGTAGAATGGTAACTGTTATTGTAGGCAAAACAAAACAATGGATAGTGGTCATTCCAACTTCCTTTGAAATCCAAAACACATGCACTCAACATATCCTCTATGGTATAAATGGTCCTCTCTACCTGACCATCTTTCCATGGATGAAAAGCTAAACTGAGATTAACTTCTATACCAAGACCCTTCTGAATGGCATACCAAAATTTAGAGGTAAACTAAGTACCCCTATCTGAGATGATAAAAAAAGGAAATCCATGAAATCTAACCAACTCTTTAATATAGATCTTAGAATAATCTTCAGTTGTGTAGGATGTGTGGACTGGAAAGAAATGGGTTGATTTGGTCAATCTCACTACAATAACCCAAATCAAATCACGCTAACGACGCGAATGTGGTAATCCAATCACAAAGTCCATATTCATCTCTTTCCACTTCCAAGTGGGAATACTAAATTCCTGCAATGTGCCACCAGGTATTTGGTGCTCTACCTTTACTTGTTGACAAGTCATACACTTGGCCACAAATTTTGTGATATCTTTCTTCATACCACTCTACTAATAAACTTCCTGCAGATTAAGGTACATCTTGGTGGCTCCTGGATAAATGAATTAACGCACACCATGCACTTCTGTCATAATATACTGCATCAAATTGACAACACATGGGACACACACAATCTACTCTAGTATGTCAACACACTATCTCCATCTTGGGAGAAAACCATAACATTTTGGTCTTTAACTGACCACTTAAGTTTGACCAAACTAGGATCCCTATCCTGCTTCTCTTTCACTTCTAAACTAGAGAAGATTCTGAACTACTCTAAACCCAAACATTTTCTTCAGCTGAGTCAACCAACCCAACACACAATATAGATAACCGATGAACTTCCCAAACTAATTCTCTCTCATCATCCTCTACATGAGCAACACTACCCACAGACAATCTACTAGGGGCATCTGCAACTATATTGGCCTTTCTCCGATGATACACCACACTCATATCATAATCCTTCAACAATTCAAACCACCTTCTTTAAAGAAAATTTAACTTCCTCTGAGTAACCACATATTGCAAGCTTTTGTGATCCGCAAACACATCAATATGCACCCCATAAAGATAGTTCCTCAAAATTTTCAATTCAAATACAATAATAGCTAACTAAATATCATGGGTAGGGTAGTTCTTTTTTTCAGTCTTAAGTTGTCTAGAGGCATAGGTTATGACCTTACCTCTCAGCATCAAAACACAACCCATACCTATTTTCAAGGAATTCTAATAGACAATGAACTTATCTGTTCCATTAGGTAACACTAAAACTGGGGCTATGGTTAGTCGAGTCTTAAAAAACTCTTATCACAAGAATCTTACAACTGAAACATAACTTTCTTCTGAGTTAATCAAGAAATAGGAGATGCAATAAAAGAAAAATCCTCAACAAAGCATCTGTAATAGCCAGCCTAACCTAAGAAACTTCAAATGTCTGATGGAGACATAAGTCTAGGCCAGTTTCTTACTGCTTCTGTATTTTGGGGATCAACTCTAATTCCATCACCAGAAATAATGTGACCGAGGAAAGCTACTAATCTTGGCCAAAATTGTCAATTGCTGAATTATCCAAACAACTAGTGATACTTAAGAGTTTGCAACAAAATTCTAAGATTTTCAGCAGGGTCATCCTCACTATGAGAATAGGTAACATATCATCAATAAAGACTATGATAAACATGTCTAAATACTATTTGAAAACCCTATTAATCAAGTACATGAATGCCTTTGGGCATTGGTTTGACCAAATGACATGACTTAAAACTCAAAATAACCATTACAGGTTCTAAAAGCTATTTTTGGAATATCACATTCACTTCATCTAATCTGCTGATAGCCGAATCTAAGGTCTATCTTGGAGAAGTAACATGCACTATGAGGGAGTATTTTAAAAGGTTATGAGTAGAGGTACGCTCTCTTATGGTGTAACACCCCAATTTACTGAACTGGAATGCTACACGGTGCTCATGACCCCGGAGGACCATAAGCTAACCCATGACTGATATTTGTACCTGTATACTGCGAATCATGATATAATAACACGGAATACATAAAATTGTAAGGCCATAAGGTTCAACTGAATAAAACCATGTGGGTGAAAATACCCAAAACAACTCAATATGAAAGCTAAGTCTGAACGTAAATCTGAACAGAAATCTAAAAGCCTCTAAACTATCTGAATAAGGAGTTGAAGGAACATGTCTCCAACTAACTTCGTAAAACTGAACTGAAGAAATAAATGTATCAACTCATATTGTCCTCGAATCAATGAGGACTCACTGTGTCTCTGCAACTGGAATGTTACCGCTACTGCTGGGCTGGAGCTCGTGTCTTAGAACCTATGGTGTAACATAAAAAGAAAGCACCATTGCGCAAATGCATCAGTACAACTGGAGTACTGAGTATACGAGGAAGGTAGGCTGAACATAAAGGGTTTCATGCATGAACAACACTGACTGACTAATATAAACGTGGGAGTGCAAACACACATATATAGAAACTGGGACCATGAATACATGATAGCATAACCTGTAAGCTAATACATGGTTTACTGATAACTATCATGACTGATACTACAACTGATAACATGGACGACTGTATATGACAGTCCTGTATATACTGAAATCTGAAGAATGCCCTGAGTTCATTTACTGAGACTGCTACTGAAACTTTGGGAGGTAGTGTTTAACTGACATGCCCCATGTATGCCATTATGGATAAGCTAGGATCCAATCTCTTCCCCGACTAGAGGGGTGTCAAAACCGTGCCATGTGTAAGGACAGCCTGTGAGTGAACCTTATCTTACAGGTACTCAATGAGAACGGTGGGAACCCTAAACTGACGGGTTAAGCCACCTCATCAACCATAATCTGATGGGTTAAGATGTATCAACCTACGCTGGCTACGTAGTTCCGGAACACAAGGATGACTACTAAGAATCACACCTTGAACTGGCGGGTGAGTTCCCATCCTTCGGTTCACTCGTTGCTAACCTCTACTCCCAGCTGGAGGGACTAGACATGAATAACTGAATATACATGACTTAATCTTACTGAATCCCATTGACTGGTGGAATATTATTGATATCTGACAACTGACTAAGATCATGATGTTTTCCTAAGTCACATGACTGACTGAAGTCTATGGAATCATAGCTTAAGTTCGGATATCGTGAAACATGACACGACTCTAGGCACACAACTATAGTTTTTGGGTACAAGTACCCTCAGGACACGATAGGAGGAAACTGACACACATGGCATGATTTGATCACAAGATTTGAGTCCACAATTCACAATATCATAAGTAAGGATTTCATAATAAAAATGATTCTCAACAAACTATCACATGATTGGAAATGCACACAACATGTATATACTTGCATGGCTTCAATAACATGGTCGTTCCATGTCACAACAATATGATGAGCATCTCATACAACTTTTTCAATTCAAGAAAATAGCATGGGGATCACATTGAACATAAACTTAGAACATTGAATAGTCATTTAGGGCCTATTATGTCATAAAAGCATGATTTATATTCCCTTAGGTATGTTCACAAAGACCTTACATGCACATCTTAGGCATAGGTGGATTCATCAAGATTACAAATATTCAACCACCAATTTTAAATATTTATACGATAAATACGACCATATCCTCACACAAAACATACAAAGATCCCATCTTAGGCATCATCAAATTCCAACCACATGAACATCAACCAGCAAAAACATAAACATCATAATACATAATTTAGAAGATGGTTCTTGAGCTTCATGGATGAAAAGAGTCCATAAATCAACTCACGCATACCTTAGAAGGAATATTCTTGATGATTGAAGGAGAAATTTTGTTGAAATAGGATCTTCAAGCTTAACTATGTAACCCTAGTTTTTTTTCTCTTTGAGTTCTCTTGGATGATGATCTTTGAGATGATAATAGGGTTGTAATATGTTTAGAAGCTATATATTTCGTAGGGTTAAGTTTAGGAACGTGTAAGGAGTGTTAAAAGACTTAATTACCCTTAAAATAACTCAAAACAGAGTGTTTTTGGCACCTGAAACTGACTTAGGCGGCGCCCAAGTAATTGCACAAGCTAGGTTGGGCGGCGCCTAAGCAATAGCCTATGTTTGGTTCGGCGGCGCCTAATCAATCGCCTATCTTTACTGTCTCTCACGAAAATGGGCATAACTTTTCGCTCGGGTATTGGATTAAGGTGAAATTGGTATCGTTGGAAAGCTAATTCAATTCTCTATAATTTGGTGGGTATAAATCAGCCAAAATAACACATATCAATCACGTTATTCTTGTTCAAAGATGACCCTTGCATAATCGAACACTAAAACTTGATGGATTCAAAAACTCTTAGCTTGTATTACCTTAAGTGACTCATATGAACATGCTTAGCGCATCATAAGCTATCCTATCTCTAGGATATTCATTGTATGTCATGCACTAAAATGCTACTCACAGGATAAGAGGTTTCATACGTAGGAAAACTTATTCACTTCCTAGCTTAGAAACATGCGGGGTATTTCAATATCTCCCCCTTGGGGACATTCGTCCTCGAATGAGAATTTACTGAGAAGGGATTCAAGACAACAAAAACTGAACTGAACATCAAGAACTGAAACTTGATCTCATGACTAACATGCTAAACATACTGAACTCATGTATATCTGATGCACGGACAACTGATACATGAATGCATGTCTTAGTATGAAACGGTTAATAGGTACCAAGTTTATACTGGAAACATGAACATGAAACTGAATAAGCTTAACAAGGACTGTTACCTTGATCTTGATCTGAATTGGCGGGAAAGAGGTGAGGATACTTGGTACGCATATCTGCTACTGCTTCCCAAGTAGATCCCTCATGAGACTGATTTCTCCAAAGAACCTTGACTAGAGGGACTTCTTTGTTCCTCAATCTACGAGTCTGATAATCTAAGATTTCGACTAGAATCTCTTCATAAGAGAGGCTGTTCTGAATGTCGACGCTCTAAATAGGGACAATAACTGCTGGGTCACCTATGCACTTCTTTATCAAAGAGACATGGAAGACTGGATGGACTGAGGCTAAATATAAAGGCAACTCAAGCTCATAAGCTACCTTGCCGAAGTGACAGAGAATTCTGAAGGGACCGACATACCGGGGACTGAGTTTCCCTTTCTTGCCGAAACTCTTCACTCCCTTCATTGGAGATATCTTAATATAGACATAGTCATTGACCTCGAACTCGAGATCCTTTCTACGAACATCTGCATAGGACTTCTGTCGGCTCTGAGTAGCCCGGAGTCTCTCTCTGATCAATTGAACTTTCTCTAAGGCGTCGAATACTAAGTCAGGACCTATGATTGAGGCCTTACTAACTTGGAACCAACCAATTGGAGATCTACATCTCCTACCATAGAGAGATTCAAATAGAGCCATCTAAATACTAGAATGATAGCTATTGTTGTACGCAAACTCAATTAAAGGCAAGTGGTCATCCCAACTTCCCTTGAAGTCAATTGTGCACGACCTTAGCATATATTCAAGTGTCTGAATGGTCTTCTCTGCTTGACCATCTGTCTGAGGATGAAACACTGTGCTGAGATGGACTTGGGTACCAAGACCCTTTTGGAAAGCTTTATAAAAGTGAGAGGTGAACTGGGTACCTCTGTCTGAGATGATAGATAGTGAAACACCATGTAACCTAACTAACTCCCTGATATAGAGCTTGGCATAATCCTCGGCAGAATAAGAAGTACGAACAGGAAGGAAATAAGCTGACTTGGTCATTCTATCTATAATGACCCAGACTGAATCATGCTGATGACGAGTTCTAGGCAAACCCATCACAAAGTCCATGTTCACTTATTCCCACTTCCAAGTAGGAATGGTGAACTCTTGCATGGAACCACTAGGTTTCTGATGCTCTATCTTAACCTGCTGATATGTAAAACACTTAGCCACAAACTCTGCAACATCTCTCTTTATCCCACTCCACCTATAGATCTCCCGTATGTCATGGTACATCTTAGTGGCCCCTGGATGAATAGTGTATCGCGCACCATGTTCTACTGCAAGAATTCACTGCCTCAATTCATCTACACCTGGAACACATAGACGACCCTAACAAAGAAGAACACCATCTCCCCCTTGGGAGAAAACCTCAACTTTCTAATTTTGAACTGACTTTTTGAGCTTGACAAGGCTAGGATCCCTTTATTGCTTCTCTTTTACCTCGAAAACTAGAGATGACTCTGAACTACTATGAACACATACACCACCCTCTGAAGAATCGACTAAGAGAATGCCTAGTCTGGCAAGCTGATGGATATCCTGAGCCATCTTTTTCTTTTTACCCTCAACGTGAGAAATACTACCCATAGAGAGTCTACTGAGAGCATCGGACACAATATTGGCCTTGCCCGAATGATAAAGAACACTCATGTCGTAATCCTTCAAGAGCTCTAACCACCTTTTCTGGAAAATATTGAGATCTTTATGGGAAAAGACATACTGGAGGCTTTTATGGTCTATGAAGACATCTACATGAACTCCATAGAAATAATGCCTCCAAATCTTCAAGGCAAAAACTACCGCTGCTAAATCAAGATCATGAGTAGGATAATTCTTCTTATGTGGCTTTAACCGTCTGGAGACGTAGGCTATGAACTTACCATGCTGCATAAAGACATAACCTAAACCCACTCTGGATGCATCACAATAGACTACAAAACTGTCTGAACCATCTGGAAGAGATAGAACTGGAGCTGAGGTGAGTCGAGTCTTCAACTCTTGAAAGCTATTCTTGCATGAATTTGACTACTAAAACTTAATCTTCTTCTGAGTCAATATGTACATGGGAGATGAAATAGAAGAAAATCCCTCTACAAACCGCCTGTAATAGCCAGCCAAATCCAAGAAACTCCTGATATCTGATGAAGATACGAGTCTGGGCCAGTTTCTTACTGCCTCGGTTTTCTGAGGATCTACTCTAATGCCATCACCAGAAACAATATGGCCAAGTAATGCTACTGATCTTAGCCAAAAGTTACACTTGCTGAACTTAGCGAATAACTGGTGATCCCTGAGAGTCTGAAGAACAATCTTGAGATGATCTGCATGATCCCACTCTGTGCAAGAATAGACCAGAATATCATCTATAAAGACTATGACAAACATTTCCAAGTACTTCTTGAACACACGGTTTATCAAATACATGAAAGTTGTAGGGGCATTGGTAAGACCAAATGACATGACTAAAATTTTGAAGTGACCTTACCGAGTACGGAAAGCTATTTTCGGAATGTCATATTTTCTAACTCTGAGCTGATGATAGCCTGATCTGAGGTCTATCTTGGAGAAGTAACTGGCACCCTAAAGTTGGTCGAATAGATCATCAATCCAGGGAAGAGAATATCTGTTCTTGACCGTAACCTTGTTGAGTTGACAATAATCAATACACATCCTGAGAGAACCGTCTTTCTTACGCACGAATAATACTGGCGCACCCCATGGGGAAACGCTGGATCTGATGAATCCCTTTTATAAGAGATCCTTCAACTGATCTTTGAGTTTCTTGAGTTCTGCTGGTGCCATTCTGTATGGAGGTATAAAAATAGGTTGAGTATCCAAAAGAAGGTCTATGCCAAATTCTATTACCCTTTCGGGAGGAATGCCTGGAAGATCTTTGGGAAATACATCTGAGTTATCATTAACAACAGGGACTATTTCAAGGCTGGGAGATTCAGAACTGGAGTCTTTAACATGCATGAGATGATACACACACCCCTTAGAAATCATTTTCCTTGCACGAAGGTAGGAAACAAGTTGACCCCTGAACGCTGAAATGCTACCCTTCCACTCAAGGACGGGCTTATTCGGGAACAAAAACTGAACTATCCTATTTCTGCTGTCGACTGTGGCTTAGCAGGAATGAAGCCAATCCATGCTGAGAATGACATCAAAATCAGTCATCTCTAACTCCACTAAATCTGCTGATGTGGATTTCTGAGATATCATAATCGCGCAATTCCTGTATACCCACCGGGCTATGATGGTTTTACCCACTGGGGTAGAGATTGAAAAAGGCTTTGCTAGAATTTCAGGACTGATTCCGAAATCGCCTGCTATGTATGGAGTAACAAAAAACAAGGATGCACCTGTGTCTAGCAAAGCATAAACATGAACATGGAAAATCTATAACGTACCAGTAACGATATAAGGAGAATTTTCCTGATCCTGTCGGGACTGAAGAACATAGAGTCTATTTGGGCGTTGCCCACTGGTAGCTCTGGAAATGGCACCCTGCTGGTTCGGGCGACCGGACTGAGCTGCAAAATGATTTTGCTGACACTGAAGACTTGACTGTGGACACTCCCTAATCCTGTGTCCTGTCTTTCCACAACCAAAATAGACATCACTACCGGCTCTGCAGATGCCCTTGTGGTTCTTACCACAAGTCTGACAAAGGGGATTCGTTCGGGCACTGCTAACACTGCCCTGAGATTTAGAGCCTGGCACTTTGTCTCTGTTGCCGTCTATGAACTTCAGCACTAGAGCGCTAGTAGCGGAAGGAGCTGGAATGGCTAACTTGGAGAAAAACTATGAACGATTTCCTCCATCTGATTTGGGGTAAGCAAAGTTGAAGTTACCTGACCTTGCTCTCCTGTTCTACCTCTCCCTAGTCTTAAACATCTGTTGTTCTACTTTCTAGGCATGGGTCATGAGTCTTGCTAAGGTCATATCACCGATCAGCATTGCAGACCTATGCTCATTTACCACGCTATCGTTGACCCCTGACACGAACTTGCTCATCTTAGCCCTATTGTCTGCAACCACATGAGGAGCATACCTAGCTAGTTGAGTAAATCTGAGAAAATACTCCCTAACCATTATATTCCCCTACCTGAGGTTGATGAACTCAAGAACTTTGGCTTCCCTCAGCTCTTGGGGAAAGAATCTGTCTAAGAAGGCCGTGATAAATTCCTCCCACTCGATAGGGCCTGCATCATCTAACCTCTCAGACTTCCATTATTTGTACCAATCATGAAAAACATCCTGTAACTGGTAGGCGGCTAACTCAGCACTCTCAATAAAAGTAACACCTATGATGTCAATGACCTTCTAGACTTGGTGAATGAATTCCTGAGGGTCCTCATTAGACTTAGACACATCGAAAGATAGAGGGTTCATCCGGGTGAAGTCCCGAACCCTAGCTTCTTTGGGATTGGCCACTATATTGGCTGAAATGACTGGTGGCCATTCATTCTGTGCAGCCATGGATTGAGCAAGTGTGGTAAATGCGGCTCTAAACTCCGCATGGGAAATATGTTCGCCCAAAGGATCTTCGGGATGAGGAGCTGGCTGGTTTCTTCTCTTTGGGGCCATGGTCTGGAATAAGAGAAGAATGGATTAGACTGAGAGTTTAACTTGTCATTATGCTCACTAGCATGAAATGAATACTGAAGAAAGGGGACTGTTCCGAAAACATCTTATAGCCTCCCGCACATAAATGTGGTGTGCAACACACCCATGTACAAGACTCTACTAGATGCGGCTTTCAGACTTCCTAGGACTCTATTGAACCTTAGGCTCTGATACCAAGTTTGTAACACCCCGATTTGCTGAACCGGAATCTACACGGTGCTAATGATCTCGAGGGACCACAAGCTAACCCATGACTGATATCTGTACTTTTATACTACGAATCATGACATAATAATGCAGAATACATAAAAATATAAGGCCAAAAGGTTGAACTGAATAAAACAATGTGGGTGAAAATACCCAAAACAACTCAATCTGAAAGCTAAGTCTGAACGTATATCTGAACATAAATCTGAAAGCCTCTAAACTATCTGAATAAGGACTTGAAGTAACATGTCTCCAACTAACTCCGTAAAACTGAACTGAAGAAATAAATAACTGTATCAAATCATATTTTCCTCGAATTAATGAGGACTCACTGTGTCTCTACGACTGGAATGCTACCGCTACTGCTGGGCTGGAGCTCGTGTCTCGGAACCCATGGTGTAACATGAAAAGAAAGGACCATAGTCCAAATGCGCCAGTACAACTAGAGTATTGAGTATACGAAGAAGGTAGGATGAACATAAAGGGTTTCATGCATTAACAACACTGACTGAATAACATGAACGTTGGAGTGAAAACACACATATATAGAAACTAGGACCGTGAATACGTGATAGCATGGCTATAAGTTAATACTTGGTTTACTGATAACTGTAATGACTGATACTGCAACTGATAATATGGACGACTGTATCTGACAGTCCTATATATACTGAAATCTAAAGAACGCTCGAGTTTTTTTACTGAGACTGATACTATAACTGTGGGAGGTAGTGTTTAACCGACATGCCCCATGTATGCCGTTATGGCTATGATGCGGTCCAATCTCTACCCCGAATGGAGGGGTGTCAATACCGTGCCATGGGTAAGGACAGCCTGTGAGTGACCCTTATCTGGCAGGTACTCAATGAGAACGGTGGGAACCCTAAACTGACGGGTTAAGCCATCTCAACAACCCTAATCTAATGGTTTAAGATGCCTCAACCTATGCTGGATATGTAGTTCTGGAACACAAGGATGTATACTATAAATCACACCATAAACTGGCGGGTGAGTTCCCATCCTTGGGTTCACTCGGTGCTAACCTCTACTCCCATCTGGAGGAAATGGACATGAATAACTGACTATACATAACTTAATCTTACTGAATACCATTGAAAGGTGGAATATTACAGATATCTAACAACATACTAAGATCATGAGGTTTTCCTGAGTCACATGCCTGACTGAAGTCTATGGAATCATAGCTTGAGTTCGGATATCGTGAAACATGACACGGCTCTAGGTACACAACTATAGTTTTTGGGTACAAGTACCCCTAGGACTTGATAGGAGAAAATTGACACACATGACATGACTTGATCACAAGATTTGAGTCCACAATTTACATTATCATAAGTAAGGATTTCATAATAAGAATGATTCTCAACAAACTATCACATGATCGGGAATGTACACAACATGTATAAACTTGCATGGCTTCAATAACATGGTCATTCCATATCACAACAATATCATGAGCATCTCATACAACTTCTTCAATTCAAGACAATAGCATGGGGATCACGTTGAACATAGACTTAGAACATGGAATAGTCATTTAGGGTTTATTATGTCATAAAAGCATGATTTCTATTACCTTAGGTATTTTCACAAACACCTTACATGACCATATTAGGAATAGGTGGATTCATCAAGATTACAAATATTCAACCACCAATTTCACATATTTATATGTTAAATACCACCATATCCTCACACAAAACATACAAAGATCCCATCTTAGGCATCATCAAACTCAAACCACATGAACATCAACCACCAACAACATAAACATCATAATACATAATTTAGAATAATGTTCTTGAGCTTCATGGACGAAAGGAGTTCATGAATCAACTCACGCATACCTTAGAAGGAAGATTCTTGATGATTGATGGTGGAATTTCCTTGAAATTAGATCTTCAAGCTTAATTATGCAACACTAGTTGTTTTTCTCTTTTAGTGCTCTTGTATGATGAGCTTTGAGATGATAATAGGGTTGTAATATGTTTAGAAGCTATATATTTCGTAGGGTTAAGTTTAGGGACTTGTAAGGAGTGTTAAAAGACTTAATTACCCTTAAAATAACTCAAAACGAAGTGTTTTTGGCACCTGGAATTAACTTAGGCGGCGCCCAAGTAATTTCACAAGCTAGTTTGGATGGAGCCATCCAATTGCCTATGTTTAGCTGGGTGGTGGCTAACCAATCGCCTATCCTTACTGTCTCTCACGAAAATGGGCATAACTTTTTGCTTGGGTATTGAATTAGGGAGAAATTGGTATCGTTGGAAAGGTAATTCAATTCTCTATAATTTGATGGGTCTAAATCATACAAAATTCCACATATAAATCATGTTATTCTTTTTTAATGATGAACCTTGCAAAATCAAACACTAAAACTTGATGGACTCAAAAACTCTTAGCTTGTATTACCTTAAGTGTCTCATATGAACATGCTTAGTGCATCATAAGCTATCCTCTCTCTAGGATATTCATTGTAACTCATGCACTAAAATGCTACACACAGGATAGGAGGTTTCGTACTTAGGAAAACTTATTCACTTCCTAGCTTAGAAGTATGCGGGGTATTACATATAGAGAGCTGTGTTGC
Source organism: Capsicum pubescens (assembly GCA_030864215.1). Classification (NCBI taxonomy): domain Eukaryota; kingdom Viridiplantae; phylum Streptophyta; class Magnoliopsida; order Solanales; family Solanaceae; genus Capsicum; species Capsicum pubescens. The sequence goes on along the minus strand of CM061548.1, from coordinate 193,023,195 downwards.
AGCCACTTTTTCAGTTTTACCCCAAGTGGTCTAGATATAACCTCTGTATGCACTTATATGTCATATATCTATGTTGTTCAAAAGGTCAACCATCATTCAGTAGAGACTATATTTGTCGATAAGCGAAGGCGTGCATCTATAATCGTGGGTGCCTCTACTAGTAGTACACCAGCACCACCACCGCTTTCACCTGCAAATATGCCCCCATCTGGGGATGATTTTGATTTAGGTTCCTAGTGCATCCCAGGTGTTTTCTCACTTCCCTTCATTTTCCTTAGTTTTAACGCATTGAGAGCAGTGCACAATATTTGTTGAGTGTAGGCATACCATGGCACCGCGGGTTTTTATTGCTTGCTTCTTTTCTAGTCAGCCGTGGTATGGTTTTAGAATCGTCATGTCTAGGATAATTTTGTGTCTTGTTATGTTTTTATTTTTATTGTGTTTTTTTATTTAATTTGGAGATTTTTTGTATTTAGGGAAGTAGTCCTATTTTGACTGACTTTTGATACACCTTGAAAAAATTTTGTTCTAAAACTGTGTGAATGTATATATGTATGAACTTCGTAGATCAGTTTATTTTTGTAGGATTAGGGACATTATAATTACTTTAACAATTGCATGAACATGATTGGCAATAGTTGGTGATATTGACTCTGTGCTATGTGTGAGTTTTATACTAATTAGTTCCCTTTGTTTGTCAAATTCAGAAGATGCTTAGTTAGTCTTAACTAGGTTGAAGAATAGTCGGTTAGGAAAGGATCATAGGCCATTTTTGAGTTTAGTCCACCTTTTTGCCTAAATGACCTTCCATGTGTAAAGTATATCCACTCATCCCTATTATGAGGATTTTAGCCTTTTTTTCTTGGTTCACCATTCACTTTTCTATTTATGGTTTAATGAACTTGTTTTGGCCCCAGTCCTCTATTGATAACATGCACCTCAACTCAGGCAAAATATCTAAGTTGAGAGTGGTTATCATAGTGGTGTATAGTGTAAAATAGGTATGAAGAAGGGTAAAATAAGAGAAAATCTTGTAGGGATAGGTGTTGTAGAAAAAAAAAGTAAAATAAAAAAATGTGAAAAAGAGTAAATAAAGAATAGAAGACCACACCCAACCTGAATGTGCAATAAAGAATATATAGGGAGAAACAAGGGGGAATAAAGAAGAAATTGGCTAGTATGTGATACCTCAAAGTTAGTGTAGTGCCAAGGAGGATTAGTCACTTAATATGTCCATATGTATAATAACAGCCCCAAAGCATACATTACAAGCCGAGAAAAGGCCTATAGTGATCCTAACATGACTATCTGAATGCTAAGGTAAAGAAAATAAAGGCAAGACTATGGTATTTGACATGATTTAATTGAAACTTTTTTTTGAGTGCAAGTGTCTCTTGATTGTCCCTGCATTGACATGCATGATTTCATATGAGTGAGACATCTTTGTTTTGAGGGGACTTGAGTTATATTGCCAGCTATTTTCTTATTTGAGTAGTATAACATTTATATTTTAGTGGTTGTGTCTTGCTAATGTAATGGCCATACCTTGATCCCATTGTGTCACAATTTATGCTTCATGTTAATACATAATTGGTTTTGAAAATTAAGATTAGAGAGGGATGTTGCATTTTGAATTTAAGTGTTGATTGACTGCCTTACATAGCTTTGTTTCTCCTAGAGAAGGATTGTATTTTGTTTTTATTGTGTTTGGTTGCCTGAGGATATGAAAATGTTGTAAGATAAGGGTGTTGATATGGTATAGAAATATAACACTTTCAACACTTAAAACGAGAAATATATGTAGGTTTCTGAGGCTATTTTGTTAGATATGATTAATTTTGTGTTTGTTCTTCTGAAAATCATGTTTTGGATGATAAGTTTGTGAAAAAGGTGAACAAAGGTGGCTTTGTCTTATTTTTTGTGAAATTATTGATATTCGGGAAGTTTCCAGCTTGTTGGTGATCAAAGAATGTTCGAGAAGTGAAAAAAGAGCAAAGAACATGCCTCCTAAAACCTACCAAGGCAACCTACGGATGCATGTAGGACCTAATGACCGCAGGTGAATAGAGTACAAGAGATGAAAATCTTGAAATCTAGGAAGAAAGAGTTACACCAGCGGTCTGCACCTGTGACCTATGTAAGTAACACATGTACTACCTACGCCTTGTGCCAGAACAATGGTAAAGAGAGCAGGTGGCCACTACCTATGCCTAATCTTAGTTATGTACTTTTAATATTCTCAAACATATTTTAACTTCAACTTCCGTCTTTGATCTTTGGATTTTCTCATATTGATTTTGGTCCATTAATTTAGTTACATTGTGGGTCTTTAAACTTCTTCATATTGTGATTTCATCTATACTTTAAACTATGAATGTTATTGATTTCTTCACAATCATGAGCGGCTAAACTCATAGCTAGGGTTGTGGAAAACCTGGTCGATTGATGAAGTAGGGGAAGTAAAATTATAGATCTGAACAAATACTATGAGATGTATTGCTTTATATTCATTATAATATATATCTTAATGGGTTCACACATTAGGATCCAGCCTAGATATTGTTGCTTACTACAAAAGAGGAGCAGTGACAAAGTACAAACAAAGACAACAAAAATTTTAGGTTAATTGTCGTTCCATGCTAATCATGGAATATAGTGAATGGATGTTAATGTTATATAATAACTAATGACTTAAAAGGTGATACAAGCATGAGAAGAACCAAAAGAAAAAAACCTTTAACCAGGAGTCAAGCCAAAGAGTTACATGATCTTGAACCAATGTTTATGAAGTTGAAAGCTTGTGATTGTGTCATGATTTCACCTATTGGAGTGTATATGATACAAGCATGAGTTACATGGTCTTCAAGCAATGATCGGAATGATGACTTTTGTTTCCAATCTTCGAGAGCCTATAGGACATTCTTAGGAGTTTTTAACTTCTTTCACTCATATCGTACTAAGAGTTTGGGTTGGTTTATAGAATATTCCTTTGATTTTACACTTTTATAGATGGATAGGACATGTTCTACTACTACAAGAGACAAGGGTAACAAGTCCTAGCCTACGGACCTAAAATCTATTCATGGATGACCTAGATGTCATGGACAACATCATGATGTGTCCGCAAATATAGAAAAAAATCTACTGCCTTCCTCTGGTCCCATTCATAGTTCTAAGATAGAGATTCTTTCACTCCAGCCAATGGTCTGCTAGGGACCAGTCTAGGCTCCACCAGTGTTTTCTTAAGTGCTCAGAGATGCATTGGTTCAACCTTTGGGTTTATTTTGTAGTGCACTATATGATGGTGCATATTCTATAAATAAAAGTGATATTGACGAGGGCGCATCCTTTAGGTTCAACTTCCATAGTTGAGGTTCCTCCTACATTGTAGTTTCTCACTCTATGGTTACTAAACTTCCTACGCCTTTTGAGAAGAAGAAGATGTTGGGTAGCTACTTAAGATTAGCTTTGCATAGGTTTTTTGGTGCACTAAGCGATAATGCCTATGAGTTCCTGATTATTTGTTAGAATAGGCTCCATAATTTGGGACATGTTGGGACTCGTGGTGTGTATTACACCATATTTTAATTAGATTTTGATACTAAAAAATAGTGGAGAATTTTTATGGATTCGAAGCCAACTGGATCTTCTCACTTGACTTAGGCTCAGTTCTTTGAGATGTTCTTGGAGAATTATATACATTGCACCCTTTGAGATTGTTTGAGGGATCAATTATATAGAATGGAGTAGGGATCTATGACAGTTTTTGAGTATAAGGCTTATTTTTATGAGTTAGCTAGGCATGCAACTTCTATTTTTGATACGTAGTATAAAAGAGACTGTTGTTTTGTAAGAGGGTTGACTCCCTATTCGTATGTATGCTTAGATTTTAGTTGTTATGTGTAGGTCTTTTACTGAGGTGATGTAACATGCTCGAATGATAAACAAGATTCACCATATGGGTCATGAAGGCCACGATAAGAGGTCTAGGTTTCAAGGCAGATTAAGTCGGAGAGGTCGAAGTTCCCCAGCCATAGATATCAGCTATTAAAATAGGTATACTTTATGTCTATCCTATTAGTGTTAGTGTCAGCCTAGTCGATCGGTTTAGGCATCTCTCTAGATTACTGATAGAGGTCAGTCTAGTGTAAGATACTGGCCTAGTCAAGGTGGTGTTTTGTCTTTGAGGGGTTAATGTTATTCTCATTCTAGATGTGGTAATTATTTTGGGTAGTTAGATCTGTTGGTTCTTGTTTAGCTCATGTTTTCTATTTTACAATTTGAGCTTCTAGTGAATATTTATGGAATTTCCAATGTCATGGGGCGATTGACGTTTCATCTCAATGCACTTCACCAATTAGAGCAGTTCATCACTCAGCTATATGGTGTTATCATGGTTCCAGGGTACTCAAGTAGATTCTCATACTGGCAGGATAAGAGGTCAATTAGGTGAGAAGCTTGGTGGCAAGCGTGGTAAATTTTATGCAGTAGTTGCTAGACCCGAGGCTAACAATTTAGATGTTGTTGTTACATGTATGATTTTTGTGTAGCCCCAGTTAAACCTTGATTTAATTGATCTAGGACCCACTTATTATTATATATCTAGTTTTTATGCACCATGATTGCAGTTTTTTGTTACTTATTATCTTTACTATTACGCATATCTACTATCATGGTTGATTCTTTAGTAGTGGATTGGGTTTTTAGATCATGTGTTATGATTGTGAGAAATATAGATACTTATGTTAATCTTATTATTCTAGATATGGTGGATTCTAATATGATTTTAGGAAGGGATTGGTTATCCCACTTTCATGCAGTCATGGACTATTTTTCTAAGATCATTACCTTAACCATGATCGATATACCACCAATTGCGTGGCAGGGAGTTGTTAGTTCATAACACTCAACTTACACCTCAAATTAGTGTAAGGCGGTCGTCGTCAATATATTTACCAAACTTTGGAGTCAGGTTTGAATCTACAGGGAACAATGTGAGTTTCGATAAAGTTAATTTGAAGCTTTAGCTACAAGTTCAATTCAAACAAATGGTACGAAAATATAAAATTAAGATGGGGGTTTTGAAAGTATCAAGTAATGTTGTAACTTCAATATTAATGTTTGTAATCAATATAAATGGGAAACCAGAGTTATGTTCACCATGGATTTTAGGACTTTAAAGGTACTAGGTAGTGCTTGGGATTCTTGAAGTCAGTGAAACAACAGACTATCCTTGACTATGATACTTTCTAACTTATCTCTCGACCTCACTAGACAATTTATTATCTAATTCTCTCGAACTTACATAACTTATCTATTTCCAATAGGATGTTATCTCAGGTAGATTAATCCAGTTACGGAATCAATCATTAAACAGAAGGTTGGTAGCTTCCGAGTCCCTGTTGATAATTCACGACCTCTAGTCTATTTCTCCATTAGAAGAAAATAAAACCTAAGGCATAATGTAATGTTTGCAACTAATACATTTTAGTTAAAACAACAGAATTTCAAGATGTTCTACTACTCTGTGAATCCATTATATACGTAGTAACCCATCAAACCCTACTCCATGGATCGCATAACTCCGGCTAATGGAATTAGCCGCTCATGATTTGATGAACGAAATAACAAGTTGAATTCATGATGCTAAGGATTACCTTACGAATGGATGGAAAACAACAAGTAGTTTCTTCAAATTAATCACAAGGTAGAAACCAAAAAATAGTTGATAAGAAACAGAAAGAATATTTTGTGAAAGAGAGCAATGTACGTGTTTCTCTTCACATCGTCCCTTTTTTTTGATAGACAATGATCCCCCTATTAAAAACCCTAAAACAAGTCTTTACGTAGTCAACCATAAATAAGGAAATAAAATTAAAGTTTTAGTTTTCTCTTTGAATTAGACGACAATGCTTTTGACGGCGCGTCAGATACCTGACGATATGTGCGAGATGTCGTCAAAGATTCCAGTGAATTGTTATCTTCTGACTCTTTAGATAGAAAACCTGATGGAGTGTCAAAAACTTGACGGCGCATGAAAACTGCCCTCACAACTTCACTGAAAATCAACATACTCTGCCTCTAGATGAAGGTGATTTTGACGCCATGTGACATCTTTGACGGCCCATCCTAAACGTCGTCCCATTTTATCTCAGCTTCTCAGGTTCTGTCTAAGCTTGACGGCAACTTGGACAGTCTGTCCCATGTATGAAGGATCTTCGGAATTGATGTCAGCTACACTTCAGCTTATTTACACCAGATTTCAGCTCTTCTGCTCCATTGTTATTTATTTCCATGCATCTTGACTTTCCTACAAAATCATAAGAAATAACATCAAAAACACCAATAATTACTTAAGAACTTACAATTATTTCATGTTAAAAAGTCTTAAATGTTCTACAAAAATCTAGCACATCAACACCCTCAACTTAAAACAATTGCTTGTACTCAAGGAACTACTTAACACCATACTACGATGCTTAACCACAAGACACATAAGATACCTATCACAGTTGATTACCAAGTTTAGCTCAAAACTCATGTCACTCTCCACGTTCAATGACTTATAAATCCAATTGTGCATATCAATAAAGATTAACAATGTGACCTAAAGGAATCGAGATATGGCATCAATTCAGCAACAATAACCATGCCTATGTACAAGTTAAACTACCCAAATAAGTATACAGCTAGCAATGCAACCGATGTGCCCTTACAACATAGAAGTCCCTCCTCACTCATATATGAACTCAAGCCTGTCAATACTGGGACGGTTAAGAGACACTCACTCTCAGAAAGAAATTACTATCAAGAGATATCGTCTTGTAAGGTAGGCTAAGGGCTGATATGATATTCAATGACATTTAGAGTGACTAAGCCATCTTGGCACTACCTTAACTTTTGGGGTTTACTTATTAACATTTTTCTTCTTTTTCTCCTTTTCTTGATCACACATTATTCAGGATGGATGTGGCTTTTCTTTTTCACTCTTTTTCTTTTCTTATTCTTCTTCCATAACACCCAACTTTTTATTTTTTTTCACTTATTCTTTTCCTTTTATTCTACCTCTCTTCATACCCAGTTTACATCACACACCCCTATGATAGCCACCCTCAACTTAAGTTGTTTACCTAAGTCAAGTTGCATAGTTTCCAAGGAGGACCAGGGCCAAAACAGGTTCATTAGGATCTAAATAGGAAGGTGATAGGTGTCATATAAAGAAATGGTCAATTCAGGCTAAAAACAGGGATCAAGAGATATCATGCATACAGGGAAGGTCATTTAGGAAAAAAATGACTTAAAAATCAAAACGGCCTATGATCCTTTCCTAACCCCTATCTTTCAACCAAGGTAAGACTAACCGGGAAAGTTCTAGATTCAATACACACAGGGAATTGAGTAAGACCTCAAACACACATGGCACAATGGTACATCACAAGCTACTACCCATTCGGTTCATGCAATTGTTAGAAGTGATTATCATGTCCCTAGTACTAATGACATAAAAAGATTCATAGTAGCCACATATAAATGCATATCACATAGTTATAAAATAGACCAACAAAGAGGTGTTTATCAGTCTTAAAAATCAAAAAAATATGTCAACTTCTCCAGATACTTATTTTTCTGCAGTTAACCATAATACATCACAAAACAAACACAATACGCCTAAATATTCCAGATCTACTAGTAACAAGACTCTGGGGAAAAGAGGTATGACAACAAAATCCCTAGGAGGACTTCACAACCACAAGTATCCTCACCCTCAACTCAATATCATACAGTGTTCCAAATGCGCCAATCCAAAACAAGAGAGTTAGAAACATACCTGTGGCACCATGGGTGTGATGATCTGATGTCAATCCTATAATAAAAATACAAACAACAAAATACCTTGGGTTGCCTCCCAAGAAGCGCCTAATATAGTGTCGTGGCACGACCCAACTCAGTTTTTTCCTCCATCTTGAAGATATAGCTTCACCCCCAACTTAGAGTCCATCTTTTTTCCTTGCTCATAGAGTGGTGGTATAAATATTAAGAAGCCGAGTAATAGATGATGCATGGTAAACAACCCAGCTTTAAAGCGAGGTGCATTTTTATATTGCTTCTCAAGTGTAAAATAAAGAATATAGGATTCTTGTTCCTCATCTTCACAGTCTTCCACTATTTTAGATGATTCCACAGACAAGATATCATCTAAACATAATGTGGTAAAATGCTTTGAGTGTGGCCCAACAAATCCTACTTCAAAATTTACACTATCCTTTACACACTCACTTTTATTCATCTTCTCAACATCTTTACTTTGAATTGGGCTAGAGTTTTCATAAGAGATTGGCTTGGCTTCTTGTTTTGCTTCTAGCACCATTTCCTTAATCTTGGCATCATCCCTCATGGTTGGCTCAGTTGGTTGGGAAATCTCCAAGGGTTTATCAACATCAAGCTCATCATCAGTATAGGAATCTTTCTCTTCATCGTCACACTCTTCCATTATTTTAAATCATTCCACAGATAAGATATCATCTAAACATAATGTAGAAAAGTGTTTTAGATGATTGACCTTGATATACATCTTTTCTATCCTTTCTCTTCTCTTATTAAATGCCCTAATGTCTTGACGTATGTAACATATGGTATAATTCGTTGTGTCTATATTATCCAACATTAGTTGAAGCATAGCTTCAATGTCACTCTTTCCAGTGCAACGTTCTTCCTTTTCTTGACGATAAGGCCTGTCATACTCATAAGAAGAACTAGAACTTGGGTTAGCGCAATAGGGGTAGGGGGAATTTGGGCAATCACTCCAATATCTATCTTGACCACCACTTAAATAACAATTATACTCCTAGTAGGATAGAGATATTGCACACATCTCTCTTTGGGGAGCATATCTATAATCTTGCCAAAAGTGGGGTCCATCACAATATGGACATGGATCATCCAGATAAGATTTCCAACCATCAAACTTACATTCATTTCATGATACCGCAGTAAGAAATAAACAAAAATAAAGAAAATCTACCTAACACAAGAAATAAAGGAAATCACCAACAAATATTTACAAGTTTGAATTCAAGCAAGTAAGTTAAAATTCCAAACTAACTCAATACGCCAAATTGTTCCCAGACAATGGTGCAATTTTTGATAACACTCAACTTAGACCTCAAGTTAGTATAAGGCGGTTGTCGTTAATATATTTACCCAACTTTGGAGTCGGGGTCGAATCCTCAGGGAACAATGTGAGTGGAGATTAAGCTAATTTGAAGCTATAGCTACAAGTTCAATTCAAACAAATGGTACAAAAATATAAAATTAAGATCGGGGTTTCGAAAGTATTAAGTAATGTTGTCACTTCAATATTAATTTTGGAATCAATATAAATGGGAAACCAGAGTTATGTTCACCATGGCTTTTGGGAATTTACATGTACTAGATAGTGCTTGGGATTCTTGAAGTAAGTGAAACAACAGACTATCCATGACTATGATACTTTTTGACTTATCTCTCGACCTCACCAGACAATTTATTATCTAATTCTTTCAAACTTAGATAACTTATCTATTTCCAATAGGATGTTATCTCAGGTAGATTAATCCAGTTACAGCATCAATCATTAAATAGAAGGTTGGTGGCTTCTGAGTCCCTATTGATAATTCACGACCTCTAGTCTATTTCTCTGTTAGAAGTAAATAAAACCTAAGGCATAATCTAATGTTTGCAACCAATAGATTTCAGTTAAAATAATTGAATTTTAAGACGTTCTACTACTCTTTCAATCCGTTAAATACCTAGTAACCCAAAAAACCCTACTCCATGGATCCCATAACTTTGGATAATGGAATTATTTTCTTATGATTTGATGAATGAAATAACAAGTTGAATTCATGATGGTAAGTATAAACTTACGAATGGATGGAAAACAACAAGTAGTTTCTTTAATTTAATCACAAGGTAGAAACCAAAAAACAGTTGATAAGAAACAAGAAGAATATTTTGTGAAAGAGAGAAATGTACGTACTTCTCTTCCCAGCGTCCCTTTTTTTGATCGACAATGATCCCCCTTTTAAAAACCCTAAAACAAGTCTTTACATAGTCAACCCTAAATAAGGAAATAAAATTAAAGTTTTAGTTTTCTCTTCGAATTAGACGATGATGCTTTTGATGGCGCGTTAGGTACCTAATGACGTGTGCGAGATATCATCAAAGATTCCAGTTAATTTTCATCTTCTGACTATTCAGACGAAAAACCTGACGGCGTGTCAAGAACTTGACAGCGCATGAAAACTGCCGTCACAACTTCACTAAAAATCAACATACTCTGCCTCTGGATGATGGAAATTTTGATGCCATATGACATACTTGACGGCCCGTGCTAAACGTCTTCCCATTTCATCTCAGCTTGTCAGGTTCTGTCTAAGCTTGACGGCAACTTTGACAGTCTGTCCCATGTATGACGGTGCTTCAGAATTGACGTCAACTACACTTCAGCTTATTTATACCAGATTTTAGCTCGTCTGTTCCATTGTTATTTATTTCCATGCATCTTATCTTTCCTACAAAATTCTAAGAACTAACGAAAAAAACACCAATAATTACTTAAGAACTTACAATTATTTTAAGTTAAAAAGTCTTAAATGTGTTAAAAAAATCTAGCACATCATTAGTCGTGAGTCGATGGGGATTATTTCGTATTTATGTGATAGTAGACTTATATCCATGTGTTGTAAGTCTTATCTCACTTATATTTGTGATACTAGTATTGAGAGTCCATCTCTTGACAAAATTGATTTATTGTATAAATTTTCTGATGTGTTCCCTACCAACCATTCTGGTATTCCTACAGTCCATTAGATTGAGTTTTCTATTGACCTCGATCCTGGTACCTAACCTAATTCTATTACACCTTACCTAATGACTTTTGTAGTGCTTAAGGGGCTAAGTACTCAGCTTTAGGATCTTTTTGGTAAGTGTTTTATTTGACTGAATGTATCCCTTTGAAGAGCTCCTATATTATTTGTAAAGATGAAAGATGGCTCCATATATTTCTGTATCAGCTATAGGCAGCTTAATAAGGTAATGGTGAAGAACCATTATCCTTTCCCTCGTATTAACGATTTATTTGACCACTTTTAGTGTGCAACAACATATTCTAGGATTTATTTAAGACCTAGTTACCATCAGTTGAGGATTCAGGCTGAGGATATCCCAATTATAAAATACAGGACCCTATATGGTAACTATGAGTTCTTGGTGATGTTATTTAGGTTTACTAATGCCCCAACTGAATTCATGGATTTGATCAATCAAGTAATCAGGACTCATTTAGATTCATTCATGATTGTGTTCATCAGCGATATCCTTGTTTATTCAAGGAGAAAAGAGGAGAATGTGCAATATTTGAGGATTGTTCTCTCGACTTTAAGATATCATATGCTTTTGGCAAAGTTCTCTATATGTGAGTTTTGGGTTGAGGTATTGACATTCCATTTATATGTGGTTTATAAGAAAGGGACTATGGTAGGCCCACTTATGATACAGGCAATTCGTGATTAGGCTAGACCAACATATTCGACTAAGGTTCGTAGCTTTATTATTTTGGCCAGTTATTATAGGATATTCGTTGAGGGATTTTATACTATTTTAGCCATTATGGATAGATTGACTAGAATAAAGGTTCCTTTTTTATGGTCTGAGGAGTGTGAGTCGATCTTTTGAAATGTAATGACCCTTAAGGTCATTTTCCATATTTCTACTTACTTTCGCCATTAGAGTTTCTTCTTAGCTGTCCCAAGTCATTTACGACTTGCTAGAATTGATAACTCGATTACCATGCAGTTCGTTTACTTTTTAGAGTCAATTCCAAGTTTAGAAGCCTTTATATGTTTGATAACGCCCAAACTACAGCTCTCGTAAGAGTGTAAGCGGTCGCTGTCAAATATAGAACCCAACTGGGTTGGGTGTCGAATCCCACAGGGAATACTTGGTCACTAAGTGTTGCAATTATTAGTAGACTGTTGATCGAAAATTCCATGGAAAAGGGGGGATTGGATTGTGGCGTGAATTAATGCTATCAAAGTAACAAAAAAATGCTTTGTTTAGTAAGATTTAATTCATAGAGAAAAATAAGTTAGGGTTATGTCCACCTTATGAGTTCTACGTATCTACTAACTATGAGTAATGCGGAATTCATACATGCATGCACTTATAGATATTCGTATTCTAATGGTAAATCCTAGTGTTTCTCAACCATCAAGGATTATTTCACTTTAACTCTCTCGAGCTTAAAGCGTATAACTAATGGTACGAACTCTCCAAGAGATTAATCCGGTTAAGGCATTAATGTGTAAATAGGGGTTGGTAGCCCTATTTCCTTGTCATACTCTCTTTTCCAAACATGTAACTTTTCTCTCGAACAAGTTAATGCTATAATGGCGTATTCTATATGTTTTCAACCACAAGAATTTAATTAAAATGAAGAGAGTAATGATATAAGTAGTATACGCATCAAGAATTCACAAACTCATAGTAATAGATAGTATATCAAAAGGCTTCCATAACCCTAACAGAGAAGTTTAGCTACACATGATTGTAAAGGAAAACAACGAAGACATCATCATCATCATACCAAAACTAGAACAATCTTCGCGAGAGGGTGCTTTTAACGTCAAAAAGGGATGACGTTTTTCCTCTTAGCCGACTTCCCCAAATATGTAGCGTGTTTCTCTGTGTTCAAGTTACAGAAATTGTAACGTGAATAAAAATACTAAAAGTGTCGACCGAATTATGAAAGTAATGCTGAAAAATTCAGCAAATATGGTTTTTATAACATCCTTGTCCTAGTCCTACTAGGTTACTGCTGCACCCCTAAGTATTAAGAAATACTGATTTTGCCCGGGACAGATTCTCCATGCATCACATTCAGTCTACAAGCTTCCAAAAGTTTCCTTCCTTCTTACATGAAGTTTTCCTTTGCTTCCCAAAGGTCCACAAAGTGCTGAAATCTTCATCATTAATACCTGAAAACATGCTAATCACGTAGGTTAGCTCACTTACACGAAAATGGACTAAATGTGCAGGAATTATATATTTTGTCCTCAAGACTTAGCTAAAATATGGGTAAATTATGGTGTTTTAGGCGTGTAAATACACCCAACATCAACACCCCACACTTACAGCTTTGTTCATTCTCGAACAAAATATTATGTCCATGCAAACATCTAACTAGGATTTCACAGCAGTAACACAAAATATTCATCAAGACATGCACGACAATTATTAACAAAGAGTAGTTTTCTGGATCGCTACTAGAAACCATTCAACCTCCAACATAGACTCGTGATGATGGCTAATTCGTATCCACAAGTTAAGGCCCCAAGAATCATACACAACTACCCACAACTCATCAACCATGTGTGTCTCACACAAGATATCACCCATAATAACTCATAAGTTTTGCATTTTTCGGAACATGGGTATTAGATTCTCCTTGCTCTCACTCTCACAAAGAATTCATATGTTGCAACTGATGACCATAGGCTTGCCCTTAGTGTAATGCTCCACTAATATTAGAATGTTAAGCTTAGGATCAAGTAGGTCTTTACAGGTTGTAATGTAGGCTAAGGGACAGGTAGGACTATTTTGGCCAGAATTAGTGACTATGTTCCCTAAGCGCTTTAATACACTACGTTATATCATTAACACTCTCTTTTAAACAACCCTTCTACCTTTCTTTTCATCTAACACCCCTTTTTACCTATTTTGTTATTCAATTATAAACACAAAGATGAGAATATACAACTTATTTTTTTTTTATTTTTCTATTTCTATTTTTTTTTCTTTTTCCTTTTATAAAACACCTCTATGATAGCCACTCTTTTTCACAACAATTTCAAGTACCAATACACTTTGAGGAATCACTCTCACCCAATTTCCTCTTATTTTGTCACATAACTCTACAATTTAAAGCGCTTAGGAATTTGGATCAAATTATGGTCTTGAAAAAAAAATGGATTAGGCTACATATGAGGCTGTCAAAGAAAATAGCTAAAGGCTCAAAGGGGGTTAACTAGGATAATGTCCACGGGTAGGTAAACAGAAGGTAAACAATCACAGGCTGCCAAAGAAATGCCTAAATCATCTCCTAAACTCACACTCATTATTTTGCTTTACTCACACACCAGGAAAGTTCTAGCATCAGTCACAACACAGAATATACTATAACCTCACACACACAAGGCACATGGTCAATTTTATTGGGAGCAGTATAGACTCTTTGACCCAACAGGTGAATGAATTAAACCACACAATTATCACACAGTGAGTCACACTTAGATCCTACATGTCTCAATAGTAATGATTTTGGCACAAACTGTTGTCATAATACCATGCCGCCTATCAGAACAATTTCATGCAAAATCTAAAAAAATCTAAAATTAAACTAACTAATTACGACTAATTACAACAAATAAGAACTAGAATAAATGTAGGCAAAGAAGTACAAGAAGCATAAAAATACCAGCACCCCACACTTAGACGGGACACACTGTCCTCAGTGGAAAATAAATAAGGAAAACCTGATTAGTCGGACTCTTTCTTTATGTCTAGGGTCATGCCCCCTGCATCAGAATCATCATCAGAGTCGTCATCATCAGAGTTATCCTCCACGTCTGAGTCTGGCTGTTGGTGATCATTGTCAGTCGGTACGTCATCATCGAGAGGTTCCTCAAAATTTACACCTACTCCACACATAGCCCGCGCATGCTCATTCATCGGGTAGTCATAATCCAACTGCTGGAGCTCTACATCAGTTGGAACACGTCCCCCACTCATCATGGTAAACCTCGTCATGCCATATAAATGGCGGAAGAAGATTTCGTCTTGAGCATGTCTTTCTGCAGTGGTCAGGTTGACGCCATGCATAGTTTCAGGATCTTTAACCTTCGTAAGATCAACCTTCTTCGGGTTGTGTGAAAGCTTATGATCTGCAGGTTCCTCTTCAATGTCCTCCTTTCTTAACATTGCGGTTAACAAATTGCCAAAGCTGAAGTGGGACCTCTTGTGCAGCCTAGCCTTACGCATTGAAGACCGTATAACCGCACCAATGTGGATGGGAATATTAGTCATCAGAGTGTACACCAAGCATACTCTATCACGTGTGATCTTTGTGTAATGTGTCCCTGGAATCAGGCAAGAGTTGACTATCCACAACCATATCCGAGCTTCTCTGTTCAAGGAAGCATACCGGAAGGTATTGTGCCGACCGGTATCCTTGTGACAACTCCAACATGCCATTGATCTTGTTCCGCATAGTGTGTGTCTGATTACCCTATATGGAGGTCTGTGATAAAGCTCCTTGAGCGGTGATGGATCCACAGATGGAAGACCCAGAAAAGAGTTGAAGAACTCCGCATTCAGTTGCAAGACTTGGCCCCGAATCTTCACTTAACTTCCGGTAGTCTTTGGGGACCAATTGTCATAGAATTCTCGCGTTAGATCAAGATTGCATTCTCCCATATCTTGGAAAATGAAATCAAGATGTAGCGCCATGATTTTAGCCAAAATGCGAGCTTCTCTCTTCGCTAGACTCTCTTTTTGTATCAACTCCATGTGAACATATTTTTTCACTTTGTTGTTCTTGTACCACTCCTTTACTTCCTCCTCTAGGACCCATTTTATCCCGAACATGCGGAAAGGTATTTGCAGCGAGGAGGATTCATCTTGCTCTTTTTTTCCCCTTTTCTGACCTTTCTGTGAGGTGGACGCTTTTTCTTTTCCTGGTCGACCTTTTGGTGCCATTTTACCTGAGATTAAAATAAAGTCATGTTAGCTTATCTCAGAAGATTTGATCGACAAACAAACAATAATGGCACCACCCCACACTTAATTTGTTGGTACCAACTAATTAAGTGGATGATATCGATTACTCAGACTTCATCGACATACATGTAGGCGATATGTTCCAACAATATGTTCAGGACAGTCATACTTTCATGGAACCTTAACTATCCTTTTCAGCTCTATGTCATGTAATCTTGACCATACTTTATGGTTTGGATTAATGAACTTTTTGAACAAGACTACTACGTATTGATCGAATCAAGTTATGGCATAGAAATAATCACAACATCTCATGCTTGTATTCAGTCATGATCTTTATCTCGATGAACGAGTCATTAAAACATTCCAACTTTCGACTTACAAGAATATGTAATTAACTTTACCATTTTGATTCCGCAAAAAGATGACAGTGTATAACAATCAAATACAAATCGGAACAAAGTCAAGAACACCCATACGTATTCTTTCACTCAACTAGATGTATCATAGCAAACCAACCTCATTCAAATGACCAACACAACTTCAAGCTTTAACAAATCATTATAGGCGTAGTATTGTAATAACTACGGAATATAAAAGAAGAACTTACTTGGTGATGGACTTGGAAGATGATCTTGCAAGGTTAGATGAGCAAAAAGAAAAGTTTTGAGAGATTTGGTAAGGTTAGGCGGCGCCTAGGTTGAGCAAACAATGTGATTTTGTCTCAAGGTTGAAGTTCTATTTATAGACCAAGGCTTGGGTCGGATTTGACCCATGAAAAATTGGGTTAGGAGACCAAAAAGCATAAGTAGGCGGCGCCTAATGCTTTGCCTATGCTTAGCATAGGCGGCGCCTTTAGCAAAGCCTAGTTGAACATAGGCGGCGCCTATGCTATGGCATTGTAGATTCAGAGAGCAAAGGCAATGACATAGGCGACGCCTTTAGCTTTGCCTAGTTGAGCATAGGCGGCGCCTATGCTATAGCATTGTCGATTCAGAGAGAAAAGGCAATAGCATAGGCCTTGCCTTGTCCGTTGCCTAGATTTACATAGGCCTTGCCTT
Source organism: Capsicum pubescens (assembly GCA_030864215.1). Lineage (NCBI taxonomy): Eukaryota > Viridiplantae > Streptophyta > Magnoliopsida > Solanales > Solanaceae > Capsicum > Capsicum pubescens. The sequence goes on along the minus strand of CM061548.1, from coordinate 193,006,318 downwards.
GTCCATTGCCTAGATTTGTATAGGCAATGCCTAACCGAAAGCCTTTTGCTCCTTCATTACTCACTTACCACCTTTAACATTGCTCACTTTCAAATCAAAAATTGAGACCAAGCTCCTCATTTATACGTCTTCCCCTACACTTAATAAAAAACAACAAAAACTATTAGAAAGATGGGTTGCCTCCCACCAAGCGCCTTAGTTTTGGTCGTGGCTCGACTCTTCTTTTTGGATTTTTATTTAACAAAACAAACTCCTAGGAAAATAAAACGACTAAAAATGATGGGTTGCCTCCCATGTAGCGCTTGATTTATTGTCGCAGCAACATAGTTACCTCGATACTTAGACTTCATCGGGATAGATGGTGGCCATGCATTTTATCGAGTCAAGAGGACCGATATATGGCTTCACACGTTGGCCATTCACCTTGAAGACAGCACCATTTTTGTCTTCTAACTCTACTACTCCAGACGAGTAGACTTGGCTAATTCTGAACGGACCAGACCATTTAGACTTCAATTTACCTGGAAATAGCTTCAGTCTGGAGTTGAAAATAAGTACCATATCACTCTTCTGAAAGTTTCTTTGGATCATCCGCCGATCATGGTACTTTTTCATCCGTTCCTTGTAGAGGTCTGCCCTTTCATACGCATGTAGACGGAATTCATCCATCTCATTCAGCTGTTCCAATCTCAGATTAATAGCATCATCCCAATTTAGGTTAAGCCTCTTCAACGCCCACAATGCTTTATGTTCGAGCTCAATCGGCAAGTGACAAGTCTTCCCATAAACTAGTTGGTACGGGGAAATGGAAACTGGTGTCTTGAATGCAGTCCTATAAGCCCATAAGGCATCATCCAGCTTTCGGGACCAATCCTTCCTACTAGCATTTACAGTCTTAGCAAGGATCAGCTTGATCTCCCGATTAGAAACCTCTACCTGCCCACTAGTTTGTGGGTGGTAAGGTGTAGCTACCTTATGTTGCTTGACCCCATATTTCACCAATACGGCTCTGAACAACTTGTTACAAAAGTGTGATCCTCCATCGCTTATGATGGTATGTGGTACCCCAAAACGAGAGAAGATATTTCTCTTTAAGAATGCTACAACACGTTTACCTTCATTATCAGCCAGCGCTACTGCTTCGACCCATTTGGATACATAATCCACAGCAACTAGGATATATTTCATCCCAAACGAACTCACAAATGGGCCCATGAAATCAATACCCCATACATCAAATAGCTCCACTTCAAGAATTTTAGACATTGGCATCTCATGGTGCTTCGAGATAGAGCCTTGCCTCTGACACTGATCATATCTTCTCACAAAATCGTAAGCATCCTTGAATAATGAAGGCCAATAATAGCCGTTTTGCAATACCTTCCTGGCTGTCCGATCACCTGCATGGTGACCCCCAACTTGGGAAGCATGACTTGCTTCCAAGATGCTAGGCACCTCCACATCAGAGATACATCGCCTAATAACACCATCAGCACATCGTCGAAAAAGATACGGTTTATCCCAGTAGTAGTGTTTCACATCATGCATGAATTTTCTCTTTTGATGAAAGAAGAGATTCTCAGGCATCACTTTACTTACCACGTAGTTCGCAAAGTCTGCATACCATGGTAAGTCTTCCACCATAGCGGCTAGTATCTCTTCTTCGGGAAATGCATCATCAATCTCAAGGTCGGGTTGCGCTATGTGCGCACTCTCAAGTCTAGATAGATGATCAGCTACTTAGTTTTCGCAACCTTTTCTATCATTTACCTAGAAATCCAATTCTCGAAGAAATAACACCCACCGAATTAGCCTTGGCTTAGCATCCTTCTTTGCCATTAAATATCTCAGATCCACATGATCTGTATGAACCACCACTTTGGTTCCCAACAAGTAAGCACAGAACTTTTCAAAAGAATAAACAACTGCTAGAAGGTCTTGTTCCGTGACGGTATAGTTCTTCTGGGCTCCATTCAAGGCCTTGCTCGCATTGTATATTAGATGAAATAGCCTTTCCCTTTTCTGACCAAGTACAGCACCCAAAGCTACCCCACTTGCATCACACATTACTTCAAACGGTAGAGACCAATCGGGTGCTACAATAATAGGAGCTTCAACTAGCTTCCCTTGGAGGCATTCAAATGCCTTCAAGAAATCTTCACCGAAGTTGAACTTTGCATCCTTCTCCAAGAGTTTTCATAATGGACTAGCAATCTTGGAGAAGTCTTTGATAAACCTTCGATAAAAACCTGCATGACCGAGGAAACTACGAACTCCCTTTACAAAAATTGGAGGTGGTAGTTTCTCGATAACTTCAATTTTGGCTCGATCAACCTCAATTCCTCTTTCGGAGACTTTGTGCCCAAGAACAATGCCTTCCTTAACCATAAAATGGCATTTCTCCCAGTTTAGCACCAAGTTGAACTCAACACATCTATGTAACGCCATACTCAGATTCGCCAAGCACGATTCAAACGATTCACCCACAACTGAAAAATCGTCCATGAACACCTCCAAGGTGTCTTCAACCATATCAAAAAAAATGGACATCATACAATGCTGAAAAGTGGCAGGTGCGTTACATAACCCAAATGGCATACGTTTGAAGGAAAACGTACCATATGGGCATGTAAAAATGGTCTTCTCTTCATCCTCAGGAGCAATACAAATCTAATTATAACCGGAATAACCATCTAAGAAACAAAACCATCCTTTCCCTGCCAATCGATCAAGCATTTGGTCCATGAATGGCATTGGGAAGTGATCCTTAAGCGTCCACGAATTCAGCTTCCAGTAGTCCATACACACTCTCCACTCTGTGACAGGTCTGAGTGAAATCAACTCATTCTTTTCATTTGCAACTACCGTCATGCCCTCTTTCTTGGGCACACACTGTACCGCACTTACCCACTTACTGTCAGAGATTGGATATACTACCCCAACATCTAACCACTTAATAATTTCTTTCTTCACCACCTCCTACATAGGTGGATTCAAACGTCGTTGATGCTCAATGGTAGGCACACAATTTTCCTCGAGCTGAATCTTGTGCATACATATCCCAGGAGGGATACCAATAATATCAGCAATAGTCCAACCGATGGCTCTCTTGTATCTCCTCAGAACAGAAATAAGAGCCGCAACCTGCTGCTCACCTAAATCAGCCGCAACAATAACCGGAAGTGTAACACCACTTCCCAAAAATGCATATTTCAGGTGATTGGGCAGCTCCTTCAATTCTAGTACTGGTGGTTCTTCAATGGATGGCTTTGCTGGTGGTGAAGGGTGATTTTTAAGATCTAGATCCAGCTTCTTAGGAACATGAGAATAGGAGCCAATTTCTGTTAGAGCACAAATAGTTTCTTCATACTCTTCAACATCGTCACGCTCAAAAGTCATAAGCACAACAGCTAATGGATCAACAATAAGCTGTTTCTCTACAGATAATTCTTTCTCATCATCATAATAAACATCAGCTACAGAGAACACATTCATATCTATGGGCTGCTTCATTGATTTGCATACATCAAAATGGACCACTTCATCATTCATCCGAAATAAAAGCTCATTAGCTCTTAGATCAATAAGCACACTTCCTGTTGCAAGGAAAGGACGCCCCAAGATTATGGGAACTTCAGAATCCACCTCGCAATCCAAAATAACAAAGTCTGCATGAAATATGAAGGTGGAAAACTTCACCAATACATCATATAAGATACCAACACGTCGTTTTACCGACCTATCTGCTATCACGAGCCACATATTGGTTGGTGTAGGATCACCCAACCCCAACTTTCGGTAAATAGATAGTGGCATAAAATTAATGCTAGCTCCCAAATCGCACAATGCCTTAGCAAAATCAAAAGATCCAACCGTACAAGGAATAGTGAAAGCACCAGGATCTGTCTTCTTCGGAACTAGCGATCTTGTAGCGATTGCACTGCAATCATGAACATTATCTGCTAGCTCATAGCTTGCTGCTCGCTTCTTTGTCAAAATGTCCTTCATGAATTTAGCATATCCGGGCATCTTCTCTAGCGCCTCCACCAAAGGAACATTAATAGTCAGCTGCTTCAACATAGTCATGAATTTACTGAACTTGGTGTCATCGGCTTTCTTATTCAGTCTCTGAGTAAAAGGTGGTGGTGGAAGGGGAATAGTTTTCTCTACCACTTCCTTTTTATCTTTCTTCCGACTGTCAATCTTTTCAGGCTGCAGACGTCTAGGGGTAACGTCAGGAACACTATCTTCAGCTTCTACGGTATCTTCACATTCTGCATCAATAACATTATCTGCTATATCATCAACCACCTGCTTGTCTTTGGATGTATTTTTCAATGCTTTACCACTCCTGGTAATAATAGCCATACATGATCCATCATTCCTTGGGTTTTGTACAGTGTCGCTAGGTAAGGTGCCAGCCTTTCTTTGATTGAATGCCGCTGATAATTGACTCAATTGTTGCTCTAGCTGTTTTATCGCGGTAGAATGCGAATCAACCAATTGATTTATTGATGACAAATCATTCTTTACCTCAGTAACACCTATATTGGTTGCCTCCACCCCTTTCAACAGCTTAGCCATCATATCATCCATGGACATCTTTCCAGAGCCAAACACCACAGCCTCACGGTTTCCAGGAGGAACATACAAACCACTCTTGTCAGTCTTATTCTTCCAACCACCTTGATCGCGGTCCTTGTATCCAGATTTATCATAATAGATCCGACCTTGGTTTCCATGGGCATTGTCTCGGAAACCCCCTGATTATTCAAATAATTTGCTTCCTCCTCAGAATCTGATTCATCTCTTCCCTGTGACACCACAGCCTTGAATTTTTTTGTCTTCCCTGATAATAAATGCTTGGTAAGAAGATCCATCTGCGTTTTCATGTGAGCCATATCCTGGTCACGTTCCTCTTGTCTTCGTCTCTACTCTGCAGTCATGCCAATAGATACAGTAGAGATCGCTACCTCAGAATCCCTAGTATGCTAAGCTCTACTCTGCTTTGTCATACGATCCAGCATATCACTCGCCTCAATAAAAGAAGGTCCATGAATGACCCTCCTGCAGCATTATCAACCACTGGCTTTGTCACCGAGTTCAAAGCCCTATATAATATTTCCATCAAGTAGATATTCGTCATCTGATGGTTTGGGCACCGCATAAGCTTCTTCTTAAACCTTTCCCATGTTTCGTGGAGAGCTTCAGTTGGAAGCTGTCGAAAATTACTGATCTCATCCCATAATTGGGCTCTCTTGGATAGCGGAAAGAATCTTTCTAGGAAAGCGTCTTTCAGTTGCCTCCAATTAGTAATAGGATCAGGAGTTAGCCCGTTCAACCATAGAGTTGCCTCCCCAGACAGAGACAATGGAAATAAGCGCAGCCGAATTGCATTCTGCCCAACTCCTGGATTGTCAAACGACTTGCATGTTAAAATAAAGTTGATCAGATGCATATTCGGATCATCGCCTGCGAGTCTTCTAAATAACCCCTTGAGCTGCAATAACTAAATCATGGTGCTAGTGATATTGAACTTAGCTCCGGGGGCCAAGGGTGGAGGAATTATAGCCCCTGTGGCACCAGCTCCATCAAGATCGTCATCATCATCATCAAAAGGGTCCTGCACAGCTCGGCATTCAGGTCTCATTCTAGCTTGACGATCTCTCCTGTGCATAGGTGCTTCCACTTCATCAGTACGCCTGGGATTCAGTAACTCATCATCACCCAGGTCCTCATCATCAAGATTTGTTGCTCGCCCTGGGTTATCAATATTCTGTTGATGTACTTGAGCAGCTACCAGTGCAGCTAATTTAGCCTGTTCCTGTTGAGCTGCCCTTCTGTCAATGTCACGCTGTGCCTCTATTCTGCCAATAAGTTGAGGTTCAGGATTTATGGGTAATAATGGCTGACCAGAACTACGAGTATTTGGAATGCACTCAACAGAACTTGAATAAAACAAAAAACAACAACTAAAAGTGAAATTCGAGAATCTTTGACCAAAGGGTCTAGTAACTATCACAAACTTAGTTGACAACCGTATTCCCCGACAACGGTGCCAAAATTTGATAACGCCCAAACTACAGCTCTCGTAAGAGTATAAGCGGTCACTGTCAAATATAGAACCCAACTGGGTTGGAGGTCGAATCCCACAGGGAATACTTGGTCACTAAGTGTTGCAATTATTAGTAGACTGTTGATCGAAAATTCCACGGAAAAGGGGGGATTGGATTGTGGAGTGAATTAATTCTATCAAATTAACAACAAAATGCTTTGTTTAGTAAGATTTAATTCACAGAGAAAAATAAGTTAGGGTTATGTCCACCTTATGAGTTCTACGTATCTACTAACTATGAGTAATGCGGAATTCAGACATGCATGCACTTATAGAGATTCGTATTCTAATGGTAAATCCTAGTGTTTCTCAACCATCAAGGATTATTTCACTTTAACTCTCTCGAGCTTAAAGCGTATAACTAATGGTACGAACTCTCCAAGAGATTAATCCGGTTAAGGCATTAATGTGTAAATAGGGGTTGGTAGCCCTATTTCCTTGTCACACTCTCTTTTCCAAACATATAAATTTTCTCTCAAACAAGTTAATGCTATAATGGCGTATTCTATATGTTTGCAACCACAAGAATTTAATTATAACGAAGAGAGTAATGATATAAGTAGCATACACATCAAGAATTCACAAACTCATAGTAATAGATAGTATATCAAAAGGCTTCTATAACCCTAACAGAGAAGTTTAGCTACACATGATTGTAAAGGAAAACAACGAAGACATCATCATCATCATACCAAAACTAGAACAATCTTCGTGAGAGGATGCTTTTAACGTCAAAGAGGGATGACGTTTTTCCTCTTAGCCGACTTCCCCAAATATGTAGCGTGTTTCTCTATGTTCAAGTTACAGAAATTGTAACGTGAATAAAAATACTAAAAGTGTCGACCGAATTCTGAAAGCAATGCTGAAAAATTCAGCAAATAAGGTTTTTATAACATCCTTGTCCTAGTCCTACTAGGTTACTGCTGCACCCCTAAGTATTAAGAAATACTGATTTTGTCCGGGACATATTCTCCATGCATCACATTCAGTCCACAAGCTTCCAAAAGCTGCCTTCCTTCTTACATGAAGTTTTCCTTTGCTGCCCAAAGGTCCACAAAGTGCTGAAATCTTCATCATTAATACCTGAAAACATGTTAATCACGTAGGTTAGCTCACTTACAGGAAAATGGACTAAAAGTGCAGGAATTATATATTTTGTCCTCAAGACTTAGCTAAAATATGGGTAAATTATGATGTTTTAGGCATGTAAATACACCCAACATCAATGTTCCAAATGGCCATTGAGCTAAAACTTAAGTAAAATGATCTCATATGCAAATTTCAACTTTTCCAGCAAATTCATAATATCGAATTTTAGGCTATTTAGACCCTTGGTTTGGATCCTAATAAACCCCAACTCATTTTAATCTATTTGTTGGAAAGTTGGAAAATGGGAAATTTAGGTGTGGGAGCCACATTTTGTTGAAATGGCCTCAGATAGAAAATCTTAGTTTTCCAATGCATCTAGAACATCGAATTTAGTATGGTTCCATAGTTCATTTGTCGATATTGGATTTCAAATGAAACCCAAGACATTGGCCGAAACTTGGAGTTTCTTTCAAGTATCACCTTTAATCTGGTGTAAGGGGAGGATGCCGCAATCGTGAAAGTATGGATGGTGATTGTGCCATCTCTTTACCTAGGAAGGGTATTTAAAGGGCTTTTAGGTTATGTTTTAGCTACTCTTCTATCATCCTTGAGACCAAGGAACCATAAAATGGTGTGCTAAACTCAAATTGAGTCTTGGGCACCTCTTAGTAGCTTAGATAACAATAAAGTTTCATGATTAGCAATGTATTTTAGGTAAGAATCCTTCCATTTTATGCTTAATTTCTTTAATTAATGACAAAACCCCATTATAGCTTGGGAATACCCAACTCTTGTGGAATCTCTAGCTAGTACGACTACACATATCGGGGCCCATTTATGGGGGTTATACTGGACATATATAGCTCGTGGGTAGTTAAGGACGATTAAGCTACACATACTCATATTAAGTGTTTTTAATGTATACTTAACCCAGTTCCCTTTCCCTGCATGGTTATATATAGTTATGGTTTATATGTCTATTGTTGGTTTACTTAGTTTTACTAGATGTACTTACTTTATCCTTATCCTGAGTTCATGATAGAGTTCACCTACTAACTTGTCTTCGAGCGGCTGTGTCCCCACATGATGAATGAATCAGCCATTCTACTCATATTATATAGTAATCGGACATCGGGATCAATTTTTAGATTGAAGTGGTGAGCTTCCATCTTTCTAAAAGGATCTATTTCATGTTATGGATATTTTTATATACTTTGGTTACTTTATGGATATTGGTTTTGTCTTTGGACGACGGAGTGTCCCAATCAGATATTGGTTCTTTTTTGGTTAAAGGTTTTTATGGAACTAATATGGGTTGGAAAGGGCGGGATAGGTATTTGTGTCAGCCTTTGTATTGGACTTGGTATCGGGCCAGATATTGTTGGACTAAATATTTCACTATTCAATACTCTTTTATTTTGGGATTATATATACTTATTATAGAACTCATATATTTATATATACTTATTATAGAACTCATATGTTTATTGTTTGTATCGGGGTAAATATCATTTGGTTTGGTTTGGAATTTGTTATTAGTTTGTATTAGATGGTTGGACTCATTTGGGTGGTCTCAGGTATATACCTAACAAGATTCTTGGATTTTGTAAAAATGCTATCATCTTAGATGTTTGGAATTCATCCGACTCAGGATATGTGTGTATCAATTAGATTGGGTAACGGGGTTAGTCTTTAGTCCTGGTTGGACTTGGGATGACAATTGAGACAAGGCTATGGTTTGAGCCATGTCACTATTATTGTTATATCTTTTGAGCTTAGGAAGGGTTCTGGGCGATGGATTGATAATTGGTAATACTTGGGATTAGTTGAATCATTTAGGTTATTTGGACTCATAGGATGAAATGCTTAACTTATAGTCTAGAACCTTGCTAAATTGGACCACGTGTCTCATGAATAGCATGGGTAATCTCTAATTGCCTTACCTAATACGAGTGAGTTTGTCACTCATTTTAGAGGTAAGGAGATCCTAGTTTCTTGCGTTAGTGGAAACACATTAGTTTCAATCGATAAGTTTGAAGTTGTACTTGAGAAAGACCTTTGCATTAGGATTATTGGTGACTTTCTATACATCTAGTAGTTGTTCTAAACACCTTAACCTTGTCTCGAGTAGAAGTTGGACTTAGAATGTATTGGGGGATATTAGAAGGTGGTTCTTGACCCACATTATGCTTGGATTGAAATAGTCCCCTTAAAGACCTTAGATGACTACTAATGCCTAGAAAGTGCTCCCTTGGAAACATTTTGCTTAATTTGACTAATTATATTATGGTAATGACATTAGAACTGATTATATGGTTTTTTGACTAAATTACCATAAATGCTATGAGTAACTATAGTTTATGCTATCAATTAAGTCCATGGCTACATTATTATGAGTGCCATTAATTAAGTAATTGTTTCGGTCTTTGGGAGATGTTGTTACTCATATAGTACTCATGTTTAGTAACCATGCTAGAAACTAATACTTCTAGAAGGCATGCTTATTGACTACATGGGATGTTAAGTGGCTAATTATTCTTGAAACTGAAGATAATTGTAATACTAATGTTATATATATATATATATATTAATAAATTGACATGGAAGATGAATGTTGAGTATTAGAGATATGCACTTCTTTACATTTCGTTTATGTTTATTTATTTTATCCTCGTAGGGCTTGCCATTTATATTATCCCTCGTGGGGCTAGTTATTTACTTTAGCCCTCATGGGGTTTGTCATTTACTTTAACCCTTGTGGGGCATGTTATTTAATATCAATAATTAAATTACATATTGTTATGGTTTTGATACCTATCAAGGCTAGTGAAGTTATTGATAATGATATTGATACAAGGCCGAAGGAGTTTGTGATGATGATATTGACACTCGACAAGGCTAGAGGAGTTATTGATGATGATATTTATACCTTTCAAGGCTGGATGATGTTATAATGATGATATAGAGGCCTGACAAGGCCAGAGTTTGACTATGTTGATATACCCTACAAGGCCGAAAGATGATTATCGGTGTGCCTATGTATAGATCTATCAGTTTTAGTCCAACTAGCCCTATTTATGGCAATTGTATGTTTAATATTTATATTCTTTTGTGGATAAGGGTCCCAAGACTAAGCCCAGGAATCTTACTCCTGATTGTGGATGACCTACGGGTAGAGGAAAAACTCGTGATGTGTCCCCAGTTATGGACTAGGTTAGAATACCTTCTCCAGACCAGATTTCTTCACCTGAGGTAGAGATTCTTCCGCCACAACCAGCAGTAAGCTAGGGACCAGCCTAAGCTCCACTCGATTTTGTTCCTTCCTCATTTATTAGAGATACCTTTATCATCTTTTGGGAATTGTAGGTGGTGTGCCATCTGATGGTGCACAATCTACTAATCAGAGTGCCACTAATTCAGGGGCGCAACCTCTAGATACGACCCCCAGAGTTAAGGTTCCCTTTGCGCCGATAGACGTTCAACTAGTAGTTGTTCATCTAGTTGTGACCCAGCCGACTATGTATTCTAAGCAGCAACAGATATTGGGTAGATTTATGAGGTTGGCTCTGCCTAGGTTTTCTAGTTCCCCAAGCGAGGATGATTTTAAGTTTCTTATTGCTTGTGAGGATAGGCTTTATGGTTTGGTCCTTGTGGAGTATTGTGGTGTGGATTGGACCATATTTCACTTGGATTTGTCTGCTCGCCATTGGTGGAGAGGTTTTATGGATTCTAGACCAGCTAGATCATCTCCCTTATATTGGACTCAGTTCTTTGAGATATTCTTAGAGAAGTTACATTAAACAGCCTTAGAGATTGATTGAGGGATCATTTCTTCATATTACAGCAAGGCTCCATAATAGTTGCAAAGTATGAGGACTATTTTTATGAGTTGTCCAGGTATGCAACTTCTATTTTTGACATTGACTATGAGAGTGTTTGTTGCTATGTTATAGGGTTGATAATCCCCCATTCATATGGCTACTAATAATTTAGTTGATGTGGGTAGGATTTTGGCTAAGTTTTTTGATCATGCTATGGTGATTGAGGATATGCACCATGAAAGTTGTGAGTTTTGTGATAAGAGTCCTGGATTTCAGGGAAGATATAGTGGGAATCGTAGTGGTTCTCGATTCAAATCTCGTACTATACCCATTCTTATGATCAGAATCTTAAGAAATCCACTTAAAAATAGCACAAGGGTTTACAAGAAAACCAATTATGCTTTTTCTTTTCTTTAAATCTCAAGTCATATGAACAATGTGGATTCTTTATCTTATCTTAGGACAAAAAGGTCAAATCTTTATAAAAAATCTGAGAATAATCTTATCATAGGGTGCTCATAGCACAAATAATATTGAAATAGCAATCTCTAATTAGGGCTTAATGGACCATGCTTTAAAATCATGTTAAAACATCAAAATGCTCATACTTGATAATTTAAATATTGATAAATAAACTCAAAATTTTGAAATTTCTGCAATATGCATGAGAATATAAACATAAAGATGCAACTCAACTTTTAAATACCTTGAAATATCATAATCTTATAAATAGCAATATTTGGTATAAACCCTAACTTCAATTTCATAGGAAATCACATAATAATTCAGTAAATTTGTAATTAAAATAAGTTTTGGGCACAAGAATGAAAGAATTATCCTTGTTGAAAAACCCCACATACCTTGATTGAAGATTAGATGAAGAAACTTGATCTATTGATTCCTATTTGAGTTCTTGAAGACGAGTTTTTGATTATTTTGCCTTGGGAATCCTCAATTTGGAACTTTCTTTGAGAATCTATAGAGGATTTTTGATTCTAGGAGAAGAAGCGTTGGAGCTTTAGGGATTTTCTTTGAGAGAGAATGGATGAAATTTCACATAAAGTGCTTAGAATAGGCTTAATTCCTATGTTTGGATGGATTGGGGTCGTGGGAATTGACCAAAATACCCTCTTTAAACCCCTAAAAAAAACTAAGAAATGTAATATTTTTTTGATTTAATAGGATTCCGCGATGCGCCACTATCGCGGTGGCTCATTGGAAAAGGACGAGTGGGAACTGGACATTCTCCGTGATGCGCCACCATCATGGTGTCATTTTTGCAACTAGCGCAATGAACCAATATCGCATTGGGCTACTAGAAATCGACAATTGGGAATTTGGACCTCTCCACAATGCGCCAATATCGAGAAACTCCACTGGAATTGACAATTATGAAATTTTCCTTCACTGCGACGTGGTGGTTGCTCAGGTGGGACACTGTCAACTTAAAAATGCTTGAACTCGTAAACCGAGTGTCAGATTTGGGAGAATTCAATCTCAATGGAAAGATTATTGAATTTCTCAGATGTGTAGGACGTGTGGACTGGCTGAAAATGGGTTGATTTGGTCAATATGTCTACAATGACCCAAAATGAATCATGATGACAACGCGAATGGGGTAATCTAGTCACAAAGTACATATTCACCTCTTACATCTTCTAAGTGGGACTACCAAATTCCTACAATGTGCAACCAGGTCTTTGGTGTTCTACATTAACTTGTTGACAAGTCATACACTTGGCTACAAATTCTGCAAAATCATTCTTCATACCACTCCACTAATAGACATCCCACAGATCATGGTACATCTTGGTGTCTCTAGGATGAATGGAGTAATGCGCACCATGCGCTTTTGCCATAATCCACTGCCTCAAATTGTCAACAGATGGAACACACACAATCTATTCTGGTATCTTAACACACCATCTCCCCCTTAGGAGAAAACTACTACCTTTTGGCCTTTAATTGACCACTTTAGTTTGACAAAACTAGGATCCCTATCCTTCTTCATTTCCACTTCCAAAACTAGAGAAGATTCTGAACTATTCTGAAGCATGTCGTCAACTGATTCAACCAACATAACACCCAATCTAGCTAACCGATGAACTTTCCAAACTAATTCTCTCTTATAATCCTCTACACTAGCAACACTGCCCATAAACAATCTACTAGGGGCATGTGATACTACATTGTCCTTGCCTGAATGATAAAGCACAATCATATCATAATCCTTCAATAATTCTAACCACTTTATCTGATGAAGATTTAACTCCCTCAGAGTAAACACATATTGCAAGATTTTATAATCCGTAAACACATCAACATGCACCCCATAAAGATAGTACCTCCAAATTTTCAATTCAAATACAGTAGCAATTAACTCAATATCATGGGTAGGGTAGTTCTTTTTTTGAGGCTTAAGTTATCTAGAGGCATAGTCTATAACCTTACCTCTCTACAATAAAACACAACCCATACCAATTCTAGAGATATCACAATATACAATGAACCTATCTATACCATTAGGTAGCACTAAAATTGAGGGTGAGGTGAGTCGAGTCTTCAACTACTGAAAACTCTTCTCACAGGAATCTTACCACTGAAACATAACTTTCTTTAGAGTTAATCTAGATATAGGAAATGCAATAGAAGAAAAAGCCTCATCAAAGCGTCTATAATATCTAGCCTAACCTAAGAAACTTTAAATGTCTGATAGAGAGATAGGTCTAGGACAGTTTCTTACTGCTTATGTCTTTTGGGGGTTAACTCTAATGCCATCACTGAAAACAATATGACCGAGGAAAGATACTTGGCCAAAATTTACATTTGAAGAATTTGAGAAACAACTGGTGATCCTAAGTGTTTGCAACACAATTCTAAGATGGTCTGCATGGTCATTCTTACTACGAATATAGGCAAGATATCATCGATAAGGACTATGATAAACATGTCCATATACTATTTGAACACTCTATTCATCAATTCCATGAACACTGTGGGACATTGGTTAGACCAACTGACATGACTGGAAACTTAAAATGACCGTTATGGGTTCTAAAAATTGTTTTCAAAATATAACATTCCCTTAATCTAAGCTTATGATAGTGGTATCTAAGGTCTATCTTGGAAAAGTAACTTGCACCACGAGGGAGGAGTTTAATGTGTTACGAGCAAAGGTACACTCTCTTATGGAGAGTCGTGTTGCAGCCACTCGTTCAGTTCTACCCTATATGGTCTAGATATAACATATGCATACACTGAGATAGTTTGATTTTCATGCGAAAAAGGGTGTAGATGTCCTAAAAGTTGGGACCAAGAGAGGTCACCTAGATGACTTGTAGGATCCTGATATGGCATATGGCCATGCCGATCAAAAGGCCAAGCATAATTCAGTGGAGACTATATTCATCGATGAGCAAAGGTGTCCATCTATAACATTGGGTGCCTCTACTAGCAGTACACCACCACCACCACTTTCGCAAGATGATATTACCCCATCTAGGGATGCTTTTGATTTTGGTTCCTAGTGCATCCCAGGTATGTTCTCACTTCCCTTCATTTTCTATTATTTTAGAGCATTGAGAACAATGCACAGTTTTTGTTGAGTGTGGGCATACCATGGCACTGCGGGTTTTTATGGCGTGATTCTTTACATGTTATTCGTGGTATGTTTTTAGAACTGGCATGTCTAGGATAATTTTGTGTCTTATTGTGTTTTTTTTTTTAATTAGTTGATGTTTAGTATTTAGGGCAGTAGTCATATTTTGAATGAATTTTGATACACCTCATAAAATTTTTGTTTTAAAAGTGTGTGAATGTATATATATATGAACTTCGTAGGTCTTTTTATTGCATTATTATTAGGGACATTTTAATAACTTTAATAATTGCATGAACTCGATAGGTAGTAATAGTTGATATTGACTATGTGCTATGTATGGGTGATATACTAATTAGTTTCCTTTGTATGTCAAATTCAGAATATGCTTGGTTAGTCTTGCATAGGTTGAAGAATAGTCAGTTAGGAAAGGATCATAGACCATTTTTTAGTTTATTCCACTATTTGCTTAAATTGTCTTCCATATGTAAAGTATATCCCTTGATCCCTATTTTAAGGCTTGTAGCCTATTTTTCTTGTTTCACCATTTACTTTCCAATTTATAGTACGATGAAATTTTTTTGGCCCTGGTCTTCTATGGACAATATACACCTTAACTCAGGAAAAATATCTAAGTTGTGAGTGGCTATCATAGGTGTGCATAGTGTAAAATGGTTATGAAGAATGGTAAAATCTGAGAAAATCTTGTAGGGATAGGTGTTGTAGAAAAAGAAAAAGCAAAAGAAAAAATATAAAAAAGAGAAAAAGTAATAATAGAAGACCACACCAAACCTGAATGTGCAATAAAGAATAAAAAGTGAGAAACAAGGTGGGGATAAAAAATAAATTTGATAGAATGTGATACCTCAAGATTAGTGTATTGCCAAGGAGGCTTAGTCACTTAATATGTCCATATGTACCATACCATCCCCCAAGCCAACATTACAAGACTAGAAATTTCCTATAGTGATCCTAACTTAATTATCTGAATGCTAAGGTAAAGAAAATAAAGGCAAGCCTATGGTATTTGACATGATTTAATTGGATCTTATTTTTTAGTGGAAGTGTCTCTTGACTGTCCCTGCATAGACATGCATGATTTCATATGAGTGAGTGAGACATCTTTGTGTTGAGGGAACTTGAGTCATATTGCAAACTATTTCCTTATTTGGGTAGCATAACTTTTATATATGAGTGGTTGTGTGTTACTAATGTAATAACCATACCTTGATCCCATTGTGTCACTGTATTGTGCTTCATGTTAATACATTATTGGTTTTGATAATTAAAATTGGAGGGGGAAGTTGCATTTTTAGTTTAAGTGTTGATTGACTGCCTTACATAGCTTAGTTTCTCCTAATGAAGCGTTGTATTATGTTTTTATTATGTTTTGTTGCCTGAGGACATGAAAATGTTCTAAGATAAGGGTGTTGATATGGTATAGAAATATAGCTAGACATGAAAATGTTCTAACGAGAAAAATTCTGAGGCTATTTTGTAAGATATGATTTATTTTGTGTATGCTTTTCTTGAAATCATGTTTTGGATGATAAGTTTGAGAAAAAGGTGAACAAAGATGTGTTTGTCAACTTTTTTGTGAAATTATTGATATTCGGGAAGTTTCCAGCTTGTTGGTAATCAAACCATGTTTGAGAAGGGAAAAAAGAGCAAAGAAGATGACTCCTGACACCTACCAAGGCAACCTACGGATGCATGTAGGACCTAATGACCGCAGGTGGAAAGAGTACCAGAGGTGAAAATCTTAAAAGCTAGGCTGAAGGAGTTGCACCAGCGGTCTGCACCTGCGCCCTATGTCTGTACCACAGGTACTACCTACGCCCTGTGCCAGACCACAGGTATAGGGAGCAGGTGGCCACCTACCTGCTTTTATCCTATTTTTTTGGGGCTTTGGTTTTATGGTTTCCTTTTGTACTATAAATGCCCTTTATGTACTTTTTAGTCTGAGTTATGTACTTTTGATATTGTCAAACATATTTTGACTTTAACATACATCTTTGATCTTTTGATTTTCTCATATTAATTTTGGTCCATTAATTTAGTTACATTTGTAGGTTTTTACACTTCTACATGTTGTGATTTCATCTATACATTCAACTATGAATGTTATTGATTTTTTCACAATTATGAGTGGCTAAAACTCATAGCTAAGGTTGTGGAAATCATGGAAGATTGATGAATTAAGGAAAGTGCAACTGTAGATCTGAACAAATACCATGACATGCATTGCTTTATATTCATTATAATATATTTCTTAATGGGTTCACAAATTAGGATCCAGCCTAGATATTGCTGCTTACTACAAAATAGGAGCAGTGACTAGGAAAAGATAAAGAAAACAGTAATTTTAGGTTAATTATCGATCCATGCTAAGCATGGAATATAGTGAATGACCGTTAATTGTTATCTAATATTTATATACTTAAAAGGTAATTGATAACTAGGATCAAGATAACTATTAGTAAAACTACATCCTGAGACTCAAAATATAAAGACTGAAATCTTTTTACTCGTC
This sequence comes from Capsicum pubescens, assembly GCA_030864215.1. Classification (NCBI taxonomy): domain Eukaryota; kingdom Viridiplantae; phylum Streptophyta; class Magnoliopsida; order Solanales; family Solanaceae; genus Capsicum; species Capsicum pubescens. Next base: position 192,989,162 of record CM061548.1, on the reverse strand, counting down.
TAAAAGACTGTAGAAGGTACATAAATTATTGATTCAACATGTAAGGTATTAGGCTAGTACAACAACGTACGATAAGCCTTCAGAGCTAAGAAGTCAGGTGCAATGCAATCTTAGTATTCACCTACACTAATTACAACCAAAGTCAATATAGTTACTTGTTAGAGATTACTACATCAAAACCCCTCTTTTACTTTTCTTGTTTTGCCTCTCGACTACAACTACTGAGATCTACAAACTAAGTATTCCCTTAGGATTCGACCCCAACCTCTATTTGGTTATGATATTTTACCGTGACCGTATCATCAGCTAATAAGAGGTGTTGTTTGGACATTAGTTAAATGTAAGATAAAGAGCCACACTTCAATAATCATAGAAATAAAACCACATTTTTAAAATTAAAATATAAACTTCAAACCTACTCTATTTCTATAATTTCAAGTGTAATTAATGCGCAAATGCAAGTTATAAAGTAAAGAGTCAAATTTTAGCGACAATTACCTTAACACCAATAATGGGAGAAGGGAAATTTTGATAGATTAAAAGATGAGATATGAGTGTAAATCCATTTCTCTTCTTCTTGAATGGATTTCTCCCTCCCTAGAGTCCTTCAACTAGCTATAGCGGTGCATCTATAGCGGGATCTAGCCATTAAAGGTGTAAAATGAATTTACATTTATTGTGTTTGAATTTTTTTTTCCTGGTATATTGTCGAGGTGCTAGATACCTTGGATACTCAAATAACTTTTGCTCTAAGTCATTCATCTAACTCATAAGTAGAGAAAAAATATTTGACAAATGGAGCTGTGTAATATTAAAGTACGACTTGAAATTTAGTTTGCCCGTGGTAAGAAATTCATGGATCCAGGAAAGTTTTCAATTTATGTATTTGTTGACCAGCATTAATTTCCAAATAAGTTTTCTTCCATTCTTTTCATACCATGATTGTTAAGGGATAAATAATGGTTATATTAGTATCTATTGTAATGACATGTTATTTCATTAATATGGACACCTCATCAAAGAAAAAGGGTATGATATTTATTTAAACTTTGGTCTTAAAATAATAGGGAAAAGAGTTAAAATTTAAAATTTTGGGTCAGGCTGAAGTCATCCTACTATAGTGGGAATTTCTCTCTGTAGTAGCTTTATTACTATGGTTTACCAAGAGCTACAACGGAATGCTGAGAATAGAAACCAGTCCTCTATTTTATTAATTTTCCTTGTCCTCTTTAGTTTTAATTAGGATGATGTCATTAAAAATTCCTATGTGTACCTCATGACCGTAGATCAAATAAGAAGGAGAAGTATATTTGAATAGTGTAAATGTAATGACCCGTCAGGTCATTTTGCATATCTCTATTTCTTTTTTCCTTTAGAGTATCTCTAAATTTGTCCATGCCATTAATGATTTGTTGGGACTGACAGTTCGGTTATCAGGCAGTTCATTTTAATTTTAGAGCCAATTCCCTATTTAGAAGTCTTCATTGGTTCCAAATAGTCATCGGGTGAAAACTTTACAAAAATGATCTTGTATGCAAATTTTAACTGAGCCAACAACTTTGGAATAATGACTTTAGACTAGATAGACCTTTGATTTGGGTCCTGAGACACCCCATCTCATTTTTAACTATTGCTTGAAAAGTTAAGGATCTGAAATATGGGTGTGGGACCAATATTTGGTTTAAACTAACTATGATGGAAATTTTAAGAGTATCATCGCATCTATAATGTTTAATTTGTTATGGTTTCATAGATCATTTGTGTAAATAGCATTCTGGTTAAATATCGAGGGTTTTATGAAAACTTTGAAGAATTTACAAGTTTAAGAAGTCATCTGGTGAAGCTGCAATCACAAGCCAAGGGCCACGATTGTGCTACCCTTGGTAAAGCAAGTATTGCGATCGCGAGAAGGAAATATTGTTATTGCAACATTTTTTTAAGGAATGAGTTGTGATCACAGGTCCTAGGGCGCGATAGCGGGACCCAGGGACCTAGTTTGGGTATAAATAGACCCAATGAAACAATTTTACCCTTTTTAATCCATTACATAAGAGCAAAAACCAAAAAGAGTATGATATCTCAAAATTGAGTCTTGTGGGTAACTTGGGAGCTTGATTAACATTTATTTTTGCTTTTATCTTTTGATTTGAGGTAAGAATTCACCCTTTTCTTTGTAAAATTATTTAATTTCTTACAAAAAACCCAAAAAACCTTTGGGGATTGATTTTATCACAAACCTAGATTGGCTTTCACCTATTTTTGAGGTAATGGTTCCTAGTGCTTGTAATAACATTGATTTGGTTTTGAAAATGCAATTTTTGAAAGTGGGTCCCACATGGGGTTTCTGTGTGATTTTTGGACCCAATGCACGATGGTGCAATATGGGTATCATTATTCTTGTATTAAAGAGTAGAATGTGTTTTTATAGCTTGAAATATAGAGAAGGCTTCTTGGGAGGTAAAAGTAGTGGTTTAGCGGTTTGTTGAGCTTTATTCGAGTGTCGAGGTAGGCTACATTTATTTTTTGTTAGATTGAGAAATATCATACTATTCTTACGAAATTGTTTTTGATTTAGGATGGATTTTAGGTATTGGATTGATGAAATGCAAGACTTGGGTTAGTCAGACACATTTGGCTACTTGAAACTATAATGTTGACAAACTTAGCTTGTTGCCAAGAAGCTTAGTAAATTAGACTTTATGGATCATGTTTAGGATGATAATACTCTAAATTACTCGATCTAGATAGGAGTGACCTTGTCACTCATGATAGGGTAATATTGGCCTTAGTTATTTACAGTAATGAAGGTTGCCTTAGTATCCATTAGTCTTTGTTAAAATGATTGATAATAATCTCTACCTTAGGAATAATTGTTGCTCTCTATACATCTCAAAGTGGATTTAGCTACCTTATCCTAATCTGGGGTAGAATTTGACTTAGAATGTATTTCGAGGATTTAGATGTTGACATTTTGACTCATCATAAGTCAAAATTAATGATTAGTTCTCTTGAACTCTTATACAATTATTAGATTCCTAGAGAATACCCTTTTGATCCAACATTGAGGAACATTGGTACTTGTTGGTTATGATGAATGACATTGGAAGTAGTGCCTAAGAGATTATGCCATATATATGATTTTTTGGATAAGCTTATGATGAGCTATCGAGTTTACTCTTGTTTTGGCTATTGATCAGACTACCAAACATACTATTGAATGAGACCTTTACTATGATATTGTCTAATCCATAAATTATGTTATTGATTATGCTATGAATAAGCTATAGATTATGCTATGTATTAGCTATTGCTCAAGAAATTGATAAGATATTTTTTTCTAATGATAAGCTTTTGAATAAACTATTGATAGGTCATTGCTCATGATATTTCTTATAATAATTATCATGCTAAACAATTATTCTAGTAATAATGTTATAAAATGTACTTCTTGATGAAGTTAGCAATTGTTCTAGAAAGATATAATTATATATTATATGTGAAACTATTCTAGAAATCGCAATGCTTAATTATATTTGCAATTATGGCATTTATTATATACTCTATTATATTTTTAAAGATGATGATGATACTGATACCCAGCAAGGCTAGAGAATTTTATGATGTTATTACTAACCGACAAGGACGGAGGATAATTATGATGATATCCGGATACCTGACAAAGCTGGAGGATATTATGATGCCAGAGGATTACTATGATGATATATTTATATCGGACAAGGTCAAAGGATATTATGATGATATATTAATGCCCGAGAAGGGTGGAAGGTTATTATATTAATCTGCCTATAGTTACATCTACCAGTTTGAGTCTAGATGTTCCCTAAGTATGGCTATTATATATTCATATGCATATGATGTTGGGTATGATATCGATATTAGGGGTGTCAGATATGGCCCAAATATGGTAATTGTGATAATAATTAGACTTGTGAGGATTAATGATAATTGTTGATTAGTGATAAATGATGATAAAGTGGTATAGTTGATGCTTAGTGATGAATAAGGATTAGCGATGGATATTGTTTGAGTGAATAATCTTGACTAGTTGATAAATGAGGATTAATTAGTGAAAGATGATTAGTTAACAAATACTGATTAATGGATAACTAATTATTAGTGGATATGTAGTGAATAGTTTTTAAATAATGACTAGAGGTAATATAATGGCTATTACTGATATGAATTAGTTAATAAGAGATGATTTGTAAATAAGTGGTGACTAGTTAGTATAGATGATACGGTTATTTATGTTGGCTAATTGTTAAATATTGGTAAATGACCATTTAATGATAATTATGGGATGATGGTTACATAACGATGAAGGTTAGTTATATATTGGTTGATTGCATTAGTTGATCTTGAGAGTACTCTCTTGACATATGAAAATTTGTGGTGAGTTAATTACTTTTCCATACCAATTGGCATATGGGAGCCAATTTTGTTATTGTGATCCTTTGTGTTGATGCTCTATGATAAGTTATTATTCATCATTGTTACTTATTATAAATGGCAATAATGACATTTGTTGTTGCCTTATGTGTACTGTTATTCAAATGTAATTACTTATTATGGACAAAAATGTTGGAGATAATTCACGTTTTTTTCTTTACCTTGATTTAGTTATTTTATCTTGTATTTTATCATACTTATAGCATAATTTAGCTTAGTCGGTCAATGATGCCATCTGAGTACCTATTGTTTTGGTACTCATACTACACCTTTATTCCTTTTTGGTGCAAATCCTAGTAATAGCTATGGTCGTTAATCATTGATTATGACGTGTTGATATTTCTGAAGATACGACGAGATCTTATATTTTGAGTCACCAAATTCCTTTTAACTTTTATATTCAATCTTTTGTTATCGAGATGGTTTTTGTTGATAATTGTGAGTCTTTAAGTTGTAATACTATTAGATGCTCTTTTAACAGCTCTACTAGGTCATGGGATGGTATCTATTATTGACTATTTTATCTATGTAAAATGCTTTACCTATTAATAAATTATATTCTTAAAATTCTCCTATGTTGGGCATTTTCTCCCGATTCAACCTATTGAATCAACTCTAGGTTATAGTCTGGCTTACCTCCTGGCGAAATTCAGTAGGTGCCATTATAACTCGTAATTTAGGTTATGACAAACTTGTGTCAGAGCCTAGGTTTCACTGGTAGTAGTAGAATAAGAGAAAGTGTCTAGTAGAGTCCTATAGAACAAAATGATGACTTTTGTTTCCTATCTTTGAGAGGCTATAGGACACTCTTAGGAGTTCTTAACTTCTTTCACTCATATCGTGCTAAGAGTTTAAGTTGGTTTATAGAATATTCCTTTGATTTCACTCTTTCATAGATAGATAGGACACGTGCTACTGCTACATTAGATGAGGATCACAAGGCCTAGCTTAGGGATTTAAAACGTATTCATGGATGACCTAGATTTCATGGAAGACCTCGAGATGTGTCCCCAAATATAGAAAAGGATTTGTTGTATTCCCTAGGTCCTATTCACAATCATAAGCCAGAGCTTCTTCCTCCCCAGCCAATGGTCTGCTAGGGACCAGCCCAGGCTCCACCAGTGTTTGTTTGTTCTTAAGAGCTCAGAGATGCATTGGTCAGCTTTTAGGTTTATTTTGTAGTGCACCATCTGATGGTGCATAGTCTACAAATAAATGTTGTACTGAGGTGGGGGCACAATCTTTAGGTTTGACTCCCACAGTTGAGGTTCCTCCTACACTGGAAATTTCTCCTTCTTTGGTTACTAAACTTACTATGTCTTTTGAGGATAATAAGATGTTGGGTAGATACTTGAGATTAGCTTCGCGTAGATTTTTTAGTGCACTAAGCGATGATGCATATGGGTTCCTGATTGCTTGTTAAGATATGCTCAATAATTTGGGACATGTTGATACTTGTGGTGTGGATTACACCACCTTTTAGTAGGATTTGGATACTCAAAAATAGTGTAGAAGTTTTATGAATTCCAATCCAACTAGATCTTCTCCCTTGACTTGGTCTCAGTTCTATGAGATATTCTTGGAGAATTATATGCCTTTCACCCTTAGAGATTTTGTGAGGGATCAATTCTCTAGATTAGAGTACGGATCTATGACAGTTGCTGAGTATGAGGCTTATTTTCACGAGTTATCTAGGCATGCAACTTCTATTTTTGATATTTAGTAAAAGAGAGACTGTTACTTTATTATTGAGTTTACTCCCTATTCATATGTATGCTTAGTGTTTAGTTGTTTTGGGTAGGTCTTTTCCTGAGGTGATGTAACATGCTTGAATGATAAAGGAGATTTACCATGAGGGCCGTATGATCCACGATATGAGGTCTAGGTTTCAAGGAAGATTCAGTTGGAGTGATCAAACTTTCCAGGACAGAGATATCAGCTATCAGAGTAGGTATGCTTTGTGTCTATCCTATTAGACTTAGTGTGAGCCTAGTCGATTGGCATAGGAAGCTCCCTAAATTACTAATAGATGTCAGTCTAGTGCAAGACACTAGCCTAGTCAAGGTGGTGTTTTGTCTTCGAGGAGTTCATCTTCTGCTCATTCTAGATATGGTGGTTATTTTAGGCAGTTGGATCTATTGGTTATGGTTTATCTCATGTTTTATATTTTACTTTTGGAGCTTCTAGTCAATATTTTTGGAATTTCAAAAGTCATGGGGAAATTGTTATTTCAGCTCAAGGAACTTTACCTATTAGAGCAGTTCATCACTCAGCTATATGGTGTTCTCATGGTCATAAGGGTGGTTTCCAGGGTACTCAAGTAGATTCTCATACAGGAAGGACAGGAGGTCGATTAGGTGACAAGATGGTTACTTTAAAGATGAAAGATGGTTCCATGTATTTGTGTATTAGTTATAGGTAACTTAATATGGTAACGGTGAAGAACCGTTATCCTTTCCCTCACATTGATGATTTGTCTGACCAACTTCAATGTGCGACAGTGTTTTCTAAGATTTATTTAAGATCATGTTACCATTAGTTGAGTATTCAGACTGGGGATATCTCAATGATAGCCTTCAGGACCCTATATGGTAACTATGAGTTCTTCGTAATGTTATTTGGTTTTACTAATTCCCCAACTACATTCATGGATTTGATGAATGAAGAAATCATGCCTTATTTGGATTCTTTCGTGCTTGTGTTCATCGATGACATCCTTTTTTATTCAAGGAGTAGAGAGAAGCATGTACAACATTTGTGGATTGTGCTCTCAATTTTGAGAGATCATGTACTTTTGGCCAAGTTCTTTATGTGTGTGTTTTGGCATGAGTTATTGACATTCAATTTACATGTGGTGTCTAAGAATAGGATTATGGTAGGCCTAGCTAAGATATAGGCGATTCGTAATTGGCCTACACGAACATATTCGACTGAGGTTCGTAGCTTCAATATTTTGGCTTGTTATTATAGGATATTCACCGAGGGTTTTTCTATAATTTTAGCCCCTATGGTTAGATTGACTCGAATAGAGGTTCCTTTTTGATGGGCTGAGGAGTGTGAGTCGAACTTTTGAAATAAAATGACACTTTAGGTCATTTTCCATATTTCCGCTTACTTTCGCTGTTAGAGTTTCTCCATAGCTTCCCTAAGTCATTTATGACTTACTGGACTGATAGCTCGATTACTAGGCAGTTCATTTATTTTTTGAAGTCAATTCAAAGTTTAGAAGCGTTTATATATTTCAAATGGCCATCGAGCTAAAACTTAAGTAAAACGATCTTATATGCAAATTCCGACTTTGCTAGCAACTTCAAAATATTGAATTTTAGGCTATTTAGACCCTTGGTTCGGGTCCTAATGTGCCGAACTCCTTTCAACCTATTGGTTGGAAAGTTGGAAAATGGGAAATTTTGGTGTGAGACCTACATTTTGTCGAAATGACCACGGATAGAAATTCTTAGTTTTCCAATGCATCAAGAACATCGAATTTAGTATGGTTCCATAGTTCATTTGCCTATATTGGATTTCAAATGAAGCCCAAGACATTGGTTGAAACTTGGAGTTTCTTCCAAGTTTCAGCTTTTACATGGTGTAAGGGGGGATGCCGCAGTCCTGGAAGTACGGATGGTGATTGTGCCATCTTTTTACCTAGGAAGGGTATTTAATGGACTTTTAGGTCACGGTTTGGCTACTCTTATGTCATCCTTCAGACCAAGGAACCATAAAATGGTGTGTTAAACTCTAATTGAGTCTTGGGTACCTTTTGGTAGCTTAGATAACATAAAGTTTCATGATTAACAATGTATTTGAGGAGTTCCTACCTATTGGGTACCTAACAATGTTTTAACACAAGCGGACTAACACAAATAGTTCCTATGATCACTTCCTACCTAACTATCCTACAGCTAGGTAAAAGAAACCAGGCAAGTTCTAGATTCCAACACACCAGGAACTCGGTATATCTCATAGGCACTTGCATAGGGCTATATTGCTAATTTCTAGATATCCAACTATACATCTTATTTATCCCTAACTATTCTATCCCTAATCCTAATGCCATTTCTAGATTTACAACAGTATCATACAAATATACATATCACAGAGTAAAATGATAAAATTTGAGGGGTTCATTTTTGGACAAAATATTTGTTTAACACTAATTCTCAGCGTAACACTTTCAAATCAATAACAGTTCCAAATTCAAATTCAAAAAAAACAATAAAACTCTATTAAAAAATCAGCATTTGTAACAAGTAATGTTTCAAAATGTTTCAAATTCCAATAAACAACTAAAAAGCATTCTCGGCCATGAGTGCAAGATTCTCCCTATTTAAGCACCTTGGCAGCACCGAACTTGTAAGTCATAAAGGACTTGTATGGTACTTATATTTTTCAATTACTCCTAGTTATGCGGTAAAACCCCCACCCCAACTAAAAATTCTTCCACTATCCTCAGTACTAAAAATACTAAACAAAATAAGGTTATAAGGTCTTACCTGGGTGGTCAAGGCATCAACACAACAATATCAGCATGTGGGCCCAAAGATCGGGTCCCATGCTCATTAGCAATCATCCCATCACCTATTGGGACTGAATCAACAAAAATAGATGCAATAGGACTAGCCTCCTCAATGCCAACAATAGTTGGACTAGAACTACCAGCACCAGCGGTCATCTCATGGACCCTTGTTTCCAGATCTCACTCACTCTGAAGAATATCTTCTCTGGCCTTCTTCATGGCATCTTCCTATACTCGCTTTCTCTTCCTTTTTTCTTGTCTACCATATTTAATATCCATAACTCCTGGCTATAGAAAGACACAAATATTTGGAACATAGACAGTGGGCAAAACTATTTCAATCGCAGGCTTTGAAATCGTTGTTCTATCGTACACCTTGTATACCATCCTGTTAATTTCTACAATGACTATTTTTATTCTAGTAATATTGGGAATCTACCCATCGCTAAATTGTTGTGTGATCCTCGACTCAAAATCATCTAGACGCCGTTGGACTCACATATCCTGGTCCTTAAACTACCTATCAATCCAATTGTCACTCCTCCTTCCATGTGACCTACTTTGCATCGAGCATGGCTAATTTGATCATAAGCTCGGTCCATGAAGACTGGGATATCATAATAATTCTTGGAGGCATACCCCATGGCCTAGGTGGCACAGAATGGACTAGTGGTAAGGCAATTGAAGTGCCCATTGTGTCTGTATGGGAACGTCTGTCTGTGCTCCTACATCAGTAGCCTCCGCTGCAGCAAATGTGCTAGTCTAATAATCCTGAAGGAAAAATCCAACAAAAATATTCACTGCCTATATCACTAGTTTTTCTAAAGGGTTAGCTACATCCCTAATCAGGTCAATGTCAAATGTCCTCCAGGCCTTGATCATTCATCAAATATAGGGAGTTCCAGCACTCTCACAGCTAACAAATCAGTGTAATCATACATGGGTAGTCCATTAATGCCTTTTGAATCCCAACTTCCCTATCCCTCAACTCTTAGGATATGAACTATGTGATATAAAACTCATAACTGGCTATAAAACTAGCTATCATGGCTCATCGGGCCAGGTTCAGGACATCATCACCTGTTGTTGGACATAGTCGGTATCAAGATAGTGTCTACCAAGACTTTCCCTCAAAGTTGAGGGTATTCTTCTTTATCTGTTCTGAAACCACCTCAGGGCCTCCTACAGCCTAACTTGCATTTTCCATTCATAGCAATAAGCTCGGCAATCTACCTGAAAATTACCATTTTATCATCAGAACCCAACGTCCATTGAGTTATCTTCCTCATCTCTTATATCCTATATTCCATCTCTGCAATGATTACCGAATCCTGATATTCTGGTCCATACAAGAATCTCATAATAGTGTGGGGATAAATACAAAACCTAAACTCCAAAAATCATAATGGAAGAGATAGGCTTACCTCTCTTCCACAGCTGGCTCTGTGGATATTGACTTTGCATCTTACCATTGTATGCTGCATAAAACTCATGAACAAGGACTTCAGTATATCTTTCGTGTGCTCTTATTATCTACTCAAACACGTATTGTCTCAAGAATTTTTCTAAACCTTATAATTTTGACATCCCAGAAGTAGTCAGTCATCTCTCTGCATATAGTACTCTCTTTATCTTGCCACCCAAAAGTTTAAAAAATTATCTTTTTAATGTCTCATTCATACCAGGTTATCCCCATCATTAAATGATGGGCACTGAAGCAACGGTTAGTGAAAGTGGGCATCCATTCTATCTAGGGGATTAGCCTCTACCTCTTCCGAACAATGAGTTTATTCTAATCTTGTTTAGGCTTAATACTATTCAACATGATCACCATCATCGTCATCATTCTGTGGTGTGTGTGGAGGAGATGTAGTAAGATTATTCCTCCTCAGGCCTTTTGGAGGTGATTATAATTATTGGGGAACCACTTTCTTCCCCTTAGCTTTATCAGCTGCCTCTCCTATTTGTGAAGATTTCTTTGTTGTTGTTTTGTCTTAAACTTCACCACTACTATTAGATGATGTCTCGTACTATAAATCATTTAATTCAGCACTAGCAGCTAGTGCTTGTTTATTTTTTTTTCTTAGCAACTTGTTTGGATGAGGATATGTTCTTTGGTGGAATGGTTCCTGAAAATGTACCTTCATTAGTAACTAAGTAATGAAAAGAAAAGAAAATTTTAAAACTAAAGTTCAAATGTGCTTGTCTTGATTCGGCTACGAGTGTTGGGTACTGGTCGTACAAACTAGGTACGACTCGTATTACCAACTTGTATCATGTATAGTGCATGATATTTGTTAACTAATTTTCTTGTAACTCCTCCTAACAAGTTATGCTGGTAGGGTACGACTCATTACCAACAGTCATAAAAAGATGAGAAAAATTTATTCTAACTTAAATCATCCCAGGTGTATAAGACTAACAGAATACGAGTCGTATGGTCTAAGTACAACTCGTATGGTTGGGTCGTACTCATTCAAGATCTTCATATTAGTTAAACGTCCATGTTTTCAGTGGGTACAAATCCCATTATGAATCCCGTACTAGTGGGTACGAGTATCAAGAGGTCTCATACCACTGCAACATAGAAGTCCTACTTTACAGTTTGACTCCAAAGTGATTTCCTAAAATTCCCAATTCTAGTTTCATCTATATCAATCATTTCATTTCACACAAACATACCAACACCATTTCCCAAAACCTAGTTTTACCCCAATTTTTAATATCTAACAAAAGTACCCAAACTAGGTTCCCAACAATTCAATAGTTGTATAATCCTTACTCAAACCATGTCCATAGTAGCAAAAACCATTTATTAAAACTTAAAAAATACAAATAATACATTGAAGAACTTACTTGTTGCTTAAAGAATCTCAGTTCTCAATTTCAAATTCTGTTTCTTACCAAATTCCTATTTAAATTACAAAGAGTGAAAGATTTGAAGGTTTTGGTATCATAATCAAGTTGAACACACATTGATTTTTTGGATTGATTCTTGAAATTAGGGTGAATAATGATGTGGGTACAAGTTGGGTTCACTGGGATCCGGATCAGGTGTCCCTTTTTCTTTTTTAATTGAAGAATTTAGCCAGGTCATCCCACGATCTAACCTAGTAATCATGGGTACGAGTTGTGTATTTGACTCGTACCTAGGCTTAGGCGTCATTTCATTGAATCATATAAACTTGGAACATACCTGTGTTCTGGGCTGGGTACTACTCAGGTTGACAAATCGTATTAAGAGGATACTACTTGTTCTGTCAATCGTATTCATCCCATAAGTTTTTACCATATTTTGATTTTGTTCTTAGGTCAATTCAACTCCTACCTACTAGCCGTACTATCTAGATACAACTAATAAAGTGTACGTATGACCAAAAATTCCTCAACTCCTCTAGATGTTTTTTGCATTCCATAAAACTTCACAAAGAACAAACATATTACTCTATAATTAAAACCATGCAAAAACATGGATTGCCTCCTATGCAGTGATTGATTTGACATTGTAATACGTTGTAGCTATGTTGGATACTCAGATTTCACCAACTAGCCTCATGGGTTTCCTCCCATGTAGTGCTTGATTTAACATCACGAAACGATGTAATTGCCTTCGCTACTCAACCTTGTCAAGGTCAGTATCAGCTACCTCATTTACGTCTTCTGTATTTCCCATGTAGTGTTTCACTCTCTGCCCATTCACTTTGAACAGGAGCTCACCATCCTTCTTTAATTCAAATACACCATAGGGATAAACTCTTGTAATTGTGAATGAACCATACAACCTTGGGATTAGCATACCTGGAAACAAATGAATCTAGGAATTATAGAGAAGTACTTGTTCACCCTTTTCGAATACTCTCCTATCAATTTTGTGCTCGTGATGCAACTTCAACTTTTCCTTGTAAAGTGCAGAACTTTCATCTTCCCAAAGCTGAAATTCATCAAATTCATTGATATTTTTTAACCTTGATTTGGCTTCATTCTTCATTCTAGATTCAGCTTCTTTAGCGCCCATAACGCCTTATGTTCAAGATTAATTGTTTTGTTGCAAGCCTTTCCATACACAAACTGATAAGGTGAGGCACCTATGGGGTTTTTATAAGCGGTGCAGTAAGCCCACAATGCATCATCTAACTGTTTTTCCCAATCACTCCTTATTGTATTCACTATCATCGCCAATATGGACTTTATTTCACTATTGGACACTTCAATTTGTCCATTAGTTTGCGTATGATACGGTATTGCCACCTTGTGTTTAACTCCACAGTTTTCAAGAAGACTTATGAAAAGATGTAGTAGAAATATGACACGACCCGCTCGGGGGCCTTGTCACAATGGGCATCCCGTGTCCAACAAGGATATAGGATCACACCCTGTTACCCAACCCAACCACCATTAGCATACATTGAGTTATCTAAATTCCTAATATATATCAATATAGAATAATAGATCACATGAAGACTATGGGATAAGATCACAACAGTGATCGACCCTACATAGTCCAACCATCACCTACTATCCTACCATACCAAACTAAACAAATAAAAAAACAAGGGACATAAACTAGGCCATAGCCAAATATGTTCCAAAACAAAGTATAATTAATCCCGAAATGAAATACAATTGAAAAGTGAGAAATAATGTCCAATGATGTCAGCCCCAATTCCAATGCCAATATGAAGGCAGAAAACATTACTGATCCCGCCCATTCCAACCCATAGCAGTACCACAAAGCCTCTAACCAAAAGAATAAAAATATCTGGTTGGGACATGCCCCCCCTAACCATAGAAAAAACCAATATCCATTAATAAATCAAAGTGTCTAATAGTATCCTTAACATGAAATGGAGCCTTCAGGAAAGATGGAAGCTCACCACTTTAATCCAACAGTTATCCCTGTGTCAATCACTATGTAGGAGGAGTAGAATGCCAGTTCTGGAATAGCGTGGGTATATAGCCGCTTGAAGATGGGTTAGCGAGTGATTTCTAGCATGAACTCAGGATAAGGATAAAATAATTACATTTAAAAAACCAAGTAAAACAATCTATTTGCATACAACCGTACACATATATATATCCATGACAGGAAAATGGCATGAGTTTAGCATGCTATTTAAACCTATTACCTGGACTATGTTGCTCTGTCGTCCTAAACCACTGATAGGCTATATGGGTTCAGCTCCCCCTACATAAAAGGCCACAATGCGTGAATCTACACGACAATGGAATAAAAATCTTGGAAGACTAGTACATCCCCCAAATGTAAAGTTTGACATCATGCACACGGTTACCAAGACCAACCTCACTGGCAAATATGAGTTTCCAATTTCGGTCCCCACGGGTCCTCTACTTTCCACGACTTTGGTACACACCTCACCATTCTTTCCTAATTAAAAACATTACAAAGAAACTAACCAATCCATTAACCATTTATTAACCAAGACCATTAATAGTGGTATTGTCATAATGACTATAACTTGCAAATTTTGTCCATAGCCAACCATGTATAGGTTTAAGGGATTCCATGTACAGTTAATGATTTCAAACAAAAAAAAACAATGGCCACCCAGGCCTTTCAAATCCATTTAAAACATACATACCATTTAGGGTTGTATTACCAAGTTTAAACCATGCATAAGTTTCATTAAAAAATAAATATTATAATAAAAACATTGTTAAAGGCATTTTATCAATCACATTGGGGGCATAGTAATTCCAAAACCAAAGTTCATTACCAAAGAAGCATTCCGACGCAACCAATTATCCAAAACCACCACTAATGCATATAAAAGTATAATTAAAACTTGGGAGAACCATAACCAAGCATTTATAACCAAAGCCCCCAAATTATAGTTAAAAACCCAAAAATAATACAACAACGAAATCATAACAACACAGTATAAAATTGTGCCTTTAGTTGGAAATAACAATAAGGGGATATAACATGACTTAATTGACAAATTAGATGGAGAGAAACCACAAACACGATCCACAAATTATTCCTCTAGTTGACACCCTAGCTTCATTGACCAAAATCTTTTGTGAGAATTATAGAGTGTTTAGGAAGAGTTTCTAAGTGTTAATCACTAGAATAATAGGGTAAATAGCCACCAAAGAGAGTTAGAAGTCATTGGACCTTATTAGGGTAAGTGGGGAGATATCCAGAATACCCCCACTTAAGTTGCACAAAATCCCGTCATTGTGGTACGACTCACCCTCACGTGTCATACCCTCTGATACGAGTGGTACCCATCACTCATATCCTATGCCTTAACCCTTGGACCTAATAGTGTCTAGTATATGACTCATCTTACCCAAGTCGTACTAATAGTATACGATCCGTACCCTTCACCCATATCCCTGGAAAGATTGAATCATAGAAGGTTTGAACACTTCCCATCATACGAGTCCTGGGTAAGACTCGTACCCTACCGTACAACTACTGGAGATCCAGTAACACTCAGATCAAACTTAAGTTACCATGTCTAATGTTAGGTGATGGAATCAAATGGTCTTTATCCAACCATACAACTCGTACCACCAAGTCGTACCCATTCCAGTGTCTAAAATCAATCCTACCAGCCAACAGTGGACAACACCATTCGTACCCCAATGTAAGACTCGTACCCCTGAGTCATATTGGGTCCAGAGATAAGAATTCCAAAAATTTTCTAATATCCAGAAGCCAAGGTGTTTCAGTCTCCACCACTAGGAATATTCTTCCCAGAATAACAGTAACCGTAGGGGTAACCACACGCAAGAGTCATTTGCATTATCAAATATATTCCTAATCTTTCACAACGTTTTAAAAAAAGAGGCAAAGATATAAATCTTTACTTTAAAAAACTCAGAAAATAAAATGTGTTGAAGACACATACCTTCCACAAAAATTCCAGGAGCAGAAAATAGATGCAGATACTTAGACTTCATGTCTTCGTACGCTTCCAACGTATCTTTCTTATGGTTCTGCCATAGAACCTTAACTAAAGCCATATATTTGGTCTACAACGACTAGACCTACCTATCCAAGATCTCAACTGGGACCTCATCATAAGACAAAGAGACTGAGATAGCCAACCCCTCCAAACAAATAATCGAAGAAGGATCACTGAGACATAAAATACCGAATAAACCAAACTCAAGGTACAAGGTTACGCCAAATTGTATGCAACATTACCAACCCTCCGTAGAATTACAAAAGAACCAACATACCGGGGAATGATTTTACCCTTTTTACCAACTGCACTTCTCCCTTCATAGGAGATACCTTTCGGCAGCCTTAAACCTCTCCCGAATCACCTTCACCTTCTCTATAGCCTGGTAAATCAAGTTGGGACCAAACATATCTACCTCCCTAATCTCAAACCAACCAATAGAAGATCTACACCTTCTACCATACAATGCCTCAAAATGAGCCATATAATACTAGAATGATAGCTATTGTTGTAAACAAACTCTATCAAAGTTAGATGCTCAACACAATTGCCACTATAATCAACCAGATAAGCCTGAAGTATATCCTCCAATGTTTGAATAGTTCTCTCTACTTTTCCATCGATAGCGGATAAAAAATAGTACTCACAGTCACCATAGTACCCAATCCGTTCTGAAAAGACTACATAAAATGGGATGAGAACTGTGTACCACGATCACAGATAATTAAAACAGGTACTCCATGCAGCTTCTCAATCTCCCAAAGATATAACTTCACATAATCCTCCATAAAAAAGTAGCCCTTAGATGCAAGAAGTGAGCATACTTTGTCATCCTTTCCACAATGACCCAAATCAAATCCTATTGATTCAACGACCTAGGATTATTAGTAACGAAATCCATATTGATTACCTCATATTTCTATTCGGGAAAATGATCTCTTGATACAACCGACCATGTCTCATTTGTTCAACCTTAACTTGTTGACACACCAAGCACTTGGCAACAAAATCAGTGACTTTCCTCTTGATACCATTCCACTAATACATCTCCTTGAGATCATGATACATCTTTATAGAATTGGGATGAACAACATAGCATGACTCATGCTCCTCAGCCAAAATTCTTTTTTGCAACCATTGATATCAAGAACACACAACCTTTTTTTGTACCATAAAGTACCGTGGCCACTGATATCAAACACCATCACCTTTTGCCAAATAATATCACCCTTGATTTTCATCAAGATAGGATCCAACACTTGCTTCTCCTTAATCTCAGCACCAAGAGATGACCAAACCCTTTATTTTACCATTACACCTCTATCCTTAGAGTCTAAGATAAGAATTCCAAGATTAGCCAAGCGGTGAATATCCTTCACCAATTCCTGCTTTCTTTTCTACATATGATCCAAACTCCCCATGGACAACTTGTTAAGAGCATCAACAACAATATTAGCATTACCTGGGTGATAGTGCAGACTCATATCATAGCCCTAGAGGAGTTCCAACCATCTCATTTTCCTGAGATTAAGCTCCTTCTGAGTGAACACATATTGTAGACTCTTATGACCTGTAAAAATGTCCACGTGTACACCATACAAATAATGTTTCTTTCATGAACCTTTAACTTCCTGGAAGCATAGGCAATCAGCTTCTCATGTTGAATCAACACATATCCAAGACCTTCCCGAGATATATCACAATAGAGCACAAACCCATCATTACATTTCGTCAAAGTCAGAGTTGGATCCAAAGTCAGCCTTTCTTTCAACTTCTCAAAACTACCAGCACAAGCATCCGACCAAGAAAACTTAACCTTCTTCTGAGTCAACTTTTTCAATTAAGTAGCTATCGACGAAAAGCCTTTCACAAACTGCCTATAATGCCCAGCCAAGACCAAGAAGGTCTGAATGTTTATTGGAGTTATGGGTCTAGTCCACCTTTTAACCACAACCTCCTTTAGCCAGTCTACCTTGATCCCGTAACTAGAAATAATACGATCAAGAATAGTCATAGCATTCAACCAAAACTCACTCTCGGAGAACTTGGCATAGAAATGTTGTTCCTTTAAGGTTTGTATTACCACACGGAGATGATTAGATAGATCCACCTCACTTTTAGAATAAAAAGAATGTCATCAATGAACACCATGACAAAGAGATCCAAGAACTGAATAAAAACCTTTTTTATCAAGTCCATAAATGTCGTCGGGGCATTAGTCAATCCAAATGACATCACAAAAATTATAAAGTTCCCATACGATTAAGAAAAGCCATCGTAAGGATATCCACCTCCTTAATATTTAGTTGATGATACCCTGAACGAAGATCTATCTTACAAAAGAACTTGGCACTTTACAAATGATCAAATAAATTATCTATTCTTGAAAAAGGATACTTGTTCTTTATCGTCACCTTATTCAATTGCATGTAGTCAATGTACAGCCGCAGGGAACCATTGTTCTTGAACACGAATAACACTGGTACACCCCATGGGGTATACTAGTATGAATAAACTCTTTATCCTGAAGATCTTTAAGTGTCTTCTTGAGTCCCTCCACTCAGCCGGAGCCATTCTATAAGGAGGAATAGATATTAGATGATTTTACGGAACCAAATAAATGTCAAACTCTATTTCCCTATCAAGAGAAACACCAAGAAGATTATCCGGACAGACCACAGAAAACTCATTTACCATCGGGACTAATTGTAAACAAGCACCTTCCGAGTTACAATCATTAACCCAGACCACATGATACAGACAACCTTTAGAGATTAACCTCTGAGATCTAAGATAAGATACAAACCTCCCCTAGGAGCTATGGAACCACCCTCCAAATTTATAACTGATTCACTAGGGAACCTAAAGACAACCTTACGGGTCTGATAATCCAAGGATGTGTAACAAGAGTGTAACCAATCCATCCCTAGAATAACATCAAAATCCACCATATTAAGTTAAAACAAATATATCAATGTCTTCCTACCACCAACAGATACCATACACCACGTATAGACTCTCATAATAAAAACTGAGTCACCTACCAGGGTAGAAATACAAAAAGTATTTGAAACAACTTTAGGATTAAAACCAATGCATACTGCAATAAATGGGATGACATAAGAAAGAGTGGACCCTAGATCAAGAAGACAATAAATCTCATGAGAAAAGAGTTATAACAAACCAGTAACGAGATCAGGTAATGCCTCGAATTCCTATTGAGATGCACTTGCACACAACAACCATAAGCACTAATAAAAAGTCATCGCGGAACCACCGCGTACATGAGCTAAAGATGAAATCACCAACACGTTATTCGCACCTGTAAAAAACATTATTAACAAGACAATCCTTGATCTGATACCTACCTGACCACACTTGAAACATTTATCCCTTTGTGCATCGCAATAACCCTAATGGGGATCACTGCAAAACAAATAAGGAGGGTATCAAGAAACGGATTGTCCCTCATTCACCTAAGATTAGGAACCCTGTGCCCGAAAATTGTCGCCACCCTGGTGACTCCTGTCACGTGACTGCTTCAAGTAAGGAGCACTAGTAGTAGAGGAAGAACAAAAACACCCCCATTTTTTTCTGCCATTTCCCTCCATATCGACCACCCCTAAGATTGTATACCTTGTTGATAAGAAAACCTTCTCTTCTTACCCTGCCGATCTTCAAACTATGCCTTTTTTATCTTCTTCTTCTCTACCTATAGCATGTGAACTGTTAACCTAGAAATGTCCATATCTTTAATCAGCAAGGCAGTCTTGCTTTCTAAGATAAAATCTCGATTCAACCTAGAAGCAAAATTTCTCATTCTTGCTCTTATGTCAGCCACTAAATCAGGAGCATACCTTGAAAACTTATGAAACCTCAAGGAATACTCCTAGACAGACATTCTCCCTTGCTTAAGATTCACAAACTTCTCCATCATTGCTTCCCTCAGATCTTAAGGAAATAAATGATCCAGAAAAGCTCCAAAAATAACATACAATAAGGATGACTCCTCCACATCACCTCTATCCCTATCCCACTCTTCGTATCATTGGTAGGAAACATCCTTGAGCTGATAAGCTGTAAAGTTTACACCTTCCATAATAGTGGCCTGCATCACCATGAATATTTTTTCCATTTCATCCAAGAAACCTTAAGGATCCTTCTCCATCTTCACAGTAGTAAAAGTAGGAGGATTCAATTTCATAAATGGACCAACCCCTGTGGCCTCACCAGACAACCCTTCAGATGCATCCCATTAAGCTTGAGCATAACAAATTTTGTGATTGCATAAATAGACTGGAAAAATTCTGCATTAGTCACCACACCCTTAGGAGGTCTAGTAACAACTGAAAGAACTCCAAACCTATAGAGAATAGAACCATGTGATCAATGATAACCTCCTGACATAGGATGAATCCAATCAACATTGTCCCCTGATAGTATTGAAGAGTTTTCTTGTGTTCCAGATCGTCGAGGCATGATTTAAAAAGTGAACAACCAAGGATTAGAGATGAATTCTGGGACTTAGTCACCAATCTTGAAAATAGAATACCAAGAAAGTGAAATATTCCAAAATTCCTTGTAATGCCTTATAGCCTCTCTCTTATGAGTGTGGCGCGCTGCATACCACTAAAAGAGACTCTACTTAAGATAGCTTTGTGGACTCCTAATAGATGATAAACCTAAATCTCTGATTCAAACTTGACATGACCTGGTCAGGGGCCTTATCGTAATAAGCATGTTATGTCTAACTAGGACTGAGGACCACCCACCATTACCCAATGCAACCACCATTAGCATAACTTGAGTCTGCTAAATTTTGAATATATATCAAGATAGAAAAACAACTAACATAAAGACTCTTGGATAAGATTAATACCATGACCAACCCAGTTGAGTCCAACCTTCCTATACGAACCATCCGACAATAAAAATCAAACCAATTCCGAAATAAAGGCCATAAACCAGCCAATAACATAATAAGTTCTAAAAGATAATATAATTAATACTAAAATGAAATACGATGGAATAGTGAGAACTTATATCTAATATAATCAAACTCCACTCCAATGCCAATATTAAGGCCGACACCAATATCGATCCTGCCTATTCGAACACATAAAAGTACCACAAAGTGTCTAACAAAAAGAGTAAGAATATTGAATTGGGATATGACCCCAACCATCGCCAAAACCAATATCCAAAAATAAATAAAAACGTATAAGAGTATCCATATTATAAAATAGAGCCTTCTGGAAATATGAAAGCTCACCACTTCAATCAAACAACTATCCCCAAGTCAATCATTATGTAGGAGGAGTAAAATGGTCGGTTCTTAAATAACGTGGGTATACAACAGCTTGAAAATGGGTTAGCAAGTGATCGCTAGCATGAACTCGGGTTAAGGATACAATAATGCCATTTATAAAACCAAGTAAAATTATCAATATGCACACAACCATACATATATATATAAATATAACCATACGGGGAAAGTGCAATGGGTTTATCATGCCATTAAAATATTTACCTGGGCTATGTATCTATGTCATCCTAAATTACCCACGGGCTAAATGTGTTCAGCTTCCCCTGCTGTAAGGGCCCTAGTATATGAGGTCGTACAACTAGGGAATAAAAGCCATTGATGACTAGTATATCCCCCTAAAATAAAGTGTGACATCATTCACACGGTCATCAAGACCAACCTCACATCAGCAAATATGAGTTTACAGTTTTTATCCCCCCAAGACCTCCACCTTCCACGGCTTTGCTACATACCCTACCTTTATTTCCCAATTAAAACCATTACCAAACAACCAACCAATCCATTAACAATATACTAACCATGTTATTGATATCGTCAAAGAGAATATAACTTGTAAGTTTTGTTCATATCCAACCATATATAGTTTTAAGGAATTCCATGTACCCTTTATGATTTCTAATTTTCCAAAGACATAGCCACCAAGGACATTCCAATAAATTTAAAACCATTGAAACCATTAATACCATTTAGGGTTCCATTACTAAGTTTAAACCATGCATAAGTTCTATCAAAACCCCAATACTATAATTAAAACAATGTTAAAGGCATTTTATCAAACACATTAGGGGAATAATATTTCAAAAACCAAAGTCCATTACAAAAAAAACATTCCCATGCATCCAATTAACAAAAACCACTATTAATTCAAATAAAAGTATGATTAAAACATTGGAAAATCATAACCAAAAATCCCCAAATCATAGTTAAAAACCCAAAAATCATACAATAATTAAATCATAAAAACATTGTATAAAACCATGACTTTACTTTTAACTAACAATGATAGAAGAGAACTTACCATAATTAACAAAGTAGATGGAGAAAGCACCAACAAGATTCCCAAATGAGTCCTTTAGTTGAAACCCTAGCTTTCTTGGCCATAAGCTTTTGAGAGAATGATAAAGTGTTTTGCAAGAGTTTCTAAGTGTTAATTAATAGAATAATAGGATAAATAGCCTTCTAAGAGAGTTAGAAGCCATTTGTCCTTAGTAAAAAATATAAAATACGCCCACATAAGTTGTTTAAAGTCCCATCACAAGGGTACGACTGACCATCACGAGTCTTACCCTCCAATATGGGCGGTACCCACCACTCGTATCCCAAGACATAACCCTTGTTTACAATACTATTCAGTATACGACTCATCCTACCCTAGTTTTATTTACAACATACAATTTGTACATTTCACTGGTAACCCTAGAAAGACTGAATCACAGAAGGTTAGAACACTGCCCACCATACAAGTCCTCGGTACAACTCATACACTGGCGTATGACTTCTGATAAACCACTCGTACTCAGATACAGCTTAAGTTAAAATTATTAAATTAAGTAAGGTTACCAAACAGTTCGTATCCAACCATATGACTCATACCACCATGTCATACCCATTCCAATAACGAAAATCTATTCCAGCAACCAACACAAGCTAGCATACGATTGGACCACACTATTCATACCCCAATATACGTGAAACACCCTAGTTACTGTACCTTAGAAAATATAATGTAAATCTAATCTCTAAATCTAATACAACTCATGGATACCAGCCTTATGTTGGGGTACGAATGTTATGATCCAATTGTATACTGACCAGTGTTGGTTGGTGGGATGGATTTTGGTTACTGGGATGGATATGACATAGGGTATGAGTCGTATTGGTGGTTATAGATTGTTTGGTTCTTTAACTTAATCTTAGATTTAGTTTCTTAGGTTGGATCTGAGTACGAGGGGCTCACTAGGTGTTGGAAGACAGGGTACGAGTTGCACACAGGACATATATTATGGATAGCTTCTAAATATTTCTTGGGTGTAAATATTCCATGGGTACGAATGAAGGGTATGAATTATATACTATCAATATGACTTGGTCAGATGAGTCATATGCTTGATAATGTTTGATCCAAGTGTTTAGGCTAGGATACGAGTAGAGTATAAAATTGTATTGAAGCGTATGACTCATATGGGTTAGTCGTATCCCTGTTATAGGACATTGGTACAACTTAAGTCGGGGTATTCTGGACAATTCTCCACTTATCCAAATTGGGTCCCATGACTTCTAACCTATTTTGGAGGTTATTTACCCTATTATTCCATTCATTTACACTTAGAAACTTTTGAAAAACACTCCATAATTCTCTGAAGAGCTTTTGGCAAAGTGAACCTAGGATTTCAACAAAAGGATCAATTTAGGGCTTGTCTTGGTGATTTATTTTCCTCATCATTTTGTTTTAAGGCACGTTCTCTCCCCTCATTTTTAATCCTAACTAAAGGCATACTTTTTATAAATGTTTTCATGATTTCATTAATCGTATACTTTTTGTTTTAAAAAATCATTTAGGGGTTTTAATAAGAAATTGTTGGTTAAGGTTTTCTATGGTTTAAATTATGTTTTGATGTGAATTAATGGTCGTTTAGGATAATTGGATTGAATGGAAAAGGTTTAATGGTAATTGGAATCGATTTTATCATATTATGCGCCCAATATGTTTGTCAAAATGCTTATAAATATATGTTCATTTTATGCCCTACTTTTAATAGAACTCTTGAATTTTTTAAAACTTGGTAAAGGAATTATGCATGGTTTAAATGACTTAGAATGGTAAAAGTATAAATGGTTATGCTTTTGAGAAACATGGAAGTCCTCCAAGAGGCTTAATATTGTCAATTGAATTGCATTTGAAAGTCCCCTTAAATTGAAAAATGGTTTGCGATGGATGATACTTGAAAGTAAGGGTTGGTATTATGATACCAATATCAATGGTCTTGGTTAATAAATGGATAATAGTTTGGTTATTTGGAAATTTGTTTTGATTGAACAATAATTGTGGAAGATGTAGCTAATCCATAGAAGATGGAGGTCCCAGGAAGATCGAAATTGGAAACTCCTATATGCTGATATGAGGTTGGTCTTGGTGACCATGTGTATGATGTCACACTATACTTTGGAGATTTACTATAAGGGATAGTTCCCTAGTCATACGGTAGCACGCACTGGGCCCTTTTAGTAGGGCGACCTGAACCCATATAGCTCGTTGGTGGTTTAGGATTGTAAATCTACACAACCCAGGTAAAGGTTTTAAAGGCATGCTAAACTCGATCTATTTTTTCCGACATAGTTTTGTATATGTATAATTGTGTGCATATGGATGGTTTTACTTTGTATTATAAATGTCATTATTTTATCCTTACCTTGAGATCGTGATAGTGGTCATTTACTAACCCCGTATACTAGCAGCTAAATACCCATGCTATGCAGAAATTGACCATTCTACTCCTCCTACATAGTTATTGACTCGGGATTAGAACTTTGACTGAAGTGGTAAGCTTCCATACATTTTAAAGGCTCAAATTCATGCTATGGATATTCCTAAGCATTTTGGTTTTATTTTGGATATTTTTTTTCTATGGTTTGGTGCATGTCCCAACTGGATTTCGTTACTCATTTGGTTAGAGGCTTTGTCGTGCTTCTATGGGTTTGAATGGGCGATATCTGAATTGGTGTCAACCTGGGCATTCGAATTAACTAAGGTGATAACATCATTGTATTATATTGTGTTGGTTGTTCCATCGTATTTAATTTAAGGGTAAATGTAAGGGTATTTGAAATTCCCCTTAAACCTATAAATAGTTAGTTATGGATGATAATTGCAAGTAAGGGTTGGTATGATGATACCACTATAAAAGGCCTTGGTTAATGAATGGATAATGGTTTGGTTATTTGGAAATTGATTTTAATTGGGAAATATTGGAGGGAGATGTAGCTAAGCCATAGGAGGTGGAGTTCCTGGCTGCACCAAAAATGGAAGCTCATATTTGCCAATATAAGGTTGTTCTTTGTAACCGTGTGCATGATGTGACACTATATTTGGGGGATGTACTAGTCATCCAGAGGGATACTTCCCTGGTTATGCGGCTACACGTAGTGGGGCCCTTTTAATAGGGAGTGCTGAACCCATATAACCCGTAAAATGATACAGCAACACAACCAAGGTAATGGTTGTAAAGGCATGCTAAACATGGTCTATTTTCCTAGCATGGTTATATATATGTGTGTATGATTGTGTGCATATGGATGGCTTACTTGGTTTGATAAATGGCACTATTTTATCCTTACCCTGAGATCATGCTAGTGGTCACTCTCTAACCCCGTCTACTGGCGGTTGTATACCTATCCTATGTAGGAATCAACCGTTCTACTCATCCTACATAGTGATTGACTATAAATCAGCATTTTGAATGAAGTGGTGAGCTTCCATCCTTTCGATAGTCTCCATTTCATGTTATGGATATTCCTAGACATTTTTGTTTAATTTTGGATATTGGTTTTTGCTATGGTTGGAGGCAAGTCCCAACCTGATTTCATCACTCATTTGGTTAGAGGCTTTGTGGTACTTCTATGGGTTGGAATGGGCGAGATTAGTATGTGTGTTGTCTTTGGAATTTGAATAAGCTAAAGGGGTGACATCATTGGACGATATTGTTGGTTGTTCCATCCTTTTTCCTTTTGGGATAAATTATATTATATTTTTGAACTTATTTTGTTATGGTCTAGTTTATGGCCCTTGTTTTGGTATGGTATGGTATGGTTGGATTATTGATATGGGATTGTTGTACTTGGTTGGGTCTGTCACGGTTGAAATCTTATCCTAGACTCTTTGTGTTAGCTATTACACAATTTTGTTACATTCTTGGAATTCAGCCAACTCAGGAAAGGCAGCTGCAGGTTAGGTTAGGTAATGGGGGTGGTCTCCAATCTTTGATGGACGTAGGACCCTATTAAGACAAGGCCCCATGGTGGGTCATGTCAATATGTCTTGTACCCCTAAGTGGTATTTGGTTTAGAGACAAGATATCTTGGAAATTTTCTAAGGTCCAGATACCAGGGTGTTTTAAAATGTGTCCCCTCGTCACTAATAATAGCTCGTGGCATACCAAATTAAGAGAAGATATTCTTTCTCATGAATACAGTGGACCTTCTTTCTTTATTTTTAGGAAGTCCAATGCTTCCACCAACTTCAAAACATAATCAACTGCTACAAGTATATACTTCATGCCACACGAACTTACGAAAGGTCATATGAAATCTATGCCCAATACATCAAACACTTCCAATTCTAAAATAAGAGTCATAGGTAGTTTATGTCTTCTAGAAATCCTAACTTGTCGTTGGCATTGATCACAAGAAGAAGAGTATTCATGCGCATCACTCTATATGGTTGGACAAAAGTAACTACATTGCAGTATTTTATGAGCTATTTGGGCCCCTCCAAGATGGACCCCAACTGGCGATGAGTGAAAACCTTCAAATATGCTCATCAGCACTACCTTGGGTAAACACCTACAAAAGTTTCCATCTGCAAAAATTTAAAATAAGTAAGGTTCATCCAAGAAAACTTTCTTTACCTCATGCATGAACTTAGTACTTTGCTATTATGAAAGATCTTCTGTGACTAAATCACTTGCTAAGTAGTTTACATAGTCTACAAACCATGGTATTAGATCTTGGGAAACTACCAATATATGTTCATCTGCAAAGCTGCCTTCATTGTCCAACCCATTAGCAACCTTCCACAGAGCTTCTTTCTCCTATCTAAACAAGTGATCTGCAACTTAATTTTTGACCGTTTTGTTCCCTTCACCTCAAAATCAAATTCTTGCAATAATAGCACCCACCGAATAAGCCTAGCCTTTGCATCTTACTTAGCCATTACGTATCCCAATGCTTCATGTTAGTGTTCACAATAACTTTTTTACAAATCAAGTAAGATCTAAACTTTTCAAAGGTAAAAACCAATAACAATAACTCTTGCTCTGTGATGGTACAATTATTTTGAGAAGGATTTAGTTCCTTACTAACATAATAAATATGATGAAGGACATTTTCTTTCCATTTTCCTAGTACATGCCCTATGGCCAAAGTGCTAGCATCATACATAATCTCGAAAGGTGAGGACTAATTAGGAGACATAATGATTGGAGTAGACACCAACTTCTATTTTAGGATTTCAAAAGCCTTCTTACATGAATCATAAGAATTTAAATTTACCTCCTTCTAAAGAAGTTTTCAAATAGTATTATCAATCTTCGAGAGGTCCTTGAAAAATCGCTGATAAAAACCTACATGGCCTAGAAAACTTCAAATTCCTTGCACAGAAATTGGGTAAGGTAATTTTTGAATCACCTCAATCTTCGTCAGATAACCCCTCTATGCCTCTTTTATAATTATTGTGTCCAAGCTCAATTCCTTCCTTAACCATAAAATACCTCATTTCCCAATTAAGTACCAAGTTGCATTCTTCACACCTTTGTAGAGCCTTATACAAGTGCATGAGACAGTCGTTAGAAATGTCACCAATAATAAAAAAATTATCCATAAAAACATCAATGGTGTCTTCGACCATATAAGAGAAAATAGATACCCTACTTCTCTAAAATATGGTTTGGGTATTGCATATCTCGAATGGCATCCGTTTGAATGTGATGGTCCCATAAGGACATGTAAAAGTCATCTCTTCTTGGTTGTCTAGTGCAATGGTGTTCTGATTGTAGTAGACTACCCATCAGGAAAATAGTACCATCCTCTTCTTGCTAACCTATCTAACATCTGATCCGTAAAAGGCATTGGAAAATGGTCCTTCTGAGTCCATTTATTCAATTTTCTATAATCCACGTACACTCTTCATCCAGTGACTATCCTTATAGGCACTAGCTCATTTTTCTAGTTAGGCACAACAATTATTCCAACTTTTTTTGGAACACATTGTACCAGACTGACCCCTTTGCAATCATCAATGAGAAATACCACACCAACATCCAACCACTTGATGATAGCTTTCTTAACTACTTCCTGCATAGGAGGATTAATTCAACGCTGATGTTAAATAGATGGAACACAATATGGCTCAAGTTGTATTTTGTGAGCACACAAACCAGGTGGAATACCCACATTATCTGCAATAGACCATCTAATGCCCCTTTTGAAATTTTGTAAAACAAACAGTAATGCTTCTACCTATGACTTTCTTAGATCAGCTATAATAATAACTGGTGAAGTGTTGTTGGACCACAATAATGCATATCTTAAGTTAGATAGGAGGGACTTCAACTATAATATGGGTGGTTCCCTAATGGATAGGCGAGCTCTTGGAGTAGTTCTATCCTTTAAGTCTAAGTCTAAGATTACAAAATTATAAGAACCACTCCCATACATCACACTTACTAAATCCTCAATCTCCTCGATACCATCAGAATCAATATTCATGATCACAGCTGCAAGTGCTTCAAATTCTAGTTTCTCTTCAATCGGAACCATCAGATAAAAAAAATCATCCCACTAAGTAACTGCATCAACATCATGGAATGAATCCATCTCCTCATCATATATATAAATCACAGATATTACTCTTAATTCGTAAGGCTCCTTTATAGATTTGCATAAGTTGAATGTCACTTGTTCATCATTGAGTCTTGGTATCAGATGTCCTTTTTACAAATAAATCAACATCCTACCTGTAGCCATATATGGTCTTCCATAAATAATTATTACTTGAAAGTCCACTTCACAATCTAACATAACAAAATTAGCAGAAAATTTAAAAGAAGTCTCTTTTACCAAAACATCATAAAGGATACCAACAAGCTTCTTCACTATTCTGTACGCATCACTAGTCTCATGGTAATTGGTTTTGGAGATACCAACCCCAACTACTTCAATAAGTCAAAGCGAACGAGGTTCATGCTAGCCTCCAAATCACATAATGCCTTAGTGTATTTAAAATACCTAATAGTGCAAGGTATTGTGAAAGCGTTAGGATAATTCTTCTTCTGTACCAAAGATTTAGTAACTACAACACTGTAATGAAAAATGTTATTGACTAGATCATAACTAATTGACCTATTCTTTGTGATCAGATCCTTCATGAATTTTGCGTATCCAGGCATTTGCACCAATTCCTCTACCAGCAGTATGTTGACTAAAAGTTTTTTTAGTATAGATAAAAACTTTTGGTATATACCATTTTCTTGTTTCTTTTTGAAACTTTGTGGATAATAAGGAAGAGGTTTTGGAATGGGATTTAGCACAAACTCTGTAGCCTTCTCTTCTCTTTTATCTTGCTTTCTACTTCTCCCTACATCACCCGACTCATCATCATTCTTATGCTCATCAATAGTGGCTACATGTGGATCTATAGTGACTTTACCACTCCAAGTTATAATGGAATGGAATTGACAATAATTTATGGGATTTACTATTCTATTGCTCGGAAGAGTGCCAGTCTATCTCCGATTTACTATGGCTGACATGTGACCAAATTGTTTTTCCAACTATTTGATTGTTGTAGCATATGACTCAACTTCCTAGTTTAAACCTAACAAATCATCATTGATATCCTTCAGGCTGTTCAATTAACTTTTTTGTCCATTGACTAGCTTAGACAAAAGAGCCTCCATTCTAGACTCCAGATCTTGGCTACCTGGTGGAATATACTTGTCACTCTTCTCCTTATAGTCATCCTTATACCACCAATCACCATCTCTATCTTGACTTTTATCTCTACATCTATAATTATAATAGTTTCAACCTTGATTTCCATTCCCTTGGGCTCAAAAATCTTCCAATCTACGATAAAGATACTTCCCCTCTTCTTTAGATTCAATCTCCAATGGTTGAAATTAGACCTCTGTGTCGCAACTACATTCACCTTCTCAGCACTCATTGATGCTAATTTCTTTGTAAGCAACCCAATGTCTGTATAAAGCTATGCTACCTTATTATTTGCTGCTCTATAAGTATTTGTTGATCCAATAGTATATATACCACCACCATATTTTGAATCTCTAGTGTGCTATCCCCTATTGGTCACAATGATATCATCTATCATTTCCTGCACTGCATCCCAATGAAGATGCATAAATGCTTCTTCTTAAATAGTATATACTCTAGCTCTTGAACTATTATTTATTGATCTATTGATGATTTCTGGTAAGTTAGATCCTCTGATTCTGTGATGGGGTACCATGCTCATCTTCTTCTCGAATCAAACCATGCATCGGACATAGACTCTGCAGGTAGTTGTCTGAAAATATAAATTTCATTCTTTTACTACGCATCTATGTAGGAGGGAAAATCTTCTTAGAAACAGTTTCTTCAAGTCATTCCAAGTAGTGATTGATCATCTTTGAAGTTCCCCTAACCATAGTAATGATTCTTCTGTCAAAGAAAATATGAACAACCGTAATCTTAATGCTTCCTAATCAACCCTTGGAATAGTAAAAAATGTGCAGATCTTGAGAAAATTTGCATGGTGTATGCTTGTGTCATCCTTAGCTGCACCAACCAATACACCCTTCAGATTCAAAATTGGATCATAGCACTACTTATACAAAACATCAAATTAGGGGCTAAAAGGGAGGAATAATGGCTCCAAACTCAAGTGGAACAATATCACCTAGATCTTTATCCTCTTCTATATGGGTTGAAGTGTTGATATCCCTGAATAAATGGAGCTCTTTCTCTCTGAACTCATCAATCAACACCCTGTCTAGATTTGACTAGTCCACCATGCTGAGCAAACTCCACCTCTGGAGCAAGTTTGGCCCCGTGGGCTTCTCAATAATCTCGCTCCAATAGTTATTGTGTCTAAAAGTATACAATCTTTTGTGGATCTAGTAGAACACGTGGGTGTACCACATTAATATCCACAAGTTGCGGATCTTGAACAACTTCACAAACTTGTCCTGACATCCTTCTCAGTTTTTGAAGGATTCTCTCTAGTTATGGATGAAAAAGGAGCAAGGGATTATCTCTATGACTAGTACTTGGCATACACCATAGTATGAAAAAGAAAAAAAAAACTTAAAAACCCGTGAACTTCAAAAATTCAATTCACTACTCAAACCACCTTCATAGGCAAAATAAAAAAAAATTGATGTCTCCCAAAACTACACTCCAATGCGAAGTTTAATGAAGTCGATTAAAAATATAATAACCAAAATAGGTTGGGGTCGATCCCCCAGGGAAAATGTGAGATGTTACTTGAATTTGATGTAATCGAAGGGCAGTACAAGAAATTAAATGGGTTGATTTTAGTGTCAATTATAAGTAGTAACAAAATCTTGAGTGCTTTTGAGTTGTAGACAATATAAGACGAACACTAGGCTTGTGTTCCCTTGGCTTCTAAACTTTGTAAATTCTTTTTGATCAATATAACTATTATGTTGTTCTACATGAAAAGTCTACAATATAAGTATTATCAGCTGCCTTGTGGGAGTGAAGATAAATCTCATACTTTACTGGTAAAGTGGCAGGGCGTCAAATTTTTTCTCTTTGCTACGACCTCAGTTCACATCACCTTTTCGTATCTGGTGATTAGATAAGATGTTGGGGACTAAAAGTTACTGGTAAATCCCAAATCACTATCTTAACTTCTTTTCCCAATCACAAACTCTCTTGTGAGGATGGATGCGAACACAGGATACCTCAAGATACTGTAGCTACTTGAGATTAATTATCGTGAAGAAGATTAAGATATATGTAGATACCCTAGAATAAATGAATATCACACTTCCTCTACATAGCTAATCTGCCAGGGTTCCCACAACCCTAGTCAAGGAGATTAGCCGCTAATTTTTGTGCAAGAAAACATGTTTATTAATGAAGAACACATAAATTCAATTGAACAAGAAAAGGATGATTAAACTGCAAAGTCTTTAATTGAATAAAAACCCAAAATCTTAAAAGCAATTGTAAAAGTATTGTAAAGTATTGTAATAATATGTAAAAGAGAGTAAAATAATGTAACCTAATAAAAGATAAACCATAGGGAATTTATAGTATTTCAAAATAAGATTAAAGTACTAGAAAAAATAGGAAAGGTAACGTTATGTCGGCACTCAGTACGACTCGGTCTCCAGTCGTATCGGTATTATACGAGTCATACCCTTTCTTCTTATATCCATTCCAGTATCTAATCTCCTAAGGATTTATATTTTTTCTTCTTACGACTTTCGCTTACGAGTCATACCTTAGTGTTTGAATCATGTCCTTTATCGTATCCACCTAGTATTTTAGTCTTTCAAAGTTGTGAACATTATTTTGAATACGACTTCCCTATATGAGTTGTACTCAAACTTCTTACTCATATAATTATGAGTCTAGAACTTTTGGGGAGTAGCTTATATTTTTTTATGCTTACGTCTTCTCTTTATGACTCGTGCCCTAGATTATGACTTGGATACTAGTGTCATATATTCTTCATACTTAGCTTTATAGTTTTGTTCTTGGTTCTGTTGTGCATACGATTCAGCATATTAGTCGTATTAGATGATTACAACTTAAAAGATGACTCTTATCCTGATCAGAGTTGGTCTTTTTAAGGTTAGTTTCCTTTATTTTCTTTCCAAAACCATTGTAGATCAATTTTACCTTAATTATACACGAAAGTGCATCATATCTAACAAAATATCCTAAGTTCATGCATAAAGTCTTAGTTTTAAGCATTGAAAGTGTCGTGTTTCCACTCCATATCACCTTTCCGCATTGAAAGACATCTGAATAGGATTGAAATATGCTAACTTGGTCGACCAATCTACAATTACCTAAATTCCATCAGAACCACAGGAAGTACGAGGCAAACCACTAACAAAATAGATGGTGATCCACTCCCATTTAAACTTAAGAATGGGAAATCTCTTAATCAATCCAGTTGGTTGCTTATGCTCGTCCTTTAACTCCTAAAAACAAAGGAAATCAGCTACAAATTCCACTATATCTTACTCCATGCCACTCACCCAGTAATGTTGTCTCATGTCCCTATACATCTTTGCGGTGCCCAGATGAATAGAATATCTAAAGTTGTGATCCTTGTGCAGAATCAGTTGTATCAAGTCATCAATCCTCGGTCCACATATACCTCTATCAAATATTAAAACTCCCCTAGAATATATGGTGATCCTCTCAGACTCATCTCTCAACACTTGATCACAAAAGAAGCAAAGCTTATTATCCTCCAACTGACGATCCAAAGTCTACTAAAAAAGAAAAGACCTCACCTCAATGCTAGAAAGAACTTCCTATTGTTTGAAATATCAAGAAGAACTATCAGGTTGGCTAACGACTAAAAGTCCCCTGCCAATGACCTTTGAAATACTGAAATACTAACAAAAATTCCTATACGCATGGCCTTCTAACTCAAGGCATTTGCTACCATATTCAACTTGATCGAATGATACAAGATAGTTATATTATAATCCTTAAGGAACTCCATCCATATACACTACCTACCATTAAGATCTCTCTAGGTCACAAATTTCTTACCACTTCGATGATCGGTGAAAACTCCACAAAGCACGCCATAGAGATAATGTCTCAAAAGCTTAAGCATAAATAATATCGCCACCAACTCTAAATCATGAGTGGGGTATTTTCTATTGTGAACATTAAGTGGTATTGAAGCATAAGAAATAACATGATTTCCTTGCATCAAAACATAACATAAACGATTGCTAGAAGCATTACAATACATGGTGAATCCCCCACCCTCTACAAAAAGAACTAGAATATTAGCTAATATTTGGAAATCCTTGAGCTTTCTAATGCTCAATTCAAAATCCTTGGTCTATCGAAAAGGAACCTCTATTTAGGTAAATCTGGTCATAGGCACTAAAATAGAAGAAAAACTATCCAGAATTGTCTCTATTAACTGGCCAAACTAATAAAGCTATGAACCTAAGTTTGAGATATAGGTCTAGTAGAATCATGAATCACCTTAATCTTAGATATATCTAACATAACACAAACCTTAGACACCACATGTCCAAGAAATATCAATGACTTAAGCAAAAACTCACATTCGGAAAACTTGATGAAAAGTCAAAGTCTGGAGTACGATCCACAAATATTGTGCATGCTCCTCTTTATTCCTCAAATCCACAAGGATCATTGATGAACAAAATTATGAATTAATTTAAATAAGGTCTAAAAACACTGTTCATCGAATCCATTAATGCGGTTAGGTCATTAGTCAATCCAAATGACATCACTAAGAACTCATAATTACAGTAACATGTCCTAAAAGTTGTCTTTGGGATATCCTCATCCCGATCCTCAACTAATGGTAACCAGATCTCAAATCAATCTTAGATAACATTGTCGCACCCTAAAGATAGTAGAACAAATCATCAATGTAAGTCATAGGATAAAGATTCTACATTGTCAAATTATTGAGATTCTTAAAATCAATACACATATGCATGGAGCCATCTTTCTTATTCACAAACAACACAGGATCTCCAAAAGGATACACACTTGGTCTAATAAAACCCTTACCTAGAATATGCTAGTGCTTATAATTCACCTCCTTAAGCTCGGTAAGAGCCATATAGTAAGGTTCCATACAAATAGGTCAAGTGCCAGGATTGAGATTAATGGCAAACTCAATCTCACGCGGATGGGAATACCCGACAAGTCAATAAGGAAAACTTTAGGAAATTCAAAAACTATAGGAATAAAGTTAAGTGACGGAATCTCTACACTAGTATCACAAATATAAGCAAGTTAAGACTCCCAACCCCTTAAAATAAATCTTATAGCATGAACAAGAGAAATAATCTCTATCGGATCATGGCTAACCGCTCTGTGCCACACCACTAGGGGTAAATTGGGCATGGCTAAAGTAATTATCTTGGCTAAATAATGCATGACCGCATGATACTGGGATAACCAGTCCATGCCTAGAATTACATCAAAATACCCCATATCCAAAATAATAAGATCAACATGAGTATTAGCCTATCTAAATGTTATAACACAAGATTTGAACAACATATCTACAAATAAAGGATCACCCATACGAGTATATACACAAATGGTCACAAATAATAAATTCCAAGAAAACTCTAACGGTGGATCATTTTAAGAAAATACATAAGAATAAGTGGATACCGGATAAAATAATGTAAGGGTTGACTGTTGGAACACAAAAATTATACAAAAAATACCAACATCTAAAGACTCAACCTCAGGTCTAGCAGGTACTGCATATAACTGACCAGACCAGCCACCTGGTTAATCTCTTAACTCACCTTTTATTCAGCCTGCCTAAGAACCTTCTCGAGTATCCTAGAAACCACCCCTATGACCTTGAAAACCACCTCTAGCTGAGGGATGAACTATGCAAATAGGGGGAACACTCTGAGATGAAGAAATAATTACTCCATTAATAGGGAAATCTTACAAATAGTGACCAGTAGCTCCACAACTGTAACATGTACCATGAGTTGAACTAGAATGAACAAATCCAGCTAATTCAAAATAACCACCGCCTATAGAATGAAAAAAACATAAACCTCTCAAAAAATGACCACTACCCTGAACAGGGCAATCACTAGCACTAGACGTTTCTCTGCTAGTAATCTGAAGTGTTGCCTAAGCAGGTCAACTGAGCAGACTTTGAGACAGATGGGATGGACGTGGAGGACATCTACTATGAAAAAAAATATATCAGAATTGAAAACTACTAAAGATCCTAATAAAATTGGCTTGATGTCTAAGAATCTTATCGCTACCCATACGTGCCTCACGATGCATCTCCTACATCACTTGACCATGATTAGAAACCTCACCAAAATACCTACCTACAAAAACTAAATTTTAAGGAGACATACAAAGGGAAATTATAAATACATGAACAATGTAACAAACCTTGTCCTACTCAATAGATAGAATGGAAGTAGCATGCCAATCCATCTTGTAAAATGAAGCCTCATACTCTAACCTGTCATAGACCCTTTATCTAATCTAGAGAAATGACCCCCCAAATAATCCCTAAGGTTGTGAGGCATGTACTTCTCAATGAAAATATCATAGAACTGAGCCCATGTCTAGAGGGAAGATTCAGATAGCCTTGAATCAAGATGGCCTCTCTACCGATGTCTAGCTGTGAAGTCCAACTAAAAGGTAGTGAAATCCATACCATGTATCTCAACTAGACCTAAATTGTGAAGCCTATCATCACAAGTAATCAAAAACTCGTATGTATCATCTCCCAGAGTACCAAAAATTCTAGGTTATCTAATCTTAAGAATCTACCTATAACCCTTCGAGCCTGGTCCTCGAAACGCTACATGGTGCTTATGACCCAAAAGGTCCACAATCTAACCCATGGATGATTTTTGTACCTGTACACTACATAATATGACATAATAATGCAAAAACACATACTGAAAGACCATAAGGTTCAATATTTAACATGATCTGAATGATATAACATCTATGTGGGGTAATAGAATTCCTAAAACAAAACTTAACGTAACGAAGTCTAAAAGATGATAGTCTAGAAAGCCTTTAACTGACTGAACTGTCTGAGTAAGGAGTTTATGGGACAAGACCCCAACTAACTCCAACTAATAAACTGATAAATGAGATAATATGGAAATAATCATGTCCTCAAAAGATAAGGACTCACTTCTAACTCTATCTGTAGATATCTGGAATCTACTATTACTCTGGAGCTCTGTCTCTGAACCTATGGTATAAGACACCATAGAGCAAATGCGTCAGTACTTTGAATATACTAGTATGCATGTGAGGTAGGCTGAATGCATGGGGTTCATATGTATGAACAATAATAATAACTGACAAACTATCATGAGAGTGAGAATACATGCATGAGACATTAGAACTAACACTAATACTATGCTAACATGGTTATTGAATCTGAGTATAACTGATAACATGAGCGGCTGTATCTGACAGTCCTGATTCTGTATAGGAAAAACTGACATCTAAATATATCTTATACTATCCCCAACACAACACATCACAATACCTATAAACACATCATTGCCAACAAGCAATAGATGTGAAATCAAACAAATGAAATTGAGAAAAAATGAAATTTAAATCAAACAAGCAATAGAAATGTAATTGACAATAGACCAAATTGAGAATGGACAAAGATTAGGGAACTACAAAAACAAAATTTAAGAGAAATCATATCTGATCAACTATTGTAGAAGCTGCATAACTTAAAAAACAATGATTTTATGGTAAAGACAATGGGAAAGCACTTCTACGTAATGAAATTATAAAGAGATTGATGCTACAGTGCGGTTGATGTTGTCTTTACTTGAGCGTAATCTCTGGCCAGACATCATTACTAAAGAGATTTCTGAAACAATAATTGAGAGATTTTTGAAATGACAGTGCAATAATAATTAGGGAAAATATTGAATATGAAAGTTTTCGCTGAGTTTCATTTTAATTAATTTTTAGAAAATGTAAAAAAATTGGTGCTTATGTTTTATTTTAGTAGGAAAAACATACAAAATGTTATTTATTAAAATATTTAGTTTCCTGCCCAAGGTCTATTATTAATAAGGACCACTTAAATAAAAATTAAGACCATATTTTATACCTTCACAAAAAGATGTACAACTAAGGACTGGAATATAATCTAGTCTCAATTGATATACTTTTAGAGACGAAATTACTAACTCGTCCCTAAATGTTGGTCTTAAATAGACCTTTTTATTGTAGTGAACATACCCAGTATTGAGGTCAACCATTCCAAGTATATACCTCGATCAATGTTGGACAAGATCAAGCATACTAACTTCTAAGTTCTAACTCAAAAAAAAAAACAAATTGTCCACTTTGCAGAACCAACATATCATCAAATAAATTCCATATTAGCTCCACCACTTGAGATATTCTGAATGACAACTTCACAGACTGAAATGAATATTATATAGTCATAGAAATAGTAGGAAATAGTCCAAATCTTGTATAGTATTTATGGTTGAAGATAGCTGGTTGGGCTAATGTGAAACTTTGACCAAATCTATATACATATCCATGGAACTAAAATGGTAAATATATGTACATATGGGGTTCACAAGTTAATATTATCATGTCAAGAAGGTGATATTCATTCTCCCAATTGTCAGAATAATTATCTCACCTTCCATGCAGATTATATTCAGTTATATTCTCTCGTCAATGCATGTGGGGTATTACAATTAACTGTAAAGGTGAGCATTGTTTGTTTTATTCACCACCCCATTATCCAATAACTTTCCTTATTTTAGCTATCATGAGTGCGGCAGCTAGAACATTTGGTCTCCAAACTAGTATACTATGAACTGGGGAAAAAAACAAGATTGAGTACCTGTACCAGTTTTCGTCCGTGAGATTTTTAGAGCCAGTATGAGTTTCCCAGTATGCATCTAATTGATTTGGATGGTGTTTCTTATGGTATATCATTCATTTTATGTATAACTTGTTGAAATAACAGAGGGTGCATCAACCAACATCTATAACTATTACTTCACTTGTTCAACTATTATGTTAAACATATTAATCACATACTTTATTATTTCCTCGTATTCATGTTAGTTATAGGAATATATCTAATTTAATATGGAAATGGTATACTATCAAGGCATACCAATGATAAACATTAAACTAACAGGAGCGGGGTTCAATTTTCCTAAAATTTAAATTCACATTTCTATGAAAGATTGAAATACATAGAACTAACACAGACAGGTTACACATACATATATGTACATAATTGTCAAGTCTAAAGTACCCCACCAGCCCCAAAGTTGTGCTTAAAAATAAAAAAACAAAGGGTTTGAGGGCGGTAAAGAGCTATTTTATCATAAGAGCTTGATCACTATTTGACTCTAAATTCATGATATAATCCATGCACATTGTACAAAGCACACCTCAGCTTCCAAAGTAAATATCTAAAAGAATTCAATCAATTCCAGGTCGACCACTTAATTAAACAGTTAACTGGATATTATCTAACTTAGACACAGAATATTTGGTCACAATATTATTTGAAGACCGATGTACTATATTTACATTACTTTGATCAGCCCGAGATTCTTATGTATAGAATGTATTACTGTATTATAAACAAGACGGTACAATATACCTCTATACAAAAGTACTTGAAATCGTTGATTAAGTGGATAAACCTTTACTACTCTATTGGCATTTTTGTTAACTCTATTACCTCATACAACACAAAATTCTCGGACAAGTCCTCCATGTAGAGATAATTGACCATCAAATATTTTACCTTAACATACATCACAAAGCAAATTCAAACAGCTACGAAGTATGTTGTAGCATAACCACAAATTAACATAAGTGTTATATTATCATTAGTGCTTTTGGCAAAAGACACAGTTAGGGAATTCTTAAGCTAAACAAGAAAATCTAGTTGAAAAAGTGGAATTTAATTGCTTAAGAAATATCATGGAAAATATATCAGATGAAAGAAAAAGAAATATGTATTTAATTAAGAAAAATTTAAAGTTCCTCCACTAGACAAAAAATCTTAATTAAGAACTTTAAACTTAGATTCCTGCATTTGCACTTCATTGACATGGTTTTTACTTCTTATATGTTATTTGACGCAAGTACTAATTAATTTTACTGGAAAAAGAGAAATATAATTATTTTACTTATATCAGTTATATTAGTCTGGTGCAAAGCTTAATTTGACGTAAGTACTAATTAATTTTACTGGAAAAACAGAAATATAATTGCTTTGCACACTTCAATTAAGCTTTGCACCAGACTGATATAACTTTTGTGCACCATTGGTTTTTGATAACAATAACTAGTAGATTTTTTGGGGGGGACACATATCAATGACTAGTAGTTTATAGCGAACTTAATATTCAATAAAAACTTAAGGAAAGTACAAAATTCATAGAAGATACATAACAAGAGTCAGCTTGATGATTAGAGAAGCTAGGGACTGGGTTTTGTAATGAACTGTTGTACCCTATTACTTACTGTTTAACAATTAGTATGATGGATGTACCCTTGTATTATGAATACAGGTCATAGTTACTTATCCAAAAGTGCTGAATATACAATGGGGTTGGTTGAGTACTAACAAGATAGAGCACACACGATGGAAGGATATTATATAGAGATATATATAAACAAACATCACAGAAGGTTAATATTCAACTGACATCAATACCCATTTGACATATTCTAGCATTACAAAAACATCCAATGTAAAAACTGATTATCCTATTCATTCATCTATTTGAACAAATAATATATCTTATTCTCTTTTTATATGCTTGAGGAGAGAGATTAAGAAAAATTTCAATTAATGAAATCATTATTCAAGCCTTTGATACACAATGAAAAGGACCTAAGAAAAAAATCAGTCATCTATTACATATTATCATTAAAAGCACTCACGGATGCGATTTCCAAAAACATTGATCCCCCTCTCCAGAGATATATCCTTATGTACACTTGATTACTCCCTAAGTTCTAAAAGTAATATATGGTTCTTCACACAAAGGGATCTTTGTTATTACAACTGATACACTCCAAATGCCTTTTCCTCCACCAATAGATATGAATAGAACAACACTTACAAACATCTAGATACTTTTTTATTCTTTAAAATAAAGATGCCGCTCTAAAATAGATCTTCAACAACAAAAGCTTGTATTCTCATTCTACTGCATTGCAAAAGTCTCAATGACCTCCACAACCAGCACATCACTGGGAGATATATAGAACCTTAAGGTACTACCAAAATATAAGAAACATGTATAAGATCGAATTACCATGTAAAGAAGATCGATAGTAGGTCCAACACACACACACACACATTCAGTCCACATAAACAAAATACACTTGAGGAAGGTTAATTATTTCCGACCCAACCCAACACACACACACACTAAGTCAACAAGAACAAAATATAATTTAGAAAGGTTGATTCATTCCAACCCAACCCAATACACGCACACACATATCGTGAACAAGAAAAAAATACACTTGAGGAAGGTTGATTTTTGGAACCAGCCCAATACACACACACACACTCAATTAATAAGAAAAAAATACACTTTAGAAAGATTATTTTTTTCCAACACACACACATACACACTCAGTCAACTAGACTAAAATACACTTGAGGAAGGTTGATTCTTTCCGACCAACACAACACACACACACATCCAGTAAGAATAAAATATATGATAGAATAAGCAAACAGAGAGAATGAGATTATAAGATATTGAAAATAAAAGTTACCTATTCTTAAGGGTAGCAGAGGTGTAGCATTGGCATTTGGGTCTTGAGTTGTAGCCTCATCTCTCGGCTATTGAGCAGCCAACAGTAACTTTAATTTGAGTTTTGAACCCTAATTAAAAGAGGCAATGAATTAATTAGGGATATCCTAATTAAATGGCGTCCCTAGACCATGGAAAATTATTTAATTATTTTAATAAAAATAGTCGGTAAATAAGTGTTGGACGAAAAATTCCAGCCTAATACCATTTTTATCTGGTATAAAATATGGGATGGTTATATATCTATTGCCATAGATATCAATTGGGTCGGTTATAATATCTGCTACCATAGATATAACTATTTGGATTGTTTAAGAGATTATGTGATTAATTTTTTAACTGTTATCCTAATAAATTTATTAACAATATGCGATGATTACAACCGTCACCATAACTTATTTATAGAAATGATTATCTAACGATCGCTAATTAATTGTCGCCATAACAATCATTTCTAGTAGTGTTACTAGAATCCATTTATATCATATGATATTATAACAATCTCTTAATTCTCATACTGAGCTAGGATTTCTATTGTTAATCTCACACCCCGATATCATCATATTATAATAAGTATAACATCATATTATATATGTTTATATATTTGTATATATATATATATACAAACTCAAAGCGGTAAGTATATTCCACAATAAACTCATAAATATCACCATTGATATTATCTTCCATATCATCACTGCAATATGATCCATATCATCATCAATATCATAGCCATTCTCCAGGCATATGCAAGGTATAAATAATCAATGTCATCATCAATATCATAGCCATCCTCTAGATTTCTACCAGGTATAAATAATCAATATCATAATCAATATGGCCAATAGCATAATCATTAAAGTATTTAATAACATATGTAATAACTTAGTATATTAAAATGATCAATAATAATAATAAATATAATGTTCTCTAGAATAATCAATAGCATGATTGCTAATATAGTAAATAAGCACGATCTTTAGCATATTCAATAGCATAATTACTTATATAATATATAAGCATCCTCTTTAGCTTAATTCGTAATGTATTCACCAATATAGTCAAAAACTATGATCACTAATATAATCAATAGGT
Source organism: Capsicum pubescens (assembly GCA_030864215.1). Taxonomy (NCBI): domain Eukaryota; kingdom Viridiplantae; phylum Streptophyta; class Magnoliopsida; order Solanales; family Solanaceae; genus Capsicum; species Capsicum pubescens. The sequence goes on along the minus strand of CM061548.1, from coordinate 192,946,469 downwards.
ATTAACAAAGCATAGGCAACAACATTATGTTTATCCTTAGCATAGGTTGTAACCATGTTTATCTTTTTATATGATTCCCAAGTTGGAATATTTTTGTTTTTTTCATGAAACTACATTAGCAAGTGAGTGAAATCCATAAATTGAATTATTTATAAAGTTTTAATTTGATGATTAGGCCTATGCCCTAAGGGTGCATGCAAGGTGTTTGATAAAATGCCTAGGAGGATAGAAATTATGCACTATAGCTTAATTGTGATCCAAAATGACTTCCATTCTATTCTTATGTATTGAAGTTGTTTGTCGGATTGATCATGAGTTAGCCATAAGAAATTATTCTATGTATAAATGCTATCTTATTCACGTACCAAGCTATGATAATCAGATGCCCATGAAATATCTTCAATTATTGTATTATGTATTGTTGATGTTAGTCATGTATTCAAGAATGTCATGCCTTCTCAGTTTCATTCTATCGAGTCCTGGGGGTACTTGACCCAAAAAATATAGTTGTGTGCCTAGAGTCCATGTCATGTTTTCACGATATCCTCAGTCTAACCATGATGCATAGAACTTAGTTATGTGACTCAGAAAAGCTCAGTAATACAGTAATCTCAGTACTATTTCATCAGTCAATGGAACTCAGTTAACTTAGTACAGTTCAGTTCAGTAATCCATGATCAATGTCTATTCAGATAGGAGTAGGAATTAGCACCTAGTAAACTCAAGGATGGGAACACACACTGTTATATGAGGATGTGATTCTTAGAAGTCATCCTTGCATTCCAAAACTAGGTAGCCAGCATAGGTAGAGACATCAATACTGTAAGATGAGGGTTGATGAGGTGGATAAGCACTGTTAGCTGAGGGGCCCATCATTCTCATTTTGGGACACTGTCAGATGAGGGTCACTCACAGCTTGTCCTTACCGGTGGTACGGTATTGACACCCTTCTAATTGGGGTTACATATTAGACCCTAACTCATCTATAATGCATTATTTGGGGCAGTTCGGTTAGATAACTACTTCCTACTATTTCAGTTATAGAATTAGGGTTGTCAGATATTGTCAATCAGTCTCAGTATTAGAACTCAGATAGTTCTATAGAATTTAGGACTTTCAGATATAGTCAACTCACAAAAGTACGGAACTCAGCTAGTTCTGATAGATTCAGGACTATCAGATACAGTCACTCATGTTATCAGTTATATAATCCATCAGAACTTAGTTATCAGTCATGTTAGTTTTTAGTAAATTCATGTTATCATGATCTCAAATATAGTTACTATGTATTTATGCATGTACTCTCACGTTCATATTAGTTAGTTAGCTAGTATTATTCATGCATATGAACCCCATGCATTAAACCTGCCTCACATCCATACAAGTACATTCAAAGTACTGACGTATTTGTGCTATTGTGTCTTATACCATAGGTTCAGAAGCATGAGCTCCAGAGCATTAGTAGCATTCCAATCTCCACAGCCAGAGTTAGCAGTGAGTTCTCATCTTCCGAAGACATGATCAATTCTTTATTATCTCATTAATTATTATATTAGTTTTTTTTAGATGGGGATATGTGCCATCAACTCCTCATTTAGACATTTCAGTCAGTTAGAGTCTTTCCAGACTATTATGTTCAGACTATCATGTTATTTCAGTTTTGTTTTGGGTATTTTATACCCCATTCAGATGTTATATCTTTATCAGTTATGTTATAGTCTTGAACCTTATGGCCTTTTCGTTCATGTTTTCGCAATCATACAGTATATTATATAGTATACTGGTATAGATATTAGTCATGGGTTAGCTTATGGTCCTTCGCGGTCATGAGCATCGTGTAGCATTTAGAGTACCGGATCCGGGGTGTTGCAAACTTTGTATCAGAGCCTAAGGTTCAATAGTGTCCTAGGAAGTCGGAAAGCCACATATAGTATAGTCCTGTGCGTGGGTGTATTGCACGACACATTTATGTATAGGAGGCTCTATGATGTTTTAGGAACAGGTTTCCCTTCTTTTAGCAATTATGTCGTGCCAGTAAGCATAACCTCAAGTAAATCTCTCATTCTAATCCATTTCTCCCTTTATTATATAGAACATGCCTTCTAAAAGAAGAAATGGGAATTAGTCAGCCCCTCAGCCCGAAGAACCTATGGGCGAACATGTTTCTCATGTAGAGTTAAGAGCTGTATTCACTACTCTTGCTCAGTTAGTTGCTTCTCAGAATGAATGACAAACCAATATTCTGGCCATCCCAATAGATAATTCAGCTGCATCCATGATTCGATACTTCACCCAAATAAATCCTCAATCCTTTCTCGGGACTAATTTAGATGAGGACCCTCAGGAATTAATCGATCAGGTTCAGAAGGTTATCGATATCATGGGCGTTACTCCTTGTAAGAGTGTTGAGCAAGCTATATACGAGTTGCAGGATATTTCCCACACTTGTTTAAAACAGTGGATGTCAGATAGGCCAGATGATGCAGGGCCTATTAAGTGGGAAGAGTTTGTCACCGCATTCTTAGAGAGGTTCTTTATCTTAGATCTGAGAGAAGCCAAGGTGTTAGCATTTATTAAACTTAGGCAGGGAAACATTATGGTCAAAGAGTATTCTCTTAAGTTTACTCAATTGGCCAGATATGTCGCTCATGTGGTTGCAGATAGTAGGGCCAAGATGAGTAAGTTTGTTTCAGGGGTGAATGATAGTGTGGTCAATGAGTGAAGGTCTGTGATGTTGAATAGTGACATGACATTAGTCAGGCTTATGACTCATGCTCAACAGATAGATGATAAAAAGGTTAAGATTAGGCAGAAAAAAAATAAGAAAGCAAAGATAGGTAGTTTCAACTTTGTTTAGCCCAAATTAGAAGGAGAAAACCGCTCTCAATTATGTCCTAAGTCATCAGTTCCATATCTTTCTTCATCCAGTGCTCCAGCTCTTAAGTTCAGGGATAGAAATAGATATAGGGCGCCCAGGCTCTAAGTCTTAGGGCAGTGTCAGCAATGCCTGAACTAATCCCCTTTGTCAGACTTGTGGTAAGAACCCCAAGGGTGCTTGCAGAGCTGGTAGCGATGTCTATTTAGGATGTGGCAAGCCAAGACACAAAGTCAGAGATTGTCCCAAGCCAGGTTATTAGGGTCAGCGGAACCATTCCTCATCTCAATCCGATCGCCCAATTCAGCAAGGTTCCACTTCCAGTGCTACTAGTGGGAAACACCCAAATAGAAACTATACTCTCCAACCCTGTTAAGATCAAAAAAATTCTCTTGATGTGGTTACTGGTACGTTATTGATGTTTCATGAGCATTGTTACTCTTTGCTAGACCCAGGAGCTTTTTTGTCTTTTGTTACTCCTTATATAGTAGTTGATTTCAGAGTCTGTCCAGAAATTCTAGTAGAGCCCTTCTCAGTCGCTACCCCAGTAGGTAAAACCATCATAGCCGGGTGGGTATACAGGAACTACCCGATTATGATATTTTAGAAAGTCACTTCAACATACATAGTCGAATTAGAGATGACTTATTTTGATGTCATTCTCTGTATGGATTGGCTTCATTCCTTCTATGTAATAGTCCACTATAGAAATAGAATACTCCAGTTCATGTTTCCGAATGAACCCATCCTAGAGTGGAACCGTAGTGCATCCACTTTCATAGGTCAGCTTGTTTCCTACCTTCGGGCAAGGAAAATGATATCTAAGGGATATTTCTATCTACTTGTTTGAGTTAAGGGCTCTAGTTACAGAACTCCCAGTCTTGAATCAGTCCCAGTCGTGAGTGAATATTTAGATATCTTTCCTGAAGATCTTCCTGGGATTTCTCACAAAAAGGTAAATAGACTTCGGCATTAATATTCTTCCAGATACTCAAAGAACTGAAAGAACCATTGAAAGATCTCTTAGATAAGGAAATCATCAGACACAGTGTATCCCCATGGGGTTCACCAGTCTTATTCGTGCAAAAGAAAGATGGTTCTATCAGACTGTGCATAGACTACCGTCAACTCAATAAAGTCATGGTCAAGAACAAGTATCCACTTATCATAATCAATGACTTGTTTGACCAACTTCAGGGTGCCAATTATTTATATATGATAGACCTTAGATCCGGCTATTATTATCTCAAAGTCGTAGAATATGACATTATGAAAATAGCATTTCATACTCGGTATGGTCACTTTGAATTCCTAGTCATGTTCTTTTGTCTTACCAATGCCCCAGCAGCTTTCATGGACTTGATGAAACATGTGTTCTAGTAGTAGTTGGACATGATCATCATGGTCTTTATAGATGAAAATTTGGTCTCTTCCTGCAGTGAGCTTTATCATCCAGACCATCTCAGAATAGTACTTCAGACTCTCAGAGATTATTAGATCCTCCAAAGACCGAAGTGGTAAGAAAATGTCCCAGACTTTTCTCTCCATCAGATATCAGGAGTTTCTTGGGTTTGGTTGGCTATTACGGACGGTTTGTTGAAGTATTTTTGTCTATTGCATCCCTATCTAGATTAACTCAGAAGAAAGTCAAGTTTCAGTGATCAGATCCTTACAAGAGGACCTTTCAGGAGTTGAAGACTCGACTTACCTCAACCCCAATCTTAGCTTTTTCAGACAGTCTAGATGGTTTTGTAGTGTACTGTGATGCATCTAGAGTAGGTTTGGGTTGTTTTCTCATGCAGTATAATAATGTCAGAGCCTACGCCTCCAGACAACTTAAATCCTATAAGAAGAATTATCCTACTCATGATCTTGAGTTAGTAGCCATAGTATTTTCCTTATTGATATAAAGGCATTATTGATACGGAGTTTATATAGATGTGTTCACAGATCATAAGATCTTTCAGTATGTCTTTTCTCAGAAAGATCTCAATTTTCATCAGAGAAGGTGGTTAGAGCTCTTGAAAAATTATGACATGAGTGTCCTTTATCATTCGAGCAAGGGCAATGTAGTAGACGACGCTCTTAGTAGACTGTCTATGTGTAGTGTTACTTATGTTTAGGATAGTAAGATAAAGCTAGCTCAGGAATTCCAACATCTTACAAGACTAGGAGTTCTCTTATCGATATAGGGGAGGGTGATATATAGGTTAAGAGTAGTTTAGAATCATCTCCAGTTTCCATGGTGAAAGAAAAGTAAGATAAAGATCCCAGTTTAGTCAAGTTGATAGAGTTAGATAAGGATCAGAAAATGGAGGTTTTCTCCCAAGGGGTAGATGGTATTCTGCGTTGTCAGGGTCGTCTGTGTGTTCAAGTTATAGATGACTTAAGGAAGCGAATTCATGAAAAAGTGCATGGTGCGTGCTAATCCATTCATCCAGGGGCCACAAAGATGTACCATGACCTGATAGAGATTTATTGGTGGAGTAGGATGAAGAGAGATATTGTAGAGTTTGTGTCTAAGTGCTCTATATGTTAGCAGGTTAAAATAAAGCATCAAAAGTCTAGTGGGTCCATGCAGGAGTTCAATATTCCTACTTGGAAGTGGGAAGAAGTGAACATGGACTTTGTGATGGGTTTGCCTCGTAATCGTCGCCAGCATGATTTAGTTTGGGTCATTGTAGATAGAATGACCAAGTCAACTTATTTTCTCCCAGTTCATACCTCTTATTCTACCGAGGATTATGCCAAACTCTACATCTGAGACTCGGTCAGATTGCATGGTGTTCCATTATCTATTATCTCAGACAGAGGTACCCAGTTCACCTCTCATCTATGGAAAGAGTTCCAAAAGGGTCTTGGTACACAAATTCATCTTAGTACAGACTTTCATCCTCAGACAAATGGTCAAGAAGAAAGGACCATTCAGACCCTAGAAGATATGCTAACGGTGTGCTGATAACGCCGAAACTACAGCTCTCGTAAGAGTGTAAGCGGTCGCTGTCAAATATAGAACCCAACTAGGTTAGGTGTCGAATCCCACAGGGAATACTTGGTCACTAAGTGTTGCAATTATTAGCAGACTGTTGGTCAAAAATTCTACAGAAAGGGGGGATGGTTTAGGCGTGAATTAAAAGTATCAAAATAGCAAAGTAAGAGCGGAATGCTTTGTTTAGTAAGATTTTAATCAATGAGAATTGTAAGTTAGGGTTATGTCCACCTTATGAATTCTACGTATCTATTAACTATGAGTAATGCAGGATTCAGACATGCATGCACTTATAGAGATTTATATTCTACTGGTAAATCCTAGTGTCTCTCGACCATCAAGGATTATCTCACTTTAACTCTGTCGAGCTTAAAGCGTATAACTAATGGTACGAACTCTCCAAGAGTTAATCCAGTTATGGCACTAACGTGTAAATAGGGGTTGGTAGCCCTATTTCCTTGTCACATTCTCTTTTCCAAACATGTAACTTTTCTCTCGAACAAGTTAATGCTATAATGGCGTATTCTATATGTTTGCAACCACAAGAATGTAATTAAGATGAAGAGAGTAATGATATAAGTATCATAAGTATCAAGAATTCACAAACTCATAGTAATAGATAGTATATCATAAGGCTTCCATAACCCTAACAGAGAAGTTTAGCTACTCATGATTACAACGGAGATCACAATAAACATCATCATCGTACCAAAGCTCAAAGAATCTCCCGTTGAAGATGGGTGTGGCGTCAAACTAGGTTGACGTTTTTTCCCTCTAGACATTTCTCACAAGTTAGCATTTTTTTCTCTGTTAAAACTTACAGAATCTGTAAACTGAATAATACTCAAAGTGTCGACTGAATTCTGAAAAAGCAAACGTGAATCAATGCATGAATGAATGCTGAAAAATTCAGCAAATAGGGTTTTTATAACATCCTTGTCCTAGTCCTATTAATTTACTGCTGATCCCCAAGTCTTTAGAAATACTGTTTTTGCCCGGGACAAGTTCTACATGCATCACTTTCAGTCCATAAGCTTCCAAAAGCTTCCTTCCCTCTTATGTGAAGTTTCCCTTGCAACCAAAAGGTCCACAAAGTGCTGAAATCTTCATCATTAATATCTGAAAACATGCTAATCACGTTGGTTAGCTCACTTACAGGAAAATGGACTAAAAATGCAGGAATTATATATTTTGTCCTTAAAACTTAGCTAAAATATGGGTAAATTATGGTGCTTTAGGCGTGTAAATACGCCTATCATCAACACCCCACACTTAAACCTTTGTTCGTCCTCAAACAAAATATTACGTCCATGCAATCATCTACTTAGAATATCACAGCAACAACATAAAATGTTCAACAAGACAGGCACGACAATTATTAACAAAGAGTAGTTTTCTTGTTCACTCCTAGAAACAATTCAACCTCCAACATAGACTTGTGATGATGGTTAATTCGTATCCACAAGTTAAGTCACAAAGAAGCATATAACACTACCCAACAATCATTAACCATGTGTGTCTCACACAAGATATCACCCATAATCACTCATAAGTTTTGCATTTTTTGAAACATGGGTACAAGATTCTCCTTACTCTTACTCTCACAAAGAATTCATATGTTGCAACTGATGACCATAGGCTTGCCCTTAGTGTAATGCTCCACTAATATCAGAATGCTAAGCTTAGGATCAAGTAGGTCTTTACAGGTTGTAATGTAGGCTAAGGGACAGGTAGGACTATTTTGGCCAGAAATAGTGACTATATTCCCTAAGCGCTTTAATACACTACATTATGCCATTAACACTCTCTTTTAAACAACCCTTCTACCTTTCTTTTCATCTAGCACCCATTTTCACCTATTTTGTTATTCAATTATAAACACAAAGATGAGAATATACAACTTATTTTTTTTTTCTATTTCTGTTTTTTTTCTTTTTTCTTCATATAAAACTCCTATATGATAGCCGCTCTTATTCACAACAATTTCAAGTACCAATACACTCTGAGGCATCACTCTCACCCAATTTCCTCTTATTTTGTCACATGACTCTACAATTTAAAGCGCTTAGGAATTTGGATCAAATTATGGTCTTGAAAAAAAAATGGATTAGGCTACATATGAGGCTGTCAAAGAAAATAGTTAAAGGCTCAAAGGGGGTTAACTAGGATAATGTCCACGGGTAGGTAAAAAGAAGGAAACAATCACAGGCTGCCAAAGAAATGCCTAAATCATCTCCTAAACTCACACTATTTATTTTGCTTTACACACACACCAGGCAAGTTCTAGCATCAGTCACAACACAAAATATACTATAACCTCACACACACAAGGCACATGGTCAACTTTATTGGGAGCAGTATAGACTCTTGACCCAACAGATGAATGAATTAAACCACACACTTATCACACAGTGAGTCACACTTAGATCCTAAACGTCTCAATAGTAATGATTTTGGCACAAACTCTTGTCATAATACCATGCCGCCTATCAGAACAATTTCATCCAAAATCTAAAAAATCTAAAATTAAACTAACTAATTACGACTAATTAAAACAAACAAGAACTAGAATAAATGTAGGCAAAGGAGTACAAGAAGCATACAAATATCAGCACCCCACACTTAGACGGTACACACTGCCCTCAGTGGAAAACAAATAAGGAAAACCTGATTAGTCGGACTCCTCTTCTATGTCTGGGGTCATACCCCCTGCGTCGGAATCATCATCAGAGTAGTCATCCTCAGAGTTTCATCAAAATGTACCCCACTTGATCCCAAACATGCGGCGAGGTATTTGCAGTGAGGAGGATTCAGCTTGCTCTTTTCTTCCCCTTTTCTGACCTTTCTGTGAGGTGGACGCTTTTTCTTTTCCTGGTCGACCTTTTTGTGCCATTTTACCTGAGATTAAAATAAAGTCATGTTAGCTTATCTCAGAAGATTTGATCGACAAACAAATAATAATGGCACCACCCCACACTTAATTTGTTGGCACCAACTAATTAAGTGGATGATATCAATTTCTCAGACTTCATCGTCATACATGTAGGCGATATATTCCAACAATATGTTCAGCACAGTCATACTTTCATGGAATCTTAATTATCCTTTCCAATTCTATTTCATGTAATCTTGTCTATACTTTCATGTTTGGATGAATGCACTTTTTGAACCAAACTACCACATAAGGATCCTACCACAAATAGAAACAAGTTATTGCATAGGCATAATCACACCATCTTATGCTTGTGGTCAATTATAATCGGTATCTCGATGAACGAGTCATTCAAACATTCAAGCTTTCAACTTACAAGAGTATGTATTAACTTCACAATTTTGACTTCATAAAACTATGACAGTCTATAACAATCAAATACAAGTCGGAACAAAGTCAAGAACACCCACACGTATTCTTTCACTCAACTAGATGTATCATATCACACCAACCACATTCTAATCACCAACACCACTTCAAGATCTAACAAATCATTATAAACGTAGCATTTCAACAACTACGGAATATAAAAGAATGACTTACTTGGTGATGGATCAGGAAGATGAACTCACAAGACTAGATGAGCAAAAAGAAATTTTTTTTGAGAGGATTTGGAATCTTGGGCGGCGCCTATCTTGAGCAAACAATGAGATTTTGTTCTAAGATTGAGGGTCTATTTATAGACCAAGGCTAGGGTCGGGTTTGATCCATGAAAAATCGAGTTAGGAGTCAAAAATATTAAGTAGGCGGCGCCTAATGCTTTGCCTATGCTTAGCATAGGCGGCGCCTTTTGCAAAGCCTAGTTGAGAATAGGCGGCGCCTATGCTATGGCATTGTAGATTCAGAGAGAAAAGGCAATGGCATAGGCGGCGCCTATGCTATGGCATTGTTGGACATAGGCGGCGCCTATGCTATGGCATTGTAGATTCAGAGAGCTTAGGCCATAGCATAGGCCTTGCCTTGTTCGTTGCCTAGATTTACATAGGCCTTGCCTTGTTCGTTGCCTAGATTTGCATAGGCAATGCCTAACCAATAGCCTTTGTTTCTTCATTCCAAACTTACCACCTTCAACATGACACAATTCCAAATTAAAATTTGGGCTAGATCTCCTCCTTTATACGTCTTACACCTACATTTACTCAAAAAAACAAAAATAATTAGAACGATGGGTTGCCTCCCACCAAGCGCCTTAGTTTTGGTCGTGGCTCGACTCTTCTTTTTGGATTTTTATTTTAAAAAAACAAACTCTTAGTAAAACAAAACGATTAAAAACGATGGGTTGCCTCCCATGTAGCGCTTGATTTATTGTCGCGGTACGACATAGTTACCTCGATTACTTAGACTTCGTCGAGATAGATGGTGGATCGTTTTCTGAATGGATTCAGACGACGCTGATGCTTACTTGTAGGCATGCAATCTTCTTCGAGATGACTCTTCTGCATACATATCCCAGGAGGGATACCAATTATATCATCAATAGTCCAACCCATAGATCTCTTGTACCTCTTCAGAGCAGAGATGAGAGCCTCTACGTGCTGTTCACCTAAATCAGCCGCAACACTCACCTGAAGTGTATTTCCACTTCCCAAGAATGCATACCTTAGGTGACTGGGGAGCTCTTTCGATTCTAGCACTGGTGGCTCCTCAATGGAAGTCTTCGCTGTTGGTGACGGTCGATTCTTAAGATCAAGGTCCAGCTTCTTAGGAGCATGAGAATAGGACCTTATTCCTGTTAGAGCACAAACGGTTTCTTCATATTCTTCAACCTCCTTATGCTCAAAATTCAACAGCATAGCAGACAATCGCTCAACAGTAAGCTGCTTCTCTACAGATAATCCTTTCTCATCCTCATAGTAAACATCATCTATAGAGAACACATCAATATCTCTAGGCTGCTTCATCGATTTGCATACATCAAAACGGACCACTTCGTCATTCAGCCGAAATAAAAGCTCATTAGCTCTTAAATCAATAAGCACACTTCCAGTTGTGAGGAAAGGACGCCCCAAGATTATGGGAACTTCAGAATCCACCTCGCAATCCATAATAACAAAGTTTGCAGGAAAGATGAAGGTGGAAACCTTCACCAACACATCATATAAGATACCAACAGGCCGTTTTACCGACCTATCTGCCATCACGAGCCGCATATTGGTTGGTGTAGGATCGCCCAACCACAACTTTCTGTAAACGGATGACGGCATAAAATTGATGCTAGCCCCCAGATCGCACAACGCCTTAGCAAAATCCAACGATCCAATCGTGCAAGGAATAGTGAAAGTAGCAAAATCTACCTTCTTCTGAACTAGCGATCTTGTAGCGATTGCACTGCAATGATGAACATTATCTGCCAGCTCATAGCTTGCTGCCCTCTTCTTTGTCAAAATGTCCTTCATGAATTTAGCGTATCCGGGCATCTGCTCTAGCGCCTCCACCAAAGGAACATTAATTGTCAGCTGGTTCAACATAGTCATGAATTTACTGAACCTGGTGTCATCGGCTTTCTTCTTCAGTCTCTGAGGAAAAGGTGGTGGTGGAAGGGGAATAGTTTTCTCCGCCACTTCCTTTTTACCTTGCTTTCGATTGTTGATCTTTTCAGGTTGCAGACGTCTAGGGGTAACGTCAGGAACGCTATCTTCAGCTTCTACGGCATCTTCACATTCTGCATCAATAACATTATCTGCTATATAATCAACCACCTGCTTGCCTTTGGATGGATTTTCCAACGCTTTACCACTCCTGGTAGTAATAGCCATGCATGATCCATCATTCCTTGGGTTTTGCACAGTGTCGCTAGGTAAGGTGCCAGCCTTTCTTTGATTGAATGTCGCTGATAGTTGACTCAATTGTTGGTCCAGCTATTTTATAGCGGTAGAATGCGAATCAACCAATTGATTTATTGATGACAAATCATTCTTTACCTCAGTAACGCCTATATTGGTTGCCTCCACCCCTTTCAACAGCTTAGCCATCATATCATCCATGGACATCTTTCCAGAGCCAGACGCCACAGCCTCACGGTTTCCAGGAGGAACATACAAACCACTCCTGTCAGTCTTATTCTTCCAACCACCTTGATCGCGGTCCTTGTATCCAGATTTATCATAATAGTTCCGACCTTGGTTTCCTTGGGCATTGCCTCGGAAACCCCCCTGATTATTCAAGTAGTTCGCTTCTTCCTCAGAGTCGGATTCATCTCTTCCCTGTGATACAACGGCCTTAACCTTTTCAGTTTTCCCTGATAATAAGTGCTTGGTAAGAAGATCCATCTGCGTTTTCATGTGAGCCATATCTTGGTCATGTTCCTTTTGTCTACGCCTCTGCTCTACAGTCAAGCCAATAGATACGGTAGAGCTTGCTACCTCAGAATCCCTAGTATGCCAAGCTTTACTCTGCTTTGTCATACGATCTAGCATATCACTTGCCTCAAGAAAAGTAAGGTCCATGAATGACCCACCTGCAGCATTATCAACCACTGGCTTTGTCACCGAGTTCAAAGCCCTATATAATATTTCCATCAAGTGGATATTCGTCATCTGATGGTTTGGGCACCACATAATCTTCTTCTTGAACCTCTCCCATGTTTGGTGGAGAGCTTCAGTTGGAAGCTGTCGAAAATTACTGATCTCATCCCGTAGTTGGGCTCTCTTGGATGGCGAAAAGAATCTTTCTAGGAAAGCGTCTTTCAGTTGCCTCCAATTAGTAATAGAATCAGGAGTTAGCCCGTTCAGCCATAGAGTTGCCTCCCCAGACAGAGACAATGGAAATAAGCGCAGCCGAATTGCATTCTGCCCAACTCCTGGATTGTCAAATGACTTGCATGTTGAAATAAAATTGACCAGATGCATATTCGGATCATCTCCTGCAAGTCCACCAAATAACCCCTTGAGCTGCAATAACTGAATCATGGTGCTAGTGATATTGAACTTAGTTCCGGGTGCCAAGGGTGGAGGAATAATAGCCCCTGTGGCACCAGCTCCATCCAGATCATCATCATCATCATCAAAAGGATCCTGCACAGCTCGGCGGTCACGTCTCATTCTAGCTTGACGTTTCCTCCTATGCATAGGTGCCGCCACTTCATCAGTACGCCTGGGATTCAGTAACTCATCATCACCCAGGTCCTCATCATCAGGATTTGTTGCTCTCCCTGGGTTATCAATATTCTGTTGATGTACTTGAGCAGCTTCCAGTGCAGCTAATCTAGCCTACTCCTGTTGAGCCGCCCTTCTGTCAATGTCACGTTGTGCATCCATTCTGCCAATAAGTTGAGGTTCAGGATTTATGGGTAATAATTGCTGACCAAAACTACGAGTATTTGGCATGCACTCAACAGAACCTGAATAAAACAAAAACAACAACTAAAAGTAAAATTCAAGAAACTTTGACCAACAGGGTTGACAACCGTAAGAACTCAACAGGTTATACTCTTACGAGTTGGTATCGCAAACAAAAATTCTAGTAACTATCGCAAACTTAGTTGACAACCGTATTCCCCGGCAACGGCGCCAAAATTTGATAACGTCCAAACTACAGCTCTCGTAAGAGTATAAGCGGTCGCTGTCAAATATAGAACTCAACAGGGTTGGGTGTCGAATCCCACAGGGAATACTTGGTCACTAAGTGTTGCAATTGTTAGCAGACTGTTGGTAGAAAATTCTACAGAAAGGAGGGATGGTTTAGGCGTGAATTAAAAGTATCAAAATAGTAAAGTAAGAGCGGAATGCTTTGTTTAGTAAGATTTTAATCAATGAGAATTGTAAGTTAGGGTTACGTCCACCTTATGAATTCTACGTATCTATTAACTATGAGTAATGCAGGATTCAGACATGCATGTACTTATAGAGATTCGTATTCTACTGGTAAATCCTAGTGTCTCTCGACCATCAAGGATTATCTCACTTTAACTCTCTCGAGTTAAAAGAGTATAACTAATGGTACGAACTCTCCAAGAGTTAATCCAGTTACGGCACTAACGTGTAAATAGGGGTTGGTAGCCCTATTTCCTTGTCACACTCTCTTTTCCAAACATGTAACTTTTCTCTCGAACAAGTTAATGCTATAATGGCGTATTCTATATGTTTGCAACTACAAGAATGTAATTAAGATGAAGAGAGTAATGATATAAGTAGCATAAGTATCAAGAATTCACAAACTCATAGTAATAGATAGTATATCATAAGGCTTCCATAACCCTAACAGAGATGTTTAGCTACTCATGATTACAACGGAGATCACAATAAACATCATCATCGTACCAAAGCTCAAAGAATCTCCCGTTGAAGATGGGTGTGGCGTCAAACTAGGTTGACGTTTTTGCCCTCTAGACGTTTTTCACAAGTTAGTGTTTTTTTCTCTGTTAAAACTTACAGAATCTGTAAACTGAATAATACTCAAAGTGTCGATTGAATTCTGAAAAAGCAAACGTGAATCAATGCCTGAATGAATGCTGAAAAATTCAGCAAATAGGGTTTTTATAATATCCTTGTCCTAGTCCTATTAAGTTACTGCTGATCCCCAAGTCTTTAGAAATACTGTTTTTGCCCGGGACAAGTTCTCCATGCATCACTTTCAGTCCATAAGCTTCCAAAAGCTGCCTTCCCTCTTATGTGAAGTTTCCCTTGCTACCAAAAGGTCCACAAAGTGCTGAAATCTTTATCATTAATACCTGAAAACATGCTAATCACGTTGATTAGCTCACTAACAGGAAAATGGACTAAAAATGCAGGAATTATATATTTTGTCCTTAAAACTTAGCTAAAATATGGGTAAATTATGGTGCTTTAGGTGTGTAAATACACCTATCCTCATGTGTGTAATTGATTTTAAGGGTAGTTGGGATGTCCACTTGCCTTTGATTGAATTTGCATACAACAATAGCTACCATTCTAATATTTGGATGGCTTTATTCGAAGCTCTCTATGGTAGGAGATGCAGATCTCTATTTGGTTGGTTCAAAGTTAGTGAGGCCTCAGTTATAGGCCTGACTGAGTATTCGATGACTTAGAGAAAGTTCGGTTGATCAGACAAAGACTCCGGGCTACTCAGAGCTGACAAAAGTCTTATGTAGATGTGAGTAAAAAGGATCTCAAGTTTTAGATTGGTGACTATGTCTATCTAAATATCTCTCCTAAGAAGAGAGTGAAGAGGTTCGACGAGAAGGTAAAGCTCAGTCCCCCATATATCGGTGCCTTTAAAATTCTCATTTACTTCAGCAAGGTAGCTTATGAGCTCAAATTGCCTTCAGATCAAGCCTCAGTTCATCCAGTCTTCCATGTCTCTTTTCTCATGAAGTGTAAGGTTACCGAACAGTTGTAGTCCCTATTATGAGGATCTATGTTCAGAACAACCTCTCTTTTGAGGATATTCCAGTAAAATTTCTAGACTACATGACTTGTAGACTAAGGAACAAAGAAGTCCCTCTAGTCAAAGTTCATCGGCGGAATCATTCCGTTGAGGGAGATACTTGGGAAGCAGAAGTAGACAAGCATACCAAGTACCACCACCTCTTCTTTTCCAACTCAGATCAAGCTCAAGGTAACAGTTCTCGTTAAGCTTCTCACTTTTCATGTACAGATTTAAGTTACGACTTGGTATCAGCCTCATGTTCAGGATTCCATTATTTTAAACTTGGTACTAAGTGCCATTGCATATCCAATTATATGTTCATGCATGAGATTAGTCACGTGTTCATGTATCAGACATATATTCTCCTTGTGAGAAGATTCAGTTATTAGAAATCTTAGTCATATAATTAGTTCTGTCATGTATTCATGCATTAGATATGTGTGATTAGATAATTAGTACTCTTAGTCATTCTTTCATGTATCTACTCAGTCATGAAATCATGCATCAGATATTCATGCTCTGTATGAATATCAAAAATATCAGTTATGTAGTCATGTTTTAGTGTTCATGTTTAGTATGTACTTCGGCTTATCGTTTATCCCTTCTCAGTCAGTCTCATTCAAGGATGAATATTCCTAAGGGGGAGATATTGTAATACCCCTAAGTTTCCTAACTAATTTTTTCTCAAGAATGTCAAATATTATCTTCTAAATTGAATGATGTTTATTCCATATGCAATTTTCAAGATTTTTAATTTTTTTTCATATGGGAAATTCAATAAGCTTTCTATCGATATGGAATTCGCCAAATTTCTATAACTGTGTCAGAAGTTATGACTATTTCAAGTTTCCATCGTAAAACAGCGCAATTTAGACAGTGGCGCGCCACGCCATAGGAGAAAATGTCAGTTGTCAAATTCTAGTAGGGTTCGCGATAGTGGCACGTCGTGCCAAACTTCCAGGTAGGAAATAAAGTGGCAATGTGATGGCTCCGCATCCCGCCATCCCTCAATTTCCCAATTGTCAAATTCTTGTGACACGGAGCGATAACACCGCGTCGCACCAGGGGTCCAATTCGGAAAATTTCACTAAAATTAAAAGACGCATTCGGGGTTAAAAGGGTCAATTTTCCACCCCTATTTAAGCACTTTAACAAGATATTCATCTAATTGGAACCCAAACTATACTTGTTTCTCTTAATTTTTTCTCAAGAACTAGCTAGGGATTCAATTTCAAGAAAGTCTCTCCGTCAATCTTTGCTAAATCAAGAACTAAGGTATGTTTTGTGTTGATTTATGGATTCCTTTCATCCATAAATCTCAACAACCCTATTTCAAATTATGAATCATGATATTTATGTTGTGGGTTGGTTGTAACCATGTTTATCATTGTATATGATTCACAAGTTGTAATATTAATGTGTTTTTCATGAAACTACATTAGCAAGTGAGTGAAATCCATAAATTGAATTATTTATAATATGTCAATTTGATGATTAGGCCTATGCCCTAAGGGTACATGCAAGGTGTTTGATAAAATGCCTAGGAGGATAGAAATTATGCACTGTAGCTTAATTGTGATCCAAAATGACTTCCATGCTATTCTTTTATATTGAAATTGTTCGTCGGATTTCTCATGAGTTATCAATATGATATTATGCTATGTATACACGCTCTCTTATTCACTTACCAAGATATGATAATCAAATACCCATTAAATATCTTCAATTATTGTATTATGATTTGTTGATTTTAGTCATATATTCAAGAATGTCATGCCTTGTCAGTTTCCTTCCATCAAATCCTGGGGGTACTTGTACTAAAAAAATATAGCTGTGTGCCTAGAGTTCGTGTCATTTTTTTCATGATATCCTTAGTTTAGCCATGATCCATAGAACTCAGTCAGTTATGTGACTCAGGAAAGCACAGTAATACAGTAATCTCAGTGCTACTCTATCAGTCAAGGGAACTTAGTTAATTCAGTCCCGTTTAGTTCAGTAATCCATGATCAGTGTCTAATCATATGGGAGTAGGAATTACCACCAAGTGAACCCAAGGATGGGAATACACACTGTCAGATGAGGGTGTGATTCTTAGAATTCATCCTTGCATTCCAGAACTATGCAACCAACATAGTTTAAGACATAAACACTATAAGATAAGGGTTCATGAGGTGGATAAGCACTTTCATATGAAGGACCCATCTATGTTTTTTAGGGACACTGTTAGATGAGGGTCACTCATAGCTTTTCCTTACCGGTGGCACGATATTGACACCCTTCCAATTAGGGTTACAGATTGGATCCCAACTTAGCTATAATGCATTATTTGGGGCTCAGTATTAGAACTCAAATAGTTCTACAGAATTTTGGACTGTCTGATACATTCAACTAAGAACAGTATGGAACTCAGCTAGTTCCATATGATTTAGGACTTTCAGAGACAGTCACTTATCTTATAAGTAATATCAGCCATCAAAACTCAGTTATCAATCATGTTAGTTATCAGTAAATTCATGTTATCACGATCTCAGATATAGTTACTATGTATTCATGCATGTATTCTCATGTTCATATTAGTCAGTTAGCTAGTATTGTTCATGGATATGAACCCTATGTATTCATCCTACCTCACATGCATACCAGTACATTT
This sequence comes from Capsicum pubescens, assembly GCA_030864215.1. Classification (NCBI taxonomy): domain Eukaryota; kingdom Viridiplantae; phylum Streptophyta; class Magnoliopsida; order Solanales; family Solanaceae; genus Capsicum; species Capsicum pubescens. Next base: position 192,928,615 of record CM061548.1, on the reverse strand, counting down.
AAAGTACTGACGCATTTGCGCTATGGTGTCTCATACCATAGGTTCAGAAGTATGAGCTCCAGAGTATCAGTAGCATTCCAATCTCCGCAGTCAGAGTTAGCAGTGAGTCCTAATATTTAGAGGATATTATCATTTATTTATTATCTCATTAGTTAGTTTATTAGTTGGAGTTAGCTGGGGACATGTCCCATCAACTCCTCATTCAGACAGTTTCGTCAGTTAGAGGCTTTCGAGACTATCATGTTTAGACTATCATGTTATTTCAGTTTTTTTGGGGTGTTTCATACCCCATTCAGATGTTATATCTTTATAATTTATTTTACAATCTTGAACATAATGGCCGTTCAGTTCATGTTTCCACAATCATATAGTATATTATGTAGTATATAGGTACAAATATCAGTCATGGGTTAGCTTATGGTCCTTCAGGGTCATGAGCACCGTATAACATTTCGGTACCAGATTCGAGGCACTACATCTTTCGAAATCCTATATATGTAAATAGACTATGTAATCCTGTAAAATTAGACATTTTAAACTCAACGGTGCATTAAAAATTTAATTCAAGATCATTTAACGAAAGTGGGTCCCACACCAAATTTCTATTTTCTTACCTTTTTTACTAATAAGTCAAAAAGTGTTTGGGTGTCTCATGACAAGAATCAAGAGTCCAACTAGCCTAAAATCAATATTCTGGAATTGCTGGAAAAGTTTGAATTTTCATTCAAGGTTTTTTTACTGAAGATTTTTCCCGATGGCCAATTGCAACCAACAAAGATATTAAAATGCAGAATTAGTTATCAAAACCAAATGAATTGGCCAGTAATCAAACTATCAGTTCAAGTAAGACATAAATGAATTGAGGTAGCTATAGAGAAAATATAACTGCAAAAATAAGTGGAGATATAGAAAATGATATAAAGGTTCATTTCAATGAGGTAGTTGAAATATATGTGGCCGATGTCTGTGATAGATACTATAGATAAAGATTCACTAATTTCACCAATTAAGAAGAGGCTTTGTGTCGAGGACTTAGCGACAATGCAAAATTAATGAGTAAGATGAGATGGTGAGAACACTCATATCATAGGTTTTTATTCTTATGCTCCAAAGAAGTTAGATCTTGATTAGAAGAATAGAGAAACCCCACTAGGTCATCAAACTATTAAGGAGCCACCAGTCTTAGTTTTGAAAGACATTTCCTCTCATTTGCATTATGAATTCTTTGGGGGAAATAATACTTTGTTGGTTATCAGTGTTGTAGATTTAGTGGATACATAGGTTGAGTCCTTGATTTCAGTATTACAGAGGGTTAAATGTGTAATACCCTTAGTTTTTAGTCCATGTGACTTTTTGAAATTTTATCCTCTCTGTCTTGACTAATGCTTCCCCTACGAGTCTTAGGGGGTCTTGACGGGTCCTAATGACCCAAACGTAACAAAATTAGTAAGTATGTAACTAAGTTCTTTGCTGAGTACGAGTGGCTCACTTCGATCCATAAAGACTCATTATGAGTTGTTGGATGCAAATCATAGGATGTCTAGTATTTAACCTAAATTTGTTCTTGTTGACTATTATTGTACCATATCAGTATAAGGTCATTTTGAGTCGTATTACTTGAGTTATAGGGTTAACAAATTATGAGTGTCCTGGATAGTTTCTTGGCTATGACCAGTGGTGATGAGGTATAACGAGTCTGTATGAGTCATATACTGACCCGTAATAACTAATGATTAAATTTCATTTTTTAAATTTATGGCACTTTGGAAAACTTCCTCCTAACCCAATTAAAACACCAAATTCATAAGTAAATTATGATGTGTTATTTGTTATTCATAACATACTCAAACTCTTACAAAGCTCTCTCAAGTCTCTCATGCATTCATACTTAGGGTTTCCAAGAAGTATGTCATCCAAGGGCTCAAGGATGAAATTCTTTCCATGAAACTTGGTATTTACTCTTTCCCTAAATTTTAATTTTGTAAACGCATAAATTTTAAAATGTTGTTCATACAATATTGATGTTTGTTTGGAAAACAATAGTTGAGAGTTTTCAATAACAGTTGTTTATATGATGTATCATGTTCGTCCCTACATGGCTATTGTTTAATGGTTGCTTAAAATTCAAATTGATGCTTTGGAATGATGAATAAGTTATGGGAATATGATTTCCCCAAACTTGTGACTTTTGATGTGGTTATGACCTGACCTCAATGCCCTATTGTGGAATTATCTTTGAATATGAAAAATGTACTTATAGAACTACTCTTGAAACATTGCATAATGTGAAAGGTTAATGAAGCATAATGACTCTAAATTGAACCTTATGGAGTTATGTAATTCCCCAAGCAAATGTATAATTATACTAAAGGGGATTGTGATTTCCTTGAAGTGATGGTAATTTAGTGTGGCATGTTCATATTTTTTTGCAAGTATAGTTGGTATAATGATACCAACAATGTATGGATTAATGTGTAATGTTCTTCAGTGAATGAAAATATCTTATAAATAATTTAATTAGGCTTCAATGAGGGTCTTATAGCTAAGTCGTGAAAGTTAGGTCCTAAGAGACCAATATTAGAAATTGCAGTTGCCGATGTGAGGGTCTATATGACAAGGTTTATAGAGTCCCCCATACTATGTTACATGATTGGGTGTTTGTGTCACCTTAATATGTCGGGAGGTTCAATTTCCCTATAGTGCATATGTATACCCTCTAATTTATGTGGCCACACACACTAGGGACCTACACATTGGGGGAGTGTTGGGCTCATATAGCTAGCTCTTGGGTTCCTTCTTATGTGATGATGGTTAAGCTTTACAATCTTGGATAATATTTTAAACTGAATTTTAAGCCTTGTTTTCTTATTCTAGCATGTGATATATGTATATGTATTTTAATTTGATCTTACACATTGGTTTTAAACTTTTTTGGATTGTTGATCATGACATTATATTATCCTTATCACTGATTTACATGTTAGTGTTCACCCCACTAACTATTTACGAATACTATATCCCCATCTTATACACGTATTGGAGATACCTCTACTTCTTTTGCACAGAGTTATGTGGATCATCTCAGTTTGTTAGATCATTGTGGTAAAGTTGTAAGCTTCCATTAATCAAAAGACTAGTAAATTTAATCAGTCATTATCCTAGATTAGAATTAAGAGTTTTCATTTTCATTAACATTATCATTTTCATTGTAATATGTAAGAGTCGGGGACATATCCTGACCAAGACTAGGTTTTGATTTTTTTGTTGTATTATATTTTATTTGGGCGATGTTGGTCAGATGTTTTGGCCAATTACTTGTTATCGGTCATAGACTTATCTTTAATTTCTTAATCTTACCTTGATCTATCTTGTTATTTATTTAGAATGTTGTGTTCACTTGGTTAGGTGCAGAGGGTGGCCTCCAATCCATGTGGGACATAATATGCCCGTCACGGCCATACCCTAGTTTGGGTCATGAAAAAGATTGTATCAGAGCCTATGTTTGGTGTTATTGGGTGTCCAACAAAGCAGTCTCAAGTATTGTCTCTTTTATAGGTATGTAGCGCACCACACATAAGGGAGAGGCATTGAGGCATTTAGGATTGTTTCCATTCCTTGTTATTCTATTTCAAGCTATACATTATAAGGTCTTGAATCTCCTCTAACCCTTGTATATTTGCTCTTCAGATCATGCCTCTTAAAAGATCAGATATTCATGGAAAATCTTCTATCCCATTCGAGGATAATATGGTTGGAGCTTATCTTACTCCAAGAGTTCAGACCCAATCTAGGGTTGCTATTTTTTATTGTCCTGTTGGAGTTCCAGTGGTTCCCTCTATCCTTCATTAAGCATCTCAAACTGTCGTGACTAAGGCTAAGTTTCTCCAATCGATTCATTGTCTTACCCAATTGGTGGCATCTAAGATTGAGCGTGTTACTTCTGTTTCTCCATTCTTCGAGGACACAAGAGTTGGCCAATTTATGTGGTTGTGCCCTCCTATTTTCATTGGCTCTAAAGTTAAGAAAGATCCTAAATATTTCCTTGATGAGATGAAAAAGATCTTCCGTGTGATGTATGCTTGTGATGTGGATGGTGTAGAGTTCATAGCTTAACAGTTTAAGAATGTCACACACATATGGTATGAAGAGTGGGATACACTTAGGTGCGATGATGTCGAGTCCAGTGTGTGATGACTTCCCTAGAGCTTTTAAGGATTGCTACTTTCCTCAGGAGTTAAGGGAGGTGAAGGCTAAGAAATTCTAGAATTTGAAGAAAGGTAAGATGACAGTAAAGAAGTATGCCTTGAATTGTCATCAACTATTGCATTATGCTCCTGAGTTGTTGTTTAGCCTGAGGGCTAAAATGAGAGAGTTTGCCTATGGGTTGTCTTGTAAGTTTATCTTTTAGAGCATGGTTTCTTTGTTGAACAAGGATATGGACCTCTATAAACTTGTGGTTTATATGAAACAAGTGGAAGAGGAAATGAAGAAGCAAGCCAAGATGAGTGCAAGATAGAGTAAGAGGTTTTGATATTTGGTTCAGGGTATAGGCTAACAACAGAGAGGTAGAGAATATGGAAAGGGGTCTAAGATGAAGTGGGGAAATTTTGGTTCCTACTCTATGTTTAGTGCTTCTTATCTAAATCCATCCAATCATTGTCGTTCATAGTATGGCAGTGGGTTTAGAGAACTAGAAACCCAGCCTCTTGCTAGTGGGGCTCAGTCAACTCAATTATATCCCCCTCGTAGATTTTGTTGTTTGTAGAATATTGGTATTTGTAAATATGGAAGGAAAAAATGTTTTAAATATGGTCAGATTGGTTATATACACAAACATTTTCCTTCTAAGTCTCCTTCTAGGGAAAATAAGATTCCTATTGCTACTTTATTATCTCCTACGCCGAAGGGTGCTACTTCTATTTCTAGCTCTGGCACTGGTCAGAAACGTCTTTATGCTCTTACCACCAAAAAGTATTATGAAGAATCCAATGATATTGTTATTTGTATGCTTATACTTTTCTCTTGTTAAGAATATTGTCTACTTGATCCAAGGTCTACCTTCTCCTATATGACCCCTTATGTGGCTATCCATTTTGATTTTAACCCTGAGTGTATTTCGAACCCCTTTTCTCTGTCCATTACATTCGATGACTCCATTTTGTCTAGAGGGGTTTATAGGGGTTGTGTGATATATGTCTATTGTAAGGAGACCTTGACAGACCTGAAAGAGTTGGACATGTTAGATTTTGGGGATGTATTGGTCGTATTTTTTCTATGCAACTCTTAATTGTATGACTTGAATTGTCAATTTCCATTTCCCTAATGAGTCGGTGATTCATTAGGAAGGGAGCTCCGTAGTACCTAAGGGAAGGTTTATTTCGTATCTTAGAGACTGAAAATTTGATTTCTAAAGGGTGCCTATATCATTTAGTACATGTTAAGGATTCTTGATCCAAAGGTCCTTCTTTGCAGACTGTCCCTATGGTCTGTGAATTTCTCGAGGTGTTTCTCGATGGTCTTCCTGGTATTCCTACCAATAGGGAAATTGATTTTGGAATTGAAATTTTTCCATACACTAGTCTTATTTCTATTCCTCCTTATAAAATAGCTCAACCTAAGCTAAAAGAACTCAATGATCAGTTGAAAAATCTTTTGGATAAGGGTTTTATTTGCCTATTATATCTCCGTGGGGCGCTCCTATTTTATTCGTGCATAAGAATGATGGCTTCCTTCTGATGTGTTTGATTACCGCCAACTAAATATGGTGACCGTGAAGAATAAGTATCCCCGTCTCAGGATTGATGATCTGTTCAATCAACTTCAGGGTGATATGTTCTTTTCTTAGATTGAACATTGGTCGGGTTATCATCATTTGAAGATAAGGGAGGTGGATAACACTAAGACTATTTTTTAAACTCGGTAAGGTCATTTGAGTTTTTCGTTATGTCCTATGGTGTGATAAATGCCCGAACAACATTAATGGATCTTATGAATTGGATTTTTTGTTTGCTCTTGGTTTTCTCTTGATTGTTTTTATTATAATATTTTGGTGTATTCAAAGAGTAGGGCAGATCATATCGATCACCTCCGACTTATGTTGCAAACCTTGAAGGATCAGCCACTGTATGCGAAATTCTCAAAGTTTGTGTTCTGGTTAAATGTTGTGACTTATTCGGGACATGTTGTTTCTAGTGAAGGTATCATGGTAAATCCACCAAAGGATGTGGTGGTTAAGAAGTGGCCTAGACCCACGACTATAACCAAAATTCACAGCATCTTGGATTTAGCCGGTTATTATAGAAGGCTTGTGAAAGGTTTTCTTCTATTGTTGCCCAATTGACTAAATTGACTCAGAAGAAGGTGAAATTATTGTGGTCAGATACTTGTAAGAGTAGTTGATAACTCTCAACTCACTCCCATGATTAAGGGGTGAGCCATTCATTGTCAAACAACCCAACTAGAGTTGGGGTCGAATCCATAAGAATCGAATTATAGCTTCAAATCTTGTGGGTGCTCAAGATACTACAAGTTCATCGGGAATTATAATAAACAAGATATGTAAAATAAAATGGAGGGATTTGAGTGGGGGATAGTTTGTTAACTAACAATGCACGAATATAACCTTTTGTTTTAAAATAAATATTTGAGGAAATCTTGGGATTATGTCTACCTAAAAGTGCAAGCATGGGAGGGGGGAGGGGTAATGATAATTTAACATTAAATTTAGTTGTTAACTAAAGGATAGGATAGGTCTATAGTCACAATGTCCAATCTATTAATCCAGCAACAACAATTTCACCCATCGTCTCTTTTAAACACCTAAAAGTGTACGGGTTAAATTCACCCAAACCCTCAATCTAGCATCTCTATTTCTAGTATGAGGATTTTGACGTGATTTACACTTTAATTAAAATTATTTCTAAGATTTAAAAGGTAGTAAACCGTAGAATTAATTGCCCACCATTGCCTTGTCCCCCTATAATCCTATTTCAAGGATGTTATAGATTAATTTATAGTCATATTCATCCCTCTTTCAAGGATAATGAAGGGTTTGGAGAGTTTGGAGTTTTCACCCATCAAACCCATTTAGATATTTTGGGGTTTTCACCCACCAATTCAAATTATCAAGCTCAAGCAATGGCGGAATCCATAATCAACAACTAAAAATCATGCAAACAAAGCAATACCCACACACAAACACACTTTAGTTCAACATAATCCCAAGACTAAATTACTTAGCTACTCATGAAGAAAGTAAAGAGAAATATACAACAAGAATTATCCAAAACATTCACTCTTCATAAAATCACTGAGAAATTAAGCTTTCAAAAGTAGTTACACACTTTCCTAATTAGGGTTTCTTCATCTTAATTTATACAATGTCTATGAGGTAAGCAATTCCTAAAGAAAAAAGGGTTTTTGCCTATATATGATTTGGGATTCGTCCATGTGGTTTTACCAAACTTCCTTGGGGCATAATCCCGTTGAACCATGAAAACGCAAGTTTGTCCATGACCTTGGGTATGCGACCGTGGTTTTGTTGCACGACCGCGTTATGCTGACCATCTTGACTAGCCCTGACCGCGGACCTGAAGTTTCAGTAGCCGTGGCATCGAGGCCATTAAATATAAGGGAAGTCTGAGTACCTGTATCATTAATAATTTGGGTTAGCATTCATATCAATGGGTGAAGCCTAAGTAATCATATGGGTGGTTCGCCTGCACTATAGTTTGCAATGTGAGACTAATTATTGGGTTGTTTCCATGATTAGAAAATTATGCACATTGTGGATACAAAAGAAAAACAACTCCTCCCATCTAAAAATTTTTCAAAATTTTAAGGCATGGATATGAGCAACTTTGTGACGAAATTTTCCCTCTTTCTATGACTCCAAATATTGACTTTGGAAAAATAGTGAATACTTTATCCTTGTCTCAAGAGGGTATAAAAATTGATCCTTCTTGACGATATTCGCATGCCGTGTGTGTGAGCTTAATTGTGTACATCTCATGTGTACTTGTACCATCTAAAACTTTCCATTTTAGTCTTTCAAGGCTAAATTCTTAATGTGCTTGATTGGTAAAATGATCATAGCCATCTTGTAACATTGGACGCCCACTTTAGCCTAAAAAAAGCCTACCAATACATAAGAGTTTCCCCTAGTCACCCTCTTTGAGCCTTTGGACTTTTCTTTGGCAAACTCATTATAAGTCGTGACCCTTCGACTTATCCACACTTGAACCCTATCATCCTTGAACTTAGGAATAAAAATTGATGCTATAAACCTACGTTTAGGGTGGTGGAAAGAGAAAGAAGTGTATTTAAACCACGAAGTCGTAAGAAAGCGCCTAAAAGCTTAAACAAGTAAGCATTTTGATTCGAAGAGTAGTTACATACTTTCCCGCTTAGGGTTTCTTCTTATTTATTCAAAAAATCTCTATGAGGTAAGTAATGCCAAAAAAGAAAGGGTATTTACCTCTATATCATTTGGGATTCGTTCATGTGGTTTTACCAAACTACCCTGGGGCATAATCTTGCTCAACCGCAATCATGCAAGTTTATCCACGACCCCGGCTATGCCATCGCAGTTATATTGCACAACCGTGTTATGCTGACTGTCTTGACTGACCATGATGATAGACTTAAGTTTGAGTGCCCTTTTCATCGAGGACATAAAATGCAAGAGAAGTCTGAGTACCTATAGCATTAATGATTTGGGATAGCATTCATATCCATTGGTGAAGTCTGAGTTACCATATGGGTGGTTTACCTGCACTATAGTTTACAATGTGAGACTAAAGCTTGGTTTCTTTCCATGATTACCAAATTATGTGTGGTGCGGATAGAAAATCAAAACAACCCTCTACTTCGGAAAATTTTGATAAATTTGAAGGAATGGACATGAGCAACTTTATGACAAAATTTTCCTTCTTCCTATGACTCAGAAAATTAACTTTGTAAAAATAGTGAATACTCCATCTTTGTCTCAAGCGGGTAGAATAATTTAACCTTCTTGATGAGATTCATATACCATGTGTGTGAGCTGAATTGTCTACATCTCATGTGTACTTGTACCATCTAGAACTTGCCCTTTTTGGTTTTTCAAATCTAAATTTTTAGTATGCTTGGTTGGTAAAATGATCATTGGCTATCTTGTAACATTGGAAGCCCATTTTTTCCTAAAAAAAGCTTACAAATACATAGGAGTTTCCCCTAGTCAACCTCTTTGATCATTTGGACTTTTCTTTGGCAAAACCATTACCATCTATGACCTTTCTATTCATCCTCGCTTGAACCCTATCCTCCTTGAACTTGAGAATACAAATCGTGGATAAAAGCCTAAGTTGGGTGTGGTGGAAAGAGAACGAAGTGTAGTTGAGCCAAAAATTCGTAAGAAAGTGCCTAAAAGCTTAAACAAGTAAGCATTTTGATTTAAAGATTAGTTATACATTTTCTCACTTAGGGTTTCTTCGTCTTAATTAAAAAAATGTCTAAGAGGTAAGCAATGCCCAAAGAAGAAAGATTTTTTGCCTATATATGATTTGGGATTTGTCCATGTGGTTTTACAAAACTTCCCTGGGGCATAATTCCGCTGAGCCGTGATCGCACAAGTTTGTCCGCGACCCTGGATATGTGGCCACGGTTGTGTTTTGTGACTACATTATGCTGAACATCTTGATGGACCGCAATAGTATACTGAGGACAGCGGTCGCGGTAACTGATGCTGATATGGCCTAGGTCTTTAGCTGCACTCTGCAATGCTCCCTTTTTATCATTTTAAGATACATTCCAAATCTTTGGATCTCTTCAACTCTATTCCTGGAATGAGTGGATATTAGAGAATTTACTCACAAATATTTCTTATTTATTAATTCAAAACAAGGTAGCATGCATGGATGTTTAATAACAATAGGTGGTAAAATCACCACTCATCAACATCCCTTACTTAAGAACTTGCTTGTCCTCATGCAACACCACCCCTTTCTATGTGACAATTTCATATGTATGCCCTCATTCTATCACCCAATGATCATGATGACTTAAACTTGTTTTCTACCCTAAAAATCTTTTCACACATGGGCAAAAAGGTTTTTAATGACTCCCTTCATCATAAAATAAAAAAGTGAAGGATGCAGTAGACTTCAAGGAGCACCTATGTAACAACTACTAACAATCTAAAAATGACTCCCATGTTGACTAAAATCATGTTATACTTCCATTTATCTTATTGTGCGGAAGATGACAAAATTACCCACCTCATCTTGCTCACATACTCCCCACGAGAAAAGAAAAATTCACACACCTAGTTACTAATGATGCAACAAGGAATTTCAAGTTCAAACACTCCCTCTGTCAAGAAATTCTCCAGGTTAACAAGTACCATGTCATAGGATTATCCCTATTTTCAATCATCACTACAATGACTACACATGGTTGCGAATCACAAAGGGATTTATGGGCTTGTAATGTAGGTTTAAGGTAGGGTTGGATATCAACTTAGGACAATAAGGTTAAACCCTCCTTGAAATTCTATACCATGATTTCTTCTACTTTTTCCTATTGGGTCACTTTTTTTTCTTTTACTATTTTGCCTTTTCTTGATTTTTCCACTCTTTTTTTTGTCATAGATAATGCCTTTCTTTCCCTTATTGGATATTGTCTTTATTCAAATCAAAATGCTTAGTTTCTTAAGATTTTAGGAACTTTCTTATGACTCCTTGGCTCAACTACAGTTCCTTCTCTTTCTACCTCTCCCAACTTAGGCTTCTAGACTCAATTTGTATTCTCAAGTTAAAAGAGGATATGATTCAAGAGGGAATAAATAGAAAGGTCATGACTTGTAAAGTGTTTGACAAAAAAAAGTCCAAAGGCTCAAAGAGGGTGACTAGGGGAAATTGTTATGTATTTGTAAGATTTTTTTAGGATAAAGTGGGCTTAATAAGATACAAGATGGCCTATGATCATTTTACCAACCAAGAACAATCAAAATTTAGCTTTGAAATACTAAAGGGTCATGTTTTTTGTAGTACAAGTACACATACGATGTAGACAATTAAGATCACACACACGACATACGAATCTCATCAAGTAGGATCAATTGGTAAACCCACTTAAGACAAATATGCAGTATTCACTATTTTTCCAAAGTCGATTATCGGAGTCATAGGGAGAGGGAAAATTTCATCACAAAGTTGCTCACTTCCATGCCTTCAAATTTTGCAAAATTTTCAAACGGAGGGCGTTGTTTTGATTTTGTATCCGTACCACGTATAATTTTCTAATCATGGAACCAACCCAAGCTTTAGTTTTAGCGAACTGTATTGAGGGCACCCCTCCATTTGCGTACTCAGACTTCACCAATGGATATGAATATCATCCCAAATCATCAATGTTACATGTATTCATATTTACTTTACATTTATGGACTCTATGCCATGGGTAATTAGACTTCCCCTGCACCTATGGTTAGAAACCCAATCACGATAGAAAGACTTGTATATTAAAACTAAACAAAAGTAGAAAACAAAGAACAAAGTAACTAATCCATGCAAATTTAGTCACCATCAGAGTTACTAAATATTACAACCCAAATAAATCTAAAAATCATCAAAAAGAGCAGAAGAGTATAAAGAAATATCAATAATACAATCCCAAATAAAATGAATAAGGGGACACCACCAACTGGAAGGATAGAATTATCCCCACTACATAAATAATTAGGGACAAAAGAGATAAGGGTACTCCCTCTAACCGCATCAAGGGCTGCTTTCACTTTTGGATTTTGCATCATCACCATTTTCTTAAAGATTAGTATACTCAACTAGGGATTCATTATCACTCTCAACCAAACAGAAAGGAAGTCTATCTCAGGGTTTTAGGACCTTTCATAGACCCTTCACACCCTTTCACATCTTTAAAAAGAAATCATCCCTCTTCTTTTATCTTGTAACCATTTTTTCATGTTCAATTAGGATGTCTCATTGTGACTCTGCCAAAAAAAGTAGGCCTTGTCAAGCTTAGCAATGTTAGACACTTGCTTCTTTTGGTCATCGTTGTACTTCTCATAATCGGCATGTGACATATAAATGATGGTTGGTGGAAGGCTCTCCTAGTCCTTGGGCACAAACGAGACACAAGATCTTTGATGATTGTAATATTTACTCCAATCTACACAAGAGGTCCCATGGTGATCGTCCTATGTAACACGACAAGTCTGTCAGATGCAGAACAAGGTTATGGATTCTGTAAAGGTTCTTTGGAGAAACCAAAAGGTAGAAGAAGCTACTTGGGAAATTGAGGGGGGCGTGAACTCAATATATCCATTCTTGTTCCTTATTCCAGATAATCATGTTTGAGGAATGTGTATTCCTTGACATATTTATTTTCTATCTATGTTAAATGTAAGTGTGGTTGTATTTGAAGTCAAATTAAGCTAATAAATGCATTGTCCTATCACCCCATGTTTTTGGTTCTTTACAACTTCTAAAATTTTATCCTCACTGTCCTGACTACAACTTCCCAAATGAGTCATAGATAATCTTAACGTATCGTAGGGACCCAATCATAACCAAATCCGTTAGTGTGTGACTAAGTTCTACTATGAGTATGAGTTGCTCAATAAGAGTCATAAGGACCCGTTACGAGTCGTTGGGTGCAAATCATAGGATGTCCAGTGTTTACCATAAATGAGTTTTATGTTTACTATGACTGGAACCCATAAGTCTTTATGTCCTATTATGAGCCATTTTAGTTGAATCGTTGGGTCAATAATTTATGAGTGCCCTACAGACTATCTTGGCTATGACTCATGGGGATGAGTCATAATGAGTCCCTATAAGTAATATAGTGACCCGTAGTCACTAAAAACTAAATATTAGTTTTAAATTGAGGGCACTTTAGACAATTCCCTCCTTACCCAATTAAAACCCCACATGCATAAGACACTTATGTGTGGTTATTCTCATTTATAATGTACTCAAACACTTAAAAATATTTCTCAAGTCTCTCAAACAACCATACTTAGGGATTCCTAGAAGTAGGTCATCCAAGGGATCAAGGGTTGAATTCTTCTAGTGAAACTTTGTATTTAAGGCATGTTACTCTTTCCCAAAATGTCAATTTTCTAAAAAAAATAGGTTTTTAAGTGTTGTTCATACGATACTGGTATTGGTTTTGAAAACATTCGTTGAGGGTTTTGAAAAATTCTTGTTTGTGTTATATTTCATCTATGTACCTTCTTGGCTTATGTTTAATAGTGATTTTAAATTCAAATTGACTCATGGGAATGGTGAATAATTTAAGGGATTATGATTTCCCTAAACTTGTGACTTTTGAAGAGGTTATGACCTAACCTAAACCCCCTATTGTGAAATTGGTTTTTAATATGAAAAATATGAAAATTGAAGTACTTTTGAGCTATTACATAATGAGATAAGTTAATAAAGCATGAAAATTTTTAATCAAACATTATGGGGTTGTGTAATTCCCCAAGATAATGTATAATTTAAATATAGGATATTGTGATTTCCCTAAAGTGATGGTAATTGGTGTGGCATGTTGATGTTACCTACTAAGTTTAATTTGTATGACAATGCTAACAATTTATGCTTTAATGTGTAATATTGTTCAATGAATTAGAATGTGTGATAAATGATTTAATTGAGATTTTATGAGGGTTGTGTACTTGAGTCATAAAAGTTGTGGCTCCGAGGACCAATGCTGGAAACTGTGGTTGCAGTTGTGGGGGTATATATGATAGGGTGGTTTAAATACCCCTAATTATTATCATATGATTGGAAGGTTTTAGTCTCCCCTATTATATTACATGATTGGGTGTTTGTGTCACCTTGATATGATGGGAGGTTCAAGTCCCCTATAGTGCATATGCATACCCTATGGTTTTTGCAATCAGACATACTAGGGACCTTCCAGTAGGGGGAGAGCTGGTCCCATACAGCTCGTGGGTGCCTTCTTATATGATGACAGTTGAGCTACACTATCTCAGCTAAAGTTTTAAAGTACATGTTAAGCCTTATTTCCCTATGACAGCATGTGTTATATATATATATATATGTATTTGATCATGTGAGTTAGTTTTAAATGATTATGAATTGTTGATTACAACATTATGTTATCCTTATCACTAAGTTACATAATACTATTCACCCCTCTAATCGTCTTCAAATGTTGTATCCCCAAATAATACATGTATCAGAGATACCTCTACTTTTCCTGTGAAAAGTTAAGTGGATCTTCTTAATTCATCGGTTCTTTATGGTGAAGTGGTGGGCTTTCATTCACCGATAAACTTTTAAAATTTATCCATTAGTATCCTAGATTAGAATTAAGGGTATTCATTATGATTAATATTATCATTTTCATTGTCATTTGTAAGTGTCGGGGACATGTCTCGACCAAGACTTTGTTTTGATTCTTTTGTTAGAAGGCTTTGTTTTATTACTATATACTTGGTCAATATTGGTCAGTTGTTTGGCTTGTTACTGATTATCGGTCATAGAATTATCTTTTATTTTTTTAATCTTCTCGTCTGCTATTTTGTTATATGTACGAAATTCATCCGATGTTGGAGATATTGTGTTCACTTTGTTAGGTATAGGGGTGGTCTCCAGTCCATCTGGTACTTAATATATCCATCACATCCAGGCACTAGTTTGGATCGTGACAATATGGACCAGTGGTTAGACTATTACGGAAATTATCAGGATTTTACCCAAAATTTGAACTCATAAAATTCAGCTTGAATTGGAGTGTGTGCCAACATTAAGCATCAAGATTTTCTAAATCCACCTATGCAAGAAGTGGTAAATATGGATATTATTAAGGTGTTAGATGAAGGTGTGATTTACCTTATTACCTACAGTAAGTGGGTGAGCCTAATTCATTATCGACCAAAGAAGGGTGGGATCATTGTGGTCCCTAATGAGAAGAATTGCTTAGTTCCCATAAAACCAGTTATGGGATGACATCTTTTATGGGTTATAAGAATCTGAATAGTTAGACACAGAAAGATCACTTTCCTATTGCATTCATGAATAAGATGTTAGACTATCTTAAAGGTAAAGGATGTTATAGTTTTTCTTGATATTTGTTCGGGGTATAATCATATTTCTAAATTTACAATGACCCTTTAGGTGATTTTTCATAATTTTTCTTATTTTTCTAGTTAGAGCCTTTCCATATATGCCTCATGGATTTATAACTTTCTAGGACTGGCAATTCAATTACCTAGTAATTTGTTTTGTTTCTAGAGATAATTCCCTATTTTGAAGTCTTAGCAGGTTCCAAATGGACACCAGATGAAAACTTAATCCCATATGAAATTTTTGACTATCCCAACAACTCTGGAATCTTAATTTTAGGTTAGGTAGACCTTTGGTTTTGGTTCTGAGGTGCCCGAGCTCATTTTGACATATTGGTCGGAAAGGTAAAAAAATTGAAATATAGGTGTGGGACCCATATTTTATCAAAACAGTCCTAGATAGAAAATCTGATTGCACTATCGCATCCAGAACATCCAAATTGGTATGGTTAGATAGTTCATTTCCATATACGGGATTTTGAATGAATCTCAAGGATTTGGCAGAGACTTGGAAGATTTCCACGTCTTCAGTTGTCAACTGATGAAACTGTGATTGACTTACTTGGGCCATGATCACAATGTTGTAATCTCACTGTAGGGGTTGTAATCTCTACTAATGGTGAAGTAATTATGTAAGTGCGATCGAACACCTCGGGGTCATGATAGAGACTCCAAAGAACTTGAACTTGGTATAAATAGAGGCAATTTTCACAATTTTAGAAATTTTTAATCTTTCCCCTTAAGAGCTAAACCTTATAATAGTGTGGGAACTCTAAATTGAAGCTTATGGGAGCTTGGGAAGCCAGAGTAACATCTGTTTTTGTGTTTATCATCCTATTTAAGGTAAAAGTTCACCATTTTCATTTTGAATTTACTTGATTAGTTGATCAAAACCCAAAACACTTTAGGGCTTGGTTTTAGCCCCAATTTAGCTTTGTTTTAACCCATTTTAAAGGTAACGATTTTTTGAGCTTGAATAAATGTTTGGTTGGTTTTGGAAATGCATTTTCCACAAGAGGGACCCACATGGTGTTTTGATGTCAATTTTTTACCTGAAGCACAAAGGTAAAATATTGCTATCATTATACTCGTATTAGTGATTAAATGTATTTTTCATAGCTTAGCATCTTAAGGAGGCTTCTTGGAAGGGGAAAGCTAAGGTTTAGTGGTTCGTTAAGATTTCTTTAGTAATGAGGTAGGTTGGGTCTATACCTTGTTAGATTCAACTATGTTAGCGTAAATTTATGATAACTTATTATATTATGATGGGTTTTAGGTCTGGGATTGATTAAATGTTTGACTTGCATTTAGTTGAGTCGTTTAGTCTACTTTACACCTGAATCATGAAATACATAGCTTGATCCTTATACTTTAGGTTAATTAGGCTTTATTTCTTATGTTTCAGTTTAGACAGCCTGATATCACCCAAGTTAGATTAATAAATTCTTTAGATACTCATGTTTACTATAACTTTACCCTTAGTTGCTTACACTAATTAAGGATACCTTAGCCCATTTAACTTAGCTAGGGTTTTTGGAGGAAATCTCTACCTTAGGACTAATTGTGACATGCTATATATCTAAAAGTTTATTTAGATACCTTAGGTCTAGTTCAAGTAGAATTTTCTTAAAATGAAACTTTAGGATTAGAAGTGAATTCTTAACCCACTTTAGGCTACGCCATATGTTAGCTTTGGCAAGACCTTTTATGGTTATTAGATTCTTGGAAATGTGTATTGAGGTAATATTGAGAAATCTTGAGACTTGATGGCTATGATGGTAAATGTATGGGTTGACACCTATTGGTTATGCTATTACTTATGCATATTAATGATAATATTTTTGATATGGATTATAAACATATATTCGATTTGAGTCTAGAGGATGTTTACCCAGGTTGAATCCAGAGGATGATTTTGTCACAACTGATTATATTTAACAGATAGAGTTCTACTATTGATTATATTACGATTCAAGTCTATATATTGATTATATCTATAAATTTTATTCCAGATAATGATTTTATTTACCGATTTGATTCGAATATTGATATTATTAATAGGTTAGAGTATGGATTTGCATATTTTAATATAATGATATACTTTTTATTATTGAGGATGTTGGGATATGGTATTGAAAGTAGAATTTTGGCTAAGTCAGAAAATAAGGATAAGGTTAAAATATGGTATGACAAAAATGGGTTCTTGTAATTGAATAGATTGGTTAACGAGTGATTATATGCTAATAAAAGGTGATTAGTGTGCAACAGTGATAAGGTTATAAACGATGATAAAATTATGAAATGTGGGAAAATTGTAGAATGATGGTTAAATGACAATGAAGGTTAGTCCCAAAGTCGGTTGCTTGGTTCACCCTTCTATTGGGTGTACTCTCTTGTTGTAGGGGAGGCTACGATGAGTTATTTACTTTTCTTCACCAATTGACATATGAGAGACAATTTTATAATTTGTGATTTCTTGGGTTATATTATGTTATGTTGTATTTAATATTAATTATGTTTTATGCGCGGCGTTATTATAGATGATTCAGGTTCATTTTATGTACCTTTACTTTGTTATGTTATCTTACATTTTATCATACTTATATCATGATATAGCTCAGTCGGCTGATGATGCCTACCGAGTACCATTGTTTTGGTACTAATACTACACTTTTGTATCTTTTTGGTGTAGATCCGAGTACTAGTTGCCGCAGTTGATTGTTGTTTTTGTGGTGAATGAATTATGGTCATAGGCTGATCTTTTGGAGTTTGAGTCGCCCATTTCCCTCTTTCTTTATTATTATTCTATCTTTTGTTTCAAGATAGATGTATTGACTATTCTAAGTACTTGGGTTGTATTATATTTTTACTAGATGCTCTTGTACTGGCTCTTTCAGGCCATGGGAAGGTATCTTTTATAAATTGCATATTTATCTAGAACTTTTGTGTAATTATAAGTTATGTTCCTTTATGTCGCATACGTTGGTAATTTTTTATCGAATTAACCCATTGTGTTAGCTCTGGGTTATAGTTTGGTGTACCTACAAGCAAGACATATTAGGTGTCATCATGACTCATAAATTGGGTCTTGACAAATTGGTATCAGAGACTAGGTTACACCGGTATTATTGGTACAAGAGAAAGTGTCTAGTAGAGTCTGGTGGATCAAAATGATGGATATCGGTTTCCTATCATTGGGAGGCTATGGGAAATCCATATGAGTTCTTTTCTTCTTTAACTCATATTGTGCTAAAAGTTGAGTTGGTCTGTAGAAGTATTCCCTTAACTTTGCTCTTTTGTAGATGGCCAAGACACATGCTATGATGTGCTATGAATTTGTAGAACTTTTGATGCTTAAAACTATACAAATATACATGTACTTAAGGATATTTCGTTAGGTTTGATGTCTTTTTGAAGTTCTTTGCAGAAAATTAGGTTTTGGATGCTAAATTCAACAAAAAGGATGAAAACTGATGTTTTTATCCCCTTACTTGTTCATTGTTGGGCATATATGGCTCTTACAGGATGTAGGTGACCTATGTACATATTATAAGTCAAAGTCTAGAGGCTCAGAAGCAAGAAGAAAGAAGTGGTTGTGGTTATTGGCAGCTCTAACAATACTTTATTAATTTGGCCATAACCTTTTACCTCGATATCAGATTAAGGTGAAATTGGTATTGTTGGACACCCAATTCAATTGTCTTTCAGATGGTGGGAAATTTTTCACTTACCTATGTCTAATTGTGAACCAAATATAGTACTAGTAGACCGTAAGTGTGTAAGGTAAGTACAAGAAGTCCAAAACCCAGAGAGTGGATAATGCATAAATAGTTTCTAGCACTTAACTGGGTGAACATGAAGATGACATCTGGCACATGAAGACCGCATACGGCCCAAGTAAGTGGTCACCAACCTCAACTTTTTTGGATCATTTCGAAATCATTCGTAGGGTTTCCAAGTATCCCAATTACACTCCTACGATATTCTTAAGTCTTATTATGTACGGTCAATTAAGTTTTTCTAATTTAGTTATTATTTTATTCCTAGGGATTCTTGTAATCTATGAACACCTTTTAGGCTTTGTATTCATAAGGGCATTCACATATTCAGAGAAAGGCCCTTTCGGGTAAGCTAAAATATACTCTTATTGTTCTTGGTTTGTTATTCAATTTAATAATTTAGATTTTCTTCTTTGATTATTGTAAAATTGATACTATGATTTTGTCTATGAATCCCACAAATGATCTCATAGCTATGAGCAGCTAATTCCTTTGACTAGGGTTGTGGGAACCCTGTTATAAGCAGCTATTTCCTTTATCAAGGGTTATGGGAACCCTGCTGGATAAATAAAGTAGAGGAATTTCCATGTCATTCTAGATAATGATTCTCTCATATATTGTGATTTTATTTACTTTGATTGTTGTCTTAAGGATTGCAAACATTAGGATCTTGCCTGTATTCACTACAAACTTGCGAGAAAAGTAAAGATTGGGAAAACGTGATCACAATAGTGATTTGGGGTTAATTATTGAAACAAGCCTATTTGTATTATCTTCTTAAGCCAGTTAAATCCCATTCAATCAACTTGAGACCGAGAGGACATAGTTGAAACAGGGGTCCAAGGCATGTGTTAGTAATGTAACACTCTAAGACCGAGAGGATATAAGTGAAATTCACCAAATGGTAATAAGAGGCGGTTGGGGAAATAAAACTTTTTAGATTCTGTATGCAAGGTAACAAAATAGTTCGACAATGCATGATAAATAGGAGGAGTTGAGAAGACAAGGGTAACACAAGTCTAGTGTTCATCTTAGATTGTTAATAACCAAAATAAACAAAGCCTTTTTAATTTTATCTAGTTGCTACAAATCCCTTCTTTTTATATTTCTTCACTACTTTGTAATTTCAATAAGTTCGAGACAGATTTACAACCTATTTCCTATGGGATCGACCCTAACCTAGTTGGGTATATATTTTGACCGTGACTATTTTATCGTTCTGTGGAGGGGTAGTTTGGGAATTATCAAATTTTTGCGCCATTGCTAGGGAAAACAGTTTCAGAGTGTTGATTGAATTTGTTGGAGTTGTCGGATTTTAATTTTTATTTTCTTTGTTCTGTTGTTCCTCTTCTTGACATGAAAACTTGGCAAGATGAAGTGTGGAGTGATTATGACTAATTATTTGTTGATTCTTTTGCTTTTTATATGGTGTATTATTGCAAGAGTGTGGCAAATATAGTGTGTGAGAACAAGGATAGCCTGTTGGAAATAGTGACACAACTTGTCCACAATAATCATGAGATTATTTAAAATGTTAATAGGTTTGGCTTAGATATCTACAACTTACAAGCAGAATTCGACACAAAAGTTATTGTGTGTAACACCCAGCAACCTAGTTATGGTTAGTGTTAGATAGAAAAATTTCTTAAAAGCCAATTTGAGAAGCTAAAATAGAAGGAGTCAAAAATAGCTCATACACTTATGGAGTTTCATGCTTAAGGAGAGCATACTGGAGTTACATGGGGATGTAAATACGGATGTAATTCCTGAGTCGGGGTTATTGGACCTCTTTCGAGGTATATTTCCATATTGTGTTTGGATAGTCAGATCCTGATCGATACATCTAAGCTTTAAGAAGAGCGCAACAAGGACTAAAGATATGCCTATATTCTTGAATTTTCTAAGCCAGAACCAAAGAACTACATTTCTCATTTAAGGTCCAAGAAGTACAACATGTCACATCTATTTCTTGGGTCCTTTATATTTCTATGTCCACCCCATGAGCATAATGGGAAATAAGAAAAAACATTAAGGGTGAAATTCATAAGTTTAAAGTGGAAATAGAAATTTGAATGCCAAATCTTGGGCTACCTTGATGAATTTTTACTAATTAAGGTTCCCATGGGATTGTTGGTAAAGTCGGAGTAACAAACATAGCTTTGTCATGTCATGACAAAAATTTGGTGCTGCTTGGGTAGAAACAAAAGGTATTTTGTCATTTTTTGTTATTGTGATTGATATTAAATATTTACACCTACGATGCCACAAGTATATTTCTAACTCTCTTGTATAGTAGCAATTCGATGAATTGGGAACAGTGCTTGATTTTAAGTTAAAGGTGGGGCTATCTATGTGTTTTGAGGTCGTCTTGGGGTTTTTGTTATCGTGCCTCTTTTACCCGAAGCCTTATTCCTAGTAGAGATGACATGTTTTGGCATATAATCTTTTCTTCCATCTTGTGTCATTGAACTAGGAGAAAAAAGTATCTAAGATAGTTTATATAATGGGTTGAAAATTATACCCATTAAATAACGTATTTTAGAAATCTGTGTTATGCTTGAATATATATGACTATTATTAATCTTGTTATGGCATTAATATTAGGGACATAATAATTAGAGATAACTTGTTCATGAACCGGATAGGTAGTATCTTGTGACATAACTCTTTGCCAATATGTGTATGGGATACTACTTAGTTCCCTCTGTGTGTTAAATCCATAAATTGCTCGATTATTCTGTCCTATGCCGTAGGATAGTCTGTTAGGAAAGGATCATAGGTTGTTTTTATTGTATTCAAATTTTATCCTAAATCACCTTCCTTATTGAAATTTGTATCCCTTGATCCCTATTTTGAGTTGTATAGTCTATTTTATTGTTTTCATTTTTCAATTTCCTATTCAAGTTACAATGAACCTGTTTTGGCCTAATTTCTCCTTGGATAATGTGCACCTCAACTCAGGAAAATCTCTTAAGTTGAGGGTGGATATCATAGGGGTACATAATGTAAAGTTGGTATGAGAAAGATGGAATAAAAGATAAAAAAAAAATAGGGATGGATGTGGTAGCAAATGAAAAGTAAAATGAAAATAAAAGAAAAAGAAAAGTGTGGAAAAGGGTAAAAAGAATGAATAAGAGAAAACATACCCAACCTAAATGTGCTTTAAAATAAAAAAAAGGAAGAAATAAGGGCAGGGATAAAAAGAAATTGGTTAATTATGGACCCCAAAAGTAGTTGTAGTGCCAAGGTGTCCTAGTCACTTTATATATCCATATTTACTATACCATCACCAAGAGTAATTACAAGCTGAATAAAGTCCTATAGTGATCCTAACTTGAATACACAAAAACTAAGGTGAAGAAAATAAGGGCAAGACTATGGTGTTTGATAAAAACTGATATGAACTTCTCTTGTGAGTATGTGTGTCTCTTGACCGTCCTTGCGTTTACAATGTATTATTTAATATGAGTTAGTAGGATTCTTTGTTGCCAGGGCACATTGGTTGTATTTATAGTTGTTCACTTGTTTGGGTAGTATAACTTATATATATACATGTGTGATACCCCGATCATTTTTAAGCCTAAATCTGTCTTATGAGTGGATATGTATGACTTACAAAGTGATTGATGTTTAAACCAAGTTGTATTTATCTAATTTCTACTTTTTGTCATTAGAGCATTGAATAAACTTTCCATTGATACCAATTTCATAAAAATCCGACATCGGATGAGTGAGCTATGACCGTTTTACTCAACGGTATCAGATCGCCTAGGTTTGACGGTCGACCTGGGGAACTGTCAAGTCCCTGGTGGACCGTCAAGTGCCCCGTCAAGCCAAGGCAGTGACTCCTTTTTCAGGCCAACATGCGACGACCAAGTTGGTGGATCATCAAAAAGTTGACGGGCCGTCAAGGGGTCCGTCTGGTCGAGACAGAATATCTTATTTCTGGCCCTCGAGTGATGAACGACTTGGTGGACCATCAGTTTCTTGATGGACCGTCACTTTGACCATCATGTCGAGGTATAACTTTCCTGTATTGGCACTCGAGTGACGGACGATCTGGTGGACCGTCAGGAGACTTGACGGACCGTTAGATCGACCGTCACAGGCCCCGATCAGCAAATTTCAGCATTTTCAAAAAAGGGCATCTTGCTCATTTCCTCCCCATGTGGTCTTATATAAATATCAAAGATGTGAAGAGACACTCATTTCCTTCTCCTTTCTCTTCCAATTTTCCATGAATCTCCTAGAAACTAGGGTTTCTACAAGATCCAAAATCAAAATCCTATTCCAAGAAATTCAGAGAATCTTCCATGAATTTCTCCAAGTTGTTCAAGAACTAAGTTTGCCAAGTCAAAGGAATCAAGAATTTGGTCCTAAAAATGTGAGAAGAGTTCCAAACAAGTTTCCACATCTTCAAATCAAATTCCAAGGTATGTGGGGTTCGAACAAGAACACTCCTTTCGTTCTTGTGCCTAAAAATTTTCTTTCAATGATTGATTTACATGATTTTGCAAGTGGGTTTACACCCAAATTTATTTATGTATGATTTATGAGACTTGAGTTGAATAAGCTTGACATTTATGGTTATTTCACCATCATGCTTCTTAAATTAAGTATTTATTCCATGAGATGTATATTGTCATTATATATTGATGATTTGTAAGTGATTTATGATAAGTGTCAAGATTTGTGTTTTTCTATGAGAAATTTGACTATTGAATACATATATATATATATCAATATTTGAATTGAAAGTCAAGAATGAGTTTGATGATGTTTCCTTGAAGCTTTGGCATTTAAAATGATTTGATAAGAAAATGTACTTGATGTTGAGAAACATTGTTTGAATTTGAGTCGAGTTAGGAATCCACAGTTGTATATTATTTACCGAAGAGATATACTATTGTTTTGGTCATCATGATAGACCCATGATTTGATATTGATTAAGGTGGATTTCCTAATGCGTTCTGAGCTAAGTCTGGGAATAGTATTTAGCACCGAGCGAGAAATGTGGTATTTCCCCAAAACTACGTGCCACCGTAGGATTGATGTTGATAGTTGTGGGCCAGTGGCCGAGTATGGAATTGTGATAACGATATTGAGTTTGTACTCCCTGGTAAGAGTACAAAACCCCGCCAATGTGGGGTTCTCTCCTTAGGTGGGAAAAAGGTTCGACTCCATATGGCTCATAAGGTGTAGTTATGTCGGTTATAAGAAACTCCCACGTCCATAATGATCTAAGTACCATGAGTTACCGAGTCACTCTAAGTAATGAGTCAAAGAGTTTGAGATGAGTTAAATGATTTATAAGATTTATGAAACATGTGTTATTATTGATGACTTAATGTTTTAAATAATTCAAGTGAAGAGAGTTATTATTGTCAGCATGCATGATTTTCTTATACATTTATGATATTATTTAAAATGTTGCATACACCCCTACATACTCAATACATTCCCAAGTACTGACTCTCATAATCTTTTGTACTCTATATTTCCTCATGATATAGGTTCAGGTGCTCAGTATCATCAGCAACAGTGATCTTTTAGTACCTTCATCTACATTTCTGTGGTTGGTGAGTCCTCATGGTTCGAGGACCTTTGTCTCTAATTTTGTCTGGTTAATAGATGGTTATTTACTTTTAGTTCAGTACGAGTCAGTTGGGGATCTGTCCAATGGCTCCTCAGTCCTATGTAGTAGAGGCTTTGTCAGACTGGTGTACCAGCGTGTACAGAGATTCCAGTATTTTTTTTGTACAAGGCTGTATTACTTCATGTTTTAGTATGTTCATTACATGGTTATTCCTCTTTATCTTTGCATTATTTGCGCTATAATGAGTTTTGAAAGTATGACAAGCTTAGAGGGTTAGCTTGAGGCCACGTGTGGCCTTGAGTACCATGTGATATCTCGGGATAGGTTCTTGGGGCGTTACAAGCTTTGTATCAGAGGCTACGGTTCAAGGAGTCTCAGGGAGTCTGACAAGCTGTGTTACATATATTCTTGATCATCGGTGTATAGCGCACCACATCTATGAGAAAGAGGCTACGAGTCATTTTAGGAAAAGTTATTTCATTCTTTCAAGAGTCTATCATGCCTATAGGTGTTTCTCTCTGTTGTTAATTCGTGCCCTCTTATGACAGAAAATGCCTCCTCTCAGAGCTCGTAGAAACAATGAATGACCTCAACCCATTGATCCTTTAGGTGAGATGGTGTCCCATGCCAAATTCCGGGAAGCTTTCCAAGCGCTAGCCCAAGAGATCACAACCAACACTCAAGCCAACATCCAGTCTACTGTTCCACCTCCGCAAAGGAATAATTCCGCTGCAGCTCGGGTTCGTGACTTTATGCAAATGAATCTACCTGAGATATTTGGGTCAAAAGTAGGTGACTACCTACAAATGTATTTACATAAAGTGGGAAAGATCACTCAGATTATGCACGAGACTGAGGAGGAGAGTGTTGAATTGGCTGCCTATCGAATAAAAGATGTTGCTTATGATTGGGTGGAGATGTGGAGGAAGAGTATAGGGGAGAATGATAGTCCTATGACTTGGCAATTATTCCAAGATGCCTTCTTAGACAAATTCTTTCCTCCGGAGCTGAGGGAAGCAAAATTAGAAGAATTTATGAACTTGAGATAGGGCCCCATGATAGTTAAGGAGTATTTCCATAAGTTTAATCAGTTATCTAAGTTTGGTCCCGGTATGATGGCTTATTCTAGAACTAGTATGACTAATTTCTTTGCTGGTGTATCTGGTTATGTTGTGAAAGATTATAGATCCGCTATGCTTAATTGAGACATGGACCTTTCAAGACTAATGATTCATGCTCAACATATTGTAGCAGACAAAGTGAAGGAGAGAGAGTGAGTGAGAGGGAATAAGGGAGTTAGATCAGAGCAACAGGGGTATAGTAAGTCTAGATTTTCTCGAGGGATCTGCCCTCTGTAGGTGGTCAGTGCCAGAATCACTTATATGCTATACCACCCCGCCAGAAGTAGGAGGATTCACCAGATGATGTTACTGGTACGCTTCGTGTATTTCATTTGGATGTGTATGTGTTGCTGGACCCTGGGTCAAGTCTTTCCTATGTGACTCCGTTGGTGGCTGTGAATTTTGAAATAAGTGCTGAAAAGATTTCTGAGACTTTTCTAGTCTCTACACCATTCGGTGAATCTATTGTTGCTAAGCAAGTATATAAGAAGTGTCCTATCACTGTTCTTTATAAAGTCATGTTTGCTGATTTGATTGAGCTAGAAATGGTTGTTTTTGATGTTATTCTGGGTATGGATTGGCTAAACTCTTGTTAAGCGTCTATATATTGTCGTACCCGGGCAGTCAAGTTTCAGTTTCCCAATGAGACAGTCTTTGAGTGGTTCGGAAATTTTGTATCTCCTAAATGTCATTTCTATCCTATCTAAAACCTAGGAAATTGATATCCAAGGGTTGTATCTATCATTTAGTTCTAGTTAAGGACACTAAGTCTGAGACTCCAACTATTCAGTCTCTTAGTGTTGTCAATGAGTTTCTTGATGTTTTCTCGGAAGATCTCCCAGGGGTACCTCCTGATAGAGAGATAGAATTTGGAATTGATCTTCTCCCTGATACACATCCTATTTCTATTCCACTATATCGTATGGCCTCCGTAGAACTTAAGAAGTTGAAAGAGAAACTCAAAGATCTTCTTGATAAGCGTTTTATAAGGCCTAGTGTGTCTCCCTACGGTGAACGCGTGCTATTCGTACGAAAGAAAGATGGTTCATTGTGCATGTCCATTGACTATTGTCATCTTAACAAGGTCACAGTCAAGAACAAGTACCATCTTCCAAGAATTAATAACCTATTTGATCAGCTGTAAGGTGCCAGCTACTTCTCCAAAATAGATTTGAGATCCGGTTATCACCAACTTAAAGTCAGAGAGTGTGATATTCCAAAGACGGCTTTCCATACTCATTATGGTCATTTTGAATTCTTGGTCATGTCCTTCGGGCTAACAAATTCCCCAGCAGCTTTTATGGACCTCATGAATCGAGTGTTCAGACAGTACTTGGATATGTTCGTTATTGTGTTCATAGATGATATTCTTGTATACTCTCGAAGTGAGAACGACCATGCAGATCATCTTCGAATTGTCTTATAGATCCTTAGGGATCAACAATTGTTTGCCAAATTTAGCAAGTGCGAATTCTAGCTAAGCTCAGTTGCTTTTCTAGGTCATATTTTTTTTTCTAATGGTATTCGAGTTGATCCTCAAAAAGTAGAAGCTATGGAGAATTGTCCTAGACCTAGTTCCCCATCATATATTAGGAGTTTCTTGGTTCTAGATGGCTACTACCGTCATTTTGTCGAAGGTTTCTCTTCCATTGCTACTCCTTTGACCCGGTTGACCCAAAAGAAGGTTAAATTCCAGTGGTCAAATTCTTGCCAGAAAAGTTTTTAGGAGTTGAAGACTCGACTCACTTCATCCCTTGTGATGACCCTGCCTAATGGTGTTGATGATTTTGTGGTATATTGTGATGCTTCCAGAATTGGTTTGGGTTGTGTGTTGATGCAAAAGGGTAAAGTTATAGACTATGCCTCCCGGCAGTTGAAACCTCATGAAAAGAATTATCCGACCCATGACCTCGAGTTAGCTGCAGTGGTTTTTTCTTTGAAAATTTTGAGACACTATTTATACGGTGTTCATGTTGATGTCTTTACGGATCATAATATTTTACAGTATGTGTTCACTCAGAGAGAGTTGAATCTTCAACAGAGGCGATGGTTAGAATTATTAAAGGATTACGATATGAGTGTGTTATATCACCCAAACAAGGCCAATGTAGTGGCAGATGCTCTTAGCAGGTCGTCCATGGGTAGTGTAGCACATGTCACGGAAGATAAGAGGGACTTAGACCGTGGAGTGCATCGTTTGGCTAGGTTAGGTATTAGATTGCTTGACTCAGCTGAGGGTAATGCTTGGGTCCAAAGTTGTTCCGAATCTTCCCTAGTTACTGAAGTGAAGGAGAAGTAGGATACAGATTCTCGTTTGGTCGAACTGAAAGAATCAGTTAAAGACCAAAACGTGTAGGTTTTCTTTCAAGGGGGAGATGATGCATAGAGATTTTAGAATAGATTGTGTGTGCCTGATATTGATGATCTGAGACAGAGAATTATGGTTAAGGCGCATGGCGCACGATATTCTATTTATCCCGATACTACCAAGATGTACCGCGATTTGCGGGAAATTTATTGGTTGAATGGTATGAAAAAAGATATAGCAAATTTCATAGAAAAGTGTGCAACTTGCCAGCAGGTAAAGATAGAGCACCATAGACCCGGTGGTGTGATGCAAGAATTTAACATTCCTTCTTGGAAGTGGGAAGTGGTGAACATAGATTTCCTGATCGGTTTACCTCTTTCTCGTGGTCATCATGATTCTATTTGGGTTGTTGTAGACAGGTTGACTAAGTCAGCATATTTTCTACCAGTACATATATCTTTCACCGTGGAGGACTATGCTAAGCTGTATATTTGAGAGTTAGTCAGGTTGCATGGAGTGTCGTTGTCTATCATCTCCGATAGGGGTACTCAGTTTACTTCTATGTTTTGGAGAGCCTTCCAGAAGGGTCTTAGCACCCAAGTTTATCATAGCTTTGCTTTTTATCCGCAGACATACTGTCAGGATGAGAGGACTATTCAAACTTTGGAGGATATGTTGAGGTCTTGTGTTCTTGATTTCAAAGGAAGTTGGGATAAATATTTACCGTTGATTGAATTTTCTTACAACAATAGTTTTCATGCTAGCATTGGAATGGATCCATTTGAAGCTTTGTATGGGAGAAGATGTAGATCACCCATAGGTTGGTTCGAAGTGGGTAAAGCTGTTGTGATTGGACCTGATGCTATATATGAGGCTATGGAGAAAGTTAAGTTAATTCGGGAGAGGTTAAAAATAGCCCAGAGTCGTCAGAAGTCGTATGCAGATATGATAAAGAAGATCTCTTGAGTTTGAAGTCGATGATTTGGTGTATTTGATAATCTCACCCATGAAAGGGGTGAAAAGATTTGGAAAGAAAGGGAAGCTGAGTCCCAGATATGTTGGCCCTTCTAGAGTTTTGGATCGTGTTGGGAAAGGAGCTTATGAGGTTGTGTTGCCTGCAGAATTGTCAATTGTTCATCCTGTGTTTCCTGTTTCTATCCTCAAGAAGCACATTAGAGACTCATTTGTTGTTGATCCGTCGGAAGGTTGTGATGTTCAAGATAGCCTTTCGTATGATGAAATCTCGGTTAAAATACTAGATTATCAAGTCCATATACTGAGGAACAAGTAAGTTCCCTTGGTTAAAGTTCTATGGATAAATCAATCAGTAGAGGGTGCCACTTGGGAAGTAGAAGCAGACATGCGAGCTAGTTACCCTCATCTTTTCTCTATGAGTTCGAATCAAGCTGAAGGTACTATTCCCTTATTTTAGTTTTCTCCTAATCTAATGTATTCAGCTATATGGTTTTCCATCTATGATTCATACATTTGGTGAAGTACTCAAAAGTTTAGAGTAAAGTGAGCCCTTAGATATGTGTCATTCCAGCTATACATCCTCATTTTTCTCTTGTTCTTGGCCTATTTGGAAATATTCGAGGACGAATGTGTCCAAGGGGGAGATATTGTAATACCCCAATCATTTCTTAAGCCTAAATCCAT
The DNA here is from genome assembly GCA_030864215.1 of Capsicum pubescens. Classification (NCBI taxonomy): domain Eukaryota; kingdom Viridiplantae; phylum Streptophyta; class Magnoliopsida; order Solanales; family Solanaceae; genus Capsicum; species Capsicum pubescens. The sequence goes on along the minus strand of CM061548.1, from coordinate 192,899,052 downwards.
CTTTTGAGTTGATATGAATGACTTCCAAAGTGATTTATGTTTAAACTATGTTGTAATTCCCCAATCTAGAATAATCTTTCCATCGATACCAATTTCATCAAAATTCGACATCGGATGAGTGATCTATGGCCGTTTTACTCAGCTGTATCAGATCGCCCAGGTTTGACGATCGACCTGGTGGACCGTCAGGTCCCTGGTAGACCGTCAAGTGCCCCGTCAAGCAAAGGCAGTGACTCCTTTTTCAGGCCATCGTACGAAGGCCAAGTTTGTGGATCGTCAAAAAATTGATGGACCTTCAAGGGGTCCGTCAGGTCGAGACAAAATATCTTATTTTTGGACCTCGAGTGACGAACGACTTGGTGCAACGTCAGTTTCCTGACGGACAGTCACTTCGACCGTCACATCGAGGAAGAACGTTCCAGTTTTGGCACTCGAGTGACGGATGATCTGGTGGACCGTCAGGAGACTTGACGGACCGTCAGGTCGACCGTCATAGGCCCCGATCAACAAATTTCAGAATTTTCAAAAAAGGGCATTTTGGTCATTTCCTCCCCATGTGGTCTTATATATATATATCAAAGTGGAGAAGAGCCACTCATTTTCTTCTCCTTTCTCTTCCAATTTTCCAAGAATCTCCTAGAAACTAGGGTTTCTACAAGATCTAAAATCCAAATCCTCTTCCAAGAAATTCAGAGAATCTTCCATGAATTTCTCCAAGTTGGTCAACAACTAAGTTTCCCAAGTCAAAGGCATTAAGAATCTTGGCCTAAAAGTGTGAGAAGAGTTCCAAACAAGTTTCCACATCTTCAAATCAAAATCCAAGGTATGTGGGGTTTGAACAAGAACACTCCTTTCGTTCTTGTGCCTAAATATTTACTTTCTATTATTGATTTACATGATTTTGCAAGTGGGTTTACACCCAAATTTATTTATGAATGATTTATGAGACTTGAGTTGAATAAGCTTGATATTTATGGTTATTTCGCCATCATGCTTCTTAAATTAAGTATTTGTTCCATGAGATGTATATTGCCATTATATATTGATGATTTCTAACTGATTTATGTATGATAAGTGTCAAGATTTGTGTTTTTCTATGAGAAAATTGACTATTGAATATATATATATATATCGATATTTGAATTGAAATTCAAGAATGAGTTTGATGATGTTTCCTTGAAACTTTGGCATTTGAAATGATTTGATAAGCAAATGTACTTGATGTTGAGAAACATTGTTTAAATTTTAGTCGAGTTAGGAATCCACAGTCGTATATGACTTACCGATGAGATATACCATTGTTTTGGTCATCATGATAGACCCGAGCGGGAAATGTGATATTTTCCTGAAACTACGTTCCACCGTAGGATTGATGTTGATAATTATGGGACAGAGGCTGAGTATGGAATTGTGATAACAAGATTGAGGTTGTACTCCCTGGCATGAGTACAACACACCCGCCAATGTGGGGTTCTCTTCTCAGGAGGGCAAAACGTTGGAGTCCATGCGGCTCACATAGTGTAGTTATGTCGGTTATAAGAAAATCCAATGTCTATAATGATCTAAGTACCATGAGTTACCAAGTCACTCTAAGTCATGAGTCAAAGAGTTTGAGATGAGTTAAATAATTTATGAGATTTATGAAACATGTGTTATTACTGATGACTTACGGAAATGATGTTTTAAAAAATTCAAGCGAAGAGAGTTATTATTGTCAGCATGCATGATTTTCTTATACATTGATGATATTATTTAAAATGTTGCATCCACCCCTGCATACTCAGTACATTCCCAAGTACTGACTCTCATACTCTTTTGTACTCTATATTTCCTCATGATATACGTTTAGGTGCTCAGTCTCAGCAGCGACAGTAATCTTTGAGTACTTCATCTACATTTCTGCGGTTGGTGAGACCTCATGGTTCGATGACCTTTGTATCCAATTTTGTTTGGTTAATAGATGGTTATTTACTTTTAGTTCAGTACGAGACAGTTGGGGATCTGTCCCAATGGCTCCTCAGTCCTATGTAGTAGAGGCTTTGTCAGACTAGTGTACCAACGTGTACAGAGATTTTAGTATTTTATTTGTACACGACAGTATTACTTCATATTTTAGTATGTTCATGACATGGCTATTCCTCTTTATCTTAGCATGATTTGCGCTATAATGAGTTCTGAAAGTGATGACAAGCTTAGATGGTTAGCTTGAGGCCACGTGTGGCCTTGAGTACCATGTGACGTCTCCGGATAGGTTCTTGTGGCGTTGCAGCATGGTTGTTTGTTGATAATATAATTCCATATCTTGATTTCTTTATACAACATTGTTGAGCTTCATTGATACCCACAATATATTTTAAAGTTTTAAACTTGAAGAGGGTAAGGATCATGAGATTTAATTTTATGATTAACTGCCATATGTATCTATGATTTCACTTTGTTAAGCATCGTCATATTATTTTGTTATGTTTTGCTGCCCGAGGATATGCAATGTTCTATGTTTATGGAGTTTATGTGACATGGATGTGTATAACTATTGATGCTTAAAAATTTAAGAATATCAATTTACTTAAGGCTATTTTGTAAAATTTGATTTGTTTTCGGATTGTTTGGTAGGAAATTAGGTTTTGTATGCTAAATTAAAGAAAAAAGTGATTCTTTTATCTACTTACTTGATCATTTTTCAGCATATGTGGCACTTACCAGATGAAGGTGACCAAAGTAGATATCATAAGTCAAAGTACAGTGGCTTAGAAGAAACAAGAAAGAAGTGCTCATGGTCATTGGCAACACAAACAATGCTTTTGTAATTTTGCCATAAGTTTTCACCCTGAATTTAGATTAACACAAAATTTGTATTGTTGGAAGGTAATTCATTGATATATCTAATCTCTAGGACTTTGGAAATTACCTATGCCATCTTGCAGATTGCACGTAGTACTTTCAAATAGAAAGTTGGTATGAAAAGTACCAGAAGTCCAAAATCCAGAGAGTGAATAGTGCAAGAAGATTTTCTAGCACTTATACAGACCGAATGCAGCCCAATAAGTGTCCAATAATCTCAACTTTTCTGAATCATTCTAAATTTATTTCCAAGGGTTTACATGTGTACCAATATCACTCATATGATGTTTTTAAGTCTTATTAGGTATAGTTAGGAATGTTTTCCTATTTTAAATAGAATTTTATTTGAAGGGTTTCTGGTAATATATAAATACCCTTTCGGCTTGGTATTTATATGGACATTCATCTATTGACATTCACATATTTTCAAAAAGGCCTTTTGGGGCCTATCTCACATATACCTTTATTTTTTTTGGTACGTTCTTGGTTTGTTATTCAATTTAAGACTTTAGGTTTTGTTCTTTCATTATTGTGAGATCAATTCTATGATTTTATATCTGAATCCCATGACTGATCTCATAACTATGAGCGATAAATTCCCTTAACTAGGGTTGTGGGAACCCTAGAGGATTAATAAATTAAACAAAGTGCCAAGTCATTCAAGATAAAGATTCTTGTGTGTATCTGATTTTCCTTGCTTCGATTGTTGTCTTAACCGTTCCAATTGTTAGGATCTTGCCTGTATTCGCTACAAACCTGAGAGTGAGGTAGAGATTGGGAAAAGGAGATCACAGTAGTGAATTGGTGTTAATTACCAAAATAAGCCCACTTATATTATCTTTTTAATCTAATAAATATCTAACGAATTAACTTGAGACCATGAGGAAATAGTTGAAACTAGGGTGTAATGCAAGGGTTAGTAAAGTGATGTTCTGAGACTGAGAGGAGATGTGTTAAATTCACCAATTATTGCTGAGAGGTAGTTGGTAATATATAACTTTAAGATTTTGCATGCAAGGATCATAATAATTTGACAGTACACGATAATTATACGGAGTTGAGAAGCCAGGGGGAACACAAGCCTAGTGTTCGTCTTAAATTGTTTACATCCAAAAGAAACCAAGCCTTCTTACTTTTAACTAGTTACTAAAAATTCCCTCTTTTTACTTTTTCGCATTCCCTGGTGATTTCAATAAATTTGAGATAGATTTCTAATATTTTCCTTGTGGGATCCACCTAAACCTAGTTGAGTTAATATAGGTAGTTTGGTTGTTCTTAGGGTAATACTACATGATACGAGGCTCTCAAGATTGAGCTTAAGGATCCTACTCCTATTCGTGGATGACCTAGAGTTCATGGACAACTGCGTGATATGTCCCATAATAGGGACCATGATAGGCCATCTTCCCTAGATCCTATTCTCACTTTTGTGCTAGACATTTTTTTGCTATAGCTAGTGGTGGATTAGCGTCCCGCCAAGGCTTCCCTTAGGATTATTCCTTCTTCATTTATCAAAGATGTGTTGATTTAGATTTTGGGGATAGTCAGTAGTATGTATCTGATAGTGCATAGTATAAAAATCAGAGAGGTACTGAGGTGGGGGCGCAACCTGCAGTTACAACTCCTAGAGTTAAGGTTCCTCCTACATCAGTAGTTTCACAACCATTAGTTTCTCAGCTAGTTGTTACCCATCCTTATATGTCTTTTGAGAAGCAAAACATGTTGGGTAGATTCTTAAGATTGGCTCCGCCGAGGTTTGTTGGTGCACATGGCGAGTATGCATATAAGATTATTATTTTTTATGAGGATAGGATCCGTAATTTTGTCATTGTTGAGTATCCTTGTGTGGATTACACAAAATTTTAGTTGGACTTTGCTGCTCATCATTAGTAGAGAGATTATATGGATTCTAGACTAGTTGGATCTTATCTTTTAACATGGACTCAATTCCCTAAGATTTCCATGGAGAAGTATATGCCTTTCAGCCTTACAGATAATTTGTTGTATCAATTCTCTTCCTTAGAGCAAGGATCCATAGCAACTGAAAAGTATAAGGCTCATTTTTACGAGTTGTTTAGGCATGAGACTTCTATTCTAGATATTAAGTATAAGAAAGTCCATTGCATTGTTAGTGGTTTGATACTTCCCATTTGTATATCTACTTTGAATTTAGTTGTTGCGAGTTGGTCATTTTCTAAGGTTTAAGATCATGCTCTGGTGATGGAGGAGATTCATCTTGAAGCCAAAGGGAGCAATGATAAGAGGCCTAGATTTTAGGGCATTTCCAGTGGTAGACGTAATTAGTTCCCAATTTAGAGGTAGTAGCTATAATGGTGGGTATTCTCTGTGTCTATCCTATTAGTCTCAGAGTCAGTCTAGTCAACCAGTTTAGGTATTTCTTTAGATTATTGATGGAGGTTACAGTAGTGCTAGTGAATGCCCTAGTCAAGTTGGCAGTCAGTCTTCGATGGGTTCAACTTCTTCTAAATCAAGTCATGGTGGTTACGTAAGGTTGGCTAAATATATTGGTTCTTGGTACTATTCTCGAGAGTTTCCTCTTTGTGGGGAGATTATTCCTTTAACTTTATGTGTTTCTCCAATTACAGAAGTTCATCCATAAGCTAGAGGTGGTTCTCATGGCTTCAGGGGTGGTTTCCAGTGTACTCAAGGAGTTTCTTAAGTAGGCAAGATAGAAGGTTGATCAGGTGCCCAACCAAGTAGCAGGTGTAGTAGATTGTACACAGTACCTGCTAGAAATAAGATTGAGACTTTGGATGCTATTGATATAGGTATGACTTTGGTGTGCCGCAAGTCATCCCTCGCTTTATTTGATCTAGGATCTATTTATTTGTATATTTATTCCTATTATGCCCTATAGTTGGAGTTAACTAATGATTTATTATAAATGGTATTGCACGTATCTACTCCCGTGAGCGATTCGTTAGAACTGTATCGAGATATCAAAGAATGTGTTATGACTGAGCATTGTTGATACTTATGATGATGTTATTATTCTATGTATGATGTATTTTATTGTGATTCTTGGCATAGACTAGTTATCCCACTTTCTTATGGTCATGGATTATTTTGCAAAGACAGTTACCATAGACGTTCCTGGTGTAACCCCATTCATATAGAAGAGAGAGGTTAGATGCGAGCCAATGGGGATTATTTCATATATTCATTCTACGAGACTTATTTCAAGGGTTTGGAAGTCTTACCTCACTTATATTCATAATACTAAGGCGGAGAGTCCATTGTTTTACTCTATTCCTGTTGTTTGTGAGTTTCCTATTGTGTTGGCTACTGACCTACTTAGTATTTCCCCTGTCCATGATATTGTGTTTGCTATTGATCTCGAGCATGGCACTCAGACTATTTTTAGAGCACCTTAACATAGGGCTACTATTAAGCTTAATAAGTTGAATCCTTAGCTTTAGGATATTATTGGTAAGGGTTTTATTTGATTGTGTGTGTCCCCTTATGGAGCTCCTATGTTGTCTTTGAAAAATAAAGATTGTTCTATGTGGATGTGTATTGATTATAGTTAGCTTAATAAGGTGATAGTGAAGAACTAATAGCTTATGCCTCACATTAATGATTTGTTCGTCTAGCTTCAGAGTGTCGCAGTGTTTTCTAAGATTGATTTGAGATCTGGTTACCATCAATTGTGGATTCGGGCTAAGGATATCCTAATGATAGCATTTAGGACCCATTAGGGTCATTATTATTTCTTAGTGATGTTATTTAGGTTAACTTGCCATAGCCACATTCATGGATTTGTTGAATCGGGTATTCAGACCTTATTTTTATTCCTTCGTGATTGTCTTCATCTATGATATCCTTATGTATTCAAAGAGTAGAAGGGAGCATATGTAGCATTTGAGGATTATGTTCCTGACATTAAGAGATAATGTACTTTTTGCAAAGTTTTCAAAGTGTCAGTTTTGCCTTGTATCAATGAAATTCCTGGGACATGTGGTTTCTTAGGATGGATTTATAGTAGATCTAGCTAAGAATGAGATGATTCATGTGGGGATAGACCTACATCTCCTACTGATTTTCATAATTTGATTTATTGGGATAGTTATTATAGACCCTTTGTGGAGGGTTTTGTCCTATTTCAGTGCCTATGACCAGAATGACATTGAAGAGGTTAGAGTGTGAGTTGATCATATGAAAGTTCAAAAACTTTCTTACTTCGTCTTCTATTCCAACACTTCCTGTTGAGTGTAAGGGATTCACCATTTTTGTGATGATTTTGTTATTGGTTTTGGTTGTATTTTCATGCAGAAATGTCATGTTATTACTTATACTTCAATATAGCTTAAGGTGCACGAGTGCAACTACTGCATTCATGAATTTGAGTTTATAGTTGTAGTTTTTGCATTTAAGATTTGGAGGCATCATCTTTATTGTGTGCATTGTGAGGTTTTCAGCGATTATCACTATCTTCAATATCTTATGCACCAAAGGGGGCTTAATTTTAGATAGAGTAGAAAGATGGAGTTGTATAAGATTTACGATATTTCAATCTTTTGTCATCCGGGAAAGGCAAATGTGGTAGAAGATGCATTGAGTAAGAAAGCGTGGAGTATGGGTAGCTTGGTTTGTATTTCAGTTTCTCGGAGGTCATTGGCCCATGATATTTAGTCCTTAGCAAATTTTATGGTTTTTCTTTATATTTTGGTTACTAAGAGGATTATGATAGAGTTTAGGTATTGAGTAGTGTGTCAGAGAGTAACACCATAGATTCTAATGGTGTTTTGAGATTTGACAGCCTCATTTATGTTTTGAGGAGTGATGATTAGATTCACTTGATTTTTCATGGGGCTCGCAGCTACAGATATTCCATTTATCCAAGCATAGCCATAATGTATATTGATTTAAGATAAAATTATTTGTGGAGTGGTATGAAGAGAAAAGTGGTATACTTTGTAGCTCATTGTCTTTGTTGTCTGGAAGTAAAGGCAAAGTATGAATGACCTAGTAGATTGACTGAGAGGTTGCCCATTCCTGAGTTGAAATAGTAGCGGATTACCATGGATTATGTTAGTTTTTTTCCTCACCCTTCCCATGGTTTTAATGATATTTTGTTTATTATAGATCGTTGACAAAGTCAGTACATTTCATTTCTATTCAAATGTCCTTCAGTGCTGAGAGGTTAGTCCATATCTATGTTTAAGAGATAATTTTTTTTCATGGTGTGCCTATTTCTATTATTTTAGACTGTGGTCCTGTGTTCACTTTTATATTTTGGAGAGCATTCCAGGAGGATTTGTTTATTTAGTTGGATGTTAGTACAACTTTTCAACAACAGACAGATAGTCAGTCGAAGCGGTATATTCAGGTTCTCAAAGATATGCTTCGAGCCTATGTTATCAATTTTGATGGCTAGTGGGAGTATCACTTAGCCTTGGTAGTTTTAATATATAGTAAAAGAATTATTCGAGTATTTACATAGCACTTTTTTATGCTTTGTAAGATATTGATTTGCTCCGAGAGTTGTTGGATAGAGTCACGATGATGTTGGATAGTTTGAGAGTGACTCAAAGTAGGCAAAAGGCCCATGCAGACAATATGATTCATGACTTAAGATTTAGAGTTATTAATCGTGTGTTCCTTTATGTGTCGCCCATGAAGAGTGTTATGAAGTACAAAAGGATGGGCAACATCAGTCATTGATATATTAGAATTTTTGATATTCTTTTCTTAGTTGGTGAGTTAGCCTATGAGTTAGATCTACCTCTATATTTTGTTTCTCTTCATCAAGTTTTCCATGTCTTTATGATTCAGCGATATATTCCCGATCCTTCAAATGTATTTAGATGGGACTTGTTCCATTTCGATAAGTGTTTAACCTTTATAGATGAGTAAGTGCTCATTTTATCTAGTGATGTGAGACAATGGAACACTAGAGAGATTCCTATAGTTAAGGTTCACTAGTGGCACTACCCAATAAAGGAGGCCACTTGTGAGATCATGAGTGAGATGAAAACCCATTATCCTTACAAGTTCAATATTTCAGGTACATCCTAATCCTTAACTTTTTGGGAAGAAAGTTCCTTCGGTACTGGATATTGTAATGACACTTTAGTTAATTTTTCATATTTCCACTTATTTTTATAGAGCCTTTACGTAGCTTACCCAAGTCATTTAAGACTTTCTGGGACTGATAGTTCAGTTACTGGGATGCTAGTTTGGTTTTTATAGACAATTGCCTATTTTAAATTCTTCGATTGTTCCAAATGGACACCAAATGAAAACTTTAGCAAAACAATGTTGTATGCAAATTCTAACTTCTCCAACAGCTCCAGAATATTAATTTTAGGCTAGGTAGGCCTTTATTTTGGGTTTCGAGGTGCCCGGGATTATTTTGACCTATTGTAAAAATGTTGAGAAATTTGAAATATAGGTGCGGGGCCCATATTTGGTAAAAACGACCTTGTATGAAAAATTTGAGTGCTCCTTCAAATCCGTAATATCAATCTTTGTATGGTTACATAGTTCATTTTTTATACGAGATTTTTGATGAATCTTGATAATTTGGAAGAGAGTTGGAACATTTCTAAGTCTTCAGCTGTCAACTAAAATGCAACTGCAATCGCCATCTTTGGGCCGCGATTGCGGATCTGCAATTGCATAGTAGGGGTTGTAAATATGACTAATTGTGTAATCATCATGTAGTTACGATTGGACTTGGAATAAATAGAACCCATTTCCACGATCTTGGATATTTTTTCACTTTCTCATTGATAGATAAACCCTAGAATAGTGTGGGATATTCAAATGGAAGCTTGTGGGAGTTTGGGAAACTAGAGTAACACCTTTTCTTGGTGAAATTTCTTTATTATTTTCACTAAACCCCAAAGACAATTTAGGGATTAGTTTTATCCCCCAATTTAGCATGGTTTTCACCCATTTTTTAGGGTGATGATTTCTTGATCTTATATGAATGATTGGTTGGTTTTGGAAATGCATTTTCCATAAATGAGACCCACATGGGGTTTTGATGTTATTATTGGACCCAAAGCACAATGGAGTAATATGGCTATTGTTATGCTCATATTGATAAGTAAAATGTTGTTTTGATAGCTTGGTACCTTGCAGAGGCTTTTCGAAAAGGAAAAGCAAAGGTTTGGCGATTTGTAAAGCTTTCTCGGGTGATAAGGTAGGATAGGTTTATCCCTTGTTATTTTGAGATATGTCATAGTATATTCATGATATCTTGTTAGATTGGAATGGATTTTAGGTGTTGGACAATATGTTGGGTTAGTTGAGACATTTAGGCTATTTGACGATGTAAGCTTAAAAAAGTTAGCTTGCTCCTTATACTTTAGGTGAATAAGGTTTCATTTCTCATGCTTGGCATGGGAATGCTTTAGATAACTTAAGTTAAATAAAAAATAATTTAGATACTTATGTTTAGGGTAAGTTTTGCCTTAGTTTCTTACACTAATGAAGTATGCCTTAACTCATTTAACTTAGTTAGGGTATTTGGGGAAAATTTGTACCTTAGGACTAATTGTGACTTGCTATAATCTATAAGTGAATTTAGATGCCTTAAGTCTAGTTTTGGAAGAATTTTCTTAAAATGCAACTTGAGGATTGGAATTTAATTCTTAACCCACTTTAGGCTATGACATATGTTAAATTTGGTAAGACCATATACACTTATTAGATTCTTAGAAATATTTATTAAGGTAATTTTGAGAAATCTTGAGACATGATGGATATGTTGGTTAATGTGATGGTTGATGCCCATTTGTTATGCTATTACTTATGCATTATGATGATACTATTTATGATATGGATTATATACATATATCCAGTTTGAGTTCGGATGATGATTATGTTGTTGATTATATATATACAGTTCAAGTCCTGAGGATGATTATGAAACTATTCTTTATACTTAGCTGTTTGAGTTTTTCTATTGATTATTTTTCGATTCAAGTTAGGATATTAATTATATTTAGCAATTCAATTTTGTATGATGATTATATTTACCGGTTTGAGTTTGAATATTGATTATACTTGCTGGCTCGAGTTTTGATATACATACTATGATACACTGATATAATTTCTATGATTGATGATATTGGGATTTGGGATTGAAAGTATGATATGCCCAAATTACACCTCTCTTACAAGATAGTAAGCAGTCGTTGTCAAATATAGGACCCAACTAGGTTGGGGTCGAATCCCATATGGAATATGGTTCTAATTAAGTTGTATGCAGATTAGTTGACTTTTCATCTTTCGTTTCCGTAAAACAAAAAGACGGATTTGATTCAGTTCACAAATTTATAGTTTCAGAGTAATAAGATGAGATATGTGTAGTATTTGAATCCAGGGAAATAGCAAGATAGGGGTATGTCCACCTTGCAGTTATCAATATTTTTTAACTATAGGCTTTATGAATTAATACATGTATCATGCTTACAGAGAAACATATTTTATTTAATAACATAATCCTAGTGTTTCTCAACCATTAAGGACTAATTCACTTTAGTTCTCTCGAATCAAAATTGTTTACAAAAAAAATATGAAATCTCCAAGTAGTTAATCCTTTTAAGGCATTAACATATGAAATAGGGGTTGGAAATCCAAATTTCTTGTCACTGCTCTCTTTTCCAAACCTCAACCTATCTATCGAACAAGTTGAGTTTTAAGGCATATCCTCTATGTTTGCAACCACGAAAATTCAAGATAAACGGAGAGAGAATGATATAAGCAGATCAATATATGATGAATTCAAAAACCCAAAGTAATAGATTGTATGTTACAAGGATTCCATAACCCTAACTAATAAACTTAGCTACTCATGAGTAAAATGGGAATCTCAATAGAAATATTCATCATAGGAAAAAGTAAACACAATTTTGGCGTAGAACATGAAGTAGCATTTCTCCCTTGGTGCTTAGCCTCCACTCCCAGTGCAAAATTTATACAAAATAATGAATAATGAATAAAAATTCAGCATCAAGTCTTTTAATAATCTTTTCTCTCATAATTGCCTTCTAAGTCCCTAAACTAATTATATACGACAAATTAGTCTTGGACATAGTTTCTAGGCACCACATTTGGTCCAACAAGCTACTTTTCTCTTGTGTGATTTGTCATCCACAATCCGTAGTCCTATCATGTCTATATCTACCTCATTAATACCTGAAATCATGCTAATCACATAGCTTAGATCAATTACATCAAATTAGAGTAAAACATAAGAAACTAGGCACTTTATTCTCAAAACCTAGATAAAATATGGGTAAGTTATGGTGCTTAGGCGTATAAATACACCCAAGATTACCACCCCATACTTAAATCTTTGTTCATCCTAGAACAACTTATACATTTACGCATACACAAGATTTAAAACAAACAAAGGAAACACAAGATACTCAAAGAGGCTCACACAACGAATATGAAACAAGAAGTAGATTCGTGAACCATTACTGAAAACAACCTACCCTTAAGAATAGACTCATCAGGTTGGAAAATTCATGCATACCATTTAAGTAATGAAATCATATAAATTACCCAACCTTCATCAACCATGTACCCTCACAACACGAAAGTTACCCATAATCACTCATAATCATGTAATTTCTAACGAATTGGGTACAAGAATCAAGTTGCGCTCACTCTCATAAAGAATTCTCAAATTATAACTAATGAACATATGCTTACCCTTAGTGTAATGCTCCACTAATATCAGAATTCTAAGATTAGGATCAAATAGGTGTTTTACGAGTTGTAATGAAGGCTAAAGGATGGGTAGGAGCTATTTTAGCCAGAAATAGTGACTATCTTCCCTAAGAGCTTTAATAAACTACATTATACAACTAAGACCAATTTCTAACAACCAATTTACATCACTTTCAACTATCCATATCTTTTGTTATCACCCAAACCCATTAAATTCAATTAATAACACTATGGTGGGAGCATGCAACCCTTTCAAATAGTTTATTTTATTTTTTGCACCCATTTCACGTTACACACCCCTATGATAGCCACCCTCAACTTAAGTGATTTGCCTTAGTTGAGATGTTTAATGCCCAAGAAAGACCAGGGCCAAAATAGGTTCATTGTAACATGTCCGAGATACAATTTAGAATATTTTTTTTCAATATTTTTTTCTAATCTCAACCACCTCAATTGCACATACCAATAACTAGATTTTGGGGTATTAATTTCACCTTTTTCCTCTTATTGTCAAACTCCTAACTCAAATTTATTTTACATTAAAGTGCTTAGGAGCTTTTGGATCAAATTATGCTCTATTAAAGAATGGGTTAGGCTACATATGAGGCTAAGAAAAGAACAAGCTAAAATCTTAACGGGGCTAGCTAAGATAATGTGCGAAGGTAGGTCAAAAAAAGGCATGAACAATGGCTATCAAAGAAATGCCTAAATCATCTTCTAAACTCGTAATCTTAATTTCACTTTGCGCACACACCAGACAAGTTCTTGCATCTGTTGCGATAAGGAATATACAATAGTCTTACACACTCATGGTACATGGTCAACTCAATTAGGAGCATTATAGATTCTCGACCCAATAATTAAATGAATTCAAATAAAACCAGCAATCACAAAAAGAATCACAACTAGAGCCTAGGTGTTTCAAATGTAATAATCCATGACATACTTATGTTATAATGCCATGTGATCCACAAGAACTATTATATGCAAGTAAATGACTAATTTTCTTTTAAGAAAGTTGTCATCCATCCATCATCGAGAAAAGCACCTAACTACAAGTAAATTGAATAAACATCTAACAAGAAACAAAATAAACAAAATAACTAATCCTATCAAAGAAGTATACTATTGATAAGGTAGTATTTTATTACAAAACAAGTAGTAAAGTAAAAAGCCACCCCACACTTAACCTAAGCACTCTCCCCAGTGCAAATAACAAGATAAAGAACCTGGCTAATAGTACTCCTCATCCACATTAGAAGTCATGCTACCTTTATTGAGATCATCATTGGATCTATTTTTCTCTATGACATGGCGCACCAACGTTAGTCACAATACAATTCCCTCACTTCAACTCCCCTAATTCTATTTCAATGAAGCATTTTTTGAAAAAAATCATGCCCTACAACTTCAACCATATCAAGATATACAAAACACCATCACTATCACATTATTTTCTCAACATCATGTTCAACAAAATAAGATTGAAACTAATGGTAACACAACTACCATGTTGGTTGTGAATAATTGATTCACATGTACAAGCTCAAAGTACTACAACAATGGTGCTTATCTTTTCAAGATGTTTAAAATCATTATTTGACATAGACATGGCAAGAATTTAATTCATAATCCTCAAGAAATCAATTAACTATAACAAAAGGTTACAATAACTAAGGATTTAGAAAGTAAAACTTACCTTGAAGATGGAAGATTAAGGAAGGAAGGGAGAAATTCTTGCTATTGTTATGCAAAGATCAATATTGAAGGACAAATAAAATGGTGAGAGAGCAATATTGTGCATCTTAGGGGTGAAATACGGATGAATTTGGGCATTCATGGTGTGGATTCTATTAAAGAGTGAAATCCGGATCAGATTGACCCAATTAAAAGTCGGGTACAAAGCTAAATTGGGAATGGTAGGCGACGCACAAGGGATGGAAAATATTTAAGTGTGAGTTTGATAGGTCATCGCATAAGTGAAACAGTGAGCATGTGTGTTACGGTTTGCGTCGCACATGTTATCGCACAAGGGTAAGTGTGCGCCGCACAAGGTATCCCACAAATTAGGTTAGGCGTCGTAGGCGCCACAAGGTAGTCACACAAGTACAATAGTGAAGATGTGTGGTTGGGTGTGTGACGCACAAGCCATCGCCAAAGTTAAAGTGTGCGTCGCTTAAGGTATAACATATGTGAGGGTGATCTTAGGCTATGTCTTAGGCAATACCTTTGCCATGGCCTATGTAAACTTGATCACCACACACCCTATAGTACACATAAACTATGATGACATGTGCCCCATTCTTTATATAAAGAATTTAAAAAGGTCCATACCACCGAACTTTTGGGGTCGTATTAACATAATTCGGGTCACAACTCTAACACGAATCATGACTCAAGCCTTACACATTTGACCACTCAAACTTAACTATAATTTTTTTATTACTCCTAAACTTAACACCTTTGATATGGCTCACTTTCAAAATGAATGTGGTACCAATCACCTCTATAGTACTTCATGCACCTACACTTAATAAAAAAACAACTAAAAATGATTAGAAGGATGGGTTGCCACCCACCAAGAGCCATAGTTTTTGTCGTGGCTCGACTCTTATTTTTGCATTTTTGTTTAATATAATAAAATGAAAATAAAATCATTGATTGCTTCCCATGAAGTGCCTGATTTAACGTCACGACATGACTCGATTATCTTGACTATTCATACTTCTCAAGATACATCGATGATACCATTTGTACATCATGTTTATAGAATGCATCAACGATCGAGAAAACACTCATATCTTTTTGTTGTTTCATAGATTTAGACACTTCAAAACTAACCTCCTTCCTGTTCAGCATAAATTTTATCTCATTAGACTCCAGGTCAACTAACACACTCCCAGTTGCTAAGAACGGCCTGCCCAAAATTATGGGTACTTCAAAGTCCACTTTGAAATCAAGAATTACAAAGTCGAAAGGAAATTTAAAATCGACCATCATTAAAGGTACATCATGTAGAATCCCAACTGGATTTTTCACCGATCTATCCACCATTACAAGTTGCATGTTTGTGGGTGTGGGATCTCTCAAACCAAACTTCTTATAAATAGCTAGCGGTATCAGATTGATGTTAGAACCCAGATCGCATAAGGCTTTAGAAAAATCATGAGACCCAATCGTACAAGGGGTGGTGAATGCTCCTAGGTCTGCCTTCTTCTGTACCAGTGACTATGTAGAAATAGCACTATAATAATGAATAATATCCATCGGTTCGTTTCTTACCGCTCTTTTCTTCATCACAAGATCTTTCATAAAATTACCATATCCTGACATCTGCCCAAGTGCTTCAACTAAAGGAATGTTAACTATCAATTTCTTTAACATAACCATGAATTTTTTAAACATGAATTCATCTTCTTTCTTCTTAAATCATTATGGAAATGGGGGTGGTGGCCTTGAGATTTAGACAGGAGCAACTTTTACCTTCTTTCTTATGCCTTATTCCAAATCACTAACATGCTTTGGCTTAGGTGGTTGTTCCACTTCTGCACTCTTCTTTTACAAACCTCCTAACTCCACAGGCACTACTAAAGATTCATCAAATATCTCCCAATCCATTTCAACCA
Source organism: Capsicum pubescens (assembly GCA_030864215.1). Taxonomy (NCBI): domain Eukaryota; kingdom Viridiplantae; phylum Streptophyta; class Magnoliopsida; order Solanales; family Solanaceae; genus Capsicum; species Capsicum pubescens. Next base: position 192,882,874 of record CM061548.1, on the reverse strand, counting down.
TATCAGTATGAGAGGATGCTCCTAATCTCGGAGTAGATAGCATCTTACCGCTCCTAATGGTGATAGCCATACACGATCCATCAGTCCTTGGATTCTGAACTGTATCACTTGGTAGAGTCCAATTTTATCTTTGGTTGAATGCTGCCGATAATTGGCTCATCTGCTGCTCCAGTTTTTTAATAGTTGTTGAGTGTGAATTTACTAGTTGACTCATGGAATATATGTCACTCTTCATCATAGTTACCCCAGAATTAGTCGCCTCAACTCTCTTTTATAGTTTCTCCATTATGTCCTCTATGGACATTTTGCCAAAACTGGTGGCAGCATTATCACGGCTTCCAAGAGGTACATAGAGTCCACTTCTGTCACTTTTATTCTTCTAATCTCCTTGATGGTTTCAACCTTTGTTTCCTTGACAACCTGTCCAGAAACCCCCTTCGTTATGCAAGTAGTTAGACTCTTCCTCGGCGTTTGATTCAGCTCTTTTATTGTGGGACCCCATAGATTTTACCTTTTCTGCGTTCCCTGATAGTAAATTTTTCATGAGTAGATCCATCTGGGTTTTAATATGAGCCATATCCTGATCACTCTCCTCTTCTCTCATACATTGCTCTGCTGATATTACACTAGACCTATTATTGCTTTCTACCATAGAATCTCTGGTATGCAAAGCTATACTTGTCTTAGTCATTCTTTCAAAGATGTACATAGTCTAAGTAAAGGTGAGCTCCATAAAAGCTCCTCCTGCAGCATTATCCACTATTGTCTTTGTAAGGGAGTTCAAAGCTCTGTTGAATGTTTCCATCAAGTGTTCATTAGTTATCTTATGCTTTGGGAATTGAGTCAAGTTCTTGTTAAACCTCGCCCAATTCTTATGCAAAGATTCATTAGACAATTTCCTAAAGTTGATGATCTCATCCCTCAACTATAACATTCTGGAGGGAAGAAAGAACCTTTCTAAAAAAGATTCTTTCAATTGCCTTCAGTTTGTTATAGATTCAGGAGTCAGCTCATTCAACCACATAATTGCCTCTCTAGACAGAGACAGTGGGAACAATATCAAATGAATAGCATTTGTCCCACTCCAGGATTATCAAACGACTTACAAATATTGATGAAATTCACCAAATATAGATTTGGATCATCACCAGGTAATCCACCAAAGAGTACTTTTAAATTCAATAGCTGGATTATAGTACTAGAGCTGTTAAATTTTCCCCCAGGATCTAGTGATGGTAGAATGATTTCCCCTGTAGCTCCAACTCCATTTAAATCATCCTAATCGTTATCAATATCAAATTTCACCGCTTGGTGATCTAGTCTTTCTTTCAATGGACAATTTTGATTTATATGTGTAACTACTCCTGCTGCACTCCTCTTATTAGTCGGGTCAATTAAATCGTCATCTCCCAGGTTCTATTCATCTAGATTAGGTAACCGACCTGGGTTATTTGCATTCTGTTGATTTAGTTGAGCATTAGCCAAAATGGCTAATCTTTCAGCTACCTGTTGGTTAGCCATTCATTCAATGAGATAAGGTTCAAGATTGAAGTGTAATAATGGTTCTCCTGAACTTCTGGGGTTGTGTCATAAACAAAACTGTGCTTGTAATGAACAAAAACAACAAATAAATGTAAAATAAGGAAACTTGACTAGCAGTCAATTCACACACATAAACTCAATCGACAACTATATTCCCCGGCAACGGCGTCAAAATTTGATACGCATAAATTACACCTCTTAAAAGAGAGTAAGCGGTCACTGTCAAATATAGATCCCAACTAGGTTGGGGTCGAATCCTACAAAGAATATGGTGCTAATTAAGTTTTATACAAATTAGTTGACTTATAATCATTCGCTTCCATAAAACAAAAAGGGGGATTTGATTCAGTTCACAAATTTATAGTTTCAGAGTAACATGATAAGATATGTGTAGTCTTTGAATCCAGAGAAATAGCAAGATAGGATTATATCCACCTTATAGTTATCAATACTTTCTAACATGGGCTTTATGAATTAATACATGTATCATGCTTACAGAGAAACATATTGTATTTAATAACATAATCCTAGCATTTCTTAACCATCAAGGACTAATTCACTTTAGTTCTCTAGAATCAAAAGTGTTTACAAAAATAATACAAAATCTCCAAGTAGTTAATCCTGTTAACACATTAACATATAAAATAGGAGTTGGAAATCCTATTTTCTTGTTACTACTCTCTTTTACAAACCTCAACCTTACTATCGAACAAGGTGAGTTTTAAGGGATATCCTCTATGTTTGCAACCACGAGAATTGAAGATAAACAAAGAGAGTATGATATAAGAAGATCAATATATGATGAATTCCAGATCCCAAAGTAATAGATTGTATGTTATAAGGCTTCTATAACCCTAACTAATAAACTTAGCTACTCATGAGTAAAACGGGAATCACAATAGAAATATTCATCATACCAAAAAGTGAACACAATTTTGGTGGAGAAGATGAAGTAGTGTTTCTACCTTGGTTCTAAGCCACCACTCCCAGTCCAAAATTAATACAGAATAATGATAATGAATAAAAATTCAACATCAAGTCTTTTAATAGTCTTTTCTCTCATAATTGCTTTATAAGTCCCTAAACTAATTATAAATGACAAATTAGTCTTGGGCATGGTTTATATGTGCCACATTTGGTCCAACAACCTACTTTTGTTTTTTTTGATTTGTCATCCATAATACATAGTCCCATTATGTCTCTATCTACCTCATTAACACCTGAAATCATGCTAATCATATAGGTTAGCTCAATTACATCAAAGTACATTAAAAACATAAGAAACTAGGCTCTTTGTTCTAAAAAATTAGCTAAAATATGGGTAAGTTTTGGTTCTTAGGCGTATAAATGCACCCAAGATAAAAGCAACATAATTGCTAAGTGAGAAATTAAGGAACTGGTTAAAATATTGTATGACATAAATGGGCTCTTGTAATTGAATGGATCAGTTATTGAGTTATAATTTGCTAATAAAAGTTGATTAGTGAACAATGGTGATAAGGTTATTCAATGATAGTAACATTATGAAATGTGGGTATATTATGGAATGATGGTTAAATGACCATGAATATTATTCCTAATGTCGGTTGATTTCTTTAATCTTCACTTGGGTGTACTCTTCAGTCTTATGGGAAATTGTGATGAGTTCTTTACTTTTCTGTACCGATTAGTGTATGGGTGCCAATTTTGTAGTTAGTTATTTCTTGGTTAATGCTATGTTACGTTATGTTATTATTATAGTAAATTACATATTATACTCTGTGAAATTAGAGATGATTCAGGTTAATTTTTTGTACCTTGACTTTTATATGTTATCTTGAATTTTATCATACTTATATAATTATTTAGCTTAGTCAACTGATGATGCCTACTGAGTACCCATTATTTTGGTACTCATACAATACTTCTGTACCTTTTTGGTGCAGATCTGAGTACTAGTTGTCATCGTTGATCAAGTTGGTATGGTGATTAATTTTTTTAGATAGGGTGAACTCTTTGAGTATTAGTTGCACATTTAGATTTATCTTTATTATTTAGTCTTTTGTTTCAACATAGATTTATTGACTATTCTAGGTACTTGGGTTATATTTATTATTACTAGATACACTTGTATTGGATCTACTAGGTCGTGGGATGGTATCTTGTATGGATTTTTTATCTATCTAGAACCTTTGTGTAATTATATGTTGTGTTTCTTTTGTAACTTGTGTTGGGCATTATCTACCAAATTAACCTATTGTGTAATCTCTGGTATATGGTTTGGCTCACTTACTGGTGGGACTTAGTAGGTGCCATCACGACTAGTAAATCAATTCATGATAAATTTTCCCCTGAGGACCAAGTGAAAATAACTTTCACTTATACCTATGGTACATTCGCGTTCAAGAGCATGTTGTTCGGTGTTTCAAATTCTCCCACAACCATTTAGCATTGTATGATGTCTATTTTTCTGATATTATGCAGGATACTATAAGGTCTTCATGGATGATTTCTCTATTATGGATGAAACATTTGATGACTATTTGGATCACTTTGCTAATGAGCTTTAGATATGTGAGGAATGCAACATAGTTCTTAATTGGGAGAAGTGTCACTTCATGGTTAAAAAAAAGATGGTTGATAGGCAATAGACTTTGAGGAAGGGGATAAAAGCTAACAGGACTAAAAATAACGAGATTGAAAAATAGCCTCCACTAATTTTTGTGAAAGAAATTTGGAGTTTCGTGTGTCATGCATGATTTTATAGGTGATTCATCAAGGACTTATCAAGATTGCAAATAAATTATTCAAGTTCTTAGAAAAGGAGGTGAAGTTTGTGTTTGATGATGCATTTCTCAAAAACTTTGAGTGCCTAAAATAGAGGTTGATTTCTGTTCCTATCATTGCTTCCCCGGACTGTACCCTTCCATTGATGTGATGTATTACATTAGTGGTATTTCTCTCAGAGCTATCTTAGTCCAAAGACGCAAGCATATATTTCACCCCATGTATTATGCAAGTAAAGAGTTCAACCCTGTACAAACAAATTACATGATTACTGAATAGGAGTTTCTTGTAGTGGTGTTTTCTTTTGAGAAATTCTTGTCCTATATAATTCATACCCAATTCATTATGAATACTGACCATGTATCTTTTAGGTAATTTATTTCAAAGAAGTATGCTTAGCCTAGATTGATTTGATAGGTACTATTGTTTCAAGATTATGACTTTAGGTTTAAGGATTGGAAAGACATAGAAAGTTAGGTTGTAGACCATCTATCCCACCTAAAAGAGAAGGCGATGCTTAAACTAGGGGATGATATTATGATTGATGATAGTTTGCTAGATGAGCACATCTTAGCAACATCTCAAGACATTAATCCCCAATGTTGCTAACTTTCCCAATTATTTGGCAAGTGACCTTATCCCAGAAGTTATGTTGTTTCAATAATAAAAATAATTTATTCATGAGGTATGAAAGTTCTTTTAGGATAATCCTTAATTATTTTGGATTTGTGAAGATGATATGATTGGAGGTGTATTCCAAAAGTTTAGATGATGATTATTCTAGAGGCCTATCATTTGTCTCCATTTTAGGGTCGCCATAGAGATACTCTTACAATGCACAAGATTCTCTAATGTGGTTACTATTGGCTTACATTTTATAATTATGCGGATGACTATGTTCGAACCTGTGACCAATGCCAATGGCAAGATAATATTTAAAGGAAATATGAGCTCCCTATTACACCAATTATGGAACTTAAGCTATTTGATGTGTGGGGCATTAATTTCATGTGTCCATATTTGAATTCACATGGTATGAATTACATTTTGGTGAAGGTTGACTATGTTTCAAAGTGGATCGAAGTAGTTGCACTTACTAATAATGAAGTTCAAAGTATCACAACCTTTTTGTAGAAAAATATTTTATCATGGTTTTATAGTAAAACTCCCAAGGTTCTGGTCCTTAGAAATTTCATAGTTTGAACTCACTGGACATCCTACGACTAGAGATTACTAGTCATATGCTAGGGAATGGGTCAGGTAACCCAAATCATAGGTTGTCCAGTATTGGGTGGATGAGTTTTTGTTTTATGTACAAATTAGTGGGTACAAGTCAAATGGTCGGTGAAAGGTCGTTGGGTTGGGTTTTTACTTTACTTAATATAAAACTTGGTAACTTAACTTGGTTCAGAGTACGAGTAGCTCATCATGATCCCTAAGGTATGTTATGATTTATTCTATTTACACAGATGTTGGATAGTGTACAAACCCCCCTTTGATTCTATTAAGTGGTGGGTACAGTTTAAGGGTATAAGTTGTATGCTTGGGTATGAATAGACCTTTATGGTTGTATATTTGTCAGTGTTGGGGGTTAGAAGGATGCCTAGGGTACGAGTGGTGGGTACCATCTTATGGTAGGGTACAATTGATAGGGGATTGGTTGTAGCTTCTAGAGGGAAACTTATACAGTTTAAGTAGAGGATATTTTGGATATTTACCCATATAACTCCTTTGGACGTCATGACATAAAACACATATTTGGGGATTCATTAACCTATTTGCAATCAATGAAACACTCTAAACTCTCTCAAATCTCTGTCAAGACTCTTGAGTCGAGGAAGGCTAGGGCTTTATCAATACGATCAATTTGGGCCTTGCAAGGGTGGTTTCTCTTCATCTTTTTCACTATCTAAGGAATGTTATTCCTCTCTCATTGTTTGTTCAAACTAAAGGAATGTTTTATTAATTGTTTACTTGGTATAAATTGTGATAATGTTTGGATTTTGAAATATATTTTGGGTTTTTTTTGTTATAATGGTTATCTATGGTTTTCCCATGTCTTTTACTTATGGTTTTGATATTATAATGGCGGTTGTAACATGTGGATGCATGGTAATGGTTAATTGGTACTTAGATTTGGCGTTGAAAACTATATGCCCCCAATGTGTTTGATAAAATACCTATGAGAATTCTTTGTTATTTAATTGGATTTTTAATGAAATTATTGCATGGTATAACATGGTAATGGGACCCTAATTGTTTTGGATGTTTTTAAATAGTAAAATGATAAGGTCTTGGTAGTCATGGTTTGGTGTAATTGAAAGCCTTGTGGGGTACGTAGGATTTTCCAAGAAAACATAATAATGAAATCTTTGGCTACATGGGAATCCTATATTCTTTAAAAGGGTTGGCTAAGGACATTACTTGCAAGCAAAAGTTGGTATGACTATACCACTTATCATAGACTTGATTAGTAATAAATAGTATAAATATTAGATTATGTGTTAAGGATTTAATTAGGCTATAATAGCGGTGTATGATGCGTAATCGTGAAGGTGCGAGTCCACTGGACGGATACTGGAAACTCATGTTTGCCGACATGAGGATTGGTCATGGAGACCATATACTTGCAGGGTAAATAGGAATCCCCTAACTTACACTTTTCTATATGTATCATGGAGAGCAAAGGGTATATGGGAATCAAATACTCCGATTGTATCTCTGCTTTGTACATGTAAACCCATCGGGGCACATTCAGGGGGTAACACTGGACCCATATAGCATGTAGGTGGTTCTAGGATGGTTAAGCTACACACTTTGAGGTTAATAGTTTTAAAGGCATGCTAAACTCGGTTCCCTTTCCCTGCATAGTATATACATATATATTTATATGTTTGGATATGTGTATATATAGTTGTTTACATGGAATTAAAGGTTGGCTTTATTTTATCCTTATCTCGAGTGTATGCTAGCATTCACCTCTTAACCATCTTCGGGTGTTGTATCCCTACGCGATGCAGAAATAAGCTATTCTACTCTTCCTTCTTGGTGAGCTTCCATGCTGCTGAAGGCTCCACTTTACATCATTGACTTATTTACATACTTTAGTTGTTTTAAAAACTATGGTTTTGTCCATAGTCCCGATCAAATTTTGTTTTTTTTAATCAGAGGCTTTATGGGACTATTGTTGGTTGGTATGAGAGGTTTTGGCATTGGTGTCAACCTTAGCATTGGTATTTGTATTGGTGTTGACACCAACTAACTGAATTTTATTTATGATTATTTAATTTTGTTTGTGATTGCATATATATATATATTTGGAACTCATTGTATATAGGATGTAGGTAAAAAATGGTGAGTTATGGTAGGGTGGTCTCAAGTCTAGGTTGGTCTTGAGACACCCAACATAACTAGGACCTAGTTTGGGTCATATCAGATTGGTATCAAAACTTTAGGTTCATGGTCAATTGGTAGTCCACAAAGACGTGTTGTGTAAAATATCTTTCAAAGGTGTGTAAAACGTCTCACTCATAAGAGAATGGTTGTAATAAATTTAGGAACATTTCTTTTTATAGTGTTTTGAATTCTTGTTATGGAGTCTAAGTCCTAAAATCCTATCTAATTCCTGTTTATTCACTTTTAAGATCATGCCTCGACGGTCTGAAGTGTACTAATGTTGTTTTCGTGCAAGAAGGATGGTTCCCTTTGGATGTAGATTTACTATAGGAAGTCGAATAAGGTAATAGTAAAGAACAAGTATCCTCTCCCAATGATAGATGATCTGTTTTATCAGTTATGAGGTGCCAAGTTCTTTTCTAAGTTAGATATTCCATCGGGGTACCATAAGCTTAAGATTAGCGAGATGGATATCAATAAAATGACTTTTAGTACTCGGTATGGGCATTTTGAGTTCTTGGTGATGTCATTTGGGTTGACCAATGCTTTAAAAGTATTTATAGATATGATGAACAAGGTGTTCAGGTAATATTTAGATCTCTTCATCATTGTGTTTATTGATGACTTTCTAGTTTATTTGAAGACTGAGGTTGATAATGCTAATTACCTTCGTATGGTGTTGCAAATCTTAAAGGAACAACAGTTGTATGTCAAGTTCTTTAAGTATGGGTTTTGGTTGAACGCTGTGACTTTCTTTTGCCATATAATTTTTAGTGAAGGGATCATGGTAGATCCACAGATTATTGTTGTGGTGAAGAGGTGTCCTATACCTATGACTCTATCCTATAATTAGAGCTTCTAGGGTTTAACCGAGTATTATAGGAACTTTGTGTATGCTTTTCTTTGATAGCTAAACCTTTGACAAAGTTAACTCAGAAAAAGGTCAAGTTTTCTTAGTTGAACGCTTGTATAGGGAATTTTTAGAAGTTGAAGAATAAGTTGACTTCATCTCCAATCCTGGATTAGCCAAAGGGAAATGATGGTTTTGTGATTAATTGTGATACATCTCGGGTAGGTCTTGATTGTGGTTTGATGAAGCATGGGAAATTTATTGCCTATGCTTTCAGGAAGTTGAAGGTACATAAGAAGAATTTTCATACTCGTGATTTGGAGTTGTGTTTGCTTTAAAAATGTAGTTGCATTATTTGTATGGTGTTCACGTGGATATCTTTTATTTATCACAAGAGTCTTTAGTACGTGTTCACTTAGAAAGTGCTTAAGCTCAGGCAGAGGAGATGGATTGAGCTTTTCAACGATTATGATATGAGTCTTAACTACCACCCAAGTTAGGCTAATGTGGTTGCTGATGATCTTAGAAGGTTATCCATTGGGAGTTTGGCTCATTTATAAGAGGTAAGGCGAGAATTGATGTAGGATATTCATAACTTAGCTAATCTTAGAGTTCATCTCTTGGACTCTAAGAATGGTGGTGTGATGGCGGAAGAAGTGGTTCGATCCTCTCTTAGTGCGGAGATTAAGGAGAACCAAGTAATGTATCATGTCTTTAGGAAAATCAAAAGTTAAATCATTGCATAATAGGTGGTGGTGTTTGAGATCAGTGGTAATGGTACTTTATGGTAACAAGGGAGGTGGTGTGTTCCTGATGTTGATGAGTTGCATCAAAAGGTTTTGGCTAAGGTGAATGAGTCGTGCTATGTTGTTCATCCCGGCTTGACTAAGATGTATAATGATCACATGGTGATCTTTAGGTAGAATTGCATGAAAAGACATGTGGCAAATTTTGTGACAAAATGTATGGTGTGTCAACAAGTAAAGGTTGAGCACGAGAGGCCAAGTGGGCTATATCAAGAAATTGATTAGGCAAAATGGAAGTGGGAAGTGATCAATATTGACTTTATTACTAGTATTCCTTGGTATCGAAATCGAAAGGATTCATTTTGTGTCATTGTGGATAGGATGACTAAGTCATCTCACCTATTACCAGTGTGGACTACCTTTTTGGTAGAGGATTATGAAAAGCTGTATCTTCAGGAGATTGTGAAGCTATATGGGGTGCCTATTTCGATTATTTATGATCATGGTACGTAGTTTATATCTCACTTCTTGCTGTCTTTATAGAAAGGGTTGGGGACGAAGGTTTGTCTGAGTACTGATTTCCATCCATAGTTGGATGGGCAAGCGAAGATAAATATTCAGACATTAGAGGATATGCTTTAAGCTTTGGGTTGAGAATCTACCTTTGGGGGTGTTTTCTTTCAATAATAGCAAACATTCTAGTATTTTTATGGATCTTTTCGAGGCATTGTATGGCAGAAGGTGTAGATCTCTAATTTTTTGGTTTGAGCTTAGGGTGGAAAACATTTTTGGCTCGTATTTGGTTGATCAAGTGATAAAAAAGGTCAATGTGCTTCGGGATATCCTTAAAGCTGGAAAAAGTCACCAAAAGTCATATGCGTATATTAGGCGTAGAGACTTAGAGTTTGGGGTCGGGGATAAGGTGTTCCATAAGGGTTCTCCTATGAAGAGAGTGGTGTGGTTTGGAGAAAAGGGGAAACTCGGTCCTTGATTTGGTCCTTGTAAGATTAAGCATAGAGTTTTAAATATTGCTTATGAGTTGGAGTTGCAATCTAGTTTGAGTTTGGTACATTCGATTTTTCACGTTTCTACATTGAGGAAGTGCATTGGTGATGCTTCTTCTATTGTTCCTTTTGAAGGACTGGGTATTTTGGATTCTTTGTCATATGAAGAAGCCCCGGTTGAGATCATAGATATTCAAGTTCATATGTTGCAGACCAAGGATGTGGATTCGGTGAAGGTTCTATGGGGAACCATAAGGTGGAAGAAGCTACTTGGGAAGCAGAAGAGGAAATTAAGTGCAAGTATCCACATCTATTTTCTTCTCCTAAGATTCGTACGGAAGTTATGTGTCTTCAACACATCTTTATTTTCTGAGTTTGTCAAAGAAACTGGTAATAACTTTGCCCATTTGTTTTCAAACTTTGTTAAAATGATGATTGATAATGTAAATGACTATTTGTGTTGGTACCCCAACCTTGTCTATCATTCGGTCATGAATGTTCCTAGTGGGGGAGACTGAAACATCCTTGGTTTTAACCCTAAGAAAATTTCCTAGAATTTTCGTTCTCCAAACCTAATATGACTCATAAGTATAACTCATATTTTAGGGTACGAGTGGAATGGTCCTGGCATATTCTGACCAGTGTTTGTTGGGGGGATGGTTTAGGTCATTAAAATGGGTGAGACTTAGGGTTATGAGTCCTAAGGCTTAGTACACATCGTATCTAGGATTTGTATGGTGGGAAGAGTTTGATCCTCCTTGTATTTCAATTTTCTTTGGATACTGGTCATGGATACGGATTGTATGTTGTTGTTATGACTTTGTTGGATGAGTCATATGCTAGACAATATTTGATCCAAGAGTTAAGGGTTGTATACGAATGGTGGTAACAATCGTATTGGAAGGGTATGACTCGTATGGGTCAGTCGTATCCCTATGATGGGATTTTGTGTAACTTAAGTGGGGATATTTTGGACATTTACCTGCTTACCCTAATTAGCACCCATGACTTCTAATAAACTTAGGGGGTTGTTTACCCTATTATTCTATTCATTAACACTTTGAAACTAATCCAAAACACTCCATAATTCTCTAAAGATCTTTGAGGCAAGAATGTTAGGGTTTTATCTTGAGGAATAAGTTTTAGCCTTCTTTAGTTATTTCTTTCCACCAATTCGTCGGTTTAAGGCATGATTTTTTTCCCTCATTGTAATTACAACTAAAGGCATGGTTTATATTATTGATTTCATGGTTTTACTATTTCATGATTATGGTTTTTAACTAGTATTTAGGGGTTTTGATATTAAATGCTTGGTTATGTTTTCCTATGGTTTTAATTATGCTTTTATATGTATTAATGATGGATTTTGAAAAATAGATTGCCTGGTAGTTATTTAATGGTCTTTGGAACTGATTTTGGTTATATTATGCCCCTAATGTATTTTATAAAATACTTATAAAGATATATTCATTTCATTGACTTCGTTTAGTGGAACTTTTGCATGTTTTAAACATGGTAAAGAAATTAAGCATGGTTTAAATGCTTTGAAAAGGCTAAAGGCTAAAAAGTTATACTTGTGGGGAACATGGAAGTCTCTGAAGTGGTTTAATGTGGTCTATGGAAGTGCACTTGAAAGTCCTCTTAACCTAAATGGTTTGACTATGGATATTACTTGCAATTAAGGGGTGGTATGATAATTACACTAATATTGGCCTTGGTTAATAAAATGGTAAATAGATTGGTTGGTTATTTGCTAATGATTTTTATTGGGAATTAATGGTGGGGTGTGTAGCGAAGTTGTTGAAGGTGGCGATCCCGGGGTGACAAAAACATAAAACTCACATTTGCTGATATGAGGATTGGTCTTAGTGGACCATGTTCATTATGTCACACTATTGATGGATGTACTAGTCATCCTATGGTATACTTCAATAGTAGTTCGGCAAATTGCACTGGGCCCTTTCCGCAGGGGGAGCTAAACCCATATAGCCCATTTAGGATATCCAAGATACACAGCCCAGGTAAAGGATTTAAAGTCATGCTAAACCCGAATTCCCTTTCCCAACATGGTTATATATTTATATATATATGGTTGTGAGTATTGAATTGTTTTACTTGGATTATATATATATATGGTTGTGTGCATTGAATAGTTTTACTTGTGTTTTTTGCTGCCATTATGTTATCCTTATCCTGAGATTTAATCCAGTAGTCACTCCCTAACTGGTCTATTGTTATCTATATACCCATTATATTTAGTACCCGACTATTCGACTCCTCTTACATAGTAATTGACTCTAGGAAAACATTTGGACTGAAGTGGTGAACTTCTATCCTTTCAGAAGGGATCATTTCATGTTATGGATATTGGTAGACATTTTTACTTTATTTAGGATATTAGTTTTGGCCATGGTTGGGGGCATGTCCCAACAAGATTTATTTACTCTATTGGATATAGGATTTGTGGTACTTCTACGGGGTTGTATGGGCAGGATAGGTATTGGTGTTTGTCTTGGCATTAGTATTAGTGTTGGAACTTACACCCTTGGACGATATAGTTGGTTGTTCTATCGTATTACATTTTGGGATTGATTATCATATTATGTTTTGATATTCTCTTTGGTTATGGCCTAGTTTACGGCCAATGGTTTGGGTCGTTATGGTTGGAGGGTTGGGGTGGTATAGTTGGACTCGATTGGGTCGATCATGGTTCTGACCCTATCCTAGAGTCTTCATGAAAGCGTATATTCTATCTTGTTAAATGATCAAAATTCAGTCCACCTAAGGCTGAATATAGGTGGTTTGGTTGGGTAACATAGAGGGATCCCTAGTCCCAGTTGAACTTGGGATTCCCATTATGACAAGGACCAGGGTCGGGTTGGATTATTTGAGGTAGGTGAAGTGATATGTTTGGCCCAATTTTGTTTACCAGGAAATGGAGAAAGTGAAGGTTTTGGTATAGTCTTAAGGCTACCCAAAGTAGAAAAAAGTCCTATGTGGATGTAAGGAGAAGGGACTTGTAATTTGAGTTTGGGCGTAGGGTGTTGCTAAAGTTTTCTCCCATGAAGGAAGTAATGTGGTTTTGGAAGAAGAGAAAGCTCAGTCCCCAGTATGTCTGTCCTTATTTAATTTCTAGAAGGGTCTGTAATATTGCGTATGAAATGGAGTTACCTTCTAGTTTAAGCTCCATTCATCAAGTGTTTCACGTCTTTATGTTGAGGAAATGCGTAGGTGATGCTTCATCTATTATTCCTTTGGAAATATTGGGTATTTCGGATTCGTTATCTTATAAGGAGGTCAAGTTTAAGATTTTTGATTGTCAGGTTTGTCCGTTGTGGACCATGGAATATAGCTTTGGTTAAGGATCTATGGAAGAACCAATAGGTGGAACAGGCTATATGCGCAGCGAAAAAGGACATGAAGTCAATTATCCATATTTGTTTTCTTCTCCGAATATTAGTATGCTGGGTATATGCTCTTTATCCTAATTTCGTTTTCAAAGATTGTTAAAGAAAAGATTGATTCTTTGAATCTTTGTTTTCTAACATAGTTAAAGGTCAGAACGAAGGTGTTGTGGTGTAAATCATGCTTGTACTGCCTTACTCTATAATTTAGGGATGAATGATCCTAGTGGGGGACAAGTTAAAAAACCCAGGTTTTGGTTGTTACAAATTTGTAGTCATTTGAACTCATTGGACATCATACAACTAGAGTGTACCAGTCGTATGCTAGGGTACGGGCAGGTGACCCAAATCATAGGTTGTCCTGTGTTAGGTGGTTGAGTTTCTGGTGTGGGTACGAATTGGTGGGTATGAGTCCTATGGTAGGTAACAGGATGTTTAGTTGGGTTCTTCTTTCACTTTATTAGAAACTTGGTAACTTAACTTATATCTGAGTATAAGTGGCTCACCATAAGCCTTAAGGTAGGTTACGAGTCATACCATTTACTCGTATATTGAACAGTGTACCAATTCCCCTTTGATTTTGTCCTGTGGTGGGTATGGTTTAAGGGTACAAGTCGTATGCTTGTTTACGAGTTCACCATGTTGCTTATATCATTGTCAGTGTTGGGGGTCCAAGGGATGCCTAGGGTACTAGTGGTGGGTACCACTCATACCATAGGGTATGATTTGAGGGGGGAGGTTGGTCCTACGTTCCTACGGGAAACTTATACAGTTAAGTTAGGGTTATTCTGGACATTTCCCCTTATATAACCATTCTGGGGACACCCATACCAATTAATGTAGTTTCAAGTGAAAGTCCTTCAGACTATACTTTCCCGACTCGTCTACACATCCCGCCTTAATTCCCAATTTAAAAAATTAATTACACACATACACAACCATTAATCCAATTACTTACTGATGGCATCCCATTGGTATCGTCATACGAACCCCACTTGGAAGCCTACAACATACCATAATTATTATCAAATCACTTTGGGACTCGAATCCATTGTCTAGAGTAGGACACCAATTAAATTAAACATTTAGGGACTCAAACCCATTTAGCCTATTAAACCACCAAGGTTATAATTCAAATCAACTTATGGCCAACAAGACCTTCATGAAACCTTCTATCAACCATGAACATTTATAAGCCAATGCCTCAGTTCAAGTCACATATAAATTCAATTTAGGGCCATCAAGACCTGTACAAAACCATTCATCCTTCATTAACATTCTTATGTTAAGCATTAGTTCAAAACACAATTCATTAAGAGACAAAATCCTTCTCATAGACATTTTCATAAACAGGTTGAGGGCATACCATTAACAAACCATTATTCAAGTCAAAAACCATCAAGTTAGGGTTAACCTTGACCCATACAGTAAACCACCATTCCCATGCACCCCAATGTTCAAAACAAATATCAAAGACATGTATAAACAAAAGTGAAATCATGAGAGAATACTACTTAAAATTATGCATTCAAACCCACCAATTATGATTCAACAACAATGTCTAAAACATGTTATTTTTATGAACTAATAATGAAGCAAGAGTTACATGCATGAGTTACTAAGATTCACGAAGAGATTTCTATCTTTAAACCTCTAGATGACCTCCTTGATGAAACCCTAGGCCAATATTCTAGAGAAGGTTTTAGAGACTGTTTAG
Source organism: Capsicum pubescens (assembly GCA_030864215.1). Taxonomy (NCBI): domain Eukaryota; kingdom Viridiplantae; phylum Streptophyta; class Magnoliopsida; order Solanales; family Solanaceae; genus Capsicum; species Capsicum pubescens. The sequence continues at coordinate 192,867,449 of CM061548.1, read as the reverse complement.
AAAGTGTTTAGATCTTCCAATGTGAGGAATGAAAGGCCAAAAAGTGTTATAAAATAAGGGGTATTAAGGGCTTGAGGTGGGAAATATCTAAAATACTCTTATCTTAAAAGTTGAAAAAAGGATGCAGGAGGTTATGGTTGGACCCCTTACTCCTATCCACATCATAGGAGTCGTACCCTCTACTCGTAACTTCATTAGAAAGTTTGACCTCACATTCTGTCCAATATATGACTCCTTACCCTAACTCGTACCCTAACAATAAGACTAGTACCTTTCAAGTCGTACCCTAAGATAATAGCAAAGGCTAGACACTAGACAAATACGATTTTGACCCTACCTCTCGTATCATGTACATACAACTCGTATGATGTCTTCTCATACCAAGAATAGAACATGGATAATACCACACTTACCAATATTTGACTAAGGTCCTAGACCCATACCCACATCATACCAGTCAAGGGTATTGGTCATATGACTATCAAACGGTTCAAGACAAAAGAAGTTTCAAAGGGCCAAAGTTGGGAGTTTTTAGTATCCTCATCTTAGGATCATTATTCCATGAATGATAGGACGAGGCAATACAAACACAATTAATCCTCAAACATCTCTATTCTTACCTTTAAGAAGGAAATCAAAACACCAAGGAGTTCACAATATATCATTAACAAAGATTGAAATCAAAGAGGTTAAGAGCAACAGATACCTCATGCACAAATTTCAAAAATCAAAAATAGAAACAAATACTTGGACTTCATGTCGTCCTCAGCATCCTAAGTAGGTTCCTCGTACTTTTGGTTATACTATAGAACCTTCACCAAATCTACATCTTTTGATCGGAACAGATGAACTTGCCTATCCAAAATCCTCATCGGGACCACCTTATAGGACAAAGAATCTGAAATCCCAATGTTCTCAAAGGGAACAACCAACAAAGGCTCTCCCACAAATATCCGCAACATAGACACATGGAATACCAAATGAATGGAACACATGCTAGGAGGAAATTTCAACACATATGAAACATTACCAACCCTTCTCAAACCAACATACAGGCAAACATATCGGGGACTGAGCTTCTTCTACTTTCCAAACCGTATTACTCCCTTCATGGGAGACACCTTCAAGAATACCCAATCTCCAACCTTAAACTACAAATCCCTTATCCTCACATCAAATGCTCACCAGGAAAGATCGTAGGAAATTTATTTACCATAGGAATAGAATGCAAAGAAGGACCTTCAAAGTTAGAATCCTTAACCTGGACCAGATGCTAGAGATAACCTTTGAAAATTAATCTCTGAATTCTAAGATAAGATATGAATTTTCCCTTAGTTTCTAGGGAACCACTCTCCCACACAACAATTAGATTATTAGGAAATTTAAACAAGACCTTACGAATTCCACAATCTAAGGAATCATTGGATGAGTGCAACCAGTCCTTTAGCAGAATAACATAAAAATCAAGCATGACTAACTCTATAAAGTTCACAAGAGTTTTTATAGACCCAACTGCAATTTCTCAAGAAAACACGTAAAAATTATTCCATTAGACTCTCAATTCAAGGGAAACATCAAAATCTTGCAACCAATAACAATGTGTGAAAAACCCCAATTCAATTTCATGTAAAATCTCATAAATTGTAGAGAATTGTACTTTAAATAAGCCTTTGGGCTCAAGGGTGAAAGGATTACTCTTGTTCAAAACCCCACATACCTTGAATTAGAAGCTTTGGATGAACTCTCGCTTTTGGAACTCTATTCGTACTATTGAATGAATTAGAGTTTAATCAACTAGCAACGGATCTTGGGATTATGCCTTCCTAGGGCCAACTTATGCATGTGAGTGTGATAACTAGATGAAATTTCTAAATGTTAGAGATGTGGCAGGATAGGTTGAAAGTCCTGGAGGTTAGTTTGTCTACAAAACCTCAAGGATGTCACTAATTGACCCTTTTGAGTACCTAACAAGTGCATCAATTAAAACCACCCAATACCTCAATTAGACACCCCTATTTCTAGGATGGTGTCCTAGGTATAGTCAACCTCATAATCACCCTAATGTCTAAGATAGTGAAAATTAGCAAACTAAACCCAATAATTGTCTATTATTGCATTAGTTACCACATCCTTCTTTCTAGGATGGTGTGGGTTCCAAATGTTCACCCAAACTCCTCTCTCAAGGATGGTTTAAGCTTTCAAGATCTTGGGATTTTCAGCCACAAACCCATTTTGGGTATTTTAGTCTTTTACCTACAAATCCCAACCTCTTTAATATAACAATAATAGAACCCAACATCGCAAACTAGAAAATGCACAAGTAAGTCACATCCCACACATAATTTCACCCTAATCTAGCATAATCCCAAGAGGAAGAACCAGCTACATATAAAAATAGTAAGCAAGATATATCCAATAATCTCCATTAAATAGATTTATGAATGACTAAGTGAATGCTACTTCAAACTTTGAACATCAACAAATCTTAAATGGGAGTTAGCTAATCCTTCACTTGGAAGCTACTCCAATGTATTCTTAACTCAAAATTAATAGAATATTTTATACTCCAGGAATGGAAACTAAGAACTAGACAAAGTTACAATAATTAGGAGTAATGGAATAATAATTCAAGAGATAGGGTTTGAGTCTATATGATGACATTTGGGATCAGTTGCATGCATTTATGTTTCTGTACTTAGGCTGCATTTTCATTGTGGCCGCAATGGCACTAGATTTGCCGCGATAGTGGCGACTGTGAACGCAGTTAAATCAATGTGATCGTTGTTGATGACCTTCTTTACCATCCATGATCGCAACCCTCATACCGCGATTCCGGTTACTGAGGCTATGTTCTGCTCTAGGTCTTCAAACTGCACTTTTTTCCTTCTTTTGATCTTTTTCAATTCGCATCCACATATTTTCACCTTATTACCAATGTGCTTGAAAAATTTGGATATTAGTGTATTTGATCACAAATATTGTCTCAATTATTCATTCAAAACATGGTAATGTGCACGAATAATTAGTGAAAATGAGTGGTAAATTCACCACGCATCAACACCCCCAACTTAAAGTTTTGCTTGTCCTCAAGCAATACTACCTCACACCATGAGACAATGCATATTTATGCCCACATAAAGTGACCCAATGATCATAATGACATCAAGATCGTCCATTATCTCAAGTAGCTCTTCAAACTTGGCAAAGCTATTCTCCCGACACCCCCAACATAAAATACAATAAGCAAGGATGCAAATGACTTCAAAGAGAAATAATGTAACAATCACAAATAATGTAGGAGTGGCTTACTTTTTGACCTCGACCACACTATACTCTTTTTTCCTCTTTTCTCAGAAGATGAAAAAATCACTCACCTCAACTTGTTCACATGCCTCCTCACAAGAAGTAAAATTTCACACACGAAGCTACCAAATGTGCAACAAGGAATTTAAGTGAAAAAATCTCTCCCTCACATAAACTCCTTATACTAACAAGTATCATACCATAGGCTTTCCCCTATTTTAATTGCCACTACAATGAATATAAATGGTTGGAGATCTCAAAGGACTTTTTGAGCTTGTAACATAGGTTCTAGGTAGGGCAGGATATAATTTAGGAAAAATCCTTGGGAGACTAATAGGGAAAGTTCTAAATGACACTAGTATACATGAGTTTTAGACAAATAAACTCACCGCTCATGGCATGTGGACTCACCAAGGAGGATCAATTGCCCCTCATGTTGGAGACCAAAATGGAGTATCTATCAATATTTACAAGCCAAAAATTTTGGACTCGTAAAAAGAGAAAAAGTTTTGTTACAAGGTCGCTCACATCTATGCCCTTTAGTTTTGAAAATTTTTGAACGGAGGGGGTGTTTGCTTTGCATTTTCACCATGCATAATTTGCTATCCATGGAAAAAACTCAAGCCTTTATCTCACATTTTGGCTTAATATGGGTAAACCAACAATATGGCTACTTAGAATTTTCTAGTGGCTTACGTTCAAACACAAATCCACAATGTTAAGGTTACAGACACTTCCCCTGCATCCATGGATCAAACCCCAATCATGATGCTTTTTCCTTAAGAATGTCTTCAATCAATATATCATAGGGAAAAGCTCGTCTAACTTCAACATAATCAAAATAAAACTAAAGTAAAACAAAAAATCTAAAAGAAAAAATAAAATGACTAATCTTTGAAATATGGGCACCATAAGAGTGCCTAAATGTAGAAATCGAGAAATAACATAAAAATCATCCACAATGTCATCAAAATGATATCAAAAGTATCTAGAAATCCAAAAATCCATCAAAACAATACAAGTACAGGACTAGGCACTTCCAACTAATAATATAGTAGTATCCCCACTACATGATCAATAAAAAACAAGCAAAAGATAGGAGTGCAACCTGAAATAGCATCAAGATCTACTCTCTCCTGCTGACTCTATATCATATCCACCAATATCAATATCAGACCTCTCCACACGGGCCACATCCTCACTCTCGACCCTAGAAGAAAGCAATCCATCGTTAGGCTTCAGGACCTTCCACACGCCCTTGACCCCCTTCCATATCATACTAAAGAACTTATCTTTCTTCTTCTCCCTCTTTTTCATCTTCTTGTGGGAGTCCCAAATATCCTTGTAAGACTGTTCCAATACTAAGTATGCCCTATTGAGCCTAGTAACTGTAGCTTCCTATTTTTGTTGCTCCTTTTATACTTCTGATAATTTGCATGAGATACATAAGAGTAATTCCTGGTGGAGAGCTCTCTCGGCCCCTGAGGCAATCCTAAAACCATCTCCTTGATGACCCTAATATCCACTTTAATGTCTTATATAGGCCCTATGGTGGATGGTCTATGATATTTAGATCACTCAGATATCGACTTTCCCAAGTCATTCTTCCTTTTTTATCTTTTGCCACGTCCACCCTCTTCCCTGATTTTGAGTTGAGAGATGTACGGGTTTGGTTTCATCCAAGTATCTGTAGGATACTCTTCTACCTCAACCCTTTTGCACAATTCAGTTATAAGAGAAGGAAACTAGGGAAAAATATATCCACCCGATAGTAGTAAGCCGATTTAAATATTCTAGAAGTTATTATGGCACCTTATCCATGAAGATACCTCTTTCTCCGAGTAGTTTGGTCCTTGGGAGGTCAGAGTAGTAGAGGGTTACGACACTCTAGAGCTATGAAGTGGGCGTGGTCATAATCCTCCATTTTATGAATGAGTACCGGCAAGCAACATAACCCAAAACATCATTAACATTTTCACACCAAAACCATGTTACGTTACTTATATAAACTCATATGATAGTGCCATAGTGGATTTTGGGGTGAAAAATAGGACTGTAGGATTTCTTAACTAAGTTGGAAACTAGCCCCAGTTATAGAAATTGCGGACCCTTGACCGCAATCGCAGCACCGCGATCACGGTCCCAATGACTGCAATCATGGTAACTAAGACCATTTTCATCCAAAACTGTAACAGCACCAAATGCAATCTTTTTACCCCAAGATGAGTTCCAATCAACTAAAAGATTATCATGCTTAAGAAACTTATTACCCAAATGTTCGATTATGTCCTCATAACAAGAAGAAATCAATAAGTAATTCATTAGGGAATTTAATCAAACACATGGTGTACACACTAATTGTATCCCATGTTAGACCAAATCTCGGGTACTCAAGACTTCCCCATTAATGTGTACACTAACTGCAACAACTACCAAAGAAATAATCTCATTTAAGCACCGATTAGACAAGTGAAAATATTATTTCAATCCTACTCCTATAAGATGGGTTACAAACATAAAACAACATAGAAGTGAGGGAGTTGGGACCACTTACCAAGTTATAGGATGAAAATGATGTGAAATGCACACTTGGACACTCAAGAAATAATTAAGCCTTAGAGAAATTTAAGAGAATTTAAAAATAGGTGTGGGAAAGGAATGGCAGTCGGATGGTCTTTTTAAACTACATTGACTGTGATTGTGGTTGGATGTTCGTAATTATGAACCCTTATCTACCGTAATCGCGGAGACACGGGCTGGGATCACGGTCACTAAGACTACTTTGTTATGTCCCCTACATTTTCCTACTCTGTCTAATACACAAAAATCACACTCTCATCTTTTTTATTTCAATCAATACCTATCATAGTACCACAATTCCATAGATTATGCATGTACAAAATAAAAAATAAAATCTACTCTATCATGCATAAATAAAAGTATACATGCCACTTTAGTGTCATGATGGGTTGTTTCCCATCATTTGTGGCAAGGCACCCCTCCAACTATTGTTTGTGTTTCTTTTTAGAAGATTTGGATATCTATCCCAACTTTTATTCACTATGAATTAAGCGGTAGAGGGAAAAACTATTCAAATCTTCCGAGATGAAACATGGTAGATGTGCAGACATGATGAGAAAGCTTTTATCTTGCCACTTTGAAGACTTAAACCTTTTACCCAGTTTCATATCACATTTCTAGTTTATATTTTTGTGTAACGGTGGGAACATTAAGAGGACACTAGTTGTACATAAAAAGTTGAGTTCCTTGGCCATCATGTGTGGGGATCTTGTGTGCTCTATTGGTATATCAAACTCCAAAATATAGGGGTGGAATGATCCTCTATTTGGTTAGGTAGATGGAATTTCATCACATCCTCTAAGCACAATGTTGAATAATGGTTTGAATGAGGTCTATCCCTTAGTTTTAGAGTTGCATCCTCATTAGAATCTTTGCCCCAAAATGGACTAAAGTCGTAATAAGAGATTGGCTTGGTTTCTGATTTTGTCTCTAGAACCATTTCCTTAACTTTGGCATCTTCAATAATATTTGGTTCAGTTGGGTGGGAAATCACCGAGGACTCTTTACTACCAAGTTCATCATTGAACACATAGCTTGGTTTCTTTTCTTGATTAACCTTCTCTTGATAAGTAGGCAAGGTGATGGTATTCACAAGATTTATTTCATTACCTATTTCCTCTATCTTGGAAATCTCCATTTCAAATGCCCCATTGGATTGATGTATGTCTTGCACATTCTCCCCTATTCTATTTACCCAATCCAAAATAGTTTGAAGTATTTCTTTAAAACTATTAGACCCGACATATTATTCTTTCCTTATCGAATCATGGTATCTATCAAACTCATAAGAAGAACTAGCAATTTGGTTAGCATCATTAGGGGAGGGAGCAATTAGGAAATCACTCCAACGTCCATCTCGACTACCATACAAAGAACAATCATACTCTCAATAGGATCGATATGGTGCTTCCATCTCACTCCAAGGAGCATATCTATAATCTCTTCTAAAGTGGGGTCCATCATAATGTGAGCATGGATCGTCAAAATAGAATTTCTAATAACAAAAATCATATTTCTCCCAAGATTCTATGGAGTAAATTTAACGAAAACAAAAATCTACCTAACAAAAGAAATAGAAGAAAGTGAAAAACACTTATTTACAAGTTTGAATTCAAGCAATAAGCTAAAATTCCAAACTAACTCAATACGCCAAATTATTCCAGGGCAACAACCCCATTTTTTATAACGCTCAACTAACATGGGAATTTAAGTACAAGGAATTCTTCGTCAATATAATTACAGTTATAAGAGTCAAGATCAAATCCATGTGGAACAATGTAAGTTGCGATCAGATTAGCTCTAAATAATGGATACTCGCTAAAGTTCAAACCTACAGTTCAAGAATATAAAAATGGGGGAGGTTTGAAAGTTATCACAACTAATATTTCTTTTTGGGATTTTCTAGTATTAATTTGGGGTTATGAATAATTAAAGTTTAATCAACTAGGAGCGGATCTTGGGATTATGCCTTCTTAGGGGAAACTTATGCATGGGAGTGTGATGACTTGATGTAAATTATAAACATTAGTGATGTGGTAGGCTAGGTTGAAAGTCTTGGAGGTTAGATTGCCAACAAAATCTCAAGGATGTCACTCATTGATTCTTTCGAGTATCTAATAAATGCGTCAATTAAAACCACCCAATACCTCAATTAGGCACCCATATTTATAGGATGGTTTCCTAGGTATAGTCAACCTCATAATCATACTTATGTCTAAGACAGTGAAAATTAGCAAACTAAACCCAATAATTATCTATTATTGCCTTGGATCCCACATCCCTCTTTCAAGAATCATGTGGGTTCCTAATATTCACCTAAACCTATCTCTCAAGGATGTTTTAGGATTTCAAGAGCTTGGGATTTTCACCCACAAACCCATTTTGGGTATTTAAGGCTTTCACCCACAAATTCTAACCACTTTAATCAAACAATAATAGAACCCATCATCACAAACTAGTAAATGCACAAGTAAGTCACATACCATACATAATTGCACCCTAATCTAGCATAATCCCAAGAGAAAGAAATAGCTACACATAATAATAGTAAGCAAGATATACCCAATAACCTTCATTGATTAGATTTGTGAAAGACGAAGTGAATGTTACTTCAAACTTTGAACATCTAAAAATCATTGATAGGAGTTAGTAATTCTTCACTTGGAAGCTACTCTGATGTATTATTCACCCAAAATTAATATAATATTTTGTTCTATAGGAATAGAAACTAAACACAAGACAATGTTACAATAATTAGGATTTATGTAATAATATCATTCAAGAGATACGGTTTGAGTCAATATGAGGACATTTGGGATCAGTTGCGTTCATTTATATTTTTCCCTTGGGTTGTATTTTCTGTGTGGTGGAGATCGGACTAGAGTCTCTGCAAACATTGCTACCATGCTGCAAGTAAATTAACACAATCGCGGTTGTTGACCTTCTTGATTGGTCACAATTGATACCCTCAAACCATAACACAGTAACTATGTCTATGTTCTACTCCATGTCTTTAAACTACACTTCTTTCCTTCTTTTGATCTTTTTTCTTCTCACATCCATATATTTTCAACTCATTACTAATGTGCCTAAAAATTTGTATATTAGTGCATTTGATCACAAGTATTATCTCAATTATTCATTCAAAATAAGGTAATGTGCACGAATGACGAGTGTGAATGAGTGGTAAATTGATCACTCATCACCTATGGGTATGATATGGCTTATATTTATATATATACACACATACACATATATATTATATGATATGACTTAAGGATATTCTACTGCTCATAAATATGATGTGACTTATAGATATAATTAACGACGTATAGATATGATTGGTGGCCTGTAGATATGGCTATAGGTATGAATTTTGGATACACTTAATACTATTGATTACAAACATTAGTATTGATGTGGATTTAGGATATGACTAATAATATGGCTTAGAGATGTGATTATAGATGAGACCTACAGATATAATTCTTCGTCTGGTGTATAAAAATGAGTAAGTAGGGGTTATAGATATGTTTCATTGGTATAATATATTGAGTTTAGCATATTGAAATGGTTCACTGAAGGGTTCATTGATACATTTTTTAAATATGAGTTCTAGTTCTAGTTCAACAATTGTTGATGGTTTTGATGTTATTGAGTTCCAGTTCAAGTACAATAAAAGTTTATGATAATAATGATGATGGTATTGAGTTCTGGTTTGAGTTTGACATTGAGGATTGCTTCTATTGTGATATGGATGGATCTATTCTTGGTTATAGCATGACAATTTTGGGTAAATTATGATTATTTGATTGTTAGATTCCTTCATTGTACCCTCTTGGCTTATAGGGGCCTATATTGTGTTTTTTTTGCACCTATTAGCTTATGGGTACCAATATTATAAGTAATGGTATGATTTTTATGTTATTATTCTCGTAAGCATTTATTTATCGATTTACAGTGGTGTCAAATCTTATTTCTAGGTTTGTCTTTTTATCTTGACTTAGCTTAAGTTATCTTGTAACTTTTCATATTTATTTAATGATTATCTTAGTCAAACGTTGATGCCTACTGAGTACCTATGGTTTTGGTACTCAAACTATACTTTTATACCTTTTTGGTACAAATCTAAGTACTAGTTGTCACCACTTATTTGACGTTCATGCAGAGTTAATTTTGGAGATTGGGTAAGCTTTTGGATTAGAGTTACCCTTTTTCCTTCTATATATCTATTTCTAGTCTTTCCTCTTTTAGTCAAATTGTATTTGACTATTCATTACACATTATTTATTGTATTAGCTCTTGTACTAACATTACTAAGTCTTGGGAGGCTTGTTTGTTTTGTGTTTATCTATTAGAACTTCATGACTATATTATTGCTATTTGAATATTTGATCATTAATTATCGACTTTTAGGATATTTTCCACCAAGTTAGCCTATTGCATCTAGCTCCGGGCTATGGTTTATCTTACCTACTGGTGGGGGAGAGTAGTGCCATCAAGACTCATAAATTTGGTCATGACAAATTTGTATCAGAGCCTATGTTTTACCAAAATTGTTGGTTCAAGAGTAAATGTCTAGTAATGTCCCACAGATTGGAATGAAGATATTCGTTACTCATATTTGAGAGGATAGAGGACATTCTTAGTAGTTTTCCACCTTTTTCACTTATTTTGTGCTAAGATTCTGAGTTGGTTTCTAAAGAATTCCATTGGTTTCACTCATTCAAAGATGGCTAGGATATATGCGACCGCTATATAAGATGAGGGTCCCGACACTGAGCCTAAAGATCATGTCGTTGTTTATGGATGACCTAAAGGTCATAACTTCCTCAAGATTTGTCCTCCATAAGGGGATAGGATAGGGGGCCTTCCCCAAACCCTATTTCATTTCTTAAGCCAGAGATTCTTCTGCCCCAACCAGTGGTGGACCAGGGACTAGCCAAGGCTCCACCGTGATTTATTTCTTCTTCAGTGCTCAAGGATTCTTTGGTCTAACTTTAGTGATTAGTAAGTGGTGCACCATATGATGGTGAACAGTATACATATTAAAATGGTATTGAGGTGGGGGCACAACCTGTAGATGCCGCTCCCAAAGTTTAGGTCCCTTTCGTGCTAGTGATTGATCAGTCAGTAGTTGTGTAGCTAGTGGTTTCCTAGCCTACTATGTCTATGGAGGAGTAGAAGATAATGAGTAGATTCTTGAGAATGGCTACGCCTAAGTTTTGTGGTGAACCAGATAAGGATTCTTATGAGTTCTTGATTGATTATAAGGATAGGCTCCGTAATTTGTGCCTAGTTTACACTCTTAGTATGGTTTACACTACTTTTCAGTTGGACTTGATAGCTCGACATTGGTGGAGAGGCCATTCTTATTCCAGGATTGCTGGATATTCTCTTTTAATATTGACGCAGTTCTCCAAAATCTTTATAGAGAACTATATGTTTCACAATCTTAGGGATTATTTGAGGGATCAATTCTCAAAGTTGGAGTAGGGATCTATGACTTTTGTGGAGTATGAGGCTCATTTGCATGAGTTGTCTGGGCATGCTACTTCTATTTTAACTACTGAGTATGAGAGGGTTTATTACTTGGTCTGAGGATTGACATATCCTCTTCGCATATCTACATAAATTTTGGTTGTTGTGTGTTGGTATTTTATTGAGGTTTTTAATCATTCTTATCTTATGAATGATATGCATCATAAGTCCCAAGGGGGCAGTAATAAGAGGTTGCGATATCAGGGCAGGTTCAATGGGAGTTGTAGTAGGTCCTAGTTCAGTGGTGGTGGTTCTTAGAGTAGGTACCCTCCACATCATCTATTTTATCTTCAAGGTCACTCTAGTTGACCCATTTAGGTTGCACTTATGATTACTATTGGAGGCCAGTCTAGCTCTAGTGATTGTCCTTGCTAGGGTTATGGTCTGTCTTTGAGGGTTTGTCTTCATCCTACTCTATTTGTGGTGGTTATTATGGGTCAGTCAGATCTTCTGGTTTCTGTCTAGCATCATGGGCATGTTATGGTTGTGGAGCTTTTGGTCACTTCTTGAGGGAGTGCCCCAGCCATTGAGCGATTATATCTTTAGCTCAGATTGTTCCACCTATTAGGGCAATTTATCCCTTAGCTAGAGGAGGTACGTAGGGTCATTAGGGTGGTCCCTAGGGTGCTCATGGAGGTTCTTAGGTAGGTCAGTAAGCATCCCATCTAGGTGGTAGGAGTGGTCAGTTGTATGTAGTACCTACTAGACCCGAGGCTGAGTCTTGGATGTTATTATAATAGGTATGATTTTAGTGTGCCGTCAATCAGACTCTGCTTTATTTTATCCAAGATCCACTTATTCTTATGTTTTTGATTATTTTCTCAATGGTTAGAGTTATCTTGGGATTCAATATCTATGCCATTATGTGTATCTACACCCGTTGATGATTCTTTAGTAGTGGATCGGGTTTTCAAATCATGTGTTATGACTGTTAGAGATATTAATACTCATGTTGATCTTATTATATTGGACATGGTGGATTTGATGTGATTCTAGGCAAGGACTAGTTATCTCATTATCATATGGTCATAGATTGGTTTGCCAAGACCATAACCTTATCTATGCATGGCATACCCCTGATCGTCTGGAAATGATATATTAGCCATGACCCGATGGGAATTATTTCTTGTATGTGTGCTAGGAGGATTACTTTGAGGGGTTGTGAGTCTTACCTCGCTTATATTTGGATTGAAGTGTGGAGAGTTTGTTGCTTGTCATCTGTTCTTGTAGTTCGTGAATTTCTTGATGTTTTCCCTACTGATGTACCTGGCCTTCCACTTGAGCATAGTATTGAGTTTGTTATTGATCTTGAAATGGGCATACAACCTATTTTTGTGGAACCTTACCGTATGGCTCCTAGCGAGCTTAATTTCATGACCCAGCTTCTCAGGTCATGATGGTGCCTACCATAACCCACAAATAGGCATGCCAACCCATAGTCCGGAATAGCTAGTAATGAACTACTCAATAATATGAGGAAAATAATGCAGAATATATGAAATAAACATTAATACATATAAAAATTCCTAAATCTGGTGGTATCAGTACAAGAGTTTCTAAACATAATAAGAGTATATATATCTAAGACCTCCTATAATACCATCAGGATTTAAATACTATCATACTCAGGGTTTCTAATCCACACGGCTAGACATGAATAATTGTGCATAGTAATGTGATCAGAAGATATAAGAGACCGAAGACATATCTCAATCACGATACTGGATCAATGACCAATATGTCATAGCTAGCCATAATAATGATCATAACAATGATAATAACAATATGAAGAACATCGTAAATAACTGGTTACTCTGGAAAACCAAATATCTAGGAAAACATATAAGTACCCCCACTGCCCCAGACTCAAAAGGTTCAATTAGCATACAACAACACAAGGTATATTCTTCACCTATATCTATGAAACCATTCCATATCGGCTTATATATATAGGTGAATACTGGTGATAGCCGATGGGCATGTAGGAATGAATGCAAAGTAAACAATCAATAGTTTAACTCATCATAACTGTCCTTATTAGGAAAATCATTATCATAATCAACCTCTGGCATTTCCCGGAATCAATATATACTTCGGCCCTGCCGGGTATCAACATCATCACAATACTATCCTTCATCCTTGTCGGGTATCAACATCATCACAATAGAATCTGACATGCCCTGAAATCAGGCCATGTCTTATGGGAACCTCAATCCCAAATGAACCGAAGGCCTCCCCAATAACCCATCACATCAAACACAAGGGTTAGGTGAATCCCAACAGCAAAATGAGATAGCGGAAAACATACTATAAATCATAACTTAAACATGTCTAAACACTTTATTAGATTCATAAACTAACCAATATACCCAAGTTCATAGTCATACACAATACCTCTATACAAACTAAACTTTAGAAATGTATATGTCGGGACAAGCCCCCGACAATAACCATACCGAGTCCAAATAAGACTAATTCTAAAGTTAGGAGACCAAGAAGGAATATCTTCCGAAGTAAGGAAGCTAACCACTCCCAAGTCAATGCATGAATCGCTTTGATTTCCTAATCACTGCGCAGGAAGAGAAAAAGATACTCCGGCCCCTATGTCCGAGGGGTCATAGAGTTCGAAGATGGTTAGCTGTTGGAACACTAGCATGTAACTCAAGGATAAGGATTAAATAGACTAATCATTCAACAAAAAGCAATATATCATATTCAATCACACTCATAACCTTATCCATACTTATATACATATCACATGCTAACCGAGGAGGCAAGTTTGATCAACACTTTGGAAGCATGATACGGGATACGATTACGGAACAATAAAATAGTCCACAACAACAAGAGAAACCAAGGGTAACATAGAGATAAGCCATGGCAGCAACACAAACACACCAGATAAGATAACAACAAAACTCAAAGGATTTGCAATAAAGAAAGGATAGATAGTGAGACATACACTATTACAAGAAGTAGGAACTAAAGTGTATATCAAACACTAGAACCCCTAAGACTATATCAAACACTAGAACCCCTAAGACTTACAATAGTAACACCACACACTTACTTGAACCCAAGAGGGAATCCACCACTCAAGAACACAAGTTTCTAAGACAAAATTCAACACAAGTGAATCCACACTTGTTCTTGCCCTAGTTTCGGGTGGAACTCTCTCACAAGAGAGAAAATCTCACAATGTTTCTTCAATAATCCATATTCAACCAAACTAATGAAATAAACCATAAAATGTTCTACTTACAGTCTATTACAAATAAAAACAAAATGACCAAGATGCCCTTAATGAGTGGGGTGCCTATGGAGTGTAAAGGAGGGGTATAAAATGACAAAAACACCCTTCAAGAAGGGGCGGTAATAGAGTGTTTTAAAACTTCTCTTCACACTTCAACATATGCAATCCTTTGTGTCATTTTGGACTTCACAATTATTCTTCAACACTCGGTATCTCGGGTGCCTCATCAAGACAAGATGTGAAGCAACCTTCCACATGTGGCATTTCTCCATTGAGTGCCCAAAATGGTCTCTCTATGCATGCTCTTTTGTCCTCGAGGTTACCAAAGCTTGAGTCTTTATGTGTTGGCCTCCAAGGATGTCGTCTAAATCTATGATGGTCATTTGACTCGTATCATCCTCCCCTCCTTGAAAAGGATTTGACCTCGAATCCATACTTTTGCAAAATCAAAGAGAGGACACACGAGCATAACATCCTCATGGAATGAGGGTTAGAGTTAGTGCAATAAATAACTTCATCATGACAGGGTTGTACACACTTGAAATATAACCATGAATTCTTTATTTTTAACACGAAAAGATTAGTGAAAATGTCATAGAGAAAGTTGCTATGTTAACCACCACATCTCAAGAGGCTGCTGGGGTTAAATGGGTAAAGTATCCAAGGACATAGGTCTCGGCTATACCCAATTTACCCTACCGTGCCATCCATAAAATTAGGAACCTCTTCTCTACCACCATTAGTAATATCATAAACAAGAAGAGGGTAGAGAAAAGTGTCATACAAATCAACTTCGACTATGGTGTCCTTATGCAAATACTCACTAGTTTCAAGTTTATCACAATTAGCATGCTCAACATAGGAAAGATACAAGAAGAAGTAGATGGAATTTGTAACAAAATATCACCTTCTCTTTCAAAAGAGCGTTCCTAGAGTAGACACATATCACCACCACTCTCAAAGGGATTATTGCTTAAATCTTCACAAGAAGCAAGCAATTCTTCCTCATAATTATCAAACAAAGGTGGGGTGTCATGCAAGGATCACATCTGCAACTATTTTACAAGGAAAAAACCCCTATTGGGTTTCTTAAATATTCAAGCAATAAACTATCATCACCCAATTGGTTATTACTTTCCAAGACTACACATTCCTTACCCTTAAGAGTACTCTAATCTTTCAAAAAGAGATTTCCATCTTTAGGAAGAATGTTGTCATACCATAGTGGGTTAGCATATAGGCTATAGCCTTCAAGACAATCTATACCTTTAATATCATTCTCACCACTAGTGATCATACCATCTTCAAACAAGATATTATACATAAAGAGATAGTGATCTATCCCACGGGCAGATTTGGAACAAGGAAGGTTTTTCACTCTCTAAAAGATCATTATCAAGTTTCAAAGAGGTTTCAAGCATATGGTTATCCCTATGAGCCAAGAAAACAATAGAATCATTATCAAAGGACAAGCCCACAGGTTCACTCCTATCATTTTGACAAATATTTTTTTTTACAAGATTTCTATGAGAAAAACTATAAGGATTTCATCACACAATAGTCTGAAAGAATCATTTCCATTTTCACGATCAACTCTATCAATATCATCACTAACTCGACCCCCATCGAACACACCATACACATTCTCAAGTAGTGGACTACGTTCATGAGTAAGTTGATTATTATATACACCATCACTAATTGTCGACAACTAACATTCCAACTTAGACTCACCTTGGTTTTCACAAGGGTCAACTAGTGTGTGAATACTCTCATTACAGGGAAATGGAACATTATTCAAGTCACAAGTGCTAGCACTAGATGGACACAAATTATTCTTACGAGAAGAATCAATTTTATCATCTATAAGATCAACTAATGCTTGCTTACTTACAACAAGAATTAGATATTCTTGCAGCCTAGAGATTCTAAGAGTACCACAAAGGGAAGGCTCATGCAATTCTCCTTTAGGAAAACCACTAACAACATCCACTTTCCTACTACTTGCCACATCATAACATTCTAAAATTATAGAAGTGTTAGAGATAGAATTTTTATCTTGTAGCTCATATGAAGATGGAATTTGGTTTCCAACTCTTTTGAACGACACCCACTCCCTTTATCATCTTCTAATGTCACGTGTGATAGCTTCAAGATGATTCAAGTCAGTAGGACTAAATGGAGGAATTGGATTTGGGGAACTAAACACTTGGTGTAGCCTTTCAAGGTTTTATTTGAAATATTCAAAAAGGTCAAAGGTAGTATTATTATCCATGGTACCTAAGAAAAGATAGCAACAAAAATAACACACAAGTTAGCTCAAAATTATCCTCACCACACTCTCTTACACCTTCGATTACCTCACACTTGGCTTCATAATTGTTGAAAATTGGCTTGTAATCCATAAGAAGTTGAGGGATGAGTTCTACTCTTGCATGAAATAGATTTTCGTTTGAAGACTCAAAGAAATCTTGTTTTGACTTGAGCCCAGAAACTACAATTAATCAAAAAGATAAAAAAAAAACACAAGAAATGCAAACACGAACAAAAACGGACTCAAAACTAACTTACAACATAGTAGGTGATTACTAGCTTGTCAATTAGTACTAGAATCAATAATTGAAACTAAAGGAACATGGAAAGAAATAAAGAAATCTGAAATTTTGAGCCTTAGGTCATTTTTGGAGGGTGGTGATGTGGCAACCACATGGAAGCCTTGGATTGGGCATTGGGAGTTGTTGAAATTTAAAAAAAAAATTGTCTCAAAGTTGTATTGGTCAATCTTTCAAGTTGGAGGAGTGGAATTTCGGCTATGGTGAAGACAAACAAGACTTTGGTTCCCTTTTTAAAATTCAAAAATGTATGACTTGTTTTGCACCTTTCTGGTAAGACAACATTTTTGAGGGTCTTGTATCCTTTCCTCTTTTGTCAACCTTGAAAAATGGTCTTTCTACTTTTTGAAAATACGTATTTTTGAAAGTCTTATTGTCCCTTTCCTTCTTTGTGTTGTATTGGAAATGTTTTCAAGAAAAAAAAATACCACTCTCTTTTTACTTGATTTTCTTGATCAACCAACCATTCTTGAAAACTTCTTTGCAATAAAGATATGATGATGGTGATTAACATCAAGAACACCTCATTTGAAAATTTGGATTCTAGGTGCACATTAGACCCCCAAACATCAACAACATTTGTTCAAGCTCAAATCCTCAACAACATCATAAACCACAATACCACAACAACAATACATGGCTTAAACACACATCCACAACAACAACAACCTTCCAAAATTTAAGACAACCCTGAAATATCTCAAAATTTTTATTTAGACTCCAGTAGAGTTAGTGAGAAAGAACCTAACACTAGAAATAATCAACACACATAAAATTTCAAGAACAATTCTTAGACTAATTAAGAAAAATGGGACAGATTGCTATTTTTTTAGATTTTTAGTTTACAACACTTTTTTTATTTTTTTTCAAGATAGCAAGCCCAAGATTGATTTTGTTGGAACCAAATCAATCATTGCTCTTATACCAAATGATATGGAATACGATTACCGAACACTAAAATAATCCACAACAATAAGATAAACAAGAGCAAGATGGAGATAAGACATGATAGCAAAACAAACACACGAGATAAGATAACAACAAAACACAAAGGATTTGTAATAAAGAAAGGATAGATAGTGAGACATACATTATTAGAAGAAGTAGGAACTTAAGTGTATAGCAAACACTAGAACCCCTAAGACTTACAATCATAACACCACACTCTTACTTGAACCCAAGAGGGAATCCACCACTCAAGAACCCAAGTTTCTAATCCAAAATGCAACACATCCACACTTGTTCTTACCCTAGTTTCGGGTGGAACTCTCTCACAACATAGAAAATCTTACAATGTTTTTTCAATAATCCATATTCAACAAAACTAATAAAATAAACCCTAAAATATTCTACTTATAGTCTATTACTAATGAAGAAAAAATGACCAAGATGCCCTTAATAAGTGGGGTGCCTATGGAGTGTAAAGGAGGGGCATAAAATGAACAAAATACCCTTCAAGAATGGGTGGAAATGGAGTATTTTAAAACTCCTCTTCACACTTCAACATATGAAATCCTTTGTGTCATTTTGTCCTTCACAATTATTCATCAACACTCAACCTCTCGGGTGACTCATCAAGGCAAGCTCCCAAGCAACCTTCCACACGCATAATTGCTCTATTTAGTGCCCAAATGGTCTTTCTATGCATTCTCTTGTGTCTTCGAGATGACCAAAGGTTGTGTCTTTATATGTTGTCCTCCAAGCATGTCATCTAAAGCTATGATGGTTGTTTGACTCGTATCAAAGTACTTAATCATTATACATTCAATGGAGGACTCTAACCTTCCACATTTATAGATTCAAGCATTTCTCATTAGGCATAGGACTTTAACTATATTCACATATCATCAAGTAAGGGACTCTAACCATACATACATCTATGTAAGTGAAGGACTCTAACCACATACACATCCTTTCAAGTAAAGGACTCTAACCACTCACACATATTCATTTAAGTGAGGGACTATAACCACTCACGCACATTCATTCAAGAAAGGGAATCTAACCACATACTTACATATTTGGCAAGGAACTCTAAACTCATGCCATATTATATAGGGGACTCTAACTCCAAGCCAATTTATTTGGTGAGGCACTTTGACCTCATGAGATCTCATTATTCAAGGGACTTTAACCACAAGCAATTTCATTAGGCAGGGGACTTTAACCTCAAGCCATCACGACTATCATTATTTGACATTGGGACTTTAGAACTTTGTCCATGTAAACATATACATTCAATTCTACACATAAGGATTTCAACCCATTTAGCCAATTCAACACCATACATAACAACATGATCCTCATGGGAGCCTTCATCGCTCAATCATTTAAATAGGGCAATGAATTAATTCAACTCATCATACAATTCAAACTATGGTCCTCAAGACCCTTACAATACATTCACACTTTATTAGCAATTCTATACCATAATATAGTTTAATACACAAGTCAATTTTATTTTTATGTTAGGGACTTTAACCCTCTTATTATTATCAAACTATGGAGGTCATTGATTACTCAATACATGGATTATTTTACCTTCATAGTATCATTTATCAAGAATTAATACATATTGGACCATTGCCTAGTCCAAAGCACTAACACCATTAACTATATATCTCACTTACATATTTTTACAAAAACCTTGTGTACATGCCTTTACCAAGACCAATTTTACGGTAGAAATCATCAAGACTAGGGTTACTCAAGACCCATATGTTACAACACATACAATAATCATTCACGTGTGCAAACCTAGTTATGAATCTAAGTATTTGTTTTGATAATTATTATTAAGATTTAATTTTAGCTTATGTTTAGTATGCTTTAGTTATTTTTAGTATTCTTAGTTCTAGGCCGTAGGTTATATTGAAATTTCATAAGTTTGTAAGCAACATATCACATGGAATTCCCTTATCTATCATCTCATACATTCACATCGTAGTTCTAGAAGGTTATCTATACCCAAGTTAATCACAATAGAATTTTTCACCCATAGACAGATGGTCAAGTGGAGCAATTCATTAAAACCTTAGAATATATATTGAGAGATTGTCATATTGACTTAAAAGGTAATTAAGATGATCACTTAGCTCTTGATAAGTTTTTTTATAATAATAAATTTCACGCTAGTAGTGAGATGGCTCTATTTTAAATGTTTTATGGTAGGAGATGTAGATCTCCTATTATATAGTTTTAGGTTAGCCATTTTTTCTTGATTGTTCCTGATATAGTTCATGAGTCTATCAAGAAATTTTATGTAATTAGTGAATCGTTAAAATATCCCAAAGTCGTCAGAAATTTTATTTAGATATGAGTGAAGTGAACTTAAGTTTGTAGTTAATGATTAGTTATTTTTAAATATTCACCCATGAAAGAGGTAAAGAGAATTAGAAATAAATGAGAGCTTAGTTCATGATATGTTCATTCTTATAGAATTCTAAGGTACATTAGCAATAAGTCCACTAAGTTAGAGATGCCTGTAGTGTTAGTAATATGTCTCTATTAAAAAAGTGTATTAGTGATCCAACATTAGTTGTTCCATTAAATAATGTGGGTGTGAAGTATAGTCTCTCTTATGAAGATATCTTAGTTGAGATTATTTACTATCAAGTTTGTAAGTTGAGCAATAATCATGTCTCTTTGGTGAAAGTTCCTTATAAAAACTAGTTAGCCGAGATCTACATGGGATACATATGAAGATATGATAACCAAGTGATGTAACCTCTTTCCTTCCAGCTTAGTGCCAGATTACGATGATAGTTTCTTATTTATTTTTCTTATAGTTTTATGTCCCATCTTTGTTCTTATGCTCTAAGTATGCATACATGTCTTTTGAATTCAGCTAAACTTATCTTTTAGTAAAAAATAAGTTAATATGTCAGTACTTCAAATTTTATAACATAGTTTGTGGGCTTCTAGCTCTTTTACTATCATCTCATCTTAGTTAGTCTTTATTTTTGAAAAAATGTTCCTAATGGAGTGATATTAATACCCTAATAGTTCCTAGTATATAAACTCAACCTTTAATAGAAAAACAGTTAGGCGTTCTAGAAATTTGCACTTGAATGACTCACTGTATGATTCGTATAGTGAGGATACTAATTTTGGGTGAAATAATTATGATAGTATACCCAAATTCCTAAAAATAATTTCATCCAATTTCCACGACTCAAGGGGCACAAGTTTTAGGACCAAGGAATGAGTTATTAAGTGACTTGTACGTATGAGGAACCTATAACATTTTCTCTTAAGGGCCATATGTTGGATCCATGACTCATAGGTAAACCTCACCTGTTGTGAGAATGGAACCATGCCCTAACATAGCAATACCAGTCCCAGAACCACAAACAAAATGATAACTCGTGGGTTTGAGGTACGATTCACACCACGGACCCATGACGACTGAACCCAAAAAATTTAATTACTTTAATCAAGGGTATTTTTAACTTTTCCTTTAGTACTAATCCTAAACTATGTTGTTTAAGGTTATTTTAGGTGGTATTAAAGGGCATTGGTAACACTTTCCCTCGTTCCTTCAAAAATAATTAGAATTTTATCAGAAAGCGACTAACTCTCTCAAGGTCAAGAAACTTAGGGTTCTTCTTAAAGTTCAAGATTTAAGCTTTTAGTATGAAATCATAGAATCTAGGAATGTTGGATTCCAATAATGCGTATCTGTTAATCCATTGTGTCCCAAAATAACTCAGTAAATTCTAGTTTCTCCATGAAGTATAATTTAGGGTTCATACTCAGTTTATGATTTCTCTTAAATTTGAGTCTTGTCATGATTTCTATATTATTAGACATGTTTTCCATGATATCATTTCTAGTATGATATAATCCAATTTTAATTGAATATTAACATGACTTTATGTAAATTTCATGTATCTTAACTATGTTTCAAAGCATGCTTCATACTATTAGAATTTTTCTATGAATGAACAAGCATGGTCAATTTTTCGTATACAATATTTTAGAAATTATTCTAATTTAATTAGGTCCTTGTCGAGTTTTTAAAATACCAATTTATATTAGCTATCAGTAAATTATCAGTTTAGGAGTATCACTTGACACAAAGTTGGACTAGGGTCCCAAATCACCTAAACTCCCAGAACTACCTACCATGTACGTTTATTTAGTCCCCGTTTGGGAATAAATTTAGTCATCACGTCAATCATACCTCTATATCCTTGTATGGTATTCCTCTAGATGAGGTGTATACATTGGACTTTATGTTATCTCACATGGTTTATGTCGATTGGTGGACTCCTCCATAGACTCAAAATTAGTATATACATACATGATCCTCAATTTAGTTTTTATTTGCATGGTATTATGGCTTTTTAGATTATTCTTTAATATTAACATATATGTTTATCATTATTGGGTTATTGTAATATAGTTGAGTTGTTTGTACTCAGCCTTTGTTCAATACCTCATAACAATATCTTAGCATGTTCAGCTTATTTTATAGTTTGTATATCTCACATGCTCAGTACATTCAAAGCAATGATCATATACCTTATTTTTCATTCTGTCCATTAATGATATAGATTTAGCTGCTCAGTCTCTGTTGCAACTTGTACATTTGAATGCCACATCAACGACTACCAATGGTGAGTCCTCTTTATCTGAGGATGAGTTATTATTTAATTTATTTTCTAAATTTCAATTTTTCGTATTTAGAGTTAGGTAATGGATTGTCCCAATGGATCCTTAGTAGTAAAGGTTTTCAGATATAGAGTAAGATATTTTAGCTTATTTTAGTTTGGTACTACTTTTTAAACTTAGTTCATGTTTCAGATATTTCTTAGAATTAATTTAGTTTAGCTTTCACTTAGTCTTATTTATTTCATAATATCTAGTGTTATTCTATTCCACTAGATCGCATGGGGTAACTTGTTGTTCTAAGCACCAAGTTACATATAGACTCGAGTCATGACAATATGTGTAAAAATTGAATAGCTATTATGAGTTTTGATATGGTTAGAACAAGATTCATAAGGTACATAGGTTATATAGTTGTGAATTCAATATAGACAACATCTAGGCTTTGTGATATCATTGCTTATTACATAATGGTTTTATGATGATTTGATATTTTTTCTTGATGACTTGTACGTCGTGTGAGTTCTTATCATTACACAGTTATGTTATTACTTTATAGGTCTACTTGTTGACTTGTAGTTGTATGACTTTTTGTTATTTCATGGTTCTATAATGACCTGAAATGTCTACTTGATGACCTATATGTTCTTGATTGGCTTGATGTGCTTGAATATTTGGTTATTACCTATTGTGTGAACTATTGATTTCCTGTGTTGCTGATGCCATTAATTTATGCAGACATATTCCTAATTTTTTTTATCAAGTGAGTTATTTATTCGTATTTCCAAAGATTAAATGTTTGTATTATTATGCCTCGTTTCTGGCTTGACTTGGTCCCTAGATGAAGAAACTGTAAGAGATGTTACATGACACAAGATTAATAATTTCTGATAGTGTCATGACCCGAGACTGCCCCTAGTCGTAACACGGTGCTTGAACCACAAGTGATCCCAAGAAAATCCATGAGCTGGCATACTACTTGACCAACTAATTCAACATATTAAATAGCTAGTTCTGCTGTGTGGCAACATTATCATAATGAAATCCAAATAAGTTAATACTGATATAGTTTAAAGAACGAAACTCGAATTATATGACTCACTCTTACAGACATCTATGAAGCCTCTACTATACTAACTATAGATAGCTGGGACATGCCTCTAACTACCACTAATCAATACGCATTAATAATAAAGATAAAATACATGAACAACATCTAACTAGAGTCCCCAAAGTAGGAGAAGTCATCACCTGCTGGCTGGAAACTACAACTATCTGATCATGATGTGCAGGCTACAACTGGTACCTACATTATAAAACAATATAGCCACACAAATATATATGTGGATCAATATTTATTTAATGTACTGAATAAGCGGGGCTAAATGCAATACATAAAACTGAAAAGGTACGTAATCTTAAAACATGCATGCTCTGTGCAATTGGACTCACCAAGACACTAGAATCAATTGAAATCTGAAGTAGCTTAAATCACAAGTAACAAACATAATCTGGTAATCTGGTGAATCACTATACTTAGTTTCTTAAAACTTTACTTTTTAAGAATAAGTAGAACTGAAGCTGGGAGGCGGTAAAAGATAAATACCTGAACATACAAAACCAAGCATACATGTACTGACTTGATCTAATTAACTGAATAATTGATGCATGGTTGACGGAATGATTTAAATCTAATTAAATGGATAAATAATGCGTATATACTGAGTAGTTGATATATGAATACGGATTACCGATATCCGAACACTAAATAGTTGATGACTGTTTATTGAATGACTGACATCTGAATACTGATTATGTAAAACTTAACTGTACTTAGTCAGAATAAATAGACTAAAACTATGGGGTACTGTACATATAAAATAAGGACTAACTGAAAAACATGAAATAGCCGAGCAAGAATGCCTGAAAACAATAATATCTGAGATTGCAACACCAAGCAGAAATCTGTACTGAGATAAATCTAAAATTGAAAGACTAATAACTGAATAACTAAAAATTTATACACTTGGTCAAGGAAACCTGAAATGGGAATACACTTAATATTGTATTGATACTGTGGGAGGTATCATCTAACCAATATGCCCCAATCTGAGCTAATTAGTGTCCAACCTATAACCTCAATTGGAAGGGTGTCAGTACCGTGCCATGGGTACTAACACATAGCTATGTGGATCCACTCAACTAGTGTCCTGAAGGACTAGGGAGTCAGTCCTAAACTTGTGGGTGATATCTCAGAGAATTTTAGTCTTAAATTGGCGGGTGACATCTCATAATCCTAAACTAGATACGTAGTTCTGGAACATAGGGACTACTTTTGAGGACCCTGTCCAAACTGGCGGGTGATCCCCTATCCCTAGGTTCACTCGGTACTAAATCCTACTCCCAACTGAACAAACACTGATTACTGGACTGAACTAAGCATAACTGCACAAGCAACTAATCATAATATATGACTGAATGATTATGATCATCATGAATATGAATATCTTAGTGTACTAATAAGATTTATAGTTTAACTATCTAAATACTTGAAAATCTAAATTTAAGTAAATCACATAGGTATCGGGTGTTCATAACCCACCAGCGCTGAATGAGTATAAAATACGATATCAAACTTGAAATACTACAATAAGTGATTATGGTTCAAAGACCCAAAAACATAGACATTTTTTCAAACACATGGGAATCATGAACTTGAACATGTTATATCTTAAAATATGCAAAAACAACATGTTTACATGGCTAAATTTACAATTCGATATTTATGACATGAAATTCAATTGAACACGACATAGGAAATTGAAACATAAGATATAAGATAACCAGTATTTTCATGGGATCATACTAGGACATGAATTGACTTAAATTACTAAGGAAAACATAATGTAAACGCATCTTAAACATATAAAACATCATCATAATTGAAAAATACATACATTAATTGAAAAGAAGGTTTTTGGGTCCCATGGGTGAAAGGGAACCCCTGGATGAACTCCCACATACCTTAATAGATGTTTTCTTGAGGGTTTCTTGTACTTTGAACCTTGAATTCTTGATTTCTTAAGAAAGGGGCTTGAGTTTAGTTATTGTAGAGATAAGAGGTTTTTTGAATTGTAAACTAATTTCTTAGGGTTAAGAGCGAGGTGTTAATTTGTTTAATACTTAATCAAATCATTTTAAAGTGATTAGGGACAATTTAAGGGTGTAAAATGACTTCAACACACTTGATTTAAGTCAAAACTGAGCGTTTTAGGCACTGGGCAAAGAACTTAGCGATGCACAACAATCGCACAATCTAAGGTGGGAGATGCATGGCCAATCGCACAGCCCTTAAGTGGGCGTCACATGACTAATTGCACACCCTTTTCAGTGGTCCTCTGCAATTTATCAGGCGACACACGACCCTTTGCGTATCAGATAAGACAAATTGGTATCGTTGAAAAGCTAATTCAATTATATACAATTTGGTGGGTCTTATGATTCCAAATTCTACGTATATCAAAAGTTATACACATTTAGTAGACCCTTGTAGAATTGAATACCAAACATTGGATGAATGAAAAGTTCTTAGCTCCACTTTGTTCAAAGTGATTCCTACGAACAATTTTCACCTCTAAAGCACTTTACACACTAGTATAAAGATCATTACACGTGAATTCAAAAGTAAATAAATGATATTATAGTCTACATACGTAAGAATGATACTTTAAACTCTTGCCAGAAAATATGGGGTGATAGAGATAGTAAATTATTTTATTAGTTGATGAACTTATTGTAAGTGTAATAGAATGTTCGTAATAATTCGAGGGTCTAGTAATATTGCTATGGTCTAAAAGAAATAATAAAGATAATTTAAATATTTAGATTTGTTTAGAAAAAATTGCGGAGTGTGGAACTTGAATGTAATGTGGGTTGCATCAAATTACTAGGTGAATTTTGTTGATAGATATATGAATGTTTCCTGAACTAATCTTAATTAGTTGATTATACCTATTTGTATGTATGGTGTACTGATACTACTCTAGCTATATCTATTTTGTGTTGTAGCTATGTTTGCAGGATAATCAAAATTTCATAGATGAAGTGGATAGTATCTAGTATCAACTTCTATAGATCTCATTCCACAGGAGAAGTTATGTCTTTTATTTTTTGTCCTTATATTTTATATAATCTCTTATTGATGTCTAGTCTAGGTTCTCCGGAGTTGTTATCCATTAAGTTAAACGCTTGTAAAGGTATTAAAGAATTTTTTTTTGATTATATGTTTAAACTAAATTTTTTATTGTAGAATTATTATTTTTAATAATTTTTATATATTAAATGATTGGATAATAAAGGGTTCTCCTATCTAGTTAGAATAGAATAGGTGCTTGTATGACATGGTAATTTGGACCTTGACAAGTTCTTTATTTTATAGAACAAGAGATCATACTCCTATACTATTTGTTCTAATTTAAAATTCCACATCCTAGTTTACAATGAAAGTATAAATTTATTCTAATGGTCACGAATCTTTAAAATAGTAAGATCAAGAATATTAGAATATCTAATGATAAACAAACTTTGTCAAATCAATCATCTACTAAAAAATCATGGTTTTATCCATAACCCAGAACAAGGGTGTATAGCTAATCATGTTCTAATCAAATTTGCAAAAAATTATGTTGTTCATGTGAAATCAAAGAGTAAGAACCCTAATTATTTAGTCTTCTCTCCAGTGTGTCGTTAACCAAAAAATGATCAACCCTATATAAAACATACAATGGGTCTATTTATAGTGGTGGAAAATAACCCTTATTCCTTATTGGACATGATAAAATTTCATCTAGTACAACCTCCAAGGAACTGTGTTGGCCAATGTATTGGCAAGGCCACGTGGCGAGGTCTCTAATACATTGGAGATAAAGTTTGCAACTCTTCTAAAGTTTTCTCTTAAATATGCTGAATTTGCCATCTTATTGGCTTGTCAATGCGATACATAGGCTATCTCATCCATTACGTGGACTCCATCTTTGTCCTTAATGCTTCAATTTTTCCTTGTTTGTTGTTTTGGTTATATGCCTTGAATATTTTTGTATTTAAAGTCATCTAATCATGTATATTTAAAAAATGCATTGATATACATATGTTTATTTTAGAAATTAAGATTGAATATTCGTAAAATGCAACACTTGGGTGTATAAACTTGTCTTTGATCAATCTAGAGGGAAAGACGCTCAATTGAACCCCATCGTTAGAAAGTTATATGGTGAAATTATAAAAAAAAATTGGTTGTACATACACTGTTGAATTCCCTAGATATATGAGAAGATTCTAGTGTAACAGTAAAAAAAAGAATCAAAAACTTCTTTATGACTTAAGTTTTACGTAGGTTTCACACTTTAGTATTTTTCTAAATACTTATACTAATTTTTACTATCTTCCAGCCATATTAAGATGTAATAATTTGTTCCATCGTTACTAAAAATATTTGTTATAAAAGAAAATGAATCTTATTCTTCATAGGTCTTAGGGTTAATTCTTAACTATAGAGTGCATTTTGAATTAATATCGCACAATACCTCTAGCACAAAGTTGAGTTAAAAGCATCACTGTCCATTGGGTTTTTTAATGAGTTTTTCCTACGCTCAACTTCAAATAATCACCCCTCCTAAAATATAAAGAGTTATAAATCCCAAAACCTACCAAATTGCAGGTCTTTGAGTCTTTTTTCCAACACAACCAACTATACATTAATTCACTTTTAGAGAAAAACAGTGTCGTTATTTACTAAAAAGTGTTTATACTGAGTAATTATCACGAGTTAGGACTGCTATAGAAGTCATGACCTCTATAGCGAGGATACTGTAGTGACCAAACGTCCTTTAGATTAGTGCCAAAGCAGTATATAGGTCTTATTTTGATGGGATTGGGGTCTTTTTAACTCAAAAACCTCATTTTAGAGCCCTAGAGGGGTAATTTTCTCAAGGTTATGATGGAAATTCTTTGTTGAGGTCATATTTTTACTCCCATTTAATATTAATTAATCTATTATTATTTAGATTCATTTGGGTATTAGAACGTCAGGTCTATGAAATTATGGAGAACACCTATGGGTATATGTATTATCACCTAAAATTACTTCTAGATTGTATACTAATGATTCCTAGCATAAATTTATTATTCTTTAATATGAATTATGGTTGGATACCGTGAATTTAACAAAGATTAGATATCTATCTTTAAAACTTCATTAACAGAGATAATCTGAGTATGAAAAGCTAGTTAATAGTTAATTGACCCTAGGGTAATGCTATAGAACGTGAATGTAGAATAAGTATTTTTTATTCTCAAAGTATATTTATGTAAAGAGTAATTAATAAATTAATCTTATAATTATGTATTTATTAGATGATTGAGCATTCGTAGGTAGGAAGGAAGGGAAAAAACATTCGTAGAGTGGCTTGTTTGTTGCAAGTTCTTTAGTTGAGGTAGGTTATGATAAATGAGTAGTAGACTATATTTAGTAATCGTATGCATAATACAGAATTGAGGTAGGTTATGGTATATCATAACTTATTGATATATTAATGCTTATGGTTTCATTGATTGAATATTGGAGATGGCATGCATAGAATCAGTATATTCATGATCATTGAATTGGTGATTGATACATTTCTAATTAGATTATAATTTGGTTACTATTGTCACTAAATAAAAGTTAAAATCCACTTTCCAACTTATAAATGGATACCTTCATGATAATTTCTTGTCTTAATGAATAACCTATGTGTAAGGAGATTAATAATTAAGGATTTGACCGAAGCAAATTTCTATCCATGACTTTGATAGTACTATTTACCCTAGTCTTGGGAGAATCCAACCATTTCTGCACATTTATAATTATTTAGTCCCAAATTTTACTTTGGGCAATGGACTTATGGATTTATACTCTTTGGGATCGTTTGGTTTGAAAATGGTTATCCCGGGATAACTAATTATCCCGGGATAAAATAAAAGAACACATTTTCCTTTGTTTGGTTGGTGGGATTAATCCAACCCGGGATAACTTATCCCACCATTTTTCCCATAGTCCTAGGATAACTTATCCCATATACATGGTGGGATAAGTTATCCCGAGTAATCCCAGGATAACTAATCCCGATATTAGTTATCCCGAGATAACCATTTTCAAACCAAACAACACCTTTAAGTCTTGACTTAAGATCGTGCACCAATTTCATATCAATATACATATCTCTCTAGTATGGTACGGAGGAAGGATGGTGGTATAGATAATATGAATTTTGGGTAAAACCTAATGATAGACTTTAATATTGATGTTATATGTGCATGTGTTGATAATTTTAAGGATGCTAATTATATTTAGGGCATTGTTTATATTATGACCGGTTCGATTCTAAGTCTTGATGATATTTAGGATCGATTTAATTTTGAGTCTTGTTGATATTTATAACCGATTCAATTTTGAGTCTTGATGATATTTATGACTTTTTCAATTCAGAGTCTTCATGATATTTATGACTAGTTTAATTTTGAGTCTTTATGATATTTATGACCGGTTCAATTTTAAGTATTAATGATATGTATCATCGATTTAATTCCAAGTCTTGATTATATTATGACTGTTTCAATTATGGGTATATATATTGACTAGTTTGATTTTTTCTATTGATCCATTTAGTAAATTCTGTGGCATTAATTTTTCCATGCGCATCGTCTATCACCACTATGCACCTATATCTGTCAACCCATATGAGCGGGGCAGAGGGTGAAGAAATGAGGGGTTGAATAGGTATGAGTGATGACTATGTCTTATGGTATGTTGTATGTTGATTGAACCTTCTGATCTTGGGGCGGTGAGGGTACATGGAAGGCTCAGCTAGGTATTTTGTTGTTCGGACTATACAGTTACTTGTGTTGTTATTGATATTGTTATTATCATTGTTATGACTAGTTTATGATAGATTGGTCATAGATTTGGTATTGATACTTGAGGTATGATTTTGGCCTCTTCTATCTTACGATTATATTATTTTGCATGTGATGTGTGGTGAATTTACCACTTATTCGCACTAAACATTCATGCACATTACCATGTTTTGAATGAATAAGTGAGACATATTTGTGATTAAATACACTAATATCCACTCTTTGCAATCACATAGGTAATGCGATAAAAATATTTGGGTACGAACTTAAACAGATCAACAGAAGGAAAAAAGTGTATTTTGAAGAACTTAGCAGAACACATCCTCAATTACCGCAATCACACAGACCGCGATTGCGTTCTATCTAGAAGGTCAATATACCGCGATCACATGGCTCTGACCGAGGTCTTTGTAGCAGTGAACATGAATAGACTCCCACGATCGCGGCCTTGCGGAAAAATAGCCCAAGGTCAAAGGTGTAAATGCACACAACTGAATCCTAAATTCCCTTTAAAGGCTCAAACCTTTTCCCATAGAGAAGATCTAACTTTTTGTGGAATTTTTCTACCATTTTTAGTTTCTAATTTTGAGAGAACAATTATTTTATTAATTTTGGGTGAAGAGTACAATGGATTAACTTCGAAGTGAAGGATTAGCATACTCCTATTGAAGATTTATTGAATTTTAATGTTTGAAGTAACATTCACTTAGTCTTTCCTAAACCAAATCAATGGAGATTTTGGGTATATCTTTGCTTATTTATCTTATGAGTAGCTAGTTCTTCCTCTTGGAGTTATGTTAGAATAAGGTGAAAGTGTTTGTGGGTTGCATCTGTTAGCTTTAATTATTAGCTCATGCTGATGGGTCTTAAAAATGCTTAATTGTAATATAGAATTTGTTGGTGAAAGCCTCAAATCTCCTAATACCCACATCATCCTTCACAAAGGAAAGTGGGTAACCTAGATCCTTTAACTATCCTTGAAAGAGGGATTGTAGGTGACATGAGCATTTGTGAATTAGCTATTCTCCCGTTGTTGTCTTAGCAATAAACATATATTATGGAATTTTATGTCTTAGGCATCATCCTAGAAATAGGTATGCCAAATTAAGGCTTTGTGATGTTTAGTTAACCACACCCATGAGGTATTCAAGGGAATCCGTAGGTATAGTTTGGTACTTTGTCGAAAGTCTAGTATCAAAATCTCTAACCAAGTGTACCCTCACTTGTTCAAGCTAAAAATTGAAGTTGACTATCTTGTACCCACATACTAGCTTCCCTTACTAAGACATAACCGCAAGATCCGTGCTAAATTATTTATACTCTATTTATTCATAGCCCCGAATTAGCCCTTTAAAAGTCTGTAAATAAACTTGAGTTTTGATACTCACTCAAACTCCTCAATTTTTACATATATTTATTCTAGGTTTCAGTTTTAGCATTTTTCATCTATTTCAAGCTAATTCAATTTCCACTCACATTGTTCCTCATGGGTTCAAACCCGACTCAATGTTGGGTAAATATATTGACGACTATCGCCTTTCACTTAAATTGACGTGTAATTTGAGCATTATCAAAAATGATATCGTTGTGGGGGAACAATTTGGCTTATTGAGTTAGTTTTAAATTTTAGCCTACTTCTTTGGATTCAAACCTGTAAATATTTTTATGTTTTTTTTTTTTTTTTTTGTGTTAGATAGATTTTTTTTTTTTTTTTGGATTTTCTTGTTATTATGTCATATTGGGATGAATGTGAGTTAATTGGTTGGAAATATTATCTTGATGCTCCATGTCCATATTGTGAAGGACCTCACTTTTGGCAAAATTGTTGATATGCTCCCCGGGATAAAATATGTGCACCATCTCAACCCTATTGGGAGTATAATTGTTCTTTGTGTTATGGTCGAGATGGACATTGGAGTGATTCTCCAAATGCCCCCTCCCCTTGTTATTCTAACACCAATGTCAGTTCTTCATATGGGTTTGATAGGTCTCATGATTAAATAAAGGAATAACAACTTGTCGGATACAATTGTTTTGAAGAAATGCTTCAAACGCTTTTGGATCGGGCAACTACATTGGAAGGGGACGTGCATGGCTTGCATCAATCCATGGAGACATTTGTTAAGGAGAGTGAAAAAGATGAAAAAATGAGTGAGAATGCCAATCTTTAAAATACCATGAATACACCCAATCTTCAAAATGATGAGAATAAGGAAAACATATGAAGCCATGCCATAGACGGCGATCTTGATAGTAAAGAAACCTCAGTGGTTTCCCAACAAACCGAATAAAACATTAGAGATAATGTAAAGATTGAGGAAATGGCGCTAGAGCCGAATGAAAAATCCAAACAAGTCCTTTGTAAAGGATGTAGTTCATTTCGGGTTAATAATGTCAAGAAAGATGTAACTCCTAAATTAGGATGAAGACCTCACTCAAACAACTTTTCAAAATTATGCTTGATGGATGTGATGAAAGTTGAACCACCCAAGTAAATGATGAATTTTGGAAAGGAGGAGGAAATTCCTATATTTTGCAGTTTGTCATTCCAAAAGAGAAAAATGAAGCCCCTCACTTGAAGGACACAAAATGGAAAATTCTATGTGTAATAGGTAAATTCTTAATTTTCTCATCGATACCCAACGAGCCCATTAGGAAGTTTGATGTGAAGTTGGGTAAAAGTTTCAACTCTTCAAAATGGCGAGATAGAAAATGTTTCTTTGTGTCCTCACCTTTGCCCAAAGTACCTCAAAGATGTATTGGTATAAAGTTGGGCCTCTGATTCAAATCTTCTAAATGGAGACATAACTGATAGTCAAAACATGTTGTGCCGCAACTTTAACTAAGGTGATTCTTGGGAGGTAACCCAAGAAATTTTTCTTGATGATTTATAAATTTTTTATTTCAACTTTTAGCTTGTTTTTGTGTGTTTATTGGTGATAGCACAATTATGAATGGGTACCTTAAGAATGAAACCCCAGAAAAGTATATTGGACTTTCTTTACATCACTTTCATCTTTTAAGTAAGCTTACAAGGTATGATCTTTAAAATACAAGTGATGATCATATTCCATGGTTTCATTTGGTTTGAATTTAATTCATTTGAGCTTAATTTGGTAGAATATGGTTGTTGTTTTGAGGATTTTGTGAATGTGCGTCTTGTCTCACATGCTAAATTGCAAGATTCTTGTTTTAATACACTTGGGCACACCATGTGTTTGATGAAACACCCACTTGAGGTTTTTTTGCTTAATTAAGTGGTGGGTGATTTAGTTGGGCTAGTATTATTACAAGTGATGAGTGTGCTGAGAAATTGGTGCATTGGTCTTGTTCATATATGTTGTTATTCTATATATTCAAGCTCTAACTTTACAAGCACAACACATGTTTGTTAAAATGTCAATAAGAGAAAAATACCTTATATGCTTGTAAAGGTTAATTTTAACTTTCTTATGGCATTGTGTTCTTATATTTGGAGCATAGCTTTGAGTCTAATTGGTATTAAATGTGGAATAATTGGTGGTCTTTGGTTGAAATTGTTGAGGAATATTTTTCCCATTGTAAGAGAGACATGAATGCTTGCCTTTCCCTATTATAGATTGGGTGACACCATTCTTAAGGTTATAGGGTCGTTTGTCTTTCGATTGGTGTTATGAGTGTTTTATGATCTAAATAGGAGATATGTGAAGTTGTGAGGAAAGAATCCCATAAAGTTTAATGATAATGTTACCTTACATTCCCCTAAGTTTTTCTTTAATTGTTTAGGAAGAGGTAAAAGTTCAAAAATGCTTTCAAAATGTTATTGGCAAGAAATGAAATGATTTTGACCAAAACAAAAAGATTATAATTCTTTGTGAAAATGATCAAGGATAATCTTGAGTTTTTTTTGAATGAGACCATTAAATTCAATTTTTGTCTTTGTCTTTACAAGGATGAGTCCTTGACTCAAAGTAACTTATTAAGCTTAAATGTCTCAAATTGGTTGGGAGATTAACTTTTTGATCTATGAGTACGATGCCAGGTATGGTGAGATTTTTGAATAATTCTTGTACATATGTGTAGTGTAGATCTTTCCCTGAGTGTGTTCAAAGTAAAATTCTCGATAAACTTGGTTTGGATAATGACCCGAGGCCATTTTTGACCCGTCACATAGAAAAATTCCCACCTTAACGTCATTCCCTAGTTATCCTCTTTGAGACATTTCACCCATTTTTTTTTGTAATGATAACATTGCTACAACACCTATCCCCTTTTAAAATCTTACTTTTTGAACTTAACCTCCTATGATGCATCAAATGTGTAATGCCCCAAAAACGGGTCCTGAGATGTCATATGGTGCTCAGGATCATAAGTGACCCCAACTTAACCCTTCTACTGGAATAACTCATAAGCAACTGAATAAAATACAAAACTGAATTCATATGATTACAACTCTGCTTTTACAAAGAAAACTGAAATTGAATACATTAAGTATATTGTCTGTCTATGAAGCCTCTACTAATACTGACTATAGACAGCTGGGAAGCTACTCCAACTATTGCTAATCAATATGTATGAATGAGAAAGTAAAGAATATAAATAAGTATAACTAAATTCCTCAAAGTAGGAGGACTCATCTTCTCATAGGCTGGAATCTGCAACTGTCTGAGTCTGAATATGCATACTGAAACTTGTACCTACATTATGAGACAATGTAACACATAGACATATATGTGGATCAGTACTTTGAGGATGTACTAAGTATATGGGGGTGAATGCATAAGTAAAAAAATATCTCATAGTGATCATTTATAAAACAATGCATGCTAAATGCAAGTGACTCACATAAGCTAAAATATCTAAAATAGTAAAATAAGTATCCATAAGAAGCAAAACATGCTTCACCAATCTTGTGAGCCACAACATTTAGTTCTAAAATCTGTATTCTCTTCTTGTTCTCATAATATTGTAAACTAAATAAAATCTGAAATTTCTTTCTGCATAAAAAATACTTTATCTCAATTTATATAGGCT
Organism: Capsicum pubescens; assembly: GCA_030864215.1. Classification (NCBI taxonomy): domain Eukaryota; kingdom Viridiplantae; phylum Streptophyta; class Magnoliopsida; order Solanales; family Solanaceae; genus Capsicum; species Capsicum pubescens. The sequence goes on along the minus strand of CM061548.1, from coordinate 192,831,581 downwards.
AACTGAAAAAGGAGTTCACCTTTGTGTTTGAAAACTAAAGTTGTATCTCTGTAACAGAAAATGTCAAGTAATTCAATATCTGAATAAGTTTTGTGAGCCTTTACACTTAGTTCCTAAAATCATTAGGGAAAATACTTATCTTAAGAAATATACTCAAAAGCTGTTATTTACTTTTACTAGCAGGGAGGTTCTCTTAACCGACATAAATCATGTGAGTTGACATAGAGTCCATCATCTTGCCCACGTTGGTGAGAGTTGTTCTACCCTTGCCATCATAATAGAACCTTAACTTTAGTGATCACTATCTTGGCCTCGGGCCCATAAATTTCAATCCTACGATGGCACGTAGTTTTGGGGTATGAGACCTTGGAATCACACCTAACTCGGTGCTAAATACTACTCCCAAACTTAGTCCTATCTTAGATTTTGAAAATACTTATCAAAACTTTTCAACAAAACTTGAGATCATAATCTCCTTATAAACTCATCACTTGTACTTAGGACTCAAAATATAAAGCTTTAATGCATCAAAATCATATTTAAACTTCATGCTCAACCAACATCTTAAAAAGCTTACAATCATCTCAATCAAGATATTGGAAAAATAACTCATACTATGAATCTCATGATTTCAACATCTCAAAATTCATGCTTGATAACAAAACATTCATAATTATCTTAAAATATGGAAAATTTGGAAATAGGTATGGAAATATAAACAAAATCATGTAATTCAACCTTTAATAAATGGGAAATTTCAAAATGTTGCAAACAATAATAATGGGTATATACCCTAACTTCAATTTCATGGAATATCTTATAATTTACAGAAATTTGTATTTAAAATAAGCCTTTGGGCACAAGGGTGAAAGAGTTACCCTTGTTCAAACCCCACATACCTTATTTGGCTTGATTCAATGGAACGAGTTGACTTTTAAGGCCTTGAGAAAGTTCTTGGAGACTTTTCTTGAAGGTTCTTGAATGGTGACGTTTTGATTCTTGAGTACTCTTGAAGAGGTTCTTGAATATTGTTCTTGGGAGATAGTCTTGAGAGGAACCCTAATTTTGATGCTATGGATGGATGTGCATTTATGTGATTTGATTTGATGTAATTAGGTGTTAAAAAGGGTGTAAATGGCCCAAAAATCTTTTTAAAAACGGCTTAAAATCGCTAAACGGAGGTCCTGAACGGTTTGGGCGACCACCCGTCGCCCAGGGGATGGACCGTCCCTTCAACCCGTCACTTTTTTGCTAGGAAACAGGCTTACTGCCTCCGTTGTGATGGTTTGGGCGATGGAATGTAATGACCCAAAATCACCTCCCGGGACGTCACACGATGCTTAGGGCTACAAATAGCCCCAAGCTAACCCTTTGAGCCTATCACTTTGTAATACCCCAAAAAATCCAAACCAATATTAGAGACATGTACCAAGATCATGAATAGTACATCATGGTTCTTTTATAGTTTTATGAGTAAGTTAGATGTATATTAAGGCTTCAAATAACTCCCAGCTATCAGACGAATCAAAACATTCGTTACCGATTGAATTCTTGAGAAGGATATTGGTATAGTCAACTTCAAACGAGCATATCTCTCATTATACTTAGAATTTTTTAGCTCATCACCTATCAACAGATAGATAATTGAATTATATTTTCAAAGATACCAATTTCTCCTAAATCCTATATCGGAAAAAAGAGTTATCCCCATTTTATTTCAGCATGTCAAGCTGGAAAATGGTGATGACGTTTCTGACGGGCGATCATTTTTCTGACGACCTTTTTGATGACATCGTCATATTCTGACGACATTTCTGATGATGCCGTCAGCCCTGGGCAGAAAATCAAGAATTTGGACCCCTTTTGTGACGACCATTCATGACGGCCTATCACGGACCTAACGGCCTGTCACGGATGGCGTCAAGTATATTTTTCCAGCAATTCAAGGGCATTTTTGCAAGGGTATTTTGGTCATTTTCTTCACCTTCCACGACTTATAACCCTAAATAGGCGTAATTTTACCCATTTTTCTTCAGTTAAGTATCTCAAAAATCCTTTCTTATACTCTCAACCACAAGATTAGGATTTCCATCAAACTCATCTCTCAAAAGCAAGATTCAATACTTTTTCCAAGATAATCAAGAATTAGGTTTCCCAATCCAAGAACTCTCCAGCAAATCATCAAGGTTTCCTTTCTAAGGTATGCGTGTGTTCATTCATGGACTCCTTTCGTCCATGAAGTTCAAGAACCCTTTTCTAAAACTATATAATATGGTTTTCATGTTATGAATGGATTGTTGATCATGTTTATGTGTTGAATAATGCCAAGATAAAATATTTATGTGTTATTATGAATCTATGACATCATATGAGTTGAAAACATGTAAGTTTGATTAGTTATGATGAGTTATTGTATGATTTACACCTATGCCTAAGTTGTGCATGTAAGGTGTTTGGAAAAATACCTAAGAGACTTGAAATCATGCATTATAGCTAAATTGTGACTAAGTGAATGATTCATGATATGCCCCCATATTCCAATGATTTTCATGTTGATATTGTATCTTGTAAATGTTGGTTTGATGTTTATGAACTAGTCTTATGAGATTATGCCATGCTTACTTGAAAATCCTACTTATGTACAAAATGTATGACATCCATGCACTTCATGGAATTCCCCAAGTTATGATATTATGGGTTGTTTATGTTGGTCACGTACTCAAGTCAGCCATGTGTGTCAGTTTCCTTCCATCGAGTCCTGGGGGTATTCGTACTCGAAAAATATAGTTGTGCGCCTAGAGCCATGTGATGTTATCACGATACTCTCAGTTAAGCCATGATCTATAGAATTCAGTCAGTCATGTGACTCAGGAAAACTCAAAAATCTCAGTAGTCTCAGTAGTTCAGTGATCTCAGTACTCAGTCTGTAACTTCAGTATTCACAGTCAATCTCAGTAACTTCAGTACTCTCAATTAGTCCTCAGAACTCAGTACATTTTGTTAGTCATCGGAATTCAGTAAACTCAGTTTACCTCCGCTAAACAATACCACTAGTATCAGTTCAGCTAATCAGTTCAGTTCAGTTATTTAGTTCATCTCTCTTATTCAGTTTAGTGTATTTTAGATGGGAGTAGGATTCAGAACCGAGTGAGCCTAGTGATGGGGACTCACCCACTAGAATAGGACTTAGATCCCTAGAAGCAATTCCTAAGTTCATGAACTACGTTGCCAGCGTAGGTACAGGATGTCACCCGTTAGATAGGACTGACATACTCAGGGGTCACCCGTTAGCACATTTATATGTATAGGACTAATCCCAGGAGTCACCCACTAGATTAGGAATGACTCCACAGCAGATGTCTTTACTGGTGGCGCGGTACTGACACCCTTCCATTCAGCGTAGAGATTGGACCCCAGTCAACTTAGCTTGGGGAATGTCGGTTAGATGAATACATCCCACAGTTTCAGTTATAGATTCGGGACTGTCAGATACAGTCAACTCAGTTCAGTAGTACAGATTCAATACTGTTAGAGACAATCAATCCTTATCATTATAAATAAACTTCAAGATCACCCATTAGACAGGACTGATCCCAACTATAGTTAAACAGTATCAGAATCATCAGATTTAAAGATCACCCGCTAGATAGGACTGATCTCAAATTCAGTTACTCCATATAAAACAGAACTCAGATAGTTCCATCAGAACTTAGACTGTCAAATGAATTCGCTCAGTATAAGTTACATCGGTTAGGCCGATAATCATAGTTATATCAGTTATATCAGTTTTCTAAACCTATGTATCAGTCATATCAGTTATCAAAATTCATGATATCAGTATTCAGCTTCAGGACTGTCAGACACAGTCAACCAGACAAGTTTTTTATAATTTGAACTGTCAGAAATAGTTGTTCATCTATTCAGTATCTTAGTATCAGTACACTCATGTTGTCAGTATTCAGACTCAGTAGTCAGTATCTCCACGAGTTTAGTTACAGTTATGTATGTATGCATGTATTCTCACGTTCATATTAGTCAGCATTGTTCATGCATATAACTCTTTGCATTTAGCCTACCTCACTCGTATACTCAGTACATTCAAACGTACTGACACATTTGCGCTATGGTGCTTTCTCTTATGTTATACCATAGGTTCAGAGGCACGAGCTCCAGATCAGCAGTAGCATTTCCAGTCGCAGAGATTCAGTGAGTCCTCTTTATTCGAGGACAATATGATTTGATTTATTCATTATTATTTTAGCCCGTTATCAGTTTACGGAGTTAGTTGGAGACATGTTCCTTCAACTAATTATTCAGATAGTACTTAGAGGCTTTCAAATTTAGTATTCAGACTTATGTTTAGATTTGATTCAATTTTCAGCTGTTTGGGTATCTTTCACCCATATGGATATTATGTTTTGACAGATTCTTTATTCAGTTGAACCTTATGGCCTACATGTTCATGTTTTTTGCATTATTATGTTATTTATGCAGTGTACAGGTACAGATATTAGTCATGGCTTAGCTTGTGGTCCCTCGGGGTCATGAGCATCGTGTAGCATTCTGATTCAGAAAATCGGGGTATTACAAACTTAGTATCAGAGTTTATGGTTCAATAGAGTCCTCGGAAATCTAAAAACCGCATCTAGTAGAGTCTTGTACATGTGTGTGTTGTGCACCACACTTATGTGCAGGAGGCTATGAGATATTTTAGGAACAGTTTCCCTTATTTAAGTATTCATGTCATACCAGTGAGCATAATCTTAGTCTAATCTATTTCTCTCTTTCTTTTACAGACATGCCTCCTAAAAGAAGAAATAGAAATCCATCAGCCCCTCAGCCCGAAGACCCTTTGGGTGATCATGTTTCTCATGCGGAGTTCAGGTCCACATTCACCACTCTTGCTCAGTTAGTTGCTGCCAATAATGAATGACTAGCTATCGTTCTAGCCAACCCAGTTGCCATTTCAATTGCAGCTAGAATTCGGGACTTCACCCGAATGAATCCTCCTTCCTTCACAGGGTCTAAGTCAGATGAGGACCCATAAGAATTCCTAGATCAGCTTCAGAAGGTGACAGATATTATGGGGGTTACTACTGTTCAGAGTGATGAGTTAGCCACATACCAATTACAAAAAGGTGAGATGATGCAGACCCTATAGAGTGGGAGGATTTTCCCTATGCTTTCCTTGATAGATTATTTCTGCAAGATCTTAGAGAAGCAAAGGTACTAGAGTTCATCAACCTCAGGCAGGGCAGTATGACAGTAAAGGAGTATTCTCTCAACTTTACTCAATTATCCAGATATGCCCCTCATGTTATTGCAGACGGTAGAGCTAACATGAGTAAGTTCGTGTCAGGGGTGAATGATAGTATGGTAAACGAGTGCAGATCTTCCATGTTGAATGGTGATATAACTTTAGCTAGATTTATGACATATGCTCAGTATATAGAGGAGCAGAAGATTAGAATGAGAGAGAGACAGAGTAAGAGAGCAAGGACAGGTAGTTTCAGCTTTGCTCAGCCTAAGTCACACGGTGGTAACAGTTCTCAGCATAGTCAAAAATATTCAGTCCCAGCTCTATCCTCAACTAGTGTACCATCACCTAAGACCAAAAATGACCGTCATGATGCAGCGCCAGGCTCCGAGGCCCAGGGTAGTAAAAATAGAGGTCTTAATTATCCACTTTCTGAAGAGTGTGGTAAGAATCATCTAGGTTCATGTGTGGCAAGCAGTGATGTATGCTTTGGGTGTGAAAAACTAGGACACAGGATACGAGAGTGTAGAGTTCTAGCATAGAGGGGTAAGGATTTATGTCAGCAAGTTTCCAACAGTGGTCAGCGTCAGAATAGACTTTATGCACTCCAGACCCGTCCTAATCAAGAAAGTTTCCCTGACTTAGATTTGGGTATGTTACCAGTCTTTCATGTTAATAGTATACATTTTTAGATATCTTTCTCTCATTCGAGCATATGTTTCAGTATGAGTTAGCTAGTAAAGCCAGCAAGTCAGTTTAACAATCGAGCAGTCAGATTTTTATAGCGTGTTTTCTCATCCTTGCATCTATTCATGCTATCCAAAATCTCAGAGAATGTAACTATTTCAAGGTAGAACCTCCTAGTAGTTGCAAGTTCGATTCACCTTCCATGACTTATAACCCTAAGGAGGCATAATTTTTCCCATTTTTCTTTAGTTAAGCATCTCAAAAACCCTCTCTTATACTCTAACCACAAGATTCGGGTTTCCATCAAACTCATCTCTCAAAAGCAAGATTCAAGCCTTTTTCCAAGATAATCAAGAATTAGGTTTCCCAATACAAGAAAACTCCATCAAATCATCAAGGTTTTATTTCTAAGGTATGTGTGTGTTTATTCATGGACTCCTTTCATCCATGAAGTTCAAGAACCCTTTTCTAAAATTATATATTATGATTTTCATGTTATGAATGGATTGTTGATCATGTTTATGTGTTGAATAATGCCAAGATAGAATCTCTATGTGTTATTATGAATCTATGACATCATATGAGTTGAAAACATGTAAGGTTTATTATTTATGATGAGTAATTGTATGATTTACACCTATGCCTAAGTTGTGCATGTAAGGTGTTTGATAAAATACCTAAGAGACTAGAAATCATGCATTATAGCTAAATTATGACTAAGTAAAGGATTCATGATATGCCCCCATATTCCAATGATTTTCATGTTGATATTGTGTCTTGTATATGTTGTTGGGATGTTCATTAACAAGTCTTATGAGATTATGCCATGCTTACTTGCAAATCCTACTTATGTACTATAATGCCCCACAAAATTCTCTTCCAGTCTAAGCCTTAGAGCATATTTGGTAAAGCAAAAATCCGAGTCAAAATGTTTCAGAAATATCCTCCCAAGTATGAAATACTTTGAATCAAGTAGGAATCTATTTAAGCATGAATTAAGATCATAGAGGTCCCCTAACTCATGAACGAGTTGAAAACTTTCCTATCGTTCAAGTTTTAGTGACCGTCAATATTTGGGTAAATTTAATTCGATAATAACTCATTGTATATGAATAACTGGGTGGATTTCTATATATCAAATAAAATATCTTTGAATTATCTTCCCAACTGTACCAATTTTACCTAAATCCGATATCGGGGCAAAGAGTTATGCCCATTTTACTCCAGCATGTCAAGCTGGAAAATGGTGACGACGTTTCTGATGGACTATCACGTTTCTGATGACCTTTTTGACGACGTCATCGCATTCTGATGACATTTCTAATGACGTCGTCAGCTCTGGGAAGAAAATAAGGAATTTGTACCCCTTTTGTGACGACCATTAGTGACGGCCTATCACGGACCTGATGGCCTGTCATGGATGGCGTCAAGTATATTATTCTAGCAATTCAAGGGCTTTTTTGTAAGGGTATTTTGGTCATTTCCTACCTTTTTTGAGCCTTTATAAATATGAGGAACCCTTATTCAAACCCTAATTCCATTATTTTCTTTTCCAATTCTCTCAAGAATATCTAGGATTTCATTCAAGAACCCTAATCTTCAAAAATTCATCCATAAATTCTTCAAGGGTTCTTCAAGAATCAAGTTCCTCATAGTGTGGGCTTCAAGAATTTATTTATTTCAAGTGTAGATAAAGTTTCAAGCACTAAATTTCATTCAATTTCAAAGGTTAAGGTATGTAGATGTTGATTCTTGGGTCCCTTTCATCCAAGAAACTCAAGAACCCTTTTTAAAACTAAAAAATTTTATGTTTATGAGTTGTAAATGGTTTGTATGAGTTGAAATGGATGTTTAATGTGTTGTTGAGTTTTGATTTATGTTTGCATACAAAATTTATAAGCTTTGACCCAAGTATGTGGAATTCATGTGATGTTTGCGATAGACCCTCTTGAAGATGCTTTTCCATGTGATGTGTTCATGACTTTTGGGTGTAAAAATGATTGAATAAGTGAAGAAAGTTCCCCATAGGTTTGATAAAGAGCTTAGGTAAAGCATAAGGGCCACTATAGTATGTTGAATAGGAAACCCCAAATTGTGAGCTAGTCCATACATGCCTAGTGTTTGATAAAATGCCTTAGTCAGTGAAATGTGACAAGATAGCATGGAATCCCCAAGTAGGTGTAAAATCGGTCATGTCTAGTGGTTGTTGAAAGACCCTAGTGAACAAGTCGAGATATGATGGTTGTAAATTCCCCGATTTTGTGATCTTTGATATATGCTAAGCTTTTAATACATGTGAAGTGGTTAGCAAGTAAATAGTGATGTGTTAGTATGAAGTTTCCCCCAAATCAAGTGATATCCAAATACATGACAATACCGATATAGGTATGAAGTACTTGATGTAAGATCTCTTTGAATGGGGTATAATCTAATAGCATGTCTTCCCTAGGCTAGTATATGATGGTGAACCGATGTTAATGATCCTTAAAGGTTTGGAGTGACTCTTTAACGGTTGTGATGATAAATAGAGGTCTATGTTTCCTAAATGCTTAATGCAATGTCATAAGGATCTTGAGAGGGAAAGTATGTTATGATGCCCAACTACTTGAAGTGATGCTTTAATGATTGCGATGATACATGAATGATTGTAATGATGAATGAATTCTTGTAATGATAAATGAATGATTGAGTGATGAATGGATAACCGTGATAATGCATGAATAATTTGTGATGAAGAATGATTATGTCTTACTTTTATGTTATCGAGTGCTGGTGGTATTTATACCTGAAAATAAAGCTGTTGTCTAGAGCCCGTGTAAGTTTCTCGATAATTCCAATCGAGCCATGATTCTGAAAACTTAGTGAATTATAGAACTATGTATCCTCAGACAAGAGCGAAGCTTAATAAAGCTTAGTAATCTCAGTTATCTCTGTAATATCTATATCGCTAGTAATCTAGCCTCAGACCTATAATCAGCTCAGTTCTAATAGTATTCAAGTGATTGAATCCTAATCTCTGAAGCGATTCGAGTAATCTATTCAAGCTTTGTATCGTCAGTCAGATACCATGATTCGATATTTTTTCCGTCAGATACGGAACCAAGTGATCTCAGTGTAACTCAGTCATACCTTTTGAGTAATATGATCAGTGTCAGATTTAGTTCAGCCAGTGTTCAGTTGAGAATTCAGTTCTGAGTCTTTCAGTTGGGATTAGAAACTAGCACCGAGCAAGCTCAAGGATGGGAACTCACCTACTAGTAGAGGGTATGATTCTTAGAAGTAATCCTTGTACTCCAGAACTACATAGCCAGCATAGGTTGAGACATCACATTTGTTAGTTGAGGTTCGATGAGAGATATCGTACCTGCTAGATAAGGTTAGATGAAGTGGCTTGACCTGCTAAATGAGGGCTCTATCATTCTCGTTTGAGGACCTGCTAGATGAGGGTCACATAGAGTTGTCTATACCAGTGGTATGAAAATGACATCCTTCCAACTGGGGCACAGGTTGGATACCACATGTGGTAGGTCAGGGCATGTCGGTTAAGTGACTACTTCCCACAGTTTTAGTTTTAGATTCAGTCTCAGTTTCAGAATCAGTCTTCAGAAATCAGCACTGTCAGATACAGTCATCTATCATTATGAGGAACTCAGATAGTTCCATTAATTTATGGGTTGTCCCATTAGATAGACTTGGTCTCACATACAGTTATTTGATATTATATTCAGAGATATGTTGTCATACAGGCTTGATCATAGTCTCAGATTTCTATTGAGTATTCTTGTTGTCAGATTTAGATATAATCATATTTCTTATCATTGTTAAAGCTTCCGAAATCATCTGTTAGAAAGGTTGATCTCTAATCCTGTCAGTCAAAAGCAGTAAGTCTAAGAACTCATTCATTGATGTAAGAATATCCAGATGCTCAGTTATCAGTATCAGATGAGTCAGTGATTCAGTATATCAGTGTCAGTAGTGAGTTCAGTCTGCAGTAAAGTGGTATCTGAGTTTTAATATCTAGAGTTGTGATAATTGTGTTCATGTTCTGTCCATTTATGTATGTCTTCTCATACGGTATTTTCATGATTATTCAGTTTAGATATTGTGCATACATGAACCCTTGCATTAGCCTACCCCATCTATATACTCGGTACATTTTTGTACTGACGCATTTACGCTATAGTGTTTTATTTGATACCATAGGTTCAGAGGCACACGATCCAGTTTATCCTCAGCAGTTTAGTATAAGTCAGCAGCAGTAGCAGTGAGTCCTCTTCTTTCGAGGACGAGTCTAAGTTTACTACTATTGTTTCAGAATTTGTTTATTTTCTGTTGACCGAGTTAGTTGGGGACATGTCCCATCAACTCCACAGATCAGACAGTTAGAGGATTTTCAGACGGATGTATTAGTATTCAGTTTTCAGTTTTGAGTATGTATAGATGTGTTGAACCTTATGGCAAGTTTTTGCAATTTTTCAGATATTATGCATTGTATAGGTAGATATCAGAAAAAGGGTTAACTTGTGATCCATCGGGACCATAAACACCGTGTGACGTCTTAGGATAGGATCTCGGGGCGTTAAAAACTTGGTATCAGAGCCTAAGGTTCAAGAGTATCCTATGGAGTCTGAAAGCCGCATCTAGTAGAGTCTTGTACATAGGTGTGTAGCGCGCCACATTTTTGTACAAGAGGCTACAGGATTTTCTTAGGAGCAGTTCCTCTTCTTTCGGTGATTATTTCGTGCGAGTGAGCATGATCCCAAGTTGATCCTCAGTCTAATCAACTTCATTCTTTCATTTATAGAGTATGCCTCCTCACAGAGACTTTGTCCATAGGGTTGATGATCAGCCCCCTCAGCCAGTAGATCCTAAAAATGAGAGTGTGTCACATGCAGAGTTTCGAGAACCTTTCTAGGAGCTTGCCCAGGCGGTGACTAAGGTTCATGGAAACCGTCAAGCTGCAGTCCCACCTCAGCAAGATGGGAATTCTGCCGCATCCCAGATTAGAAGCTTCATGAAAATGAACCTGCTTGAATTCTTTGGGTCAGTAGTAGGTAAGGATCCGTAGTTGTTTCTTGAGAAGGTGAAGAAGATCACCCAAATTATGCATGTATCACAGAAGGAAAGTGTTGAGTTAGCATCTTATAGGTTTAAAGATATTGCTCATGATTGGGTAGTGATGTGGGAGAAAAGTAGAGAGGAGAATGCAGCTCCCGTGACTTGGCTAGAGTTTCAGAGTGCCTTTCTAGATAGGATTTTCCCACTAGAAATGATAGAAGCTAAGTTAGAAGAGTGTATTCACCTAAGGCAAGGCTCCATGACAGTGAAAGAGTATTGTCTTAAGTTTAACTAATTAGATAAGTATGCTCCCGACTTGATAGCTGACCCTAGAGAGGGTATGAGTAAGTTTTAGACTGGGGTATCAAGTGATGTGTTGAAAGAGTGTAGAGTTGCCATGCTTAATAGAGATATGGATCTTTCTAGGATAATGAATCATGCGCAACAGACTAAGGCATATAAGATGAAGGAGATAGGGAGAGTGAGTAAGAAAGCCAAGATAGGTAGTCATGGTTTCTCGCAGTCAGGGTCTCAAGGCAGTAGTAGTTCTAAATATGGTCGGAGATTTTTAGTTCTAGATCCATCTTTAGCTAGTGTACTCGCACCTATGATTAGGGGTGCCAGATTTGAGGGAGTGCCAAGATCCAAAGCCCAGAGTAGTACTAGTGGTTTGCGTACCTACCCGTTGTGTGAAGAATCTGGTAAGAATCATAAAGGTGTATGTAGAGACGGTAGTGATGTGTTATTTTTATGTGGCAAGACCGGTCACAAAGTTCGAGACTATCCTAAGACAGGTCCCCGAAGTCAGCATAGTCATTCTGCAGCTCATAATAGATTATATGCACTTCAGGCTCGCCTTGATCGTGAAAGATACCCTGAAATTGACCCGGGTATGTTATGAGCCCTTCATCTTTATGTTATGCATTGATACATTCTTTTCTCTCATTTTGAGCTTATATGTTAGCATGAGTCATGAATAAGTTTCAGATCTTGATCGGTCAATTATGACCCAGTCTGTAGGTGCCCCGCGCACTGCTCCAGTATTTTAGCGAAGTGTGTTTAGAGGGACATAGAGTCCCAAGGGGGAGATACCCCATGGTATTATGATGTTGCATGCCATTAGATTCATCTCGATGCATGTTCAGATTTTCCTTATAAAGTTAGTATCAATCATTATTGCATTGTCAAGTCGTGCTTTCAAAAGTCATCTTAGTCGGACATTCATGCATTAGATATGCGCATTTAGTAGAAAGAGTTCATCTTGTCAGCGTGTGTTCAATCATGTATTCATGAGGTCATCCCAGTTATGAGTCCATGCATTAGATATGCATGTGTATTAAAAGAATTCAGCTATGAGTATCATCAGTCGAGTATTCCATGAATCATATATGCATGCTCGTTCCAGTTGCGTAGTCCTAATATAAGATGTTTTGATTTCTTTAGTAAGTTTTGTTTATCCATATTCTCAGTCTATCAAATGACATTCAAGGACGAATGTTCTCATGAGGGAGATAATGTAATGCCCTGCAAAATTCTCCTCCAGGCTGAGCCTTAGAGCGTATTTGGTAAAGCGAAAATCCTAGTCAAAATATTTTATAAATATCCTCCCAAGTATGAAATACTTTGAATCTTATGGTAATCTATTTGAGCATGAATTAAGATCATAGAGGTCCCTTAACTCATGAACGAGTTGAATACTTTCCTATCGTTAAAGTTTTAGTGACCATCAAAATTTGGGTCCACTAAAATAGACCATAACTCATTACATTTGAAGAACTGGGTGTATTTATACATATCAAATGAAATATGTTTGAATTATCTTTGCAACGATACCAATTTAGCCTAAATCCGATATCGGAGCAAAGAGTTATGCCCATTTTACTCCAGCATGTCAAGATGGAAAACGGTGACGATGTTTCTATCGGGCTATCAAGTTTCTGACGACCTTTTCGACAATGTCGTCACATTCTGACGACATTTCTGACGATGTGGTCAGCCTTGGGCAGAAAATCAAGAATTTGGACCCCTTTTGTGATGACCATTCGTGACGACCTATCACGGACCTAACGACCTGTCACGGATGGCGTCAAGTATATTCTTCCAACAATTCAAGGGCATTTTTGAAAGGGTATTTTGTTCATTTATCACCTTTTTTGAGCCTCTATAAATATGAGGAACCCTCATTCAAATCCTAATTCCATTATTTTCTTTTCCAATTCTCTCAAGAATATCTAGGATTTCATTCAAGAACCCTAATCCTCAAAAATTCATCCATAAATTCTTCAAAGTTTCTTCAAGAATAAAGTTCCTCATAGTGTGGTCTTCAAGAATTTATTTATTTCAAGTGTGGATAATGTCTCAAGAACTAAAGTTCATCCAATTTCAAAGGTTAAGGTATGTAGAAGTTGATTCTTGGGTTCCTTTCATCCAGGAAGATCAAGAACCCTTTTTAAAACTAAAAGATTTTTATGTTTATGAGTTGTAAATGATTTGAATGAGTTGAAATGGATGTTTAATGTATTGTTGAGTTTTGATTTATGTTTTCCTACAAAATTTATGAGCTTTGACCCTAAGTATGTGGAATTCATGTGATGTTTGTGATTGACCCTCTTGAAGTTGTTTTTCCATGTGATGTGTTCATTACTTTTGGGTGTAAAAATGGTTGAATAAGTGAAGAACATTCCTCATAGGTTTGATAAAGATCTTAGGTGAATCATAAGGGCCACTATAGTATGTTGAATAAGAAACCCCAAATTATGAGTTTGTCCAAGCATGCCTAATTTTTGATAAAATGCCTTAGTGAGTAAAATGTGCCAAGATAGCATGAAATCCCCAAGTAGATGTAAAATTGGTCGTGTCTAGTGGTAGTTGAAAGACCATAGTGAACAAGTCGAGATATGGTGGTTGTAAATTCCCTGATTTTGTGCTCTTTGATATATGCTAAGCTTTTAATACATGTCAAGTGGTTAGCAAGTAAATAGTGACGTGTTAGTATGATGTTTCCCCCAATTCAAGTGATATCCAAATACATGACAAGACCGATATAGGTATGAAGTACTTGATGTAAGATCTCTTTGAATGGGGTATAATCTAATAGCATGTCTTTCCTAGGCTAGTATGTGATGGTGAACCGCTGTTGATGATCCTTAAAGGTTTGGAGTGACCCTTTTACGGATTTGATAATGAATAGAGGTCTATGTTTCCTAAATGCTTAATGCGATGTCCTAAGGATCTTGAGAGGGAAAGTATATTATGATGCCCAACTACTTGAAGTGATGCTTTAATGATTGTGATGATGCATGAATGATTGTAATGATGAATGAATTCTTGTAATGATAAATGAATGATTGTAGTGATGAATGGATGACCGTGATGATGCATGAAAGATTTGTGATGAAGAATGATTATGTCTTACTTTTATGTTATTGAGTCCTGGTGGTATTTATACCCGAAAATAAAGCTATTGTCTAGAGCCCGTGTCAGTTTCTCGATAATTCTAATAGAGCCATGATTCTCAGAACTCAGTGAACTTTAGAACTCTGTATTGTCAGACAAGTACGAAACTTAATAAAGCTCAGTAATCTCAGTTATCTCTGTAATCTCTATATCGCAAGTAATCTAGCCTCAGACCTGTAATCAGCTCAGTTCTAATAGTATTCGAGTGATTCAATCCTAATCTTAGAAGTGATTCGACTAATCTATTCAAGCTTTGTATCGTTAGTCAGATACCATGATTCAATATCTTTTCTGTCAGATACGGAACCAAGTGATCTCAGCGTAACACAGTCAGACCTTTTGAGTAATATAATCAGTGTCAGATTTAGTTCAGCCAGTGTTTAGTTGAGAATTCAGTTCTGAGTCTTTCAGTTGGGAGTAGAAACTAGCACCGAGCGAGCTCAAGAATGGGAACTCACCTACTAGTAGAGGGTGTGATTCTTAGAAGCAATCCTTGTGCTCCAAAACTACGTAGCCAGTGTAGGTTGACACATCACACCTGTTAGTTGAGGGTGGATGAGAGACATCATACCTGCTAGATAAGGGTAGATGAGGTGGCTTGACCTACTAGATGAGGGCTCCACCATTCTCATTTTAGGACCTGCTAGATAAGGATCACATAGAGTTGTGTGTACCAGTGGCACGATAATGAGACCTTTCCAACTTGGGAACAGGTTGGACCCTACATGTGGTAGGTCGGGGCATGTCAGTTAAGTGACTACTTCCCACAGTTTCAATTTCAGATTCAGTCTTAGTATCAGAATCAGTCTTCAGAAATTAGGACTATCAGATACAGTCATTTATCATTGTGAGGAACTCATATAGTTCCATTGATTTATGGGCCATCCCATCAGATAGACTTGGTCTCACATACAGTTATTTGATATTATATTCAGAGATATGCTGTTAGACAAGCTTGATCACAGTATCAGATTTCTATTGAGTATTCTTGTTGTCAGATTTAGATATAATCATATTTCTTATCATTGATAAAGCTTCTGAAATCATCTGTTAGAAAGGGTGATCTCTAATTTTGTCAATCGAAAGCAGTAATTCCAAGAATTCAGTCATTGATGTAAGCACATCCAGATCCTCAGTTATCAGTATCAGATGAGTCAGTGATTCAGTATCTCAGTGTCGGTAGTCAGTTCAGTTTGCAGTAAAGTGGTATATGAGTTTCAGTACCAAGAGTTGCGATAATTGTGTTCATGTATGTGTTCTCATGCGGCATTTTCAGGATTATTCAGTTTAGATATTGTGCATGCATAAACCATTGCATTAGCCTTCCCCGTCGACATACTCAGTACATTTTTGTGCTGACGCAATTGCACTATGGTATTTTATTTGACACCATAGGTTCAGAGGCACAGAATCCAGTTTATCCTCAGCAGTTTAGTCTCAGTCAGTAGCAGTAGCAGTGAGTCCTCTTCTTTTGAGGACAAGTCTCAATTTACAACTATTGTTTCAGACTTTGTTTATTTTATTTTGACAGAGTTAGTTGGGGACATGTCCCATCAACTCCGCAGTTCAGAAAGTTAGAAACTTTTCAGACGGATGTATTAGAAGAGTGTATGAACCTAAGGCAAGGCTCCATGACAGTGAAACAGTATTGTCTTAAGTTTAAATAATTAGACAAGTATGCTCCCGACTTGATAGCTGACCCTAGAGAGGGTATGAGTAAGTTTTTGACTAGGGTATCAAGTGATGTGTTGAAAGAGTGTAGAGCTGCCATGCTTAATAGATATATGGATCTTTCTAGGCTAATGAATCATGCGCAACAGACTGAGGCAGATAAGATGAAGGAGAGAGGGAGAGTGAGTAAGAAAGCCAAGATAGGTAGTCTTGGTTTCTCGCACTCAGGGTCTCAAGGTAGTAGTAGTTCTCAGTATGGTTAGAGATTTTTAGTTCTAGCTCCATCTTTAGCTAGTTCACTCGCACTTACGATTAGGGGTGTCATATTTGAGGGAGAGCAAAGCTCGAAAGCCCAGAGTAGTACTAGTGGTTTGCGTACCTACCCGTTGTGTGAAGAATCTGGTAAGAATCATAAAGGTGTATGTAGAGACGGTAGTGATGTATTCTTTGTATGTGGCAAGACCGGTCACAAAGTTTGAGATTGTCCTAAGACAGGTCCCCGATGTCAACATAGTCTTCCTTCAGCTCATAATAGATTGTATGCACTTCAGGATCGCCTTGATCGGGAAAGATCCCCTGAAATTGACCCGGGTATGTTATGATCCCTTCATCTTTATGTTATGCATTGATAGATCCTTTACTCTCATTTTGAGATTATATGGTAGCATGAGTCATGAATAAGTTTCATATCTTGATCGGTCAATTATGACCCAGTCTGTAGGTGCCCCGTGCACTGCTCCAGTATTTTAGCGAAGTGTGTTTAGAGGGACATAGAGTCCCAAGGGGGAGATACCCCATGGTATTATGATATTGCATGCCATTAGATTCATCTCGATGCATGTTCAGATTTTACTTATAAAGTTAGCATCAATCATTATTGCATTATCAAGTCGTGCTTTCAAAAGTCAGCTTAGCCGGACATTCATGCATTAGATATGCGCATTTAGTAGAAAGAGTTCAGCTTGTCAGCGTGTGTTCAATCGTGTATTCATGAGGTCATCCCAGTTATTAGTCCATGCATCAGATATGCATGTGTATTATGAGAATTCAGCTATGAGTATCATCAGTCGAGTATTCCATGCATCATATATGCATGCTCGGTGTGAGACTCTATATGTCAGTCGTTCCAGTTGCGTAGTCCTGATCTAAGATGTTTTGATTTCTTGAGTAAGTTTTGTTTATCCGTATTCTCAGTCTATCAAACAACATTCGAGGACGAATGTTCTCATGAGGGAGATAATGTAATGCCCTGTAAAATCCTCTTCCAGGCTGAGCCTTAGAGAGTATTTGGTAAAGCAAAAATCCGAGTCAAAATATTTTATAAATTTCCTCCCAAGTATGAAATACTTTGAATCTTGTGGGAATCTATTTGAGCATGAATTAAGATCATAGAGGTCCCCTAACTCATGAACGAGTTGAAAACTTTCCTATCGTTCAAGTTTTAGGGACCATCAAAATTTGGGTCCACTTAAATAGCCCATAACTCGTTGTAGATGAAGAACTGGGTGTATTTATATATATCAAATGAAATATGTTTGAATTATCTTTGTAACGATACCAATTTAGCCTAAATCCGATATCGGAGAAAAGAGTTATGCCCATTTTACTCCAGCATGTCAAGCTGGAAAACGGTGACGACGTTTCTGACGGGCTATCACGTTTCTGACGACCTTTTTGACAATATCGTCACATTCTGACGATATTTCTGACGATGTGGTCAGCCTTGGGCAGAAAATCAAGAATTTGGACCCCTTTTGTGATGACCATTCGTGACGACCTATCACGGATCTAACGGCCTGTCACGGATGGCGTCAAGTATATTCTTTCAGCAATTCAAGGGCATTTTTGAAAGGGTATTTTGGTCATTTATCACCTTTTTTGAGCCTCTATAAATATGAGGAACCCTCATTCAAATCCTAATTCCATCATTTTCTTTTCCTATTCTCTCAAGAATATCTAGGATTTCATTCAAGAACACTAATCCTCAAAAATTCATCCATAAATTCTTCAAAGTTTCTTCAAGAATCATGTTCCTCATAGTGTGGGCTTCAAAAATTTATTTATTTCAAGTGTGGATAAAGTTTCAAGCACTAAAGTTCATCCAATTTCAAAGGTTAAGGTATGTAGAAGTTGATTCTTGGGTTCCTTTCATCCAAGAATCTCAAGAACCCTTTTTAAAACTAAAAGATTTTTATGTTTATGAGTTGTAAATGATTTGTATGAGTTGAAATGGATGTTTAATTTGTTGTTGAGTTTTTATTTATGTTTGCCTACAAAATTTATGAGCTTTGACCCTAGTATGTGGAATTCATGTGATATTTGTGATAGACCCTGTTGAAGTTGTTTTTCCATGTGATGTGTTCATTACTTTTGGGTGTAAAAATGGTTGAATAAGTGAAGAAAATTCCTCATAGGATTGATAAAGAGCTTAGGTGAAGCATAAGGGCCACTATAGTATGTTGAATAGGAAACCCCAAATTGTGAGCTAGTCCAAGCATGCCTAGTTTTTGATAAAATGCCTTAGTGAGTAAAATGTGCCAAGATAGCATGAAATCCCCAAGTAGGTGTAAAATCGGTCGTGTCTAGTGGTTGTTGAAAGAACATAGTGAACAAGTCGAGATATGATGGTTGTAAGTTCCCTGATTTTGTGCTCTTTGATATATGCTAAGCTTTTAATACATGTCAAGTGGTTAGCAAGTAAATAGTGATGTGTTAGTATGAAGTTTCCCCCAAATCAAGTGATATCCAAATACATGACAAGACTGATATAGGTATGAAGTACTTGATGTTAGATCTCTTTGAATGGGGTATAATCTAATAGCATGTCTTTCCTAGGCTAGTATGTGATGGTGAACCGATGTCGATAATCCTTAAAGGTTTGGAGTGACCCTTTTACGGTTGTGATAATGAATAGAGGTCTATGTTTCCTAAATGCTTAATGTGATGTCCTAAGAATCTTGAGAGGGAAAGTATGTTATGATGCCCAACTACTTGAAGTGATGTTTTAATGATTGTGATTATACATGAATGATTGTAATGATGAATGAATTCTTGTAATGATAAATGAATGATTGTAGTGATGAATGGATGACCGTGATGATGCATGAAAGATTTGTGATAAAGAATAATTATGTCTTACTTTTATGTTATTGAGTCCTGGTGGTATTTATATCTGAAAATAAAGCTATTGTCTAGAGCCCATGTCAGTTTCTCGATAATTCCAATCGAGCGATGATTCTCAGAACTCAGTGAACTATAGAACTATGTATCTTCAGACAAGTGCGAAGCTAAATAAAGCTCAGCAATCTCAGTTATCTCTGTAATCTCTTTATCGCTAGAAATCTAGCCTCAGACCTGTAATCAGCTCAGTTCCAATAGTATTCAAGTGATTCAATCCTAATCTCAAAAGCAATTCGAGTAATCTATTCAAGCTCTGTATCATCAGTCAGATACCATGATTTGATATCTTTTCCATCAGATACGGAACCAAGTCATCTCAGCGTAACACAGTCAGACCTTTTGAGTAATATGATCAGTGACAGATTTAGTTAAGCCAGTGTTCAGTTGAGAATTCAATTTTGAGTCTTTCAGTTAGGAGTAGAAACTAGCACCAAGCGAGCTCAAGGATGGGAACTCACCTACTAGTAGAGGGTGTGATTCTTTGAAGCAATCCTTGTGCTCCAGGACTACGTAGCCAGCGTAGGTTGAGACATCACACTTGTTAGTTTAGGGTGAATAAGAGAAAGCATACCTACTAGATGAGGGTATATGAGGTGGCTTGACCTGCTAGATGAGGGCTCCACCATTCTCGTTTGAGGACCTGCTAGATGAGGGTCACATAGAGTTGTCTTTACCAGTGGCGCAGTAATGACACCCTTCCAATTGGGGCATAGTTTGGACCCCACATATGGTAGGTCGGGGCATGTTGGTTAAGTGACTACTTCCCACAGTTTCAGTTTTAGATTTAGTCTCAGTTTCAGAATCAGTCCTCAGAAATCAGGACTATCAGATACAGTCATCTATCATTGTGAGGAACTCAGATAGTTCCATGATTTATGGGCCATCCCATCAGATAGACTTGGTCTTACATACAGTTATTTGATATTATATTCATAGATAAGCTGTCAGACAGACTTGATCACAATATCAGATTTTTATTGAGTATTTTTCTTGTCAGATTCAGATATAATCAAATTTCTTATCATTGATAAAGCTTCCGAAATCTTCTGTTAGAAAGGTCCATCTCTAATTTTGTTAGTCGAAAGCAGTAAGTCCAATAATTCAGTCATTGATGTAAGCACATCCATATCCTCAGTTATCAGTATCAGATGAGTCAGTGGTTCCGTATCTCAGTGTCAGTAGTAAGTTCAGTCTGCAGTAAAGTGGTATTTGAGTTTTAGTATCTAGAGTTGCGATAATTGTGTTCATTTTCTGTGCATTCATGTATGTGTTCTCATGCAACATTTTCATGATTATTCATTTTAGATAGTGTGCATGCATAAATCCTTGCATTAGCCTACACC
Organism: Capsicum pubescens; assembly: GCA_030864215.1. Lineage (NCBI taxonomy): Eukaryota > Viridiplantae > Streptophyta > Magnoliopsida > Solanales > Solanaceae > Capsicum > Capsicum pubescens. Next base: position 192,810,929 of record CM061548.1, on the reverse strand, counting down.
CCATTAACATAATCGATATATTTTTGTACTGACGCATTTGCGTTATGGTGTTTTATTTGACACCATAGGTTCAGAGGCACATGATCTTGTTTATCCTCAACAGTTTTGTCCCAGTCTGTAGCAGTAGAAGTGAGTCCTCTTTTTTCGAGGACGAGTCTCAGTTTACTACTATTGTTTCAGACTTTGTTTATTTTATGTTGACGGAGTTAGTTGGGGGCATGTCCCATCAAATCCACAGTTCATACAGTTAAAGGCTTTTCAGATGACTGTATTAGGATTCAGTTTTCAGTTTTGAGTATGTATAGATGTGTTGAACCTTACGGCAAGTTTTCGCATTTTTTCAGATATTATGCAGTGTACAGGTACAGATATCAGAAAAGGGTTAGTTTGTGGTCCTTCGGGTCCATAAGAACAGTGTGACGTCTCGTCATGGGATCTCGGGGCATTATATGTACAAAATGTATGATATCCATGCACTTCATGGAATTCCCCAAGTTATGATATTATGGGTTGTTGATGTTCGTCACGTACTCAAGTCATTCATGTGTGTCAATTTTCTTCCATCGAATCTTGGGGGTATTCGTACTCGAAAAATATAACAGTGTGCCTAGAGCCATGTCATGTTATCACGATACTCTCAGTTAAGCCATGATCTATAGAATTCAGTCAGTCATATGACTCAGGAAAACTCAGAAATCTCAGTAGTCTTAGTAGTTCAGTAATCTCAGTGATCTCAGTACTCAGTCTGTAACTTCAGTATTCACAGTCAATCTAAGTAACTTTTGTAATCTCAATCAGTCCTCAAAACACAGTATATTTTGTTAGTCATCGGAATTCAGTAAACTCAGTTTAGCTCCGCTAAAGAATACCACTAGTATCAGTTCATCTAATCAGTTCAGTTCAGTTATTCAGTTTATCTCTGTTATTCAGTTTAGTGTATTTCAGATGGGAGTAGGATTCATCACCGAGTGAGTCTAGGGATGGGGACTCACCCACTAGAATAGGACTGAGATCCCTAGAAGCAATCCCTAAGTTCCAGAACTATGTTGCTAGAGTAGGTACGAGATGTCACCCGTTAGATAGGACTGACATACTAAGGAGTCACCCATTAGCACATTTATATGTATAGGACTGATCCCAGGAGTCATCCGCTAGATTAGGAATGACTCCACAGCAGATGTCTTTACTTGTGGCGCAGTACTAACACCCTTCCAGTCAGGGCAGAGATTGGACCCCAGTCAGCTTAGCTTGGGGAATGTCGGTTAGATGAATACATCCCACAGTTACTCCATATAAAACATCAGATTTAAAGATCACCCGCTAGATAGGACTAATCTCAAATTTAGTTACTCCATATAAAACAGAACTCAGATAGTTTCATCAGTACTTAGACTATCAGATACAGTTGCTCAGTAATAGTTACATTGGTTAGGCCGATCATCACAGTTTTATTAGTTATATTAGTTTTCTGAACTCATGTATCAGTCATATCAGTTATCAGAATTCATGATATCAGTATTCAGCTTCAGGACTATCAGACACAGTCAACCAGAATAGTTCTTCATAATTCGAACTACCAGAAATAGTCGTTCATCTATTCAGTATCTCAGTATTAGTACACTCATGTTGTTAGTATTCAGACTCAGTAGTCAATATCTCCACGAGTTCAGTTACAGTTATGTATGCATGTATGTATTTTCACGTTCATATTAGTCAGCATTGTTCATGCATATAACCCTTTGCATTTAGCCTACCTCACTTGTATACTCAGTAATTTCAGACGTACTGACGCATTTGCACTATGGTTCTTTCTCTTATGTTACACCATAGGTTTAGATGCACGAGCTCCGGATCAGCAGTAGCATTTCTAGTTGCAGATATTCAGCGAGTCCTCTTCATTCAAGGACAATATGATTTGATTTATTCATTATTATTTTAGCCCGTTATTAGTTTATGGATTAAGTTGGAGACATGTTCCTTCAACTCCTTATTCAGAAAGTACTTAGAGGCTTTCAAATTCAGTATTCAGACTTATATTCAAATTTGATTCAGATTTCAGCTGTTTTGGGTATCTTTCACCCATATGGATATTATGTTTTGATAGATTATTTATTCAGTTGAACCTTATGGCCTACATGTTCATGTTTTTCGCATTATTACGTTATATATGCAGTGTATAGGTACAAATATCAGTCATGGATTAGCTTGTGGTCCCTCGGGGTCATGAGCACCGTGTAGCATTCCGATTCAGAAAATCAGGCAGTTACAAACTTCTAATAATCACTCATTCAAGAAGAAATATACAAAACACTGGCATTGTCATATCAAATGAAAGGATATACGAAGGTAATACCCGGTCCAAACGACCATAAAACTTCAAATCTCAACACAACCACAATTTGATAACTAGTCTGACAAAGCCACTCCTACTCCATGAAATCGAGAGCCATTGGGACAGGTCCCCAACTAACTAAAACTAAACTAAAAGTAATAACATAAAAAATCGAATACTAAAATGTTTGAAGATAGGTTCTCGAACCATGAGGACTCACAACTGGGGAGATGTCGATAAAGGTACTCGAAAATAACTGACGAGGCTGGGAATGAGCACCTGAACCTACAATATAAGACAATGTAGCTCATAGACGTATATGTGGATCAGTACTTAAGAATGTACTGAGTATGTGGGGGAGTATGAATTTACATAAAACAATATCAATACTGTATAATCAAATCATGCATGCAAATAGGAATGAATCACATGGCTTGAATAAGTCAAAAATGTAAAGCTCATAAATCATGTAGAATGAAACATGTAAAACAAATCTCATGACTCATTATACTTTGGATTAAAAATCTATACTCTTCTCTTATTCTCATTAATCATAGGATGAAGGAAACTTTAAACAATATTTTCAACTCATGCATATATCTCATGGACAGTAAAACTTCTTTATTGCTCAAGAACTTATAAGCCTTTTGAACTCAAACACTTGGAACTCGGAATCATATAAATTTTGATTGAAAATTGGTGATCAACTCGTATTAGTAGAGAAAACTACTTCCTACTTTGGAAAATACTCAAAAGCAATTCGTTCACTTTAGAAAATATCTCATATCAAAGCTTTAGGGAAAATATTCTATCTCAATGGAAAATACTTTAGTTTAGGAAGCAAATATGCAACTTTACTATTAGGAAAATAACTTGAATCAAGGGTGGTTCTCTTAACCGACATAAACCATGCGAGCTACATGTGAGCCTGGGGATGGCCCATCCCTTTAACCCATCATTTTTTATCTAGAAAACAAGCTTACTGCCTCAGTTATGACGGTTTGGGCAACGGTCTGTCTGCCTTCCCATCGCACTTTGGCAGCCCCAATAGCTCACTGTAAAATGGCCATAACTTTTTACCCTAATATTATATTTTAGAAAAATTGGTATCATTGGAGAGTTAATTCAATTATATATCATTTGGTGGGTCATGAGCTCAAAGATTCCTTGTATAACAAAAGATATGCTCATTTGAAGTTGACTAAGGCAATATCCTTCTCAAGAATTCAATCGTTAAGGAATGTTTTGAATCGCCTAATAGCTAAGACATATTTGAGGCCTCAATATACACCAATCTTGATCATAAAACTACCATTTTACTATAATTTATTTCTCATGATCTTGAAGAATGGTTCTACTATCGGTTGGAATTCTCGTAGTATTACAGAATGATTCAAAGTAATCAAATATAGGCAAAATCCTAAGTTAAGGGGATGGGGTTGTATAGTTGGGATAATAATCTAAGAGTGGTTCAAACTCAAAGTTTCGGGGAGGTTAATGTTATTTGCTAAGATGAGCCAAGAAAGGTGTATGTAAGGACGTCAAAGAGACAAGAGACATACTTAATGGTAAAGTTTTATAGTCTAACCCATAGAGTGTAAAGATAAAAGAGGCAAATGATGGGGCTAAGAATCGCTAATAGTTAGAAAGTCTCTTGAAAAAGCTAAAGAAATGAAAAAAGAAAATAGTTCCTTTTTGAATTATTTTGTAAATGCTTATAAAAAAAGGTAAGGAAATGCGAGAAATGATTTGAAGGAAAATAAGGAGGATAGTTTGAATATTTTGGGGTAGAAGAAGTTGAGGAATTGCACTGAAGGGGGTATTTTTGAAACATCCAAGATATTGGCCTTGTAATTTTTTATAGTTTTTGAGCATGTTGTCCATGGTACGATAGGGACCACCACTTGTACCCTTGGATATGAGTCATACCCACTTCTCCCTTCCATATCGTAACTTGATTAGCCTAGAAGGGCAGCATTCTATCCTTTATATGACTTGACTGCCCCTCACTCATATTCAAGGGTGATAGTCGTACATAGGTAAGTCGTATAGTGCTTGGTACTTAGTGTAGAGTGGATTATTTTGGTTACGAGTGTTTTATTTGGTTAGGGTGTGATTTGTACCCTTTTTATATGACTTAATAGTGTGTAGTCAAATCAAGATCAATAAAGATGACCTAGGTATATCCTAGGGTGCGAGTTAGGGCACCACTCATACCCTAGGTGTTTTTGAAAAACCCAAGATCTTGGAAAGGAAATATTGTGAAATTGACAAAAACCTAAGATACAATTGATCTGGTCATCGTAGCAATGTGAGGCATTACTATAGCAACTATGTTTATATAGCAGTAATTTCCCTACTATAGAGACGTCGCTTATAGGGAGGCATATCGCTATAGTGACACAGGTGGGGTAGTGTAAGAGCCTTGTTTCCCCTTATTTTTAACCCTTATTTTATCTTGTTTTATTTAACGTGTTGGGTTCAGAGCCTAGCATGAATATTGAAATCACTTAATTACAATAAAAGTAGGTTATTTTTTATTAATGTGGGAAAGGATAAACTAGCATTCATGTGCGACATGTAAATATAAGAAAAATGCAATTTTTAGTTCATACCCTGAACTGGGGAAACCCAAATCATAAATCATAAATAAAATGTAGGGTTGGGGTATGGGAGCGGATTGAGAAACCTAGTTGGGTTCCTTGTCAGTCATGGGTTACTGGGAAGGGGCGTCTCATTTTGCATCACACATGTGATGTACGATGGTACATTTTGCATCTTTAGTAAAGGATAATGGCATGTTTTCAAGTAACCATTGGTGTTTTTAATATGTTGTGTTTTTTTTTAGAAATCAAACTCAAGAGAAAGAAAAGGAGAAACTTGGAGCTATAAGTGTTGTGTGAAGGTGCATCTGATTAACCGTTAGTGTCTTGACTAGCCATCGCACACTCCACCAAGTAGAAATAAAAAGGTAGGAAAATTGAAGGTTGGTGATAGTACAGATAACAGTTCATCATTCCTACCACTGCACTGAAGTAGAATCAATAAGGAATTCAAGTCAAGCGACACTTTAGTGGACGGGTGATCTTAGGTGGATTTATGCACCTAAGTGTTATTATCTCTGCTTGTTTAGCCTTGTTTTGAGGAATTCTTGAGTGATAATTAAGTGAGTCTATGTGTAAATGATGATCTAAGTGTTTAGTTATGAGTTTATAGTGTTTAAGGTGTGTTCATAATGAGTTTCGAGTCAAAACACTAAGTTAATGTTCAAACTTGAAAACTAGTACTCTTAGCTTGAGCTATGTTCAATTCTAGTTCATCGTGTTGGGTTCTATGTTGTTATGGACTCAAAATTGTGGTGATTGATTTTGTAGGAAGTTTTTTGAATTGATAAAGATGATATATAGTTTATTTACAAGATGGAAAAAATAAGTAAAAGGCACCACAAAGCTTGGACTTGAAGGACAAACACATGGGACAAGGCTTGCCAAAATTTGGACGTTTTGGACAAATTGGCGTGCCACGCCACCTATATGGTAAGACAAGGGAGGGGAACGCCCTTGGTCTCAACTAAAATGTGACAAGAAAATTTGCCTCTATGATAGTAACCTTGCACGGACCCTGGGCCATGTGATAAGGGCGTGGCACAGTTCTATGTTAAAAATGGGCAGCCTTGGCCTTTTATAAATAGGACACTTAAGCATTATTGGAGACACCTTGGACGACCTTGGGGATCCAGTATATGCTGGAGAAGGATTCAATTAGGGTTTTAATTACTTTACTTTATTTTTTTACGGATTATAACATGGATTCATCTATTGTGATTACGTGTATGTCTATGAGCGGCTAAACACCCTTTTTCAGGGTTAAGGCCAAGAAAAAGATTACTCCTGATATGAATTGTATTGGTTTTGGTTATTTATCCTCGTTGGTTGATTTATCCGTGTGATAAAAAATTTAAGGAACCACGACCCTTCAAATACATGCTTACTTCTATCATGAACCTGGAAGGAGGAATGATAGGATAAAAAGTGGGATAGAAGGAATAGGATCGTAATCTTAATTGAATGATGTTAGGATTTGCATTTATGATAGGAATATATCTAATTTACCTATTTGGTTCAATTATGGGATAGAATATGAATTCATTTAACTTAGTTCTCACATCCCCGCTCAACAATGTAGTTGTGAGGCTAAGTTAGATAATTGATTAGAGGTTCGGAACGCCATAGTCATAATATCAACCCCGTGGACCAACATCCAAGATAATTAACCTAACCAACAAAGTTGCATAGCTTAGTATGATTGTTCGTAGTACCTTAACCCTAGTTTTCTCCCCATTGCTGTTTAACAACCTTTAATTTACTACATTATTTAAGTTTACTTTTATTCTTGTCTCTAGAATACTTTTGTGGTTACTTTTTCACTTATTTGATATTTGAAGTGAGACTGGATTAAGATAGTTGTTTAACACTAGATCCTATATGATCTACACTTGGCTTTCTTTAAGGCCACTATATTACTTGGGTGGACCACATAAATTTGTGTGTGTGCTTGGGTATAACAATTTTTTGTTTGCAACGGGTATTCGGATGACAAAGGTAACATTAGTTGCAAGTGGGATTATCATTTCATAAACTGTCATGGGGGATGGTAGATTTAAGTTGAAACAAAATATGAAGTAGCTTTTGCACTACAGCGGGAAATTCACCAGCTTGTCACACGAAGATCCACAGGTTCACTTGTAGAATTTTCTAGAGATCAGTGACACATGTATACCTATGGGGATATACACTGATTATGTGAGGCTGACACAGTTTCCCTTCTCACTTTTGAGGGAAGCAAAAATGTGGTTGAACGCTGAGCTGACAGGTTCTATCACTAGGTGGGATGACTTATCCCAAAAATTCCTCATCCATTTCTTTCTATTCGTTAAGACTGCAAGATTATGTAGTGAGATTTTGAACTCCAAGAAGGAGCAGGATAAAAATCTTTATAATGATTTAGAGAGGTTTAAATCACTTCTACGGGACTATCCACATCACTAGCAGTCCAATGAGGTACACACTTTTGAAGAATCTCTTGACCATAACACAAATTTTTTTCTAGATCAGCTGCAGGTGGTCAAGTACTGGAGAAAATGTATGATAAACTCTATACCTTTTTGAATCGCATTGCTCAAGGAAATCCTGACTAGCAAGGTAATATGTCTAGGAGCTTAGTGAAAAAGGTTGCGGGAATGATTGAAGTTGATAGTATCACAACCTTTGCATCCTAATTGTCATCTATGTAGAATCAAATAATGACTCAATTCAACAACTTGGGTATGGACCAATCTTCGTCTCAAGCGAATGTAGTGCAGCAGTCCCCCGATTGGTGTGAGATTTGTAGCAATAGTGGACACTCGACAGTCATATGTGGTGAAAATCCTGAATCTGGGAACTTTGTGGGCAATGCACATAAGCCAACTTATGCTAATGCATACAACCAAAAGAGGAAGACTCATCCCAATTATGCATGAGGCATTAATCAGAACCAGTAGTTCCAGCAGCAACATAATACAAAGGCCAGTAACATTGAGGAAACTTTGAAGAAAAACCTAGAAAAGAAGAAAGAAATGGCTACTGAAACAAAAAATTGGCAAGTGGCTTAGAAATAGGTAGAACAACAGTGGGGGAAACTAGCCCATGCAAAAAATACCAGGCCTCAAGTTGGTTAGCAAGTGATAATGAACTTCCTAAGCAATTTATGGCAATCACTTTGGGAAGTGTAAGGAACTTAATGATAGGTATCCAAAGAAAAATAAGAAGGATGATGTAGACTTAGTTCCATATTAGGTTGAAAGCAAAGATGCTAAAAATATGAGGAAGTCTGAGCACACAAAAACTAAGGCTGCTAAACAAGATGTTGGAATACCACCACCATTCTCGTAGAAGCTTAAGAAGGTGTTATGAACAGATTGATGAGTCATGATAGGACCTACCAAATCCCTCCAGTAGGTAAGCCGAACCCTAGCCCGAAGTTAGATGCAATGGGCTAACTTGGTGGAAATGCCTAAAGGGGTGAAAAAACATTTTCAGTTTGTAAATATGCAAGGCAATAGAAATAGATAAAGGTAACCGAAAATACAGATAACCATCCCACGACCTGGTAGAGCCAGTACAAGAGTTACTATAAATACAACCCACATTCTAAAATAGTCAATACAATCCAGTCTCAAATCTAAAGACTAGACATAGATACATAGAAGGAAATAGGGAGACTCTAACTCCAAGAGTTTACCATATATCTGGAATCCAACACATCACGATCCTCAAATCAACGGCGACAAATAGTACTCGGATCTGCACCAAAAAGTACAGAAGTATTGTATGAGTACCAAGACCATGGGTACTTAGTAGGCATCATTAGTAAACTGAGCTAAATTACTATATTAATACAATAAAATGCAAGTTAACATAACTAAGTCAGAAAAAGCGCAAACCTATACATAACTCCAACATCGTTGTCCATAATGGAATAAAAAAAAATAGAACAATAATATAAAGCACAAGTAATTATAACTATAAGATTGGCCCCCAGAAGCTAATACGTGCGAAAAAAGTCAATAACCCAATGTACTTTGCCATAATCTTGGAGGTTACAATCAAGTAGAATATAAACCAAACCACCATCATTTAATAGCTTCCATGATACTACTAGAATCCATCCATGATGCCACACAATAGAACTTTTCCATTTCCAAATATGAACAAATATCCATATATCATATTTAGTTGCCATTCTCAAATCGATACATATAACACCATAATCATAGTTAATAGTTGAACTCGAACCGATGAATATATCATCAATATTATAATCAATAGCTGGACTCGAATTGGTAATTATGTATTAGTATCATGGCCAATATAACAGCAAATTCCCTAAATTGAACCAATAATTATATAATCAATATCATAACAATCTTCCGTACTCGAATCGGGTCTATATGTCATCAATATCATCATCCATATCATAACCAATAACATAATCAACAGAATAACCAATAAACATCAAATCTCAATATCACTCAATCAAAGACTCCAAGTGCCAAATCTCCTCAATATAACCTTAATAAGTATTTTCAAGATATATAAAAACGTATAAAGTAACAAGGATCGACACGAATCTTAGCCTAAGGTGGGTTGAAAGGCCTACTTCTAAATCCCCAAAATTTATTACAAGGAAAATTCTACCTTGTACTAGGCTAAGGTATCTAAATCCACTTTTAGATGTTAACTAAGCCTCAACCAACCCTAAGATAGAGATTTTTACCTAAAGCATGAGCAGCTAACAAATTATACCTAAATTATAGTTTTAAGTTAGCCTAAAAGGGTCAAACTAACCCAACTATTGCAAATTTTGTATACCAAAAATCCATCCAAAATCTAGCATAATATCATAAACATTATATGACATAGGTCAAGCTATGAAGACGAAAACACCTAGCTTACCTTGACCCCGTAGAAAACTCAAAGAATTTTGCTAAATCACTAATTTTCCTTTCGAGAAACTTTTGCAAGGTGCCACACAATCAAACTCACAATATACTCATCAACACAAGAACAATGAAACCCATATTGCACTATTGTCCTTCAAATCCAAAATTACTCAATAATTCCATGTGGGTCCCACTTACGAAAATAGCATTTCCGAAGCCAACCCAACATTCAATTATGCTTAAGGACTAATTACCCTAAAAAATGGGTAAAATTCGAGCTACATTGGTGATAAAATCAAGTCACAAGATTTTAGGGATTTTGAAAAAGAAATGGGAAATCAACCATGAACATGAAGAAATATTACAACAATTTCGAATGAAAATCGCGTAATGATCGTTATTCAAGCTCCCCAAATCACCAACAAGCTCTAATCTTAAACTTTCTAAATTTAGGGTTTATATCACTTTGAAATGGATGAAGAATGGTGAAAATGGGCTAAAAGGGCATCATTTATACCCGTTTGAGGTGCTCGAGAGTCGCTATCATGACTAGACCCTCACAATCACGGCATCTGATGGATGCCAGGTGTGTTTCTATCATGACACATGGTATCATGATCATGGAACTTACTGGGTGTTGTCATATCATTATTCATGATCCATGGCCCGCGATCGCAGGTGCACAAGAATAACTGAGACTTGGAATTTTCCAAGTCTTCGCCAAGACCTCGAGATTCATCTGGAATCCTAAACACGCAAATGGACTATGCTACCATATCAAATTCTACGGTTCAAACTAAATGGCGCAGTCAAAATTTCCATCTGAAGTCTTTTCCACAAAAATGTACACCATATTTCATTTTCTTAACTTTCTGACCAATAGCTCAAAATAAGCTTTGGTGCCTCGGGAGCCAAAGCAAGAGTCCAACTATCAAAAAATTGATGTTCCGAAGCTGTTGGAACAGTCAAAACTGGTATACGAGGTTGTTTGATAGAATTTTTTGTCCGTTAGCCAATTTGAACCAGTGAAGACATCATAACACTGAATTAGTTCTAAAAAACAAATGAACTACCCAATAACCTACTGTCAGTCCTAATAAGTTATAAATGACCTGGGGCAACTATATGAAAGCTCTAATGGCAAAAATAAGCAAAAATATGGGAAATGTCTATATCATTACAATTTCTACTAAGAAAAGGAATTTCGTATGTGAAAGTCAAGGATTAGGATGTACCTAAAACCTCAAACAGGTGAGGATACTGGGTCTGCATATAGATCTCGAACTTTCAAGTATCGTCCTTTATTGGACGGTACCTTCAATGAATATTAACTATAGGAATCTTCCTAGTGCACAATCTTTTGACATTACTAGTCAAAATGAGCACAAGCTCCTCTACGCAGGTCAAGTGCTCATCCAACTGAATTGAATCCTATCTAAGCACATACAATGGATCAGGTTTGTATCGTCGCAACATAGAAATATGAAAAATTTGATAGACAACCACAAAATCTGGAGATAAGTCTAACATATATGCCACCTCACCAACTATATGAAAAATCATAAAGGGTCAAATATATCTAGGGCTGAGCTTTACCTTCCTCCCAAACCTCATCACACCCTTCATGGGTGATACACAGAGGAATACACGATCTCCAATTCCAAATCTTAAGTCCCTAAGCCTACGGTCTGCATAGGACTATTGTCTACTTTGAGTTGTTCTCAACCTGTCCTGAATCACCCTGACTTTATCAAACAACTATTTAAGAAAGTCAGTACCACAGGGTCTAACCTTGAAAGCCTCAAACCATCCAATCAGGGAACAACATTGCCTATCATATAAAGCTTTAAAAGGAACATCACAATACTTGAATAATAACTATTACTCTATGGAAATTCTACCAAGGCTAAGTGTTGCTCCCACTTACCTCCAAAATCTATGACATAGGCTCGGAGCATATCCCTGAGAACTTGAATCGTCCTTCGATTGGCCATTATTCTGTGGATGAAAGGTTGTAATAAAGTCTACCTGAGTACCTAACTCCTCCTAGAAAGCTCTCCAAAAGAGAAAAGTGATCACTAAACCCCATTTCAAAATGATAGATATAGGCACACCATGTAAATAGTCTATCTCACGTACATAGGTGTTGGCTAACCTTACGACACTGAAAGACATCTAAAAAGGTATAAAATATGTTGACTTGATCAACCAATCAACAATGAACGAAATACCATTGGAACCATGGGAAGTACAAGGAAAACCACTGATAAATTCCATGGTGATCTACTCCCATTTCCACTCAAAAATAGGCAATCTCTAAAATAATCCACCAGGTCGCTGATGCTCGACCTTCACCTATTGAAAAAAGGTGTAACTAGATACGTAGTCTGCCATACCTCTCTTCACGCGACTCCACCAATAATGTTGCCTCAAATCTCTATACATCTTGGTTGTACCCAGATGCGTGGAATACCTCAAACTGTGAGCCTTATGCAAAATCAACTAAATCGAGTCATCAATCCTCATAACTCAAATGTGGCTATTGAATCTCAAGACACCCTAAGAATCTATGGTAGCCTTCTTGGACTCACCACTCAACCCCTGATCATGGAGGATGCAAAGTCTATTATGCTAAAATTGATGATCCCAAAGCTGCTCAAATAGTAAGGACCTTACCTCAACACTAGATGAATCCTCATAGGGTCTGAAATATCAAGTCTAACCATCAAGTTGTCTAAGGACTGAATATACTATGCTAATAGCCTCTACAAAACTAAAATACAAGGCAAGCTACCCATACTCACAGCCTTCCTACTCAAGGCGTCAGTTACCATATTTATGTTGCTCGAATGATACAAAACAGAGGTATCACAATCCTTAAGAAACTCCATCCATCGATGCTAACTAGAATTAATCTCTCTTTGGGTCAGAAGATGCTAGAGACTGTGATTATAGGTGAAAATCTCATAATGCCTCCAAATCTTATGCGCAAAACTACCACCACTAACTCTAAGTCATGAGTAGGGCCGTTGCGCTCGTGCTCCTTAAGCTTCTTCAAACCATAGAAATAAAATGGCATATCTACATAACCATACAAACCAAACTAATACTAGAAGCATCATAATACTTAGTGAATCCCTTACCCTCAACAGGAATAGCCAAAATAGGAGTCGATGTAAGGAACTCTTTGAGATTTCCAAAGAATGACTCACAATTCTCAAACCATCAAAAAGGATCTTTCTTCTAAGTCAATATGGTTATCGATGCGGAAATAGTAGCAATATCCTCAATGAATCATCTACAATTACTAGCCAGACCATTAAAGATATGAAGCTTGTTCTGAGATATAGCTCTAGCCCAATCATGAATAGCATCAATCTTTGTCGGGTCTACCATAATACCATCCTTAGAAACCACATACCAAAGAAATGTTAACAACTAAAGCCAAAAATCATACTTAGAGAACTTAGTGAAAAACACATGGTACCTCAAAGTCTTTAGCAAAATCCTTAAACACTATGCATGCTCATCTCTACACCTATAATACACAAGGATGTAATCAATGAACACAATCATAAAAGAATCCAAATAAGTCCTAAACACTCAACTCATCAAATCCATAAATGCATCCAAGCCATTAGTCAACCCAAAAGACATCATTAGGAATTTGTAATGACCATAACGAGTCCTAAAGGTTGTCTTTTTTATATCCTCAGCCCGAATCTCAACTGCTGGTAAACAAACCTCAAGTCAATTTTAGAGAACACTATTGTACCTTAAAGCTAGTCAAACAAGTCATTAATGCGACGAATATGACAAAAGTTCTTCACCATCATATTATTAAGCTACCTATAATCAATACACATCCACATGAAACCATTTTTCTTCTTCAAAACAACATAGGAGTCCCCCATGGAGACACACTCGGTCCAATGAAACCCTTACTGAGAAGATCTTAAAGCTAAGAATTTAGCTTCTTAAGCTCGGTTGGAGCCGTACAGTAAGGTTCCATAAAAATAGGCCAGGTGTCAAGCTCAAGATTAATAACGAACTCAATCTCATGGGCAGGAGGTATACCAGGTAGATCCTAGGGAAAATATCATAAAACTCATGAACTACAGGAACATAGACATGCGATTGACTTTCCTTGTTAACATCATGAATATAAGCGAGATAAGACTTACAACCCCTCAAATTAAGTGTCCTAGCAAACATATAATAAATAATCCCCATCATCTCTCAGCTAAAAGATCTCTGCCACACGACTAGGGGGTATACCGAGCTTAGCTAAGGTAATGATCTTGGAGAAATAATCCATGACTACATGATAGTGGGATAACCAGTCCATTCCCAAAATTCAATCAAAATCCACCATATCCAAAATTATAAGATCAACATAAGTATTAACATCTCTAATAGTTATAACACATGATCTGAAAACCTGATCCACTACGAAAAAATCATCCACGGGAGTATATACACGTAACGACATACATAATAAATCTTAAGATAACTCTAATCGTGTGGCATAATAAGCAGACACATAAGAATAAATGGATCCCAGATTAAATAAACCAAAGGTCATCTGACAACAACTAAAATTGTACTTGTGACAACAACATTCTAAGACCTAGCCTCATGTCTAACAGGTACAACATACTGACCACGCCCACCTGACTGGGATCCTGACTGATCTTCTATCCTACCAACCTAAAAACCTTCTCAAACACCCTGAGGATCACCTCTATTACCATGTAAACTACCTCTCGCTGAAGTATGAACTACTCTAACATTCTAAGCTGAAGTAAAAATCTCCTTATGACTAGGGAACTCTTGTGAATAATAACCATGATCCCTATAACTATAGCATAACCCACGAGTTAAACCAGAACTAGAAGATCTGGCTAATCTAGAATAGCCACCATGACTAGAATGACTAGAATATGAGCCTCTCAAAGAATGAACACCACCCTAACTAGGGTGATCACTAACACAAGATTGACCTCAGTCTATAATCTAAAGTGTTGCCTGCACAGGTCTTCTAAGTTGACTTTGAGGCTTATACAGCGGAAGCAAAGGTTACCTACCTCGAGAATCACTATCTCTGAACCGGGAGCTACTATGACTCCCATTAAAACCACCCTATTACCGAGGTCTCTTATTATTGTCCCCTTGGGCCTGGTGATGCATCTCCTTTATCACCTGAGCATGATTGAGAACCTCAACTAAAGACCTACCTACAGCAACCATACTCAGAGTATATATGTGAAGAGGAAGTCTCATTCCATGAACAAAGCAATGAACCCTTTCGTACTCATTAGATAAAATAAAAGTAGCATGTGTAGCGAACTAGTAAAATTAAGCATCATACTCTATAATAATTATAGAGCCCTACACTAATCTCAAGAACTGATCTCTCAAATAATCCCTAAGGTTGTGAAGCAAGTATTTCTCTAAGAATATCTTAGAGAGCTTAGACCATGTCAAAGGAGGGGATCCAACTAGCCTGGAATCATGATAACCTCTCTACTAATGTTGAGCTGCCAAGTGTAACTAAAAGGTAGTGTAATATACACCACGGGTCTCAACTAAGAACAAATTATAGAGTCTATCCTCATAAGAAATTAGAAACTCATATGCATCCTCACCTGGTGCACCAGAAAACCTAGGTGAAGCCAATCTCAAGAATCTGCACAACATATTCTTCTCCTCAACAAAAATGGTGGGTTGGGAAACTACTAGCTGAGCAACTACCAACTGAGCAATTACTAACGTTGGAGGGACCTCAACTCTAGGAGTCGTAACTACAGGTTGCATCCTGCCTCAGTATCACTTTGATTTATAGATTATGCACCATCAGACGGTGCATCTCAAACCAACCCCAAAATATGAACCAAAGCATTCCTAAGTGTTGAAGATAAAATAAACCCAGGTAGATCATGGGTTGGTCTCTGGACCACCGCTGGCGGGGGAAGAAGAATCTCTAGCTCAAGAGTGCAAACATGGCCAAGTGAAGGCCCCCTTTTGTGGTCCCTAGTTAGGTACACATATCAAGGTTGTCCACAACCTCTAGGTCATCCATGAATAGCAACAGGATCTCTAATATTGGTCTTAGGACCCTGTTCTCATGTAGGGATAACACTTGTCCTAGCCATCTGTGAAAGATTAAAGCTAAAAGAATGCTTTATAAACCAACTTAGAAACTTAGCACAAAATAACTGAAAGAAGTGAAGGACTCCTAAGAATGTCCTATAGCCTCTCAAAGATACGAAATGGATGCCATCATTCCTATCTGTGGACTTTACTAGATACTTGCTCTTGTACCAATAATACCGATGAAACCTAAGCTCTGATACCAATTTATCACGACCTGATTTAAGATTTATGATGGTACCTACCAAATCCCTCTAGTAGGTAAGCCAAACCCTAGTTTAAAGCTAGATGTAATTGGCTAACTTTGTTGAAAATGACCAAAAGTGATAAAACAACAATTGCAATTTGTAAATAAGCAAGGCAATAAAAATAGAAAAAGACAATTGACAATATAGATAACCATCCCATGAACTGGTGGAGCCATTACAAGGGCTACTATAAGTACAACCCATGTTCTAAAATAGTCAATATAATCCTATCTTAAAACTAGATACTAGACATAGATAGATAGAAGGAAATGGGGAGACTCCAACTCCAAGAGCTCACTCTATCTTCAGAATCTAACACTGCATAATCCTCTAATCCATGACAGAAACAAGTACTCAAATCTATACCAAAAAGGTATAAAAGTGTAGTATAATACCAAAACCACGGGTACTTAGTAGGTATCATCGGCCGACTAATATAAATCATGATATAAATACTATAAAACGCAAGATAACATAACTAAGTTAAGAAAAGGGGAAAACTTGTACTTAACTCCAACATCATTGTACTTAATGGAATAAATAAACTAGAAAAATAGTATAAAGAATAAGAAATTATAAGTACAAGATTAGCCCCCATAAGACAATAAGCGTGGAATAGTAAAAAATCCAATGCAGGCCTCATTAGCCAGGAGGGTACAATCAAGTAAAACATAAACCAAACCACCATCATTTAGAAGTTTCCATGATACAACTAGAATCCATCCATGAATGCCATACTATAAAAATTTCCCATTTTAAAACTTGAACCAATATTCATATATCATACTCCCTTTACAGTCTCAAACAGGTACATATATCACCATAATCATAGTCAATATCTTAACTCAAATCGATGAATATATCATTAATATTATAATCGATAGCCATACTTAAATCAGTAATTATGTATTAGTATCATGGCCAATATCATAGTAAATTCCCATACTCAAACTTGTAATTGTATAATAAATATTATAATAATCTTTCAAACTCAAATTGGGTATATATGTCATCAATATCATTATCTATATCCTAATTAATAATATAATCAACAACATAATCAATAAACATCAATTCTCAATATCAATCCATCAAAGCGACAAAGTGCCAAATCTCCTCAATATTACCTTAGTAAGAATTTTAAAGAGATATAACAAGAGTATAAAAGTTTGCAACAATCAACACAAATTATAGCCAAAGGTGGGTCGAAGGGCCTACTCTAAATCCTAGAAATGCATTATAAGGAAAATTCCACCCCATACTATAATAAGGTATATAGATGCACTTTATATGTTAAATAAGCCAAAATCAACCCTAAGATAGAGATTTTTACCTAAAGCATGAGCAACCAAACCAATTATGCCTAAATTATGGTTTTTGGTTAGACTAAAAGGGTCCAACTAAAACCCATCCCAAATATAACATAACTAGATACCCATGCCCATGCAAGACACAAGCATTTTGGCAACAATAATATGCAAAATAGATCCATCTTTGGGTAAAATATTGCACAGGCATTTTGGCAACACTAATGTGCAAAAGAGATCCAACTATGGGAAGATTATTTCCTACTTATTTTAATTTTTAGTATAGGAGTAAAAGAAAAGAAATGTAGTACAATGAACTGATGTTACATAATATATACATTCAGTGTGGAACAAAATTGAGCTCGCTAGCCTGGTCTAACCAATACAAAAGTGATTATACAAGTGGATAAAAATCTAGCTAGATTGTTGCAACTACAGTTGGCGGCAGGTCTTTCGCTTGGACATTCATGGAAAAGTGCATGATGCACGTCTTAATTGAAAGTTTCAAATATATAAGTTGAGGAGACATACGTTGATTTTGAAATATTTATTGCACCATAAAATTACTGAAATATCCTTGGTAGTTATTTAATAAGGAACAAAAAGATATTTATAAAAAATTACTATCATGTATAATTCAATTACAAAGGTCTAAATAAAAATATTATTAAAATAATATATAAGGACAAAACTAATAAATATAAGAAAGAATAATATGCATGTGTAACTACTTTATTGCACCATAAAAATGAGGACAAAACTAATAAATATAAGGAAAAAGTAATATGCATGTGTAACCATTTTATTGCATCATAAAATTATCGAAATACCCTTGGGTATAAAAATCAAGTAATTTATAAGGAACACAAAGATATTTATATGAAATTACTATCATGAATAATTAAATTATGAAGGTCTAAATAAAAATATTATTAAAATAATACATGAGGACAAAATTAATAAATATAAATAAAAAATAATATAAATGTGTAACCATTTTATTGCACCATACAAATAAGGACAAAACTAATAAATATAAAGAAAAAGCAATATGCATGTGTAACCATTTTATTATACCATAAAATTATAGAAATACCCTTGGTAGTCATTTAATAAGGAAAAAAAAGATATTTGTACAAAATAGTTCCATGTATAATTCAATTACAAAAGTCTAAATAAAAATATTATTAAAATAATACATGAGGACAAAACTAAGAAGTCTAAGAAAAAAAAAATATGCATGTGCAACCATTTTATTGCACCATAAAAATGAGGATAAAACTAATAAATATAAGAAAAAAACCATATGCATGTGTAATCATTTTATTTACTACTATCTATAAGTGAAGGTTGGGGTGACTATAATTACTGAAATACCCTTGGCAGTCACCCCTACCTTAACTTATAAATAGTAGTAAAGTAAAGTAAAGTAATAGTAATAGTAAAGTAATAATAGTAGTAGTAGTAGTAATAATAATAATTATAATAATAATAATAATAATAATAATAATGATAATAATAAAAAGTAATAGTAATAGTAAATTAATAATAGTAATAATAATGAAAATAGTAGTAATAGTAATAGAAAAATGAATAATAATAATAATAATAATTAATAATAATAGTAAAGTAATAATAGTAATAATAATAATAATAGTAGTAGTAATAGTAATAGTAAACAAATGAATAATAATAATAAGTAATAGTAATAGTAAAGTAATAATAGTAATAATAATAATAGTATTAATAGTAATAGTAAAAAAATGAATAATAATAATAATAATAATAATAATAATAATATAATAATAATAATAGTAATAGTAATAGTAAGTATCCACAAAAAGAAAAATTAGTAGGACACCAAAAACCTTCAATTATATATAAGAATAATATCATAAACATACTATGACATAGCTTAATCTATGAAGAGGGAATAACCTAGTCTACTTGGAAGCCATAGAAAGCTCGACAAATTTTGCTAAATCATTGATTTTCCCTTTTCGAGAAACTTTCATAAGGTGCCAAGATATCAAAATAACAATCTACTCATCAACACAAGAATAATGATACTCATATTGCATTATTGTGATTTGTCTCCAAAATTACTCAAAAATTCCATATGGGTCCCACTTATAAAAATTACATTTTCGAAGCCAACCCAACTTTCTTTTATTCTCAAGGAGTATTTACCCAACTAATTGGTAAAATTCAAGTTGCATTGGTGCTAAAATCAAGTCACTAATTTTAAGGGATTTCGAACAAGAAAAGGGGAAATCAAACATGAACATGAAGAAATCTTACCATAATTTCAAAGGAAAATCGCGTAATGATCGTTATACAAGCTCGCTCCCCAAATCACCCACAAGCTCTAATCCTATGATTTATCAATATTTAGGGTTTAAATCTCTTTGAAATGGATGAAGAAGGGTGAAAATGGGTTTAAAGGGGATTATTTATACCCTTTCTAGGTGCTCGGGAGTCGCTATCACGACGTGACCCTTGAGATTGTGGCATCTGGTAGATTCCAGGTGTTTCTCTATCACTACACAAGGTATCATAAGCATGGAACTTACTATGTGATACTAAATCAATATTCACAATCCATGGCCCGCGATTATGGGTGCTCCAGAACAACTAAAACTTTGAATTTTCCAAGTCTCTGTCAAGCCCTCGAGATTCATTCAAAAAACTCGTATACACAAATGGACTATGTTAACATATCAAATTTGATGTTCTGGACTCAATGTCTTAGTCTAAATTTCTATCCGTGGTCATTTCCACAAAAAGTAGGTCTCATACCCATATTTCATTTCCTTAACTTTCTGACTAAAAGCTTGAAATGAGCCCGAGTGCATCGGGACTTGAACAAAGAGTCCACCTATACTAAAATTGACATAATGGAGCTATTGGAATGTTCAAAATTGACATACGAGGTTGTTTGACTAAAGTGTTTGCTCGGTAGCCAATTTGAACTAGCGATTACTTCAAAATAGCAAATTGATTTTAAAAATCAAATAAACTACCTAGTAATTTAACTGTCAATCCCAATAAATCATAAATGGCTTGGGGTAGATATATAAAATATCTAACATTGAAAATAACTGAAAATTTGGGAAATGAACTGGAGGTTTATTATAGAATGCCAAGGAGGATGCTTGCTTCAAAAAGTTCTTGACACGTTCAGAGAAGTTCACATTAATCTTCCACTTTTAGATGGTCCGCAGGCATGCCTAAGTATACCAATTACTTAAAGTACGTGGTGACTAACAAGGTTAAGTTGCAGAAGATTTAGACAGTAGCACTGACTAAGGAATGTAGCTCTATGATGATGAAGAAGATGCATAAAAATCTTAAGGACCAAGTGAGTTTCGCCCTCTCTATACAAATTAGTGATAGTGATGTGCTCAATGCTCTGAGAAATATGGGGGAAAGTACAAACTTGTTTCCCCTATCAGTGTTCAACACTCTTAGGTTAGGAAAGCCGAGACCATGCTCTGTGGTTCTTCAAATGTCAAACAAAACCCAATTCTATCCTAAAGGAATTATTGAGGATATGCTCATAGTGGTTGGTATATTTATTATTCTTACTGACTTTATTATTTTTTATTATGATGCAGATAATAGGGTACCAATTATTTTGGGACATCCATTCTTTGCAATGGGAGGAGCTTTGGTAGATGTGAGAGAAGACACTCTCAAAATGAGATTGAATGATGGAGTGATAGTCTTTAAAGTTTATAAACCACTCTATCCATCTTCCCACTAAAAATATTTATGTATGATCACCATGATGGAAGTGAATGAGTGTGGGGTAGTAGAGTACAAACCACCAAAGACTCCTTTAGACTATCTCATTAACTTGCCCAAGCCACCTCTTAAGCCTGAATTAATGATGATTGATAAGAATAAAAAGGCTATTATTTAGAAAGTGATGACCTTAATATTGCATAGTCAAGAGCCTAGAAAAGAGTGAGAAGATGGCCTCCAAGTAGGAGGAAGAGGATAAAGGAAAATGGTTGAGTTGTGATGTGGTTCATGCCATGACACTAAATCAGGCGCTGCTTGAAAGGTAATCCATGTTAAGGTAGGTATTTTATTTTTCATACTTTTATTTTATGCTTCACACAGTTTTTGTTTTTGTTGAGTCACTGGTTGAAGGAAAGTATGAGTACCAGAGACTTGAGAAAATGAGCATGGCAAAGAATGGGGGTGGGTCCCCGGGACCTGTTGATGTTTAAAGATGCTACTATATAGGCCTAGAGGCCTCAGTGATTATTTCAATCCTTACATGTGAGTTTACTATGGGGACAAAGTAAGTTTTTGAGTATGGGGTGGGGAAATTCCCATAGTTTCAGGTGAAGTAATGTTATAGAATCTTAATTTTTAGTTGTTTTGTTAGTTTATTTTGGGTTAAATTTTAGAAATTTTAAAATTTACAAAAAGATTTTCTTTTTACTTTAGTCTAGTTTTTAGTTTATGCCGATGTCTATCAAGTAGGTGCACACTTCACCCATCTCGTGGTTATTTTTTGTGTTCTTTTCCATGGGGGATCCCTTTGAACCCAGTATCCCTTTTATTTTTTAAGAGTAAATTTTAAATTTTTTGCGTTAGTTAAGTGAGATATTCTTAGTAGTGCTATGTGTGATTGCATGATACAAGTGGTTTTGCATGTAAAAGTATGTTGTTTGTGTTGAATGACTACTTTTGAGACACCTCGATTCTTGTTTATGACTCTTGAATGTTGATGGATTAATGTTGAATTTGTGTGATTGCTTAGTTGAGATTCTATAATGATCTACTTGATTTGAGCATGTGTCATGTGTGAAGTGAGTTTTTTTTTGTGTTCATTGTTGTATTTGATGTCTAGAACTTTCCTTATGTGTAAGCAAAGTGAAATAAAGAGTGTTGGTTTAGGAGATGATATATGAATTTCTTTGATAGCCATGTTTCATACCTAGTTTACTTACCCTTGTGCATAATCTTAGTTAGCCCCGCTGAGCCTTTAGCCTATATTCTTTGGTAGCCTCATATGGAGCCTGTTCCACTTCTTTGTTTGACCTTAAATTAATCCAAATATCCTAATCACTTTGGTGAAAAATTATTAAGCTAAAGAAGTAAGAAAAATAAGGAAAGAGGTGAAATTGAAGCCCCCAAAATATTAGCTATAGGTGTTGAAAAAGTTGATGTGCAGTAGTTGGGAGTTTGTAATGAAAAAAATAGAAATTATGCTAGAATTTGATCATTATTTGATGAAGAATACTCCCTCCATAATAATAGTGACTAGATTAATGAGATGGGGCAAAACAAAAGAGAATGGAAAGGTAGAGGTGGTCAAAATTGTGGTTGTTTAGAGGTTGATTTTAATGGAAGTGTGATCTTTAAAGTGATTAGGGAAAATATTCAGTATTCCCAGCCAAAATAGTTCCTACTTGTCCCTTAGCCTACATTACAACCCTTAAAGACCTATTTGATCCTAAGTTTGAACATTCTGATATTAGTGGAGTATTACACTAAGGGCAAGCCTATGGGTCATCTTATGTGACATGTGAATTCTTTGTGATAGCGAGCGTAATTTAATCCTTGTACCCATTCTTGTTATAATTGAATCTATATGGGTGAATAAAGGTAAATATCTTATCGTAAGGTCACATATTTGATGTTAGCTAGGTGATTTATATGATCTTTTGATTGAGTAATATGCATGAGTTTGCCAGCTTAGTGAGTCCGTTCTTGAGGTTTGGATGTTTTGAAGTAGTATTCTTGAGCTCTCAATTTTATATAACTAATGTGCCATAGTTTCATGGAACTTTAGATGCTTCAAACTGGAAAATATGCAAGTACATAGGTTTATTTTGGTAGATATGATGTGTTTTTGTGTCTATTTTTCATGGAACTTGGTTTGGGAGCTTAACTTGGTTTTTGTGTCTACTTATGTGGTGTAGGTTGCACCTACATGGCATAGGTAGATTGGTAGGTTTTAGATATTTAAACTTCAGAGAATCAAAAGTTGATGTGATGATTCTATTATTTATGAAGCGTCACCTATGGACCATAGGTACTACCTATGACACCGTGGGTATCAGTACAAGTACAAGAAAATTGAAATTCAAAGAAGTTGCAAGGTTGAGGGTTTCCTAGTACCTATGATGAGGAAACCTATGGGACGTAGGTACTACCTATGCCCTATAGGTACCTGTACATGAGAAAAAGATGCAAATTGGTGAAGACTGGGACCTACAATTGCCACTTGCGTGGCGTAGGTGCCACTGACAACCCGTAAGTGGCCATTGACTTATTTTTCTTGTACATTTTGGTTTAGATTTTTAGGGGTTTTATGTATGATAAATACTCTTTTGGTGTTTTTACTATATTTAAATACTCATACGATTCACAAACATATATTTAATTCTAAGATTGACTCTAGATCTTTGAATCTCCTTGGTTCTTTGAATCACTTTGTTCTTGGTTTGTGGTTTATTAATTGATTTGAGACTTTGGGTTTTATTTTTCAATTATTGTGAGATTGTTCATAGGTTTATTTATTGAATTCTATAGATTGTTTAGGAACTATGAGTGGTGCCGAATCACCGATATTCACCCATATTTGGACTTGTTTCAAGAGCTAAAACGTGTTATTCATATTACATTTGATCGCTAATGTCTTGCATATCTAACCAACGTGATTAGTGATCCAGGGTAAATTTCTGACGGATTTGGACTAAATTAGGGGCATGATATGAATCAAGTGATGATTGATGTTGTGGAATTGGTTATCTTGATGGGGAAAGGCATTTTTAGTGGGTCAAAATAAGCATTCAGAGAAGAGCTAGAGCAAGTGTAGCAGAAAAGAACTGTGCCTTAGCCAAATTTTAGAAGTGGAATTCCAGTGTGTCGATGCGATAGCAATGCGACGCGTTGGTTTCATCGACGTGATAAGCAATGCGATGCTTTGGTTATTCCTGTGTAGTCTAATTTTTTCCCGGTATAAAAGGAACACGTGAACACAATTTCAGACACTCTTGGAAAAGCATAGCAGTGGCGGAAAACACAAAAATCTCTCTCTTAGGGTTCTTAGAATTTCTTTTGAACTCTTTCACTCCAAGATTAATTTTCGGTATGATTAATTACTTATTTTTTATGTTAAATTCAAACATGAGTGGCTAAACACCCTTGTTCTAGTGTTTAGGTCAAGAACATGATCACTTTTTGATCTTTTTATCGTAATTTCTTGTTGGATTATCGTATGGGTTATTCTTAATTTCTTGAGCTTACTATTTTGATGAGTGGCCACCATTAGAATAAATCTATATTTCTATGTGAATCCGAGAGGAGAATCATGGGATAGAATAAAGAAATTAAGGAGCAAGGTTCTTACCTTTTTATAAAATATGGGGTTTTAATTAGCATCTAGGATAGAGATATACCTAGGAGCCTTGTTTGGTTCAACTAAAAGAAGATAGTTGTATCCATCTAGATGAATTGTTGCATCTCTGTTGGTAGCTGTAGTTGCAATACTCATATAGATAGAAAAACATCCCAAATCAGAAATAAAGATGAAATTGTCTAACCAACATAAACATACGAAAAAAGAGAAAAAGGAATAAGGATTCTACTACCCCACACTTAAAAGGAAGCACTATCCCAGTGCTTGCAAAATAAGCATAGTATGAAGTGGGGAGGGACTCCCTGATCACATGTTAGCCACATCAGCATCAGACTCCCCATCTCCCAAGTCTACATCATCACCTGCATCCTCATCCTCTGACTCATCATCTAAATAATATAGCTTCCGTTTCTCGTCTGTGGTAACATCATCATCAATCGGCTCTACAAAATTAGGGCCTATCCTTAGCATGGTCTGGGCAAGATACCTGATTATCCATCTCTACAACTCGAATATCCTGCTGGGTAGTAGGACATCCACTAATCTGCATCTGCAATATCTGAAGCCCATACATCCGGGCAGTGATCTCATTATTCTGATCCTGGCACTTAACATAGTCAATGTACCACCATAAGGTGCACTCCCCTTAGTATAGGACAAATCCAGCGGTCTAGTGTTTACCGCTGGTTTATAATCAATGTCCTCCTCCTCATCACCATGCTCCCACAGAAAATGTGTCAATAGTCCACCAAAACCATATTGGCAAGTTCCCTGGAACCTTGATTTCCTCATACCTGAGAAGATGAACGCACCCACATTCACATTACCATCATAACGCATAGGGGCATAAATGAGACATACCCTATCATGTGTCACTTCATTCAAATGCATCTCATGGACAAGGCAATCAAATATAATCTTGGCCCATAAGTGGGCCTCCCTATTTATATAAGCAAAGGAGAGGGACACATGAGTGCTATTTTCCTTATGACGTTACCATCGGGAAGTCGAACGGGTGCCACATAATAAATGTAGAATATGTGCATAGGGTGGCTTAACATTCATCCACTTCAGTGGTTCAACATTAACCTCGGCCATTCCTAGGAGAACATTCAAAGTGTTAGAGGTAAAAGTGACAACCTTACTCCTTATCTCAACTTCTGAGTCCCTTTGGTGTAGGTCCTAGTTTACATAAAATTCATGTACAAGGATCAGATTACATTCAGTGGGATGCTCGAGCAAGAAGTGCATATGTAGTGCCTCTATTTTGAGCACCATACTCGGGAACTCTTTCAGCAAGCTTAGTCGATCAATGAACTGGTCCGCCAAATATTTTGACTCCTTGTGTAATAAATAATATTTCTTTCCTGCTTCCACAACCCCTTTCTTTCCATACCTTCTAAATTTCCCACGTGGGATAGGTGGGGGTTGGGGCACACGATCAGCTAGCCTACTCCTTTTGCATCTTGGATCGGAGGATCACCCACAGCCTTACCCTTTGTTGGTTGACTAGACATTTCACCTGGTAATCACAGCAGTCAACAAACCATCAAACATGGCACCTTGGTTGAACTAACCAACACTAAGTATGAAATCCACCCCACACTTAGTTTCTAGCACTGGTGCACAAGTAGGGGAACTAGGGTACTTAGACCTTCCCTATTCAATATAATTCGCATAAATATTATTTTTCCAACAATGGATCAAGGATCATTTCAAATAATTATTACACAACAGGGAAGAGACAATCCACATTTCTTTACCTAAACAATGCTATGTGCACCATATTTCATTATGTCAATCAAATCAAACTTCTATTCATTCATGCATCTACTCAAGCTAACATCTCAACACAAATTTATTCACAATGACTAGCATGAAATTAATTCATTGGATGACATATCACAATTCATAGCAACTCCTAAGTGCATATTTTAACACGCCACCCCACACTAAACAAACCCCCAAAGTACTTTGACTACCCTTGTTCATTATTAATGCACATATGCACAATTTCACCCATATCACAACAATTTGAACTTAACCTTCTTTTAATTTTTCACATCCATGGGAATCCTCATTTCATCAAACAACTCAAATAATACCCTGACACGTAAACAAAACCACTCTAATCATAATTTCGCATGAACTAAATTCAAGGGCACACATATCACCACAATTGTACAATAACTAAGAAAATTGAGAGTGGTTGGGGTACCCCACACTTAACTAGTATCATGGTTGTGCAACTAAATCACCTCGAGGTACTCAGACTTCCCTTATTATCAAGATACACCATATACAAATTTAGGCTCCATACCCGCTCATAGTTTCTAACATAAAATTAGTCCATATATGCAAAACACCACAACAAATCATGGGATAGCAGGTTTGTCCATCAATGCAAAAATACTAGCCCAACATATTCTCATAACTCATGTAATGAAAAATCATACATCATGGCACAAATCAATTACTAATCGTCAAGTATAACTAAATTTGGTCGATTCTTGCACTTTATCTAGCAAAAGAATTAGAGTGGAGCACTTACCTTGCAATTATTTGAAGAAGATAAAGATAAATTTCGTCTTTGCTCAAGAAATAAGAGTAAAGTTTTGAAGATAATATTTGAGGAAAGAGGATTTACGGAGGCAGTTAGGGTTTCTAATTAAAGGGGAATGTGGGAGCCTAAAGGGGTATTTATAGATATCACATGGCTGAGACACCATTGTGTCACATTGGTAAACGTGTTAGGTACCGATGCGATGCATCACTATCACATCGGTCTTTTTAATTTGATGTTTAAAATTTTTTCTAAGTGTCATTTTTGGAAAAGCGACGCAACGCGTCAGTAATCGCGTTGATTGGCAATACGACAGGAAGATATCACATCGAGTTACTGGGATTTTTTCCCCAAAATTTTTTACTAAGTGTTGGGCATGGTCAAAGTGATGCGACGCATTGGGTAACTCGTTGGGCTACTAGAAATTTCCCTCAAAAATTTTACCAAGGTAAAATTTTCATTATTTGGGGGAATATTTCATTCCCCCTTACCTTTTTCACCTTGTAGCAATTATGTCACTTTTTCCAGGGCTCTCAGTTGAAATTGTCAACCACCAATTTTCTCATTCCTGTATGTTAACAAAAAGAACAAACTTAATAAGAAAAAGTGGGTTGCCTCCCACTCGACACCTTATTTTTGGTCGTGGCCCGACTCATCTTTTTGTATTTTTACTTTTATTTTTTTCCTTTCTTTTCTAACAACTAAAAATTAAAAAACACTATTACATTACATTCATGGATTGCCTCCCATGTAGTGCCTCAGTTTACGTCGTGGCACAACTCAGTTTAATCTCACTCATCCACAAAAATGATGGACACATTGTGCTTATCTTCATGGTTCGTACAATAATGCTTCACACGTTGTCCATTCAACAAGAACTTCTCAGTATTTTCCATGTTCCATAACTATAATGCACCATAAGATGTCATATGCACTACCTTAAAAGGGACATACCACTTAGATCGCAACTTACCCGGAAACACTTTCAACCTCAAATTAAAGAGCAAAACAAGTTGTCCCAATTCAGAAACTCTATAAAGGATATGCTTGTCATGACATTTTTTTCTTCTCTTTACACAGTTTGTCATTCTTGTAAGCGTGGAGACAAAACTCATCAAGTTTGAAAAGCTACAACAATCTCTTCTCTCCCGCGGCCTTCATATCAAGATTCAGCTTTTTCACAGCCCAATAAACTTGATGTTCTAGCTCTACAGGCAAATGACAGGGTTTCCCATAAACCAAGTGATATGGAGAGGTACCTATGGGCATCTTATAAGTTGTCTTATAAGCCCATTGTGTATCATCTAGCTTTTTAGCCCAATCCTTCCATTAACGATTGACAGTCTTCTGAAGCATCTGCTTTATCTCCCAATTGGATACCTCTATTTGACCACTTATTTATGGATGGTATGCAGTGGACACCTTGTACCTAACACCATATTTAGCTAGAAGATTTTTAAAATAAGTGTTAATAAAATATGTACCTCCATCACTGATTATAGCTCTGGGAGTGCCAAACTGGGAGACTATATGCTTCTTCACAAATTTTAATAAAACTCTTGCATCATTAGTGGGACAAGCTGCAGCTTTCACCCACTTGGATATATAATCGACTACAACCATAATATACAAGTTGCCATTGGATGGTGGGAATGGTCCTGTAAAATCTATCCCCCAAACATAAAGTACCTCAACTTTAAGAAGGTTTTTTAGGGGAATCTCATGACGCCTTGAAATTGTACCTAACCTCTGGCACTAATCACAACCCTTCACGAAAGCCACTGAATCTTGGAAAAATGTTTGCCAAAAGAAATTGGATTGCAATACTTTTCTAGCTGTTCTTTAACCCCCATGATGGCCACCATAAGGAGATGAATGGTACTTCTATAGTACTTGTGTAAATTTAGATTTTGGAACACATCTGCGTACAATTCCATCAGGACCCTGCTTGAAAAGATACGACTCATCCATATGTAAGCATGAGAATCATGTCACAATTTCTTTCTCTATTGAATTGTGACTTCTGGAGGGTACACCCCACACACTAATAAGTTCATGATGTCTGCATACCACGGAACTTCACTTACCTTTATTGACAATAATTTTTCATTTGGAAAATCTTCCCGAATAAAAGGAGTGTCATTAATAATGTGGTCAAGATTCTCTAGCCTTGACAAATGGTCTGCAACCTAATTCTCTACTCTTTTTCGATCACACACTTACAAGTCAAATTCTTGAAGAAATAAATCCACCTGATCAACTTTGGTTTTGCATCTTTTTTTTGAACAATTATTTAATAGAAGCATGGTCTGTGTGAACAATAACCTTGGTACCTACCAAGTATGATCTAAATTTGTCGAATGCATAAACTAGTGCTAGCATCTCCTTTTTTGTGACTGTGTAATTTATCTAGGCATCATTCAAGACTTTACTTTCATAATAAATAGAAAAAATACCTTGTCTTTTGTTTGCCCCAAAACTGCTCCCACAACCACATCGCTTGCATCACACATTAGATAAAATGGTAGCTCTCAGTCTAGAGAAATCAAGATGGGTGCTTCTGTCAGTTCTTCTTTAGATTCTCAAAATCTTCTGACATTTAGCCCTAAAATCAAACTTGGCTTCTTTTTCTAATAATTTACACATAGGCTTGCAATCTTAGAAAAATCCTGAATAAACTGGTTGTAGAATCCCACATGACCTAAGAAACTTTGCACTCCCTTCACTGTTACCAGATGTGGCATCTTTTCAATCACTTTGATTTTTTCTTTATCAACTTCAAGTCCTCTACATAAAACCTTATGGCCAAGTACTATTCATTCTTTAACCAAAAAATAGCATTTTTCCTAATTTAGCACCAGATTTGTCTCTTCACAATAAGCTAGGACTCGATCTAGCTTTTGCAAGCATACATCAAAAGAATTATCGTAAATACAAAAGTCATCCATGAATACCTTGATAAATTATTCAACCATGTTGTAGAAAATTGCCATTATGCATCTTTAAAATATTGTAGGTGCATTGCAGAGGTCAAAAGGCATGTGTCTGAACGCATATGTACCATATGGGAAAGTAAAGGTAGTCTATTCTTGATCCTCTGGTGCAATGGTGATCTGATTATATCCCGAGTAACCATTAATAAAAATCGTAGTACTCCTGCCCTGTCAGCCTATCCAATATTTGATCAATAAATGGGATAGGATAGTGATTTTTTTCTTTTGGCTTCATTTAGCATTCAGTAGTCAATACAAATCATCCATCCAGTCACCATACAAGTGGGAATCAGCTCATTAGCTTCATTGGTAACCACAGTCATCCCACCTTTCTTTGGGACACAGTGTACTGGGATTACCTACTTGTTGTCAGAAATTGGGTAAACAATCCCACTATCAAGCCACTTGATGACTTCTTTGTGTATCACTTCCTTCATCACCAGATTCAATCTTTGTTGTTGCTTCACCCTTGGTTTTTAACCTTCTTCTATTTATATGTTATGCATTCAAAAAACTAGATTTATCCTGATAATATCAGACATCTGCCACCCAATAGCTTCCCTTACCTATATATCAGATAAACCTGCAGACAAAATAATAGGCAAGGTATCATTGTCACCAAGGTAAACATATATCAAGTGAGGAGGAAGAACCTTAAGCTCCAATTTTGGAGCTTCATCAATTGAAGCTTTAGGCGATGTGCATATTCAATGGCTCAAAAGCCAAATTTCTAGTTTTCAATAACTACCAAATTCATAACTTAAACCAATGCAAACACCTCCACATCTCCATAAATATCCTGACACACCAAAGCTCACTTTATTGGATCATCAGAGAACAACAACCTAAGATCCGCATCATGGTCTATAACAGATATAGTAGATAACTCCTCATATATAGTAGGAAATTTCAGCACCTTGTATACATCAAAAACCTCTACTTTATTATGTGCACTCATCGACACATTCCTTTCCATCACATCAATAAGTGACTACCCTGTTACTAGGAATGGTCGCCCCAAAAATAAATGGAACAATCAGATCAAATTCAAAATCAAGAATCACAAAGTCTACTGGAAAGATTAATGATCCCACTTGAACTAAGACATCTTCAATAATTCCATCTGGCCTAACAAGGGACCTGTCAGCCAACTGCAAAACAATGGTCGTGGGTTTGGGACTCCCAAGACCCATCTTTCTGAACCAGGATGTAGGTATGAGATTGATTCTTGCTCTCAAGTCACATAATCCATGGAAATTGATGGCCTTCCCAATAGTGATATGCAAAGTAAAACTACCTGGATCCTTCAGCTTTGTGGGCAATTTGTTTTGTATCTTTGATGTTTACTCCTTAGTAAGTACAATTGTAGCATACTCTATCAACCGGTTTATGTTTGCCACTATGTCTTTCAGGTATTTTGGATATTTTGGAACACTTTGTATAATATCAACTAGAGGAAGATTTACATGAACCTGTGTTAAAAGATCCAAAAATTTCATGTAACTATCCTCCTCTTGGTGCTTTCTTTGCCTTTAAGGAAAGGGTAAAGGTATAGTGTTTGTCTCCACTAAAATTTCATCACCTGTAGCTTTTTCTTTACCCCTTTCTCCTTATTGTCTTTAGGATCATCATTAGTGGTAATGGGACTAACCTTTTCAAGTATCGTCTCCTTTAACTGCAACCCACTCCTTGTTGTAACTACATTTAACTGCTTTGGATTTGCCTTTATATCGCTAGGTAAGCCTCCATGAGGTCTTGAGTTTTGTGCTCCCGTAATCTGACCTAATTACAACTCTAAATTCCTAGTAATCAACTGTTGACTTCTCTAATCTACTACAAACTGTACTTGATTAGCTAGAAGCTTCTTCATTATATCCTCTATATTACTTGTTTGAGTAGTAGCTTGATTATTCTAAACTTGTTGTTGATTCCGTTGCACTGTCCACTATACTGATAATCATTTTGTGCCTGATTTCCACCCAATGGGGAATTAGGATTATTCCTCTAGTTGGGATTATATGTATTACCGAAGTTATGTTGTCCTGGATAATTTGCATTCCCTACATAATTAACAGAATCTGAATTAACCGCACAAGCATCTGTTGCATGCTCACTACTTCCACAAACCTCACACCAAGATTTTACCTGTTGGACTGCATTAGCTGTAGTTGTTGCTTGAGAAACCCCCAACTTCATATTGTTCAACTGAGTAAGCATCAAATTTTGCATTTTTGCAAGCTGAGCTGATAGAGCAGTGAACTGATCTACCTCTAACACACCTAAAACCTTCTTATGAGCATTTCTCGAGTCAGAATGCCATTCAGGGTTCCCTTGTGAAATTCGATTCTGCAGTGTGTACAATTCATCATAAGTCTTCTTAAGAGTTTGCTCACCTGCTACTGAATCCAAGAGAATCTTGGTATTTGGCTCTATCCCCTCAATGAAAGTATGAACAAGAATATCATTAGATTGATGATGGCAAGGGCAATTTTAGAGCATACTTTTAAATCTCCCTCAAGCTTGGTAGATATTCTCTCTTTATTTCTTTGTGAAACTTACAATCTCACTTCTCAATTGTGCAGTCTTCCCTGATGTAAACAATCAAATATGGAACTTTCAAGATATATCTTCCCAAGAAGTAATTGAGAGTGGTGGTTCAACATGTAACTGCCTCTTCACTTCCCCAATTAAAGAAAAGGAAAAGAGAGTCAGTCGAACATAATTAGTATTCACCCCTGCAGGAATGTAAGTATCACTTATTTCTAAGAAGGTCTGTATGTGTTGTTGCGGGTCTTTATGTGAAAATTCGGCAATTGCCCAGCCGAATTTAGTCCCCATATTCTGCTTTAATTCAAATTGACCATCTGGCTCGGGCTTGCGAATACGGTTAGTTGCATGGTTTATTAGTAGGATTGACACCTCACAAACATGTCTAGCAGTTGATTGAGCAGGAACAGCTGGGATGAAAAGAGTTGGGACATGTCCAGCTTTTGGATCAGTAGGATCATTTCTTTGTTTAGCCATTTGAACCTATTGAATTAGATAACAAGCTCTTTGCCACTATTAAAATACCAGTTCTGGTTCCCAAAAAGGCTCTACTAACTCTCTATCTCTCGCTATTCCTGTATTCAGCTAAACCTGCATAAAACGGCCGCTAAGATCAAGTTGTAACACTTAAACTTTCTTTCAAAAACCAAAAATTTAGCAAATTACTAATTATACTAATCCTCGATAACGGCGCCAAAAACTTATTTCGTTCAAATGCACATGCAAGTGTACATGATCGTACAAGTCATATAGTGACTTAGATAGTCAGATATCATTCCCACGAGGACTAAGCAACTAGAAAATTAACCAACTTTTGTTTTAGACAAAGAGGTATTTAATGTTGTAAAGTATTAAGATGATTTTGAAATTGTGAACAAAAAAGTAAATAAATAAAAAATAGCAATTTGTGACAATAGCAAAGCAAGCAACCGTTTTAAACCATAATTATGAGAATTCCAGGGTTGATGCACATCTAACTATCGTACAATTCTCTCTTCTTTTCGCATTCTAGTTCGTTATCAGGTTATTGATTCACAAGGTTTATAGTACGATCTTGGTCTCTCGGCCTCAAATCTTATATAATATATGAATATTGGAACTACAACTACTAACAGAGATTTAACAATTCATCTAGATACATACAACTATCTTCTTACAATTGAACCAAGCAAGGCTCCTAGGTATATCCCTATCCTAGATGCTAATTCAAACCCCTTATTTTATAAAAGAGTAAGAACCTTGCTCCTTAGTTTCTTCTTTCTATCCCATGATTATTCTCTAGAATTCACATAGAAATATAGATTATTCTAATGGTGGCCACTCATCATAATATTAATCTCAATAAAATAAGAATAACCCATACAAAAATCCAACAAGAAATTACAAAAAAGAATATACAAGAGTAATCATGTTATTAACCTCAACCCCAGACCAAGGGAGTTTAGTCACTCATGTTTGAATTCAACATCAAAAATAAGTAATTAATCATACCCAAAATTAATTTTGGAGTGAAAAAGTTCAAAAGAAATTCTAAGAACCCTAAGAGAGAGATTTTTGTATTCTTCCGCCGCTGCTATGCTTTTCCAAAAGTGTCTGAAATTGTGTTCATGTATTCCTTTTATACTGGGACAAAATTAGACTGCACGGGAATAATTGATTTTCCGCATTGCTTATCATATCGATGACGCAAACGCATCATGTTGCTATCACATCAACACACTGAAATTCCACTTCTGAAATTTGGCTAAGGCACAGTCCTTTTATTCTACTCTTGATCCAGCTCTTCTCTGGATGCTTTTCTTGACTCACTAAAAATGCCTTTCCTAATCAAGATAACCAATTCCACAACATTAATCATCACTTCCTTCATATCATGTCCCCAATTTAGTCCAAATTCGTTAGAAATTCACCCTGTATCACTAATCACGTTAGTTAGATACGGAACATAATTACGGCTCAAATGTGATATGAATAGAACCTTTTAGCTCTTGAAACAAGTCCAAATATAGGTGAATATTGGTAATTGGGCATATAAATATACCCAAATCAAGCGGCTAATTCTCTTAGCTAGGGTTATGGGAACCCTGACAAAATAACAAAGTCAGGGAAGTGTGAAGTTCATATAAATTATTATTTACACTTGCATTGTGATCTTCATCAATTTAATTACTTTCATAGCGGTGTCCAATAAGGAGAACCTTCTTGTATTTGAGATAGTATTCACAAGAGAGATTGAGATTGGGAAAAAAGACTGATAGTTAATCGACGAGCAAAACTTGACCGAGGTAGAAGAGATAAAGCTCTAGTACCCCCAACTTTTCAATTCTTTCCAGCATATGAAGATCCAGATTAAGAATTTAGGCATGTGGAGCATATTGAGACAAGATCTATAATTCCTCCTTCATTACCCAGGGGGTGAAGTTCGACATTACTAGTGGTATGATCCAGTTGTTGAATATGAAAGGTGATTTTGCTGTCTTGCGGATTGATAATTCTAACATACACCTCATTAATTATTTTGGAATTTTCACTTCATACACTATACCTAGGGTGGATCAGGAAGCTCTGAGACTCGGGTTATTCCCATTTGATGTAACTGGTGAAGCGACATTATGGTTAGAGGAACTATCCCGTGGGTCCATTACTATTTGGAACGAGTTAAGAAATTACTTTTTATATGATTTTTCCCTCTGTCCCGAATGCTACAGTTGAAGTATGAGATCTATAATTTTAGGCAATCCAGTTATTAATTGATATATGAGTCATGGTTTTGGTTTAAGAAGAAGTTGATGATGGTGCCTAATCATAGAATTTCAGGGTGAAATTTGTTAGAGATTTTCTACCATGATCTGAGTACCAGTTCCATAGCTATGGTGAATACTATTATTGGTGGATCATTTATGAACCTGAATAGGTAGGTATCATCAAAAATCTTAGACCGGATCACTCTTACCAATCGAGGGTAGCATACTTAGAAGGAAGAGATAGGTGCCTACACTTATGATATTTGTGCTTCCAATGAGCCTTGAGTGGTAGATGATTCAGTGTCTCAAGAGGCCACACAGCTACAGACAGAGAATGGGTTACTAATGAAACAATTTGCAACAATGATTTTTAAGAAGGTGAATGTCGCGGGCATATAAGAAAAGCTTAAAGGTCATATGATTTTGAGATGGATGATGAGGAAAAATACCTAGATAGAGAATTAGCGGGTTTCCAAGACAAGGTCTAATCATCTTCTTAAGACAATTAGATCACGAGGAAAGGGAATCAAGGTCAGAACTATTATGGTGATAGATATAGGGATCGAAGTAGAGAGAGATAGTGACTGGAGATATAAGGATTATTATAAGGAAAAAAGTAATGACCCTTAAGGTAACTTTCTATATTTTTGTAAAAAAAATTCCATTAGATCTTTTCTATAGATGCCCAAAGTCATTTATGACTTGCTGGAACTAACAGTGCGATTACTTGGCAGTTCATCTGTTTTTAAAGCCAATTCCCTATTTTAAAGTCTTCGTTGGTTCCAAATGGCCACCAAAAGAAAACTTTAGTAAAACAATCTCGTATGGAAATTATGAATTGTCTAACAACTCTATAATAACAATTTTATTCTAGGTAGACCTTTGGTTTGGGTCCCGAGGCACCCGAGCTCATTCAACCTATTGGTAGAAAAGTTAAGAAAATGAATTATGGGTGTGGGATCCATATTTGGTTGAAACAAACTCGGATGGAAATTCTGAGTGTGCCAACATATCTGAAATGTCAAATTTTATGTAGTTACATAGTTCATTTGCATTTATGAGATTCTGAATGAATCTCGAGCACCCGATCGAGCCCGTGCCCATTGTGGACTTGGAAAATCTATTGCACCAGGTTTCTGCTACACTATGATAGCGACACTTTGGACCGTGATTGCAACTCTCTTTGTAGAGGATATACCACAATCGTGAAGAGGTGTCACAATTATGATTCATGTGGCAGAAAAAAGATGGTGCGATCTCGATAGCGACCCCCAAGTACCTGGACTTGGTATAAAATGATCCCTTTTCTATGATTTTGGGCCATTTTTCATCACTCCCTTGAGAGATAAGAATCCTAAATAGTGTTAGAGCTTAAAATTGAAGTTTGTTGGTGATTAGGACTCTAGATAAATATTTATTTTCGTGATTATCTTCTGATTTGAGGTAAGAATTTACCCTTTTCTTTGTAAAATTTCTTAATTTATTTCTTAAAAACCCAAGATGTTTAGGGCTCCACTTTAGACCAAATTTAGCTTAGTTTTCACTCATATATAAGGGTAATTATTCCTTTAGCTTGATATTATGTTGGGTTGACTTTGGAAATGCAATTTTCGTAAGTGGGACCCGCGTGAGGTTTTGGTATGATTTTTGGACCCAAAGCACAATGGTGAAATGGGTATCATTATTCTCGTATTGATGAGTAGAGTGTGTTTTTGGATAGCTTGGAATCTTAAGGAGGCTTCTTAGAAGTAAAAAGTAGTGGTTTAGCAATTTGTTAAGCTCTCTTTGGTGTTGAGGTAGGCTAGGTTTTTCCCTTGTTAGATTGAGCTATTTCATAGTATTCTTATGATATTGTGTTAGATTTGGGATAGGTTTTAGGTGTTGGATTGATGAAATGCAAGACTTGAGTTAGTTGGATCGTGTAGGCTAAATTAAATCATAGAGTTGAATTACTAAGCTTGATTCCTTATGCCTTCGGTGAATTGAAATTTATTAGTCATGTTTATCATGAGAATGCCTTATGTTGATCAAAATTAATTAAAATGCTCTAGTTAATCATGCTTAGAGTAAGTTTGGCCTTAGTTTCTTACACTAGTGAAGGTTGTCTTAATTTACATTAGACTTCGCTAAAGTGCTTGAGAAGAATCTCTACCATACGGCTGATGATGACTTGTTATACATCTAAAAACGTATTTTGATACCTTAAGCCTAATTAGGGTAGATTTTGCGTAAAATAGAACTTGAAGATTAGAAGTGTACTCTCAACCCACTTTAGGCTATAACACATGTTAGCTAAGGTAAAACCATTTATGCTTATTAGACCTTTGGAAATGTGTATTGAGGTAAAATTGGGAAATCTTGATGCATGTTGGTTATGTTGGTTAAGTGAGGGTGAAACCTATTTATTTTTCCATCATTATGCTATTGATGATACTGCTCATGATAATGATTATATATATATATAATATTATCTAGTTCAAGTCCAAAAGATGATTATGTTGTGATTATATATACCCAGTTTGAGTTCGGAGGATGATTATGACCTTAATCATATAATTGTCGGTTCGAGTCCGATTATTGATTATTTATCTGACCAAGTCCGGCTATTGATTATTTATCGCTTTAAGTATGGCTATTGATATATTCACCAGTTTGGGTCTGAATATGCATAAAATGCAATGATGAAATAATTTTATGATTGATGATATCAGGGTGTGAGATTTGTTGCACCCAAGTGCACATGCAAGTGTACGTGGTCACACCAAGTTGTAAAGTGGCCCTTTAGAAGCAAAGTATTTATCCCACATGGACTTGTTTTGACAAAATAACCAATTCTAGTTAAGCTATTGAGATTAATCGGTGCAAACGTAACGAAAAGAGTTTTTGAGTTGTAAAATAAAATTAAAGTAAGCAATGCGGAAAAGTAAAGCTTGAACAATCAATAAAGAGAAACCCAGAGTTAAAGGACTATGAACAATCATACTAAGATATTGAACTTCATTGGTTCGATTACTCATCTTAGTTGTTAATTCGCAGGGTTTATAGTATGATCATGGTCTCCCGGTCCTTTAATCTTTTACCTAACTGGACATTGCAACTGCATCACAGAGCGGGAATGCAATAATCTATTTAGATGCATTAATATGTCATTTTTCTAGTGAACCAAACAAGGCTTCTAGGTATAACCATATCCTTGATACTAATTCAAATCCCTTATTTTATAAAAGAATAAAAACCTTGCTCTATTTTCCCTTATGTTTTATCCTCTTATTCCTCCTCCCGAGCTCACAGATGATAATGGATGTATTCTAAGGGTAGATAATCCTTAAAATAGTTATAACAAGGATATATAAACAACCAAATCAATTCAAAGCAATAGTAATCATGTTCTTGGCCTTAACCCTAGAAAAGGGCTTTTAGCCACTTATGAACATAATCGTAATCAAGATAAATGAATACCTGATAAAATCCATGAATAATCTAAAGTAAAGAAAGAAAAACCTAATTTGAAGTGTTTTCCAGCCCCTCTCCAAGTTTCAAAGTCATCCAAGGTGTTTAACATCAAGTTCAAGTGTTCTTTTTATAGGAGGACAAGTTGCCCGTATTTGGAATAGGGCATCACCCTTCTCATTCCCATGGAAAAGGGTGTGCAACACGCTGCTTAATCCCATGAAATAGGGTGTGCTACACGCTTCTTATTCCCATGAAATGGGGTGTTCAATGTGCTTATTATTCACATGAAATGGGGTGTGCGACGTGATACTTATTTCCTTGAAATCGGGTGTGCGACATGGCTCCATAGTGGTGACACACTTGAAAGTCATTTTGTAAGCCATCTTGACGTCTAAACTTATTTTGTACATTTGTCCTTCCATCCGAAGAAATATGGTGTTTTTTGTACTTGATTTCCAGCTTGTGAATCATCCATATATCATCATAATAAAATCATCAAGCATCCTATAGCATCAAAAACCACGGATTAGAGGTCAAAACAACACAAATGAACTAGAAACTTAAGCTAAGAACTAGTTTTTCCCTTTCTGATCTTTAACTTCTTATTCGACTCTAGGATTGATCCAATATAATATTGAACACTATAAATACGTTCTTTCACACATAATTACACAATAATTAACGTAAGGAATCATTATATTCACCACAATCCATCGAGATCAACTAGTGAAACACCTAGCTCAAGCTAGTAACTCTAGTTTTCTCATTTGAACTCTAAGTGACCAAAATAAGTACAAACTTATTTGAAAGACACCATAAACATTGCCATCAAATACTTAAACACTTGGACGCTCAATTATATACTTATTCACCCATTAAACACACAAGTATTCCTAACAACAAGCCTAAATGAGCTAGAATAACAACTTTAAGGTGCATAAATTCACCTCAGGTCATCACCCTACACATAAAGCCTTGTTTGTTATAGAACAACTCTTTACTGTAAGAATCATAAGCTGAGGTGAATCCACACTTCTACTACAAGAAAAACACTCAAGCTAGTACTACAGTGACTACATTGAATGCAAGTTCCTACACTAAGAAGCTTACAAACACAATTAACAGTTCAAGAATACTATTCCAAAACATCTTAGGCTCAAGAATTGACTCACCTAGTTGGAAAAGTCGTACATATTGTTCAATCAAAGAAATCATACAAATCACCCAACTATCATCAAACATGTGCCCTCATAATAAGAGAGTTACCCATAATCACTCATATAAATTCTATTTATTACAGATTGGGTACAAGAATCAAATTACACTCACTCTCATAACAAATTTACAAGTTACACAAGATGAACCATAGGCTTGTCCTTAGTGTAGTACTCCACTAATATCAGAATGATGAAGCTTACAACCAACTAGGTCTTTAAGGGTTGTAATGTAGGCTAAGGGATGGGTAGGAACTATTTTGATCAATAATAATAACTATATTCCCTAAGCACTTTAATACATCACACTCTTCATTAAACTCACCTTTAACAAATACTTTCCAGCACTACCCTTATCTTTTGTTTTACACCATCTCATTAAGCTTATTCACATACACTATGGTGGGAGTATTATCTATTAATTCATGATCCAATTTTACTCTTCTTCACACCCTCTTTACGTTATGCACCCCTATGATATCCACCCTCAACTTAAGCATTTGTCTTAGTTGAGGTGCACAATATCCGAGGAGGACCAGGGCCAAAACAAGTTCATTATAACACAACTGTGCTAAAAATGGGAATTTTATTAGCACTAATTTCTCTAACTCCCAACCACAACACATCAATTGTACATATCAGTAACTATTACTTTGGGGCTTTATTTTCACCATTCTCCTACTTGAATTTCAAACTTTTTAACTCAATTAATTTTTTACACTAAAGAACTTAGGAGCTTTGGATCAAATTAAGATATATCAAATAAGGGGATAAAGGATACATATGAGGCTACCAAAGTAAATAAGATAAAGGCTCAATAGGGTTATCTAGGATGATGTACAAGGGTAGGTATAAGAGGGTATGAAATATGATTATCAAAGAGATACCTATATCATCTCCTAAATCCATACTTTTTATTTTGCTTTGCATACACACCGGGAAAGTTCTAGGCATAAAGTCCAATAAGGAATACAAAACAACCTCACACACATATGGCACATGCTCAACTCAAGTAGGACCATCATAGACTCTCAACCAAATATTCACATGAATTAAACATTAAACCAACAAGTACAAGAGTCATAATCATGAGTCTAGGAGACTCAAAAGTAATAATTTACACAATCAGCATGCTTTTACAACCAAAACACTTGCATCATGAAGTCAAATAAAGCACCAACTAGAACATATTTCTTATTCCTAACACAAAAAGTTTTAAAATAACTCCTACAACTGGGAATTTACCCACCCTACACTTAAATATCAACTTTTTCCCTAAAGTATACTTTAAAAGTAAAGATAGAAATATGCCCCGAGGCCTTTAAGCCTAGCTAGTAGCATCTTTATACATCAACGGGGTCGAGGGACCCAACACTCAGTCTTTTCTATGCTCCTTAGCTCAGGTTTTCTGGTACTCAGACTTTCCATCAACCTGCGACTCAACTAAAAATACTAGAAATAAAACCTACCTTAACTTGGGTTGCCTTCTATGTAGCGCCTGATTTAGTGTCGCGGCACTACCCAATCTTCTTCGATATTTTCCTTTATCCCTTTTCACCTACTTGGAGGCCATCATCTTATTAATTTCTTACCTCTTGAGTAAGAACTCTCAAGGTCAACAAATCTCTTAATAATAGCCTTTTCAGGATCATCAATCTACATTAGTTTAGGCTAGGGTATTTGTGGCTTAGGCAACTCAATGAGGAAGTCTAAAGAGGTCTTTTGTGGACAAAACTCCACCACCCCACACTTATCCCCTTCAATCGATATAATCATTTACAAATCTTTTTAGTATGATAGTGTGTTCAATGGTTTGTAAACTTTGAAAACCATCTCTTAATAATCTAACCTCATTGTGAGTGTGCCCTATCTCACATCTATCAATGTTCCTCCAGTTGCCAAGAATGGATGTCCCAAGAGGACTGGCACTCTTTTAATTTCTTTAAAATATAAAATAATAAAATTAGCAAGAATAATAAACTTATCAACCTTGATGAGAACATACTCTATGATTTCTTTAGGATAGGGCTAGGGTCCAGTCTACCAATTGGAGTATCAGATAGCTTGGTCTCGACTTCCCAAGCCCAAAGTGTTGAACAAGGATAGGGGTATCAAATTTATGCTTTCCCCTAAATTACTAAGTTTGTAGACCACCTCATTGTTGCCAGTTTGAATAGGGAGCGTGAAACTCCCAGGATCTTTATGATTTTTGGGAATCTTTTGCATCACCACAGAACTACACTTCTCATTGAGTATTACTGTCTCAACATCCTACAGCTTAAATTTATCAGTGACCACGTCCTTCGAGTACTTAGCATACTTGGGCATTCCCTGCAAAACATCTAAAAAAGATAGGTTAATATAAAGTTCTAGAACGAGTCAAATAACTTATTGAAGCATGCATACTCTTTTCCTTTTCTAAGACTCTGTGGGAAAGGAGGTGGTGGTATCTCTGTCACCTATTCAACAACTTTTGTTTTTGAGTACTCAGACATTCTCAAATTTTCAGCAACTTTGTTATCTACCTGTTGAGGGACCAACTTCATATCTACCTCCTTGGTTGTCTTTAGGGGTTCTTATTTGATCTCTTTACGACTCCTCAAAGTGATGGCCATTACATTTTTAGGAGATTCTGTATAACTTGGAAAATCACCTTGAGGCCTGGTATTTTGTGCTCCTGGTATCTGACCTATCTGTATATCTAAGTTATTTGTAATAATCTACTTGCTCTTCATAACTACTACCAACTGTTCTTGAGCAGGCATAATTTTTGTCAATATCTCTTCTATATTGCTAGTTTGAGTCGTGTCCTAATTCTCTTAAACCTGTTGTTGCTGATACTGATGTTGCCAGTTGTTCCATGATGGAATTTATGGCTGATTCTGGCACTTTTGATTGTAGGTGTTCCCATAATTTGACCTTTGAGCATTGACCACAAACATTACTGACTCAGTATTTGCATCATACATGGCTGCAGAATGACCACTATTGCCACAAACCTTACACCAAGTATTTGTCTAATGAATTGCATTTGTTGTTGCTGCAAGCTATGTAACCCTAATTTTATATTGCTAAGTTGAGTAATTAATTGATTTTGTAGTGAAACAATCTGAGCCTATATAGCAGTAAATTGGTCTACCTCCAACACAATTGCAACCTTCTTTGAAGCACTTCTTGAGTCAGCATGCCACTCAGGATTCCCTTGTGCAATTTGGTTCAATAAGGTGTATAGCTCATCATACATTAATTCCAACGTTTGACCACCTGCAGCTGAATTAGAAAAAATTTTGTGTTGTGATTAAGTACCTCAACAAAAGTGTAAGCTAGTACCTCATTGGATTTCTGATGATGTGGATAGTCTAAAAAAAGAGATTTTAACCTCTCCCACACATGACATAAGTTCTCATCTGGCCTCTATTTTAAGCTTACCATCTCACTACGCATTCTCATAGTCTTGACAGATGGAAAGAAGTAGATGAGGAATTTCAGGGCTATCATCCTAGGTTGTGATTGAACTTTCCAGCTCAGTGTTTAACTATTTCTTTGCTTCCCCTAATAATGAAAAGGAAAAAAGTGTCAATGTAACGTAGTCAGTTGACACACCCATAGGGATGAATGTGTTACTGATATCCAAGAAGTTTTGCAGGAAGATTTTTAGATCTTCATGTGAAATCCACATAAAATGTCCACTACTGATTAAAAGTTGCACCATATTCTATTTCATCTCAAAGTTACTTCCAGCAGCTGATTTTTGAAAAGGAGAGGTCCAATTCTTTGAAAGTATGATTTCCACTTCATAAATTGTCCTGCAGGCTGGTGGATCTTCAACCATGATAGTAGGATTGTCTTGTTTCTCTTGAATTTGCAGGATACGGTAGAGAAGGATTGGCTCTTTCCTTAACTAGTGAAAGCGTTGCTCGGGTTCAGGGCTTGGTTTAACCAATTCCCTATCCCTTGCCAGCTTATTGTTTTGTAAACCTATTTCCTGCAAATTCAATACCAATACAAGTGTAAAGCACCAAAGAAATCTAAAAAGTAAAACTAAAACTAAAATAGTTTCCAATTTACAAGCCCCCAACTACGACACCAAAAAATTGTTGCACCCAAGTGCACACACAAGTGTACTCGATCTCACCAAGTATTAAAGAGGACCTTTAGAAGACAAGTAATAATACCATAGGGAATTGTGTTGATAACTTATCCAATTCTAGTTCAACAATTGAGATTAATCGGTGCTAATGTAACAAAAAGAATTTTTGAGTTGTAAATTAAAATTAAAGTAAACAATGTAGGAAAGTAAGAGATTGGACAATTAATAAGGAGAAACCCAGAGTTAAAGAAGTGTGAACAATCATACTAATATATTGACCTTGATTGTTTACAATACTCATCTTGGTTGTTGATTCGCAGGGTTTATAGTATGATCCTGGTCTCTCGATCCTCTAATATTCTACC
Organism: Capsicum pubescens; assembly: GCA_030864215.1. NCBI lineage: Eukaryota > Viridiplantae > Streptophyta > Magnoliopsida > Solanales > Solanaceae > Capsicum > Capsicum pubescens. Next base: position 192,766,053 of record CM061548.1, on the reverse strand, counting down.
TAACTGGACATTACAACTACATCATTGAGAGGGGATTTAATAATCCATTTAGATGCATTAAATTTCATTCTAAAAGTGAACTAAACAAGGCTTCTAGGTATATCCCTATCCTAGATGACAATTCAAATCCCTTATTTTATAAAAGAATAAGAATCTTGCTCTATTTACCCCCTTGTTCTATCCTCTTATTCGCCATCTTAAGCTCACAAGGATGATAATGGATTTATTATAATGGTATATAATCCTTAAAATAGTTATAAAAAGGAAATATAAATAACCAAATCAATTCAAAGAAATAGTAATCATGTTATTGGCCTTAATCCCAGAAAAAGGCTTTTAGCCACTTATGGACAAAACTGTAATCAAGATAAATCAATAAATTATAAAATCTACAAATAATATAAATTAAGGAAATAAAAAACCTATTTAAATGTTTTCCATCCCCTATCAAAGTTTCAAAGTTGTCCAAGGTGTTTAACATCAAGTTCAAGTCTTCTATTTATAGGATGACAAGTTGGCCATATTTTAAATAGGGTCTGCATTGCGCCTCTCATTAACATGGAATAGGGTGAGAGATTCACTGATTATTACCTTGAAATGAGGTGTGATACACACTTCTTATTCGTATGAAATTGGGTGTGCAATGCGGCCCTATCGGTGTGGCACACTAGAAAGTTATTTTGTAAGCCATCTTTATGTCTAAACTCGTCTTGTGCATTTTTCCTTCCATCCCAAGCCTTGTGGTGTTTTTTCCTCTTTATTTAAAGATTGTGAATCATATATATATCATAATTATCATCTCATCAAGAATTCTATAGCATCAAACACCACGGATTAGAACTCAAAATAGCACAACATCAAGGAAAACGAACTTGAAAGTTAAGCTAAGAACTAGTGTTACCTTTTCTAATCTTTAACATCTTGTTCGACTCTAGGCTTGATAAAATTGAATATTGAACACTATAGAAACGTTTTTCAACAAATAATTACCCAATAATAACCTTATGTACTCATTACAGTCATTAGAACCCATCGAGATCAACTGTCAAACACCTAGCTTAAGTTAGTAATTCTAGTTATCTCATTTGAACTCTAAGTGACCAAAATAAGTACAAACTTGTTTGAAAGACACCATACACATTGTAATCAAATACTTAAACACTTATATGCTTAATTATATCCTTATTCACCCATTAAGCACACAAGTAGTCCTCACAACAATGCTAAATAATCTAGAATAACAACTCCAAGGTGCATAAATTCGTGTTAGATTAAGGTTGAAGGTAGTAATTTGGCTAAGTTGGAAAATAAGGAAATAGTTATAATGTGGCATTTCACAAATGGACTTAAGTGTTACATAATGACTAGTTGATAAAAGAATGGTTAGTTTATAAATAATGAATAGTGGTTATATGATGATATGATGACTAACCGATAATTAAATTAATGATAAGAAATGGATAGTTGATTAATGGTGACTAGAGTATGAATGATAATAAGGTTGATATATGATGATAAATTGTGAAAAGATGGTTAAGTAATAATGAAGGTTAGTTATAAAGTTTCTTGATTGCTTTATTTTATAGTTGAGTATGCTCTCCAGGCGTATGGAAGTCAATGATGAGTTCTTTACTTTTTTGCACCAATTACAGTATGGGAGAAAAAAATTTATCTTATGATTGCTTGTATGATGCTATGTGATGTTAAGTTATCATTTTGATTTGTTTACTTATTATGTACAGTTGCATTGGAGGTGATTCGTGTTCGTTTTTGTACCTAACTTTGTTATGATAACTTGTATTTTATCATACTTTTATAGTCAGTCGATGATGCCTCTTGAGTACCTATTGTTTTGGTACTTATACTACACTTCTATACCTTTTTAGTGTAGATTCGAGTACTAGCTATCCTCATTGATCATTGATCATGCTGTGTTGATACTTTTAGAGATATGATGAGCTCTTGGAGTTTGAGTCACCTATTTTTCTATATCCTTTATATTTAGTCTTTTGTTTTCGATATAGATGTTATAGACTATTTGTAACACCCCTAATCTGACACCCAAAATGCTACACGATGCTCATGACCCCAAAGGACCACAAGCTAACCCATGACTGATATCTGTAATTGAGAACTAAATAATATAATATAAATATGCGGAATATAAGTTGTAAGGCCATAAGGTTCAAAACAGAACTAGTACTGAGTATAAAACAATGTTTGTAGTGGGGTATAACAATAACCAAAACTAAAAAAAATTGTCTGAAACATGTTGTAGTTTGAAAGCCTCTAAACTGTCTAAAAACTGTGGAGTTGATGGGACATATCCCCAACTAACTCCGAACTATTGAAATAACAAAGTAATAAAATAATCATGCTATCCTCAAATGATGAGGACTCACTATTAGTCCAGCTGTTGAACGTCTGATCTACTAAGGATGCTCGGGAGATCGTGCTTCTAAACCTATGGTATAAAACACGATAGCGCAAATGCGTCAGTGCGATTGAATGTACTGGTATTCAAGTGAGGTAGGCTGAATGGATGGGTTTCATATGCATGAACAATAATAATTGACCGAATAACATGAACGTGAGAATATATGCAAGAATACATAAACTGTAACTGAGATCATACTGTTACTGGGTACTGAGTTCTGAATATTGAGTTGCTGATATCTGAGTTTAATTGTATGGATAACTGAGTCTATTGAATACAGAGGGATTGATGTTATATTACAGATAAAGGATAAACTATTTCTGATAGTTCTAATTATGAAAAACTTGCCTGATTGACAGTATCCGACAGTTGTAAAATCTGATTACTGGTAACATGATTTTTGCATAATTAATATACTATTACTGGGTGACTATATCTGACAGTCTTGGTTCTGATGGAATTAGCTGAGTTCTGCACTGAGTTGAGCGACTGTATTTGACAGTTGTGAAACTGTAGAACTGAACTGAGTTGTATTACTGAGACTGGATCAAAAACTGAGACTGTGGGAAGTAGTCATTTAACCGACATGCCCCTAATAAGATATTATATCTAAGTTGGGGTCTAATCTGTAACCCCAATTAGAAGGGTGTTAATACCGCGCTACTGGTAAGGACAAGTTGTGAGTGACCCTCATCTGGCAGTGTCCCCAAAAAAATAGTGGGACCCTCATTTAATAGTGTTAATCTACCTCATCAACCCTCAACTGACAGTGTTGATGTCTCAACCTATGCTGGGTACATAGTTCTGGAATATAGGGATTGCTTCTAAGAATTACACCCACATCTGGCAGTGTGTGTTCCCCATCCTTGGGTTCACTCGGTGCTTAATAATACTCCCATCTGAATAGACACTGAACATGATTAACTGAACTGAACTGGACTGAGTTCATTGAGTTGCGTTGACTGACGGACTACTACTGAGATCTAAAGACTGACTGAGAGTACTGATATTACTGGACTGATATTGAATTTACTGGATTTTCCTGAGTCACATGACTGACTGAGTTCTACTGATCATGGCTTGACTGTGAGTATTGTGGGAAACTGAAACTAGATCTAGGCACAGAGCTAAAGTGTCGGTACAAGTACCCCCAAGACTCGATAGCATGAAACTAAAATGATTTGACACTTTTTGAACACATGAACAATATCAACAATTCATCATACAATAAATTAGGGATTTTAGGAAGCACATGGTTATTATAATCTTGTACATGGTAGTATTGCATATACTCAATGTCATAATTTCATACTCTAACATCATGAGCATTCCAACAACCTTCTACAATGCACATCAATAGCATGGGAGTCATTTGAACATAAGGGTAAAACATGTATTTATCATTTGGGTCACAATTAAGCTATAATGTATAATTTCTATTCTCTTAGGCATTTTATAAAACACCTTACATGCACCACTTGGGGCGTAGGCAAAATCATCAAATTAACACACCATAACCAACTAAGTTCATAGTTTTCAACTTGCATGCTAACATAGTTTCATAAAACAAATAAAGATTCCAACTTGCGAAATCATACAACAACAACCATATGAACATAATTAACCCATAACATGAATATCAGAATTCATAGTTTAAAACTTGATTCTTGGGCTTCATGGATGAAAGGAATCCATGAATGAACACTATGCGTACCTTAGTTCTTGATTATACGAATATTGACAGAGAGATTCTTGAATTTGAGTATTGAATTTAAATCCTTAAAAACCCTAACTTTATCTTGAGAGATACTTGAGGGAGACACTATATGTTGGTTGAATTTGGGATAAATCCCGTGTTTCAGACTTATATAGGGGTGGGAAATTAACCCTTTTGCCCATAAAAAGGCGGACATTTAATAACTGAAACTGGGCATCGATGTTATTATAGATGGGGTGCATCGATGGTATTGACGCGATAGTCGATGCATCGCGCCATCATCACGTTGAATCTCAGTACTTTGACCCTAGCAACCTGCAACAATTATCAACCAACACGATTGGCGATGCGGCGTGCCAAGATCGTATTAGTCCACTGTATTGGGCTTCAAAACGTGGTCTAAACGTGGTCTAAACGTGGTCCAAAAAATTTAAAACTTGTCCGGGACCACCTAAGAACCTCTCTGATCATGAATTAATAAAAATATGGACTATTAAAGGATTTTACGGTGTCAAAATAAGATTGGAAACTTCCGAAGGCCAATAATAGGCTAAGTCTGGGAACTTAGTTAGAACCTTCTAAGTATGGGACCCCCCCCCTTAACAAGCATAAATGGACTGAATTAAGCTTAGGATTTTATGAGGTATTACAATATCTCCCCCTTGGGAACATTCATCCTCAAATGAGACTGACTGAGAGAGGAGAAATGATAGACTGAAGTACATATAGGACATGAATAACTGAAACATGATTACATGACTGACATGACTGATAAACTGAATGTATCATACTGAACATGCATATATGATGCATAAGTACTGGTTCATGAATGCTTGACTGAGATTTCTGATAAGATGAACTTCTCACAATGAGAATGCATATCTGATGCATGATTATATGACTAAACTGACACATGAATCCATGACTGAATATGAAATGGTATTTGATACCAAGCTTGTGATGGGAATCTGAACATGGAACTAAATACCGAGTTTGTAACTAAAACTTGAACATGAAACTGAATGAGTTCAAGGAAGACTATTACCTTAAACTGAAAAAAATACTGGTGAGTTTGAGATTCATTACTAAGTATGCATGAGTGGAAACATAAGAATGTAACTGATTCTGGAACGTAACTCTTGAGCTAGATATCATGATCTGAACTGAGCACCTTGAATATGTGGCTTACGGCTGAGGTTGGAGTTTTTAGGGCCAACTTATGAGTGTCCCTTATCCGAAACTAGACTTATTACGAGAAGAGAGAGTGGCATATTTAAGTCATGGATGTTTAGGGAATTATCGTATATCTCCCCCTTGGGACACTATATCCCTTGAAGAATACTGAACTGACTTTGTTGAGATATTGTGAAAAACTGAGACGATGCCTGAGGCAGGCACCTATGGATTGAATCATGACTGAATACCTGGAATTTGAAACTAAGGCATGATATATTAACCAAGTTAAACATGCCACTACCTAGTTAGTCCATCTTAGAATGATCACATTCATGAGATTCTGAATAGTGTAATTAGATGGAAAGATATGGAAATCACACCATCTAAACTTGTCCGTCTGACTGCTAAACTGACTTACTAGCTTTATGGACTAACTCATGCTGGAAACTTATACTTGACCGAAGCATTTCTATGACATTTTTTCTATAGAGTTCTAGTAACGGTAGGGATAAAGCAAGTCTTGGTTTGGTTGGAGAAGGACATTAGAATAGGAGATCTCTACATGGCTAGGATTCTTGTATTAGGAGACAAGGCCTATGAAACATCATCTAAGATAAAGTGACTAAGCCTTATGCACTACAACTGAGACTACTGAAAAGATTCACGTAGGTGCTGAGCACGAATGCATAAATATACTAACTTATCTGATTAACTGAATGACTAATGTTTTTAATCGTAACTAAGACTATAACTAAGACTGAATGTTGGTTTTCTATATCTGAGGTCTAGACTAGTTTGGGAGTACTAAATTTTGATGGCTAAGTAACTGATAGCTGAAAGCCATGGTCCTGTAGGACTACCTGAGTCCTTTACTAAATATAGATTACTAAAATGACGTGGTAACTAAGGCTTAGGGATAGAACATCAACACCATGGATTCATCGAGGGATCTTAATTAAGGGTATTCATGACATAAATCTAAGTTTGACTAATCACAAGGAGTGGAGCATGTGTCATGTGAGTTGGGCATACTGTACAGCATGACATGAGTGTATGATTCATAAGCTCATGACCTGAGCCTAAATTTTCTGTACTCATGGGACATGATTTGTAACACTGAGTGAACTGGAACTCCTTATCCTAGGAATTGGGAGGGTACATGAGTTTTCACTAACATGAATGAATATAAGTGATGGTCATAGAGCTGACATGTAGGACATGAATAGATATCATGATAACTAATGGGTTTTGATATTCTGAGAAGGTCTAAATGATCACGCTTACTGTGGGAATAGACAAGAACGTCATTTATGAATACTATGATGAACGTGTCCAAGTACTGGTTGAACACTCGGTTCATCAAGTCCATGAAGGTTGCGGGTGCATGGGTAAGACCAAAGGACATGACTAAGAATTCAAAGTGGTCATACTGAGTTATGACAGCCTTCTTTAGAATGTCACATTCTCTGAGTCTGAGCTACTGATAGCCTGATCTGAGGTCTATCTTACCGAAATAGTTGGCACCCTAAAGTTAATCGAACAATTCATCGACTCCGAGAAGTGGATACTTTTTATTGACTGTGACCTTGTTGAGTTGATGGTAGTCTATACATATTTTAAGAGGGCCATCTTTTTTACGCACGAATAAGACTGGTGTACCCCATAGGGACACACTGGGTCTGATGAATCCCTTAACTAGGAGATCCTTCAATTGTTCTTTTAATTCTCTGAGTTCTACTGGTGCCATTCTGTATGGCAAAATATATATAGGTTGAGTATCTAGAAGAAGGTCTTTGTCGAAGTCTATTTTCCTTTCGGGAGGAATTCCTGGAAGATTTTTAGAAAAGAAAACATCTGAATATTTATTCACTACTGGGATTGATTCAAAACTATGAGTTTCAGAACTAGAGTCCTTAACTAAAACAAGATGATAGACACATCCCTTAGATATCATTTTCTATGCTCGAAGGTAGGAAACAAGATGACCTTTGAAAACTGAAGTACTACCTCTCTACTCTAGGACAGCTTTATTTGGAAATTGAAACTGAATAATTCTGTTTCTACAGTCGAATTTGACATAGCAGGAATGAAGCCAATCCATGCCGAGAATGACATTAAAATCAGTCATCTCTAATTCGACTAAGTTTGCTAAAATGACTTTCTGAGATACCATAACCAGACAGTTCCTGTATACTCATCGGGCTATGATAGTTTTACCCAGTGAGGTAGAGACTCTGAAGGGTTCTACTTGAATTTTGGGACTGACTCCAAAATCAACTTCTATATAAGGAGTAACAAAAGACAAAGAAACTCCTGGATCTAGCAAAGAATAAACATGTAAGTAAAATATTGGTAACGTACCAGTGATGACATCAGGAGAATTTTCTTAATCCTGTCGGGACTAAAGAACATATATTCTATTTGGGGATTGCCCACTAGTGACACTGGAGGTGGCACCCTGCTGATTCAAGTGACCGGACTAAGTTGAGGAACAGTTATGCTGGCTTCGTGGACCAGCCTTAGGATAGTATCAGACTCTGTGAACTGGCTCTCCATAGCCTTTACATACATCACTCCCGGCTCTACATATACCCTTATTATATTTGCCACAAGTCTGACAAAGGGGATGGGTTTGGGCATTGCTAACACCGCCCTGAGGTTTAGGACCTGGAGCCCTATCTCTAAATTTAGGGACCGAAGCACTGGCTGAGGGAGGAAGTGGAATCGAAGACTTTGGGAAGAACTAATAACAGTTACCACCCTTTGACTTAGATTGAGCAAAATTGAGATTACTTATTCTCGCTTACTTATTTTCTCTCTTTCTTTCTTTCTTTCTATGCTTTCCCACCTCAATCTGTTGGGCATGAATCATATACCTGGGTGGAAAAATAACCTGTTGATTACTCTGAGCTAATACTAAATAAGATAAAGTAAGAGAGTTGATTCTGAATTCGCTAAGAAAGATATGCTCGTCCAGGGAATCTTCCTGAATAGGTGGAGATGCCGACTGATTCTTAGTTTTCCTTTCATTAGTTCTTTTGGGATACATGTTCTATAATGAAAGGGAAAGAGGATTATAATGGGAGTTAAATTTGAGCTCATGCTCACTGGCACGACATGAATAATAAAAGAGGGGAAACTATTCCTGAAACATCTCATAGCCTCTTGTCCATAAGTATGGTGCACAACACACCCATGCATAAGACTCTACTAGATGAATCTTTACAGACTTCCTAGGACACTGTTATACCTTAGGCTCTGATACCAAGTTTGTAACGCCCCAAATCTGACACTCGGAATGTTGCACGATGCTCATGACCCCAAAGGACCACAAGCTAACCCATGACTGATATCTGTAACTGGACACTGAATAATATACTATAAATATGTGTAATATAAGATGTAAGACCATAAGGTTCAAAACTTAACTAGTACTAAGTATAAAATAATGTCTGTAGTGGGGTATAACAATACCCAAAACTGAAATAAACTATCTAAAACATGTTGTAGTCTGAAAGCCCATAAACTGTCTGAAAATTAAAGAGTTGATGGGACATATCCCCAACTAACTTTGAACTACTGAAATAATAAAGTAATAAAATAATCATGCTATTCTCAAATGATGAGGACTCACAGTTAGTTTGGCTGCTGAATGTCTGATCTACTAAGGATGCTCGGGAGCTCGTGCTTCTTAACCTATGGTATAAAACACCATAGCACAAATGTGTCAGTACGATTGAATGTACTGTTATACAAGTGAGGTAGGCTGAATTCTTGGGTTTCATTTGCATGAACAATACTAACTGACCAAATAACATGAATGTGAGAATACATTCAAGAATACATAAACTATAACTGAGATCATACTATCACTGGATACTGAGTTCTGAGTACTGAGTTGCTGACATCTGAGTTTACTGGTATAAATAATTGAGTCTACTAAATACAAAGGGACTAATGTTATATTACAGATAAAGGACAAACTGTTTTTGACAATTCTGATTATGAAAAACTGGTCTGATTGGTTGTATATGATAGTCCTAAAATTTTAATACTAGTAACATAATTTTCGTATAATTAATATACTATTAATGGGTGACTATATCTGACAGTCCTGCTTCTGATGGAACAAGCTGAGTTCTATACTGAGCTGAGCGACTGTATCTGACAGTCTTAAAACTCTAGAACTGAACTGAGTTTTATTACTGAGACTGGATCCAAAACTAAGACTGTGTGAAGTAGTCATTTAACCGACATGCCACTAATAAGCTATTATATCTGAGTTGTGGTCTAATCACTAACCCCAATTGGAAGGGTATCAATATCATGCCACTGGTAAGGATAAGTTGTGAGTAACCCTCATCTGGCAGTGTCCCCAAAAGAAAATGGTAGGACCCTCATATGACAGTGTTAATTCACCTCATCAACCCTCAAATGATAGTGTTGATGTCTTAACCTATGCTGGCTACATAGTTCTGGAACGGAAGGATTGCTTCTAAGAATCACACCCTTATCTGGCAGTGTATGTTTCCCATCCTTAGGTTCACTCGGTGTTGAATCCTGCTCCCATCAAAATAGACACTGAACATGATTAACTGAACTGAACTGAACTGATTTCATTGAGTTCTGTTGACTGATGGAATACTATTGAGATCTAATAACTGACTAAGAGTACTGAGATTACTGGACTGATACTGAATTTACTAGATTTTCCTGAGTCACATGACTGACTGAGTTCTACTGATCATGGCTTGATTGTGCGTATCGTGGGAAACTGACACTGGCTCTAGGTACATGGTTAAATTGTTGAATACAAGTACCCCCAGGACTCGATATCATGAAACTTACAAGACTTGACACTTCTTGAACACATGACCAATATCAATAATTCATCATACAATATGTTGCGGATTTCATGAAGCACATGGTTATCATAATCTTGTACATGGTAGTATTGCATATACTCAATGTCATAATTTCATACTCTAACATCATGAGCATTCCAACAACCATTTACAATGCACATCAATAGTATGGGAGTCATTTGAACATAAGGGTAAAACATGTATTTATCGTTTAGGTCATAATTAAGATATAATGCATAATTTGAATTCTCTTAGGCATTTTATCAAACACCTTACATGCACCACTTAGGACATAGGAAAAATCATCAAATTAACACACCATAACCAACTAAGTTCATAGTTTTCAACTAGCATGCTAACATAGTTTCATAAAACAAATAAAGATTCCAACTTGGGAAATCGTGCAACAACAACCACATAAACATAATCAACCCATAACTTGAATATCAGAATTCATAGTTTAAAACTTGATTCTTGGGCTTCATAGATGAAAGAAATCCATGAATGAACACTATGCATACCTTAGTTCTTGATTATATGAAGATTGATGGAGTGATTCTTGAATTTGAGTATTGAATTTAAATCCTTAATTGAAAACCCTAACTTATTCTTAAGAGAAACTTGAGAGAGACACTATATTTTTATTGAATTGGGGCTAAATCATGTGTTTTAGACTTATATAGGGATGTGAAATTGATCCTTTGCCCTTAAAAACATGGACATTTAATGAATGAAACTAGGCATCGGTGCTATTATCGACGCGATGCATCAATGGTATCGATGCAATAGTTGATGCATCGTTCCATCATTGCGTTGAGTCTCAGTACTTTGAGCCTGGCAACCTGCAACAATTATCAACCAATGCGATGGGCGATGCGACGCGCCAAGATCGCATTGGTCCACTATTGGGGGCTTGAAAATGTGGTCTGAAAAATCTGAAACTTGTTTGGGACCACCTATGGACCTCTCTAATAATGAATTAACAAAAATACGAACCATTAAAGGACTTTAAGGTGGCAAAATGAGATTGCAAACTTTCAAAGGGCAATAATAGGCTAAGTTTGGGAACTTAGTTAGAACCTTCTAAGTATGGGACCCCCCCTTAACAAGCATAAATGGACTGAATTAAGCTTAGGATTTTGCGGGGTCTTACATTATTCTAGATATTTGCATTGTATTATTGCTATTAGATGCACTTATATTGGCTCTATCAGGTCATGGGATGGTATTTTATATTGACTATTTTATTTTTCTAGAACATATGACTTATTTATGTATTATGTTCTATAATTTCACCTATGTTGGGTATTTCCTACAAAATTAACCCATTGCATTAGCTTCGAGTTATGGTTTGGCTTACCTACTAGCGGTATTTAGTAGGTTCCATCATAACTCATAAATGAGGTCGTGACAAACTTTTATCAGTGCCTAGGTTTCACCGATATTGCTGGTTCAATTACAAGTGTCTAGTAGAGTCATGTAGATCGAAAAGATGACATATATTTCCTATCTTTGGGAGGCTATGGTATATTCTTTGAGTTCTTCGCTTCTTTCACTCGTATCATGCCAAGAGTCTGAGTTGGTTTGTAAAGGTATTCCCTTGACTTTATCTTTCATAGATGGTCAGGACACGTACTATCACTGCAAAAGATGAGGGTCTCGAGATTGAGCCTAAGAATCTTATTCCTGTTTACAGATGACCCAGAGGTTGTGGACAGCCACGAGATGTGTCCCCATATAGGGGACAAGATAGAACACCTTCCTAGGTCTAATTTTTATCTTGAGATGAAGATTCTTTTGCCCTAGACAACAGTGGGTCAGGGACCAGACCAGGATCTATCAGGGTTAATTTTTTCTTTAGTGCTCAGAGATGCATTGGTTTAGATTTTAGGTAAAGTTAGTAGTGTGACATCTGATGGTACATAGTTTACTGATCAACATGGTATCATGGCGGGGGATTAACCTGTATATGCAGATCCCAAGTTGAGGTTCCTCCTACTATAGTGGTTGCTCAGCCTGCAATATCTTTTGAGGAGAAAAAAATGATGGGTAGATCCTTTAGATTGGCTCTGCCTAGGTTTTCTGGTGTTTTAACTGAGGATGCATATGAGTTCCTAATTTCTTATGAAGATAGTATTCTTAATTTGGGATTTGGTTATACTCATGGTGTGGATTACACCATATTTCAATGGACTTGGCTACTCTGCATTGGTGGAAAGGTTATGTGAATTCTAGATCAGTCGGATCTTCTCCTTTATCATGGACTCAGTTCTTTGAGATGTTCATAGAGAAGTACATGCCTCATAACTTTAGAGATTGTTTGAGGGATCAGTTCTCTAGATTGGAGCACGACTTTATGATAGTTGCAGAGTATAAGGCTCATTTTCACGAGTTTGCTCGATATGCTAAATCTATTTTGGACACTGAGTATGAGAGAGTTTGCAGCTTTATTAGAGAGTTGAGACTTCCAATTCGTATGTCTACTTAGAGTTTGTTTATTGTGGGTAGGTATTTTGTTGAGGTTTCGTATCTCACTCGGGTGATAGAGTAGATGCATCATGAGGCTCAAAAGGATAATGATTAGAGGCCTAGATATTAGGGCAGTTTCAATTGGAGCCGTAGAAGTTCCCAATTCAAGGGTAGCAATTCTCATGGAGGGTTTTCTCTGTATCCATCCTATCATCCTCAGAGTCAGCCCATCTAACCGCTTTAAGTAACTCTTAAGATTACTGATGAAGGCCAGTCTAGTGCCAGAGACCACCCTAATAAGGGTGGTAGTCAGTCTTTGAGGGGTTCATCTTCTGTTCATTCTCATCATGGTGGTTATTCTAGGTCAACCAGACTTGTTGGATCTATTTTAGCATAAGGCTTGTATTATAATTTTGAAGCTCCTTGTCACTATTCACATGAGTGCCCTAGTCATGGGGTGATTATTGTTTTAGCTCAGGGTGCTCTTGTAATTAGAGAACTTCATCCCTCAGCTAGAAGTGGTTCTCATGGTCGCAGGGGTAGTTTCTAGGGTACTCGAGAAGGTTCTCAGGCAAGTAGAAGGGGAAGTCGGTTAGTGCCCAGCCAGATGACGGGCATAGTTGTATGCAGTACCTACTAGGCCTGAGGATGAGACTTCAGATATTGTTGTTATGAGTATGATTATGGTGTACCGCTAATTGACCTTTTCTTTATTTGATTTAAGATCCATTTATTCTTATATATCTATATATTATGCTCCACGGTTTGAGTTGTCATGTGATTTATTATCTGTGACATTGCAAGTATCTACTCCTGTGGGTGATTTTTTAGTAGTGGATTGAGTTTTCTAATTATGTGTTTTGACTGTTAGAGATGTTGATACTTATGTTGATCTTATTATTTTAGATATGGTGGATTTTTATGTTATTCTGGGCATGGACTGGTTATCCTACTACCATGTGGTCATGGATTATTTTAGAAAGACTGTTACCTTAGCCATGCCCGGAGTAACCCCAGTCGTATAGCAGGGAGCAGTTAGCTACGATCCAAAGGGGATTAATTCCTATGTTCTTTCTAGGAGGCTTATATTGAGGGGTTACAAGTATTACCTCGCTTATATTTTTGATACTAGTGTGGAGAGTCTATCTCTTGATTCTATTCCTGTAGTTTGTGAGTTTCCTAATGTAACGCCCTGGGAGTAACCCCCCCCTGGATGTCACATGGTGCTCATGGCTACGAATAGCCCTAAGCTAACCCATGATATCTGTTTAACCTAAAACTCACATGAAGAGTGGACTAACTTATATAGAAACTGAAAGTAAGCGATAACATATCTTAATGAAAGATTTAACTTGGAAACTTTAAACAAACGTGTTGATCGTAAAACGTACACAGTATGGGAATCCTCTACTACTGACTAGAGATCCACTAGAAAAGACCCCAGCTAACCTGAACATAAACAAAAATCAAATAACTAAAGTACTTATATCACTAGAGAGCTACAGGATGTAGGTGATGATTCCCATTGTCAATTGTGCTACTGGAGATGAGCACCCAAACCTGTATTATAAGACAATGTAGAACATAGACATATATTTGGATCAGTACCTCTAGTATGTACTGAGTATGTGGGGGTGAATGTATAAGTAAAACAATAACTGAATATATAAGTAAACTTTCAAATAATGCATGCTAAGCGTAAATGACTCACCTTGATCTTGAATAAAATAAAGGACTACAAGATCATAAAATGTGTATAATAATGCATGTGAGTGAACTTAGTGAGCCATAATACTTAGTTTCTAAAGTCTTTACTTTTAGTCTTTCTTATGAGAGATTCTTCTAACCGATATAAACCATGTGACCTATCATGGAATCCAACGTCTTATCAACATTGGGGAGAGTTTTTTTACCCTTACCATCGGAATAGAACCTTATCTTAAGTGATCACTGAACTTTATCCATATTGGGAAAAAGCTTAACCTACGTTGTCTTGTAGTTTCCCAAAATTTAGGATATGCTCATCCACAATTCTTTCTCGGTGCTAAATACTACTCCCAGTATACTTATGTGCTCATACTTTAAGAAATCCACCTTAAACTAGCATAAGGGTTTATAGACTGAATAACTAGTTATACTTCTCTTTACCTTAAATCATAATCAAGATGAACAATTGTGAATTTCATGTCTTATCTTTAGATCAAAAGATCAAGCTTTTCTTTAAATCAAATTATAGAACATATTAATGGAGCTTAAGAGCATAAACTTCTGGTAAACTCAATACTTGTACTTAGGATTTGGAATTCATGCTTTAGTTCATATAAATTCATAACAAAACATCATGCTAAATGATCATGTTGAAATCTTTTAACAATGTCTCAGTCAAGATAATGAAATTCAAATCACAATATGAATCTTATGAGTCAAAACATGGATATATGTAAACCTTGATGCACTTAATGCTTTCAATCCATGGTAGTATCGTACGTTAAGAATAAGTTTATTTAAGTATGAACCCTAATTCAAAAAAAGGAATTTAAACCTTAAAATCATACTTTTTGGGCACAAGGATGAAAGAATAACCTTGTTCATAAACCCCACATACTTGGAATTTCTTGACTTGTGAAGAGAGCTTGAACTTTTGGACTTGAAAGATGACTTGGTGAGTGAAACCCTAATATATATGTTCTTGGGGATGGGAGTAGAGATTACATTGTTAATTTATTTAGGAATAGATGAAAATAACATCTCGGCGTTATAGGTCGTGGGCTGGAGTTATAAGAGGGAAAAAGACCAAAAATCCCTTTAACTGAACTTCTCAGAAATTGGTCGTCAGTCTTCATGACTCAACCATATGACTTGTATGGTGAAGGTATGAGTAGGAATCCTGATTCTTAAGCTTAGAAGAATCCAAGAGAGTATAAATTGGTCAACATACGAGTTTAAACCTACGACTAGTAACATCTCCATTTGATTTGAAGCCCCTCACTCATAACTTATAGAAAATCTTAGGGAGCCTATACTGCTGAACTCACGACTTTACATCGTATGACTCATATGATTCTTGGTAACTTCTAGGGTTAACTCATACCTTGAACAGAACTCAAATAATACCATACTGGCCTGGGTATGACTCACTACATATGAATTATATAAAGTATGTACGACTCAATAGACTGAGTCTTATGATGCACAGAAGATTTCAGACATGGGATATTACAATATATCCCCCTTGGAAACATCATCCTCGAATGTGCTTCACCTAGAATTGGATTTTTTGAAAAGAATTAACATCCCCACACTAAATTTACAATCAAGCTTACTACCACCACAAGGACTCAATTTCTCACCACATTAGATATGATATAGGAGCACTTAAACAGACTTTAAGAGAAAGAACTGTTGGTAATAACACTTTACCTTAGGTAGGAACTGAATAGAAGGAAACGAGACTAGGATACTTGATCATCACATCTGCTTCAGCTTCCCAAGTGGCCCCTTCAACCAATTGGTTTCTCCGGAGAACTTTTATAGACGCTACTTCCTTATTCCTTAGCCTTCGAACCTGCCGATCAAGTATCTCCACCCAAATATCCTCATATGCCAAGTTATCCTTTACACCAATACTTTCTAGGAGAACTACTAAGGATGGATATCCAATGCAATTCTTAAGCATCAAAACATGAAATATTGGATGAGACACAGCTAACTCAGATGGAAGATTTAATTCATAAGCAATCTCTCCTACATTCTTCACTATCTCATAAATTCCAACAAATTGAGGACTCAAATTTCCTTTCTTTCCAAACCTCATTATTCCCTTCATAGGAGACACCTTCTAGAATACGCAATCGCCCACTTCAAACTAGAGCTCTCTTCTTCTTACATTGGTGTACGATTTCAGACGGCTTTGAGTATTTTAGTTCTCTCATGAATCAACTTGACCTTATCCATAGCTTCAGGGATAGAGTCTGTCCCAATAGAAGTTGTTTCACTAACCTCAAACCATCCTATAGGTGATCTGCACCTATGCCTATATAACACTTCAAATGGAGCAATCTGAATGCTAGTGTGATAACTATTGTCATAAGAAAACTCATTCAAAGGAATATGTTTATCCCAACTTCCTTTAAAGTGTAAAACACACGCCTTCATCATGTATTCTAATGTCTAAATTAAAAGTTCATCAATACTATCGATCTGCGGATGAAAAGAAATACTAAGCTTAACCTTTGTACCAAGGCCTTTCTGAAAAGACTTCCAAAACAACGAAGTGAACCATGTGTATCTATTTGAAATGATGTACCAGGGTATTCCATGAAGTCTTACTAACTCATGGATATACATTTTGGCATTATTCTTCGCAGTATCTGATGTCTTGACAGGTAGAAAATAAGTTGACTTAGTCATTTAATCTACTATGATCCAAGTAGAAATCCATATTTATTACTTCCCACTTCACAGTAGGGATACTAATCTCTTGAAATGCACCACCCGGTCATTGGTGTTCAACCTTAACTTGCTGGCAATTGAGACACTTGGCTACAAACTCCATGATGTCCCTCTTAATACTATTCCACAAATAATTTCTCGCAATTCGTGATACACCGTAGTAGCACCCGAATGAATGGAATACCTAAAACCATGATCCTCGACTAAAATCCTTCCATCAACCCATCTACATTCGAAACACAAAGCCTACCTTGGTAATGAACTATACCTTCTTCCACTTGGGGGAAAACCTAAACTTCTGTTGTTGGACTGCTTCCAATTTTTGGTAAAGTATGGGATCATTTTGTTTTTTCTCCTTCACTTCCACTACCAAAGAAAATTCTAAACAATTCTAAACTACTACTCATCCATCATCAGTGCCGAGAAACAGTACTCACAAATTGTCTACCTATGCATCTCTTTGGTCAATTCTCACCCTTCTTTTTTCACATGATCCACACTGCCCATGGTTAACTGAATCAGTGTGTCAGCAACCACGTTGTCATTACCCATATTATAGAGCACATTCATGTCGTAATCTTTCAACAACTCTAACCACTTTCTCTTATGAAGATTCAGATCCCGCTGAGAAAATACATACTGAAGACTCTTATGGTCAGTAAATATATCAACATATATACTATAGAGGCAGTGCCTCTAAATTTTCATGGCAAAAACCACAGTATCTAACTCCAAATCATGAGTTGGGTAATTCTTTTCATGATCCTTAAATTGCATAGAGGCATAAGATATCACTCTTCTATTATCCATCAATACGCAACCTAACCTAACTCTAGAAGCATCACAAAATACTATGAATTTGTCTAACCCTTTTGGCAGAGCTAACACTAGTGCTAATGTCAATCTATCCTTCAACTCTTGGAAAATATTCTTACACTTATCTGACAAGATAAACTTTTTTTTCTTTTGGGTCAACTTAGTCAATGGTTCGGCTATCAAGGAGAAACCTTCAACAAATCTTCTATAATATCAATCCAAATTCAAAAAGCTCCTGATATCGGATAGAGTAATGGGTCTAGGCCAGTGCTTCACTGCATTAGTCTTCTGAAGATCCACATAAATACTATCCCCTTAAATAGAATTCCCCAAGAAGGTAACATATTTCAACCAAAACTCTTATTTACCAAAATTCACAAATAGTTGACGGTCCTTGAGGGTCTACAGTACTATTCTCAAATAGTCTACATACTCTTCCTCACTCCTGGAATACACCAGTATGTCATCTATAAGGACAATGAAAATATGTCTAGGTACTATTTGAAGACCTTGTTCATCCAATCCATAAAGGTTGCAGGAGCATTTGTTAGTTCAAATAACATAACCACAAACTCAAAATAGTTATACCTTATTCATAAAGCTATCTTTAGAATGTGTTTCTCCCTAACTTTCAACTGGTGGTATCTCGACCTAAGGTCAATCTTGAAGAACCACCGGGAACCCTGAAGTTGATCGAAAAAATCATTGACTCTAGGAATGGGATACTTTTTCTAAATGGTAACCTTGTTTAGCTTTCTATAATCCATACATATTTTGAGAGTGCCATCTTTCTTGCGCACGAAAAGGACTGGAGCACCCCCACAAAGAAACATTGGGTCTGATGATACATTTATCTAAAAGGTCCTTAAGCTGCTCTTTTAACTCTTTAAATTAGAGGGATAGAGATGGACTGAGTATTAGGAAGATGATCAATACCGAACTCTATTTATCTATCTGGATGTACCCTTGGAAGATCTTTGGGAAAAACCTCTGGAAACTCATTTACTACCTAGACTGACTGAACTATCGAGACTTCATACTTAATATGTTTGAATCGAACTAAATCATAGATACAACCTTCTGATATAAACTTATTGGCCTTAAGATAAAAGATTAAATGACCTCTGGGAGGCACAGTACTACCCTCCTACTCAAAAACTACTTTATTAGGAAACTAAAACTTCACCATGCAGGTGCAACAATCTATAGATGCATAGCATGAGTGGAGCCAATCCTGTCTTAGAATAACATTGAAATCTACCATCTCTAACTCTATTAGGCCTGCTAGTATGATCTTATGGAGGACGTCATAGGATAATTCCTATAGACTTGTCTGGCAACAACTGACTCACCCACTGGGTAGAAATTGAGAAGAGCTGGGAGAGATTTTTAGAACCTACCCCAAAACTTACAGCAACCAATGGATTTACATAAGAGAGATTTGATCCCGGGTCTAGCAATACATTTACATCAAGCTAAAAGATACAAACCATAGTAGTGACAATATCTGGTGAAATCTCCTGCTCCTGATGGGATGGTAAAGCATAGAACTTATTTTGGCGCTTACTTCCACCAGTACTGGATAATGCGCCCTATGGTATAATTGGGCTTCCTAGTGGAGCTGTTGGATTAGTAGACTGAGTCTGAGGACAAATATCCCTACTTCCCTTCTTAGCATATGAAGACTCCTTGATCTTGAGGCCCAACTTACCCCAACTATAGAAACCCACTTTTCCCATCAAACACTCACCAAGATGGGTCCTGCCATACTTTGCACATATCAAATAGCTGGGCCTCCCAATCGTGCTGTTCTGAGACCTAGAATTTGAAGTCTTTCCCCACTTCTCCTGCCTAGTCCTAGGGGTAGGATCACTAGCTGAAGATGGCGCTAGCATTCATGAATAACCCTAAAACTGTGAACAACTTCCCCCTTCAAACCTTAGTTGACTATACTCAAATTGTCCAATTCTAGCCCTCTTGTTTCTCTTCTCTCTTTTCTTTAAATTTTCTACCTCAATCTATTACACATGACTCGTCAACCAAACAATATCCATACCTCTAATCAATATAGAAATCCTACAAAACTTGAACACCAGATTAGACACCTCAGTAACAAATTTACTCATACGAGCTCTAGAGTCGGATATCAACTCAGGGACATATTTAGAAAACTAAGTGAACTTAAGGCATTATTCATTCACTCTCATAAAGACTTTCCTTAGGTTCATCAACTTATCTAATTTAGCCTCCCACATCTCACGTGGAAAGAACCTATCCAGAAATGCATTCTAAAATACCTGACAATTCATAGGAGTTGTATTTTTACCCTTACATTCCTTCCACATAACAACCCAATCATAAGTAATATCCTTCAGACTATAGGATTCCAACTCCACACTCTCCTCTTTAGTTATATACATAATCTGAGTAATTTTTCTCACCTCATCAATGAAGAGTTGGGGATACTCATCCACCTTTGACCTATGGAACTCAAGTGGATTGATTCTCATAAAGTCCCAAATCTAGGTTGTATCTAGGTTATCATTTTATTAAAGTGGGATTATTGCCTGTTGGTTTCCCAGAACATTGGTGTTTATAGCTTGGGTCAAAACTTGAAAAGTATCCCAAAATTCAGCATGAGATACATTCTCATTCAAAGGGTCTGTGTGCATAGGTGGCCAATCATTATTTTTACGTGCGTCGACTCAGCAAGGAGGCATATTCTGCCACATAAAATCACAAGTTAAGGAAGATAGAGACAACTATAAGCACGATGTTTCAGGAAAGATATTATGTTTCCTAACTCATTCTATAGCCCCTTACTTATAAATGTAGCATGCTACACATTCATGATCAAGACTCTACGCAATGCGGCTTATCTGACTCCCTAAAAATCCTTAAACCTTAGGCTCTAATACCAAATTTTTAACTCCTTGGGAGTACCCCCTGGACGTCACACGGGGTTCAAGGCTAGGAATAGCCCTAAGCTAACTCATGATATCTGCTTAACCTAAAACTCACATAAAGAGTGGACTAACTTATAAAGAAACTTAATGTAAAAGATATCATGTATTAATTCAAGTCTTTAACTTGGAAACTTTAAACAAACTTGTTGATCATAAAATGTACATAGTTTGACGAGCCTCTACTACTGACTAGAGAGCCACTAGGACAGACCTTAGCTGACTCGAACATAAATAAAAATCAAATAACTAAAGTACTTACATCACTGAATGGAAGTCTGATAAGCTGGGTTCTTAAATTATGAGGACTTACAAAAAATTGGGATGTAGGTGATAATACCCGTAGTCAATCATGTTGCTGGAGATGAGCACCTAAATTAACATTATAAGACAATATAGCACAAACATATATGTAGGTCATTACCTCTGGAATGTATTGAGTATGTGGGGGTGAATTCATAAGTAATACAATAACTCTAAATGTAAGTAAACTTTCAAATAATGCATGGTAAGAGTAAATGACTCACCTTGATCTTGATAAAGGAGTGCAACATCATAAAACGTGAATAATAATGCATGTGAATGGACTTAGTAAGCCATAACACTAAATTCTAACATCATTACTTTTGGTCTTTCTCATGGGAGATTCTTATAACCGACATAAACTATATGAGATATCACGGAGTCGAATGTCTTACCGATATTGAGAGAGTTGTTCTTCCCTTGCCAATAGAATAGAACCTTATCTTAAGTGATCATTGAACTTCATCCATATTGGAAAAATAATAACCTATGTTTGCTCTTAGGCCCTAGGAATTTACAATATACTCATCCACATTTCTTTCTCACTGCTAAATACTACTCCAGAATACTTATATGCTCATACTTTAAGAAATCTACCTTAAACTAGCATAAGGGTTTATAGATAGTATAACCAGGTATGCTTCTCTTTATTTTAAATCATAATCAAGATGAACAGTTGTGGATTTGTTGTCTTATCTTTAGATCAAAAGATCAAGCTTTTCTTTAAATCAAATTATAGAACATAGTAATAGAGCTTAAGAGCTTAAACTTCTTGTAAACTCAATACTTGTAATTAGGATTTAAAATTCATGCTTTAGTTTATAGAAATTCATAATAAAACATCATGCTAAATAATCATATTAAAAATTTTCAAAAATGTCTTAATCAAGATAATCAAATTCAAATAATAATATGAATCTGATGACTTAAAACATGGATATATGTAAATCTTGATGCACTTAATACATACTATCACAGGGTAGTATCATACTTCAAGAATAAGGTTATTTGAGTATGAGACCTAATTCAAAATAAGTAATTTAAATCTTAAAATCAACCCTAATTCAAAATAAGTAATTTAAATCTTAAAATCATACTTTTTAGGCAAGAGGATAAAAGAATAACCTTGTTCACAAACTCCAAATACCTTGAATTTCTTGACTTGTCAAGAGAGCTTGAACTTTGGGACTTGAAAGGTGACTTGGTGAGTGAAACCCCAATCTTGATGTTCTTGAGAATGAGAGGAGATATGATATTGTTAATCAATTAAAGAATAAAGGTAAATGATGCCTATTTAAGAGTTATCGGTCATGAGTTGGAGTTATTAGAGGGAAAAAGACAAAAAAGCCCTTTAACTGAACTTTATAGAAATTAGTCGTTGGTCTTCATGACTCAACCATACGACTTGTATGTTAAAAGTAAGACTAGGCCTCCTGACTCGTAATTAGCAAAATCCAAGAGAGTATACACTGGTCAACATACAAGTATAAACTTATGAATAGTAACATCTCTATACGACTTGTAGCCCCTCACTCATAACATAGATAGAATCTTAGGGAGCCTACACTGCTAAACTCAGGACTTTATATTGTATGACTTATATGATTCTTGACAACTTCTACGGTTAACTCATACCTTGAACAAAACTCAAATCACCCTACAGTGACATAGGTACAACTCACTCTATACAACTCATATAAAGTAGGTAGGACTTAATGGACTAAGTTGTATGATACATAAAATCTTTCAAACATGAGGTAATACACCTGATGTGTTCTCTACCGATATACCTAGTATGCCCCTTATAAGTGAGATTGAGTTTGCTATTGATCTCGAGCCTGGCATCTTACTATATGGCTTCTACCAAGCTTAAGGACCTAAATTCTCAACTTTAGGATCTTCTTTGTAAGGGTTTTATTAGACTGAGTGAGTCTATTTGATCAGCTCCTATGTTGTTTATAAAGAAGTAAAATGGCTCCATGCATATGTGTATTGATTATAGGCAGCTTAATAAGGTGATGATGAAGAACCATTATCCTATGCCTTAAATTGATAATTTATTTTCTAATATTGATTAAGAGATCTGGTTACTATTAATTGGAGATTCAAGTTTAGGATATCCTAAAGATAGCCTTCATGACTCATTATGGTCATTATGACTTCTTAGTAATGTCATTTGGGTTGACTAATTCCCTAGTCGTATTTATGGATTTGATAAACCGAGTATTCAGGCCATATTTGGATTCCTTTGTCATTGTGTTCATCGATGAAATCCTTGTGTATTTGAGGAGTAGAGAGGAGCATGCATATTATTTGAGGGTTGTGTTCCATACTTTAAGAGATCATGTGCTTTTTGCCAAGTTTTCTATGTGTGAGTTTTGGCTAGAGTCTGTGATATTCCTTGGACATGTGGTGTCTAAGAATTGTATTATGGAAGACCCAGCAAAGATTGAATCAATTCGTGATTAGTCTAGACCTACATCTCTGGCTGAGATTCATAGCTTTATTGGCTCAGCTGGTTATTATAGGCAATTCATCAAGGGTTTTGCTACTAGTTTATCCTCTATGGTCTAAGGAGTATGAGTTGAGCTTTGAAAAGCTTAAGGATTTTCTCACTTTAGTTAATATTCTCTCTCTTACTCTTGAGGTAAGGGATTCACCATGTTTTGTTATGCTTCTGGGGTCAGTTTGGGTTTTGAATTGATGAAGCAAAGTTTTGTTATTTCTTATGCTTCTAGATAGCTTAAGGTGTACGAGCATAACTACCCCACTCATTATTTAGAGTTGGCAGCAGTAGTTTTCATGCTTATAATTTAGAGGCATTATTTTTATGGTGTGCATTATGAGATTTTCACCGATCATCACTGTCTTCAGCATTTTATAACCCAGAGGAAGATTAATACTACACAACATAAATGGATGGAGTTGCTTAAGGATTATGATATTTCCATCTTGTATTATTCTGGTAAGGTAAATATGGTAGAGGATGCCTTGAGCTACAAGGTAGTGAGTATGGGTAGCATGGCTTGTATTTTAGTTTCTCGAAGGTCGTTAGGATGGGACATTTTTTCCTTAAAGAACTTGATGGTTCTCCTTGTTATTTCATATCATAGGAGGATTTTGGCTAGTGTAAAAGCGAGGTCCTCACTATTTGAGAAATCAAGATCATCAGTATAAGGATAGTAAGATTTGCTTCCTTTATGAAAAGGTGTTGAGTGGTGAGTCCTAGAGGAACACCATAGACTTTGAGGGTGTTATGAGATTTGTTGGCTGCATTTATGTTTTGAGGATTGATGACTTGATTTAGTTTATTTTGACTGAGGCTCACAACTCTAGATATTCCATTCACCCTATCATAACAAAGATGTATAGAGGTTTAAGAAAACATTATTGATGGAGGTGTATGAAAAAAAGATTTGGAATACTTTGTAGTTTGTTGCTTATGTTATCAGTAGGTAAAGAATGAGCATCAATGACCCGGTGTAGTAGCTCAGAGATTATCCATTCTCGAGTGGAAATGGGAATAGATTACCATGGATTTTGGTAGTGGTTTACCTCACACTTCCCATGGTTCGGATGGTATTTAAGTCATTGTGAATCATTTTTCAAAGTCAGCAATTTCATTCCTATTTAGATGTCCTATTGTATTGAGAGATTAGCTCATATCTATGTTTGAGAGATAGTCTATTTGCATGGTATGCCCATTTTTATTATTTTAGACCAAGGTTTTGTGTTCACTTCTAGGTTTCGGAGAGCTTTTCAGGAGGAGTTGGGTACTCAAGTAGATCTTAGTATAAATTTTCATCCACAGGCTGATGACCATTTTAAGCAGGCTATTTAGGTACTTGAGGATATGTTCCAAGCCTGTGTTAGGGATTTTGGAGGCCAGTAGGTGCAACACTTATCCTTGGTAGATTTTGTGATAATAAAAACTATCATTCGAGTATTGAGATGGCACTATTTTAGTCTTTATATGGTAGGAGATGTCATTCTCTAGTTGGATAGTTTAAGGGTTCTGAGGTTAGATCCCATGATACTGATTTGCTTCAGGTGTCATTGGATAGAATCAGGGTGATTTAGGATAGGTTGAGAGAGACTCTTAGTAGGAAGTAGGCCTATCACCCTAAGATTTGCACACCGTAGGCATCGTGCCTTAAGATTTGGAGTTGGCGATCGTGTATTCCTTCATGTATCTCCAATAAAGGGTGTGATGAGATTCCAGAGGAAAGGCAAGATCAATCCTAGGTACATTAGATATTTTGAGATTCTTCAAGCAGTTGGTGAGGTATCCTATGAGTTAGCTTTTCCACCAAATTTTGCCATTGTCCATCCAATTTTCCATGTTTCTATGTTATGGAGATATATTCCTAATTTGTCTTATGTGCTTAGATGGGAATCAGTCTAGTTGGATGAGCATTTGACCTTTGCGGAGGAGCCTATGCTTATTTTGCTAGTGATGTCAGTCAATTGCGTATAGGGAGATTCCTATAGTTAAGGTTCAGTGGAGGCCCCTCCAGTAGAGAAGGCCACTTGGGAGATAAGAGCGAGATACGAGTTGAGTATCCTCACTTGTTTGAGACTTTAGGTACATCCTAATCCTTAACTTTTGAGTATAAAATCTCCTTTAATTTGTGGATAGTGTAATGACCCTTCAGTCTATCTACCATATTTTCACATATTTTTTTCATTAGAGATTTTATATAGCTGGCCTAAGTCATTTATGACTTACTGGAACTAATAGTGTGATTAACGGGTTGTTATTTGGCTTTTAGAGCCAATTCCCTATTTTGAAGTCTTCGCTGGTTTCAAATGCCAACCAGGAAAAATCTTTAGTAAAACAATCTCATATGAAAATTCTAGTTATGCCATCAGCTCCAGAATATCGGTTTTAGGCTGACTAGTCAATAATTAAATTAATGAAAAAAATAGATAGTCGATTAATGGTGACTAGCATATGAATGATGATAAGTTGCTATATGGAGATAAATGGTGAAATTATGGTTAAGAGATGATGAAGGTTAGTTATAATATTGGTTGAATGCTTAATTTTATCCTGGAGTATGCTCTCCAGGCATATGGGAGTCTACTATGAGTTTTTTACTTTTCCATACTAATTGGTGGATAGGAGTCAATTTTGCAGTTTATGATTGCTTGTGTGATGCTATATCATGTTATGTTATTATTTTGATTTATTTACTTATTATGTACAGTGGCATTGGAGAAGCTTCGGGATCATTTATGTACCTTGACTTGGTTATGATATCTTACATTTTAGCATACTTATATAGTCGGCCGATGATGCCTACTGAGTACTCATTATTTTGGTACTCATACTACACTTTTGTACCTTTTTGGTGCAAATACGAGTACTATCCGTCCTCGTTGATTGTCAGTTATGTTGTATTGAAATTTTTTGTGATAAGTTAAGATCTTGGAGTTCGAGTTGCCCATTTACCTCTATTCTTTTTATTCAGTCTTTTGTTTTTGAGATAGCTAATATAGACTATTCTAGACATTTGAGTTGTATTAGACGCTCTTTTACTGGCTCTATCAGGTCGTGGGATGGTATCTTGTATTGACTATTTTATCTATTAAGAAGACTTTGCTTATTTATGTATTTTGTTCTTAAAAATCGCCTATGTTGGAGATTTCCTACCAAATTAACCCATAGCGCTAGCTTCGGGTTAGGTTTGGCTTTCTTACTGGCGGGATTTAGTAGGTGCCATCATGACTCATAAATAAGGCTATGACAAAAAGAGTGGTGCATATGTTCCACTGGGAATGATGAAATTGAGTCAAGGATAGAGGCTACGTTGTCAAAGATGGTAAAGGGTCAGGAATGTCAAGAAAATTTCCTTAAGGAGATTAAGGCAGACATTTCAGGTTTGACCCAGAAAGTGGAATCATATGTAACTGCGATCAAACAACTTGAGCAGCAATTTTTTTCAAATGTTAGAGACCTTAAATCAACATCAACCGGTCACTATTCCATGTAATACTTTGTAGAATCCTAAAAATGATAGTCACTGTTTGGACATTACCACTCAGAGTGATAAGGCCACCATTAATCCTCCCATGCATGTAGTTGATGAAGCTAAAAATGATGTTGTTGATGTAGATGAGACACCTAAACAGAATCTAAAAAGTTTGTAACTAGTGTGGAGTTATTACAAAAATTGTCAGGTGTTCATAAAAGTGTTGACAAGGATAGAGTAAAGGGGAAGGTAGTTGATCTTATGTTGAAGACCATTCTATGATCTCCCCCACCTTTTCTTCAAAAATTGAAGGAGAAACAAGAGAAAGGGAAGTATTAGAAGTTCTTATTGATGTTGAAAGAGTTGTCTGTTAATATTTCTCATATAGAATCATTAGAGCAGATGTCTGGCTATGCTAAGTTCATTAAGTATTTGGTTACTAGAAAGCAGACGGTGAGTTTTGAGCCAACTGATAATGTTCATCTTTGCAGTGCCACCGCTTCTCGGTCATTGGTTATAAAGAATGAGGATCCTAAAGTATTTAATATTTCATGTACCATATGGCCCTTTAACTTTTCTCAGGCTTTACGTAATTTAGGAGCTAGTATAAATCTGATGTCATTTGTAGTATACAAGTAGTTGGGGTTGGGGGCACCCAAACCTACATCCACGAAGTTATTGATGGATGACCAAACTTTGAAGAAACTAGTTAGTATTTTATGTGATGTTTTGGTGAGGGTGGCATCCTTCATATTCCCGGTCGATTTTGTGATCCTTTACTTTGAGGTGGACTTCAAGATTATATTATCTTGGGAAGGACTTTCCTAGCTATGGGTAGGGCCTTGGTTGACATGGGGTTGGTGTAGATAAAATTCAGATTCAATGATGAGAAAATCACTTTTAATGTGGGTCGATTTATGTAGAAGCCTAAGGATATGAGAGTAGTGTCTGTGACTAATACTATTAATAATGATGCAATGATTGTGACCATTGAAGAGCGACTTAGGGTTGAGGCATTAGCAGCGGTTATCATGAACTTTGATAGCGATGGCATTAATAAGTATGATGAGATGGTAATTTTATTTTATGGTAGAGGTTCTTATAATTATGATCCAAAGAAATTGGATCTTGATCTAAAGAATAGAACCACTCCTCCAACTCGACTATCTATTGAGGAGCCATCAGTCTTTGAATTAAAGGCCTTCCCATATCACTTGTATTATAAAGTTCTAGGGTCCAAAAATACCTTGTACATTATTATTGCTACTTATTTATTAGAGACCCAAGTTGAAGCACTGATCTTAGTGTTTTAGAAGTTCAAGAGGGCCTTAGGATAGACTATTGCACATTTTGGGGATTCCACCTGGTACATAAACTCATAAGGTGTATCTTGAACCGGAATGTATACCCAACATTGGGAACCAATATAGGTTGAATCCTCTTATGTAGGAGGTAGTGAAGAAAAAAGAAATCATGTGTTAGATACTGGACTGGTTTACCCTATTGTGAGCAATAAGTGGGTAAGCTCGGTTTAATGTGTACCCAAGAAGGTTGGGATCATTGTGTCCCAAAGGAAAGGAATGAATTTGTGCCCATGAGACCAGTTATTAGATAGATAGTATGCATGGATTACAAGAAGTTGAATACTTTGACTCAAAGGGACCATTTCCCTATGCCATTCATGGATCAAATGCTTGACAGACTAGTATACTGGGGTTGGTACTATTTTTTTTTGGGTACTTGGGATACAATCAAATTTTTGATTACTTCTGAAGACCAGGAAAAGAATAATTTTACTTGCTCTCATGGGACTTTTGCATTTAAGCGGATGTCATTCGATCTATCCGATGCTCCCGCCACCTTTCAGATATTTATATTGACCATATTTTTTGACATAGTGGAGGAAACTATTGAGGTATTTATGGATGACTTTTCGGTCATTAGAGATGCATTTTATGATTGTTTGGCCTATTTGGCCAACACACTCCAAAGGCATGAGGAGTGCAATCTGGTGCTAAATTGGGAGAAGTACCAGTTTATGGTAAAAAAAATAGTATTTCTCTCGGTCACCAAATCTCAAAGTTGTGTATTGAGGTGGATAGATCAAAGATTGAGGTGCTTGAAAAATTACCTCTTGTAGTCACAGTTAAAGGTATCCAAAGTTTTTTAAGTCATGCTGGATTTTATAGGATGTTCATCAAGGACTTCTTAATATTGATAATCCTCTATGCATGCTTTTAGAGAAGATGTTGAAATATATATTTGATGATGCATGTCTCAAGGCCTTTGAGTGCCTTAAGGAGCGATTGATCTCGGCCCCTATTATTGTGTCCCATAATTAGTCTTTACCATTTGAAGTTATGTGAGATGCTAGCTGAATGACCTTGTTTGTTGTCCTAGGCGAAAGACGAGTGAAAACCCTTGACCCAATCTATTATTCCATCAAGGCATTAAATCCCACACAAAAAAACCTATACAATCACCAAGTAGGAGTTGTTTGTGGTGGTTTTTGCCTTTGAGAAGTTTCGGTCCTATATGATAGGAACCAAACTCATATTTCAAACATATCATGTAGCTTTGAGGTATATAATGTCGAATAAGTATGTTAAATCGTGGTTGATACATCGGTTCCTCTTGCTTCAAAAATTTGATTTTAAGGTGAAATATCAGAAGGGCACTAAGAACTAGGTTGCTGATCACTTATATCACCTTGAGGAGGAGGCAATGAAGAATCGATGAGCTTTTCATAGATGATACATTTCCAAATGAGTGGGTCTTGGCAGAATTTCATGACTTAATCCCATGGTTCGCTGACCTTGCCACCTTTTTGGCAAAGGATTTGTTTCGGAAGATTTGTCATTCTAGTAGAGAAAGTGGTTCATGCATGAAGTGATAATTTTTTTTGGGAGAAGCCTCATCTCTCTTAGATTTATGTGGATGATGTTATTCGTAGATGTATTCCTGATGTGGAGATGATGACCATCCTTGAGTCTTGCCATTCATCGCCAGTTGGGGGTAATCATGGCGGTACCCGCATAACCCACAAAATTCTATAATGTGGGTATTATTGTCCAAATATCTACAATGATTCTCATGACTATACTCACTCTTGTGACCAATGTCAATGAAAAGGCAATATCTCATGGAAACATGAACTCCCCATGACACCTATCTTAGGGTTGGAGTTTTTCGATGAATAGGGAATTGATTTCATGGGTCTGTTTATGATTACCTATGGGATAAAGTATGTTCTAGTGGTAGTACACTATGTTTTGAAGTGGTTGGAGGTGATTGGGCTTCCCAACAATGATGGTCAAAGTGTCACTGTATTGTTAAAAAAATTATCTTGTCTTAGTTTGGCACTCCGCGTGCAATTATTAGTGATAGTGGGTCCCACTTGTTCAATCACCTTTTCAAAGCCTTGCTTAAAAAATATGGTGTGAAGCATAAGGTGGAAAAACCTCATCATCTATAAATGAGTGGGCAGGTTGAGGTCTCCAATAGAGAGATCAAGTCCATATTAGCGAAGACTGTGAATGTCAACAGGATTGATTGGTCAAGAAAGTTAGAAAATGCTTTGTGGGCCTACATGGAAGATTTTAAAACCCCCATAGATTCCTGTCCATATCAGCTTGTGTATGGAAAGGCATGTCATATGCCGGTTGAACTTGAGCATGAGGCACTATGGGCATTGAAAAGGCTCAATTTGGAGTGGTATGATGCAACTAAGTTGAGAATGAGCAAGGGGAATGAGTTGGATGAATTCCAATTTCATGGTTATGAAAGTTCTGCTCTGTACAATGAAAAGATGAAGTTGTATCATGGCAAGAAGATTAAGAAGAGTCTATTTAAGCCTATTGATATGGTCTTGTTATATAATTCAAGACTTTGCTTATTTCCAGGCAAGTTAAAGTCTTAGTGGTATGGACCATTCATCGTGCTTAAGGTGTTTTCACATGGTACTATTGAGCTAAAACATCATGGTGAAGCTCCATTCAAGGTGAATGGGTAGAATGTTGATAATCCATAAATTTAAGGATTTTCTACCACCTTTTAAGCCTAAATTACCATGCTTTTCCATTGATTTTTTGTTAATCTCTTTCTTAATGCTCATTTTTGTAGAAAAAGTTTAAAATGTAAGATGAGAAAGTCATTCAAGTCAAAAAAGGTTAAATGTTAAAGAAAAGAGCCAGATGCTAGAAATCAAGCCTAAAAATTGACCCTCAGTTACCGCAATCACGGCCTGAGGGTCGCGATCGCGACCAGTCAACAAGTCAATTGAAGGGAGATCGCGATATGACTACCAAAATCACGGGAGTCGCGAACGCAGTGAAAGGTGATGATCGCAGTAGATGGAAAAGTTTCAAGGGCATTTTTGTAATATTTGGAAAATGTGGAATTGAGGCTCTAATAAGGATTTTTAGGTCATTTTTCACCATCTTGATCCTATCTTTCTTCCTCATCTTAGTTTCTATGATTTTATCACTTGGAGCTAAATTTGTACTAATTTTTAGATAAGAAAACATTAGAGTGACTTCTAAGTGAAGAATTTGCAAATCTCATTGAGGTTTTATTGGAACTTAAAGTGTGGTTTTCATTCTCTTTATTTTTCGTGAATCAAATTGATGGAGACTTTGGTATATTTTTATTTATTATCTTTATGAGTTGCTAGTTCTTCCTCTTGGGGTTATGTTCGAATAAGGTGAAAATGTGGATAGGTTGAGATTATTGGCTTTAATTCTTAGTTAATGTTGTTGGGTTGTTTGATTATAAAATGGAATTTGTTGGTGAATGCCTCAATTTTCCTAAACCCCCACATCATCTTTGAAAGAAGGATGTGGGTAGTCTAGATCCAACATCATCCTTGAAAGGGGGATTAGGTGACATGAGAACCTGTGAACAATAAGATAGATTATAGTTATTCCCTTTTATTGTCTTAGAAATAAGGATAAATTGTGAAATTGCTATATCTTGGGCATCATCCTAGAAATAGGGGTGCCAAATTGAGGCTTTGTGATGATTAATTGACTACACCCATGAGATATCCAAAAGAATCCGCAGGTGATAGTTTGATACTTTGTTGAAATAATAGTATTGAAATTCCTAATCGAGACTACCCAAACATGCCTTATCTTAGATTTGAAGTTGATTTTCATGTACCCACACACTAGTTTCCTCAAGTAATGCATATCCCCTAGATTCGTTCCTAATTGATTATGCTCTAATTATTCTTAGTCTTGAATTAGTCCTTCAGAATCCCAAGAAATGTCTTACACTTTTTAAAACATTCAAAATGCCCCCCAAATATTTGTATAGTATATTTGAATTTAGCAAGCAACTTTAATTGTGAACTTTTTTAATCGCTACCCACACTATTCCTTGTGTATTCGACCCCAACTCAAAGTTTGATAATTATATTGACAAGGACAGCCTTGCACTTAAATTGACGTGTAAGTTGAGCGCAATCAAAAATGACGTCGTTTTCGGGGGACAATTTAGTGTATTAAGTTAGTTTAAAATTTTAGCATACTTTCTTTGATTCAAACGTAAATATTTTTTTGTGATTTTCTTGTGTTAGGTAGATTTTTGTTTTTGTTTACTTGTCACTATGGAATCTTGGAATAAATATGAGTTTAGTGGTTGGAAATCTTATCTTGATGATCCATGTCCTGATTGTTATGGACCTCACTTTTGGATAGATTGTAGTTATACTCCTTAGAAAGAGATGTGTGCACCATCTCGATTCTATTAGGGGTGTGATTGTTTTTTATGTGGTGATGTACATTGGAGTGATTGTCCAAATTCCCCCTCCCCTTGTTATGCTAACATAAATGCTAGGTCTTCTTATGAGTTTGATAGGTATATCATGATGTAAAAAAGGAAGAACAATATGCCAGATACAATGGTGTTGAAGAAATGATTCAAACTCTTTTAGAATGGGCAACTATATTAGAGGAGGACATGCATGACTTGCATCAATCCAATGAGGCATTCAAAAGGGAAATTGAAAAGATTGAAGAAATAGGCAAGGAGGCCCATCTTGCAAGTACCATGAATATTCCCATTCTTGAAAGTGAGCTTGAAATAGAAGAATCCTTGATGGTTTCCCAACTAACAGAACTAAACATAGTAAAGGATGCCAAGATTGAGGAAATGGTACTAGAGTCGGGAGAAAAAGCCAAAAAACCCTTTGTGAAGACTCCAGTTTATTTTGGATTGAGAATGTTGAGAAGGATGCGAATCCAATATTAGGAAGAAGACCTCACTCAGTCCATTTTTAAACATTATGCATGGTGGATGTGATGAAAGTCGAACCACCCAAGCAAATGATTAATTTTTAAGAGGAGGAGAAAAATCCCTACATTTTGTAATTTTTCATTCCAAAAGGGAAAAATGAAGACCTTCACTTCAAGGCCAATAAATTCAAAATCTGATGTGTAACAAGTGAATTCTTGATGTTCTCATCGATACCCAACGAGCCTATTAGGAAGTTTGATGTGAAGTTGGGTAAAAGGTTCAAGTTTTCAAAGTGGCGAGATAGAAAATATTTCATTGTGTCCTCATATTTGCTGAAATAACCTAAAAGATATATTGATCTAAAGTTTGTCCGTTGATTCAAATCTTCTAAATGGATACATAGATGATAGTCAAAAGATGTTGTGCTGCGACTTTAACTAAGGTGCTTCTTGAGAGGCAACCCAAAGAATTTTTCTTGATATATTCTAATATTTTTGGTTAAATTTTTAGATTATTTTTGTGTGTTTGTAGGTGATAGCACAAGTTGGGATGGGTATCTAAATAATGAAACCCGGATAAATATATTAGACTTTCTTTTCATCAGTTTCCTCTCTTTAGTAAGCTTTCAAGGTATGATCTTTAAAATACAAATGATGATCACATTTCATGGTTTCTTTTGGTTTGAATTTAATTCATTTGAGCTCAATTTGGTAGAATATGGTTGTTGGAATAAAGATTTTTGAATGTGTGCCTTGTCTCAAATGCTAAATTACAAAATTTTTATTTCATATACTAGTGCACATTGTGTGTTTGATGAAATACCCACTTGAGGTTTGTTTTCTTAATTGAGTGGTGGGTAATTTAATTTGGTTAGTATGATTATAAGTGGTGTGTTTGGTGATGAATTGGTGTATTGTCCTTTTTTACATGTTTTGTTATTCTATCTATTCAAGCTCTTACTTTTCATCCACACCACATTTTGGTTAAAATGTCAATAAGAGAGAAATGCCTTATATGCTTGTAAAGGTTAATGTAAACTCTCTTAGGGATTTTTGTGATCATTTTTGGAGTATAGCTTTGAGTCCAATTGGTCTTAAAAGTGGGAGAACAAGTGGTTTTTGGTTGAAGTTGTTGATGGATGTTGTGATATATTAGTTTGTTTATCATATCATCTCCGGTTGAATTCAATATAAATGATTGCCTTGACCTATGATAGATTTGGTGATGTCATTCTTAAGGGTATAGGGTCATTTGTGT
Organism: Capsicum pubescens; assembly: GCA_030864215.1. NCBI lineage: Eukaryota > Viridiplantae > Streptophyta > Magnoliopsida > Solanales > Solanaceae > Capsicum > Capsicum pubescens. Next base: position 192,731,386 of record CM061548.1, on the reverse strand, counting down.
TTCTATTTTGCCCTGAGTGTTTTATGAGCTAAATGGACAATATGTGTAGTTATAAGGAAAGAATCCCATGAAGTGTAATGATAATGTTTCCTTTAATTCACCTAAGTTTTCTTTAATTGTTTAGGAAACGGTAAAAGTTCAAAAATACTTTTGAAATGTCATAGGCAAGAAATGAAATGATTTTGAAAAAAAAAAAAAAAATATATAGTTTTATTTTGAAAATTATCAAGGGTGTTTTTTTAGATTTCTTTTGAATGGGACCATTATATTAAATTTTTGGCTCTCTTTACAAGGATTAGTCCTTGACTCAGAGTAACTTATTAAGCTAAACTTTCTCAAATTAGTTGGGAGATTAACATTTTGCTCTATGAGTATGATGCCATGTGTGGTGAGATTTTTGAATAATTCTTCCACATATGTGTAGTCTAGAACTTGCCCCAAGTGTGTTCAAAGAAAAATTCTAGACAATCTTGGTTTGGAGAATTACCCAAGGCCATTTTTTGACCCGTCACATAGCCAAATTCCCACCTTAACATCATTCCCTAGTTAGCCCCTTTGAGCCTTTTTGTAATGATAACCTTGCTAAAACACCTGACCCCTTTTAAAATCTTTCTTTTGGCACTTAACCTCCTTTGATGCATCGAATGATTCAATGTAATGAAATGTAGGCAAAAGCCTAAGTTTGGGGGGTTTGTGTAGTTAGGAGAATAAGGTAAGGGTGGTTCAAACTCCAAGTTTGAGGGGATTAATGTGATGTTCTAAGATGAGCCAACAAAGGTGTATGTAAGGTGGTCAAATTATGTGCTTAAAAGACAAGAGGCATACTTAGTGGTAAATTTGTATAGCCTAGCCAATAGAATATGATGAGAAAAGAGACAAATGAGGGGGCTGAGAAGCACTTAAGTTAGAATGTCTCTTGAAAAAAGCCAAAGAAAATGGTGGATTTGAATTTTTTTGTAAATGCTAATAAGAAAGCTAGGGAAATGTAAAAAATGATTTGAAGGAGATTAAGGTGGATAGTTTGAAAATTTTGGGGTAGAAAGGGTTGAAGAATTGCATTGAAGGAGGTATTTTAGTCACTTGATCCATATATATTCCTTCCCGTACATTGAACCTTCATCTTGACCCGCAAAACCTTGGTGATTCAAAACTAGAAAAGTCTACATTAGTGGTGAAAAACACAAAGGGCAAGCCTATGATTCTATTCATTGTTCTTAAATGTATAATCTGTGATCATGCCCTGAATAGAAGAAGAATTTTCAAAGGTTGATGAAAACCTACAACTTGTTGTGTGCAAAAATTGGACTTGAATAGGCTAAATACACTGTATAGGGGTGTACTATTTGGAAAAAAATCAAAGTATCCCTAGAAGGGTACCTACGGTGGCACCTACAAGCCTCGTAAGTAGCACTTACAACCTTATGTGCCTTTGAAGGTGTCAGATCTGAATATCTTAAACTTCAGGGATCTACCTAGCACTTACAAAGGTCACCTACTAGACGTAAATGGCACCCACGGCTCGTAGGTGGCCTTTGTAGGTGCCAACCCTGAGATAATTGGATTTTTTTAAAATTCTACATTCCCCTCTTCTCTTACAAGTACAAACAACTGATTTTTCAAGTACAATGGAACTTAAGACTACCCATAAGAAGGGAGGACAATCGAGGCTTTCAGACAAGTCCCCTGAGTGTAGTGGATCAGTGGGGGAGTATTCGATAGCCCTGGATAGTCCAGCAGTCCCACGAACTAGGGGTCAGAGATAGGCTATAGCTACAGTCATTATTTTAGCCTTCTTAGGAGTCGATCTCCAAGCATGGACTCAGTGAGGGCACTCAACCTACATCTATGCAGGCCGACTAGACTCAGACAGCCACAACAAGACCAATCCCTAGGCAAAGAATAAAGTTGGCCAGGACCTCACCACTATACCCCCTAGTTTGATAAGAGAGAGCATGCATCTGAGGATGAGGAGTTAGGATCCATTGATGAGGTTGAGTCTGGGATAGTTACTGGTAAATTTAAAGAGGAGGCCATACTGGACTTCTAGTATGAGAAGGAGTTAGAGGAAGAGTTGGTTTCGGCAAACCAGTTAGCATAGTAGTACCCCATTATGACAAGGGTAAAGATCAAGAACCATATGTCCTTAGCCTCCTATTCCACCATAGATTGATCCCGCATCTGAATCTACACATGTATTAGTGGTACCACTAGCTGAGATAAACTCAAGGTGGTATGTAGAAGGGATACATTTGATTTATAAGGGGGACATATTTATTATTGTGGATGTCGGCCTAACAAGACTATTGTTGCTGAGAGGAGACTTAATTTATCAGCATTAGTAGGGGAACTAAACCTGCAGTCCTCTTTTGAGCTCTACTGGTTGGGGTGGATGACTCGACCCTAGTGATCATATTATTAGGCCTCGGTTAAGGAGTTCAATGCTTCCTACACTTCCATAGTTGCTCTGACCTTACCTATTGGTGGTAGAGGCATAGAAAATCCCCAGTTAGAAAATACACTGGTTAGAGGGGTTCAGGTTTATATTTTAGTGGCAGCCATTCGTGAAGTTTAATTGGGGTCGAAGTATGTGGATCCGACATCTACTACTGATTCTGATCACCGACTTAGATTTGTGTAAGATAGATGAATGATGAGAGATGTTAATTATAAATAGTAGAGGTTGTGTTTGGCGAGGTGGATCACCAACCATAGTTAAGACTTGGGTGATGATGCCCTCTGGATTGAGGGCGGGGAGAAGATTAAGAAGGCGATACTTTATTTTGCTATAAGGTTTTAGTGGATGGTGGTGCATTTCTAATTATGTTTTACTTCTACAGACAGCGTATTAACATGGTATAGAGCTTTACTAGTTTCTATTTTGATAGCAGGATATGATATCGACTTTGCAGCTCTTATTAGATATGAGATGCATGAGCGGGCATTTTAGTACATAACCACTTTTCCATTCCCTTATCTGATCAAAAGGTTATGTGAAGAGGAAGGTGTTATTGAGATTCAAGATATTTATAGATGATTAGAGGTGATGATCATTGCCTATACACGTTTAATCATTGATTTGGAGAACCCGATCCTTGCACATAGAGCTCGGGCACCTCTGATTGTGATACAACCCCATTCTGAGGGGCCATCAATTTTGATAGAAAATATTGATAGACTGGATATGGATTTTGGCAGTTTGGGTGTTGATTTTGATATGGGAGAGCATAGAGATGATCCCAAGGTTTCTACAGAGGGGGAAGGCCCCTCAACTACTTCTAGTTTAACATTGACCTCTATTTTTGAGGTAGTTGGGGAATTTATTATGCCTTCTCACTCCACTTCTAATACCACAGATATAGCTATAGGTTTTATTATAGTACCTTTTGAGTTCTTACATAGCCAAGTAGGGAGGCAGAATGTGACTACCATCTTCCTTACTAAAGTTGAGCTGAGCTGGCTCTACACAAATATAACCTTGGGTTTGGAAGATATTAGAGAGTGATGAGATTCGAATATGGGTTGCACTTTGGGCTGTGATATTGGATTTCACTAGTGAGTTGCATACATGGATCAATGTTTTTAAGGGGTGGGCGTTAGCTTAATTTAATAATATACTGGATATTGATCTTGGTGGGATTTGGGAGAAAGTGGCCACACTATGAGCAGAGGTATGCTCTCTCACTGAGATCTAGATTTCAGCCATTCCTTCTGTTATCCCTTAGTTTACTCAACTGATGGCTCCACGTGGCTTGAGATGTTTTGATCTATGTACGGAGGAGGAGACGGTCCCAAAAGTTAGGACCAAGAGAGGTAGACCAGAAGATCTACAAGACCCCGCTATTCCTTATTATTAGGCCTTGAAAAAGGTCGTCCATAAGTTTCTAGAGTCTAGAGTAGATGATACAGTGAGATGAGATGAGATTGTGATGAATGGATCTTCTAATCTTGCGCTGCCACCACCACCGCCACCTCTAGTTGAGATACCCCCACAAGGGGTATTACTATGAGATTGATGCCTAGCGCATCCTAGGTATGCCTTTACTCACTTTTTTTATATTATTGTCACATGACAGGGATAATGTGTAGTCTTTTAGTAGGGGGTGGGGGTGTAGTATAGCCGCCGCGTGTTTTTGTTGATTTTTATTTTTTTCCCATAGTCCATGATATAATTGTAGAACTAGCATGTCTAGGAAAAATTGTATTGTATTTTGTTTCATTTTTTTTTAACTAGGAGGAAAATAAGTACCTAGGGCAGTTGATGGACTTTGTGCTTATGTTTAAATATGTTAGAAAATTGATACCTCTCCGAGAAATTTGTTTTTGAACAGTGTAATGTGTATATATATGTGACCATTGTGAATCTCATTATGGTATTAGGATTAGGTACATATTAATCATAACTAGCATTTGCATGAACTGGATAGGTAGTAGTTTATGATGCAACCCTGTGTCATGTGTGTGTGAGATTCTTACTTTTAGCCTAAATAACCTACTAAATGTGAATAGTTGGTTAGTAAAGGATCATAGGTCATTCTTGAATTAGTCTACTTTTAGCCTAAATAACCTGCCAAATGTGAATAAGTATCCCTTTATCCTTATTTTGAGCCTATATAGACTATTTTTCTTATTTCACCTTTCACTTTCCTATTTTAATTATAATGAACCTATTTTGATCCTGGTCCTCCTTGGGCATTGTGCACCTCAACTCAGGAAAATTGCCTAAGTTGACGGTGGCTATCATAGGGGTGCGTGATTAAGAGATGGTATGAAAATAAGTGTATATAAGAGAAAAAGAAAATTGGGTTGGGTGTGGTATAAAAAAGAAAAAAAGAAAGAGAATGAGAAAAAGAAAGAACAAAAGCAACCGCACCCAACCTAAATGAACAATAAGAGAATAAAAATGGAGGAATAAAATAAAATTTCATTGAAAAGTGGACCCCTAACATAATTGTAGTGCCAAGGATGCGTAGCAACTAAATTACCAAATGTATCATACCAGCCCCTAAGACTATGTTACAAGCCAAGTAAAGTCTTATAGTGATCCTAGTCCGACTTTCTGAAAACTAAGGTAATAAAAATAAAGGAAAGCTTATGGTATTCTATGCATATTGATGGAACTTCTTTATGAGTGTGAGTTCTTGTGATTTTCCCCGCATTAACATGCATTATTCTACTGAGTGAGTGGGACTTTTTTGTTGTGGGGGTGCATGGGTTTATTACTAGTTGCTTATTTATTTGGGTGGTATAATTTGTATATATTCTTGATTATGTGTTGCTAATGTAATTCCATAGCTTGATTCCTCTATGTCACATTGCTATACTACATACATCCATACAGTAGGTTTTGAAAAGTTAAATGAGGAGGGGATGATGTTCTTGAGCTTAATTTGAGATTGGATACCATAGGTATCTTAGGTTTCTCTTGGTTAAGCATCATTGTTGTGTTTTGTTGTGTTTTTGTTTCCTGAGGACATGCAAATATTCTATGTTGAGGGTGTTGATGTGTCATGATTTCATGGCACTTTTGATGCGTAAAACCAAAAAATATGCAGGTACTTCGATTTGTTTTGGTATATGATGTGTTTTTGTGTATATTTTGCAAGGAACTAGGTTTGGGAGCTTAACATGAATAAAAAGGAGTCAATATATGCAAGAAAGCATACCCATAAGCCTACTTACGTGTCATAGGTTGCACCTACGTGGCATAGGTAGCTTGGTAGGGTTATGAGATTTAAACTTCAGAGAATCAGAAGTTGATGTGATGCTCTTTTTACTTAATAAGGGTCACCTACGAATCGTAGGTACTATTTACAACGCTTTAAGTGTCAGTACAAGTGTAAGAAAATTAAAATTCAAAGAAAATGCAAGGTTGAGGATTTTCTTTTAACTATGATAAGAAAACCTACGAGACGTAGGTACCACCTATGCCTCATAGGTTCCAGTACAAGAGAAGAAGTTGCAGATTGGTGAAGATTGGGACCTACGACAGCCACCTACGTACCGTAGGTTCCACTTACAGCTTGTAAGTGGTGCCATTAGTATCCACTAACTTAGTTTTCCCTACACATTTTGGTTTAGATTTCTAGGATTTTTATGTACTTTATGAATACTCTTTTGATGTTTTTAGTCAGATTAGAACTCATACTATTCACAAACATATATTTGATTCTACTATTGACTTTGGATCTTGGAATCTCTTTGTTCTTTGTTTTTAGTTGACTAATTGATTTGAGACTTTGGGTTTTATTCTTCAATTATTGTGAGATTGTTCATATGCTTTTTTATTGAATTCGATGGATTGTTTTGAAACTGTGAGTAGCTAATTCCCTTAGCTTGGGTTGTAGGGACCCTAGTAGAATAACAAAGTAGAGGAAGTGTGAGGTTCGTCTAGATCAATGGTTACACTTGCATTGTGATCTTCTTTAATTTAATTACTTTCATAGTGGAGGCCAACACTGAGAACCTACCTATATTTCGAGATCATCTTCACAAGAGAGATTGAGATTGGAAAAGAAGATTACAACAATGATTTGAGGCTAGCAATCCTCATCTAATAAATTAATACTTATAAGGCGATAATTAAACTGGGATCAAAGATAAGGGATGGTAAGGAAACACCCTAAGACTCACAAGGTCAAGGGTGAGACTTATCAAAGCATTCACAAGACGATAGGTAATACCTTGGTTGTAAAATTCTACATGTGTGGCAGTGAGAAAGTTGGATTGAGCATGAGAAACCTATAGAGTGAGAAAGCCAGGGGTAACACATTCCTAGTGTTCATCTCAAATTTTTTACAGCGAAAAGCATTCACATCTTTTTACTTTTTTACTTTTTATTATTTACTACAAAATCCCCATTTACTTTATTACACTTCAATCTACTTCCACAAGTTCAAGAGAAAATTTTGATCTATACCCTATGGGATCGACCCCAACCTAGTTGTGTTACTATAACTTGACAGCAACCACATTATATCTTCTTGGAGGGTATAGTTTGGGCAACATTAATAACATGTTGGTGTGCTAACCTTGCTATTTGTGAATACATTATAGTGCTAGCATGAGTGTTTTTCTTGTAGTAATAGTGTTGAAGTATTATTTAATATGATGCTTAAGGTAAAGAGTTATTCAAGGACGAACAAGGCTTTAAGTGTGTGGTGGTGATGTTTTGTGGATTTATGCATCTAAGTGTCACTATCTATGCTTATTTAGAATTTTAAGGACTTCTTGAGTTCTTATTGAGTGAGTATTTGTATAAATTATCATCTAAGTGTTTAGTTATGCATTTTTAGTGTTTACGGAGTGTTCATAATGAGTTTGGAGTTAAAACACTAAGTTATAGTTCAAACGCAAAAACTAGTACTCTTAGTTTGAGCTATGTTCAATTCTAGTTCATCGTGTTGGATTCTATGTGGTTTTGGACTCTAAATTGTGGTGATTGACGTTGTATAAAGTTTCATAAGTTCATAAATATAGTATATAGTTGATTTACAAGCTGGAAAACATGAGGAAAAGGCACCACCATCCTTGGACTTGAAGGATAAATACATGGGACAAGGCTTGCCAAAATCTAGATGTTTTGGACACATTGGTTTGCCACGCTGACTAGATGGCACAATAAGTGTGTGGAACACCCTTGATTTAAACCCAAATGTCACAAAACAGTGTGCCACTATGATATCAATGTTCCACAGACCCTAGGCCACACGATAAGGGTGTGGCACGGTGCTATGTTAAAAATGGGCAGACTTGGCCTATTATAAATAGGACACTTAAACATTATTGGAGACACCTTGGACTACCTTGGGGCTTCAATAGATGTTGTTTAAGGATTTAATTAGGGTTTTTCATGATTTACTTTCGTTTGTTATGGATTATAACATGGATTTATCTACTGTGATTACGTGTATGTCCTTGAGAGGATAAATACCCTTTTCTAGGGTTAAGGCCAAGAACATGATTACTCTTGGTATGAATTGAATTGGTTTTAGTTATTTATAATTTTTAGTTGTTTCTTTATCCTTTTGGTAACTATTTTAAGGATTTGTGACCCTTATAATACATGTTTATTTCTATCATGAACCACAAAGATGGAATGATAGGATAGAATGTGAGATAGATAGAATAGGATCTTAAAATTCCCTCATTGATAGAGCCTACAAATGTCTAGTCTAGGGTTTAGAATATGCATCTCTCACACTGAGCTAGTTTTTAACACTTTTCTATGAAAAACGAGTTTCATAGTGCTTAAACAGAATATTCTTGACTTGGATCACAGTTTTGAATTCTTAATTTCTATTTTTTTTTTATGTTCTAACTCTTATATTATGAAATTTAGTTATTTCATCTCCTTTCTTGTCATGAGTGGCTAAAAACCCACAACTAGGGTTGTGAGATTCTTGGTGGAAAATCACTTCTACAGTTTATGGGTTCATTGAATTTATACATTCGTTGTGATTATATTACTATTTTGTTCATTTTAATGAGAATGGTTGCAAACGTTAGAACAAGATCTAGAATTTAACTTTCTTGAGTAAATAAGTTAGTATTGGGAAAAGGATTAGTAATAAGAATTCAGATTTTCTAACCAATGAATAAAGATTAATGCTTTAACCATATTTTTCTCATGACGATTACATCGAATTAGTATTTAATCACTTTAAGATCGAGAGAAACTAAAGTTATAACCATATTTGAAGTTTGGAAAACATTTAATTGGAGAGTTGACATAGATTTCCTTATAATTCCATGCATTGGTACAAATTCATTTGTCACATGACTCAGAAGTGATAGAACACCTAGGCCAACATAATCCTAATTTTCTCTTTCTCATTGATTGATACATTACAAAAATTTCGTCTACAATTTGACACAAGCATAATAAATTGGTTATTTCACTACACAACCCCCTTGTTTCTTTGAAATTGATGACTGATTGTAATTTAAACTACTTACAACTCGATTAACACCTAATTTCATATGGAATTTAACCCCAACATTTATTGGGTTATATATTTGATAACGAGAGATTCCACTTTAAGAAAAAAGGAGTTTTAGTCTAGGCGTATCCAATTTTTGTGCCATTGTCAGGGAATATGGTTGTCAATTAAGTGTATGTATTTTATCAGACTTTTAGTCTCATTTCCTAATTTTTCTTTTATTTGTTGTTTTTGTGTTCGTAGGATATTAGTTGTGCATGACACAAACTCACCATTCAGGTGAACCATTACTACCTTCTATCCAACTAAAATTTTTGAGGAGAAACATGGAAGAACAACAAAAGGCAGAAATATTAGTTGCTCTTACTGCCGCCAGAATGATGGCAATGAAAATTTGGGTGATACTTAGTTATTTGACCTTTAAAATGGGTGATGCGCTAATAATATTGAATCGACCAATTGAAATTAGCAAGTACGATTAGAGGACGTCAACAACCTATAATTAACTTTTCCTTGGATGATAATAATTCTGATTTGGATTGAGATGGTGCTACAGGAGCGATGGTGGTACAGGAGCAATTGAATCTGGAAAGGTTGTTTGGTGGATTATCTAGTGATAATCCAAACATGCAGCTGGTAAACTTCATAAATATTTACAAACCTTTGAATACCCCAGAGTTGGTCAGAATATGATATGGCTAAGGCTATTTTCCTTATCTCTATTTTGGGATGCAATTTTTGGTTGACTGGTCTCACACTTGATTCTATAAAAAACCAAAGGCAATTGAAAGGAGCTTTAAAGTTTCTTTCTGCCTTCTAGGAGGTTATAGTTAAGGGACAATATTAGCAATTTTAGGCGACCACCTACTGAGGCTCCATATGAAACTTGGTTGAGGCTTAAAAAAAGTTGATTCAATGTCCTAAGCACAAGATGATGACATTTTATAAGGATCTAAAACTAAACACAAAGCCAATCATTTATAATGCATGAAGTAGTGCTTTTATGGCTCTTACTTTTACTGAGGCAGCTATGATCTTGGATAGGTTGATAAAAACTAGCAGAGCTTAGAACACCAAGGATTTTTAGATAGAAAGCAACACATATACAATTGAAATATCGGTAGAGAAATGTTGAAGAGAAGAGGGGCATAATGAAGACATGGCACACATAAAGATGCAAGTAGACTTAATTACCAAACACCTATGTCCAGTTAATATAAAGAGGGTGAGAGTAGTTGGTTCACACAATAGAGAAACAAAATTTAGTTCTGAGAAAAAATATAATCACTTGAATAATCTAGGGGATATTTGGGAGAATCGACAAGGAAATCAAGGTGGGAACTATCAACTAGATAACTATTATGACAATTCTAGTTATCAAGATTGTGAGCAAGGTAATTGAAAGAGTAAGGGCGATTAAAGTGGGTTGTATGTTCCACTCAAAAGTCATGATAATTCTATTAATGATTTGGGGAAGTTATCCATAGAGGCTATGTTGGCTAAATTACTAAAAGGGGTAGAATCTACTGATATAGGCGTTAAGGAAATAAAAAGAGACTTATCGACTATGAGCCAGCTGGTGGATTCCCCTTCCACTTCTACTAAGTAGTTGGAGCACCAAATGAATTAATTGTTTGCAACCTTCAAAGAGTGTAACTTTACGAAGTGATACAGTACAGAACCCAAGAAATAATGGAACCTATATAACTACCACCACAATAAGTGGTAGTGTTACCCGAACCATCTGTGGTAGCTAATTCCCAAATGGATGATATTCTATCTAAAGATGAGGTTATTATTAAGGATAGTGAGTTGAAAAGTGATCTAGCTAAGTCTGAGAAGCTGGAAGAGGTAGGTGAAAGAAAGGTTACTATTGGGCAATATCTTAATTTGATAAATGAAGATGAGTTGTGTTAGAAGAAGGGGAAGGAAGCAGAAACTCTACCAGCCAAAATTCTTGAGTCCACTTTCCATTCTCACACGGGATGAAGAAAAAGGTTCAAAATGAAAAATTTAGTAAGTTTATGGCCATGTTGAAGTAGTTTTTGGTAAATGTATCGTTGGTTGAGGCTTGAATCTTTGGAAAAAAATGCTAGGATATATGTAGTTCATAAAGGACCTGGGTACTAATAAGAGAATGATGATTTATAAGCTAGTGGATAATCTTCATCATGAAAGTGCCATTAAAACAATATCATTGGTCTAAAAAAAATCCTATCAAGAATAATAAACTATTTCGTGCATAATTGGTGCCTTCAATTTTGCAAAGGCTGTGTGTGATATTGGATCAAATATCAACTTGATGCCTTTCCCACACATCAACAGTTGGCTTGGGAACTCTCAAAGCAACACCTATACGATTGTTGATGGTCGATCATTCATTAAATAAACTATTGGTATTCTCTATGTTATGTTGTTGAAGGTGTTAAATTTTATATTTATGGCAGACTTTGTAATTATTTATTGTGAGGTCAACCTTGAGGTGCCCATAATATTAGGTAGACCATTTCTTACCACTGGAAGAGTGTTGGTGGATATGGAGAGAAATGAGCTAAAATTCAGGCTCAATGATAAAGAGATGAACATTGATGTCTGTCACTCAATGAAGTATCCAAAAGAGGTAAATGTTGTTTTTGTGATTGATAGTATGGAAAAAGGTGAAATAGTGGTGCCTGTTAAATAGAGATTTCTTGTTGAAACTTTGGAAGCAGTATTGATGAATTTCGACAATGAAGGAAATGAGGAGTATGAGGAAATAGTGTGTGCATTGGCTGGTATGGGTTCATATTTATTTGATCTGAAGAATTTACTCCTAGATTTAAGGAATAGGCCATCACCGCCAACAAAACCATCCATTGAAGAACCACTAGTGTTAGAGTTGAAAGAATTGCTAGGCCATAGACACTACCAGAAATTACCCCTATGGTGACAGTTGCAATAGACAAAAAAACTGTTTCCATAGCTCTACAGCAACGGTTCAGCAAGCATCCTATAGGTGGGCGTTGTGATAGGTCTATGGTAATGGTTTATGCAATGGTTGTCTGAACCGTCGCCATAGGTCAAGATATGGTGATGGTTTCAGACAACCATCTCCATAGCTTGACCTATGGATAAGGTTATTTATTCACATATTGAGACTCCTATTTTCATCTATTATAATTGTTACAACCATAGACATAGCTTGACCTATGGTGACGGTTATTTTTTGACTTATTGAGACGCCTATTTTCATTTACTGCAACGGTTACTAACCGTTGCAATAGAAGCTATTTCCGCCATTAAACCATTGCAATAGCATTTATTGCGACGTTTCTATAGTATTTACATACATAATAAATTACAATAAACAATTATACACACATCATAAAACAAAATCATTTATTAATAATCACATAATCTAAAATATGCAACAAATTAAACTAGTAATCTAAATCCAAAAGCAAAATGTATGTTACGTACTCGAAAGATTAGTTAAGTTTTTACATAGTATCAAGTTATAGTCGTGATAAGTTTCAAGAAATTCTATATATGTATCCTGTATTCTTCTTCTTGTGTTCTAGCATCTGTTTTTTCCGTAAAGCTGTAAGTGATCCAGCTGAAACAAAGTTCTTTAACTTTCTGATGATTTCTTGAAAACCCCTATAGATTCATGGTTGTTCAAGTCACTGTAAGTTCAAAAAATAAAATATCAAATGGGTTCACAGTAAGTTCAGATAGCATGTTACCACTACAGACAAAAAGATAACACTTGTTATAGACAAGGAAAAGCCTGAAGTCCTTGAAATTCAAAAACCTGCTTAAGAAAGCTTCTCAACATAAGGAAGAAGTTTGATCAGGTCATTTCTGTCTATTATCTGTCTTTTGCAGAGCGAAAAATTTTCCCAGAAATATCAGACTTCAATTTTCATTTAAATTAAACAATCTCATGAAATAGATGATCTATTTCTTTCTCATTTTTCTCATATATGAAAAACAAAGTAAAGACACATGGGACTCCTGCAGTTGAAATAAGATGGTCAGAGCACCGAAACATGGGATTGAACTTGCATAGCTTAAGCTATTATTTTCATAACTGAGAGAGGCAAATATTTTCTTATTTTAATGTCAATATTTGACAAATAAATGGTAGAGTTGTTTACCTTTCCAGACCATTGGTCAAGAACTCTAAAGCTTAAAAATTTTTACAACTCTGGAGAAGCTTCATCAAGTGTGGTGGTTGTGAAAATCTAAACATCAGTCACATAATTATATCAGATTAATTTCATTGTATAAGAGAAAGAACAAGAAAACTATGCTAAGTAATTACCCTAAAAGCAAATGATAAGAAGGCTACAAATATAAACATGGTATTGTAAATCAGAAAAGGTTATGCATTCATATGTTGTCAAATGACCACTAAAGACAAAGAGCAGAAATCCAAGAGCACCATACAAGAGTGGGATGACAAAATAAGCAACGAAATAGAAGAGAGAATTGCATAACTCACATTGGAGCTTGAGTCTAATTTAATGTCAGTTGTAATATTCTTGTTCTTGAATTGAGCATTGACATCACCTAGAAATAGATCACCCTTTTTCCATCCCGATGAAGAAAGAACCTAGTTCAAAATGAGATCATAGGACAAAAAAGTTATCAAATCATCCATACGAGCTTTTATAGTCAATAATGTAGCAGATATTGAGAATTGTAACTAAAGGGACTATTAGTTTATATAAAAGTATATTTCCTTAGAGACAAAAGACAATAAGAACGTAGAAACCATAAACAATATATCAAATTTCAACATGATTATGCTGCCCAGATGCCGCAAACACAATATCAGAATATGAACAAGAGTCGAAAGAAACAATTTTGAAAATTAGCACAGACCATGTTGTTTCTTCATCAGCCTACACCAATTTGGTTTACTTAAATAGAGTTTATGTTCATCCTATCACTTTAGTTTCATGAAAGTTGAGAAATCTTTTCTTTACAGGAACCACATTCATAAAAACTAGGTTCTTAGTACGGACCAGTGAATAAGAGACAAATTCACACAATAGAGATCAGATTTACATGGTTCAACAAACCAGCATGGTCACAGCCGCTTGAGAATAATGAGTACGATATGCCCTTGATAGGTACATATAGAATAAAATGATACTGATAAGGGGTAAGTTCTCCAGCAATATTGCACCTTCCAATAGCAAGACATTTATACCAAAAGAAAAAGAATGATAATTTAAAGCTAGAGAAATTTAGCTGATTCTCATTCTCCTTTTAGATTTCATATAAGTATCATCTCCAAGTGACAAGAATGGTCCTTCTTAACAAGAAACCACCTTGGACAGATAAATTTTATAGAGTTATCTAGAGTAACTAAAACATGGTGATAACCAAAACTACCAACTTGTTGTACTTCCTGGTTCATTATTTACAAGTAAAATAGATTTGCAGATGCTTTCTCAAGATCAGAATAATGTAAATTTTCCATTACAAATGGAAAGATTTGAAAAGATAAAGTCGGCACCTACTTGCAACAATTTATTTTCAACTCCTTCAACATATGTTGCCTCCTTTTTATCTTTTCTACTAGTTTCTCCACATGTCCACATTGAATAATATCTGTAGAAAAAATAAAATCACTTATCGTTATTCAATGGATGAGAAAGAAAATACTTGTAGTAATTCATTTATAATAGATTTTATGAAGATAGAAATCTATCCATCCCTCTTTCGAATAAGGTGTAAGCTTTTCTTCTCGAACAAAAGAGGAACAATCAATCTAATGGAAATGTAGCTATTTTTTTGTTCTTATTTTGTTTAAGCAGTTGTCTTAAAAATGTGGTTTCCAGGATATCCTGACATTGACCTCTCTTTATTCTATCGTACAGAACCTGAACTCTGGTTTTGAATTGTGGAATCCAGGAGTACTTTCACCTTCTCTAATTGCTTTTGAGGGTCATGTGCACCGGATTGATCATTCATGGCACATTGTTGGTTTAGGTTATCGATCCATTATTAATGTCATAGAATATATACTGGAAGATGGAGAAGTTATACATTTCAGTGGACCGGCCAAGCCATGGCTTGAGATTGGGGCCCCTGAGATGCGAAGCTTGTGGAACCTCCATGTAAATTTATCAAATGAATTAATTAGCAAATGCAGAATCGTGGGTTGAATGGATAAAGGGACAAAGTCTCATTCAACGTGAAATGTACTGAGTTGGAGGGGAAAAGGTACAGCCTTCATTCTCCTATCAGACCACACTTTAGTCTCCCTGTATAGACGAAGCTAGCACTCAATATACTACTCAGACTAGATATTTGGCAACCTACATGATGTAATAGTTTTATAGGTATAGGTATTGTAAAGTTTTATCTACATTTCCTTAAATATAATCATATGTTAATTCTACTCTTTGAAAACTCTGTTCATCTCTATAAATGTTGAGGCCATATATAAGCTTAAATTTGTCTACGATAGAAAGTTGTCTAAAATAACAATTTCCTTGAAGTTGATAAATGGAGTACTATTATCCTGAGCAGATGATCATCACCAACTCAAGAAAGGAAATGTTTCTTGCGAACATAAAAGAGTGTGAACTGTGAAGGTCAAGGACCAACCTGATAGAGATTATTTATTTTCAATATCTTGTATGTTTAGAGGAACTTTATTCCTGATTTCCTACTGAATGTAGCTTCCTTCCTGTTCTTCTGGTAGGATATTTTAAATCATAGCTCTAAAGAGTTATACAAAATACTATTATTTGTTTTTTTGGGATGACACTCCCTAACTATATATATATCTGATATTCTTTTATAGCCTTTAAGTGAAGTGAAACACTGAGTAAAGAGACCTAGAGATGCAGTATAGCCAAACAAAAGAATCATCTTGGCCCGGTTTTATAGTGTGTACTGAACTCTACTGAGAATAAATGGCATCCTGGTGCACTAATGCTCCCATTATGAGCAGGGTCCGAGAAAGGTCGAACCACAAGGGTTTATTGTACGTAGTCTTACCCCAAGTTTTTGAAAGAGGTTATTTCCATGGCTTGAAACATCTTATGAGATTATCATGATCATTCATGACTGTCTAGGTTGTTGTTGAACTCAATAGATAAAGTAGAATGCGAAAATATAAACTTATACCTCATAAAAAGTGTTTGTTATGTATGAGGAGTAAAAATGTAAGACCAACACAAAATAGGTGCAAAAAGGGCAAATGACCCAATTTTTTAGTTTTTGCCAACAGTCTTCAAATTCTGGCAATTGTAAGTATAGTTCCCTAGATTTTTGGCCAATTTCATAAGTTGTTCAAGAATTTCTGGAGAATATTTCAAATTTCAAACATATGCAACTTAACTTATTCCTACTACTTTTATAAAGTAACAAACAGACATTGTAAAGTTTTCAAAAGCTTAAATAAGTATGTAAATGATTTTTTTTAAAAGAATTGTCTCACCATCGATTTGCTAATCATATTATTTGTTGTTGCTATTGCTTTTTACTCCAATTTTTTTCTATATGGTTTCTTCCCTATTGTATTTCCTTTTCTTACTAATTTTGAGAT
The DNA here is from genome assembly GCA_030864215.1 of Capsicum pubescens. Lineage (NCBI taxonomy): Eukaryota > Viridiplantae > Streptophyta > Magnoliopsida > Solanales > Solanaceae > Capsicum > Capsicum pubescens. The sequence goes on along the minus strand of CM061548.1, from coordinate 192,714,895 downwards.
GTTTTACTTTAGCTGGGGGATTATACATAACAACCTCTCTACCTTCACAAGGTAGGGGTAAGGCTACGTATAAATCACTCTTCTAAAGCCCACTAGTGAGATTACATTGGGTATGTTTTTAGCTGTTTCAACATCTAACTTTTGCTGGGCACTAATGCTTGTTGTTATTTAGTTCACAAAGTTCCATATGTAGCTAAGAATTATATAATTGAACATGAAATTCTATTAGTTCAAAAAACATAACACCTTCCTAACATAATTTGAGAAGTTACATCATTCTAAAAGCTCACATAGAGAATTTTGATTTCATCCTTAATACTTCCTTGCTTAAAACATTTAATACTTTCATGTACTGAGGACCAGTTTAAATACATGAACCAAGAGATTAATAAAAGTAGCTTGTTCTAAAGATTATCGTACAGTTCAATAGCATTTATTTAAATATAGAGGCCTTTAAGAGTACAAAACGGAATATAATTATGTAACAAACAAGATTTCATTCCTTACCAGATGCCTGAAGAATATGTCTTGAAATAAACATTTTAAATCTCAAGTGAAAATAAACATATCTTATGAAGATAAAAATTGTCTTCCGATGAGATTAAACCTTGTTCGATCCTCGGGATATGTTTTATGCTATTACTATTGCTTGCCAAATTGAATTGCATCCAAGTTCTCATTCGAAATTCATATATTAGTTCTTGATCCCTTTTCTCCAAATTCTATGCATCTCTATTTTCTTAGTTTACCCTCCCTGCAACTCGAGCTAAACTTGGTAATATATTGAATTATTTCTGTACCAGGTGGGGTAACATTTACTATAGCCAGGTGGCAACGAGAAGATCAGGATAAGATGATAGCAGAAATGATCATGGGTGCTACAACTCAGCAAAATCAACAACTAAGCCCGCTGATAACTGTCAGAACCAAGAAATAAACTAGCAATTGAACCAAACACTTGCGAATTACACCTCTACTGGTGCAGGACAAGGAGGAGGGATACCAAATTTATACCAAAATATGACGGGTATTCAAGGAAGAATATTTTATAATGTAATTCTAATTTGTAATTGGTTGTTGTGAGTAACTAACCTCAATGGATGTCGGGGTGTTAAGATACCCACTGCCATGAATAGAGTTCTTCGGCAAACTTACATCATTTTGTCCATCCTCCATGCAACTACAGTGACATAAGACAACATGAGATGTAAAATATATAGACACATTTTCTAAATAAATATTTCCCATTAAAATAGCAAGGGACATTTATAGTGGAATTTTATCCATAAGTAACTTATTTACACCATAATTATAGGGATTGGCTGAAGACATGTTATATGTAAATTGACCAGCGCCTTTTTAGACTAAATTCTACCTTCTAGATGTATGAGCCAAGGATAGTCTGAGCTTAAGGCAGAGTAGAAAAACATAGAACATACAAAAACAAAATGTGCCCTTGACGAGAAGATGTATACTTTACAATTTTGTTTCATATTTTACAGCTTCGTAGTGTGATCTGTAGAGAAATATTACCTGTAAAGAGGACCCAAAATGCTTGTCATCTCAACAACTCTTTCATTTAAATAAACTCTCTTTGAAATCCACCAAGGATGATTCACCATAGACTTGGAACCTACAGGATACTTAACCAAATACAATAAAGGTCTAAGTGGCTGCTGAAAATTACCCAAAGTTGAAACCTTTAACACAACCCCTCTCAAAATCCTCATACAATTACTTTAATATCATATCCGTACTATCAAAATTACCATCCTTATATAACTTATTATAAAACCCTGGCAGACTTATCACTCCTCCACAACTTCTCCCCACACAAATGCATCCACAAAACTCAAAACCTCCAAAAACACCAAAGAAATCAATGGGGACACACTCGAATTCACCGTTTCCTAATTTAAAAAAATCCATGGTTTCCCTAAATATATTCTACAATACGATACAACAAGTTTCTTCGCTTGTTTATCTGCCAATTCGATCTCAGACCTCATATTCTTATCTTTCATCAACGATGTTTTCTTCCCCTCTTCAAGTTCCCTACGATAACAATTTACCACATACTGAAAAGGGGGTTCTGCCGATACATAATTACTAAAAGTCAGCCAATCAAAACCTGCTCAATCAAATCCCTAGACAACCTTCTTTACCTTGCTCAAAATCTCCGCCGCCGTCATCTCTAAATGCACAATACGTGTATAATTTTCCATTGAACCAACTAGTGATACAAGTAAAAATTTTTGTAGAATAATATCCTTGATATCCGCTAGCATTTTCTGTGGTTCACTAGTCTTCATGGTTTATCTTAACCCGCCAAAAGGAAATTAGTCCTAACTGCAAGCTGAAGTGCAAATCAAGAGATAAATGGTTTGAGCTATTAAGCAAATCTCGAGAGATAAATGGTTGAGAGAGAGCAAATTGATAGAGAAATATTTAAATGTGTTGAGAATAGGTTTGAGAGTGAAAGGGATTTACTAAAATTGCTTATAGAAGACTTGTGAAATTTTGCAAAGAAAATTAATAAAAGCCTATTAAGTGTTTCCATAGATGATGTTATTGCAATGCTTTTAATAATTGTTGCTATACTTGTATCTTTGGCAACGGTTATTCTTCAATAGCAATGGTTATAGTGCTAAATAGTAGCAAATAGAACAATTTTTTTTCAATGGTCGGAACTATTGCAATAGACCATCTATCGCAATACTTATGCAACCGTCGCCAAAAGGTTCGTTGCCATAGGCTCTAGGTACTTATGAGTTAATAGAGTATATTTCCAGTAATTATTGTGATAGACTTGGTCAAACAACATGTTGAGGCTCTTTTTTAGTATTGAGAAGGTACAAAAGACATTTTGTGTGGCAAATTACAGATATTATTGGTATTCCACTAGGAATTTACACTCACAAGATTAAATTTGAAGAAGACTGCATCGCCACTATTGTACATCAGCGAATGCTTAATCCACCTATGCAAGAGGTAGTAAAGCATGAGATAATAAAATGGATCGATGCCAGCGTGTTGTATCTAATCTCTGGCAGTAAGATGGAAATCTAGGTCCAGTATGTAACAAAGAAGAGAGGTATGACTGTTTGTTGAAATGTGGGGGGTTGCACCATACTATGAGGGTCCAGGTCCCATAGAGTCAGACACAGAAATCAAATAGTAAAGCGGTAGGAAACTAGAACTTTGCTGGAAAATAAAGAACACAGAGATTTAACGTGGAAACCTCCTTTCTCAAGGGATTAAAATCCATGGCTTACCCTCATAATCAGTCAAAAATCCACGATAATCAAACACTTAATTATAGAGTCAATGGAAACTTAACTCTAAGCTCCTTCAGTTTGCAATAACTCTTTTACAAACCAACCTTGACAACTCTGCCAAGAACCCACCTCAATATTGATTAACTCTAATCAAGATCTAACTCAGCTAACTCTACCTAAGCACACAAAAGAATACAAAGAAAATGCATTACTCTTATAACACAAGTAATTCAATTAAACACCAAGACATAACTCAAGAACACAAACTCTCTCAACATACAAGATATTGGGACTTGAGCAGTATTTAAGTTTTTGCTGATTTCTCTATTTGAACAATCTGATTGCAAAAACTGATAATTAGAGGATTATTCTTTTCTATTTGTAGCTGGATAATAATTAGGGTAGAAATACGATTAGGCCAGGCATCTTGAATGGTACAAGCTTATCTACATAATTTGTTACACTAATAGACAAAACTCCGTAGGATAGTGATAGTTGTACTAACTTCATGAAGACCCAGGGACCTGGTCCCTTGAAGTAAGTTGATCATCATCAAAACAATATATAATAATTTCCCCTTTTTTTATGATGGCAAACCAACCACAGATTTTTTAGCATCAATGTTCATTTATCTCATTTACTCAGAGCGATCACCACTACTGTCTATTAATTTTCTCCTATCATTATGCACCATGCTTCCCCTATCAATATGTCATCATGTTTTAGCAATATTCTCTTTCTTGTCACTATGCCATCTTTCAAACAATTTTCCTCTGTCTATATGCCATCAATATTCAACATATATGCACCCGGTACCTGGTCCCTAATACATCATGCAACGTACATCATCAGCACACACCTGGTCCCTACCACATAAATTCAGTATTCCCCCTTTTGGCATCATTAAAAAGTGATAATAGTAAACCAAGAACAAAATAATCACAAGTTATTTAACTCATGGCCACTAGGGCAACACTATCATAAAGAAAAACTTTAAAGAAGAGATGGATAAGACACATAAATAAAGATTCATTCATACGTAAAAGGTAAGTATCATTCCAGTGCATAATTTAAATGTTCCAAAGAAAAATCCATAGGAATCAAGAAAATTTAAACAGGTGAAGGACTTGGGAAGAGGGTTTTGAGAAGTAGAGTCATGTTATTATTTTATGTGGCATGACAGTGTAACAATTCCTTGGTTAGATGCCATATCTCTGCATTTAATCTAAGGACCTCATCCATTAGAGTTGAAACTTTCTTTTTTAGTTCAGCATTCTCAATTCTAACAGAGACACTTGGATCCTTATTGGAAAGATGATGAATTGTTATTTGCAATTTGTCAATCTCTGCATCTTTAGCAGCTGAGTTGAATTTCAATTCCTCTATTTCTTTATTGAGATCCTCTTGAGATTTGTTACCTAATTTCTTTTCCATACATTATGTTTTGATCAGATTCTTTACACCAAATAGTTGTATCACAGTTCCAGGAGTTCATTTTTACAGACAATACCAAAATAATCAAAACTCTGCTCAACTAATATCCATAAGGCATTCCATGTTTTCCACTTTTCCCATGAACAACTATACGTATGTGATCCATCATTAATGCAAGTAGACTAATGAACTCAAAAATGCTAAGACACACCATCATATACAAATCATCAGCTAAATCAATATTCCTCTTTTGTGATCTACGCAGAATCACTTTGTTAACAAAATCAAAGACTATTTGTAATTCACCTTTGAGTGATTTCCTATTTACTACAGCCACAAATTTTCCTTTAACCGTTGATGCGTTTGCAAAAAACTCTATTAATAGTTATTGTTTTGAGACAGACCTCACACAACTGATAGGAACATCTAAAATTTTCCTAAGTAATTTAGCATCAAGATTCAGTTTCTTCCCTTGAACTACCTCACTAAAAACTATGGGAATGGGTCCTTTCATAAGATGGAGGCATCTTTTATGTTTAAAAAGCTCAACTAATTCCATCATACCTGGTTTTGTTAATACACTTAAGTCAAAGATCCTCCCAGTTAGCAGATTTTGATTTCTCAAGAACCTATTTCTCATATTTTTAGACACGAACGTTCTTTGTTTCTCCAATTTTCCCTTTTTAGAAACATTGATAAGTTTTATTTTAGTCATTTTTCTCTTCTTAGGACTAGGTCCTTCAGAAGTTTGCTGCTTCTCAGTAGATCTTCTAGACTTCTCTCAAGGATTTCTTGTTATCTTACTGATATTTTGCTCCTTAGGATTGAACGTGCTATTTATTGGGCTATTTTATAGCAAGATGAGATTTTTAGCAACCCAAGCACCATCCATCAATATACTACCAGGAAGGTTATGAAGCTTTAGGGATGAATCTTTATCAATGTGTTGAGTGAAGAAGGATTCTAGCTTTGGAAGGGTAGGAGAAAGGAGGTTTTTTTCAAGAAGGTTTGAGAGAGAATTTTTATCAATGCTAAGTTCAGAGTCCTTTGAAAGACACGATAATGAGGAATTAGCAGCGATTTGGAAATCCTTGTCACAAGAGGTCTATTTATGGCTAGATTTTTTTTTGACAAGAGAAGGTTTGGGGACATCATGGTTTAATAGAACAAATAAGCACAAGGAAGGACTTTTTGAAAGAATGAGATGTGATCAATTTCAATTTTTGGGACACTCATCTTTTCTTTTAGGATAAGACAAATTTTAGATAGAGAGAGAGAGAAGATGTAACTTTTTGACAGAATAAAAAAATGCATATTCACGATACAAACTTGAGATATAGGACCAGGTTCATCTCTTTCTTGAGTGAATCCTCAACTTTGTGTATGTCACATTTGTCCTCCCCCAAAGTTGTTCCCATGGGTGTAACCTGCAAAGATATGATACTGAGTTAGACCAATAAGTACGTACTTTATGAAGGATACCTATCTCCTAATCATATCCATGTTTAGGGAGAAAAACTTATTCATCTAGTAAGTCAAGATATTTTAATCAACCCCATCCTCAACCTGTTCTTTACAAATTATTCCTTATAAAGAACCTTAATAAAGATATCTTCTATTTTATCTTTAGTCTTGCAAAACTTCATGCAAATATCTCTCTTGTCAATATTGTCTCTCAAAATGTGATGTCTCATATCAATATGCTTGATCTTCTTATGCTGCACTGGATTCTTGGCCTTGTTAAGAGCACTTGTGTTATCACACATCAGAGGTATAGTGTCTAAGACAATCCCAAAGTCCTTCAGTTTCAATTTAATCCATAACAATTTAGCACAACAAGAAGATGCAACCACATACTCAGCTTCAGCAGTAGATAAAGCAACTGAATTCTACTTCATAGAACCCCAAGATATTAAGAAAGAACCAAGAAAATAAGCCATTTATGAGGTATTTTTTCTATCCACTAGATATCCATAATAATCAGCATCAACATATCCTATCAGATCAAAGTTGTCTCCAGAAGGATAATATATTACCAGGTCCCCTGTCTCTTTCAGATACTTAAGAATTCTTATTACAACTTTCAAATGAGACCCCTTAGGATAGGCATAAATTTTGCACACATTCCCACACTAAACACAATATCTGGCCTGCTTACAGTGAGATATAGTAATGTAACGACCCGAAATCTCCTCCTGGGACGGCACACGGTGCTTAAGGCTACAAGTAGACTCAAGCTAACCCTTTGAGCCTGTCACTACATAAAATAACTCATTTCGAGAAGAAATAAATAAAACACTGGCACTGTCGTATCAAATAATAGGAAATATGAGAAAATACTCGATCCAAACGACCACAAAACTAGAAATCTAAACATACTAACAATCTAATAACTAGTCTGACAAAGCCTCTACTACTCAAGTTTACTAGAGAGCCATTGGGACAGGTCCCCATCTAACTCAAACTGAACTGAAAGCAATAATATATATACTAACAATACTAAAATGTCTGAAGATAGGTCCTCGAACCATGAGGACTCACCACTATAGAGATATAGACAAAGGTACTCAAAAATCACTGACGAGGATAGGACTGAGCACCTGAACCTACATTATAAGATAATATAGCACATAGACGTATATGTGGATCAGCACATGGGAATGTACTGAGTATATAGGGGTGTATACATTTATAGAAAATAATATCCATACTCTTTAATCAAATCATGCATGCAAATATGAATGACTCACATACCTTGAATAAGTCTAATATAATAAGCTCGCAAATCATGTAGAATAAAGCATGTAACACAAATTTGATGAGTCATTATACTTTAGCTTTAAAATCTAAACTCTTCTCTTATTCTCATTACTCGAAGACTAAAGAAAGCTTTAAACAATACTTTCAAACTCAGGCATATATCTCATGGAGAGTAAAACTTCTTTAATGCCCAAGAACTTAGAACTCTTTTAAACTCAAGACACTTGGAACTCAGAATTCTATAACTCTTACAAGTAGAAAAAACTACTTTCTTCTTGGGAAAATTTTACTTCAAGAAACTATTTTGAAAATCTTACTATTAGGGAAAATCACTTATCTCAAAGCTTTAGGGAAAATATTCTATCTCAAGGGAGGTTCTCTTAACCGATATAAACCATGCAAGCTACATGGAGTCCAACGTTTTGTCCTCCTAAGAAAGAAACCTCACATTGGGGGACGGCATCATACTCATGCCAAGGAGTATAACCTCAACTCAGTGATCACTTATCTTAGCCTCGGGCCCATAAATCTCAATCCTATGGTGGCACATAGTTCTGGGGTATGAAACCGTAGTAACTTACCCAACTCGGTGCTAAATACTACTCTATTTAGTTATCTATGCTCATCGCAGGGAAATCTACTTTAAAATAATATCATGATTCATAAGAACCCGACTATAAAATCAGTAATCTTATTTGGTAAAGTGGATTTCAAAGCTACTATGACCATTAAGGTCAAAACTTTCTCAATGATCTCAAAATACTCAAATCATGGGTGCTTATAGCACAAAAGTTCATGAAATTGCAAATCTCAAGTAGGGCTTAATGACCCATCATCAAATCTCAAGTTAAGACTCATCAAAATGCATACTAGATATCATATGGATTCATAAATCATATAAAAATCTGAAATGTTCAGCAATTTGTCTTAAAATCTCAACATACTCATGTACTTCAATTTCTAGAACATTGGAAAATCTCAAAATCTCATGCATAGTAATATTGGGTATGAACCCACACTTCTAATTCATAGGAGAACTCATAAAGTCATGTATCTTCATAATTTAAAACAAGTTTTGGGCACAAGGAAAAAAGAATTGTCTTTGTTCAAACCCCACATACCTTAGATTGTGAAACTAGATGAACAAGCTTGCTTGAAATTTTTCTTCTTACTCTTTGAGAGAGGGTTCTTGAAGCCTTGGACTTGGGGAACTCGAATCTCAACTCAATTTGTAGAATCTATGGTGATTTCTTGAATTTCTTGGAGAAGGGTTTTGGATTTTCTCTTGAGGGAGAAACCTTAGCTCTTGGATGTTTTGGGAGATAATGAGGCTATCTGCTTTGTTTTGTATCTATCTAAGTGTTAAAAGGGGAAAAGGCCAAAAAAGTCCTTTTAAAATGACTTAAAAATATTGAACAAGATTTGCGATGGTCGGCGTGATGGTCCATCGCTAGTCTGACGGTCCGTCGGATTGTCCGTCGCACATTGGTCAGAAAAAGTCCACACTGCCTTAGTTACCACGGTCCTAGAAATGGTCCGTCGCTAGCTTGATGGTCCGTCATCTTGGCCATATCACTTGGACCATAAGAGGGAGTCACTGCCTTGGTTGTGATGGTCTGGGCAACGGTCCGTCGCAAACTCGACGGTCCGTCAACCTGTCCGTCACACCAGGCAGTTCTGATAACTCTTTGTAAAACGGCCATAACTTCTCACCCCGATACTGGATTTGGAGAAAATTGGTATCGTTGGAAAGATAATTCAATTCTCTACATGATTAAAAGTCGATATTAAGGAAATTCTACATGGTTTAAAATATTTCTCACTTGGGAAGTCAGCCCTTACTCTTCTTAAAGATGAAACTCGACTTAAAGAAAATTTGGGGTATTACAATTAAAGATCCAATAATCCCTCTATACATGGTATCATTAACTGAGGGACCAAATTCATTATTATAAAACTTAGAACTGGTTCTAATTGGAGTTTCAATTGTCTTTACATCTACTATGTTATATTTCTTTAATAGCTCCATAATGTACTTCTCTTGACAGATCATTGTCCCTTAAGAAGTTTGCTTGATCTTCAAACATAGGAAGAAACTTAATTCACCCATCATGCTCATTTCAAATTCACTCCCTACTAGTTTTGCAAACTCTTCACATAGGGATTCAGAAGTAGCTCCAGAGATTATATCATCGACATATATCTGAACAATCAGTAAGTTGCTACCTCTAGACTTTAAAAATAGAGTATTGTTAATTTTCCCTTATTTAAAGCCACTTTCCATAAGAAACTTTGAAATTCTCTCATACAAAGCCCTAGGTGTTTGCTTCAACCCATAGAGAGATTTATCTAATTTGAGTACATGATGAGGAAAATCTGCATTTTCAAAACCTAGAGGTTGTTTGACATAAACTTCTTCGTTCAAGTTTCCATTTATAAAACCATTTTTGGCATGTATTTGGAAGAATTTGAATCCCATATAAGAAGCAAAAGCAATAACAACCCTGATAGTCTCTATCATTTCTATAGGGGCACATGTCTCATCATAATCAATTCATTCCTCCTGGTTATAGCCTTTAACAACCAGTGTTGTTTTATTTTTGTTGATAGTTCTTTGTTTATCCTATTTGTTTCTATACACATACTTCATCCCAATGATTGTTCTATCAACAGGTCTGGTGACCAGGTTCCAGACTTTACTTCTTTCAAATTATTGAACTTTCTTCTATATTGCATTGATCCACTCAGCGTCTTTCAGAGCTCCTTTCACATTTTTAGGCTCAATTTGGGACAGAAATACTAAGAATGCCATGGAATTTGTGGCTTGAGCTCTTTTTTGGACTCCAAATTGCAAAGGTGTAGTCAGATTCTTAAGTAGATGAGAAGATTTGTGCCTCTAATTTGACCTTCTGAGATTAGTTCCACCAGAACCAGGTCCCTGTGAAGTTTGACTAGACCCTTCTTATTGTTCTTCAACTAGAGCTAGGTTTTGTGACTGTGATCTTGAATCACCGTCACTCTCATTATTCTCATCTTCATCATTTTGTCCTTGACCATATTCTTCAGCAATGTCATCCCTTTGAACAGGAATAAGTTATTCTATTTATGAATCTTCAAATAACCTGGATTCATTAGCTTTCTTGACTCATAAAAGACCACATGCAAACTTTTTTCAACACAAAGAGTTCTTTAGTTGAAAACTCTTTATGCTTTGCTTATTGAAGAATAGCCCACAAATACTGCTTCATCACTTTTGGAGTCAAACTTCCCTATATCATTCTTCCCATTATTTAGAACAAAGAATTTGCACCCAAAAGGTCTGAAGTAGTCAAGCTTAGGCTTTTTATAGAACATAAGATTATATGAGGCCTTGTTCAGGAGTGATCTAATCAAGAACCTATTTGTCACATAGCAAGCAGTGTTTACAGCTTCAGTCCAAAAGTTCTTTGGAAGGTCACTATAAATCAGCATGGTCCTGGCAATCTCTATGAGGGTTCTGTTATTTCTTTCAACAACCTTATTTTGCTGAGGAGTCCTTGGAGTAGAGAAATTATGAATAATTCAGTTTTTAGCATAGAATCCTACAACTTGGGAATTCTCAAATTCAGTTCCATTATCATATCTGAATTCAACAATCTTACAATTCAGTTGCATTTGAATTTGATTGGCTAAAGTAACCAGAACCTCATAGGTTTCATCCTTCGTTCTCACAAATATTGGCCAGGTAAACCTTGAGTGGTCATCCAAAATCAAAAACACATAATTTTTTCATCCTCTACTTTGTACATTAACAGGTCCATATAGATGCATATGCAACATCTCAAGGAGTTTAGAAGTACTCACTTACTTCTTTAGCTTAAAGGAAGACCCTTAAAGGAAGACCTAGTTTGTTTGCCCTTAACACAAGCATTACAAACCTTGTTCTCTGGTAACTTCATCTTTGGTATGCCATAAATAAGGTCCCTTGAAGTCAACTTGTTCAACAAAGAGGAACATACATGTTCCAGTTTTCTGTGCCACAAATTAGTATCTTCATTTTGAACACATAAGCATGTTAATTCCCATCAACAACAGACTCTAAATCAGCTACATGCATATTTTTTATCCTCTTGTCTTTGAGAATAACTCTCCCAGAATTCAATCATGACACAGTCCATCTATCAGCTGAGAATATGACCCTATTACCTTTGTCACAGATTTGAGAAACACTTAAAAGACTATAATTTAGGCCATTCACATAGTACACATCTTTTATTGGTTGATTTGGTGATCCTCCAATCTTTCCCACACCATGAATATAACCCCTTTTACCATTTACAAAAGAGACACCTCTACCTTGTAGTATCTTGAGAGAGAAAGAAGTCAGTCATCCATGTTATATACTTTGAACATCCACTATTCATGAAATAGTTCTGATTGCATTCTCCTTTTTCTACCTGTAAACATAGTCATTTGTTAGATTTGGGAACCCACTTGAATTTGAGTTCCCAATAGAAAGAAAAAGGTGTGATCAAATATTTCTGGCCCATCTAGGGAGAGAGTTCCTCTTCTTCACATTTTTCAAGGGAATGAAACCCCTAGGACAATAATTCTCCTGCTGGATATATGTAATACTTCTCATTCTAGATTTAAGTCAATACTGATAGGTTTCTTTCAAGTGTACATCTCTTCCATAATGAATATATATAGGTTTTTTACTGATATCCAAACCCTTTACCATTATTGATACTCTGACTAGTTAAATTAGAAAGGATTTGAGAGGATGTGGTCTATTTTACGGATTTGTTAAGTTTTTCCCTTATACAGACCAAGTCCTTTTCTAACTCTTTATTTTTATAGAGGGAATTCATAAGGTACTATTTAGAATCCCTCAATTTTTCTTCAAGATCAATCTGAAGCCTTGAAGCTTCTTTTTTACCTTTGTCATCAGAATCATCCACTTTCTTCAGTCTATTTATTAAACTCTGATTTTTAGATTTCAACTTAGTAACTTGTTCCTCTATAGCTATTAATTAAGTCTCCTAATACTCTACTTTATCTTCTAGAGCATTTTACTCAATAGGCAGTTCACATACAGAATTAATTAACATATTTGCTAGCTTCTTTACCATTATAGCAGAGTAGTTATCTAAATTTTCCTTAATGTAAGAGATAGTTACCTCATTTTCTTCTTCATCTTAAATGTTTTTCATGAGAGAAAATGATGAATCATAATTAACTTCATACTCCTCCACATCCAGCATAGACGCATCTTCAGCCTTCTCAGCTTTATTAGATTCACTGAAGGAATCTCCCCACACTGCTAGGGCCTGCATCACTACATAATTAGTTATAGCCTTTACTTATGATTTTACAAGGACCTGATCCCTATTCTTTCCTTTGTCACCTTCAGTCTTGAGATATTCTTGGTAATCTATTTTGTGCATTGGATAGTCCATAATAAAATCCCATGACTTTCGTATTTGTCACAAACTTCAACATTGTCTCCCTTCTTGATGCTATTTCCTCTTATTTAAAACTAACCACTTTTCTTCATAGCTCTAACAATTGGTTTTTCCAAATACGCAACATCAGTTTCTTCTTCACTTGAGTCAAATTTTAAAGTATTCAATGCCAGAGATTTTCCCTTTTCAATTCCTTCTTCTCTTGTCCTTGCTATTTCTTGAGCTCGTGAATCTTTAGATTACTAATGAGTCATCCATAGTGAGAGTCTTCAAGTTTCTTGCCTTAGTAATAGTATCCACTTTGATTTCCCAAGACTTAGGGAGAACAGCTAGAATTTTTCTCACTTTCTTATACAAAGGAATCACTTCTCCTAACTAGTGTAGCTCATTTATGATAGAAATAAATTTTGTATGAATTTCTTGAATTGTTTCTCCTATTTTCATGGTGAAGGTTTCATACTGAGTCGTCAGCATGTCAACTTTAGAATCCTTCACATCTTTGGTGCCTTCATGAGCAGTCCTCAACCAATCCCAGATCTCCTTAGAATTTTCTCAAGCAGAGATCTTGTTATATTCATCAAGTCCTATGCCACAGATAAGCTATTTATTTGCCTTGTAATTCTTCTCAACTTTCTTTCAATCTTCATCATCAAACTCTCTCCTAGTATTGAAAATCATCCTTGTTATATATCTTTTTTTGTCCTATCTAACAAGTACATAAGGACCATCAAGTATTACATCTATCATCTCACTATCCTCAGCTATAATAAGGTCATACATCCTAGTTTTCCACTACCCACAGTACTGCCCATTAAAATGGGGTGGTCTAGTGGTATATTGCCCTTCTTCCAAATTAGGTGAATCATCCATGATCTTTAAATCACTCTAGTTATGAACCTTTTAGAGTTCTCTTGCAATGATACCAATTGTTGAAACTTGGGGGGTTGCACCACACTATGATGGACCAAGTCCCTTAGAGTCAGACACAGTCAATCAAATAGTAAAGTTGTAGGAAATGAGAACTTTGCTGGAAATTAAAGAACACAAAGATTTAATGTAGAACCTCCTTGATCAATTGAGGAAAAACCATAGCTTTCCATCACAAGAACTCAACAATTCACAGTAATTAAACTCTTGATTATAGACTCAATGGAAATTTAACATTAATCTCCACTAGTTTGTAATAACTCTATTACAAACCAACTTTGATAACTCTACCAACAACCCACCTTTATATTGATTAACTATAACCAATATCTAACTCAGGTAAATTTATCTAATCACACTTAAAAACATAAAGAAAATGCATTACTCTTTTAACATGAGTAATTCAATTACATACCAATACATAACTCAAGAACACACACTCTCTTATCACATAAAAGATTACAACTTGAGCAATATTTGAGTTTTTGCCGATTTCTCTCTTTAAGTAATTATATTGCAAAAAATAATAATTTGAGGAGCATTCTTTTCTATTTATAGTTGGATAATTATTAGGGTAGAAATACGATTGGTCCAGGTGTCCTGAAAGGTACAAGCTCATATGTGCAGTTTGTTACACTAATAGACAAAACTGTCAGGATAGTGACAACAGTACTGAATTCATGAAGACCTAGGGACCTGGTCCCTTGATGTGAGATGATCATCATCAAAACAAGATATATCATGGTTGTAGCCATTGATAAAAATAAGTTGATTCAACTTATACTAGTCACAGGATGGAGAGTATGCAGGGATTACATAAACTACTAGACACGTTAGGCTATTTTCCAATGCCCTTTATGGACTAAATGTCGGATTGCTTAGTACGAAGGGGTTGGTATTTCTTCTTGGATGGGTATTCAAGATACAAAAAATCTCCTTTCCTCTCGAAGATCAATAAAATACAACATTCACATGTACCTAAGGTACTTTTTTATTCTAGTGGATGTTTTTTAGGTTGTGCAATTCGCCAGCTACTTTGGAAAGGTGAATGATGTTGATTTTTTCAGATAAGGTGGATCACACTTTGGGGTTTTTCGTGGATGACTTCACGATGGTAGGCGATTCATTTGATGATTATTTGATAAACTTGATAAACTCACCACAATATTGTGAAGAGTTCATTCTTGTTCTCAACCGAGAGATATTACTTCATGGTGAAGGAGGGCATAGAATTAGGCCACAAGATCTGAGTGAAAAAAATTAAAGTTTACAGAGATAAGATTGAGGTAATTAAAAAGCTACATTGTCGCATCCTGAGCTGGGACCTTCTCCATGATGGGCATCACAAACCATGAGGGCATAAGAGACTCCCTAGCATACTATCATAAGTATAATTCTCATTTAAAGTCAAAGATATGAATAATATAGACATATTCATGATCAAAATATTACATCAAAGTCATACTGAAACACAAAACCCAATCCAGTCTACGAAGCCTTTACTAAATACTAATCAATTTATACTGGGACAAGGCCCCCGATTGGACCATAAAATTGGAAAAAAAACATATGAATAAAAGCCTTGCAAAAATGAAAGGCTCACCGACTCAGTACTCTAGAAAAACCTACTTATGCACTGGACCGCGGGACTGATCCTCAGAACCTATATTATGAGACAATGTAGCCGCCCGAGGATGGGTAATACTTAGAATGTATTGGTATACCAGACAGCCAAAAGAAAATAACTTTCAAAATAGCATTATAGTGAAAACATCATAAGAGTCATAACACAAGGTCCTATAACATCAAAAAAGTTTAAAAATATGTATTTTAAACCAAAACTGGTTTCCAAAACTACATCATGATGTTAATTAGTTCTGATCTAGATGCATACTAGACATGGTCTGATAAAAACCATAGGTTATGCAGGGTCCGACATTGACTCATCAGTCAAGCCCCCAATTCAAGTTTTCCGCAAGGATTGGAGTGTCTGGTGTAGTATACAAAATCATATAGAAAGTATACAATATTTATCCATATTTCAAAAAAGGAACAACCCCGCGTTGGCAAAATACAGTTTTGGGCTATGATTTATCTAAACTTATGTCTTCTCGATTAGCCACCTAACTCTCTTTAAGCCCTTATTTTATCCACTTAAAGAATGCATTCTAAAATAGTGTGTGGTCTTAACTAGCTATAGTCTTAAATAGTTTGTAGTCTATTATGATATTGCTCTAATTTGATATTTTCATTCTAAGACTTAGATGTCGTACAAGCTAGATTACATGCTCTATGTCACTTCTTACAAGTCATGAATCATTTACCATCATACGATGGTCAAAAAGTCACATAGTAAGACTCTATTATTAAATAAGGTGGTTTAGATAAGCATTTCTCATTCATGAATTTTGTTAAAGCTTTAGGAAAAGGCTTAAGACCTTTTCAACCATTTTTAAATAACCACCATAGAGAAACAAGAGCAACATCAAAGGATATAATATTTATTTTAAACCTTTCGTATGCATAATTGGGTAAGGAAACCATTCACAGACTTACTTTTTCATAAATCACAAATTAATATGCACATGTATACACATACTCATACAAAATCAAAATTGAGGGTGAAGTTCAAATCTTGAAATTTATGCCCTTGTGTTAAATGAAATATCAAAGTTTCATCACTTAAGAGAGATGAAAAGATTATACTTTAAACCCCATAAGATTTAGGTCATTCTACATACCTCTAATGTAAAGAGATTGAATCAAAAGTTACCCTTGGGCTCTTCTACTTTCTTTCTTCTCAATTCTTGACCTCGATAGGACTTCAAAGTGTTCTAATGTTAATTTAGGGTTACTCCCACTTAGAATGAACGTAATAGAATATTATGGAACAGTTTTAGGTGTATAAGAACAAAAATACTGCTCGTGAATACTCACAAATTTGCAAAAACTATTGTGTAATGGGGGGTGGGAAGCAATCGATCCCCAATGCATAGGGTCAACCTTGAAAATCAACCCCCAATGCACAGGGGATTAGGGAATCTTCATAGCGAGACCCTCATTACGTAGGCCACACGTTGTGGTATATCCCCTCAATGAGGTTATAGTAGTAGCCCCTCGTAGCAACCCTTGCAGTGTGGGACCATCTCCTAGTGTCCCTCTCATATTGCACGCCCTTTAAAATTTTCTAAAAATGCCCCTAAGCTATTCTAAATCATCTTAAAGTGGTTTTTCTTTGATCTAGGGGACTCGTGGGCTCATTTTTTACTTTATTTAAATGTCGAGAAAATTGGGTGTTACATATGTCCACCAACATTGGTGAAGGGTGTGCATAGATTTTTAGGTCATGTAGGATTCTATAGGAAGTTGAATAAAGGCGTCTCAAAAATTCACAACCCTTTATGAAAATTATTAGAGAAGGAAGTAAAATGTATGTGTAATGATGAGTATTTGAAGGACTTTTAGTACCTTTAAGAAAAGTTAGTAGTTGCACCCATTATTGTTGAGTCGAACTAGTCCAAACTATTTGAACTAATATGCGATGCAAGAAGATTTGTGCTTGGGGTTGTTCTTGATCAACAAAATAAGAAACTCTTTAACCTAATTTACTATGCAAGTAAGGCATTGAATGGTGCTCAAAAGAATTATAGTATTATGGCACAAGAGTTCCTTGCAGTTGTCTATGCCTATAAAAAATTTAGGGCATATTTGTTGGGAACTAAAGTGGTCATCCATATGGATCACTCGATGCTGAGATACTTGATGGAAAACGAAGATATCAAATCTCTATTGTTCAGGTGGGTGTTATCGATATAGGAATTATATCTTGAAGTAAAGGATAGAATAAGTTGTGAAAATCAGGTAGTTGACCATCTATCTCAATTGGAGAATGAAGGGAATAAATTGGATGAGATAGTTATTAATGACATATTTCCTGATAAACAATTACTTGTGGCGACCCTTGACCTTGTACCTTAGTATGCAGATTTTGCCAACTATTTGGTGAGTGACATTATCCTGGAAGATTTAAATTTTTAGCAGCGAAATAATTTCCTTCATGATGTCAACAATTATTTCTGGTATGAGCCTTATACATTTAGATAGTGTATGGATAATATTATTCAGATATGTGTGCCAGAGGTAGAAATGCTGAATATATTGTAGTATTGTTATTCATACCAGTGGGGGCATCATGTTGGTGATCGTACAAGAAGGAATAGTTTACAAAATTGGTACTAGTGGCCCACTATTAATAAGGATGTATATGAGTTCCTTAAGACTTATGATCTATGCCAACAATAGGGATCACTTTCAAGACATCAGGAGATGCGTATGACCTCTATATTTGAAATTGGACTATGTTGGCCTGTGGGCATCAATTTTATGTGTCCCTTTGAAATTCTTATAAGTATAACTACACCTTGGTATGTATAGACTATGAGTCTAAATGGGTAGAGCAGTTGCATTAGCACACAACGAAGGAAAAATATGGTGTCATTACTAAAAGAGAGCACATTCTCTTATTTTGGTATTCCACATACAATCATAAGTGATGAAGGTTCTCATTTTTGAAATAAGGTTTTTCGGACTACTTTAAAAAATTATGGTGTGAAACAACACAATATGGCTACCCCTATCATCCCCTAATGAGTTGGCAGGTGGAAGTATCCAATAGGGAGATTAGGATGAATTACCCAAGATTGTGAATGCAAATCTAAGTGAGTGGTCAGAAAGCTTGATGATACTTTTTTGGGCCTACCATAATAGTTTTAAAATGCCAATAGGTATGTCCCTATACCATTTAGTTTTTGTTAAGGCTTATCATTTACCAATGGTGCTTAAGTATAAAGCTTTATGGGCACTTAAAAAGTTGAAATTAAGTTGGAAAGATGCAACTAATATGAGATTGGACCAATTGAATGAGATGGATGAATTTTATATTCGTGCATATAAAAGATTTACTCTTTATAGTAGAGAATAAAGTTGTACCATTTTCAAAAGATCAAAAAGAGAGAGTATAAAGTGGGTAATTTGGTATTGTTATTTGGTTCAAGGTTATAAATTTTTATGGGGAAGCTAAAATTGAAGTGTTTTAATCCTTTCAAGGTGACTCAAGTCATTTGTATCTATAGTGATACAATTAGAAAACAAGGATAGGAATATGTTCAAAGGTGAATAGGCAACACATCAAGCATTATGTTGGTCGGCAACAAGAGGTGAAACTGGTGACATTGGTGTATCTTGATAAAGTCTGGTAGTCAAGATACCTAAGTCGTTTCACAATTTAAATCAGGTTCAAGTGGGAGCGCCCCACAATGTGTTTTAAAATTATTTAGTTTATATTTTCCTTGTAAAGTCTATTTAATTTATATGTTAAGTGCTCAGGATCGTAGATAACAAAAGAGATAGACACTAGTTTGCCTTGAGGGTTTGACTAGAAGACTATAGTAAGGCTAATGGGTCATCAAAAGAAGTCATCAAGAGAAGGCTAAAACACCACCAATTGGAATAAGGCTCGATGGCTACCACGATGGACTGTTGGGAGGTTGACAGACCATCAACCCAATCCTCCATAAAGATCAATTGAAGAGACAAACTAGAGTGAGTTGATGAGTCAAGTGACAGAACATCTACCTACAGACAAACAATCACTTGAACAATCATAGGTAAGTTAGTATTTGTAATTTTTTTTATTTTTAAATTGATGTGTCCCATGAAACCGACTGCTATAATTGATTTCAACTTGGTCCAAATACCCGATCCAAATCTTACCCATATGTTAATTGAATTAATACCCTCATTCTCCACCACCTTTTCTACTTCATACTCTTCAACGATTGAAACTCCTATGTTCATAACTTTTAAATTGAAGCCATTATCCATTAACCACTTGTTTTATCATTGTTTCTTATTTAAACCATCCTATAGCACAACACTATCCATCACCAAGAAAAAATCACCAATCACTTACTTTGATCTTGACATCTTAAAACATTAACATTTGGTACTTGAACAAGTGTTAGTTTCCATCTACATTTAGTGATTTAGGTATATCCAACTTTATATTTTCCTTTAGTGTAAGTTATTATTTTTGTGCTTTGTCGCATCTCATTTTCTTCTCCTAATTAATACAACTATTAAAGTTTGTACACACATAAAAATGATAGTCGTGTTATGTTGAATAGTTGTGTTCGGCATACTATCGTGGGTAAAACAAGGGGTAAGTCTTAATAACCCTAGGTTGGTAATTACCTACTTCAACTTGATTGAAATTTAGTACATTTTATTCTTCATTAAAGTACAAAAAATATTACCCATGACATGTTTGATAAAATGGCAAAAAAATGTTGTACAACCTTGTACTCCCAATGGATTGACTGAAAAATCATCACATAAGCAATGGGAAATCATTCCAACCATCACACAACTTCTTAGAAATTATTATTCTAGATAAGGGCTGACAGGTTGGCTGATGGATCATCACTTAGGTGATGGGCCATCATGCTAACCATTCTCTATCTCATAATTCATAAAGTATAATCTATCTTACGAATGATGATTGAACTGATGAATCATCAGTCTACTAATGACTCATTTGGGAAACTGTTATAGGTTTCTCAAGTCTTGATAGTAATTTGTTTAAGGGTTGACAACTAGGTTCACAAAACGTCACTCACATGATGGACTATGACCCAACACGTCATGCCTAGATAGTAACTAAATGCTAATCTTCTACTTTAACTGTCATAATATGTCTAACTAGTTCCTACCTCAGGTACAATGATTCAAAAGCTACTATTAGGGAAAGGTGAGGGTAGATCAAGGTAACCCTAAGAAACCACTACTTCAAGACTTCGAGAGTCAGAAGTTGATATTGTTGCACCAACATATAACACTAATCAAAGTGATAAAAAATGGCATCTATCTTCCTAGTTTGAAAAGGACTATGAATCATCAAGTATTGAGGTTAGTAGTGATGTGGAGAGAGATTGCAGTTTCAGCTCTAGCCCAAGCATAGAAAGTGAAAAGAAGACACCACTAGCCTATAAAAGGGACCTAAAAGGAGGGAAGCAATGTAATCCATAGAAAAGATTTAGAGGTTAGATAATTAGTAAGATAGAAGGTTGATGGTGCTAAGAATAACTATTATGATGGTCTTTTACCAACACAGTCACAGTCCAGAATCATAAAGTGGTTGCTTGCAGTAGAGTAACAGATAGTGACAACAAAGTTACTGGAATATCCTGACATCGAGAAGTAGTTCAATGAGTATGGTCTAGGTTTTCTGATCACACCACTATGTTCTTACTACACCACTATTATAAGGGAGTTCTTTGCAAATTATTTGGTTGTTCTAAGAAATACTTCCCAAAGGGACTAAAAGTGTCAGACATGTGGAATCAAATTAGAATTCCAGTTTTTATATGGAATTGGATATCCCTGTAGGTATACCATTAGAACTTGTTACTATTTAAATATTTGGGGTTGTTCTTACACCCCTACTGCCGAGACTACATCCATGCCACTATTTTACATGAAGTACAGATTTACATAAGAGAATTTTGTGAAGGTGGTCCAAGCTTAGAAGATATTTGAACGATAGCTAAAATCTTGGAAACATTAGTTCAAACCATTTATGGATAGAATCTTGGCAGAGGATTTGATGTCGTATGAGAATCTACATACCTAAATAGTTAACATAAAAGAAAGAGTGAATAATAGGATGCAGGAACTTTTAATCCTATATCTAGCTAAGTTTATGGCTAAATCAAATCAAGCTCAAGCCGTTACAACTAATTTGTATATAAATCTCATCATAACCATATTTGACCCATTGGATAGTAAAGTTGGATGATGATAATGACATAGTTGACCTAATGGGACAGTCGTTAGGCAAGGAAGTCAGAGTGGTAAGAAGAAAAGATGGAGAAAAAGGGAGTATAGAAATAATATTAATGAGAAAAGAGATGTGGGAAAGACATAAAAAAAATCTAAAAAGAATAAAAAAGTAAGGAGAAAAAGGGTGATGGATGATGCTGCTGGTATGTCCACCAGTTCAGCACATGCAGGTGGGTCCACACCACCAGTATTATCAACGTCTACTCCTATTCATGAAAAGGTTACCAATTTGAGTTCCCCATCCACTGTTGGGGTCACTATTACTAAGACCGAGGCCAGTTAGTCCTTATATAATTTGCCAAACTCCTAAGCCTATGGGCTTTACAAGTATTCTATCCCTCTCTTGTACTTCTATTATTAATGTATTAAGGACAACATTTTTTCTTATGGTGGGGTGGGGCACTTGTAAGTTTGTCTCTATGGGTTTCCTATGCTCTTTTCCCTCATGTGTTATCTAGTAGAACCGATATGTTTAGGATTTCTATTTATAATTTACAATTGTGATATTTGATGTACATATTGTGCCTACAAAAAGAAAATAACAAATAAATAACTATTGTGTTGGAAAATAGGAATGTGGAACCTCTAAACATTATGATTGTGCATGTAGTTTTGTTCTGACTAACTATCTAAGTATCTATACTTGGAATTAGTACTCTCTAGATAAAGTGACGTAAGCTTAAGCTTTAGTATTTAATAATAGGTAGCGTGGTTGTCATTCAATGCAAGGTGTGTGTGAAGAGTTTGTTAAAATTCTTACTTTGTGCATAAATCTATAACTTGCCCAGTCCATTTTTTAGGTAATAAGTTGTTTCTCTAGGAAAGGATAACATGCCTTGTTTGAACTTAGTCCATTTAGCCCAAAAAACCTATTCAGAAATGTGTTTAAATCCTCTTGATCCCTGTTTTGAGATTATAATATCTTTATTCAACAACTGCTAACCTTTCCTTCTCTACTGTTTAAACCACTACTTTGGCCTTGGTCCCTCCTTGGACATCATGCACCTCAACACAGGCGAATTGCCTAATTAGGGGTGGCAGTTATATAATGGTTTAACGATCATAGAAAGGTTTAAATAGAGTGTTATTTGAATCATAGAAAACTCTAGAAGTGTGCACAACAAAGGAAGAATCTAATCTTTTTAAAAAATAAAAAATAGAATAATATATATATATATATATATATATTTTTATATGAATATATAATAAAAATTGTAAGAAAATTTGATTGTAGCCAACTCAGCAAGAGATATTGGTTAAGTGAGTAAGGTGAACAAGGGTGAAGTTGAAAAACAAGCTAAATAGTAGAATAACATGTGTCAAGGAGGGCTGAGTCACTATTCCTAAAATATATCTCATCTGCACCCAAACCTTTAATACTAGGAAAATAAAGTCATATAGTGATCCTTGTCAACCGGTTGTAGAACTTGGCAGGATGGAAAGATTATGGTATTGTATATGCATTATTGGAGGTTTGTTGTGTGAGTGAGAGATTTGAATTACAGTCCCTAATTTAACTCTATAGGTGTGAAATGGACTTCTCTGTGGTGAGAGAATGTGAATGATGCTTGTAGTTGTTATTTGTTGGACTAGGTGTCTTAAGTGTATGTTATTTTACTTATTTGGAGTGTAATGCCAAGCATGGATCCCTACTTTTTTACTAATGAATAGTTTATGCAAATATTGTTAACGTAGTGGGTCCATTCAATTTTCCAATGGTTGCCCATTCTTTCATTGTTTGTATACTAGCATGATATTGGGTTAATTTACTTGAGGACAAGAAAATGACCTATGTTGAGGGTGTTGATATATAGACTTACATCAGTACAATTTGCATCTTCAGTTAAGGATAATTGCATGTTTTCATGCAACCTTTGGAGTTTTTAATATTTTTTGTGATTGTTTTAAGAAATCAAACTCAAGAGCAGGGAAAGAAGAAACTTAGAGCTATAAGTGTTCTGTGGCGGTGCATCTAAAAGAGCATCAATTTTCTGGTTGGACGCTGGACCCTCCTTTAAGTAAAAATAAAAATATAGGAAAACAGAAACTGGATGACGATCCACCTGATGGGATGTAAAGGCCTCGATGGACCATTACTTCGACCGCTGCACTGGAGTCCAAAAAATATTCAAGTTAAGCGATGCTTTAGTGGATGGTCCATCAAACCCCCGATGGACCATCATTCTAGTCATCATCTTTGAACAGAATCCAACCAAATTTGTTACCAGGTCACGATTCAACTAATGAACGATTACCTATTAGATGGATCGTCACTTACCCATCAAGGGCGACATGGAAACCTAGACTTGAATTATAAATTCTCACTATGTTGGATCCTATAAATACCTAATATAGGGTTTAGAATATTCTTCTTTTACACTAAGTTCATTTACAACACTTCTTTGCTCTAAGAAATGATTTTCATAGTTCTTGAACACAATATACATGACTTGGATCACAAATTTGAATCATGAATTTCTATTTTGTAAGTTTTGACTCTTATATTATGAAATTTCGTTGTTTCATCTCTTTTCTTGTCATGAGAGGCTAAAAACCCCATAACTAGGATTGTGGGATCCTTAGTGGAAAATCACTTCTAGGGTTCATAGGTTCATTGAATTTGTATTGTTGATGTGATTGTATTACTATTTCTTCATTTTAATGAATTTCTAATGATTGCAAACATTAGAACAAGCCCAAGAATTTAACTTGATTGAGTAAAGAAGTTAGTATTGGGAAAAGGGATTAGTAAATAAGAGTTTCCAACTCCTGAATAAAGATTAATGCTTTAACTAGATTAGTCTCTTGAGTATTACACCAAATCAGTATTTCATCACTTTAAGATCAAGAAAAATAAAGTAAAGACCATCTTTGAAGGTTGGGAAACACTTAGATAGAGTGTTGATATAGATTTCCTTATAATTGTGTGCATTGGTACAAATTCATATGTCACATGACTCAGAAGTTATATAACACACAAGTGAACATAATACTAGTTTTCTCTTTCTCGTTCTTTGATACATTACAAAAATTTTGTCTAAAATTTGACACAAGAATAACAATTTTGTTATTTAACTACCCCACCCCTCTTATTTTATGGAAATTAATGACTAATTTTCCTTTAACCTACATACAACTCGATTAACACCTTATTCCTTATGGGATTTGAACCTAACTTCTGTTTGGTTATATATTTAACAACAATTGCTTACACTTTCTAAAAGATGAGTTGTAGTTTGGGCGTATCAATAGGAAGGAAAACTCTCTCAACTCCTTCGGCTCAAACTAGGAATATCCTAGCTAGGAGCTATGCACCTAAATATGACTTTCATTGCCTTACACATTCAAGAGAAAAAATAGTCATGGGAGCATCTCATCTTATTCTATTCATCAAACTCTCCACGAAGTGCTGAAATGCCCTGGGTAGTGGAGCTGGAGTCGGCCTTCTCCATGGACCTCCTAACGACAACCGAATTCGCCTCCAACTATCTACTACAAATTGGGGATTTTTCCTGGGAAAGAGGGGCATCTTCATTATCCTCATTCACATAAAAGACTATTTCCGCTACCCTACTGTTCTCTATCCCACTTGTATTTCTTTTTTTTCTTTTCTTATGTCACGGCCCGAGACTACCCCTACTCGTGACAAAATGCTTAGAGTCATAAGTGACCCAAGCTAACCCATGTCCTGGCATGATACTATGAATACTAAAAATAACTAACACTCACTCATGTGGAAATAGTAAATTTAATTAATAAGTTACGCAAATAATCCCCAAATGACAATACCTAAATAACCCATAAAGCTGAAAACATAATCATCTAACGGTCTAAAAGCCTTTAAATATGTTGAGTTTTGGGGACAAACCCCCAGCTAACTTTAACTGTCTAAACTAGGAATAAATAATATAAATAAAATAGTAATATTAATCCTCGAATGATGAGGACTCACTAAAGTACAATTACAAATGAGGTAGGAGATCGTACTAAGCGCGTTAAGGATGCACAACATTAGAACCTATATTATGAGACAATATAGCAGAAAATAAAGTATGCGATCAATATTTTAAATGTACTTAGTATGTGAAATAAGAAAATACTCATATCAACTGAACCTGATACAGGTAACATGGTAAACCGATGCATGACCAAGTAATGATTATTTTATGATAAATTGAAAAAAATACAAGTTCATGCAAGTATCTAAATCTGAACTATGTGTTTTGGACTATGGGACCTATTAATAACCCACATACCTCAATCTAAGCTAACGAGTGGCACCCCAAGCACTTTACATCAATCGCACGGAACCTATTCATAAACTCAATGTTGGAGACATATGGAACCCCAAGAACTTTATTGATTGTTCAAATATCCACCCAATCATCCACATCCTAAATAAGAATAATGGGAAGGGGAAATCCCAAAGAACCATATGGAGTATAGCATATGACTCCCTAACCCAACCCAAAACTCCATCTGGAGAAGCCACCACTAGTGGGCCCTAGACAAACTCCTAGAGCCATTTGTAGAATTTTGAGGACTTTTTTTCCACCCCTCTCATGATAAATCCCTTCTCACAACAAAGCCCGATCCATCTATAGTTGTTATTTTATTCCCGCTTACTTTATTAAGAAATGTTTCATAGGTAGGGCAATCTATTGATTTTCTGCCATTGGGAAAGATTGACTTATAATTTTTAGTAAGAAAACCCATTAGAATTTATAAATGACAAGAGAAGAATCAAAAAAGAAAATTCAAAATTTCAGCTTTATTAGCTGGGAGGCTACTTCCTATAGTTTCCCACTATAGCAACAGCTATGTTGCTATAGAGCCACTGTTATAGTGTAATACCCCAAAAATCCAAATCAATATTAGCGCCATGTTTCAAGATCATGCATAGTGCATTATATTTCTTTGATAGTTTTATGAGTTGGATTGATGTATGTTAAGGCCTTAAATAACTTTCAGTTATTAGACGAATTAAAATAATCCTTACCGATTGAATTGTTAATAAAAATATTTCTTTAGTCAACTTTAACTGAGTATATCTTTTGATATATTGATAATTTTCCAGATCAAGACCCACCAAATGATAGAAAATTGAATTAGCTTTCCAACGGTACTAATTTAGCCCAAATCTTATACTCGGGTGAGAATTTATGGCACTTTTAGTGCAAAATAGTGGCCCAATGCGATAAGGTTGTGTCACAGTGATGGCCGAAATAACGTTCGTACTTTTTCAGAGTGTCACCGCGATTTCCACCGCATCTCGCCAAGGGGTATTTTTGCAATTGTCCTTTTCCAGTGGGGCACCGCGATTGGCACTGCGTCGCACCAAGCTTCTAGTTAGGAATCGTCCATTTCCAGAGGAGCAATGCGATAGCACCGCTTTGTGCCATAGGGTAAAATAGGGATTGTCAGTTTTCCAGTGGCCTGACGTAATTGCACCGCATCGCGTCGAAGCCAAAAATTTAGGATTTCTAGCTTTTACGATTTAAATTACCAGGACTGTTTGGTCTTTTCCCAAGGCCCTAAACTCGTCCAAAATACAAAATTAAAACCCTAAAGGGGAATTATGTACCCCATTACTCATAATTCCTCCCCAATAAACTATTATCTTCCAAGAACAAACCCTAGCCCTTTAAGATTCAAGATCAAATCTCAAGAATTCACCATCAATTCTCACGAATTCATCAACCCAGGTATGTTAAGTATTCATCTATGGGTTTCTTTCACCCATGGAGTCCAAATATCCAATTCTAAATGTAAAGTAGGGATATTTACAAGTTTTCATGAATTTAATTATGATTTTAACCATGAATTCCCATAAATTGTAATTTTATACAATGTTTACATACAATGTTGTTGATATTGAACCCCACACGTTTAAACAATGCTATTTGCTGGTTTAAATCATACTTAGAGATGTTGATGTTGAAATCATGTTATTTCTATAAGCTTTAAACTATTCTTATGCTTATATTGAACTAAGAATATCAAGTGTTTGATGAAATACCTAAAAGAATGAATTTTGGATAAATGCTTTCATATTATGTTCTCTAAGTTTTGTACTATTTTACTATTATTTCTATCGAGTCTTAGGGGTTGTGAATACCTAAATACTTAGTTGTTTACTTAGTCTCGGAATCTTCAAAATAGTTTTAGAATATGTTATGAGCATTATCAGTTCAGTCGGTCATCATAATCAGTTAAACTTAGAACAGTTCAGTATTCTGAGTCGGTTCAGTTGGGAGCAGGATTTAGCATGGAGGAGTACAGGAATGGCAGCTTCTCCGTCAGATAGGAAGATTCATTAGTAGTAGTCCCTATACTCCAAAACTACAGAGCCAACACAAGATTTGAGGAGTCACCCGTCAGTTCAGGCTTGACTACCACCCAGGGGTTATCCATCAGTTTAGGCTTGACACCCTTTGTCCTTCGTGATAGTACATCAGTGAATCCACATAGACAGTGTTAGTACCCATGGCATGATACTGAGACCCTTTCAACTAGGGTCACAAGTTGGACCCCAATTTGCTCATATTAGGCATGTCAATTAGATGATAACTCACATACTCTCAGTTCAGTATTCAGTATACTTCTGTTCAGGATTGTATTGACCATAGCATACCGATATCAGTTATTCAGTTATTAGATTTCAGCATTTCAGTTTACAGATTATACTCAAAACATGTTTTATGCTTAGTCATGCATTCTAAGTATTTACAGACTTCATATATTCTATTCAGTACTTTAGGTTATTCATTCAGTAAGTTATTACTCTTGTACATGAAACCATGCATATCAGTCTACTTGATTTAGCATACCATTACATTCAAAGTATTGATCACATACTCTTTACTTGCACTATCATGCATCATATCATAGTTTCATACGCTCAGTTCCCGGATTGCGCATAAACATTCTAGATTTTTCAGCCGTAGCAGTGGTGAGTCCTCACATTTCAAGGACATGGTCTATTTATCTCAGTTATTTCATTAGTTCAGTATTACCTATTCAGTCGGGTTTAGTTGGGGGGTTTTCCCATCAGCTCCACAGTCAGTCGGTAGAGTCTTTTCAGACTAGTACATACAGTCAGTCAGTTTTGTTTTTATTTTATTAGTTTCAGATAGTTGTTTCCAACAGTTGTTTCTAGATTCATGATCCAGTATTATTTTTGGCTATTTAAAACTTTATGGCTTATTAGTTGTTCTTCCGTATATGATATTATATTATTTAGTGCTCACAGCAAGTACCAGCTCATGGGTTAGCTTGTGGTCTTGTAACGCCCCAATTTTCTGAACCGAAATTCTACACGGTGCTCATGACCCCAAAGGACCACAAGATAACCCATGACTGATATTTGTACCTGTAAATTGTATAATATCTCATAAAATATGCAAAAACATAAACTGTAAGGCCATAAGGATCAATACTGATACATATCTAAAAAACATGGTATAACAATACCAAAAAGAAACATAAATACTGAAGTCTGAACATCTAATCTGACATCTAGTCTGAAAGCCTCTAATTGAACTGAATAAGGAGTTGATGGGACATGTCCCCAACTAACTCCAACTACTAAAATAAATTAAAAACTAAAATAGAAATGAAATCATCATGTCCTCGAAGGATGAGGACTCACGTATAACTCTGACTGCTGATCCTGGAATCTACTGTTGATTTGGAGCTCATGCCTCTGAACCTATGGTGTAATATAAGAGAAAGCACCATAGCGCAAATGCGTCAGTACGTCTGAATGTACTGAGTATACGTGTAAGGTAGGCTAAATATAAAGGGTTATATGTATGAACAATACTGACTGATATGAACGTGAGAGTACATACATGCATACGTAACTATAACTGAACTTGTGGAGATACTGACTACTGAGTCTGAATACTGACAACATGAGTGTACTAATAATGAGATTCTGAAAGACTAAGTTTACTGATATTGATATGTAAATCACTAATACGTGATGGATCTGATACTGTATTACTGAATACTAAGAGACTGATATTGCATTACTGATAAATGAATGATTGTTTTTGATAGTTCAAATTATGAAGAACTAGTCTGATTGACTATATCTGATAGTCCTGAAGCTGAGTATTGATAGCATGAGTTCTGATAACTGTAGCATGAATGACTTTATCTGACAGTCCTAAATCTGATCGAACTAGCTGAGTTTCATAATGTATCTGACAGTCCTGATATCCTGAAGAACTATCTGAGTTCTTTTACTGAGACTGATACTGAAACTATGGGAAGTAGTTATCTAACCGACATGCCCCAAATACACTATAATAGCTAAGCTAGGGTCCAATCTCTGCCCCGACTGGAGGGGTGTCAATATCGCGCCACTGGTAAGGACAGCTGTGAGAACCCTATACTTGCAAGTACTCAAATGAGAACGGTGGGAACCCTAAACTGATGGGTTAAGCCACCTCATCAACCCTAGTCTGATGGGTTAAGATGTCTCAACCTACGCTGGCTACGTAGTTCTGGAACACAAGGATGACTGCTAAGAATCACACCCTAAACTGGCAGGTGAGTTCCCATCCTTGGGTTTACTCGGTGCTAACTTCTACTCCCATCTGAAGGACACTGAACTGAATAACTAAGCTGAAATGAATAACTGAACTGAACTGATTAGCTGAACTGATGCTGATTAACTGGACTGATACTAGTGGTATTGTTTAGCGGAGCTAAACTAAGTTTACTGGATTCCAATGACTGACGGAATGTACTGAGTTCTGAGGAATGGTTGAGAGTACTGAAGTTACTAAGATTGACTATGAATACTTAGGTTAATGAGGTTACTGAGCACTGAGATTACTGAGATTACTGGACTACTGAGATTTCTGAGTTTTCCTGAGTCACATGACTGACTGAATTCTATAGATCATGGCTTGACTGAGAGTATCATGAAAACATGACATGGCTCTAGGCACACAGCTATATTTTTTGGGTACAAGTACCCCCAGGACTCGATGGAAGAAAACTAACACAACTTGAATTTCTTGAGTACACGACCATCAATAGCAATCCATAATACATTAGTAGGGGATTTCATGAAGTACATGGTCATCATAAAATCTATCATGAATAGGAATGCTTATAATCAAGTCATAAATCTCATATTCTAATATCATGGGCATTCCAACAACATATACTATTCATAGCAAGGGCATGGAAACCATTCAAGCATAAGGGAACGACAACATGTAACATTTAGTTCATATCGTAATGATTTGGGGATATTAAACTTCATGTATTTATTCAACATCTCAAACATGGTAGGGAAATCATGGATATAATTCGCATACATAATTCATATCTTCATCATCATACATGTTTCATGCCACTACCATAAGAATACATAATTAGCATGGAAATTCATATTGAAGTGTATAGCTAACATGGACTTGTCATGTGAATATCATGGAATCATGTAAATAGGAATTTCTAGCATCCTAGGCATTTTATCAAACACCTTGAATGCATTCTTTAAGGCATAGGTGGATTTTATACCTGCATTATATTAAACCACCCAAAGTTCATGATTTTCAACCAAAACCACATATATTTCATGAAAACATCCTTAGATATCATCTTGAAACTTAAACATCCATCATCAACATGTACATATTCATATCACCACAAAAAGTTTACAAAACAACATTTAAAAGCATGATTCTTGAGCTCTATGAACGAATTGAATCCATAGATGAACACTACGCATACCTTGGAAGAGAGGTTCTTGATGATTGACGGAGGAATTTCCTTGAAATTTGATCTTCAAGATTGATTGTGCAACCCTAGTTGTTTTTCTCCTATGGTGCTCTTGGATGATGAGCTTTGAGATGTTAATAGGGTTGTAATGTGTTTAGAAGCTATATATTTCGTAGGGTTAAGTTTAGGAACGTGTAAGGAGTGTTTAAAGACTTAATTACCCTCAAAATAACTCAAAACGGAGTGTTTTTGGCACTTGGAACTGACTTAGGCGGCGCCTAACCAATCGCCTAAGTTTGGTTGGGCGGTGCCTAACGAATCGCCTATCCTTACTGTCTCTCACAAAAATAGGCATAACTTTTCGCTCGGGTATTGGATTAAGGTGAAATTGGTATTGCTGGAAAGCTAATTCGATTATCTACAATTTAGTAGGTAGAAATATGTAGAAATACCACATTAATATCGAGTTATACTTGTTCAAATATGACCCTTACGAAATCAAACACTAAAACTTGATGGATTCAAAAACTCTTAGCTTGTATTACCTTAAGTGACTCATATGAACATGCTTAATGCATCATAAGCTATATTATTTCTATGATACTCATTGTAATTCATGCACTAAAATGCTACTCACAGGATAGGAGGTTTCATACGTAGGAAAAATGGTTCGTCTCCTAGCTTAGAAATATGCGGGGTATTACAATATCTCCCCCTTGGGAACATTCATCCTCGAATGGAAATTAACTGAGGTGGGAGAGATGATAAGATGAAGTACGTACAAGACATACACTACTAAAACATGGGTTCATGACTAACATGACTGAAAGCTGAGCACAACATACTGAACATGCATATCTAATGCATGGGAAGCTGATTCATGAATATAAGACTGAGGATTCTAATAAAGTGAGTTTTCTCAAAATGAGAATGCATATCTGATGCACAACTGAAAGGCTGAATCCATGCATATCTGATGCATGATTATATGACTGACATGATACGTGAATGCATGACTAAAAGTACTGATGAGCTAATCACGTATATCTGATACGTGAATTCATGACTAAACTTACTCATGAACATGCAATGGTAAAGGTATCAAGTTTGAACTGAAAACTGAGCATAGAACTGAATATCAAGTTTGGTACTGAAATATGAATATGAGAACGAGTAAGTTTAAGGAAAACTGTTACCTTGAACTGAAAACACCGATAAGTTTGAGATTAATTACTCCATATGCATGATCGGAAACATGAGAACATAACTGAGTCTGGGACGTGGTAGATATACTGAATATCATGATCTGAACTAAATCTTAAAAACATGGCATACGACTGAAGTTGGAGTTTGAGGGTTAACTTATGAGTACCCCTTCTCCAAACTGGATTCATCAAAAGAAAAGAGAGCAGCATGTTTATGTCATGAAAGTTTGAGGGTATGATGTATCTCCCCTCTTGGGACACTATGTCCCTCAAAAAATACTGACTTGGATGAGCTACTGAGGGGAATTGAGGCGATGCGCAAGACACTTAGGAACTGAGTCATGACTGAATAGCTAGGATCTGAAACCGAGACATGATACATGAACTGAGCTGAACACGAGTGCATAAATATACTAACTTATCTAATTAAATGAATAACTGATAGTTGAATACTGGATCTACAAAGGTAAACTGTACTTAGTCTGAATAGCTGAATTGAGATTTTTGAGTTTTATGCATATGAGATAAGGACTAACTGAGTAGAATGAGGTATCTGAGCATGGATTCATGAAGTCTGTATTATTTGTGAATGTGATGCAAAGCGTACGACATGGCTCTGAGGCATTCTATAAATTGGGTTACTGAAAAACTAATAACTGAGTACTGACAACCTGAATGCTATGGTCAAGCATGTCTGGAACTGAACTGAGTTTCAAATCTGGTTACTGAACTGAAGATGACATTATAACTAAGCCTATAGCTAGTGCAGAATTACTGAATTCTGAGGCTAAGTAACTGGTAACTGAAGCCATGGTTCTGTAGGACTATCTGAGTCCTTTACTAAATATTGATTTCTGAAATATCGTTGTAACTGAGTTTTAGACTGATACTAAAGTACTAAATTCAAGGACTGAACACTGATCACTGAGTGCTGGATACTGAAACTATAATTGAGTTGGCAACTGAGTTTTGATGGCTACATGTTGGGGACTGACATAAGTGAAGGATCTAAATCTACACTTACACTTTGTACTTTCCCAACTTCTAAATACAACCCCTTGCTAGACGTTTACTTGCACACTTATCATGACATTCAAGCCTATCTTCACAACTACACCCTCGTGCAAAGTAAGCATGCAACAATCTTCTCTTATCTAAACAACTGCTCATCACTACACTGTTCCATAAGGAGAGCTAACTGGAGGAGTAAATCAGGAGGACCTGAAACATGAATAGATACAAACTAAACTTGACACATGACTGAAACTTGAGGAATAAAATATTAATAGTTTGGATTTACCAATAAGGTCTGAACTGAGGATATACATGACGTAGTCTAAATGAATCTGATCTATAGGGGCATAGCATGAGTCATGAAAGCTAAGTAGACTAGAAAGCATGATGTGTGTACATGAGTCATGAGCTGCATGACCTGAGTCTAGAGTTTCTATACTCATGGGACATGATTCGTAATACTGAGGGAGCTGGAACTGAACCCCTTATACTAGGAACTGAAGGCACACATGATCCCGTGGAAAGTGCGTGAAAGTAGATTGTGCTCATGGAACATGACTCGTACTGCGGAGTAAAAGGGACTCCTTATGCTGGAAATTGAATTCATACATGATCATGGAAAAAGAGATACATGAGCATGGTTCGTGACCATAGAGTTGATATGTAAGACCTGAGTGGATTTCGTGATAGCTGAAGTACAAATCTTTGTACTGAGAAGAGGATGGGTTGGGAATCGTCCTCTCTTACTATTTTTCTATACATACTGGCACTACTACTGGAATCTTGAGAGTCTGACTTGGTCACTTGATCTACCATCACATACCTACATTCTGTTCAACACCTGCCTATCTTACTAAACACATTATCTGATTCTTCTTCCTCATATACTGCTAATATCATATTCACACCTTCATGCTTAATTTTGAGTCAATAAACTTAAGTTTTTAGCTCGTACTGTTCAAGCCTACTGATCTAATCCCCATGAATACATAATTAGAATAATACTATCCCAACTCTACTACTGCTAAACTTCTGGGTTCAAGAATGAGTTCTCATGATCATGAATAAAATATGTACGACCTTGGAACAATAATGAATTAATGGGATATTGTTTGAGTCTGTGGCTAATCCCATAACTAACTGTAGGGACTGTCTGAGAAAGCCCTATCTTTAGGACTTTGAACTTCACTATTTCTGTTACCTTGAAAGTAAGGTAAAGTGAACATGAGGGGTGCATGATATGAATCTACATAGGTTCCTTAGAGAAACTTGCTATAGCACGATCTAGAGATATGAAAAAAGGGAAACTATTCCTAACACATCTCATAGCCTCCTGCACATAAGTCTGGTGCACAACACGCCCATGTATAAGACTCTACTTAATAAAGCTTTCAGACTTCCTAGGAAACTGTTGAACCTTAAGCTTTGATACCAAGTTTGTAACGCCCCAATTTTCTGAACCAAAATGCTACACGGTGCTCATGACCCCGAAGGACCACAAGCTAACCCATGACTGATATCTGTACCTATAAACTGCATAATATCTCATAAAATATGCAGAAAAATGAACTGTAAGGCCATAAGGTTTAATACTGATACATATCTAAAAAATATGGTATAACAATACCAAAAAGAAACATAAATACTGAAGTCTGAACATCTAATCTGACATCTAGTCTGAAAGCCTCTAACTGAAATGAATAAGGAGTTGATAGGACAGGTCCCCAACTAACTCCAACTACTAAAATAAACTGAAAAATAAAATAGAAATGAAATCATTATGTCCTCGAAGGATGAGGACTCACGTCTAACTTTGACTGCTGATCCTGGAATCTACTGCTGATTTGGAGCTCATGCCTCTGAACCTATGGTGTAACATAACAGAAAGCACCATAGCGCAAATGCGTCAGTACATCTGAATTTCCTGAGTATACGATTGAGGTAGGCTAAATGCAAAGGGTTATATGTATGAACAATATTGACTGATATGAACGTGAGAGTACATACATACATACGTAACAATAACTGAACTCGTGGAGATACTGACTACTGAGTCTGAATACTGACAACATGAGTGTACTGATAATGAGATTCTGAAAGACTGAGTTTACTGATATTGATATGTAAATCACTAATATGTGATGGATCTGATACTGTATTACTGAATACTAAGAGACTGATATTGCATTACTGATAAATGAATGATTGTTTTTAATAGTACAAATTATGAAGAACTGGTCTGATTTACTGTATCTGATAGTCCTGAAGCTGAGTATTGATAGCATGAGTTCTAATAACTGTAGCATGAATGACTTTATCTGACAGTCCTAAATCTGATCAAACTAGCTGAGTTTCATACTGTATCTAACAGTCCTGATATCCTGAAGAACTATCTGAGTTCTTTTACTGAGACTGATACTGAAACTATGGGAAGTAGTTATCTAACCAACATGCCCCAAATACACTATAATATCTAAGCTGGGGTCCAATCTCTGCCCCGACTAGAGAGGTGTCAATATCGCGCCACTGGTAAGGACAGCTGTGAGAACCCTATACTTGCAAGTACTCAAATGAGAACGGTGGGAACCCTAAACTGACGGGTTAAGACACCTCATCAACCCTAGTCTGATGGGTTAATATGTCTCAACCTACGTTGGCTACGTAGTTCTGGAACACAAGGATGACTACTAAGAATCACACCCTGAACTGGCAGGTGAGTTCCCATCCTTGGGTTCACTCGGTGCTAACTTTTACTCCCATCTGAAGGACATTGAACTGAATAACTAAGCTGAACTGAATAACTGAACTGAACGGATTAGCTGAACTGATACTGATTAACTGGACTGATACTAGTGGTATTGTTTAGCGGAGCTAAACTAAGTTTACTGGATTCCAATGACTGACGAAATG
Source organism: Capsicum pubescens (assembly GCA_030864215.1). Classification (NCBI taxonomy): domain Eukaryota; kingdom Viridiplantae; phylum Streptophyta; class Magnoliopsida; order Solanales; family Solanaceae; genus Capsicum; species Capsicum pubescens. The sequence goes on along the minus strand of CM061548.1, from coordinate 192,678,280 downwards.
TACTGAGTTCTGAGGAATGGTTGAGAGTACTGAAGTTACTAAGATTGACTGTGAATACTGAGGTTGATGAGGTTACTGAGCACTGAGATTACTGAGATTACTGAGATTATTGAGATTTTTGAGTTTTCCTGAGTCACATGACTGACTGAATTCTATAGATCATGGCTTGACTGAGAGTATCATGAAAACATGACATGGCTCTAGGCACACAGCTATATTTTTTGGGTACAAGTACCCCCAGGACTCGATGGAAGAAAACTGACACAACTTGAATTTCTTGAGTACACGACCATCAATAACAATCCATAATAAATTAGTGGGGGATTTCATGAAGTACATGGTCATCATAAAATCTATCATGAATAGGAATGCTTATAATCAATTCATGAATCTTATATTCTAATATCATAGGCATTCCGACAACATATACTATTCATAGCAAGGGCATGGAAACCATTCAATCATAAGGGAACGACAACATGTAACATGTAGTTCATATTGTAATGATTTGGGGATATTAAACTTCATGTATTTATTCAACATCTCAAACATGGTAGGGAAAGCATGGATATAATTCGCATACATAATTCATATCTTCATCATCATACATGCTTCATGCCACTACCATAAGAATACATAATTAGCATGGAAATTCATATTGAAGTGTATAGCTAACATGGACTTGTCATGTGAATTTCATGAAATCATGTAAATACGAATTTCTAGCATCCTAGGCATTTTATCAAACACCTTGCATGCATTCTTTAAGGCATAGGTGGATTTTATACTTGCATTGTATTAAACCACCCAAAGTTCATGATTTTCAAACAACAACCACATATATTTCATGAAAACATCCTTAGATATCATCTTGAAACTTAAACATCCATCATCAACATGTACATATTCAAATCACCATAAAAAGTTTACAAAACAACATTTAAAAGCATGATTCTTGAGCTCTATGAACGAATTGAATCCATAGATGAACACTAAGCATACCTTGGAAGGGAGGTTCTTGATGATTGACAGAGGAATTTCCTTGAAATTTGATCTTCAAGCTTGATTGTGCAACCCTAGTTGTTTTTCTCCTATGGTGCTCTTGGATGATGAGCTTTGAGATGTTAATAGGGTTGTAATGTGTTCAGAAGCTATATATTTCTTAGGGTTAAGTTTAGGGACATGTAAGGAGTGTTTAAAGACTTAATTACCCTCAAAATAACTCAAAACGGAGTGTTTTTGGCTCTTGGAACTGACTTATGCGGCGCCTAACCAATCGCCTAAGTTTGGTTGGGCGGTGCCTAACCAATTGCCTATCCTTACTGTCTCTCACGAAAATGGGCATAACTTTTCGCTTGGGTATTGGATTAAGGAGAAATTGGTATCGTTGGAAATCTAATTCGATTATCTACAATTTGGTGTTTAGAAATATGCAGAAATACCACATTAACATCGAGTTACACTCGTTCAAATATGACCCTTACGAAATCAAACACTAAAACTTGATGGATTCAAAAACTCTTAGCTTGTATTACCTTAAATGACTCATATGAACATGCTTAATGCATCATAAGCTATTTTAATGCTAGGATAATATTTGTAAGTCTTTCACTAAAATGCTACTCACAGGATAGGAGGTTTCATAGGTAGGAAAAAAGGTTCGTCTCCTAGCTTAGAAACATGCGGGGTATTACAGGTCTCTCGGGGCCGTAAGAACCATGTGGCGCCCAGGGTCTACTCTTGGGTTATTACAAACTTGGTATCGGATCCTAATATTTAAAAATGTACTAGTAAGTCTTAAATCCGTATCAAGTAGAATCTTGTGCATGGCTGTTAAGAGCGCCACACTTATGGGCAAGAGGCTATGAGGAATTTTAAGAAAAGTTTCCTTCTTTCAGTGTTAATGTCATGCGACTGAGCGTGAGCTCATGTTAAACTATTTGTCTAATCAATTCTTCCTTCTGTTTATAGTGAACATGCCTTCTAGAAATATAAACGGAAACAGAAATGTGAACCAGCCAGCACCTCTGCCCATTCAGAAAGATCCCCTGAATGAGCATATTTCTCATACAGAGTTCAGAGCTGCATTCACTACTCTAGATCACTCTATAGTGTCTTATAATGCTCAGCCAGCTTCTATTTTAGCCAAACCAGTGGCCAATACTATCGCAACTAGGATTTAGGACTTTACCCGAATAAATCCTCCTCTTATTTTGGGATCCAAATCTGAAGAGGAACCGCAGGAATTCTTAAACATGGTCCAAAAAGTAACAGATATTATGGGGGTAAATTCTAGTAAGAGTGCTAAATTGGTTGCGTACCAGTTGTAGGATATGGCTCATACATAGTTTAAGTAGTGGAAGGTAGATAGAGGCATAGATGTAGGGCCTATAGAATGGGAAAGTTTACTACTACCTTCTTTGATAGATTCTTTTTGTTTGATTTGAGAGAGGCTAAAGTGTTAGAGTTTATCAACTGGAGACAGCACAACATGAGTGTGAAGGAGTATTCCCTTAAGTATACTTAGCTATCTAGGAATGCTCCTCATTTGGTAGATGATAGCAGGTCTAAGATGAGCAAGATTGTGTCTGGGGTATATGACAGTATGGTCAAAGGGTATAGCACTTTAATGTTGATAAATGAGATGGACCTATCTAGGCTTATTGTCCATGCTCAACAGATTGAGGAGTAGAAGACTAAGGAGAGAGATAGGGAGAACAAGAGGGCTAGAACAGGTAGCTTTAATTTCACTCAACCAAAGTCAGAGGGTGGTAATCGTCCTCAATTCCATCAGATTTTTTCAGTCCCAGCTCCATCTTCAGCTAGTTCCCCAGTAACCAAATTCATAAATTATAATCGAGATAGGGCGCTAGGCTCTAAGTCCTAAGAAATTGTTAACAGTGGTCATGAAAATCCTCTTTTCCAGAAATATGGTAGAAACCATCAAGGTGAGTGTAAATCTGGCAGTGATGTATGTTTTGGGTCTGGAAATCCAGGCCATCAGATTTAGGAGTGTAGGGTAGTTTCTCAGAAAGGTAGGGATTTGCACCAACAGGGTCTATCCCATCAATCATTAGTCACAGCTGGCCGCCCGACTTAGCAGGGTGCCGCTTCCAGCGCTACTAGTGCTCAGCATTAGAACAGGCTATATGCCCTTCAGTCCCAATATGATCAGGAAAGTTCTCCTGACATAGTCACTGGTATGTTGCAAGTCTTTAATTTACATGTCTATGTTGTACTAGACCCTGTAGCTACTCTTTATTTTATAACCCCTTACATAGCTGTCAACTTTGGAGTCAGTCCCAAAATCTTAGCAGAGCATTTTTCAGTGTCTACCCCAGTAGGTGTCTTAATTGTAGCCCGACGGGTATACAAAACTGCCAGGTTACAGTATCTCAAAAAGTTACTTCAGTTGATCTTGTGGAGTTAGAGATGACGGATTTTAACATCATTCTCGGTATGGATTGGCTCCACTCATGCTATGCTTCAGTTGATAGAAGAAATAGAGTTGTTCATTTTTAGTTTCCAAATGAACCAGTCCTTGAATGGAGGGGTAGTACTATAGAGCTTAGGGGTCAGCTTGTTTCGTACCTTAGAGCGAGGAAAATGATATCCAAAGGGTGTATTTATCATTTTGTCCGAGTCAAAGACTCAAATTCTGAGGCTCCAACTCTTGAGTTAGTTTCAGTAGTAAGGGAATTTCCATATGTGCTCCCTGAAGATCTTCCCGAAGTTTCTCTTGAAAGGAAAATTGACTTTAGAATAGACCTTCTTCCAGATACCCAGCCTATCTCTATTCTGATATATAGAATTGATCCAACCGAACTCAAAGGGATGAAAGAACAGTTGAAAGATCTCCTAAATAAGGGATTCATTAGGCCCAGTGTCTCCCCGTAGGGCACACCAATCCTATTCGTGCGTAATAAAGATGGTTCTCTTAGAATGTGTATTGACTATCGTTAGTTGAACAAAGTCACAATCAAAAACAAATATCCACTCCCCATAATTGACGAGTTGTCCAACCAACTTTAGGGTGCTAGTTATTTTTCTAAGATAGACCTCAGATCTAGTTATCATCAGCTCAGAGTCAGATAATATGACATTCTGTAAACAACTTTCAGAACTCGGTATGGTCACTTTGAGTTTCTAGTCATGTCCTTTATTCTCACAAATGCCCCAGCAGCCTTCATGGACTTGATGAACCGAGTGTTCAAGCAGTATTTGGACATGTTCTTCATAGTCTTCATTGATGATATTCTGATCTATTCCCATAACGAAGATGGTCATGCAGACCACCTCAGAATAGTGTTGCAGACTCTTAGAACCCATCAGTTGTTTGCTAAATTCAGTAAGTGCAAATTTTGGCTAAGATCAGTAGCTTTTCTTGGCCATATTATTTCCAGTAATGACATTAGAGTTGATCCTTAAAAGACTGAAGTGGTGAGAAACTGGCCCAGACCTATTTCTCCATTAAATATTAAGAGTTTCTTAGGTTTGGCTGGCTATTACCGGTAGTTTGTTAAATGGTTTTCATCTATTGCATCCCTTATATCCAGATTGACTCAGAAGAAAGTTAAGTTTCAGTGGTCAGATTCTTGTTAGAGGAGTTTTCAAGAGTTGAAGACTCGACTCACCACAACCCCAATTTTGACATTACCAAATGGTTCAGATGGGTTTGTTATGTACTATGATGCTTCCAGAGTTGGTTTGTGGTGTGTTTTGATGTAGAAGGGTAAGGTTGTGGCCTATGCCTCTAGACAACTTAAGTGTCACAAAAATAATTACCCTACCCATGATCTTGAGTTAGCAGTTGTTGTGTTTGCCTTAAAGATTTAGATGCACTTTGTATGGGGTGCATGTTGATGTGTTCACAGATCACAAAATCTTGCAGTATGTATTTTCGTAGAAGGATTTGAATTTATACTAGAGGAAATGGTTAGAATTATTGAAAGGTTATGATATGAGTGTTTTGTATCACTCGGGCAAGGCCAATGTAGTGGCAAATGCCCTGAGTAGATTGTATATGGGTAGTGTTGCTCATGTTGAGGATGACACGAAAAATTTAGTTCAGGAAGTTCATCAGCTTTCCAGATTAGGTATTCGTTTGGTTGATTCAGCTGAGGGTGGCATTTGGGTTCAGAATAGTTTGAAATCTTCTTTGGCTGCCGAAGTGAAAGAAAAGCAGGATACAGATCCTAGTCTAGTGAAGTTGAAGGAGTCAATAAAAGATCATAAAGTAAAGGTTCTCTCCGAAGGGGGAGATGGTGTGTTGCATTGCTAGGGTAGAGTGTGTGTTCCCTGCGTTGATGAGTTGAGACAGCGAATTTTTGCAGAATCACATGGTGTGCTTTACTCAAATCATCTAGGGTCCACTAAGATATTCCATGACTTGTGGGAAGTCTATTGGTGGAGTGGGATGAAGAGGGATATTGTAGAGTTTGTGTCTAAGTGATCCACTTTTCAGCAGGTTAAGATTGAACATCAGAAGCCCAGTGGGTCTATGCAGGAGTTCAGTATTTCCAATTAGATGTGGGAGGAAGTGAACATGGACTTTGTGGCAGTTTTACCTCGTACTCGTCGTCAGCATGATTCGATTTGGGTCATTGTGGACAAGATGACCAAATCAGCCCATTTCTTTCCCATCTATACTTCTTATTTAGCTAAGGGCTATGCTAAGTTCTATATTAGAGAGTTGGTTAGGTTGCACGGTGTTCCGTTGTCTATCATCCTAGATAGAGGTACTCAGTTTACCTCTTACTTTTGGAAAGCTTTTCAGAAGGGTCTCGTCACCCAAGTTCACCTCAGTACAACCTTTCACCATTAGACAGATGGTCAGGTAGATAGGACCATTCAGACCCTTGAGGACATGTTGACGGCATGTGTAGTTGACTTTAAGGGCAGTGGGGATGACCACTTGCCTCTGATTGAATTTGCGTATAATAACAACTATCATTCTTGTATTCAGATGGCTCCGTTTGAGTCTCTATATGGAAGGAGATGTAGGTCTATGGTTGTTTGGTTTAAGATAGGTGAAACCGCTTTAATAGGTCCTGACTTGGTGTTTGATGCTTTGGAGAAAGTACAGTTAATGAGGGAGAGGCTTAAGGCATCCTAAAGCCGACAGAAGTCTTATGCAGATGTGAGGAAAAAGGATCTTGAGTTTGAGGTTGGTGATTTCGTGTATCTAAATATCTCTCCCATGAAGGGAGTGAAGAGGTTTGGTAAAAAGGGGAAGCTTAGTCCCCAATATATATTTGACCTTACAGAATTTTGAGCTGTTTCAAAAAAGTGGCTTATAAGCTTGAGTTTCCTGTAGACTTAGCCTTAGTGCAACTAGAAGAAGTGTATTGGTGACCCACCTATAGTTGTTACCTTAGAAAGCGTAGATGTCCAGAACAGCCTTTCTTACGAAGAAATTCCAGTTGATATCCTTGATCGACAAATTCGTAGACTAAGGAACAAAGAAGTTCCCCTAGTTAAAGTTCTTTGGTGGAATTAGTCCGTTGAGGGATCCACTTAGGAAGCAGAAGCAAATGTTCGAACTAAGTACCCTCATTTTTTCTCCGCAACCTCAGACTCAGCTTAAGGTAACAATCTTCTTAGAATTTCTCTTTTCCATGCTCAATCTCAGCTGCATATCATTCTCATGATAGTCACACATTCACAGAACCAGTTAAGTCATGTAATCACGTTTTCATCATGTATATTCAGTATGTAACTTCAGTTCCTCGGTACTTTCAGTTTATCCAGTCTCATTCGAGGAAGAATGTTCCCAAGAGGGAGATATTATAATACCCCAAAAATCCAAACCAATATTAGTGCCATGTTTCAAGCTCATTCGTAGTGCATTATAGTCCTTTAATAGTTTTATAAGTTGGTTTGATGTACGTTAAGGCCTCACATAACTCCCAGCTATTAGACGAATCAAAATAATCCTTACCGATTGAATTTTTAATAAAAAATGTTTCTTTAGTCAACTTCAACCCAGCATATCTTTTGCTCTATTGAGAATTTTCCATCTCAAGACCAACCAAATGATAGGAAATTGAATTAGATTTCAAATGACACAAATTTTGCCCAAATTTGATACTCGGGTGAGAAGTTATGTCATTTTTAGTGCAAAACAGTTTCCCAATGTGATAAGGCCGCATCACGATGATAACCAAAATAATGTTCGTCCTTTTCCAGAGTGTCACCGTGATTGCCACCGCATCACGCCAAGGGGAATTTTCACAATTGTCCTTTTCCAGTGGGGCACCAAGAATGGCATCGCATCGCGCCAGGCTTCAAGTGGGGGATCTTCCATTTCTAGAGGTGCAACGCTATAGCACCGTGTCGCGCCGTAGGGTAAAATGGAGATTGTCAATTTTCCATTGGCCCGACGCGATTACAACGCATCGCGCCGGAGCCAAAAATTAGGATTTCCAGCTTTTGCGATTTAAATTCCAGGGACTGTTTGGTCTTTTTTCAAGGCCCTAAACTCATCCAAAATACTAAATTAAAACCCTAAAGGGGCATTATGTGCCCTATTACACATAATTCCTCCCCAAGAAACTAATTATCTTTCAAGAACAACCCCTAGCCCTTCAAGATCAATCTCAAGAATTCACCATCAATTCTCACAAATTCATCAACCCAGGTACGTTAAGTGTTCATCTATAGGTTCCTTTCACCCATGGAGTCCAAATATCCAATTCTAAATGCAAAGTTGGGATCTTTACAAGTTTTCATGATTTTAATTGTGATTTTAATCATAAATTCCCATGAATTATAATTCTACACCATGTTTACATACAATTGTTGTTGATATTGAATTCCACACATTTGAACAATGTTATTCGCTGGTTAAATCATACTTTGTGATGTTGATGCTGAAATCATGCTATTTCTACAAGCTTTAAACTATTCTCATGCTTAGTTTGAACTATGAGTATCAAGTGTTTGATGAAATGCCTACAAGAATAAATTTTGGATAAATGCTTTCATAGTATATCCTCCAAGTTTAGTATTATTTTACTATTATTGATATCAAGTACTGGGGGTTATGAATACTCAAAAACTTAGTTGTTTACTTAGTCTCAGTATCTTCAGAATAGTTTCAGAATATGTTATGAGCATCATCAGTTCAGTTAGTCATCACAATCAGTTAAACTTAGAAAAGTTCAGTATTCCAAGTTAGTTCAGTTGGGAGTAGGATTTAGTACCGAGTGAGTGCAGGGATGGAGGCTGCCCCATCAGATAGGCAGAGTCATTAGAAGAAGAACCTGTACTCCAAAACTATGTAGCCAACATAGGATTTGAGAAGTCACCAGTCAGTTCAGGCTTGACTACCTCACAGGGGTCACCCGTCAGTTTAGGCTTGACACTTTTAGTCCTTCGGGACAGTACATCAGTGGATCCACACAGCTAGTGTTAGTACCCATGGCACGGTACTGAAACCCTTCCAACTGGGGTCACAGTTTGGACCCCAATTTGCTCATATTGGGGCATGTCGGTTAGATAATAGATCCCACAGTTTCAATTCAGCATTGTGTATACTTCAGTTAAGGCTTGTATTGACCATAGCATACAGATATCAGTTATTTAGTTATCAGATTTCAGCATTTCAGTTTACAAATTATACTCTGAACATGTTTTATGCTTGGTCCTGTATTCTCAGTAGTTACAAACTTTATGCATTTTATTCTATACTTCATGCTATTCATTCAGTAAGTTATTACTCATGTACATGAAACCATGCATATTAGTCTACCTCTTTTAGCATACTAGTACATTCAAAGTACTAATCACATACTCTTTTTATGCACTATGAAGTATCATATCATAGGTTCGGACGCTCAGTTCTCGGATCGTGCATACACATTCTAGACTTTTCAGTCATAGTAGTGGTAAGTCCTCATATTTTGACGACATGGTCTATTTATCTCAGTTATTTCATTAGTTCAGTATTACCTATTCAGTTAGGTTTAGTTGGGGGTTTGTCCCATCAGCTCCACAGACAGTCAGTAGAGGCTTTTCAGACTAGTACAAATAGTCAGTCAGTTTTGTTATTATTTTATTAGTTTCAGACAGTTGTTTCCAGCAGTTGTTTCCATATTCATGATCTAGTATTGTTTTCAGTTATTAAAACCTTATGGATTATCAATTATTCTTCCACATATGTTATTATATTATTCAGTGCTCACAGCAGGTACCATCTCATGGGTTAGCTTGTGGTCTCTCGGGACCGTAAGCACCGTGTGGAACCCAGGGTATACTCTTGGGGCGTTACATATAGCTAGATTTTATCCACTAAAATGGTTTCACTATAGCAACCTTTATTGTCCCCGACAGTCAAGAGGTGCAACAATGATGCGTCTTGACTTTAAAACTCCTATTTTTAGTTTTGATTTTAGATCATTATTTAAAAAATATCTTAGAAGCCACTTATATAAAAAATCGGGCATGATAACTCATATATAATGCCCAAATTATCAATTTAAATCTGAGAAGAACCCTTAACATTCTCTTCCATTTAGGGCTTATTTTACCTACAAACTTTGAGTCTCTTATGCTCAGAATGTGATAGAAGCATTGTAAATGTAAGAGAAGCATCCATACTTTTTAGACTCTATCTGGACCAAAACTAAAAGATAAAAATGTCAACTCTAAAATCCTTTTATTCAATGAGATTCAAGCCTAAATCTTACATAATTGCGAGTAATGAACTAAATAAGAGTTGGGAATTGAGTGCCTTATATCGATAAAGAGGGAGAGATAATCGGAGAGAAAGGGAGAGATTTCAAGTGAAGGAAGGAAAATAGATAATGAAATCCATTCATTTCCTTTAAACTATTTCTAGAAGCCATGTTGCAATAGCAGGGTCTCGCCTTAAACCCCATAATTTTTTTTATGGCTTTGAAATTTTAAGCAGTTAGTTTTATGTCTATAGTTTGTTGAATGCCCAGATACTTCAGACACTCGGGGAATGGGTTTCTAATTTCATATTGTGCCACTTGTTAGCACAAAAACTTTTCTTGTTATATGAGTAGTGTAATTTCATTGTTAAAAATATAATATTGGGGATTTTGGTGTTCGTAGTTTGGTAAGTTTACCTTGTATTTCAATCCAAAGTTTAGGCTTTGGGTATCAGAAACTAGTTACCTACTATATTGTAGGGATAGTGTTAAGTTCTAATCTAGACCTAGACCACTCATTTTTATGATCATTTGAGGATGAACGATGGGTAAATTGGTATCTATTATAATGACCTATTCTGTTGTTATAATGAAACATCTCGAGATGGGTACGAGTTACCAGTATTATCATGATTAAATTCATAAACTTATTTGGGGACATACAAGTTAAATTTTAAATTTAAAAAATATGGGTCGAGCTGACGTCAGTCCGCTATAGCAGGACTAATTCCACTATAGCAGTTTTGATATAGAGACAATTTTTTTATAGCGACATGATGCAGACCAGATACCTACTTAAGAGGGTTTTAGTTTTTTCTCTCCGCAATTTTAACAACTATGTGAGATAGCTTTAAACACTCTTATGGTAGCCTCCCATGTATTAGAGCCATGGAGAGGGGAAGATGGGTGAGAGTAGGGTGCAAACCCATGAATTTTTATGGAATGAAGCATTTGTGATCTTGTAACAAGGTGAAAATTCACATTCGTTCGTCCTTTCTACAACTTGTTGACGTCCAGGTAAGATAATGTTATTTAAGTAGTGTATACCCAGGTTATGTGACGTCAATGGATGGGAGATTTCATGATTAGGACTTTGGGCATTGAGTTTTGATGGATAAAAATGTTTAAGGTTAGGGTAACTGATAGCTCCCAAGCACAAAAGACAGTGTACGTGGTCTTATCAAGTAGTAAAGTGGCCTTCAAGAAGCCAAGTATCGATTTCATAGGGACGTGTCGACAACTATCCAATTCTAGTTCAACAATTGAAACAAAGTAACCAAGAAGAGTGTTAAATAATTGTAAACTAAAAATTAAAGTAAAGAATGAGTAAAGTAAAAGTCTCGGAACATTCAATGGAGTAAATCCTAGGGTTAAAGCACTTCGAACAATCATACAACAGTATTGGACTTCATTCATTAATTCACTTATCTTGGTTGTTGATTCATAGGGTTAATTGCATTATCATGGTCTCTCGATCTCTAACAGTTTCCCTAACTTGGACCTTACAAATACATCATTAAGCGGGGATGTAATAATTCAATTAAGCGTTTTAAATCTATCATCCTGCGTTGAATCAAGTAAGGGATTTAAGTACATCCCTGTCCTAGACACTAATTTGAATTCCTTATTTTATAAAGAAATAAGAACCATACTTTGTTTATTCCCATGTTCTATCTCCCTATTCCCTCTCCCTAGATCAAAAGGTAGACAACATATGTATTATAAGGGTGATCAATCCTCAAAATAATTAAATCAAGAATAAACAAGCAACCAATAATGATAAGCGAATTAAACAAAATTAATCAAAAATAATAATGATCATGTTTTTGGATTTAACCCTGGAAAGAGGGTTTATCCTTGAATGGAAATATTCATCATGAAATCCCTTGGAGTGATGATACAAATCATAAAAAAAAATTAAATTAAAGAATGATAAAACCTAAAAAGAAGTTGTGGTAGCCTCCAATGATGTCTAAGTTGATCTAGGGTGTTCCAAAATGTCCCAAGATGTTTAAAATGTGTTTTAGGGCATTATACTTATAGTAGACAAGTTATAAACCGACTTGGATTGGGTTTACATGCCGTTTTATTTCATCTGGGCATAATTATCCAAATTTTGGGCATCAACACGTCGCGGTGTTGATCCAAATTGCAATTGTCAAATTCCAGAATCTTGCCGCATTTACACCGCTTTACGGCGCATCCTTAAAATCGATTAGGAATTACACTTGCTGATGGGTCACTATTTTAGGACTCTTCTGAATCCATTGTTGTTTCTTACGCGTCCATTGGATACTCCTACAGTCCAAACGCGCCCAAGACATTTCAGGGATCCAAATTGCATCAATTTTTGTATTGTGCTTTTGTTGAGCCATTCCGAACCTTTTTGAGTTTTTAACACTTGATTTGAAACTTGTATATCCTTAATATATCATAATGATCCATTTATAAGCATCCTATATAATTAAATACAACAATTTAGAGCTCAAAACAACACAACATCCAAGACGGTGAATCAAAAACACGAGCTAAGCATAGGCTAATTTCACTTTGATCTTAACTCATTGTTTCGACTCTTGTCTTGATCAAATTGACCCTTGAAAATTATACACAATTTTTTTCACATATAAATACACAATAAAAACCTTAGGAATTCATTAAAACACATTAGACTCCAACACGATAGACTAGACAAACACCTAGCTCAAGCTAGTCACACTAGTTTTCTCGGTTGAACTCTAAATGATCAATTTGAATCAAAACTTATGTGAAAACACCTTTAAACATTGTAAACACATACTTGGACACATAAATGCTCATTTATATCATTGTAAACACATATAGCATAAGAATCGTCCTCAAAGTAAGGCTAAAAAGGCTAGAATAGTAATGCTAGAATGCATAAATACACCCAACATCACCACCCCACACTTAAAGCCTTGTTCGTCCTCGAACAACTCTTCACTATAAAGATCATGATCTGTAAAAACTCCACACGTCTACTACAAGAAAGACACTCAATCTAGTACTACAATGACTACACAGAATGCAAGTTTACAACACTAATCATGTTATACACAATTGAAAGCTCAAGAATCCTACTTCAAAACATCCTAGCCTTAAGAATTAACTCTCCTAGTTAGCAAACTCACGCATATTTATCAATCTAATACATCACACGAATCACCCATAGTCATCAAACATGTGCCCTCACAAAAGAGAGTTACCCATAATCACTTACAATAATGCAATTTATAACAATGGGTATAAGAATCAAATTACACTCACTCTTACAAGGAATTCACAAGTTACACATAATGTACCATAATCTTGCCCTTAGTGTCATACTCCACTAATATTAGAATGTGAAATTTAGGATCAAGTAGGTCTTTTCCGGATTGTAATATAGGTAAATGGATGGGTAGGAACTATTTTGGCCAAGAATAGTGACTATCTTTCCTAAGAACTCTAATACATTACATTATACATTTAAAATCAATCTCCAACAACCAAATTACACTTTTTCATTGACCTATATTTTTCTGTTTTTGCCCCATCTCTTTTAAGTATTTTCACAAACACATGGTGGGCATATTGTTTTATTCCTTCAAGATTCAATTTTTCTTATTTTCTACAATCATGAGAATATTTATAACACCATTTATATCACTCCCAACCACCACACATCAATTATCAACACCAATAACTATTATCTTGGGGCATCAATTTCACCTTTTTCTTCTTCAATTTCTCAAACTCCTTACTAAATCAATTTTTCACTAAAGCACTTAGGAGCATTTTGGATCAAATTATGGTCTATAAAAGAAGGGGATTAGGCTACATATGAGGCTACCAAAGAAAATAGGCTAAAGGCTCAATGGGATTTAAATAGGATTATGCGTAAGGGTAAGTCAGAAAGAAGGTATAAAACAAGGCTATCAAAGAAATGCCTAATAATCTCCTAAACCCATACACTTTATTTCACTTTGCACACACACGGAGCAAGTTCTAGACATCACATGCAAAAAGGAATATACAAAAACTCACATCACATATGGCACATGCTTGGCTCACACAGGATCATCATAGACTCTCAACCAATAATAGCATGAATTTAACTTTAAGCCAACAAGTACAAGAGTCATAATCAAGAGCCTAGGAGTCTCAAAAGTAGCAATTCACTTAGTCAACATGATTTTTCAATTAAAACACTTGCACCATGCAATCAAAAAATAGCACCAATAAGAATATCTTACACAAAATTTTAAATTGAGCCAAAAATTAAGAATTTCCCCACCCCACACTTAAAAATCTACTTTGTCCCCAAAGTGAATTTAAAAGTAAAAGATAGAAATACTCTTTGAGGCCTCTAGTCCTAGCTAGTGGCATCTTTTTTCATTCATGGGATCCACGGGACCCTACACTTATTTTCTTCTATGCTCCTTAGATCAGGTTTCTGGTACTCAGACTTTCCATCAACCTGTGACTCAATAAAAACAAACACTACGTAAAGTAAAAACAAAATAAAAAACTAAAAAAGAAAACATACCTACTTAACTTGGGTTTCCTCCCAAGAAGCACTTGATTTAGTATCACGGCACGACCCATATCAACTTTTTCCTTCACCTTGAGGATATAAATTTCACCCCCAATATCACATCCATCTTTTTTTCTCGCTCATAGGGTAGTGGTACAAAGACTAATGAATCGAGTAATGGAATATGCATGGTAGACCACTCAGCGTTAAAGTGAGGTATGTTCTTATGTTGCTTTTCTTGTGCAAAATAAAGAATATAGGATTTTTGCTCCTCATCTTCACACTCTTCCACTATTTCAGCTAATTCCACATAAAAGACATCATAAAAACAAAATGTAGAAAAGTTCTTTGAATGAGGCGCAACCAATCCACTTTAAATTTACACAATCCACAACACCTTCACTTATTTTCACCTTCTCAGTTTCAGTCTCAAAAGAAAGATGACAGTCGAGTGGCTATGATTTTTATGTTTGTTCCACAGATTGACTAGTATCCTCTTCATATATTTCTTTACTTAGCATCCGTGGACATAGTGGTGGTGGTGGTATCTCCTTAACCTGTTCAACAGCTTTAGTTTTTGAGTACTCAGACTTCCTCGAATTATCAGTAACTTTGTCTGCAACCGGTTGGGGAGTCAACTCTGCATCTATCTCCATCTGATTATATAATTTCTTTACAGCCTCCCGATGGTTCTTCTTGTCTACCAACAACTATACTTGAGACGCTAAAAGTTCTTTCATCATCTCTTCCAAATTGCTCGTTCGAATCGTGGCCTGTATGTTTGGTTGTTGTTGCTGAAACTGTTGTTGGTTGTTTAATGATTGAATTTGTGGATGATTTTTCCCATTTAATTGTAGTTGTTTATATAATTTTGCCTTTTAGTATAGCCAATAAATAATTATGAATCAAGATTGATAGCATACATAGCTTCAATATGACCACTTTAACCACAAACCAAACACTAAGTTCCAGTCTTCTCCACAGATAGAATAGTATCTGCATCATATGGTGAAGACCCATCCACGCACTTCTATCAAAATCTAGATTATAAGCCTCATGATGTGGTCCCCCAGAAAAATAACAAGAATCATCATCACTCGAAAACCATCTATCAAAAAGTGTGATAAAAAAAGAAATAAAAGAAAATAAAAAGAACTAAACAAAAGCTATTTACAACTCAATTTAGAAAAACTAAAAATAAGATAGTTGCCTATTTACAAGTCCCCGGCAACAGCGGTAAAAACTTGATGCTGCACACGCAAGTGTACGTGGTCTTATTAAGTAGTAAAGTGGCCTTCAAGAAGCCAAGTATCGATCGCACAGGGACTTGTGTCGACAACTATCCAATTCTAGTTTAACAATTGAGAAAAAGTAACCAAGAAGAGTGTTGAATAATTGTAAACTAAAAATTAAAGTAAAGAATGCATAAAGTAAAAGTCTTGGAATAATAAATGGAGTAAAGCCCAGGATTAAAGCACTTCGAACAATCATACAATGTTATTGGACTTCATTCGTTAATTCACTTATCTTGGTTGTTGATTCGTAGGGTTAATTTCATGATCAAGGTCTCCCGGCCTCTAACCGTTTACCTAACTTGGACCTTACAACTACATCATTGAGAGGGGATGTAATAATACAATTAAGTTTTTTAAAACTATCATCCGATGCTAAATCAAGTAAGGCATCTAAGTACATCCTTGTCCTAGACGCTAATTTGAATTCCTTATTTTATAAAGAAATAAGAACCATACTTTATTTATTTCCATATTCTATCTCCCTATTCCCTCTCCTGAGATCAAAAGGTCGATAATATATGTATTTTAAGGGTGATCAATCCTTAAAATAATTAAATCAAGAATAAACAAACAACCAATAATGATAAGAGAATTAAACAAAATTAATCCAAATCAATAATAATCATGTTTTGGCTTTAACCCCAGAAAGAGAGTTTAGCCTTGAATGGAAATATGCGTCAGCCAACCCCTTGGAGTGATGATACAAACCGTACAAAAAAACAAAATTAAAGAATGATAAAACCTAAAAAGAAGTTGTGGTAGCCTCCAATGATGTCAAAGTTGATCTAGGGTGTTCAAAGATGTCCCAAGATGTTTAAAATGTGTTTTAGGACGTTATATTTATAGTAGACAAGTTATAAACCGACTTGGATTGAATTTTTACACAGTTTTCTTTTAGATGGGTAGAATTATCCTGATTTTGGGCATCACCGCATCGTGATGTTGAGGTAAATCACAATTGTCAAATTCAAGAATCTTGTCGCGATTACACCGTATCGCGGCACCTGCTTAAACTCCATTAGGGCCTACATAGGCTGTTGGGTCACTAATTTGGGCCTCTTCTAAATCAAGTGGTGTTTCACACGCATATATTGTCCATTCCTACTATCCACACAGGCCCAATACACTTCAAGGTTCCAAACTGCATTAATTTTTGTGTTGTGCTTTTGTTGAGCTATTTCGAGCCTTTTTGAGGTGTTTTCACTTAATTTGAAGCTTGTATATCCTTCATATATCATCATAATCCATTCAACAAGCATCCTATATAATTAAACACAACAATTTAGATCTCAAAAATACACAACATCCAAGACGGTGAATCAAAAACATGAGCTAAGCATAGGCTAATTTCACTTTGTTCTTTAACTCATTGTTTTGACTCTTGTCTTGATCCAGTTAACCCTTGAACATTATACACAATTTGTTTCACCTATAAATACACAATAAAAACCTTATGAATTCATTAAAATACATTAGACTCTAACACGATAGACTAGACAAACACCTAGCTCAAGCTAGTCACACTAGTTTTCTCGATTGAACTCTAAATGATCAATTTGAATCAAAACTTATGTGAAAACACCTTTAAACATTATAAGCACATACTTGGACACAAAAATTAACATTTATATCATTATCAACAGATATATCATAAGAATCATCCTCAAAACAAGGCTAAAAATGCTAGAATTGTAACGCTAGAATGTATAAATACACCCAACATTAGTAACTTACATGACGGTTGTTGTTTGTATACCTTATCATGTTATGCAATAATTATTTTATGTTTGAGTATCTCCTAATTTCAACTTTTAATTTCGGTATAGTTTGAAGGGAAAGTTATGGGACATTAGCGTAAGATCCTAAAGAAAACTATGTTAGTGTACGAGTTGTTGGTAATTTCAAAGCATGTAGGTTGTTACTCAATTTTTTAGAAAAGAGTGAATGGTTTAAGTGGCATTTTAAGGATAAAAATAGTATGATATGTGATGGTATTGTTGTTTAATCTAATTTGTAATATATTTGCTTGTTAACTACTTATAGGTATGGCTTGTTAGTGCATGTTATTCTGTGGTCAATTCACCGAATTTCTCTTTTTGTATGTTTTTGACCTACCTTGTTGTTAAACATGGATTATTTGGTATTTGAACATTATTTTAGCTTATTAGTGGATAAGGTTGGAAGACACTTATTGATGTCTTCAAATTACACTTCCTAAAAAGTATAATGCGATCGCTTGTCAAATATAGAATAAAACAAAGGTTGGGGTCGAACCCACAGGGAATAGGTTGGAAATTTGTTAAGAACTTGTTGATGTAGTCGGAAAGTGAAGAATTTAAATGGGGTTTTGTACGAACAATAGTAATAGTATCATCACTTGGACTATTTAGGTTGTTATCAATATGAGACGATCACTAGAATTGTATTCCCCCTGATTTCCTAACTTTATAAAATTATCATGATTGTCAAACTATCTCGGTGCCTTGCATGTTGAATCTAACAAGTTGTGTATCACCAACCATATCTAAACTTTGGTTTTGGTGAATTTTACTTATCTCCTCTTGGTCTCAGAGTGTCATATTACTAACTCTTGTCCTAGATCTAAGATTAACTATCTCCTCTCGATCTCAAGATAATTAGATGAAGGAGGATTGTGCTCTCCCTGATTTCCTAACTCTATAGATTTATCTTTCTCAGCAAACTATTGCAGTGCCTTGAATGCAGAATCTAAAAAATTGTGTATCATAATCTATGTCTCATCTTTTGTTTTGAAGAATCTCACTCATATCTTCTTGGTGTCAGAGTGTCGCATTACTAACCCTTGTCCTGGATCTCAAATAAACTATTTCCTTTTAGTCTCAACTTAATTAGATAAAGGTTGGTAACTTTAAATTACCGTTGTAGTCTTATTTTCCTAATATCAACCTCTCTCTCGATTTAGTATTAAATACATGTAGGTTCTTATTGTCTTCTGTCATCAAGAAAGCAATCAATACAAGGAAAACCACAATACATAAAAGAACACCATTTAAGAAAGACTTTGCATTTTCTCTACTTTGTTATTCCATTATGGATGCAACAACCCTAGTTATGGGTTTTAGCTGCTCATGATTGCAAGAAGCATATGAATGAACCCATAAATAATTAAGAATGAAAATTAAATTCAAATTAATATCAAACCCTAAAAGTCAAGAACAAGAATTCCAAGATCAACAGTGTCTATCATAACTCAGTATAATGTTGTAATTACGTTAAGTGCATAAAATAATAATAAAACACAAAAAGGATATTTATATTACATCAAAGTTACCCTAAACAAAATAGGATAACTAAGTTCGGTAGTGGCAACGCCTTATCTAATGAGTCATTTGGACTGACATCGAGATGTTGTCAGCTCCGTATCCTGGGCTTCCATGCAGCTGGTGATGACTCGTCTGTTCATTAGATGAGTCATTGCATAACTCGTAGGGTCTTCTACAAGATTTTTAACCTTCAGATCTTTATTCAATATGCTCATAACGTGGATTACTATGATTCATATCTTGAGCGTATGACTCTTCACCAACTTTGTTTGAAGTGCTATAAAACTTGCACAATTTTAGGACTTTGTTCTATTTTTCTCAAATTCCTCTCACTACGTCTCATAGACTTACCCTACAAGGCGTAGCCAATGTATACTTTATTTTTTTTCTTCTAATAACTCACTGGCCAGGCGATGACTTGTTTAGCCTAAACAAAATAGGCTAACTAAGTTCAGTAGTGGCAACGCCTTAGATAATAATTCATTTGGACTAACATCGACACGTTATCATCTCTATATCCTAGGCTTCTATGCAACTGGTGATGACTCGTCTAGTCATTAGATGAGTCATTGAATAACTCATAGGGTCATCTACAAGATTTTCTACCTTCAGATATTTATTCAATATGCTCATAACGAGGATCACTACGAGTCGTATCTTGACCGTATGACTCTTCACCAACTTTGTTTGCAGTGCTATAGAAATTGCATAATTTTAGGACTTTGTTCCTTTTTTGCTCAAAATACCTCTCACTACGTCTCGTAGACTTACCCTACAAGGCGTAGCCAATGTATACTTTATTCTTTTTCTTCTAATGACTTACTGGTCAGGAAATGACTTGTTTAGCCTTAACAAAATAGGCTAACTAAGTTCGGTAGTGGCGACGCCTTAGATAATGAGTCATTTGGACTGATATCGACATGTTGTCAGCTCCGTATCCTGGGCTTCCATGCATCTAGTGATGACTCATCTTGTTATTAGATGAGTCATTTCATAACTTATAGGGTCTTCTACAAGATTTTCAACCTTCAGATATTTATTCAATATGCTCATAACGAGGATCACTACGAGTCGTATCTTGATCGTATGACTCTTTACCAATTTTGTTTGCAGTGCTATAAAACTTGCACAATTTTAGGACTTTGTTCCTTTTTTGCTAAAAATGCCTCTCACTACGTCTCGTAGACTTACCCTACAAGGCGTAGCCAATGTATGCTTTATTCTTTTTCTTCTAATGACTCACTGGTCAGGCAATGACTACTTGTCTAGCCTAAACAAAATAGGCTAACTAAGTTCGGTAGTGGCAACGCCTTAGACAATGAGTCATTTGGAATGACATCGACATGTTGCCAGCTCCGTATGTTGGGCTTCCATGCAGCTGGTGATGACTTGTCTGGTCATTAGATTAGTCATTGCATAACTCATAGGGTCTTCTACAAGATTTTTAACCTTCAGATCTTTATTCAATATGCTCATAACGAGGATCACTACGAGTTGTATCTTGATCGTATGACTCTTCACCAACTTCGTTTGCAGTGCTATAAAACTTGCACAATTTTAGGACTTTGTTCCTTTTTTGCTCAAAATGCCTCTCACAACGTCTCCTAGACTTACCCTACAAGGCGTAGCCAATTTATACTTTATTCTTTTTCTTCTAATGGCTCACTAGTTAGGAGATGACTTGTACTATGAGTCCTAGTGTCACCCAACAACTCGTGGTCCAAGGAAAAGTCTACTATTTTAAAGTTTTTCTTTCATTTTTCATTCTACTCACTTCCGACCCTGTTTTCCTGCAAGACAAACACAAAAACACATCACTTCTAATAAAAGGATCTAAGTACATACATAATTTATTTGTTCTAAGTATCAAAAGTTCCATGAAACCATGGCACATCAACACCCTCAACTTAGAACATTTGCATGTCCTTAGGCAACTAACTCATAACAAAGAACTATGATGCTCAAATAAATAAAACCTAAGGCACCTACGACAATAAACTTAATTTAAGCTCAAATCTCTAACCCACTCCAATATCAAAATTTTCAAACCCACCATGAGGATACATGGAGAACAAAAATATGACCCAAAGGAATCAAGTAATAGCATTATATGTAATACCCCGACCTTTCTTTAAGTCAAATCTAGTCTCCAGAAGAGTTAGTGATGGCTTTCTAAATGATTAATGTTTAAATCAGATATAATTTCCCCAATTTGGACTTTTTATCATGTGAGAAATTGAATTACCTTTCCATCGATACCAATTTTTTCCAAATCCGGTATCGGAGTAAAAAGTTATGAATGTTTTACAGAGAACTATTAGAACTACTTAGAAGCGATGGTCAGGCTGACGGACCGTCGAGCTAGCGATGGACCGTCTCCCAAGACATCGTTTCTAAGGCAGTGAACCCATCTTCTGGCCAAGTGTGATGGTTAGGACCGATGGACCGTCGAGCTAGTGACAGACCATTGAGCTAGCGACAGACCATCACCCTAACGGTCGCAGACGAGGAAGGAAGTTTAGGTTCTGGCCAAGTATGACAGGAAGGACCGACGGACCATCGAGCCAGCAACAAACCGTCGCCCAAACCATCACCACTTCCGATCAGTAATTTTAAGCCATTTTTAAAAGGGTATTTGGGTCTTTTTCCACCCATTTTAACCCCTAATTATACCTGACTAGAGCTCATAACTTCATTATTCATCCATAACACAAAATTAGGGTTTCTCTCAAAGGTCAATACCCAAGAACAAAAAACCCTAGGTGTCTAATCCCAAGGTAAGAATTCAAGTTTTCCTCCATCAATTTTCAAGAAAACATCCACCCAGGTATGTAAAGTGTTGATTCATGGGTTTCTTTCACCTATGAAGATCAAGAATCCTATTTTAAACTCATGAATTGCGATTTTCATGTGGTGAGTTGATTTTAATTATGTTGATGTGGTTGTATGAATCTCAAGTTAGAGTCTTTATGTACTTTTCAAGAAATTATGCTAGTATATGGGTTGGAAACTTTTAAATTGAGTTGATTAAAGTAACCATGATGTATGAACTAGTGTATATGCCTAAGCCCAAGGTTGTGCATGTAATGTGTTTGATAAAATGCCCAAGAGAATAAGAATCATGCTTTAGGACTCAATTATGACCCAACTGATGAATCCATGCTTTACCCTTATGTTCAAATGACTTCCATGTTATTATTATGCATTGAAATTGTTTGTTGGATTGTTCAGGAGATTAGCCCTATGAAATTATGACATGTTTATATGCATTCCTATTCATGTACTAAACCATGATAATCAAGTGCCTCATGAAATCCCCCAAGGATTGTATTATAGATTGTTGATTATGGTCGTGAGTCCAGGAAGTGTCATGTCTTGTCAGTTTCCTACTATCGAGTCCTGGGGTACTTGTACCCAACAATTTAGCTGTGTGCCTAGAGTTAGTGTCAGTTTTCAAGATACTCTCAGTCAAGCCATTCTCAGTAGAATTCAGTCAGACTCATGACTCAGGAGAACTCAGAAATCCCAGTAATCTCAGGAATCTCAGTAACTCAGTAATCTCAGCAGTATTCCGTCAGTCATGGAACTCACTGAACCCAGTCCAGATCAGTTCAGTTAATCATGTTTCAGTGTCTATTCAGATGGGAGTAGGAATTTGCACCGAGTGAACCCAAGGATGAGGGCACACACTGATAGTTGAGGGTGTGATCCTTAGAAGCAATCCTTGCATTCCAAAACTATGTATCCAACATAGGTTGAGACATCAACACTGACAGATGAGGGTTGATGAGGTGGATTAACACTATCGGATGAGAGTCCCACCATTCTCTTTTAGGGACACTGTTAGGTGCGGGTCACCCATAGCTTGTCCTTACCAGTGGCGCGGTATTGACACTCTTCCAATTGGGGTTACAGATTG
The DNA here is from genome assembly GCA_030864215.1 of Capsicum pubescens. Taxonomy (NCBI): domain Eukaryota; kingdom Viridiplantae; phylum Streptophyta; class Magnoliopsida; order Solanales; family Solanaceae; genus Capsicum; species Capsicum pubescens. The sequence goes on along the minus strand of CM061548.1, from coordinate 192,655,550 downwards.
GACCCCAACTCAACTATAATAGCTTATTTGGGGCATGTTGGTTAGATGACTACTTCCCACAGTTACAGTCTCAGTCTTAGTCTCATTAATAGAACTCAGATAGTTCTACGAAATTCAGGACTGTCAGATACAGTCGCCCAGTTCAGTACAAAACTCAGCTAGTTCCATCATAAATAGGATTGTCCGACATAGTCATTTAGATAATAGTATATCGGTTATACAAAACTTATGTTAGCAGTATTCAGATTCAGTGATGTCATGATCTCAGTTACAATTCACGTATTCATGCATGTATTCGTACGCTCATGTTATTCAGTCAGTTAGTATTGTTCATGTATATAAACCCCTTGCATTCAGCCTACCTCATTGCATACCAGTACATTCAATCGTACTGACACATTTGCGCTATGACGTTTTATACCATAGGTTCAGAAGCACGAGATCTAGAGCACCCTTAATAGATTAGACGTTCAGCAGACAAACTAGCAGTGAGTCCTCATCATTCGAGGATGTTATTATTTAATTATTTCATTCTTTCAGTACTTAGTTTATTTCAGCAGTTGGAGTTAGTTGGGGACATGTCCCATCAACTACTCATTCAGACAGTTTAGAGGCTTTCATACTATAGCATGTTCAGACAGTTATTTCAGTTTTGTTTGGTATTGATATACCGTATTTCCAGATGTTATGTTTTATTAGATATTTGAACCTTATGGCCTTTTATCCTTTTTTGCATTTATACAGTATATTATGCAATTCCCAGTTATAGATATCATTCATGGATTTGCTTGTAGTCCTTCGGGGTCATGAGCACCGTGTAGCGTTCCAGGTACCAGATTCGGGGTGTTACATTATATTATTAATAAACAATCCAGGGTTTATGCAATCTACACTACCTGAACAGATAAGCAATTTACAATGCAACCCATGTACCCTCACAACAAATAAGTCCCAATTCTGATAGTATAATAATTCATGTCAATGAAAGGATGATATAAAGACACTCACGCTTAATAAAAAAGTTCAAACAATGTGCATAAAATACTATAGGCTTACCCTTATTTTCTATACCTTAGTTTTTTATACATGTCACGACCTAAGCCAAGGCCTTGCCATGACGGGTATCTTAAGTCCACCAAAGACCAGAGACCTCCCCCTATACCCAATCCAACCAAAACAAAATACAACTAGCAACGGGTGAATTCCAAACATATAACAAGATAGAGTTGAGTTCCAAACATATAACAAAGATAGATGAATAAACTAACTCAGAAAAAAGTATAAGAACTTTAATATCCATCCTAATACACAGTAATCCACAAATCCTCTAAAATACAAGAATAACCTAAGTCGTGACATGCCCCCGATCATAGCCAAAAAGAGTCCTAAATGAAATAAGAACATGAAATAAGGGACTTCCAAAGTATGAAAGCTTACCAATTCAAGATAACTCACGATCAATCTAGAAATTACCTAATCATTGCGCAGGAAAAGAATAAGTGTCTCTGTTCCCTGCATCGCGTGGGGATAGTATCTGAAGACAGTTTGCAAGGTGAGCACTAGTATGTAACTCAGGGTAGGGATAGAATAATGTCAACTCAAAATCTAGTCTAAACTTAATGTACATATTCGCATACATGCATGAATACATACATATATATAAGATGTTGGGATATGTAACAAGGTTTAATATGAGATTTAAAACCATTAATCTGGACTGTGAAGCTCTAACTATCCTAAGGGTACCCACGAGCTATTTGGGTTCAACTTTCTTAGCTGAAAGGGTCCTAATCGTGTTAGTCGCACAAACTAGGAAAATCCAAGGATGCGTCTGGGAATACCTCGACCCCAGCCAATCTAATATATATATACGTGTGAACCATGTGCATGATCATAAAGACCTCCATGCCAGCAAACATAGTTTTTAGTATTGGTCCCCCTGGGACCTCTACCTTCCATGGCAAGCTACACAACCCCATTTAACCCCAATTAAAACAAGTTTCACATAAACCATCTATTTATCCAAGGAATAATCCATTAAGGCATCAACCACAGGTATCATCATACCATTATGGTTGCAAGGCTATAATTATGCCATATCAATCCCATCAACCTGGGGAATACCACGACCCTCTTTGTTCATTAAATCCAGCTAGGGGAATGCCACGACACCATTTGTTCATTGAATCAAATTTAAAATGAAAAACATGTCCTACAAGACCTTTAAAACCCTTTTATCCTTTTACCCATTTACGCATTGCAATAGTTTAGGAAAGTAAGCAAAATCATATGATTAACCATATTTCAAATCTAATTATGCAAGTGGGTTGAGGGAAAACAATTTTAAAAAACAAATTCCAAACCAATATCATCAACTTGGGGGAATAACTTGACCCCCATTCCATTTACCATACCCATGCACCTAATGGATTTCAAAATACATAATAAAAACATGAACAATTGTATTAGAACCATGGGAATTAAAATCAAGTAACAATCCTTCCAAAACCCTCAACCCAAATCAAAATTCATATTCAAATCTACATGAATAACCAATTAAACACATGTTTTATGTAAAAAAAAAAGTTAAGGGGAGAGGTACATGCCTGAAAGTATCACAATTATGGAGAGAAATCACCACTTGGAAGCTCCAAATAATCAACCTTGAGAAACCCTAGCTTGTTCTTGACTTAGAGATTGAGAGAGTTTAAGAGTGCATTTGATTATGCCTTATAGATGATAATGGGGTCCCAAAAGGGTTTTTAGGTCGTGGGTCAAAATTGAGGAAAAGGGGAAATGTCTAAAGTACCCTTAATAAAACATTATAGATTTGTCGCCCAGTTGTTACGGGTCACCTTACTACTCATAATGACTGACTACCAGTCGTCCCCTAGACCCATAGTCTGGGCAGTTTCCCAGGCATCCCCACTATTGACCCTATGAGTCGATCAATACAACTCGTAGGGTCCGAGTTGTAGCCACAATAGTGACATTGGGCACCTACACTGGTCACTCATAAATAATCATTACGACTTATGACATCCAAGTCATCTTCACAATAGAAACATGGGCAACCCTTACTGGTTACCCTACGACTCAGTCCCGCAACCCGTAAAGAGACCTTATGACTCGTTAGGTGAGCCATAGCCTGAGCAATGAGATCAAAACTTAAGAAATCTTTTGTGGAAAAAATATGGGGTATTACATTCCCCCCCCCCCAGGATCATTCATCCTCAAATAAGGAGTCAAAGCATCCATTTGCACGGTTATAAAATAGAGATGCAACCACAATTCCTTTAACAAAGTTAAAAACAAAGATGGTAAGAAAAATACATACCTTAATCTTAGTTGTCTAATCCAGGGAACAAAAATGGATATTTGGACTTCATGTCCACTTCAGCTTCCCAAGTAGCTTCTTCAACCTTTTGGCTCCTTCATATACCTTTACCAAAGTCATATACTTAGTCCTCACACGCTGGACTCTTCTATCAAAAATCTCCACCGGGACTTTTTTATAAGGTAAGGAACCCAAAATACCAGCACTGTCAATAGGTACAACCAAAGAAGGATCACCCACACACTTTTTTAACATCAAAACATGGAAAACTGGATGTATAGAACCCAAACATGAAGGCAAATCCAACTCATAAGAAACCTTCCCTACTCTCCTTAAAAGCAAGTATGGACCAACATAATGGGGGCTGAGTTTCCTCTTTTTCAAAAACCTCATCACTAACTTCATGAGAGATACCCTTAAAAAATGCCCAATCACCAACATCAAACTCTAACTCCCTTAGCCTCACATCTGCATATGATTTTTGGAGACTCTGAGCAGTTTTAAGTTTGTCCTGAATCACCTTCAACTTCTCAAAGCTACCCTCGTAAGAAGCGTACCACAAAAATTTGACCTTTTTCTGAGTCAACTTAGTCAATGGAGCAACAATAGAAGAAAGACTTTTTATAAATCTCCTATAAATCTTAGCTAAATCCATGAAGCTCTGAATAGCAGTTGGAGTTATGGGTCTAGGCTACTACTTTACCGCCTCAAATTTCTTTGGATATACCATGATCCCCTCATTGGACACAACATGACCTAGTAGGCCACAATATTTAACCAAATTTCACACTTCAAAATCTTGGCATATAATTGTGGATCCTTAAGTGTCTGCAACACTATATGCAGGTGATTGGCATAAACCTCCTCACTCTTAGATTGTGCCAAGATGTCGTCAATAAGCACAATCACGAATAAATACTAGAATTATCTAAATATCTAGTTTTTCAAGTCTATAAATCCAGCTGGGGCACTAGTCTACCCGAATGACATCACGAGAAACTCAAAATGACCATAACGGGTTCAGAAGACAATCTTAGGGATATCCTCCTCCCTAATCTTAGATCGGTAATAACTCGACTGAAGATCAATCTTAGAAACACATCTAGCACCCTGAAGCTGGAAGAGATCATCTATCCTAGGAAGAGGATACTTATTCTCTACCGTCACGTTATTAAGTTGTTGATAATCCATACACATCCGAAGGAAACAATCCTTCTTATGCATGAAGAGCACATAAGGCACCCCATGGAGAAATACTAGGGCGGATGAACCCTTATCAAGAAGATCCTTTAACTAATCCTTAAGTTATTTCAACTCCATTAGAGTCATTTTGTAAGGAGGAATAGAGAGAGGATGGGTATCCTCTAGAAGGTCAATCCCAAAGTCTACTTCCCTATCGGGAGAAATACCAGGAAGATCAATGGAAAATACTTTAAGAAATTCATTTACAATTGGGACAGATTGTAGAGAGGGAACCTCAAAACTAGAATCTCTAAATTGAACTAGTTGGTATAGACACCTCTTAGAAATCAACTTCTGGAATTTAAGATACGAAATGAACCTTCCATTAGGAATTAAGGAACTTTCCTCCAATTTCCTTACCGATTTATTTGGAAATTGGATTCTGACCTTTCGAAATCTACAGTCCAGAGAATCATAGTATGAGTAAAGTCATTCCATCCCTATGATCACGTCAAAGAATACCATATCCAATTTAATAAGATCCACCCATGTCTCCCTATCACCGATAGATACCACACAACCCCTATAAACCCTTCTAGACACAACAGAATCACCCACCGGGGTAGACTTAAAGAAAGGATAAGGAATAATCTCAGGACCAAAACCAAAATGAACAACCACATAAGGGGTCACATAAAAAAGGGTAGACCTCAGATCAAGAAAATAATATGCATCACAATAGAAAAGTTATAACGTACCAGTAATAATATGAGGAGATGCCTTAGATTCCTGACAAGTGGCAAGAGCATAAAAATGATTTTAAACAGTTCTTGTACTAGAAGTAACACCTTTTGGCACAGGAGCTGAAGAAGTAGAAATTGAAACATTATTAGCTTAAGTGGCAACATTTGTTGATAGATAGTTCCTTTGAAAATGACCAAGTTGGCCATATTTGAAACACATATTCCTCTCTTCATCACAATAACTACGGTGTATCTTTCCACATAATTTATAAGGAGGATATGATGGAGCTGACTGAGCTCTACTAGCTGGGTTTGGGCACCCTGGGCCTTAAACCTACTACCAGCCTAAAAGCAACGATCTCCAAATAGCTTAGGATACAGAGCACTAGCCATATAATAGAAACCATAATTTCCCCAATCTATCTTATTTCCCCATGACCTACCGTCTCTACTACTATTCTGCTAGCATCTACCCTACTCTGAATACCTAAACTTTTTATTCTGCCTCTCTCACAATTTCTACTTGCTTCTTCTTTTCATCTTTAACCTGTTGTATAAACACCACCATCCTAGAGATATCCATGTCATTATTTAACATTGCCACCTTACACTCTAGTACCAGGTCCTAAGAAAAAACCAAAGCAAACTTACTCATCCTTGCCCTCATGCTAGACACCAACTTTGGAGCATAACGAGACAACTGATGGAACTTCAAAGCATATTCCTTTACAGTCATCCTTCCCTACTTCAAGTTTACAAACTCCTCAACTTTATCCTACCTTATCTCCTAAGGAAAGAAGCAATCAAGGAAAGCACCAAAAAATTCCTCCCACATAGCCTGCTCAATATTATTTCGCCTCGACTTTTTCTACTCCTCATACCACTAGTATGCGATATCCTTCAATTAATATGCGGAAAACTCCACACCATCCACATAAATAGCATGCATCACCCTAAATATATTCTCTATCTCATCAACAAACCTTTGAGGATCCTTCTCAACCTTAGAGCCTGTAAGGGTCGGAGGATTCAGCCTCATAAACTAGCAAACTCTAGTGACCTCAGAAGATGGAGTAGAAAAACTAACATAGTTAGGATGAAGAGATTGAGAAGTCACCAATTGAGTTAGAAGATAAATAGATTTATGGAATTTGGCATTAGAAATGTCTCTTTAGGGTGGTGGGTCATGAAGATCATCAGCCCGAGAAGCTCGAGAAGGACTGGTAGGAATCGGTGGAACTCCATCTAGGCATTCAGAAGTAGGGGACTTAGACTAGGTATGTACTCTATAAGTAGAATGAGTTCTATCCACATTATCCTCAGGTGGGACAGAGGAGTTTCCACGACCATCAAATCTTCGAAGAGGCATGATGTGAAATATGAACAAACGAAAATAGGGGAGATTTCAAGACCTTAGACTTTATAGCCTAAAAATTAGATCATAAGAAAGGGTAAACATTTCTAAATTCCCTGTAGTCTCTCCCTTATAAGTGAGGCGTGCTATACATCCAAGATTGAGAATCTACTTGTCACGGCTTTGTGGACACCCAATGACCATGAACCTAGGCTCTAATTCTAACTTTTTCACGACCAAAACCAGGGCCTATTCATGATAAGTATCATAATTCCACCGAGGACCAAAGACCACCCTCTGTACCCTAACCAACTGAAAATCAATATAACTAGTAGCATATGAATTCCAAACATATAACAAGAAAGAGTTGTGTTTTGAACATATAATAAGATAGATGAATCAACTAACTTAGAAAGGGGTCTAAGAAATTTAATACCCATCCCAATCCACAATAATCCACAAAGCCTCTAAAATCTAAGAACAACCTAAGTCGGGACAAGCCCCCGACCATAGCCGAAAAGAGTCCAAAAAGAAATAGTCAAAAATAAATTGAAACAAGAACATGTAATGAGGGTCTTCCAAAGTATGGAAGCTTACTACTTCAACGTGAATCACGATTAATATAGAAATCACCTAATCACTATGCAGTAAAAGAAGAAGTGTCTCCATTCCCTGAATTGCGTAGGGATACAGCATTTGGAGACAGTTAGCGAGGTGAGTAATAGCATGTAACTCAAGGTAGGATAAAATAATTCCAACTCAAAATCCAGTCCAAACTCAATGTACATGTTCACATACATGCATGAAATACATACATATATATATATATAAGATATCGAGATAGGGAACAAGGCTTAATATGAGATTTAAAACCATTAACTTGGATTGTGTAGATCTAACCATCCTAAGTCAATTACGGGCTATATGGGTTCAGATCCCCCTACTGAAAGGCTCCTTGTGTGTGTTATCCGCAAGAACTAGGAAAATCCAAGGATGATCCAGGGGATACCTCGACCACATCCAATCCAATATATATGTATGTATATTTCTATATTTATATGTATGAACCATGCATGCAGTCATAAAAAACCCCATGTCAGTAAACATTGTTTCTAGTATCAGTCCCCCTGGGACCTCCACCTTTCATGGCAAGCTACACAACCCTCTTTAACCCCAATTAAAAAACTTCACATAGACTATCTATTTAACCAAGAAATTATCCATTATGGCATCAACCACAGATATTGTCATACCATTATACTTGCAAGCCTATAATTATGCCATACCAATTCCATCAACCTGGGTAATAACATGACTCCTTTATTTTATTAAATCGAGTTGGGGGATGCCACGACCCCCTTTGTTCATTAAATCAAGTTTAAAATAAAAAAACATGGCCAACAAGGCCTTCAACTTGGGAAAGTAAGCCAAATCATGAGATTAACAATATTTCAAATCCAATTATGCTAGTGGGTTAAGGGAACACAATTTCCAAAACCAAATTCCAAACCAAAATTATCATCTTGGGGGAATACGTCGACTCTCATTCCATTAACCATACACATGCTTCCCAACGGGTTTTGAAATACATAATTAAAAAGAAAATATTTGCATTAAAACCATAGGAATTCAAATCAAGCAACAATCTTTTATAACCTCTCAACCCAAATCAAAATCCATCTTTAAATCCATATGAATAACAAATTAAACACATGCCTTAAGTAAAACAAGTTTAAGGGAGATCTACGTGCCTAAAAGTATCACAATAATAAAGAAAAATTACCACTTGGATGCTCTAAATTATCAACCTTCAGAAACCCTAGCTTGTTCTTGTCTTAGGAATTTGAGAGAGTTTAAAAGTGCATTTGATTATGTCTTACAGATGATAATGGGGTCCCAAAAGGGTTTTAAGGTTGTGGATCATATTAGGGCAAAAGGGAAATATCCAAAGCACCCTTAATATAACACTAAAGATTTGCGGCCCAGTCGTTATGGGTCACCTTACTACTCGTAATGGTTGTCTACGAGTCATCCCCTAAACTCATAGTCTGGTAAGTGTCCCAAGGCATCCTCATATCATATGAGTTTTACCATATGACTTATACACAGACCTTATGACTTGTAGGGTCCTAGTCGTAACTACAATACTGACATTGGGAACCTGCACTACTTTGACCATGGAAAGCACCCTACAACTTATAAAGAGTCATTACGACTCATGACATCCAAGTCGTAGTCACAACAGAAAGACGGGCAACCCTTACTGATCACCCAATGACTCAACCCCTACAACCCGTAAGAAGACGTTATGACTTATTAGGTAAGTCGTAGCCTGAGCAGTAAGCTCCAAACTCAAGAAATATTTAGGCAAAAAAAATCTTGGGTGTTAAAAGACAATTGGACTAAGATCACTATAGGAATTTGCTAGGCATGTAATGTGAGCTTGGGGGTAGGTCTGGTATATTTGGGATAAAGTGACTCACCTTCCTTGAAACTACACTTACACGTTTGGCTCCCCTTCTCAATCAGTCTTCTTCTATTTCCTCTTTTTTTTTACTTTATTGATTTTTCGGAGTTGGTGTAGTTTTCTTCTTGCTTTTCATTTATTCACTTCTCTATCTTTATTTCTTTTCCTTTTTTCCATTTTTCTTTTTTTCCTTTCTATTTTTAACCACACCCAACCTTACTTTCTTTTCTCTTATTCATAACCTGTATGATAGCCACCCTCAACTTAAGCAATTTACTTGAGTTAAGGTGCATAGTGTCCAAGGATCGACCGGTGCCAAAATAGGTTCATTATAATTAAACGGGAAGGTGAAGGGGTTCAAATAAGAAAATAGAACTACTTAGGCACAAAATAGGGATCAAGGATACTTATTCACATCTAGACGATCATTTAGGCTAAGAATGGACTTATTAAAAAATAGCCTATGATCACGTCCTAACTATCCTAAAACCTAGGTAAGACTAACTGGGCAAGTTTATGATTAAATGCACAAAAAGAACTAGGTAGCTGCCTCACACAAACATGGTACAGAGTTATGCTATCAACTACTACCTATCCAATTCAACCAACGCTAAGATAAAATTATATTATCCATAATACTAATGCCTTAACAATATTCATACAATGGTAACACATATATTTACATCACACAGTTCACAAAACTTTTAAAGGGGTATCATTTTTATCATTTTTTCAAACACTTAAAAACACAAAACAAAAACATGCAATTGAACTTAGTTTCCTTATTTTTTTTCTTTTACTTAAACATAAGAAACACATAAAACACAAAACAACAAAAACACTACCTAAACATGCTAGTTCTAACTAAGATAACACAACTGATAAAAAAAGAAACACGATAATAAAAACCCTTGGTTGTGGTACACCACCACCCCCAACTAAAGATGATCCACTGTCCATAGTGCATAACTATAATATAAAAATAAGTGATAAAGACATACCTGGGTGAACTAGGTGTCGAATCATGACGTCTTCTCAAGAAGAGCCTCAAACTAGGCCTCACTCTCATCAAAAGTAGTCTCAGTGTTAACTAAGGCACTCAATTCAATAGTGGCATCGACAATGGCTAATGCACTCAATGGTGGCTGTATCTCAAGAGGAAACACTGTTATTTTAATCATATCCACACTTCTGTTAGAGTTATCATCTTACTTATTTGGGAGCTACATGCTCCTGCTCTGATCTTATGGACCTCAGTTAAGTAGTTCTGGGATGTCTGTTAGCTTGCTACTTATACTATATGTATCTTATCTCTCTATCCTCCACTTCTTTCTCTTACTCTTTTTCTTACCACCTTCCTCTTCTACAACTTTTTCTTTGAATTTCATGCCCTAAATATCTGGCATATCCTCCACCGATACCTCCTTAATAATAGGAAAGCAGGGAATTGCCTCTTGGACATGTCTTCTATAGTATCCCGTAATGCATCCAAATCCTCATGAACGCTCCCCAGATCTAGGGCCTGAACTCCTGTAAGATTCTGGCTAATATGTGGCTCAAAACTATCAAATTGGCTTTTTATACCTCGCATCTCAATACGGATCTTCTTTTTTACTTAAAGTTGCACCCCCTCCTTAATATTGGTTACTTTTTGATCAAGGGTACCTAAATGCTTTAGCATGGTCAAAAACTCCTATGATATCAACATATTGTGAAGTTCCTGCTACATCTATAGAGTCTTATGGCTCAAATCGTGCAGTGTCATCCAGAGTATCTCCAAGGTCGACAAAACCCAAAATATTAATTTCCATGTGCATGCTAGACTAAAAAGTCATTTGTAACAGTGATAAACTCACCTTAGCCTTTGAAATAGGGTTATCCTGGTCCCGAATAAAGCCTAAGTCTATGGTTTGGCAGACCATCACAAAATGATCCACATCCAAGACGATAAGTACTAGCTCATCCAAACATATCTGTGTCATTAAGCACGAAAAGGCCAAGTTGGTGTCGATGTTAATCATTCGATCATGAATCTCCCTTGCAAGGATCTTGTCAATGTCAATCTCATAGCCCTCTATAATACCAGCTACCAAAGCATCCTTGTCAGGGCTCAAAATGTTATCTGGCATAGCCGGGCTCAATCGATGTTGAACCAATATCCACCAGGCCTTGCCAGCAAAACTCAGACTGTCTTTGGTAATCTATCTGAATGGACCCACAACCCATGGGACATCCTCCTACGCAGTAGCAATACTACATGATATCCACATCAGCTACATATACTTATCATCAATACCAATTTTCTTTGTTTTTACCTTTTTTATTTCCTCAATGCAGTGATCAATCATAGAGGTTTCGGTGGGGAGCTAAAATTCTGCTTTTTGTTATATTCTAGAAATAGTTTGTGTAGAGATGTTCACTCGAACACCCCAAATCATGAGGGATTACAAAGGATGGCCCCTTTTCCACAGCAACCAATACAAATACATCAACGTCATCTTGATCTGATATACAACATAAAACTCCTAAACTAGTTCCAGGCTATATCTCCTAAGGCTCTAGTCATCCACTTAAAGTGGTACTTCCTAAATCAGGCCTCGTACTCAGGCATCTTAGACATGCCAACTATCACCAACTTAAATTTGTGATAAAAACCTTTATTCATCTACTTATGCTTGGGAAAATAGCACTATCTTGCTCAAACAACACATGTAGACCAGGGTACCCCCATCAGTTAACAATATAAATAGGGGTTGGCTCAAGCTACAAGGTAGGCTGGACTTATGGCAAAGGAGAAATTTCCACTGATACACTGTTATTTGACTCCTCCTCTACACTACTCTCCATATTCTTAGACTCTGACTTAGAACCTTCACTATCGGAGGTACTGGTAGATACAACATTATTAGTGCTTTTGGAGGCATCTCCATCTCTTTATTCACCCTTCTTAAGGCCTGACACTGACTACTCTCCCTTTTCATACTGGGTAAGAGAGTGTGGTGAGTATTGGCTCAGATTATTCATCCAGGGCTTAGCCTTTTTGTCCTGAAGTAGGATGCACCGTGGTTTCAATGATTCCAAGATAGGATATTCATTTATGAAACCACTGGACTCGTCATCAATTGGCTCGTCCCTAAGATGGTGGGTGGGATGAGCTTCTTCTTCAAAGTTTCCTTGTCTCCCTTAGTGGTGTCTCTATTTTATGGAATTGTACTTGAGGAAAGAAAATTATTAGTAAACACTAGAATAAGTATGATAAAAACATAGAAAAACTAAACAATTTTACTGGTTGGGTACCCTACGAGTCAGGCTATGACTTGTTGCTAGATGTTATAAGTCATTCTGACACTCACAGGGTGAGATACCCTGTAGATAATTTTGTACTAGTGACCCCACAAGTCCACCAATCAAGTCAATAGGTCACTCGATAACTCATAGGGTGACTCATGTGTGACTAGGGAATAATTTCTCAGGTTCCAAGTCTGTTCGATCACTACGAGTCAGGATACGGGTCGTAGGGTGATACAACGACTCGTAGGATGAGTCATAGTTTGACCAGAAAGATTTAATTATGAACTATCCTAGGTTATCAGTTGATATGAGTAACCTAGTGACTCATAGGTTATGCTATGAGCCATAACTAGACTACTGTGACTATTAACGTGAAAGGTTAAGGATGCTCAACATTCAATCATGTTCCAAATAGGGTACTCAGGCTTTCCCAAGTCTTTTTCTTTCACATAACCCACACCTTAAATTTTTCACCAATCAAGTTCTATACCAATAATATGAATATTATGACTTCTCAAGAACTTTAGCATTTAGTCTAACCCTAGGTAAGTTTAAGAATAGAATCCAGAGCATATTTACGTTGTTAAACACTCATGATTAGGAGTTAGAAAATGGTACTAGCATATTTATTTTTAATTAGAGAATTTCTTGGATACATTATTTAATACTTAGCCATAATCTTTAGATGAAAATCATTGATCATTAGGAGTATATAGAAATCAAAGTGCAGTGATTTATGATGCTGGGAAATATATTTAAGGTATGAGAGATGGTTATATGAATGGAGGGGGTTACATGTTTTCAAAAAAGGAAAAAAGAATGTTTGAGGTTACTAATTTCCCTTTTATGATGTTCAGTTCGTGTTGGGTCAAACCATTAGGTCCGACGTTTTACTCTGACCACTACTTTAGTAACCACTTATAGTCTATGGCTTCAATTCACTGTCTTCCTCCGTTCAGTGTGATACTTACATGGGTCTCCAGTCCCTATGACTTAATATGGCAAGTCATTTTCACAGAAAATGACTCATTCGAAGAGTAGTTGGAACGCTACAGACCACTTACCTAATTCTCTTAATGCTGGCCTATGACTCGTAGGGTCTCTCATTTGTACAAGGGCAATAGACTGTTCTAATTCTTCTCCTGTACAATTCATACCTCTTTATTTAAACACACAAATTACCCTATAACTTACTAAGTACTAAACATAGGTTACCTCTCTTGCAGCACTTGATTTAACATCGTAGCACGAAATGGCTATTTTGGTACCCATACTTCACTAACAAGCCCACAGGTTGCCTCCCATTACATTGCGACATGACTCAGTTTCCTTGGTTACCCAGACCTTTCCAAGGCTAATATCCATACACACTTTCAATTCGTCCATGCTTCCCATGTAATGTTTCACATGATGCCCATTTACCTTGAATGGGGCATCACCATCTCATTTTATCTCAATTGTACCTTGTTGAAATACTCAAACCATGGTGAGTGGTCCAGACCACCTAGACTTCAACTTGCTAGGAAACAAGCAAAGTCTCAAATTATACAATAAGACCATATTATCAGGCTGGAATAATTTTTCTCAATCTTTTTATCATGTTACAACTTAATGTTCTCCTTATACAAGGCAGAGCTCTCATAAGCACGAAGAAAAAATTCATATGACTCATTCATCTATCCATCCTCAAGTGTGAAACATCACTCCACTCAAAGTTTATCTTCTTCAATGCCTATGGTTCCTTGTGCTCAAGTTCAATCGGCAAGTGGCATGCCTTACCGTACATAAGATGATACGTAGAGGCACATATGGGAGTTTTGTAAGTTGTACGGTATGCCCAAAGTGCATCATCTATCTTTCTAAACTAATAAGTTCGGTTGGAATTTATAGAATATTCCAAAATGGGCTTGATGTCATGATTGGTGAACTCAACTTGACTACTTGTTTGAGGATGGTAAGGTGTTTCCACCTTATGCTTCATATAAAATTTATCAAGTAGGATCTTAAATTGACGATTTCAGAAATGGGATCCACCATTCCTAATGAAAGCACTTGGATTACCAAATCGATAGTATATATTCCTATTCAAATATGTGGTGACGCTATGACCCTTATTATTGGGAAGCGCAACTATTTCCACCAACATAGATACATAGTCGACTGCCACCAAAATATACTTCATGCCATAAAAACTTATGAACGGACCCACGAAATCAATTCCCCACGCATCAAATAACTCTAGTTCAAGAATAGGTGTCACAGGGAGCTCATGTTTCTATGAGATATTTCCTTAGCACTGGCATTAGGCACAGAATCGAGCATAATCATTTATAAATAGTTGCCTAATAGTACCCACATTACCTAATTTTATGGATCGTGCGAGTACCATCACGTTGACCTCAAACTAGAGATGAATGACAGGCATCAAAAATGATCATCATCTCAACTTTAGGAATACACCTCCAAATCAAACAATCTGCACACACCCAAAAATAAGTGCGACTCATCCCATAAATACTTTCGTAACTCATGCATAAATCACTTTTGTTGTTCAAACGACATATTTTTCGGGATGATATCACTTGCCAAATAATAGAAAAATGAGCAAACCGGGGGATTAAGTCTTGTGATGATGCCAAGACCCGCTCATCAGGAAAAGTATCATCAATCTCAATCTCATACTATAAGTTAAGCATCGCCTCCTCTTCTAGGCGGGATAGATGGTCAGCATTCTGATTTTTTGTGCCCTTTCGGTCCTTTACCTCAATGACAAACTCTTACAGTAATAGTACCCATCGAATCAACCTAGGCTTTGCATTTTTATTCACCATTAGGTACCTCAGATATGCATGATCAATATGCACAATGACTTTGGTCCCAATCGAATAGGACCAAAATTTCTCAAAAGCAAACACCATTTCAAGTAACTCTTATTCAGTGACCGTATAATTCTCCTGCATGGTTTTTAATACTTTGCTGGCATAATAGATGAAGTGAAGTATCTTTTCGCATCTTTGTCCTAGGACAGCTTTTAGGGACATACCTTTAGCGTCACACATCACCTTAGATAAAAGAGTCCAATTTGGAGACATAATGATAAGAGCAGAAATCCCCCTCTATTTTAGGCACTCAAAGGCCTCGAGACAAGTATCATCAAATACAAACTTCGACTCCTTCTCTAACTTGCACAATGGATTTGCAATTTTAAAGAAGTCCTTGATGAAACGCCTATAGAACCCAACACGACCTATAAAACTCCAACTACTTTTTACAGAAATTGGTGGAGATAATTTTTCAATCACCTCAGTTTTATCCCTATCAATCTATATTCACTTCTTAAAAATATTGTGTGCGAGAGCTATCCACTCTTTAACCTTAAAGTGACATTTCTCCCAATTCAAAACCAAGTTACACTCTTTACATATTTGAAGTGCGTTAGACAAGTGGGCCAAACAATCATCAAAAGAATCACCCACAATCAAGAAATCATCTATAAATACCTCTATAGTATCCTCAATCATATAAGAAAAGATCAACATCATACAACATTGAAAAGTGGCAGGAGTATTACAATGTCTGAAAGGCATCCACTTGAACGTGAACGTAACATATGGATATGTGTAACTGGCTATTTCTTGGTTATTGGGGGCAATAGAAATCTGACTATACCCTAAATAACCATCAAGAAAATAATACCATCCTCTACCTATAAGATGGTATAACATCTGGTACTTGAATGGCATAGGAAAGTGATCCTTCTACGTTCAAGTATTCGGCTTTTGATAATCCATACAAACTCTATATCCCATAACTAGTCTCATGGGCACTAACTCGTTCTTCTTATTAGGTACCATCGTGATCCCACCCTTTTTTTGACACACACTAAACTAGGCTTACCCACTTGATGTCAAAAATAGGGTAAACCACAATTGTATCTAACCACTTGATGCTCCTTCTTTACCACCTCTTGCATAGATGAATTCATACGATGTTGATGTCCAATGCTAGATAAACTCTTTAGTTCCAATTAAATCTTATGAGTATGAATTTTTTGTGGACTCCCGACAATATCCTTAATAGTCTAACAAATTTCCCATTTATATATCTATAAAACAAAAATCAATGCATCAACTTGTGTATCCACTAAATCTACAACAATAACCCCGACAAGGTATTGTTACCCCCCAAGAATGCATAATGCAAGTGAGAAGAGAGACCCTTCAATTTTAAGATAGGTGGCTACTCAATAGATGGCAAAGTTGGTGGAACCGCTCTATTTTTCAAATCAAGATCCAACTTCTTTGGCGCATAAGAATAAGTACCTATACCAACAAAATCACTCACCATCTGATCAAACTCATCAATGCCATCAATGTCAAAGTTCATGGTCGCTGTCGCTAATGCCTCCACACTAAGTCTCTCCTTAATGATTGCAATCAATGCATCTTTATCTACAGTGTCTACCACTGACACTACCTACATATCTTTAGGTTGTCGCATCAACTAACACACATTGAAAGTAACTTGTTCATCATTGAATCTGATATTTATTTGTCCCATCTCAATGTCAATTAATGTCCTATCCATGGCTAGGAAGGGGCTTCCCAATATAATTAAGATTTTAAAATCCACCTCGCAATTGGGAATCACAAAATCAGCAAGGAATATAAATGAAGCTACGTTTACCATTTGGTGTCTCCCAAATTACACCTCCCAATAAACTATAAATCGTTCGTAGAACAAATATAAAATCCAACTAGGTTGGGTTTGATTTCATGAGGAATAGGACCTAGGTCAATGTGGTTATTTAGACTATTAATTATTTATTTCTGAAAGAGATGATTAAAAAAACAAGTTGACAGCTTGTCAATTGAAGTAACAAGTAAAAAATATCAGTTTATGTTGAGAAAATCAATTAGACTTATTAACCAGGACTGTGTTCCCCCTGACTTCCAAACTCCGCAAAATGATCATGCTTCGTCAAACTCTCTCAATGCTTTACATTCAGAATCTGACAAATTATGTATCACCAACCGTCTTTTGAATGCCTTTATTAAATTTCACTCATTATGTATTAAGTTTAAGAATGTCGCGTGACTAATCCTTGGCCTGAACCCTAGATTAACTATTACCTTTTGAGTGTCAAGTTAATTAAATGATGGTTGGTAGCCTCAAATTATTGTTGTAATCTTTTTTTCCTAGTCTCTGCCTCTCTTTTGAAGTAAGTATCAAATACAGACAGGTTCTTACTGTCTGCAGTCTTTATGAAAGCAATCAAACCGAAGAAAAATTACAATACATACAAGAAAATGAATAAAGCAAGACATAACACTTCCTCTGCATTGTTATTTCATCATGGTTCCCACAATTCTAGTTGTGGAATTTAGCTACTCATGAATTGAAAATCTCAATTAAAAATCATAGACAAAATCTTAATAATGAACTTACAAATTGAGTAGAGTAAATTCAGAATCTTGAATTCTCAAAGAAAAGTAAATAAAGATTGACAAGAAAGGAATAAACCAACTTTCTCCGGCCTCCACGACGGCTCCAAGCATTCTCTAATAAAAAGTTTACAAGTTACTTCTCTAAAGTTGTTAAATAATTACATAAAAACTATTTTTGTGAAATATTTATAGGTGTAATGAAAGTATCAAAATAAAATAAATGAGTCCAAAATAGATTAGAAAATAAAAATTCAGTCCTAACTGGACTAGATTTCGTCAAAAATAGTGCAACTGCCCAATGCTTTCCAGCCGCCTCACCCTTCAATATGGCATTCCAATTTGAAATTCTAGGTAGAAATTTATTATTTTAATAAATTTTATTCATTAAGCTATCTGCTTGATTTTCTTATATAACTTCTCGATTTTACTTTCGTTTTTGCTCTAATTTTTTTTATTTTGGCACTAATTTATTCCTACAAATAAAAATATAATATTAAGCATAATCCATAAAATCAATGATCAAAAAGGATAACAAAAATACTAAATATGAGACAAATAATGACTAAATATATGTAATTTTAGCCTCACATCAACATCCCACACTTAGACTTTTGTTTAGACTTTTGTTCGTCCTTGATCAAATATTAAAACTCATCTTAATTAATCAAATCTAGAAACACCACCACTTTTATTGATACATACAATTAGACCATATAGAAATTCAAAACATCAAGTACACTTTTCAATCGTTATGCAACAAGTGTAAACAAACAATAAACATCTAACCTCCCAACATCAAAGATAGACTCTAACTTATCAAATTTAAGTTTGCTTACCTTTTTTTGTCCAAAAAAAATTAATCACATCACCTATCTATCATGAAATAAGTGCCTTCACAAGAAGAAATAATCCACGCACTCAATTTAAAAGACTGAAATATAATTTAAGGACTTAGCGTTAAAGAACAATTTTCACGCTCACAAAAAAATCATATGTATGCACAAAGAGCCACAAGTTTATCCATTATGTACATCTCCACTAATTAAGTATACTTGAATTGAATCAAATAGGACTTTAACGGGTTGTACCAATTGTAGGGGGTGCGGATAACTTGGGTAATTTGCGTGGCGGATAACTTGGGTAATTTGTGTGGATAACTAGTAGATAACTAGTATTTACTAGTTTTATCATGTTAATTTAAATACTATGTTATAATATTCCTTAGTTTTTTGTTTTAACCTTATTAATTCTTCTATATTATTTTTAAGGTATTCTATATGTTCCATATTTCTAGTTTTTAGATAGTCAAGTAGATTCTCTTTCATAAGTATTTCTATTAATCTTATTTCCTCCATATCTTTTCTCGAATATTCTAAGTATTCGTAGTTTATCATTTTATCCTAAAGTAGTTGTAATACTGCAAATTTCTTTGTAATAATTTATTCTAATTGTACTATATCTGATATTAAATTCTAGGTTATGTATTTCGTTAATTATCCTGTCTTTTTTTTCTATTAATAATTCTATGTCTAAATCATATTCTAAACTATCTTTTAACTCTAGTTGTTTTATGTTTTTATCTATCCAAATTAATCTTTCTTTTAATTGTTTTCTTCCTCTTCTAAGTTGGTTTCTATAATTAATTTCTTCGTATAGCCAACTTTGTTTTTCTCTTACTCTTTTAATATATTCTAACATTTTTAATTTGTATAATATCCATCTGAATAATAACTGTCTAAATATGAGCAGTAGCTTTCATTATATAGGTGTAAGTTTTCTATAGAACTTAATAAATCTTCTTCTTCATAATTCCATATCTTTTCCCATATTATTTTCTTTATGTCTATAATTTCTATATCTCTAAGTATATATAAAACAAGTATTTTAAAGTTATCTGTCATTTGATTTTTCATAATATTCTTTAGTTGTTTGTTTTAATCTTTTTAATTCTTCCATATTTTCGTTAAGGTATTCTATTTATTTTATATTTTTAGTTCTCATGTATTCTTCTAAATTTGTTTTCATTATTTTTTCAATTAATTATATATTTTTTATATCCATTTTCCAATATTCTACATAGTTTATCATGGTTGATGCGTGGGTTTGGCATGTAGGTATATATAGGAGTAGGTAGGTAGGTGTGGTATGTAATTTATTCTAGTCATAGTATATTTATCAAATATTTTTTCCCATATGATCTTTCTTATATCTACTATTTCTATATCCTTAAGTACATATAAAACAAGTATTTTGAATTTATCTATCATTTCATCGGATAAGTAGGTAGTCATTCTTTTTCATATGATGCTATTTCAAAATATTCTCTTCCATCATATGCATAACAAATATGATCATTTTAGATTACTATGTACTAGATTATTCTTAAATAATTATGTTACTCTGTCACTATTAGCATGGTAGTCTGGATATTTTTCCCTTAAACAGCGCCTCTACTCTGGCTACTCCCCTATCACGGCTTTCTTGCCTCATCGGTTTCACCTTTAGGATGGCATAGTCCTTAGGAATTTTTCTCCTTTTCCTCTTTGCTAATAAACTTTGCAACATATTATTCTTCGAATAATTCTACTATATAGTAACTAACATGAACTTATTTTATCATATTATGATTGTTAGGAATTTATGAATTTAGCTATTCATAATTATAAATGAATGTACTTGTTCTGGTAGATTTGATAATTTTGGGATTTGTTCATCCATAGCTTTTCCTTAGAAATATATTTGATTTTATTAAATATTCAAAAGTTTTTTGTGTACAAAAGAGAAGGCTTGCTTTCAACACATGAAAGTCTTGCCTTAACTTAGCCGGGTGGCTTACATATTTATAATCTCTAAAAAGGTGAAAAACGTGTAAACTATTTACTATTCCTACTTTACACGTAAACTATATACTATTCCTACTTTTACAAAAAGTCTTCCTTTTCAAAAGTAGAAAAGGACTTAAAGTATAAAAAGACAAAAAATAATTTAATGCCTAATACTAGACTAATAATGGCTTTGTCAAAAAGTCAAAAACTATACAAATAATTTATGTATTCTTACAATTCACATGTTAAAAACTTAGCTTGATAAGTTATATGTCGCTTTCTTAACTTTAATGCTTTTGTCTTCTTGTATTTATTTTTCCATCGGTCCGTGTTACTTTATATCTTTTGCCATGTATCTTCCAGCTGTCCTTCTTCGTTCTTATCTTCTTTTATTCTAGTTGAACTTCTGGGATAATATTATCTTCTCCATTACATCTCGAACATAAATGGTCTGGATATTTGTGTCCAATTAACTTGCAATATCTTGTTAATAATTCTTCTGAAATAAATCCCTTCCTAATTGCTCTTACAGTTGGTTGTTTTTCTAGATTGAGTAATGTCAGAATCCATTGTTTAGCTTCTTCCATATCTGTCTGTTGTAGCTCCCTTAAATTTGAATAAATCATTTGATGATCTCTTGAATAATAGCTCCATATAGTGTTTCCATTTAGGTAGTTATTTGCTAATTCTTGAACAATTGAAGATATTCCAATAATTTGTTTATTTGCATAAAAATCAGGTATCTCAACTTTAGGTATCTCTGGCTGTTGAACAATATCTTCTGGTATAATCATATCTCTGGTTAATCTTATTTTTACAACTTGTATAACTGATTTAATTTCGTCATATAATATCTCTGTTCGTGCAGTATAACACTTTATAAAAATAGATTTCCTTTGGTTATTTTCTTATAAGTGGCGAATGCTCTATATAATTCTGGTATAGCTGTTAGTTCATCTCCATCTTGGGTATATACGGTATTTAATAATCCATAATTGAAATAAGTTTTAACTAATAATCCATAACTGAAACAAGTTTTAACTAAGCTTGGGTTAGTTTTCGATAATGCGATTAACTTGTTGTAACCTTGTAATTTTTGGGTTATATAGTTTATGTTTGGTTTTTGGATATTTGTAGCTCTGGGGTTAAGGTTTAGATAATTTTGTATTTTGTGGATATTTTCTATGTATGCTTGAGTTATATGGTTATAGGCTTTTCTATCTTGGTTTAAAGTTTCTCGATATGTGGTAGTTTGTGGGGGTATGAACAAGGGGTCTTTTTGTGTTTTTGGTATAAATGGTTTTTCAAATATCTTATTCATGTTCATGTTCTAATATCTTTGTCCACTAACTCCTTTTCTTGTACCTGCAATTGTAGATTGATAAACGTTATGGGTTTTATGGAGTTTCCCAACTTCTCCTTTTAGCTCTAGAATTTTGATGTCTTCCGATCGACATTGCTCTGCACACTGCTGAGTTATCTGATTCATAGCTTCAGACTTCAGTTTATCTTCATTAGTCTTTACCTTTTCTATTTCATTACCCATACTGTCCACTTTCACTGAAAGTGTAGTTAGGGTTTTGAGTATCTTTTCTAAAGCATCATCTTCTATTATATCAGTCTGTAAAGCTTTGTCTTGATATGTAATCTGCAATGGCATTCTTGTTAGTTTTGATTACTTCAATTGTAAATGTAAAATTTAATATATTTAATACTAGTCTCTGAATTTCCTTTGTTGTAATTAAATTTTGTATTTTCTTTGTTAACCACCAACGTACCTGCGTATTATCTGTTCGTACAATAAAATTTTTATATACAATATATGGCTCAAATTCTAATAAACATTTATATAATGAGCATAATTATTTTCTATTTATTTTCCATTTTATTTTTGTTTCATTAAACGTACCTGAGTAGTATCTACAATGATGTTCTAATTTTTCTTCTTCATATCTATATTTAAGTACTCCTCCATAACTATATTCGCTTGCGTCTGCTTCTACTATATATGTAAATTTTTTATTTTCGTCTAGGAATTATAATTTTGGTAATTCTTTGCAAAGTATTTTTATTTTCTAAACTTATTTTTTATCTTCTTCGTTGTAATTATACTCTACATCCTTTTTTAATTTTTCTGTAATGGCTTTAGGTTTTCTGCTAATTTTGGTATATATATTCTCTTACTTGGTTTACTAATCCTAAAAATGATTGTAATTTCTTTTTTGTATCTAATTCTTCTTTAGAATTTATTATTTTTTGTACTATATGTTGTTGCATTTTTACTCTGCTTTTATCTATTTGTATTCCTAAAAATTCTATCTGTTTTTTCATAATTTCAGCTTTCTTTTCACTTAAACTTAATCCCAATTTTTCTATTATATCTGTAAATTGTTCTAATAGTTTTAAATGTTCCTCTTTATTTTTTGTATATAGTAGTATATCATCTATGTATACTATACAATTAGGTAGTTGTTTAAAATAACTATCCATAAAGTGTTGGTATCTACCTGGTGCATTTTTATATCCAAATGGTAACACATTCCATTCATAAAATCCTTGTGGTACTGTAAATGCAGTTAACTTTTTAGATTCTTCTTCTAACTTTAAATGGTAAAATCTTGATTTACAATCAAATTTATTAAAGTAATTATATCCTTGTATTTGTCTTATTTTTAATATTTTATTTGGTATTGGATAATTATATGTCATAGGATTTGCATTTAGGTTTCTATAATCAATAATCATTCTACTTTTTCCTCTTTTTTGTTCACTATGTTTATTTACTATAAATGCTGAACTATTGTGTTTACTATTACTTTTTTGTATATATTGTTTTTCTAGTAATTCATCTCTATGCATTTTAAATTCTTTTAAATCATCAAAGTTATATGTTAATGGTTTCTTGGTTATTATGTTATTTTTATCTGTTAGCTCAATTTTTACAGTAGTTTTATGTTTTTCCCATCCTTTTAATGGATCTTCACTGTATAATTGTCTTAATTTTTTCTTTATTATTTCTACCTTATCTATTGAAAATATAGTCATTTCTTCTTTATTTATTGAAAATATAACTAGTTCTATTGTGTCTTCAGTATTTTTTATATTTTTTATTTTTTGTGTGATTTTTTCACTTCCTTTTGTCCAATCAGTTTTTTTTCTTATTTTATTAATAACTCTTTTTGCTCTTACCTTTTATTTACATGGTATTGTAAACCACCAGTGTGTTCTAGTTATTATATGTGGGTATAATTTATCTAAAAATGGCATTCCTAAAAGCATATCTTTTGATGTTAGTTCATAATTATAGATTTCTTCTATTGTTAATATCTTATCCCATACTTGTATTTTTACATTTCTAGCTTTATAAGTAATTAAGGTTCCTTCATTATTAAATCCTCTAACTACTATTGGTGTTTTTAATTTATCCCATTTACTATTTGGTAAACAATTATATCTACATAAATTGGCTTCTGCTCCTGTATCTATCATAGGCGTATAATATCTGTTGTAATATCCTTCTACTATTATCTTCATTAATACATATATTTTCATATCATGTCAGAGTTCTTTTTATTAATAATTTTTCTTTATTATATGTTATGGTTAATTGTGTATGTTCTATACTGTATGGTTTTACTTATTCTAACCATTTTATTCCTAATATTATTCTGTTTTTTGCATATCTTCTTTTATTTCAAATTCTATTTTTATTTTTCTAACTCCTATTATTATTTCTTTTTTCTGTTGTATCCTTAATAGTTATTAAACTTCTTGGTAGATCTGGGCATATATTATTATTAGATTTTATTTCTTCATTTTTTACTAAATATTTTGCTATATAATTTTCTTCTTGTCTTGTATTTAAGAGTATTAAATATTCTTTTTCATTTATTGTTCCCGTTATATAATATTGAGTTAAATTAACTGTTGAAGTTATTTCATAGTTTTTTCTTTTTTATGATCCTGATGATTCTGATTTTTCAAAAGCTATTCTTTTTGTTGTACTTATTCTATCATTTATTATTTCTAAATCTTCTTTTATATCTATGTCTTTGTAACTATAATCATTATTATCAATTGTTTTTACAAATTTTTCAAAAG
This sequence comes from Capsicum pubescens, assembly GCA_030864215.1. NCBI lineage: Eukaryota > Viridiplantae > Streptophyta > Magnoliopsida > Solanales > Solanaceae > Capsicum > Capsicum pubescens. The sequence goes on along the minus strand of CM061548.1, from coordinate 192,630,803 downwards.
GACTTTCTATTTGTATTTTATTAATTTTATTTTTTCCTGTTTTATGTTTTGTTGTTAATACATATAGATTTTTACATCTTGCTGTAAATATTTTACTTCCTAGGGTCCTGATATTTTCTAATTTAATACTAATGATTTATCTATGTTTTTATCTATTATTGCTACTGAATAATTCGCACTTATTATAAATTTAAATTTTTAGTATATTAAATTTTCTTTTATGGCAGTTATTATACTTTTTTCTATAGGTTTTATAATTCTATCATCTGCTAAATATAATTTTATCGGTGTATCTATTCCTTCTCTAAAACATGCTTTTATTAATATCTTTGTTCCTCCAAGATGTACATATTTTATTGGGTCTTTACTTTTTGTATCGTTTATTTCTTTATTAATTATTCTTTTGGTTACTAGTGGTATACTAGCTCTTCCTTTTGCATATCTACAGTCTATTACATGTTCTTTTTGGCTTACTACGTAGTATTCTTCTTTTCGTCTACTAAATATGTTTTTTATTGTTGGTATTTTAAATATTTTTTCAACACTTAAATCTAATTCTTTTCCTTTTATTTCGTCAAATATATTATTATCAAATATTATTTTTTGATTTGTTCCTTCTTCATTTAAATATTCTTCCTTTGTTATTATTTTTATATCTTCTTCAGTTATTTGATTCATTTTTATATCTTCTTCAGTCATTTGATTCATCTGATTTACTATCTATTTCATTATCTGTTTCATTCTCCAAAATTTCATATATACTATCGTCACTTTCTAATTCGTAATCTATATAATCTATTTGCATATATTCTGTATTTTCTATCTTTATTTCTGATATTTATTTCTTTTTTGGGTTTTTAGACATTTTACAATCTCTAGCTAAATGTCCTAGTTTTCCACAATTATAACAAGTACATTCTTTTATAGATTTCTTTTTCCTATATGGTCTTTTATGTTTATAATTTTTTACATAATATCTTTTTCTTGGTTTCTTATACTTTTATTTTGATTTTTTGTATTTCTTATATTTCTTATGTCTTTTTCCTTTCTTATAATATTTTTCTTCACATCAAAATTGAGGTGTAATTTTATCTTTGCAACATGCTAAATTTCTTATTAATGTTTTTTCCATTTTATTTCTTCTCTATATTTTTCACATAGATTTCTATACCATTGTTGTAGAAATTTTATTCTTGCTCCTAGAGTATCTACTATTTTTGTTTCATCCCAACTCTTTATTATTTTTGAACTAAATGGTTCAGGTAACTTACTAAAATATAATCTTCTCACTTCTTTACTTTCTTCTGCATTATATGTTCCTTTATAGTAATATTCTTTAAATGCTCATGTATATTCATCTATATAGCACATATTACATATTGCTCGTTTTAACATAAATTCCTATTTGTATCTTTTTCTTTATTTTGTTCTTCTTCTTCTTCTGTTGCCATACTGCTAAATTCATCTCTTATAGCCATTTCATATTTTTTCAATATGTCTATAGGTGTTAGTTTAGTTACTGTTGTTTCTTGTGTTTCTTTATTATTCCTTAATACTTTTTTACTATTTTCAGTTAAATTTAAAAATCATAATTTTGTTGTTCCTATTAGTGTTCTTTCTATATATTCCGGTGTATCTATTGCATTTATACCATTTTCTAATAATTGTTTTTCTATATATCCTATCCATAATTGTATCATTTTATCTACATCTATTACACAGTCTAAGTCTAAGAAGTTATAATTTTTATTAATTATCTGTTTTGGTATCCATTTGTTATATTCATTTTTAGGTTAAATTTTTTAAACTTATCTTTATAATAATATGTAGGTTTTCTTATTTCTGATGTACTAGGTATTATATTTTTATCGTCTTCTTTATCAAGAGTATTTATTTTCGTGTTTGTATTTTCTAAATTTTCTTTATTAATTACTTCTTGTTTTTCATTAATTTCTAATTTTTCTATATTTGTTAAGATTTTTGTATATGTTTCACTATCTTCCGAATCATAACTATCTGTTTCTTCAGCATCTATTGTGTTTATTTCTATTTCATTAGTTTCTAATTCTTTATTTTCTTATTCTAATTTTTCTTTAAATTGATTTATCTCAATTAATAATTTTTGTTCTTTATCTTTTTCTTCTTTTTATTTTTGTCTTTTTTCATACAGATCTTTTAGCATTTGTAATTCTTTTTCTAATTCAGCAATCCTACTATTTTTAGTTTCTTCTATTTTTCGTATTTCTTCTGTAGTTTGTTGTTTTATTTGATCTATTTCTTTTTTCCTAGCTATTTCTTCATTTTCTTTTGCTATTCTTACCATAGCTGTTAATTTATCTTCTAATTTTAATTCTTCTTTTTCTAACATTAAATATAAATGTTCACCTATTTTCTTATATCTTCTTCCTAAATTGGAAAATACTATTCTTATTTTTAATCCTTCATGGTTTTCATATGTTTTTTCATCTATTATAAATTCTTCTTTGTTCATTTTATCTACTTGATGGTGTATAGATCATATTGATATATGTATTCTAGACTATCTATTTGTGATTCTAAATATGATATTTCTTATTTTTGTGCATTTATTGATTTTTGATATACTCCTACAATCATGTTATATTGTAGTCTTTCTTTTCTTATCTTTAATTCTCTTCGCTTTTCAAATATTATTTGTTTTAGTTCTTTATATTTTTGGAATTTTGTTATATTATTCATCTTTACAATATTTAAAATATTTTTGATGGATACCAAAATCTGATTTTATCATAATTAGGTGGTATATATCTCATTCTTCTAGATTTTAAATGAATTATTAATTTTGCTTCATTGCTAGATATTAAAGTAATTAAATAAGCTAATTTGTGGGGGGTTTATTTTGTTTTATTTAACTTCATATATTCTGGGTAGTAACTAGTTAAAGTTTCTTTAATTTTTCTAAAAGCTTCTATATTTTTAAATGGTCTTCTCATTTTTAACAAATAAAAAACAACGTAAATAATAATAGCTCATAATTAATAATTAAATTAACATTTCTAACATTTTTCATAATTAAATTAACATTTCTCATAACTAAATTAACACGCACTTTGCACTTTTTAAACTTCATCGCTCATTATTTTCATCACTTTATTTTTCTAGCCCTCTCTTCATTAATTACTTCCACTAGTAATTCTCATCAAATTAACAATGATTCAAACAATTTTTTTCTCAAGTGTTTTTTTCTTTTTCTTTTCATGTCACATACTTTCAGAGAGGGTCTTTTCATCACTTTATAGCTATCATTGGTCACCTTTTACACTCAATATTAATTTTCTTCAAATTTACCAACTTTCAATACATTCTATGATATAGTGCTCAAGGAAGTAGGGTGCAAAAATTAGGAATTCAAAAAAATGGATCAAGTTAAAAACACGGCTACCAAAAAAATAGGCTACATGCTCAAAGAGGATAACTAGTGATATGATATCTGAAAAGGCTTAAATTTACATAACATATCAAAGAAAGCCTATTATCATATTCCAAATAAAGCAACACTTTTTATTTCTCTTCAATAACATGCAGGGAAAGTTTTAGACTAAGATGCAAAACATGAAATATATGTAAAAAATCCTCACCACACATGACACAAGTATCATTCAAGAAGGATCAATTCCACCTCTAAGGCAAATAGGGTCATAACAAACATTAAAAATAAGGAGAAGTTATATACAGAGTCACAACCATGAGCCTAGATATCAAAAAATCTATTAATTTATTTTATACTCAAGCATTCAGAGAAAAGTACTACTCAAAATTAGGTCTAAATTGCTAGTATCAAAGAAAAACAAATATTTTATTCTCTCTTAAAACAAAATACTCCAACAAATTTAAAAAAAATAAGAAATAAATGTATTCCTAAAAAAAATAATATGGTTCAAAGTCTCCCCACCCCACCCCGAAAAAGAACCGAAAAAAAAAATCAAGGGGTGGGCAAAACAAAATATACTCTACTAAATATATAAAAACAAAAACCAAAAGGTATTTTAATCTAAAGAATAAAACAAAAATATTTTATTTTTTTTACTTTTTCGATATTTTTTATTTTTTTTAATTAAAAATAAATAAATAAATAAATATAACCTATAACATATTTTACCTTTAACAGATATTGGAAAATATCCCACTCCACACTTAAAATTATGTGTTGTCCTCAAATCAATAAACAAAATAAAACAAGGGTTAAAGATACTTCCTGATACTCTCGAGGGCCTAGCTAGTAACATGTTTCTTCAATTTTCATCAAGGGATGCGCGCACCCCACACTTAAGTTCAAACATAGTTCTTAGCTTTAAATTCGAGTACTCATACAATCCCTAAATCTGCAAAAATAAATAAAAACAAAACAAAAAAAATGAGATATTATATAAATAAATAAATAAATAAATAAAAAAGAAGTTAAACTGCTAATTGCATTGCCTCCAAATTTTATTTCCACTTTGTACTTATGAATTGCACCCCTAATTTTTCGCTTATTTTCTACTATGCTCAAGAGGTGGTGGAATAAAAATAAAGGAACCAAGCGATAAATGTTACATGTTGTAATTCTTGGCCCTTAATTAAGAAATGTAATTTTTTTATTTTGACACAGCAAATTCTAGAAAATAAACATATTTTTCCTCCCTTTTACACATTTCTATAGGCTGGGATGGCTCGATTTATATCTTACTATCTAAACATAATGTAGAAAAATGATTAGAATGAGGTCCAATACATCCCAACTCATGAATTGTATTATTATTTACATTCTCACATAACTCTAGTGTACCCATCTCAATATTGACAACATCAATAAAAGTATGATCAAGCATTTGATCCTCCAATTTTAGCTCCTCAACTTGGCTTATAAGAAACTTTTCAGTCTCACACAACTCATAATTAAATTGTTGGACATTACACGCTCCAACCTTTGCATTCAAATCTCCTTTTATGTTGCAAATATCCAAGCCAAACCTATAAACCTTCTGAATGAACTCATGTTTTTCTTTTGCGAGGAGTCTCAACGTTTCTATCATGCTCTCATTGTGCTCCCATAATATATCTATCACGCTCTTGCAATCAATGCACTATGTCAAAGGGATAAAAATCAATAAAAAAAAGTCTTCATCACTTCACACTTTCTCTTGTAAAAATATCAAATCAAGAAGAGTACCAGAATATAAAAACAAAAAGAATAAAATTTAAACTAAAAGTAATAACTAAAAAAATTATAAAACAAATACAATTAATAGTCAAATAAACACAATTGATCTAACCCTAAACTGTATTTCCCGCCAACGGCATCAAAATTTGATGTCGCCCAAATTACACCTTGCAATGAAGTATAAAGCGGTCGTCGAACAAATATACAACCCAACTATATTTGGTTCGATCCTTTGAGGAATATGGTTAGGACCTAGGTCAATGTGGTTATTTAGAATATTAATTAATTCTTTTCAAAATAGGGGATTAAAAAGAACAAGTCGACATTTCATAAATTGAAGTAACAAATAAGCAAATATCAGTTTATGTTGAGAAAATCAATGAGAATGATTAACTAGGACAGTGTTCTCCCTGACACCCTAACTCCGCAGACTTATCATGCTTCATCAAACTCTCTCAATGCCTTGCGTGCAGAATCTAACAAGTTATGTATCACCAACCGTATTTTGAACGCCTTTGGGGAATTTCACTTATCACCTGTTGGGTCTCAGAGTGTCGCGTTACGAACCCTTGTCCTTTATCCCATATTAACTATTACCTTTTTAGTGCCAAGTTAATTATATGAGGGTTGGTAACCTCATATTAGTATTGTGATCTTATTTTCCTAATCTCTACCTCTCTTTTAAAGTAAGTATCGAATATAGGAAGGTTCTTAACGCCTGTAGTCGTTATGAAAGAAATCAAATCGAAGAAAAATCACAATACATACAAGAACATCAATCAATCAAGACTTAGCAATTCCTCTTCTTTGTTACTCTTTTATGGTTTCCACAATCCTAGATGTGGGATTTAGCTACTCATAGCTTGAAAATCCCAATTAGAAATCATAGACAAAATCATAATTATGAACTTACAAATTGAGTAGAGTAAATCTGAAATTTTGAATTCTCAAAGAAAAATAAATTAAGATGAATAAGAAAAGAATAAATCAGCTTTCTCCGACCTCCACGACGGCTCCAAGCTTTCTCTAATAAAAAGATTACAAGTTACTTCTCAAAAGTTGTCAAAAAATTACATAAAAATTATTTTGTAAAATATTTATAGGTGTAAGAAAAGCCCCAAAATAAAATAATTGTGTCCAAAATAGACTAGAAGACAAAAACCCCATTCAAATTGGACTGGATTTCATCAAAAATAGTCCAGTCATCCAATGCTTTCCATATTCCTCCCCTTCAATTTGAAATTCTAGGTAGAAATTCATTATTTTAATAAATTTAATCTATTAAGTTGGCCACGTGATTTTCTTATATAACTTCTCGATTTTACTTTTATTTTTTCTCCAAATTTCTTCATCGTCACACCAATTTAATCCTACAAATAAAAATACAATATTAAGCAAAATTTATAAAATTAATGATCAAAAAGAATAAATAAAAATACTAAATATGAGACAAATAATGACTAGATATATGTAATTTTTGCCTCACATCAACCAACAAATCACACAATATATCATCCGATTTCTTCACAGTATGATCAACCATCAATAGTCTCATAGATGTCAGCTTAGGTGACCCCAACCCCACTACTTGTACACAACTAGCGGCATCAAATTAATACTAGCTCCCAAGTCACATAATGCTTGTACAAAATTTAGGGATACAATAGTGCATGGAAAAATAAAGCTCTTTGATCCTCTTTCTTCTCAAACAAATATTGGAAAGAAATAGCACTATAGTGGTGGATATTATAACTGGGCTCAAAACTCATCATCGGACTTTTTGTCACTAAATCCTTCATGAACTTTGCATAACTAGGCATCTGCTCAAAAGCTTCAACAAGAAGGATATTTATAAAAAATTCCTTCAATATCGATATGAATTACTGATATTTCCCTTCTTCCCTCTTCTTTTTCTTCTTCAACCATTAAGGAATATGTAGGCGAGGTCGTGGAATAGTCTTTGACACTATTTTGACTTTTTAAATCATTCCCTTATCTTTCTCAGTTTAGTCACTAACTTCTCAGTTTTAGTTTTGGGTGCAACATCGGTCTCTACAGTATCATCCTTTACTTCATCAACTATTGGTATAGGTGGATCAATAGTAGCCTTACTACTCCGAGTGGTAATGGCTAGGTAGGTACTGTAATAGTATAAGAAATATATTTTGTGTTTGTATTCAGGGCTCTATAAAATATCTTGAGAAAATTTCATCCTGAAATTCTGTGATTGGTCCCATTAATCAACTTTTTCTTAAATCTCAGCCAAGTCTCATATAGTCCCTTTGAATGTAATTGCCTGAAATTGTAAATCTCATCCTTTAAGTACAAAATTCTTAAAGAAAGAAAGAATTTGTCCAGGAATTGTGTTTGTAACTCATTCAAAGAGAAAATGGACCCGCGGGGTAGTTTACCTAACCATAACGTCACTTTGTCTTTAAGAAAGAATAGGAATAATTTGAGTCTCTTTCTTCTTACTCCAGGAAGATTATACGAAATGAAAATCCCAATGAAATTCATAGTATGCATATTTTCATAATTAATTGGAAAACCAACACATCCTTCAAATTAATCACCTGAACCATTACACTCGTAATGTCAAATTTAGTTCATTGGCGCAACTCATGAGGAATAATAGCTCATATCTCAATCGGTTCAACATACCCAAAATCTTCTTCCAGATCATCATACACTCTCAAGTACTAATAAGAGGGTTTTTAAGCTCTATCTATTATAAGGCTTATCCCATTTGTGTGATGCTTAATGATCTACTACCTCATATTGAGCCCTTTTCTCAACATGTCAGGATAGTTCTAACACCATATGCTCTTCAGCTAATAATTGGTTAATAATTTCTTCATCTGTCATATTAACTCCAATTGAAGGTAGCCGATTCAATGCATTTGGATCATCTTAAATCCCCTAGCGTTGGTCTCCATGCTCATACTCTTTTGTTTTAAAATTCTATCGTAAGGTCTGTTCAAGCACAAGATCAAAAGGAATCAATGGATTGCCTTGACTCCTACTACAAGGCATACATCAGCGTAAGTCCTAAAAATAACAGAAATAGAAAACTAACAACCTTAACAACTTTTATCAATCAATCCATAACTGTATTCCCTGGAAACCATGACAAGATTTAATGTCACATAATTTACACCTCCTAAAAAGTATGACGCAGCCACTTCTCAAATATAAAATCAAATAAAGGTTGGGGTTGAACCCATAAAAAATAGGATGGAAATTTGTCAAGAATTTGCAGAGGCAGTCAGAAAGTGTAGAATGTAAATGAAGCTTTTGTACGAACAATAGTAATAATAATAGTGGTTGGACTATTTAGGCTATTATTAATATGAGACAATCACTAGGATTATGTTCCCTCTGATTTTCTAACTCCACATACTTATCATGCTCATCAAACTATCTTAATGCCTTTCATGTATAAACTAACGAGTTGAGTATCACCAACTGTCTCTCAACTTTGACATTGGTGAATTTCACTCATCTCATCTTGTTCTCAGAGTATCGCATTACTAACCCTTATCCTTGATCTCAGATTAACTATCTCCTCTTTTTCTTAAGTTAATTAGATGAAGGTTAGTAGCTTTAAATTATTGTTAAGGTCTTTTTTTCTTAATCTCAACCTCTCTCTTGATTTAGTGTAAAATACAAGTAAGTTCTTCATATTTGCAACTATCGAGAAGAAAATCAATATGAAAAAAACACAATGCATGCAAGAACACCAACCATGAAAAACTTTGCACTTTTTTTACATCATTACTCAATCAGGATTCCCACAACACTAGTTATGGGGTTTAGCTGTTCATGATTGCAAAAACACATATCTAATTCATAATTGAAAGCATCTAAATTATCTCACAAACAATTACGAATGAAAACTGAAATCCCAAATTAATATCAAACCCTTAAATTCAAGAACAAGAATTCCAAGATCAAAAGTATATCTCAGAACTCAATATAATATTACAATTATATAAAGTGAAACAAATAATAGTAAAACACAAAAGGGTTATTTATAGTTACATCATAGTTCTCCTAAAAAAATAGACTGGTAAAGATTGGTAGTGGAAATGCCTTACACAACGAGTCATCTGGACTGAGATGACTCATTGTCAACTCCGTATCCTAGGGTTCCATGCAGTTGGTGATGACTCATTAGGTCACTCGACGAGTCATTGCCTGACTTATAGGGTCTTCAATAAGATTTTAACCTTCAGATCTTTAATTCCTTATTTTTAAAATAATGGTCACTACGAGTCATAGCCTGTCCCAATGACTTATCACTAGCTTTATTTCTAATGCTATCAAACTTACACTATTTTAGGACTTTGTTTCTCTTTTTCTCAGAAGGCCTCTCACTATGACTTGTAGTCTATCCCTATGAGTCGTTGTTAGTGTATACTTTATTATTTTTCTTCTAATGACTCACTGGTCAGATGATGACTTAGACGACGAGTCATAACATCACCCAATGACTTGTGGTCCAAGAAGAAGTCTACTATGTTAGAGCTTTTTCTTTATTTTACCATTCTACTCACTTCCCACCTTATTTCCTACAAAAACACATAAAAAATCATATCTTACAAAAGGAGATAAGTATTTGCATAATCTCATTATTTTAAGCATCTAAAATTTCATGAAACCACGGTCATCACCTATATCTATGATTTTTGTACATGGATTGAATTTATCCCTTGTAGATTATGATTAGAGGGTGATTATAATACCAATAGTGCGTATGTACAAGGTACAACTAAGTTTGATAGTACCATGAGTGAACCGGGTAACCTTTATATGCATTGTTTTGATAGTTCCATGAGTGAACCGGGTAACCTTTATATGCATTGTTGAACTTGGAATTTGACTTGACTTATTTTGGTTTGGCTTGACTATTAATTCTTGTTAGCTACTCGACTAGTGTATTATATCTGGTAGTGAAATGGTAATTGTGTTTAAGATTAAAAGGGATTTTTGTATACATGAGTAGGATGAAGATGGTTGTAATTTATCGATTAAGTCTAATTTAATAACTTGTGGTCTCATTAATAGTTTATTATCTGAATATGACATTTCTTTAAATACTTGCTTGACTTTTTTATAGTCCTTAATTCGGGTTAGGGTCAACTTTGATGTGGTCATTTTTTTATAATTATGGTAGACTTTTGTATAATGCCATAATCAATGGTTTAAGATAGTGAAGTCATAAGGGTGATAGTGGTATCTTAGAGTCCATAACTAGTAGGTTAGTAGAAGGCAATTAGTCTATTTGGGGGGAAATAGTGAGGTAAGGCCAAGTAGTTTTAAGTGTTCATAGAAGGGAAACAGGTGATATGGAATGAATATAATAAGAAGCATGTTATCTTTTGAATATTTATGTTATGTTTATGTGTAATCCAACTCGGTTCAACCAATGAGGCTTACAGTATGTATGGTTAGTAATTATGCTACTCTTACTATATCCTTTTTAGGGTATAGTCTTTTGTAGGAATCAATGTCGGTTCAATGATTATTGTAGTTATTGATTCTTCATCGGCTCCTACTCTCTGGTTCCATGATTTTTGTTGTTAGTGTTTCTTTGGAAACTTTCACTCCTTCTTTTCATGGTGAAAGTTGTGTCCAACTCTATTTTTTTGCTAGAAGCTAGTGTACCAGTTTAGATTAGATACTATGGTATTTCTGTTTAAGCAATTGTCTTGTAAAAGTTCCTATAATAATAATGGCTCATTGATTGATTAAGTATTTTTTTCTCTTAACTTTCTAAGGAGTGGTAAAGGGTTCTCCTCTTTAGGTAGATTAGAATAGGTGCCTCACGATTTAATAAATTGGGTCATAATAGTGTGGTTATGAGGTATTTAGGAGAGATTTAGGACATTTCCTCATTTTGAAAGGATTTTGAGTTGGTATGGTTGACTTTGGTAAATATTCAAAGATTCAAGCAACGTATGTGAATTTCATCAGTTCCATCATCTCTAAACATCTAATTTAGGTTAGCAGAGTGGTTGTTTGGGTCTAAGAGATTTTGATGTTATTTGGAGATTTTGTACGAGATATTGCAAAATTTAGCCTTTAATTGGCTTCGGTCAATGTTCGGTGGAAACGACCTTCGTTGGAAAGTCTGACACAATGTTGAGCTCAAAATATCAAATGTGGTCTAGTGACATAGTCAAATTATTTGTATAGGATTTAGAATGAATTCCAAGGGTCAAATTGGGTGAGTATGGAATTATTTCATAGTTGTTGTCATGTGTTGTTGGTGCAAGCATAGAATTCCCTTCACGATCACAACACCCTCATTGTATTTTATGATGAGAAAGCTAACCTTTCATCATGTTTGCGAGTAGTTATCTGAGTCGGATTTAATTTTGCTCTTTAACTTTGTGATAGGACCCTCACAATCATGATGGGTAAGGATGGGTCAGACCGTGATCATGATGGGGTCTTGTGATAGTAACAAAGAGTTTTCTAGAAATTTTTTAATATATATTTTCAATCATTAAACCCAATTACACAATTTTGAGCTTTGAGACTTGATTTTGTGCTATTCAAAAAGATAATTCTTAGTTTTCTTTATTGGATAAGAATTTATACCATAAATTTAACAATCCTCAATGATTAGTTCATGATTTCATCCTTAAATCATTGTTTTTCAATCTAGAATTTTGTAGTTTTACCATTAAAGATAATATAGGATATGTTGATTATTTCAAACCTATTTCAACCTTGTTTTCTATTGGATTTCAAATTTGAACTCCCTTAACTATGGGTGATGTGATTTTTCAATAACATTATCATGCTACCTTACTATCTAGGGGTTGACTTGTGAACTCAGATTGGGGAAGTGTCAATATGGGTATTTTTCTTTGTTTTCTTATGTAGAACTCATATTTGAATATATTGGGCTCATTTGGAGGCATTTTGGAAGGGTCAATCTTAGATTTGACTCTTTGGGATTTATTAAGGCAAGTTTAAACTTACACTGACTCATTTTCAAAGTGCTTAAGTGTTTATTTCTTAAATTGGGAGAAATGGATTTGGGGTACTGTAAAGATGAGGTGAACAATATATGTATGGGTATTAATATATTATCAAGGGGAAATGGAATTAATGATTTGATGAGTATTAACTTAACCCCAATGTGTGGATTAGTATCTCTATCAGACTTGATATATGTTGATATTAACGGTGTGTCCAATATGAGTGTGATTTGAATTACTTGAGCTAGATTAAGAAATTCTAAACTTGTAGCTCATGTTAGTGAGGTGAGTATGGACTTGTGAACCTCGATTTGAGATATTATTTTGTTTGGCCTTGTGAACCTGGAATGGATATATCTATGTTACCCTTATTATTGTGTTCAGACATACTCATATCATAGCACTGTGAAGTTGATTTGAAATATCTTGCATGCCCAATGGGAAAGTGTCCCTACTAAATTTTACTGATTTTCCCTTTATATCCAGTGTGAACAGCCCGATTAAACATTGTTCTAGGAGGATTCATTTATTTGTATGCTTGATGAAAAATTATTTTGCATAGGTGTATTGACCTCACCATCGCCCATGTGTCCCAGCCTTCTAGACAAACAACGGGTTTATATTGTCATTCATTGTATCATTAAATTATTTCTATATGAGTTCTTCGTGGTATTTAAGTACTATTTGTTAATTGATTGATAATACACTAGTTTTGAGAGTCTGTGTTGATTACTTTTATTGTTACGATATATGTGGTAGACTAGGCTAGATTTCTTGAGTGCAATTCACTTTATTTTGGATGGCTAGTGTTGATGTGTCTTCATCACTACTTTGAATTACAATCAATCGACGAAGTTGCTGAGTACAAGTGATTATGTACTCACCCTAATTATAAACTTTACTTGCAGGTACCAAGCTGGCACCCACAAGCATTGATTATGATATCGTGTGCTATTATTCCTGGAGATTTGAGGCAGTTGTTGCTAATCTCAGAGACAAATGAAATCTCCTCTATCTTTTCTTTATGTTTTTTCTACATTTTGAAACACTTGAGACTCTTTCATTGTACTTTGTATCTCAAGGGTTGTACTTGTGACCTAATGAAATATCCTCTTTCCATGTTTTGAAACACTTGAGATTTTTTCATTGTTCTTTGGGTGGGTATGTGGACCTCATGGATTGCGCATGTGTCCTAGCTAGCTATAGAAATTCGTGGGTTTATATTGTCATTCATTGCATCATTACATAATTTCTATATGATTTCTTCTTGGTATTAAAGTACTATATTTGTTTATTGATTGATATTGCACTGGTTTTGAGAGTTAGTGATGAATACGCTTATTGTTGCCATATGCTTGTTAAACTAGGCTAGCTTTCCTGAGTGTAATTCTTTTGATTATTTTGGATGATTAGCGTCGGTGTATCTTCACCACTTCTTTGAATTAGCATTGATCTATGATGTTGTTGATTACAAAAAGTTATGTACTCACTCTTACTATTTTTCTTGAACCTTACTTGTAGGTACCGAGCTGGAAGCCCTTGGGTGTTGATTATGATAGCGTGTGCTAATAGAACTGGAGATTCGGGGTAGCTGATTTTGATCTCAGAACTAATGAAATCTCCTCTATCTTATCGTTATGATTTTTTTTTGCATTTTGAAACACTTTATATTTTTCATTTTACTCTATATTTAGAGGATTGTACTTATGACCACAAGACCTGGAATAGTTTCCATTCTGGCTATGTTTATCTCAATCTATTCATACTAAATCTTCTTGGGTTCTAATGTAGCTTAATTACTTTTGCTTCTAAATTGATGAGTTTTATATTTCAAGTTGAGATTAGTCTTATCTGCTGCAATAGGAGTGATATGTGTCATTACAGTCTCACTTTTGGATCGCGATAGGAATACTCCCAAGAATTTGGGGCATAAGCTAGGCATAAAAGTGTAAGCTCCGAGTTATATTTGACTTTCAATATTTTAAAAATATTTTTATATAAATTATATTTTTTACCATTTGTTCGGTGATATTTATAATTTATACTATCATGTTTTCATGTTGTAGCAATTTTTCTTGAAATATATAATTAAAGAAAGCAACTTACATATAAAGTGACACTACCATAAAGAGTATTTTAAATAATCATGCCTAAAGTTAATAAGATAGAGATTTTATGGCACTATGTTCCTGAGTAACCTTATAATTTTTTTTGCCACTAATCATAAACTTTTTATATTCTCCATTCTTGAAATACATAAATAATAATCAATGAAAAAATTTATCAAGGGTGGGAAGGATTAGTAGATGTGGAGATTGATAATAAAATGGATGATGATATTTTAAAGATTATATCTTAGATAATATCCATTTTCGTGTTGTTATCTTTATCAAATAATAATTAGAATAGTTTTCTACATTATTGGTGACTGATTTAAATTTATTTGCAATTGAGAATTCTACTTTTTCTTATTTATTAGTGCTAAAACTGAACATACATGAGATATACTCTCCAAATCTATGGAACTTATCCATTGTATTTTGGAGCTTACGACTCATCCTGTGCTATTGAAAAATGCCACATCTCGTGCCCTCTCATTTTAAAAGACTCTGTAGTATCTTAATATTTTGTTTGAAAGGTTGTATGGATATTTAGTCTTTAGAAGAATGGAAAAATATTCTGGAATAAATAAGAACAATTTAGGATGAAAGGACGTTATCCACAACTATCTAACTTTAAACGTTCCTATTTGTCTGTCATGATCCGATTTCTAAGTCATGATGACACCTATTTTATCTTATTAGTAGGTAAGTCAAACCGTAGATCGGGGTTATAAGTAATGGGCTAATTTACTAGAAAATGACATAAATGCCAGAAATATGAAAGTAAAAGGCCAACAAACAATAAATCATAGAATAATAATAAAACAAAAGAAAAATAAAAAATATCACACGACCTAGTAATGTCGGTACAAGAGACTCTAATCGAAAAAAAAATATAGCTACTATCAAGTCAATATATAATAGTCTCAAAAATGGAAAGACTAGTAAAAATAGAAGGAGAAGAGGTCAACTCCGGCTCCGAGAGCTCATCCTGTCTCCGAACTATGACCAACACAATTCTCGGCGTCAACGCCGATCACTAGTGCTCGAATCTACATCGAAAAAAGTAGAAAATTATTGTATGAGTAACAAAGTCACGGGTACTTAGTAGGTATCATTAACTAACTGAGCTAGATTATAATATAAATATAATAAAATGTGAGATAAATAAGATAAGGTAAGAGGACAAACCTTAGATAATGCTCCAAATATTGTAAATAAATAATCAAAATAACAATGATAAAGGAAAACTAAGCTATCTCTACATATTGTCCCCCATAAGCCAGAAAATGCAATAAAATAAATAACCCAGTGCGACCCCTATAAGCTCGTAGGATGCAATCAAGGAGAAATAATAATTGAAATTATACAATTTAACCATATCTAAAAATCATAACCATGGAATCTTTCATAACGTGAAACATCAGACTCTGAACTTAAATAATCCTTTGTCCGACTTGAATCGGAACTCATATCATCATTTTCTGGAGTTTACCCAAAATACATACCATGGATAGTGCCAGAATCAAATCAGTCTTAATTTCATAAATACCTAAACTCGAAACAGCACTAATGTCATCTCCCAAGTATCCATCTAGCGTAAGGTATCAAGTATCCAAGCCTCCTCAATCTCAGGCATATTAATTTAGATGATGTTGCATGTCCATAAAGTCTATAAGGAGCCAGTAGTAGTATTGGTCAAATATGAGCCAGTAAGGCCATCTTCTAGTCCTTGAAATCCATTCAAAGGAAAATTTTACCACAAACTAGGCTAAGGTATCTAATTTTACTACTAGATATTGAATAAGTCACATGTTAGTCATAAGATAGAAATTCTGCCTAAAGAATGGATAGCTAAGTCAATTATGCCTAATTACGGCCTTTAATCAGTGAAATAATCAAATTTCATGCTAAATGTAATCCCATGCTATAAGAAAGGTAAACCTAGCCTACCGGGACACTGAAGAAAATTGGTGAAGTCTGTTAAATCAACAATTTCCCATTTCGAGAAGCTTTTGCATGATTCCATGCTATCAAGATGGAAATCTAATCATAAATACAATAACAACGGTATCCAAATTGCATTTTTATACTTCAGGTCCAAAATCATGCAAAAGTAACATGTAGGGCCTACTTGTGGAATCACGCCTACTTGTGGAATCACACTTTCGAAACTATCAACATGTCCCTCTAACATTTACCCTTAAGAATAGGCAAATTCCAAGCTCAAATGATTCCTCAATCTATTTAAAAAGAATTTAGGGATTTTGAGAATAAATCAAGGAATTAACCATGAATTTAATGAAAACTTACCAAGATTTTGATACAGAAATGAGGAATTCAAGCGTACAAACACCCCAAAATCCTCTAATAATGATTCTCCCAATTTTCACTCCAAGGTTTTAACTCTTGAGATTTGTGATAAAAATGGGAGAATATTCATCTAAAGAGTCATAAAATGTCCTTCCAGGTGCCGCTTAAGAGGCCACTTGACCACTTAAGCGGTCACCGCTAAAGTAACCTAGTGTCACTAAAGCGGTACCCGCTTGGCCTGCAATACCGTTAAAAGGGACAGGCTCCCGCTAAAGCAGCATTTGCTTTAGCGGTCATAACCTTGCTAAAGAAGCTCGATTGGGACAAGCCATGGCTACTAAAGCAACTGATTAGCCGCTAAAGCGTCCTCTGCTAAAGCGCCAACTGAGTGATACACTAGCTAAAACTTAGAATTTTCCATGTTTCCACCGACCCCTCGAGATTCATTCATACTTTTGTGAACATAAACAAACTATGATACCCTATAAAATTTGATATTACAGACTTAATAATGTAGTTGAAATTTCCATCCAAGGTCGTGTTGAGGAAAAGTGGGCCCTACACCCAAGGTTCATTTTTATGAATTTTTGACAAATAGCCCGAAATGAGTTTGGATGCCTTAGGACCCAAACCAAAGGTCACCCTAGCCTAAAATTGACATTCTAGAGCTGATAGAACTATCAAAATTTGAATATGAGGTTCTTAAGTTGAAGTTTATGCCCGATAGCTAATTCTTTTCAATCAAGAGTTCAAAATAGGGAATTGGCTCTAAAAACCAAATATACCCAATAACTGAACTGTCAGGTCCAGCAAGTCATAAATTAGTTGGGGTGTCTATCAGAAAGCTCTAAATGTGAAAATGCATGGAAATGTAGAAAATGACCAGGAGGGTCATTAAAATATCCACTAGTAAAAGAACTTTTGTCTACAAAAGTAAAGGGTTAGGATTTACCTGAAGGATCGAACGGGTGAGAATACTGGGTTCGCATCTCGCTTGCGATCTCCTATGTAGCCTCATTTACTTGGTGGTGTCTTCACTAAACCTTAACTACTAGAATCACTCTAGAGCATAACCATTTGACATCCCTGGATAATATGAGCATCGGCTCCTCAACGAATGTCAATCTCTTGTCCAATTAAACTGAGTCCCACCAAAATATATGAGGCTCATCAGGGATGTTCCACCATAACATAGAAACATGGAAAATCTAATAAATATCAACAAAATATGGGGGTAAGACTAACTCTTAAGCCACTTGTCCAACTGCACAAAGGATCTCAAAAGGTCTAATATATCTGGATATGAGCTTTCCCTTCCCCTCGAACCCCATCACATACTTCATAGAAAATACTCAAAAGAATGCCGAATATCAAACTCCAAACCTCAAAGCACAAAGTCTACTATCTGCATAGGCCTTCTGCCTATTCGGAGCCACCCTCATCCTATCCTAAATCACCCTGACTCTATTCAATAACTCTTACAAAATGTCATTACCACAGGGTCTAATCTTGGAAGTGTCAAACTATCCGGTCAGAGATCGACAAAACCTTCCATATGATGCCTTAAATGGTGCCATCTCAATACTCAATGCTAGTTATTATTATACATAAACTCCATCAAAACTATGTATTGCTCCAACTGACCTCTAAAATCCATAACACGGGCTTAGGATATATCCTTAAGAACATGAACAGTTCTCTTAGACTACTCATCGTTCTGAGGGTGAAAAGTTGTGCTAAGATTCACATAAATACCCAACTTCTCCTAAAAAAGATTTGTAGAAACTAGAAGTGAATACTAATCAAGGTGTGAAATGATAGATATAGAAACTCCATGCAGACGAACTATCTCACGAATACATATATGGGCTAATCTCTCGGTGTTGAAGGGAATCTGAATAGGAATGAAATATGCCAATTTGGTCAATTGATCTACAATGACCCAAATACCTTTGAAACCATGGGAAATGCGAGGCAAACCACTAGAAAAGTCCATGGTTAGACACTCCTACTTCCACTCAAGAATGTGTAATCTATTAATCATAAGACCAGGCTTCTAATGCTCATCCTTTACCTGTTGACAACATAGGCAATAAGCTACGAAATATACCATATCTCTCTTAATACCACACTACTAATAGTGCTTCCTCAAATCTTAATGCATCTTAGTTTTACTAGGGTGAATAAAATATCTAGAGTTGTGAGCCTCTCATAATATCATACTATCGACTGAATCAAGTCACCAACCCTCGAAACACAAATTCTATCATACCTCAAATACCCTTACATTTTATAGTAGTCCTCCTGGATTCAACACTCAATATTGGATCATGAATAATACAAACCCTCATATTGTTAAACTGGCAGCTCCAAATCTGGTCAAGTAAGATAGACCTCGCCTCAACACTAGCAAAAATCCTCCTAGGGTTAAAAAATCAAGTTGTACCATCAAGTTTGCTAAGGACTGGATGTCCCACACCAACTACCTCTAGGAAACTGAATAGAAGACAAACTACTTATACACCCACCTTCTGCCTCAAGGCATCCACTACCACATTTTCCTTGAACGGATGTTATAAAATAGAGATGTCATAATCCTTAAGCAACTCCATCTATCAAGGTTTCCTAGAATTAATCTCTCTTTGGGTCATAAGATGTTGAAGACTATGATGATCAGTGTAGATCTCAAAATGCACGACATATAAATAATGCCTCCAAATGTTAAGCATGAAAACTATCACCTCCAACTCAAAATCATGAGTACGGTAGTTGCGCTCATGCATTTTCATCTGCCTCAATGCATAAGAAATAACTTAATCCTACAGCATCAACACACATTCCAAACCAATATTGGAAGCATCACAATAGATGGTGAATCCCTCACTGTCAACAAGAAGAGCCAATATAGGAGTTGAAGGAGGAAATCCCTTAAGCTTCTGAAATCTTGACTTACACTCATTAGACCACTAGAAAGGAACCTTCTTCCAAGTCAATCTAGTCATCGGTGCTACAATAGTAGAAAAACCCTCAACAAATAGCCTATAGTAATCAACCAAACAAATGAAGCTACGAACCTCAAATGGAGATGTAGGCCTAGCCCAAATATGAATAAACTAAATATTTGTTGGGTCCACCATAAGCCCATGCTTAGACACTATATGTCCTAGGAATATCACTGACTCGAGAAAAAACTTACACTTCCATAATTTGGCAAAAAGTCTATGATCTCTCAAAGTCTGGGGCACAATCCTCAAATACTGCATAAATTCCTATCTACTCCTTGAATACATAAGAATATTATCGATGAACACAATCACAAAGGAATCTAAATAAGGCCTGAACATGCGATTCAACAAATCGATAAACACAATAGGGTCATTGGTCAACCCTAAAAACATCACCAGGAACTCATAATGACCATAGAGAATCATGAAGATTATTTTATGGATGTCCTTAGCCTGAATCCTCAACTGATAGTAATCAAACCTCAAGAAAATATTAGAGAACACTTTTTCTTCCTAAAACTTGTCAAATCAATCATTAATACGAGACATAGAATACTTGTTCTTCACCGTTACCTTATTAAGTTGCCTATAATCAATACACAAATCCAAGGTACCATCCAACTTCTTCATGAACAAGACAAGAACACCCTAAGGCAAGACACTCGACCTAATGAAATCCTTACCTAGAATATCCTAAAGATGAAAAATTATCTTCTTATGCTCGTCAAGAGCCATACAGTTAGGTGCCATAGAAATAGGTCAGGTGTCCAACTCAAGATCAATAATAAACTCAATATCACACTCGAGAGAAAGATTAGCTTGATAGGTAGGAAAAAAATCATAAAACTCAGACTATATGAACATAGTCAAGCGAGGCACTCCCCACATTAAAATAAAAAATATAAGTGAGATAAGGCTCATAACCCCTCGATATAAGTCTCCTAGACCTAACATATGAAATAGTCCCTGCTAACTTACAGCTCATATATCCTTGCCATATAATTGTGGGTATGCCGCACAAGGCTAAGTTAATGGTCTTGGCAAAATAATCCAAGACCGCATAATATGGGGATAACCAGTCCATGCCTAGAATCATATCAAAATCCACCACATCTAGTATGATATAATCAGCCGAAGTGTTATACTCTCGAATAGTCATAATACATGATCTATAAACCCAATCCACTACTAAAGACTTAGCCATGGGAGTAGATATAAATAATAACATAGATGAATCCTAACATAACTCTAGCCATAGTGCAAAATAAGCAGATACATAAGAATCTGTGGATCTTAAATCAAGTAAGGCAAAAGTCGGCTGATGGCACACTAAAATTATACCTATAATGAAGCATTCAAAAACTCTACCTCGAGTCTACCAGATACGACATACAATCAACCTCACTCGCCACTTGGTTAGTAGCTTGACCAATATCTTGTCTCACCTGCTCAAGGACATCCATAAGTACCCTGGGTACTACCCTAATGACTATGCATATCACCCCTAGCTATAGGCGGTACTACCTTACTTGATAAAATACTTTGCACTGATAGAATAACTACTCCACGTCTGGAATACTCTCTAGAAAAATGGCCAAAGAAACCAAAATCATAACACGCCCCAGGAACTGTACTGAACCTTGAAGATCTAAATAATCCAAAATAACCACCTTAACTAGAATACCCAAAAGATAAAACTCTCTGAGGCTGACCACTACCCTGGCCATAATGACCACGATAGCTACACTAACCTCCATCAGTAATCTAAAGTACGACATGAATGGGCCTACTATAATGACCTTAATGCTGATAAGGCTAACATAGAGGGTACCTACCCTGAGAACTAAGTGTATGCATGTAAAAGGCTTATGAGCAATAAATCATACAATAATAATGCAATAGAAGATAAATAAGAGAAATAAAAATATCCCATGACCTATTAGTGTCGGTACAAGAGCCTCTAATCTAAAGGAATACAAGTACTATCAAGTCAATTTATAATTGTTACAAAAGTGGAAAGACTAGCAACATCATAAGAACCAAAAAAGGTCAACACCAGCTCTGAGAGCTCACTCTCTCGCCAAACTCTAACCAACATAAATCTCAACATCAATGGCGACAACTAGTACTTAGATTTGTACCAAAAAAGGTACAAAAATATAGTATGAGTATCAACACCACGGGTACTCAATATGCATCATTGGCCAACTAAGCTAAATTATTATATAAATATAACAAAATGCAAGATAAATAATCAAGGTCAAGGTAAGAGGAAATAGATGGAATAACACTCCAAATACTACAAATAAATAACCTAAAAATAATGATAAAGGAAAACTTAAATATATCTACATACTACCCCCCATAAACCAGAAAGTGTAATAAAGTCAATAACCCAGCGCGAGACCACTTTACAACACCCTAGATTTTTGGTCCTTGGAATTTTCTAAAATTTAATCATCACGCTTGACTATGACTCCCCTTACAAGTTGTACGGAGTCTTGACGAGTCATAAGGACCCAAATTGTTGCCTGACTAGTGTGTGTGGGTAAGTTTTTTGTTCTGAGTACTAGTGGATCCCAACTATTTGTATGGACTCATTATGAGTCGGGATGTCCCATCCTTAGTCAAATTAATATATGTTCCAACTATTGATGTCCTTGTCTAGGACCCAACGAGTCGTAGGGTCTCTTAATGAGTCATATGATATAAGTCGTAGGGTTAACAGTAGGTATACCTAATAACACTGTCTTGGCTACGACTTATGGTGACAAGTCATAACGTGTTGTTATGAGTCACAGAGTGACCTATAGTCACTGGCAATAATTTTTTAGCTTTTAAATTGAGGGCACTTTGGACATTTTCATCATTACCCACATAAACCCCAAATCCATAAGACATATTTGGGGCATTATTTTGACACTTAAACAAATCAAAAAACGTCTTTACTCTCTCAAATTCCTTCAAGCAAAGCAAGTTAGGGTTTTCTCAAGGTTGAGCATCTAGGGGTCAATTCAAGGCTCCTTCTCCATAATTGAGAATATTCTAGGCATGTTACTTTTCCTCATTGCTATTTTGTAAAAGCATGTGTTTTAAATGGTTATTCATGTGGTTTTGATGTTGGTTTTAGAACATGGGTTGAGGGTTTTAAATATTTGCTTTTGAACAATGTTTTCCTATGGTCTGCATATGATTGTTCATGCTTTATTTATGATTTCAAACTTGTGGGGTGCATGGTATGGTGAATAAAGTAGAGGATTATTATTTTTCCCAATTTGTGAATATTGATAATTGAAGTTGAAATGACCTCAATCCCATATTGTGAAATTGGATTTGAATATGAAAAGTATGCACGTTGAACTATTCTTGAACTATTTCATAATGTAAAAACCTAATGAAGCATAATGATTTTAATTAAACCAAGGGGGTTGTGAATTCCCTCAAGTAATGATAATTGGTTTGGAATGTTGATGTTATCTTGCAATTGTAGTTGGTATAATGACACCAACAGTTTATGCCTAAATGTTTATTATGATTCAACGAATGGAAATGTGTGATAAATAATTTAATCAGGATTTAATGAGGGTTGTGTAGCTGAGTCGTGAAAGTGGAGGTCCCAAGGGACCAATACTAGAAATCACAGTAGCCGACCTGGGGTCATTATAGGGTGGTTCGAGTCCCCATTATTATTATTATATGATTGGGAAGTTCGAGTCCCCCACATTATAGTACATGATTGGGTGCTTCAATCACCTGGAGGTTCGAGTCCCCCATGGTGCATACGTACATCCTTTGGTTCGTGCGGCTACCGCACTGGGACCTTTCAATTGGGGGAGAGCCGGGCCCATATAGCCTATGGGTTCCTTCTTTTGTTATGAAGGTTGAGCTACACAATCCAGGATAAAGTTTTAAAGTGTATGTAAGCCTTGTTTCCTTTCGTAGCATCTTATTTACATATGTATAAGATGATGTTCACATGGATTTGAATTGACTTTATTTTATCCTCTATACCTGAGTTACATGCTAGTGTTGAATCCACTTACCATCTTCAAAAGTTGTATCCTCACACGATGCAGTCACCACATATATTTCTAGTTTTTTTGTGCATTGTTAGGTGGATCTACTTGGTTCGTCGATAATTGGTGGTGAAGTAGTAAGATTCCATTCTCTAAAAGACTTGGACATTTCATCAGTTTTCATTTATAGAATAGAATTGAGAGTTCACATTATCATTAACATTGTCATTGTAAGGGTCGCGGGTATGTCCGACCCTTTAATGATTTCAATTTTATTAGATGGATTTATGGATTACTGTGGACTTGGGTGATGATGTTGGTTAGTTATTTTTTTTCCTTTATCAGTTATTGGTTATAAACATGTCTTAAATTTCTTGAGCTTATTTTTATCTATTTTGTTATATGTTCAGAATTAAGCCAATGTTAGGCAGCGTGTGGTGTTTTGGTTAGGTACAGAAGGTGGTATCTAGTCCATGGTAGACTTAAGATATCTGTCATGGCCTAGCCATGGTTTGGGTCATGACACCCTTAAGCCCAAAAGGTGCAATCAAGGAGAAATAATAATTAGAATTATACAAGTTAACTGTATCTCAAAATCATAACCATGGAATTTTTAATATCATAAAACACCAGACTTTAACCAATTCCATAACCTTCATAATCAACATCCCATTATCGTACTTGAACCAAAACTCATATCATCATTTGCTGGACTTGAACCAGAACTCATATCATTATTTATTGGTCTTGAATTGGATCTCATATCATGGATAATTCTAGAATCAAATCGATCTTAATATCATAAATTACCAAACTCGAATCAGAACTAATATAATCTACCAAGTATCCATATAGCATAAGTCATCAAGTATCTAAGCCTCTTCAAGCTTTAGAATAAATATTTATATGATGTAGCATTTCCATTATTTCTACAAGGGGCTAGTAGTAGTTTTGGCCTAAGGTGGCTGAAGAGGCCCACTTCTAGTCCCCAAAATTCATTATCTATTCCAAACTACAAAAAGGTATCAAATTTCACTACTAGATATTCAATAAACCACATTATAGTCCTAAGGTGTCAATTCTACCTAAAGAATAGGTAGCTACATCAATTATGCTAAATTATGGTCTCTAATCAGCTAAATAATCTAAATTCATGCTAAATGTAACTAAAAATCCTATTTTCCAACCCACATCTTGAAAATTATACAAAATAAACTACTATTTATCCCAATCCATGAGAAAGATAAACCTAGCCTACCTAGATGCCAAAGAAAGTTTGATGAAGTCTGCTAAATCAATTATTTTACCTTTCAAGAAGATTTAGCACGATTCCGCGTGATAAGCGATGATCTTACCACTCAGTCTTACTCCACAATCATATATATTACCTTGGTTTGAATGAGTTAATGAGACTTATTTGTTAGTAAATGCACTAATATCCACCTTTTGCAGGTATAGAGTTGTAAAGCTAGAAAGATATGGATTGGAGCATAAAATGAGTAAAAAGGGAACAGGAAAGTACAACTGAAGACTTGGTGCATGAACTAGCCTTAGGTACTATGGTAGCGGTCCACTGACCGCAGTCACGGCAGTTAAGCAGAAGCCAGTTAACTATGATCATGAAAGTTAACTGCAGTCGCGTAGCCACAGTTATGGCCAGATTATCACCACCGTGGGCCTAGCGGAAAAAAGTAGCCCAGGGGTAAAACTGGAAATGCACGTGACTATTACCAATTTTGACAAAATGATTCAAACCCTATCATGAAAATTTATTCCATATTCCCCAATTTTGAGGTTTAGCTTTTGTAGTTAATAAGCCTCCATTTTGGAGAGAAAAATATTGTGTAAATTTTGGGTGAAGAATACATTGGAGACTTTCTAAGTGGAAGGTTTGCTCACTACCAATGTTGATATTATGGAAGATCTAACTTTGAAGTAACATTCACTTAAATCTTCAACAATTCATTTCAATGGAGATTATGGGTATATCTATGCTTATTTATCTTATGTGTAGATAAATCTTCCTCTTGGGGTTATGTGTTATAGGGGTTAAAGTGTGTGTGGTTTGTTATTGTTAGCCTTTATTTGGTAGTTCATGTTTATGGGTTTTATCATTGCTATGCTAATTTGGTTGGGATTTGATGGGTAAAAGCCCCAAATACCCACATGGGTTTAATGAGTAAAAGCTCCAAGCTCTAAAAAGCTCAAGGACATCTTCAAAATAAGGGTTTTAGGTGAAGTGTAGGAATCCATATCATCCTTGAAAGAGGGATGTGGAAACCAAAGCAATGGTAGACAATTATGTGTGTAGTTTTCTAAATTTTCACTATCTTAGTCATAAGGGTGAATGTCACGTTGACTATACCATGGGTATCATCCTAGAAATAGGGATGCCTAGATTGAGGTTGTGCTTACAGATTATTGAACACACCTATTAGGTATTCGAAAGAATCAATGGGTGAAAGTTTGGTGTTTTGTCGAAAGACTAGCATCAAAATCTAGAACCAAGCCTTCCCATAACTGATTTACTAAATTGATGTTGATCACTAACTCCCACATATCACTCCCTTAATAATGCATAATCCCAAGATCCGTGCTTAATTTTTAACTCTAATGATTCGTAGCCCTGAATTTATACTAGAAAATCCAAAAAGAAATACTAGTGTAGGAACCTATCTCACCCATTTTATCTTTTTGTACCATTTGTTTGAATTTAAATTGTATCTATCATTTTGAGTTAATTTGATCGCCACTCACATTGTTCCTCGTGGATTCGACTCCAACTCTAAAGTTGGGTAAATATACTAACGACAACTCTCTTATACTTGAATTGATAAGTAAGTTGAGCGTTATCAAAAATGGCATCATTTTCGGGGAACAATTTGGCGTATTGAGTTAGTTTGGAATTTTAGTTACTTGCTTGAATTCAAGCTTGTAAATATTTGTTTGTGATTTTTTGTGTAGGTAGATTTTATTTTATTTTTACTTTTACCTATGGCATCTTCCACCAATTATGAGTTGGATAGTTGGAAGTCCTACCTTGACAACCTTTGTCCATATTATGCTGGACCGCACTTCAGGCGAGATTGTAACTATGCTCCTCAGAGAGAGATGGAATCACTATCTCGGTCCTATAGGAAGTATGGTTGTCCTTTGTGTGGTAGTCGAAATGGACATTGGGATGATAGTCCAAATGCCCCTCCCCTCTATTATACTAACCAAATTGCTAGTTTTTCTTATGATATTAATAGGTATTATGATGAGAAGAAGGAAGAGCAACATACCAAGTCCAATAGTTGTGACCCATGGTTATTAGCTATTTTGGATCGGGTAGACGCAACAGGGGAGAATATAAAATAAATGCATCAAGAATGGACAAGTGTGAAGAAGGATATAATGGGCAAAGAAGAAAAGCTTGAAACAATCCCTAACATGCCCATCTCCCGAGATGAGGTTTATCAAGAAGATAAACCAAGCTATGATGACAAGCTTGGTAGCGAAGACTCTTCGGTGACTTCCCAATCATCCGACTCATATGAGGAAGAAGAATCCAAAATAAAAGAAATGATACTATCCAACTCATATGAGGAAAAAGAAGCCAAAATAACAGAAATGATACTAGACTCAAGAGAAGAATCAAAGCAAATCTCTTATAATGACTTTGGTTCATTTCGTGGTAAAGATGCTTTGGAGGAGGCTAACCCAAAATTAGGTGTTGGGCCTCGTTCAACCCAATTTCCAATATTATGCTTCGAGGATGTGATGAGGATCCATCCCTTTGAAAAAATGGAAGATTGTGGGATGACGGAGTCCTACTCTTATATTTTGGAGTTTAACATTCTGAAGGAGCACATGGAACCCCATCCATCAAAGGCCAAGATGCTCAACTTTTGAAGTACAAGGAATGGTCTGTTGATGGGATTACTTTTACCCAAAGAGCAAATTCGAAAGTTTCGAAGCTTGTTTACCATTTTATCACCTCTTCCAAGTTTTATTTTGGAAGATTTGAATTTTCTGTCCCTCTGCCGCTCATTGCATATTGAACGAAAGTTGGGATGGGGATTCAGATTTTATTGTGTAAACACAAAAGTAAAGAGTGGATACATCGTGCTTCGATGCTAAACTAAGAGTTAGATGGGAGGCAACCTGTAATACCCCGATCGTTTCTTAAGCCTAAATCCATCTTCTGAGTGGATATGTATGACTTACAAAGTGATTGATGTTTATATTGTGTTGTATTTCTCTAATTTATAATTTT
The DNA here is from genome assembly GCA_030864215.1 of Capsicum pubescens. Lineage (NCBI taxonomy): Eukaryota > Viridiplantae > Streptophyta > Magnoliopsida > Solanales > Solanaceae > Capsicum > Capsicum pubescens. The sequence continues at coordinate 192,602,935 of CM061548.1, read as the reverse complement.
TTCATGTAGATCATTGAATAAGCTTTCCATCGATACCAATTTCGTCGAAATCCAATATCGGACGAGGAAGTTATGGCCGTTTTACTCAGCGTTGTCGGAATCTCCCAGGTTTGATGGTCGACCTGGTGGACCGTCAAGTCCTTGGTGGACCGTCAACTATCCCATCAAGCCAAGGAAGTAACCCCTTTTTCTAACCATCGTGCGACGGCCAAAATGGTGGACCGCCAAAAATTTGATAGACCGTCAAGGGGACCGTCAAGTCGAGGCAGAACATTTCATTTCTGGCCCCCGAGTGACAGACGATCTGGTGGACCTTCAAGTTTCCTGAAGTACCACCACTTCGACCATCACGACGAGGCAGAATGACCCAGTTTTGGCACTCGAGTGACAGGCGATCTGGTGGACCGTCAGTTCCTTTGACGTACCATCAGATCGACCGTCACAGACCTCGATCGATAGTTTTTATCTTGTTTTTAAAAGGGCATTTTGTTCATTTCCTCCCCTTTTGGTATTATATATATATCCAAGTAGAGAATAGCCATTCATTTTCTCTTCAATCTCTTCTAAGAAATACTAGAGAACTAGGGTTTCTCTTTTCCAAATCCAAATCATCTCCAAGAAATTCAAGAATCTTCCATAGATTTATCCAAGTTGTTCAAGAATTAAGTTTCCTAAGTCAAAGGCATCAAGAATCTTAGTCCAAAAGTGAGAGAAATAAGTTCCAATCAAGTCTCTTATTCTCAAATTTATAATCCAAGGTATGTGGGATTTGAACAAGAACACTCCTTTCGTTCTTGTGCCTAAAGATTTAATTTTTATTACTGATTTACATGATCTTTGCAAGAGGGTTACACCCAAATTAATTTATTAATGATTTATGAGATTTGAGTTGACTAAGTTTGATATTATGATTCATTTACCATCATATTCTTTGAATTGAGGATTTATTCCATGAGTTGAATATTGTTATTATGTATTGACGATTTCTGAATGATTTGAGACAAGTGTCATGATTCAAGTTTTTCCTATGAAATATTGATTATTGAATATATATATATATATATATATATACATCTATATTTGAGATTGAAAGTCAAGAATGAGGTCTTTGATGTCTTCCTAAAGTTTTGACATTTGACATGACTTGATGAGCAATACACTTGATGTTGAGAAAGATTGTTTTGATTTTGATTGTTTTGATTTTGAGTCGAGTTAGGAATCCACAGTTGTATATGATTTACAGATGAGATATATTTATGTTTTGGTCGCTACGATAGACCCATGAGTTGATATTGATTAAGGTGGATTTCCTAACGCGTTCTGAGCTGAGTCTGGGAGAAGTATTTAGCACCGAGCGGGAAATATGGTATTTCCCCAAAACTACGTGTCATCGTAGGATTGATATTTATAATTGTGGGCCAGAGGATGAGTATGGGATTGTGATAACTAAATTGAGGTTGTACTCCCTGGCAAGAGTACGACGCTCCCGCCAATGTGGGGTTCTCTTCTTAGGAGGGCAAAATGTTGGACTCCATGCAGCTCACATGGTTTAGTTTATGTCGGTTATAAGAAACTCCCAAGTCCATAATGATCTAAGTTTCTTGAGTTACCGAGTCACTCTAAGTCATGAGTCAAAGAGTTTAAGTTGAGTCAAATGATTTATGAGATTTATGAAGTATGTGTTTTATTGATGATTTATGGAAATAATGTTTCAGGTAATTCAAGTGAAGAGAGTTATTACTGTCAGCATGCATGATTTTCTTACAAATTTATGATATTATTTAAAATGTTGCATTCACCCCCACATACTCAATATATTTCCAAGTACTGACTCTCATACTTTTCTGTGTTTTGTATTTTCTCGTAATGTAGGTTCAGGCACTCAGTCTCAGCAGCAACAGTGATCTTTGAGTACCTTCATCTAAATTTCTGCAGTTGGTGAGTCCTCATGGTTCGAGGACCTGTATCTTTGATTTTGTCTTGTTAATAAATGGTTTTTGCCTTTCAGTTCAGTATGATTCAGTTGGGGGATCTGTCCCAATGGCTCCTCAGTCTTATGTAGTAGAGGCTTTGTCAGACTAGAGTACCAGTATGTACAGAATTTCAGTATTTTATTTGTACAGGCCAGTATTTCTTCATATTCCAGTACGTTCAAGACATGATTATTCTTCCCTAATTTATGATGATTAGTGTTGTAGTGAGTTCTGAAAGCTATGACAGGCTTAGAGGGTTAGCTTGAGGCCATGTGTGACCTTAAGAACCGTGTGACATCTCGGGATAGGTTTTCGGGTCGTTACACAATCCATCACGCCACGACAAGTGGTAAGTATCCTTTTTATTTATAAATTATAGAGTAGAATTAATGTTTATTTTGGTGCATGCATAATCCACGAAATGTTAGTGCTAAAGGAAATTTTGATTGAATTTGAAAGAGAAACGTGTGAAATTGGCAAGTTTAGACTAATCAAGAAATACAAAAAAAAACTCAGTTGTTTGGTATCAGTTTCCACGACTACAATTCGTGCCACCGCGATCGCAGAGGCCTCATGACTGCGATTGTGAAACTAAGGCCGCGATCGCGGTCAATTCAATTTAAAAAACCATCTGACTGCCTATTTCCCCCGCACTCTTCCTTTTATTTATCTCAAAAATTCTCTCTAATTTGTAGCATTACATAGCGTATTCAAACATCAACCCACTCTTTCACGTCATCATATCTAGTAAGTCGACTTAACTTCCTCGATTTGGATACAATTATATTCTAAGAACTTGTAATATAGAAAAAGGTCTAAAATAGTGTTTTTAATTGCTAAATACATGCCTAGTTGAAATTTTTTCTATGGTTGGCTGTTATAGTAGGTGTACACGCTAATGGGGAAGTCTTGAGTACCCAAATTTAAGCTTTAAAAGGTTGAAACAATCGTGCACTCCATGTGTTCGATTGAATGCCTCTATGAATTTAGTTTGAATTATTTCAAGTTTAAGGGCTACAATCACGCATTCTAGGCTTTGGTTAAGCATTTATAATTTTTCCATGCATAGTTAAAACACAGAATGGGGGTTATAATCTCATTTTGAGCACTGCACAGAAGCTGTCCATTCTGGTCTCAGGTACCACGATCGCAGTCCCAATGACCTCGATCACGTCACTGCAGTTGCGGTCAACACTCTGCGATCTCCATACTTGAGGGCAAATTCAAGCAGACATCAAAATTTCTGCACATCTTTAGCTTCCCCCGGAATATTCCATAACACTACCGCATAAGCTAACTTGTTTAATCTAGCATATTTTCAGTATGATAATACTAATGTTGGCCTAAGTTGCATTGTTTACAGGTTCTCAGCTTCAAAAATGAAAGATTTTGATAAAACTCAATTCATGGCCGCACAATGACAGCAGACCTACTACGATGATTAGCACAGGACTAAGCTACTCCTTAAAAGGGGTATTATCTTAGACAAGGTGGAGGAGAAGCTCCCAAAATTCCACGCCAGACTCACTGCAACTCGGTGGATGTGTTTCACCCTGGTACCCTGCTATGCTAATGAGCAGTGGGTGCGTGAGTTCTATGAAAACCTCAGTATAGTGCCTCTTACAAACCCAGTGATGACTATTTGGGGTAAGCAGGTGAACTTTAGAGAGGAGCAGGTTAATGCAGTGTATGGGCTCTCAAACGCCAACATGGGGCAGTTCCAAGCAAGAGAATGTAAGCTGGGGACCTGGATGGCCAATATTTTATGTCCTGGAAAAGCAGTCCCTTGGTCCATCACCAAGAGAGATATTCTAATAAAGGACTTCATAGCAGAATCCAGGCTTTGGTTGAACATCGTATGCAACCGAGTATCGACATGCACACATATGACCATTGTCACAGATTTGAGGGCTTGAATGGTGGCTTTTATTCTATCTGGACTCCCTCTCAATATGGGTGAAATTTTTCTTTCAGAGTGGAAGTATTTTTAGACTCATAGAGGTACGCACCTTTTTTTCCTTCCCTTATCACTGAGTTTTGTAAAAGGGCAAGAGTGGAAGAATATGCTGCAGATACTTGGGTGTGTCCTGGCTCCCTCATCTACCCACTTAAATTTAGAGGTGAGAGTGACCCAGGGTTTGTAGTGTTTTGATTTTGTGATGCTGGACATTTATTTTTATGTTGATTGTTTTGAGATGATGTTTTGGATATTATTTTTATTTGGTTTTGAGATGCTCCATTTTTAGGGTACCCAATTGGTGCCCACATTTTATGGATTATCGTGATTTTCTCTTAGTTTTTTTTAAGTTTTTCTTTTAGTACTTTAGATTTTTGGATTTTAGTGATGCATGACTAGCATTGTATTTGAGTTTTGAGGCATAGGCGCAGGGGAATTTTGAGTACCCGTAGCATGGGTGTCACGAATGCAAGGGAAGTCTGAGTACCTGTGGTATTTTATTTTGTTAAAATTAGGGTCACTTTATACACCATTGGCAAAGTCTGAGTAGCCATACGGTTTACTTACCCATTTTGAGCCTAAATGTGAGACTAAGGCTTTGGTTGTAGCCATAGTTCAACAAATTGTGCGAGATGCTAATGTAATGTTGTAACAAAAAAAAATTCTCTATTTGTGGCTCCGTAAATTTTAGACTTGTGAATAATGATACATACTCTACTTGTGTCTCTAGCGGGAGGGACATTTAAGCTCTCTTAGCGAATTTTTCATGCCATGTGTGGTGAGCCATTAGATTTTATCTTTTGTGTCCTTATGTTATCTAGAACTTGCCCTGTTAGTCTTTCAAAACTAATTTTGATTGTATGTGGTTAGGGAAATGATCGTCAACCATCTTTATGATTTTGGAACCCACTCTAGCCTAAAAATCCTACCCATGCATTATTGAAGTCCCTAGTTACCCACTTTGAGCCTTTGGACCTTTTATTGGCAAACTTATTACAAGCCTTGTTCCATTCTTTTTATCCCTCTTTTGAATCATACCCTCCTTGAACTTGAAAATGCAACGTGAGGCTTCAAGTCTAAGTTGGGGGTGGTAAAAGTTGATCGAAGGAAGTCTGGAGCCACAAAGTATTAGTAAAATGCAAAATTTGCCTAAGTGTAAAAGTGAATGAAATAGAAAAAAAAAGAGTTCAACAAAGGAAAGACGTACATGAGAGTTACAAGAAAAAGGAATAAAAGAAAAGTGGTGAACAAAAGAACAGAAAAATAGGCATAATAAAAGAGCAAAAAGAAAGAGGAAGTGGCCCTTAGTCGAAGAAGAAGAATTGTAAAGTGTGATGTAGATGTTCAAGGAAGGGTGTAGCCATATGTCCCTAAATGATATCCTACCCTAACCTGAACCTACGTTACAAGCTTAGAAAGTTCTTTGAGATCTCCAACCATTTGCTTTCTTTGTAGTGGAGATTAAAAATAAGGGCAAGCCTATGGTATGACACTTGTTGCATTGAGATTTCTTTTGTGAGGAGAGAGTTCTTACACTTAAAAATCCTTATTGCATATTGGTAGTTGGGTGAGTGAAAATTCTCTACCTTGTGAGGATGGCATGTAGACAAGTTGAGGTGAGTGATTTTTGTCACCTCCCCAGCAAGGAGGCAATTGGAGTATAGTAGTATTAGTCAATGGGTGAGCCACTTCTAGAGTGTTGGTTTTGTTGCTTGGTTGCTCTTTAGAGTCTTACGCATCCTTGAGTATTGCATTATATAATGCGGGATGTAGCGGAAATTATCTTAGCCCGTGTGTAATGAACTACTTATATTTGTGACCAAAGTTGAAGTCATTATGACCTTTAGGGCATATAGATTGGGCATAAATGAGGGTATCTCTTGATAAGAGGTGGTATTTCTTAAGTACAAGAAAATGCTTTAATTTGGGGGTGTTGATGAGCGGTGATCTTACCACTCATTCTTACTCAACAATCATATACATTACCTTGGTTTAAATGAGTTAATGAGACATATTTCTGAGTAAACACACTAAAATCCATCCTTTGCAGGCATAGAGTTGAAAAGCTAAAAAGATGTGGATTGGAGCTTAAAATGAGTAAAAAGGGAACAGAAAAGTGCAGCTGAAGACTTGGCGCAGGAACTGGCCTTAGGTACTGCAGTTGCGGTCCGCTGACCGCAGTCGCAGCAGTCAAGCAAAAGTAAGTCAACTGCAATCGCGGAAGTTAACCATGGTAGCGTAGCCACGATCGCGGCCAGACTATCGCGACCGCGGCCTAGCAGAAAAAAATAGCCCAGGGGCAAAACTGGAAATGCACGTGGTTGTTACCGATTTTGACAAAATGACTCAAACCCTATCATGAAAGTTTATTCCATCTCCCCCAATTTTGAGGTTTAGCTTTTGTAGTTGATAAGCCTCCATTTTGGAGAGAAAATATGGTGTAAATTTTGGGTGAAGAATACATTGGACACTTTCTAAGTGAAAAGTTTGCTCACTACCATTGTTGATATTGTGGGATATCTAAGTTTGAAGTAACATTCGCTTAAATCTTCAACAATTCATTTCAATGGAGATTATGGGTATATCTATGCTTATTTATCTTATGTGTAGCTAAATCTCCCTCTTGGAATTATGTGTGAATAGGGGTTAAAGTGTGTGTGGGTTGTTATTGTTAGCATTTATTTGGTAGTTCATGTTTATGGATTTTATCATTGCTATGCTAATTTGGTTGGGATTTGATGGGTGAAAGCCCCAAATACCCACATGAGTTTGATGAGTGAAAGCTCCAAGCTCTAGAAAGCTCAAGGCCATTTTCGAAATAAGGGTTTTGGGTGAAGTGTAGGAATCCATATCATCCTTGAAAGAGGAATGTGGAAACCAAAGCAATGATAGACAATTATGTGTGAAGTTTGCTAAATTTTCACTATCTTAGACATAAGGGTGAATGTGAGGTTGACTATACCATAGGTATCCTCCTAGAAATAGGGATGCCTAGCATCACTACAAGAAATTTGACTATTAGTGATGAATTATTTTATCACATAAAAATCATATTTCGTCATAAAAAAGTTTATATGATGAAAAATATTTCGTCAATCTTTCGTCTCTAAACGTGGGTCGCTAAAAGCATACAAAGACATTTTAGTGTTTCGTTGCTAAAATTTTTATATTAACTACAAAAAGAAAATTCGTCTCTAAATGCGTAGTATTTATGAACTTATTTGTCTTAAAAAAGTAAATATTTTGTAGCTTAAAGTATAATATCGTCACTAAAAGTGTGTTCAATGTTGACGAAGATAATTTGTCACTAATTATAAATTTAATTAGTGACGATGTTGATCGTCTTTAAAGCTATGCATTATTTGTAGTTAAAAGAGTAAGATTATGTCACTAAAAGATAATAATTTCGTGGTTGAGATTTTTTTTTGGTATAAAATATGTAGTATTGGTGACGAATTAATTTGTAGTTAAACATATAGTCATGCTATAAATATGAAGGTCAATTTGGGATAAATTGTTTTTGTCACTAAATATTATCAGTTGGTGACAAATAGAAATGTACCTATGATTTAATTTTTGCAGCTAATAAAAATATTTTTATGACCAAAATATGTTTTTTTTTTTATAATTTATGTAATGTTTTTTAATAGTAGTATTTAAATCTGTAATTAAATTATTTGTCGGCAATTGCATGTCTATTTAAATTTCTAAAAGTACGTAGCCTATCTAACTGAAAATATCATAAAAATATGAAAGAGTAATGTAATATCAAAAATTCATACAAAAGCGTACACTAATTACATTTATAATTATTAGAAAATAACATTTGAATACAAACCCATTAAGTAAATAAAGTGAAATCACTCAAACATAAAAAGTCTAATTGAGGTATGAGAACAATGAAAAAAAATTTAAAAAATAAAAGAATGTAGTTTTTTTATTTATCGTTGTTTCGTTGTCTAAAATCTTCACTTGTTGAGTCACTCTTTGCATCTTCATGTACCTGTATAAAAAGAAAATACATATATAATGTTAGCATGTACTTTTTGATACTATGAAATAAAATATGTGTGTTCAAACTTTAATTCTAAAAGTAACATTAATTAGTGAAACAAAAAATAAAATGAGAAAAGAGTAATTTCTTCTACTCAAAATTATTAACTATTTGATTATCGCAATCAATAAAAACTTATCACCTTATTAAAATGATGTCAAGAATATCTCCATTGAAATAGACTACGTGCAGAAGTTGAATAAGAACTCTGACTAAATAATTGCTTAGTATACTAATTTAAATAAATATTTAACTCTTCATTGAGCATTGGCAAATGCTAGATGGATATCAATTGAGATAACAAATTGTAAACCAAAAACAAAAGAGAGAGAGAGAGAGAGAGAGAGAGAGAGAGAGAGAGAGAGAGAACAAAATATTCCCACGGGAATCCCTTTTATTAATGTGTGTATTTGTATTTGAGTTGGATACTTAAAGTTGGTGGATAGATTTTAATTAAAAAAATAAATTGAGGGGAGAGGGAGAAGGAGGGGAGAAATGAGTGGGTGGTTCCCTTTAACGCGGGATGGGAAATGGGAAATGAGTGGGAGGAAATTTTATGCATTGAAAGTTGAGGGAAGGTAAAATAACTAAAAGTTTTACTTTTTTTTTACCTTTCCGCTAATATTTTGTTGTAATATATAAATTTTCTTATCCATGATTTATGTCACTTAATGGATTCCCATTAAATATTAAAAACATATTTCTATTTTTGAGTTTTATATTATATATAATTTCAAAACTTTTTACCTCACAAATTTTATTTGGCCAAATTTGAAACACATTGAAAATAATTTTGTATATGATAAATATTATGTGAAAACAAATAGACTTAATATTAGGTCATTTACATAGTAATCGTAAGAGCCTATAATTTTTTTATTTAAAATAGAATAATATTAAAGGAAAGGGACAAGAATAGCCCCTCGAAATAATGTTAAGTAATAAAATAATTTGTCACTAATAATCAAATTTTTTGTAGTGAATGATATAGTTTCTATGCATTTCTTATACATGTACATATTATATACAACAATGATACAATTCTATACACATCATATACCAAAAACATATTCTATGCAATAATTATATAATTTACATATAATTCTTTATCATAATCATACAATTTCTATACACGTTCTATATAACATTTAGCTGCAATTATAATTCAGATACGTATTTTATACAACCAACATCTAGTTCGCATACATATTCTGCACAATTACAAGAACATATTCTATATAATAATTATACAGTTTCTATAAAATTGTATTTAATTATTATTTTTTTTACAAAAAAAACAAATCTTTTAGCCCAAGAAATAACTGAAGCAATAAATAAATATATAAATGGCCCGAATAACTCAAATTGTGAAATGACCATTAAATGAAATTTATTAGGCCGACTGGCCATGTAATGTCCAGTAGCCCACATGGTCCAAACCTGGGTCATAAATTTTGAAAAAGATCAGCCCATTCCCTTTTCTCTAGTACTAGATATCGACCATCCATGCTAGCACGGGTCCAATAAATATTATTTTTTTAATCACAATGTGACACAAATAGAATTTAGATATAATTTTAAGAGTCAAATAAATATTTTATATCTTTTAAATTTTTTGAATTATTAATTATGTGAATTGTAATGCTTTTTACATAATTTTATAATAAGATATGAATACTCTCTCCGTCACAGTTGATATGACACAGATAAAATTTCAACAGTCGACGAAATTTTTTAAATATTTTTTATATATGTTTTAAATTCTTAATTATTGTTATTTACAATACTTTTATATCATTTTCAAATAATATGTGTTACTTTATTCTTCTTCTGTCTCATTCAAAATTATGTGACACTAATATAATTTCGATAGTCAATCAAAAATTTTCTGTTTAGCTATTATTTTATGTATATTTTATCTTTTTTATGAAATATTATTAGTTTTTTAATGGTTAGATGACCATAATAATTAATTAGGCGTGATATAGTAAAATCACGATTCAAGCAACGACGCAGACATGACTTAAATGACTTATAATAACTAATTAGAAGTGATATAAAAAAATTACTATAAAAAATACTTTTCAAAAAAATTTAAGTGGGATTAAAGTGATATAACAAAATTACTATAAAAATACATGTAAAAAAAAATTAAGTTAACCTCATATAACACATCAAGTTAATTCAAACATAAAGAGTTAATTTATCATTTTATGTCTATTTTACTTTTTTTATTGAATATTATTAATTTTTAATTAAATGAATTATGATAATTAATTAGAACTGATATATTAATTTTTTTAATACATAAATGACTTATACTAATTAATTAGGGGTGATACAGTAAAATAACGGTTGAAGCAGGTGAAAGGAGGCAAGCTAGCAGGACGACCCTGACCAACTTACTTTATCTCTTCTATATATTACTAGATACCAAAGGGCCCATGCTAGAACGAAGCCAATATATGCCATTTTTTGTCTCAATTTATTTGATACAAATAAAATTTAGATAATCAATTATACTTTTAATACATTTTTAGATATTTTAAGTTGTTAGCTATTGTAATGTATAATACTTTTTTGGCATTAATTTACTATTTTAAGCTATTAGCTATTTTAATTTATAACACTCTCCCTGTCTAAACTTTTGGAGCATTGATAGTCAATTATATTTTTAAAATAATTAAATTTATTATTATTGTGATGTATAATACCTTTTCTTCTATTCCAAATTAAGTGACACATATTATTTTGACAGTCAATCAAATATCACGATTGAAGTAGCGAAACAAACATGTCTTAAATTTTCATAATAATTTATTTGAAGTGATATAACAAAATTACTATAAAAAATAATTGTGAAAAAAATTAAGTGGATCTCATATAAGATGTCAAGTTAATTTAAAGCATCAATAGTTAATTTATCATTTTTATCAATTTTGTCTTTTTTATTAAATATTATTAATTTTTTTAATACTTAAATGATTTAAATAATTAATCGGGGGTGAAATAGAAAAATTATGGTTGAAGCAGCTGAAGCAGACATGTCATAAATGTCTATTTTATTTTTTATTAAATATTATTAATTTTTAATACATAAATGACATATAATAATTAATAAGGAGTGATATAGTAAAATCACAGATCAAGCAGACATGTCGACGAAGTGGTGCCTGCTTTACCACACTTCTATATAGTACTAACAATGTATGTTATCTTTTTGTCTCAATTTATGAGACACAAATAAAATTTAGATAATCAATTATATTTTGGGTGTTGAAAACTATATAATAGGTAGTTTGAATTATTTTCACACTTGTTATTTTTTCAGTATTTTAAGATGTTTTATAATTAGAGTTGATTAATCGAATTTCTTGTCTTAATTGATTAATGATATGAGTTAAGGCGTTACACCGGAGAATTAGTGTGGATGTCACTCACGACTATTTGAATCGTGACATCCTTGGAGGTAAGTGAAAGACAAAAAATATTAGAAAAATCTGATCAATATTTATCACATCTCCTTTTTAATTATTGAATACTTTACAATTAATTAAGTACATAATTATTAACATTAAAACTTATATTTTAAATTATTTTTCTTTCTTTCTTTGTAACATATTTATTTTCTTCCTCACATTTAGATTTTCTTTCTTTTTCTCTTTCCCTAATTTATTAGCTTTTCACTTTAAATTAATTTGAAAATATTACGTACATTTTTTAAAATAACAATTTAATTTTTTTTTAAAAGTGTCCTTTACTTTTAATGTTATAATTTTTATACGATTTTCTTCAGCTTTTTTGTATCCGTTCAAAATTAACTTATTTTACATATAGTGCATTAGATTAAATTTGAAATCAAATCCAAAGGTAAGATAAACAAATTAAGAAGAATAAATAAAAGCAATAGAAAAAAAAAACAATGAAAGAAGGTAAGAAAAAAGATATATATATATATATATATATATATATATATATATATATATATATATATATGTTAATTCTTTGTGTATTTGAAAAAATTCTAAATACAAAGCAAAAGAAAAAAGATATAAAAAAAAAGTTAGCCGTATTAACTAATGTTAAATACAATGGCAAAGGAAAAAAAATATGTGTATTAACTAATTTTAAATACAAGGCAAAAAATATAAGAAGAAAAAACTCAAAAAATAGAAAAAGTATGTTATACATGTAGCCGCATGTGTATAGCATCACAAGTAGTAAAATTGAGTTTTGGCTCACGTCAGCATGTGGTTTATCGGAAACAGCCTTGCTACCTCTCCAGAGGTAGTAGTATGGACTGCGTACATCTTACCTTCCTCAGACTCCACTGTGTGGAAATACACTGGTTTTGTTGTTGTTGCTCACGTCAGCATGTAAGGTATAAGAAAATATAAAATAAATAGTTTTTTTTTGGGGTGGGGGAAGGGGTGGGGGGGAGGGGAGGCTGAAATTTTGATCATAATTCAAGGGGGTACTCATATCTTTTTTTTATTTATTTAGAATATTTTTTCAGAATTAGTTATTTATCTCTTTTATAACATGATATGATTTATGTCACATGACAACAAGATGATCTAATATTTTATAGAAATTTTTGCTTGTTGGTGCATGTTTTTATGAATAAAAGTCTATTTTTTCTTGTATTTAGATCAAAAGTATTATTGATAATCTTTTAATTATAGCAATATATATTTTGTAGCCAATAATTACACTAGACATTTAAGTCGTAGCCATTTGAAATTTATATTTACTATGACAAAATTTCTTTGTGACTAAATTATAGGCTAAACAGAGACAATAATATAATTGTCACTAATTATTTGAATCATTGGTGACAAAAATTAAGGTCCCAATTAAATATAAATTTGTGTTTAATATAATTGTCACTAATTATTTGAATCATTGGTGACAAAAATTAAGGTCCCAATTAAATATAAATTTGTGTTTAAAGTTTTTAATGATTAACCACAATTTCTAATTTGTAGCTATTGAATTAACATAATTTTTGTGACGAAAATTTTTTGTGTCCAAATTTTGATTATTTTAGGACAAAAAAATAATTTGTCGCAAATTGGGTGCATCTTTTCGTGACTAAATTATGTGTCATTGATATTTTTATATTCGTAGCTAATAATATTCAACAAATGGCGCCAATTTATTTTTTGGAGGAAAACTTTAGTAGACAAAATATTGCTACGAAATTTTGTATTTCGTCACTAAAAGTATGTGCCTCATATATTTAAGCACAAAACATGATTTTCGTCACGAAAAATTGACAATTAGTGACGAATTTTGTGTTGTCGCTAATAATTTTGTATCTAAATACCATATTTGTTGTAGTGTAAGATTGAGGTTGTGATTATAAATTGTTGAACACACCTATTAGGTATTCTAAAGAATCAATGTATGAAAGTTTGGTGTTTTGTCGAAAGACTAGCATCAAAATCTAGAACTAAGCCTACCCATATTTGATTTACTAAATTAATCTTGATCATTAACTCCCACATATCACCCCCTTAGTAATACATAATCCCAAGATCCGTGCTTAATTGCTTAACTCCAATTATTCGTAGCCCCAAATTTATACTAGAAAATCCAAAAAGAAATACTAGTGTAGGAACCTTTCTCCCCCATTTTATCCTTTTGTACCATTTGTTTGAATTTAACTTCTATCTATCATTTTGAGTTAACTTGATCGCCACTCACATTGTTCCTCGTGGATTTGACCCCGACTCCAAAGTTGGATAAATATATTGACGACGACCGCCTTGCACTTGAATTAAAATGTAAGTTGAGCGTTATCACCGCGCTATCAAAATGATAATATACTAATCATTACGAGAAAACAGTACCCATATTGAATTGTTATGCTTTGGATCCAAACTCACGTAAAAATTCCATGTGGAGTCTACTTGCAGAATCACACTTTTGAAGCTATAAACACGTCCCTCTATGGTCAAGAAACATTTACCCTTAAGAATGGGTAAATTTAGAGCTCAAATGATACCTCAATAAGCACGACAAGAATTTATGGATTTTGAAAATAAATTGAGTAATTAACCATGAATTTAACGTAAACATACCAAGATTGTGATGAAAAACTGAGTAATCCGAGCTCATAAACACTCAAAAATCTCCTAATAATGATTCTCCCAACTTTCCACAATCTTTAGAGTTTTAACTCTTGAGACTTGTGCGAAAAATGGGAGAAAATTGAGCTAATGAGGCATTTAATGGACTCACAGGTTCCTCTTCAGGTGTCCACTTGACCACTTAAGCGGTGAAGACCGAAGTGGCAAAGTGTCACTAGAGCGGTACTAGCTTAGCCTGGCATACTGCTAAAGAGGACAGGTTGTTGCTAAAGAGGCATTCGCTTTAGCGGTCATACCGTCACTAAAGTAGCTCGACTGGGGAAAACAATGGCCGCTAAAGAGCTCAAAGTGTCACTTTAGAGGATGCACTAGCTGAAACTTGGAATTTTCCAAGTATCCACCGCCTCGGGATTTCATTCCCCGTGAACACAAACGAACTATGCTATCCTATCAAATTCGACATTCTGGACTCAATGGCGTAGTTGAAATTTCCATCCGATGTCGTTTTGATGAAAAGTGAGCCCTACACCCAAGAACCATTTTTAAAAAATTTTGGCCAATAGCCCGAAATTAGTTTAGATACCTTGGTACCTGAAATAAATTTCCTTCTAGCCTAAAATTGAAGTTCCAGAGCTGAAGGAATTGTCATAATTGACATAGGTCATTAAGATAAAGTTTACGCCTGATAGCTAATTCTTACCAGCGAAGAGTTCAAAATAAGAAATTGGCTTTAAAAACCAAACAAACTGGCTGGTAACTGAACTGTCAGCTCCAACAAGTCATAAATAACTTGGGGCAGGTATAGAAAAGCTTTAAATAGTGAAAATGTATGGAAATATAGAAAATGACCTAAAGGGTCGTTACATCATCACACCCGACCCTTAGCCTAGACGAAATCGACACCCGATGTCTTAATTTGTAGCAAGTCAGCTACATGGCATAACTCATAACATATGCAAAAGAGTGAAGTAGAATCATATCATAAACAACTCCTAAAAAGGAAAGAAAAGTCCATTCAAATACTTTTATTATTTGAAAAATATAATACTAAATAAAGTAGAAAGATTTGTCAAGTTTACACCTTTGAATATTCTAATTTCATTCCATCTATTAAGCCATTACGATATCAAGAATAGCTGTCTTCTGCCCCTAACATATCAAAAGTAGTTGTCTTATAGGTTCAAGGGACCCTGCATACCTATAAGCAAATTAAAATAGAAAGTTAAAATAAAGACTAGTCTCGAAGAGAAAGTGGGGTTCATCAAATGACTGAATGTAGGAATTTTATGCATTGCTCGATCTCACTTAATACTTGAGTGTACATTGTTTAAAATTCACTACCCTTAACAAAAGGGATATAAGTACATATGATTTATGAAATTGTAATGTATGTAATATGACAGAATAAAACATAATCAAAGTACATGAACTGAAGGGAAAATCAACAAATGATAAATAAAGCATGGAAAAACATCAAAGGATTCCAATTATAGAGACGAATTTAACATTTTTATTTTTCATCATAAATAAATTAGCCCAGTATTAAAAAAATAATTAAGCTTTTCACATAATACATTTTAACACATTTTAAATGGCTCAAGTGTACCTGAAAATAACTTCGTCCGTAATTACTTAAATCTCTGAAAGAAAACCTTTAGCTTTTTGGTAAAAGATTCTCATTACCGATATTCATAAAATATAGAATAAGTTACCACGTGTACTATATCACATCCAATCAAAGCCCGATCAACTGAACATCCGACATTAATTGCCAACCATGGATCGATATTAAGGGCCCGTTTGGCCATGGATATTTTTCCTTTTTTTTTCGAATTTTTTTTCAGAGTTGAAAATTATGGTGTTTAATCATGAAACTTTGAAAAACAATTCTGGAATAAAATTCTGAAAATGGAAAACAACTTTTTGTTGTTTTTCCTTTTTTCCACTTCCAATTTCAACTTCCATTATTATTAGATATAACCTCAATCTTTAAATTTTTACATAAATCTCTCTTATTAACTAAATTCCATAATTTTTTTAAAAAGACCAAATTCAATAAAATAATTAATTCAAGTGAAAATAATTAAGAATTTTCATCAACAAATTTAAGAATATATAAAATATATTTATATCTATCAATCATATTTATCAAAATATATTTTTCTCTATTTAATTGATTATGGTTAGATAAACTTATTTAGCTCGTGCTTGTGATATTTTTGTTCAAATTTTAGAAGAATAACAATCATAATAATTAGTTTGTTGTTAATTATTTTATCAATTGAAGACATATAAATTATTTTCTCAACATTTGGTTGTATGTTAGTAGGTAAATTAGTAGTTGGGTGATTTTGATAATTTTTAAAAGTTGAGGGCATAAAATCATATTTAAAAAAGATTTTTCAAAAGTCTAAAAAAAAATTCAAAAAGATATGGCCAAACACAACTCCAACTCCAACTTCATCTTCAACTCCAACTCCAACTCCGGTAAAAAGTAATTTTCATGGCCAAACGTGTACTAATTGTATATAATAATATTACAACATAATCTTAAGAGAAAATGGTCAAAAGCCCCCCAACCTTTACCTCAAATCCCAACTTCACACCTATACTTTGTGGGGGTCCTATGACCCCCCCTGAACTATTTAAAAATGGAATATATATCCGCCTAAAAGTTCATACCCAGATCTGTACAATTGAGTGAGTTGCATGCGCCTATCAGCTAATGCCACGTAATATTATTATTTTTTATACTAAAAAAGTTATTTTTATCCTATTTTTTCCTTATTTTTTCAAGGCTCGTCATCTTTTTAATTTGAAATTGAAAACGAAAGGGAACAAAAAAGGAAAGGCTCATCATCTTCTTAATTTGAAAAAAAAATGAACAAGAAAGGGAAAGTTGCTCTTCATCTTCTTAATTTAAAATTGAAAACGAAGGAATCATAAATACACATGTTAATTTTGTTTTGAATTTTTTATCCTTATTCACAAAAAGTGTTGGGTTCATGATTTTATTGCTCTTGTGAATTCGGATGTTGTTCAAATGATTTCAAGTGCTAAAATTGTTGTGAATGATCAAGTTTTAACTATGAATGCAGAATTAAACACTTTTAGTGACCAAAATCAGAATCCCAAAATCGACGATTTAGTCAAAATTGTGACAAATCCATAAAAAAATTAAAATGCAAAATCGAACTACTGTGATATAAATTGGTCACGATGCAGCTATGGGGTTTCGAAGAGGAGTTCTTAGCACCCCTACTCGCAAAAATTCTAATCAGTTGAGTGAAAATTGAAGCTCCGGCAAAGTTGCAGATTCCGGCGACGAGGTTTCGGTGGGTGTAATGAGGCTAAGTCAACATCAAAATGTTTAGGATGATAATACGAACATACCCACTTCAACATTTTTTGGATGCCATTGTTTGAGTTGTTGGATGCCATTGTTTGTGAGGAAGAAGAAGAAGAAGAAGAAGAAAGAACATGAATAAATAAAAAGGATAATTTAAAATGAATAAAGAAATGAATAAAGAAATAAAAAATATTAAAAAATAATTTTTAATAAAAAAATTTCATTCTCACTCTCTTTAAAGAGAGTGAAACACACTCTCTTGCCATGTCAACATTTGGGGGATAATAATTCCATTTTTAAATAGTTCAGGGGGTCATGGGATCCCCACAAAGTATAAGTGTGTAGTTGAAATTTGGGGTAAAGGTTAAGGGTGCTTTTGACCATTTTCTCTAATCTTAACCAAGGAAATTTCGATGTGGGATATAATACTCCAAAGTAAGCCTGTCAAGTGGGTCGGGCTGACCCGGCCCTACCCGACCCACTTAAAGGATCCGGCCCGGTAAGCCCTAGGGCTTTAGGGTTCCGGGCCAGTTATTTTTTTAATTTTGGCCCGGTTAACCCAGCCCAGACCTAGCTCGGTCCAGGCCCGCCGATTAATCGGCTCGGCCCGGATTCAATTTTTTTTAAAATTTTTTTGAGTTTTGGGCCAAACTAGCCGTTGGCCCAACGGCTATATAGCCTTTTTTGGGTCCAAACGGCTAGTTTGGGCCCATTTCTTAAAAAAAAAAAATTACTTTAAAAATTATTTTTTAATCCCAAAAAAAAATCTATAAATACCCTACACCTTCAAATCATTTTTCACACAATTTTTCACTCTCTCAAATCTCAATTCTCAATTCTCAAATATTCAATATATTTAATTTCTTAAAGTATTCACTTTAATTTTTTAATTTTGCGTTTACAAAGTACGAGCGGGAGTTTCTAAAGTCGCAACCTTCGGATACTTTCAAAATTTGGTATTGTCTTTCCATCTCTTACGTTTAATTTTTATTTATTGTATTAATTGTTTAATATTTAATTTTATTATATTTGTGTATTTTGAATTTTTTTAGTTTAATTTAATTTATACTATGGATAAATTAAGAAACCTCGCTACTAAAGGTGTTAAAATTTTTGTCCCGGAAGTGGTAGTGGTAGTAAAAAATGAATTACTAGCGGTGGAGGTAGTTCAAGTAGTAGATATACCCGTGTGCCTTCGCCTTCGGTACCGCTTGGTACACCTTTTGAGGAAGAAATAGGTGTAGGTGCTCACGATATGGATTATGTAGAAGCTCAGAAAAATTACGGTATAGAAGAAGAAAATGAAGTAGATGCGGTTAATTTAGATGAAGAAAATAAAAATATTGGTGAGACACCCGCAGTAGGAAATGCTAATGTTATATCTGAATCGGCTAATCACCCTCCCCGTCCTCCCCGTGTCGTAAGACCTCATAAAACAACTAGTGTTGCATGACAATTTTTTGAACGTATATCAGATACTGAGGTACAATGCAATATTTGTCAACAAATATATAAGCATAGAAGCGGAGGCAAACAAGAGGGTACGGGTACGTTAATGAGACATGTAGGTGAAGCTCACGAAAGAGAGTTAAATATTGCACGAGGTGGTGGGGATGTTGGTGGGCCAAGGAAAACTAGAATGGACCCAGCAACCGGTCAGGTAACGAAGAAGTATAATAAATTGAGGGACCGGGAAGAAATAGCTAAAATGGTAGCTGTGGGTTGTTTGTCTTTTAGTTTTCCTTCTTCTGATGCCTTTATTCATTATATACAAGCAATTTATAATCCTATGTTTAACGGTATTCCTAGAAGTACTTGTCGTTCTGATATTTTTAGACTTCATTCACAATATTATTTTTATTTATCAACATTGTTAAAAAATATTCAATGTAGATTGTCCTTAACTTCTAATCTTGGTCGTGTTGTAAATAAAAATAATTATTTAACCGTTACTTGTCACTGGATGATAGTAATTTTGTGATGCAAAAACGTATTCTTGCTTTTTTATATGATGAAGATCGTAAACATACTGGAGATTTTATTGCTGATTCTATTGTTAAAGTTGCCGGATATTATGGTATCGAAAATAAAATTTTATGTATTGCTTTTGATAATGTTTCTAACAACAAGACTGCTATAAAAAAATTAAAATCTACGCTATCTCCGCCGTTGCCTGAAATTTTTCATATTAAGTGTGCATGTCATATATATAATTTAATTGTAAAAGATGGTCTTGAGTTTTTTGAGCTTTATATTGAAAAAATTTATCTTGCTGTTGGTTTTATTCAAGAAAATAATCGTAGATCGAAAATTAGAGAATTTAAAGTTAAATGTCAAAAAAATGGACTTGCACAGATATTGATGCCTGAGGAAATTGATATTAGATGGAATTCTACATATGATTTTTTAAAAACTTGTTATAAATATAGAATTCCTATTACACTAACTTTTAACCAACATTGCGGTTCATTTGCTGATTCTGCTGATTGCATGCTACATGATTCTGATTGGGTTGTGATTAAGGATCTTGTTAAGTTTTTAGAAAATTTTTATGTTGCTACGGTTGAATTTTCCGATGCTTATTATCCTACTGTTTGTAATATTTTGGCATATGTAGCCGATATTTCTGGTTTGCTCAAAGAATATAAAAATAAAGAAGGTTATAAAGAACTTGTTGGTGCCATATTTACTAAATTTACAAAAATATTTTTTTCCGATTCTCCCTATTTACTTGGTTGGTGCTATGTTAAATCCGTGCATGAAATATAATAATATGTGCCACTTTAGTACTATTATTCATACTAACTTAGAAATAAATATTAACCATGATTCTGAACAAGTACAACCTGATTTGTGGACGGTTATGAATGATGCAAAGGATTACATAGAAAAATTATATAATCACTATGCTGATTTATTTGATTTAGTCGTACCTACAAATATCACTTCAACTGTCGCTCCTCATCCTCCCGAGGAGCTATCATCTTCTAAAAGGCTGGCACATAGTGGTTTTCCTGATTCCTTTTATGATTTAATTTGTTGGAACAGTGTTGATGAGAGAGCTTACACATCAACTTATCGGGAAGAGCTGAAATATTATCTTTGGTCGGCGCCAGAGGATCGCAGACGATGGATCAATACGTTGGATTGGTGGAGGAGTAATGAAACACAATATCCTGTGCTTTCAAGATTATCTAGAGATATCTTGAATGTTCCAATGTCAACCGTTGCATCAGAGAACGCTTTTAGTCAAGGACGACAGCAGCTTGGAGACAACCGACACTCATTGGGAAGTAATGCAATGAATGTTCTAGTTTGCCTCAGAGATTGGATTAGAGCGGAAAGAAGAAACCAAGGAATGGAATCGGAGCCGAGCGACGAGCTAAAACTTGAAGAAATTATGTCTTCACGAGAGAACTCAACAGAATCAAGTCCAATGCATGGTTTTGCCCCCGTTGACTTCGACTATCCTATGCAAGTTCCCGTTAATATTAACATGCATGAGTTAGAAAAAATTATGCATAATTTGTAGATTTTTCATTTATGTAGATTATAAATCTTGGATGATTTTGCAATCAATAAAATTCCCCAAATTCATTCACTCCTTAGTCCTTACTTTTTATATTTTTTCATTTAATGATTTAAAATTTTAAATTGAATTTCTAGTTTTATACTTTAAATTAAAAACTTAATTCTAATATATTATTAATTTACTACCAAGTATTATTAATTTATTATATTAAGTAGCATATGTTTTGTATATTTGTGTATATATCTTCTATAGATGTGTATATTTAACGTATACATGTGTATATGTTTTATAAATTAGTATATAACTATATCTATATATATTGTAATGTATATATATTGTAGTATATTTTATTAGTAGTAGTATATATACATTGAATGGTGCGTATACATGTGTAAATATCTTCTATAGATGTGTATATTTAACGTATACATGTGTATATGTTTTATAAATTAGTATATAACTATATCTATATATATTGTAATGTATATATATTGTAGTATATTTTATTAGTAGTAGTATATATACATTGAATGGTGTGTATACATGTGTATATATCTTCTATAGATGTGTATATTTAACGTATACATGTGTATATGTTTTATAAATTAGTGTATAACTATATATATATATATATATATATATATATATATATATATATATTGTAATGTATATATATTGTAGTATATTTAATTTAAAGTATTACATATACATAGAATAGAGTGTATATATGTGAATATATCTTCTATGGACGTGTATATTTAACGTATACATGTGTATATGTTTTATAAATTAGTATATAACTATATCTATATATATTGTAATGTATATATATTGTAGTGTATTTAATTTAAAGTATTACATATACATAGAATAGAGTGTATATATGTGAATATATCTTCTATAGACGTGTATATTTAACGTATACATGTGTATATATTTTATAAATTAGTATATAACTATATCTATATATATTGTAATGTATATATATAGTAGTGTATTTAATTTAAAGTATTACATATACATAGAATAGAGTGTATATATGTGAATATATCTTCTATAGACGTGTATATTTAACGTATACATGTGTATATGTTTTATAAATTAGTATATAACTATATATATATATATATATATATATATATTGTAATTTATATATATATATTGTAATTTATATATATTGAAGTATATTTTATTAGTAGTAGTATATATACATTGAATGGTGCGTATACATGTGTATATATCTTCTATAGATGTGTATATTTAATGTATACATGTGTATATGTTTTATAAATTAGTATATAACTATATATATTGTAATGTATATTTATTGTAGTATATTTTATTAGTAGTAGTATATATACTTTGAATGGTGCGTATACATGTGTATATATCTTCTATAGACATGTATATTTAACGTATACATGTGTATATGTTTTATAAATTAGTATATAACACTATATATATATATTGTAATGTATATATATTGTAGTGTATTTAATTTAAAGTATTACATATACATAGAATAGAGTGTATATATGTGAATATCTCTTCTATAGACGTGTATATTTAACGTATACATGTGTATATGTTTTATAAATTAGTATATAACTATATCTATATATATTGTAATGTATATATATTGTAGTGTATTTAATTGGTAAAATGACCTTTTAGACCCCTATAATTTGTCAGTTTTGTAAGTTGGACACTTCTACTTACATGTTTATCATCTGGACCCTTGAACCCATAAAAAAATAACATTTCGCACCCTTTGACCGTTGACCTTGCCTATGTGGCAAGGGCAAGGTCATGGTGACTAGGATAAAGAGAGTGTAACCACTCCGCTAGGGGTGCGAGTGGGGGCCAATTTTTGGCTAATTTTACATTAAAATAATTAAAAAAATAATAAAAATAATATTAAAATTTAAAATAAATAATAAAAAGGGTCCTTTTTTTCCCACCATCTTTTTAAATTTAAAAAAATATTTTAAAATTTTTAAAATAATTTAGAAATATTTTTAAAATTTTTAAAATAATTTAAAATTATTTTTAAAATATAAAAATAATTTTAAAATATTTTTAAATTTTTTTAAAAAAATTAAAAAAGGATCCTTTTTCTCCCTCCATCCTTTTTAATTTAAAAATATTTTTAAAATTTTAAAAATAATTTAAAAATATTTTGAAAAATTTAAAAATAATTTTAAAATATTTTTAAAAATTAAAAAATCATTTTAATTTTTTTTTTAAAAAATATTTTTTTTCCTCCCCACCCCACCCCAGCCCTTCCCCACCTTCCATCCCACCCAACCCCGTCCCACCTCACCCTTAGCCCCCTACCCCACCCCAACACCCGTCCAACCCTTTCCCACCCCCACCCCAGCCTGTCCCCACACCCTACCCAGCCCCATCCCACCCCACCCCAGCCTTGTACCCACCCCCACATCTCACTAGCCCCGTCCAGCCCCTCCCCTCCCCACCCCACCCCCAGCCCCCACGCCCCACCCCAACACTCTTCCAGCCCCCCCCCCCCCCCGCACGTTAACTTTTTATTTTTTATTTTAATTTTTCCTCTCAATTCAATTCTTTTTTTTTAATTAAACTTTAAATTTGAAATCTTTTTATTTTTGGGGGGATTACAATTTAAATTGAAAGTGAGTGATAGTGAATATTGAAAAAAAATAGTGAATTTCGCTTGAAAAAAATCAAACTTTTTGTAAATTTGTTAAAAATATTCAAATATAAAAATAAAAAATTTATGGGATAATACTCACGAAAATACCTGAAGTTTGACCGGATTACCAGTTGAGCATACTGAACTTTGCGGGGGTCCTATTACCCCCCCAATTTTTTTTTTCGTATTTCAATGGCATATATCTGTCACTTGGCACACTGCATGTGATTCACGCGCACTGAGAGCGTGAACAGTGTTAAAAATGTTTAAAACTCTTTTTTTTTGTCAAACAACCCCTTAATTTTATAATTATTTAAAGTTTTATATTTTTATTTATTTTTTCATTCTTCTTTCTTCTTTCTTTCTTTTCTTCAACAATGTTTGCTCCATTGTTGAATTGAAATTTAATGGAACTCAATGGTTATAATTTAATGAAACTCGCTAATTGAAACTCAACGGATGATTCGAAAGATTCAAACTCGAAAACTCGCTAATTTAATTTCAAGTTCCATTAATGAAAACTGAATCTTCCGAGTTCCATTAACGGAAGATTGAATAGCTTCATACATGAAATTAAATTTTTCGAGTTTCATTAATGAATTTTTTGAATCTTCCGAGTTTCATTAACGGAAGATTGAATAACTTCATACATGAAATTAAATTTTTCGAATCTTCCGAGTTTCATTAATGAATTTTTCAAATCTTTCGAGTTTCATTAATGGAAATTGAATCATGAAATTAAATTTTTTGAATATTTTGAGCTCCATTAATTAGCGAGTTCCATTCAATTAGCGAGTTTCATTGAATCTTCCATTAATAGAACTCGCTAATTGAATCTTCCGAGTCTCAATGGAAAATTAATGGAAGATTCCATTCAATTATTTGAAAAAACTTTCTTCATAAACTCAATGGAATCATTTGGAATATTTAATATGGTTGTAATTGTGAAAAAATGTTGAAAAGTGATAAAATGGAGAAGAAACGGTGCGTGCACCGCACTTTCCACCGAAAAAACTGGGTATACATTTTGAGGGGGGATTAATTTCACTTTAAAAAAGTTCGGGGGAGGGGGGAGGGGAATTAATTCCAATTTTAAAAGTATAGGGGGTAATAGGACCCCCGCAAAGTTCAATATGCTCCACTGGAAATTTGATTAAACTTCAGGTATTTTCGTGGGTATTATCCCAAAATTTATTATGTTTGTATAAATGAATTTATAGTTAAAAATTTAAATTAGTTGGAGAAGAATTTTAATTATTTGGAATGAATTTGATGTTTAATTTGTGAGCAAAAATAAAAACATGATTATTCAAAATTTTCTACAATTTATAAATTTTTCTTATTTAATTAAATTAATTTTAATATTTAATTTGTTATGTAGCATTTTAAAAATGACTTGGAATTTAATACAATACTTTTTTTTAAATGACGTGGCAGATGACGTGGCTGACGTGGCAACTGACGTGGGGGAGAGTGTGTTACACTCACCAACAACGGGTTTAAAATATTATTTTTTAGTGGGTTCAGGGGTCCAGATGACAAACATATAAGTAGAAGTGACCAACTTACAAAACCGACATAGTACAGGGGTCCAGAAGGTCATTTTGCCTATTTAATTTAAAGTATTACATATACATAGAATAGAGTGTATATATGTGAATATATCTTCTATAGACGTGTATATTTAATGTATACATGTGTATATGTTTTATAAATTAGTATATAACTATATATATATATATTGTAATGTATATATATTGTAGTATATTTTATTAGTAGTAGTATATATACATTCAATGGTGCGTATACATGTGTATATATCTTCTATAGACGTGTGTATTTAATGTATACATTTATAAATTAGTATATAACTATATATATATATATATATATATTGTAATGTATATTTATTGTAGTATATTTTATTAGTAGTAGTATATATACATTGAATGGTGCATATACATGTGTATATATCTTCTATAGACGTGTGTATTTAATGTATACATGTTTTATAAACTAGTATATAACTATATATATATATATATATATATATATATATATATATTGTAATGTATATATATTGTAGTATATTTAATTTAAAGTATTACATATACATAGAATAGAGTGTATATATGTAAATATATCTTCTATAGACGTGTATATTTAACGTATACATGTGTATATGTTTTATAAATTAGTATATAACTATTTCTATATATATTGTAGTATATTTAATTTAAAGTATTACATATACATAGAATAGAGTGTATATATGTGAATATATCTTCTATAGACGTGTATATTTAACATATACATGTGTATATGCTTTATAAATTAATATATATATATATATATATTGTAATGTATATATATTGTAGTATATTTTATTTAAACTTTAAAGTAGTACATATATATTGGATGGTGCGTATATTTGTGTAATTGTGTATATAATTTTTAAATTCTAATGTAGTATATACTATATATATAGTGTATATATATTGTTTAACGTATTTATAATGTATATAGGTGGGTATATATAATGTATATTGAAAAAAAAGTTTTTTTTTTTATATTTTTGACCGGATTTGATCGGGTTTAAGTGGGTTTGACCGGGTTGGATTAAGTGGGCCGGGTTAGGGTTGTTTTTAATTCTTTTACTGTTGAGCCCGGACCGTCCCGGTCCACTTAGACCCCAACCCAGACCCGGCCCAACCCACAAACCGGTTAAATGACACGGGTTGATTCCGGGTTGGTCCGGCCCGGTCCACGTAACAGTCTTACTCTAAAGACATTTGAAAACTTTGACACATGTTGAACTTTCATAAAGTTGACACTTTTAGCCCCCTCCCCCTCCCCCCCAACTCCCCAACCCCAAATTGTCATGTTCGCTATTAGCTCTTTTTGAACTTCTAAAATCATTTCATAAATCATAGCATAAATAATAAGAAATACCTACAAAATCATATTATGAACACTTTAAGAAAAATATAGTAATTATCAATGCATAAATATTAAGGTCCTGAGAGACTTAAAGAGGTTTCTTAGTGAATCATTAAGTATGTGGCTCAATTGCCTATAATATTCTTTCAGCATAATGCTATAAATCTTAAGATACACAATGAAAATTATAGAGATATCATGAAATTTTTTGATGAAAAATCGTAACTTCATCTATGAAAATAGATAGTAAAATATCATGGCAGATTTCAAATGGATGGATTATTGGAGCTTTTGATACCGAAATTACATAGGTGACTAGTAGATACTGACTACGAGAATGGTTATCTAGAGATTTCAATCTTGGTAGTACAAGACTGCTAAGAGTACTTAGGGTTCCTTCTATAGGAAAAATAATGAACAATTACCACATTTGAGAAAGAATTATCATATTTAGGAGTATTATTCTTAAAATATTTTATATGAAAAAGATTAGCTATAGGGATCATCATTCATACATGATATTGTCACGATGCAACCCATCGTGAGTGGAACACACAAGAACCCTTTGGTGGGAGAATCATTTAACTCAAATTATTCAACCT
The DNA here is from genome assembly GCA_030864215.1 of Capsicum pubescens. NCBI lineage: Eukaryota > Viridiplantae > Streptophyta > Magnoliopsida > Solanales > Solanaceae > Capsicum > Capsicum pubescens. Next base: position 192,575,762 of record CM061548.1, on the reverse strand, counting down.
AACACTTAATAAGAATTCAAAATAAGCAAACCATTTCATGTAATAATCCAATATCTAAAAGTGATCTAAATGAAATGTCTAAAACAATCGAAAGAATCTGAAAGTCATTGTACCAAGATACTACAAACATCAATAAAAGTGTTCAACCCAAAAACAACAGAAAATATCTGAGGCTGAAACAAAGTGACAAGAAACTAAGTATATGACTAATGGTTGGCTGAAAGATGTAGGTCACCCTTGAGTCAAAATGCAGTCGGATCACAAACAGAGCATACGAGATACGTTAAGTAAAGTTTCTCAGGGCACATGTTAATATGCAACCTGAGAAAATGGCATGAAAACGGCAGCCACCAATGGTGCAACAAGGACCGCCGACTAACACAACTATAACAGTGGCCTAAGTGGAGGAAAATACTCGCATTGTTACCCCGATGATAGGAATCCCCCAGTCACTCACCCCAGTCCAGCTATCACAGTGGGTTCTAGGGTCAAGCTCGCAGATGCAACAGGCTCTGACAAAGGGCCTACCACAGCAAACCCAAACCCCCTTATCAACAACATTACCTGATGAAGGAATAAGAACAACCAAAGCAATGAGGAAACTAAACTTCACGTGATGTTTGGTAGACACTCCGACGAAACACACTCAAATCGAGCTCCAAATAGAGGTACACAACTTAGTCATTTTGCACTTGTACTTAAGGAAGGAGTGAAAGTCGTTAAGCTGAACTCTATTGAAGTAGATTTGTAAAACTAAAAAATGGGGTTTTGCTCATACGGATTGTGTGGTGGGGAAGAAACCCTCATTTAAAGAAATGCTAAAATTTTTATATGCAGTCTAGAATTTTAGTAAAACAGCGCGAGTTTAACCTACATGGGGATGGCTATTAGCTATTCAAATTTGGAAGTGAGAAAGAAAAGCTTAAGGTGATGTAACATAGTCCTTATACCTTTGATTACAGACCAGTAGCGCTGAAGCAATGTACATCCGATTTTACAATGGAAAACAAATCACTTATGGGTGAATTTTTCAAATCTACCTATATGCTACTGGGCTACTGAAAATTGAGCAGAATAGCCAGCTATCTAGGGAAGCCAATTTGCACAAATCAATTAACTACTGAGGAGAATAGTATCTCATATGCTTGAAAATTGATTGAATTAGACATTACTCAACTATAACCAGAAAAAATAGATATTGAGGAACATGATGGGAAGATACGGATGCAAGAGATAGACTATGATTGGTGGCCAGAACATTGCCAGGATTATATGGTCTTGGGACGTGAGATAACCACTTGCCCATTGAAGAAGAAGGTTGATCCTAATAAGAAGGATGTAGAGCCTAAGAAAGATCATAAGAATATTGTTAAACCTAAGTGGTTGCCTAAAGCAATTAATCCACCAGGCATATATAAGACATTACAAGATCTTGCTGCAACAGCTTATCATATTAAAAGAAAAGGGAAGATAGATGAGTCATAAGCTGATCTTGAGCTTCCTGATACTAGGCTACATGAGGTAGGGTGTGATGAAAATCATATGAAGTTTAAGGGTCCTAAGCATCCCCGCAGGCTCCAACATGAGGTTCTGCTCTTCAAACATCTGAGGGCTTAATTAGCCCTATAAACAAAAAGGAGTTAAGGAACTTTCTGTTTAGAAATAAAACTAATCTCATAGGATGTTTAGAGACCAAAATGATACAGGGATAGTAAAAGCTTTTAAAGCGACTATGTGTACTTAACTATTATGTAGACTATTCATAAGAGATCAATGGCAGACTATGGATATGCTAGAAGCATTAAAATATTGAATTTAAGGTACTACATGCATCTCCTCAATTAGTCTATTGCCTTGTGCAATACAAGGGGTCAGTATTTATTTGCTACATTTACCTTTGTATATAAATATAACACTAAGGCTGCTAAGAAAGATCTATGGGATGGGATACAAATGTTGGATTCTAGAGTGGCATGCCTATGGCTAATTGAAGGTGATTTTAACACTACAGTGTCAGTAGATGACAAAGTAAATAGTTCTCCTATCCACCAAGCTGAAATTCAAGACTTAGGTGACTTTGTAGATGCTTTGGAATCAGGTCACCTACCTAAAAGGGGATGTGATTACTCATGGTGTAATAAGAGGGATGCAAGAGTCAAAATCTATATCTAACTTGACTGGGCTCTAGGAAACTCACACTAGTTTATGCAATATAACCACTTGGAGGCTTTGTTTGAAACCTTGAATACTTAGACCACTCTCCAATCCTTATTAATACTGAAATTAGTATATAACCTTGCAAGAAACCATTCAAACTTTTGAATTTTCTTCTTTAATAGTAACAATTGCCGAAAATGGTTTATCACACTTGGAGTCAGAATATATGGGGGTATGTCATGTTTTGATACAAGTCAAATGGGCATCAACGTTTTTAATCACATAACTCGAGGCCAACATAAGGAAGTCTAAGCCCTGATCTCCTTAAGGATCCAAGAATGTGCTTGGAGGCCCTTCTTCGAGCTCCTAATCAAGAAATATCGTGTTTGGAAGATATCTTGGAGCCGAGGAAAGCCATGGCGCAAGGAATAAAGAGAGTCCTTGTGGGTTATTTTTGAAATAGCCACTTTTGGGCTATTTTTGTAATGGGCTAGTTGTTCAAAGGCAACTACTATAAATAGGTGCCTTAGACATTTCATTAGTTAGTTTTGTTTAATGATGATGATGAATTCATGAATACTCCATTGGGAGTGTTGACTGCTTGGAAAAGCAAATGTTGAACCTTGTTTAGAAACAGTGATTGTAAGGGAGATAAAATCCCCCTTTCGATCAATATAAGAGCTAGGTGCTCGAAGGTAATCAATAAGGGAGGTCTTTGGGTTTGATACACCCTTTGGTTGCCCTTTTGTTATCTTCTTGTGTCTATCTTTCTATCATCTATCCTTTTAATTTTCATTTGTCAATCTCGTTGTTTATTTAGTGTTTGTTTTTTGTTCTCGTCATCATAGAATACTCCCGTATCATTTTTCTGCCTGGAAGAAGCATAATCTAATCAGTAGCAAAGCTAAAGCTAAATATATTTACTATATCTTAAGGTGAACACGCGTAGAGCTCAACTACAATAGGTGCAGGAAGAATTATTAGTACAGTTATATGATGATAGTCTGATTAAAGCTAGAGAGACATACTCTTACAGATATAGAAATGGGATGGCATAAATGAGTAGATTCTATGAAAAAAGTCAAAGAGCTACTTAGCTAGATTATGGTGACAGCAATACAAAGTATTTTCATGATCACCTCAGAGCTCGACAAGCTAGAACAGGATTAGGTCTATTTGTAATGATCAACGTGCTAGATTAACCAGTCCTACTAAAATTCATCAATTTTTTTTATTTTTTTTCAAGATACTGCTGGGGACAACAACTAAGGAATTACCCTTTATAAACCCCCAAATAGCAAAAGATGGACCCTATTTCTCAATTGAACAACAAAGGCAATTAGGAATTCTAATAACTGTAGATGGACCCTATCTTTCAAAGAGTATTGGCTAGTAATAAGTAATGAGGTAAGAAATGCTATCTTACAATTCTTTGAGAATGGTAAACCGGTGAAGAGTGATAACTATACCACAACGACTCTTATTGCTACAGTCTCCAATCGAAACGATGTCACGGAATTTCAACCTATTGCTTGTTGCACCACTACTTAAAATTTTATAGCCGAAATTCTTACAACAAAACTGAAGCCTATAGAAGATTACTTGGTAGGTGAGGTACATCAATGTGATGACACTTCAAGAAAGCCTTTCTCAAGACGTCAATTCAAGGGTCGTCAAGCATTTCAAGCTTTATGGATGGAGATGGAATCTTTGGAATACTTAAAATATTTAATATTCTAAGTGTCTATCATTTAAATTAATTTGTAATTTAAATGAAGGAAAATTTTGGTCTTTCTTTAATTTTTTTAACTCTTAGTATAAATAGTTAGCTATTAGGGTTTAACCACTAGTTTTATTGATTGGATATTTGTGTTTTCTTTGTGAGCTTGATAACCCTTTGTTGATTTTCAACACTTTTCTAGGATTTGCAAGTAAGATTACTACCTTCTTGAGGATTCTAATAGATTAATTGTTTTTAGTTTCCAATTGAGTGATTTTTTGGTTAGTTTCACCATTACATCTTTCAATTATTAAAATCTAATTGTGTTTATAAATTATTATCTTTAATTTCTATCTTGCTTCTATTTTCTTGTTTCACAACAAATTAGTATCACAAGCTTGAATTAGATTTGTTTTCACAAACCTACGTCTTGGGGTTTTGATATTTTCAAAAAAACAAAAACAAAAAATAAATCCAAAAAAAAATAAATTTGATTGAATGTTGTTTGATGTTATTCCTTGAGTTAGATGTTGTTTCCTAGTTGAAGAAAAAACTGAAAGTCATGTTGAAGAGGAAACTTGAAAATGAATTTTGTTGTTTTGGTGTTTGGTTGAAGAAATTTTTAGTAAAAAGTTGTTAGTAGAGTTGTGGGGAAGTTATATCTCAAAATTGAGCTCATTTGTTTGGATATTGAAGAACATGAATTTAAGAATTACAAAATAGTTCAAATCTTTCAAACTTGTTTTGCCTTTTCTTATTAATTCTAGCTAGTTTACTTTGAGTATTAATTCATACTTAATGTTAAAATAGTTTGTGTCTGTTTTATTTATTCGTATCAATTTTTTTTGTGTTTTTTTCTTTCATTTCATTGTATGCTTATTTGCTTCCTTGTCTATTAGTTTTAATTGTCCGCTCTTGATTACATAAACGCCACTCAATCTCAAAGAAGTAGTACTACTTGTGAATTATTTGACGGTATTGACTCTCAACCTTGGGTTATTCAAGAGGAGTAACAAACAAAAGTAAGGTGAGTTCATTTGAGGGTGGCCTTAAAGTGATACATGGGTATGCGTGATAAAAAGAGGGAAACATGATGTGAGTGAGTGGTGAGGAACTCTTTCTACTAACTTTTTATTTATTTTATAGGTGATACGATAGTATTCTACGACACGAGAACAAACACAAATACTATAGAAATAACGAGATTGACAAACGAAAAGTAAAAGGATTAAAAGGATAGATGATAGAAAGATAGAAACAAAAGGATAACAAAAGGGAAATCAAAGGGTATATCAAACCCAAAGACCTCCCTTATTGATTACCTACGAGAACCTAGCTCTTACGTTGACCGAAAGGGGGATCGGATCTCCCTTACAACTACCGTTTCTAAATAAGGTTCAACATTGGCTTTTCAAGCACTCAACACTCCCAATGGAGTTTTCATGAATTCGTCATCATCATTAAACAAAACTAACTAATGAAATGTCTAAGGAACCTATTTATAGTAGTTTCCTTTGCACAACTAGCCTATTATAAAAAATAACCCAAAAGTGGCTATATCGGAAATAACCCATAAGGGCTCTCTTTATTCCTTGAACCATGGCTTTCCTCGGCTCCAAACTATTTTCCAAACACGATATTGCTTGATTAGGAGCTCGAATAAGGGCCTCCAAGCACATTCTTGGATCCTTAGGGAGATCAAGGGTTAGACCTCCTTATGTTGGTTTCGAGTTGTGTGATCAAAAGTATTGACGCCCATTTGACTTGTATCATCCTCCGATCCTCTTATTGAAATAGATTCGACCTCGAATCCAAACTTTGATAACCAAAGAAAGGACAAAAAAATACGATATCCTTATGGCATGAGGGTTAGAGTTAACAAAATCAATCATAACATCTTGCCAAAGTTGCACACACTTAAGATATACCAAGGATCCTTCATGTTAAAAATTACAAACTCATTGAAAAATACACAAAGGATTTGGTTTGGGAAATCATCAAGAGATAAGGAAACTACAAAGGTCCTAATAGCATCAAATAATCTAAAAGGTAGAACTACCTTCGCCTTATGAGCCATAAGACATCATTTCTTCATTATCTCTTCAAGAGACCACACCCAAGGCGGTGCATCAATTGGTTCTAAAGTCCATTAGATCCATATAGCATTGTCACTCAAACAAGTGGACAAACCAATAATTTTTTTACCTCTACATAAAACACATCCAAGACTAGCATGAATATCATCATAAGCAAAGAGGTAGTATAGAAAGGAATCAAGTGTAAAAAAATATCCAAGGTGCTATTATATATGAGAATAGAATTTGGCTCAAAATATTTAGCACATGATGCGCACAAGGATGGAGTCAAGGCACTTAAGCCCATAGGATTTCTTCATTTCAAGCAAATAATCAACTTGGCATCCACAAGTTGAGAGTTATACAATTTAAGAACAGGTGTGTCAAGCAAAGATGCAATTTTATAAACAATACCTAAATGAGCCAATGACATATTTACCCTCGAGTTCTCAAGAATGATTCCACATTTGAGAAGGAGGTCATCAATTCCACTCAAGTATCAAAGAAGGGTATCACATGAATGGAATTCATCCAAAGTAGTTTCAAGAAAAGACTCTCTTCTTAACCTACAAGTAGTGGAACCTTGATCAAGAGTGGAAACACACAATGGTGAACTCTCTTGGAGATTTTCACTACTCCCCTTCTTTAAAAATCTCTCATATTTGTTGGAGATCTTTCCCTTACATAATGTTGGTTCATCAAGTAGATCATAAATCCCCAAGAAAGACCTTCTATCATAGGGAAGGATACTAACATCCTCGCACAATTTTTTCTTGTCAAAGAAACCAAGCAACAAGTTGGGTGTACCAAAATCACCATATCCAAATTTGGCACCGGGGTCAAATGGATAGAGTGGGCATAGACATGGGTCTACATAATACTTTTTCCTCATAGGATTCATCCAAACTAAAAGATATACTCTCCATATTAGCATAAACATCATAAAAACAAAGGGAGAGTAGAGAAAGGTATTACTTAAGTTAACTTCAACTAAGGTGTCCTCATGTATGTACTCACTATTAGATTAAAGATTATCTACATGAGTATTCTCAACAATAGGAGCACACAAAGTAGAAGAAGAAGAAGTGATTTCTAAACAATTGATACTTTCTTCTTCAATGGAAAAATCCCGAAGTATACATATACCACCACTAACTTCAAAGGAATTATTGCTTAAGTCTTCATAAGAAACAAGAAATACATCCTCATAATTATCAAATAAAGGTAGGGTGTCATACAAAAGATCACACACGAGAATTTTTATAGGAACAATCATTAATTGGGTTTCTCAAATAATTAAGCAAGTCAAAGTTATCATCACCCAATTGATTATTCCTTTCCAAGACATCACATTTCTTTACCTTAAGAGTACTCTGATCTTCCAAGAAGAGATTTCCATATTTAGGAGGAATGTCACACCATAGTGGGTTGTCATATAAGATATAGCCCTCAAGATGAGCTACATCATCAATGCTATCCACACCACTAGGTAATTTCTTAGGAGTGATTTCTTCATCTTCAAACAAGATATTATTCTTATAGAGAGAAGGGTTTATCCATGAAGAGGATGTAGAACATGAAAGTTCTCTCTCTAAAAGACAATTATCAAGCATCAAAGTTGTTTCAAACACATGATTATACCCATGATCCAAACTAACATTAAGATCTTTACTAGAGTACATGCTCAAAGGGTCACTCCTATTCACTTGATCAATATTGTCAACATAATCACTCTCTTGAGGTTCATTAATCACATCACACACAACCTCAAGTGGTGGGAAAGTTTTGCACACAAGTTGATCAACATTATTTTCACAAGATGATGGACTATAATTCAACACAATGGCTTCAACACTTGGTGGACACAAACTGATATTACAAGAAGAGTCAATTCAGTCATTAATAGGATCAACTAGTGTATCCACACTCAAAACATGTACATTATCATCAAGAGGTAAAGAATCATTAGACTCACATATAGGTAAGATACTATTCACACTCAATGGGCTATTAGCCACACAATCATTATTCTTATGCATAAAAGAGTAAGAGTTAGCTATTTTACCTTAAGTTCTTGAGCATATTCTTCTTCACCTTGGTGTGAAGGTCCTCCATAAGCTTTGGAAGCATCTAAGATTACCCTTGTCAAATCTTCAAAGGGAATATTTTCTTTTGATACTTGTTCTCCTCCGCTTGCCATGTTTGTACCTATACAAATATCCTTATTAAAAGAAGGACAAACAATTTTATCTTTGGTTGGTGGAAACCCCCTTACTTTACTCCTCACTACCTCTATATTTTCCTCTCTTAAGTTTCCACCTTGCACTCTCTTACTCCTGTCAATATTTTGTCTCTTATTTTTATAAAGCTTGGAGTAAGTGGGCATCTTTCCTTGATATTTGGGAAGGGTAGGTGGAAAGAGATGGTTTCTCCATTGGTCCAATATAATCTTAGGCCAATTTTGCACATTTGGAACTCTATGCCTTGCAAACCAATTGGTACCAAAGCATAATTGTCCGCATTCTAATGGGATGGTGTCACACCAAACCTCTTCATAGTATCTATCTCGGGTAAAAAAAACCTTCACTCTATCAGAAACCCTATAGTCATTCAAGTAATATGGGAAGGATAAGGATTTTCTAGGTATCCCTAGATAGTCAACTAAAGAAGGGGTGACTCCATAAATCTCTACTCATCATCAAGGATATTTGTCTTGGATAAGAACACATCTTGGAACTCCATAAATCTCTACTCATCTTGAACAAATTTTTCTTCTTGGATCACTATTATAAAGCTTTGTGTAACCCCTCGCTACATAGATTGACCTCAAGAACTCTTTTAAGGCACCCCATATTTGAGTGAAACTCCTTACAAGTGTACACCATCCTAAGGTCGGACCTTGAATGTACTTAAGGGCATATGTAGCTTGCTCGGCTCTGCTCATAACATATTACTCAAAGGTCCTTTTGCATTGCTATTCCCAATCAAGGTAGACATCGGGATCCCATTCTCCTTTAAAGATAGATAGAGTAGGAAGACTATAATGCCACGAGAGCACACCCTGGGCGTCACATAGTGCTTATAGTCCCGAAGGACCACAAGCTAACCCATGAGCTAGTACATGCTGTGAGCACTGGATAACATGATCATAAATGCAAAAGAATACTGACATGCCATAAGTTTTTAATAACTGAATTCAAAAGTGAATATGAGTCTATAGAAATAACTGACTGAATTTGATAAAATACTGATAAATTGGATAACTAACTGTAATGTTTGGATACTGAATAACTGACTCTAATGTCTGATAAGCCTCTAAAATTAAATGACTATGAGTTGATGGGACAGGCCTAACTAACTCCAACTAACTACTAAACTGAGACATGAAATGAAGTAAGCTTGTCCTCAAAGTATAAGGACTCACCACTACTACTGCTGAGAATCTGATAAGTCTAATCACGAGCTGGGAACTGAACATCAGAACCTATGATATAATACATCATAGAACAAAAGAAAAGGTATGCGATCAGTACTTTGAATGTACTGGTATGCTAAATAAGGTAGGCTGATATGCATGGTTTCATGAACAGTACTAATAGTTAACTGAATATACATGTAAAGCATGAAGTGTTGAATAGAGAGAATGAAATATGTAGGTACTGGGAATATATGTAAATCTGTAAATATTGAGTATGCATGAAAATTCATAAATATTGAAGATACGTGAAAATTTATAGATACTAAGGATGCATGACCAAGTATATAACATGAACTGAGTAAAATCTGTAAACTGAAATACTGAAATAACAGAAATTTGTATGCTTTGGTCAAACAACTCTAAGACTAAATAGTGACCAACTTTAATTTAATGATCTAAACTCATTCCCAACTTTATTTTGCCCAAATTATTCACCCAACACTTCAAATCTAGTGACCAACTTTAAAACCTTCAATCCAAGCTTCCAACAAGAATAGAACACTCAAATAAGCTCTGATTTGGCTCAAATTGATTTATAGACTCGTATAGTGCTAGAGAACACAAATATAACACTAAAAACACAATAAAAACACAAAATTTGACCCAAGAACAAAAATGTGAATAGTGACTCTTTTGGGGATTCTTGATTTTTGACACCATTTTTTTTGTTGATTTTCTAGACAACAAACCCAAGATTGAATTCATTGGAATGAAATATAGATCATATTTGATACCAAATGATACAAGAGTATTCTACGATAACGAGAAAAATCATAATCACTAAAGATATAATGATATTGACAAACGGAGAGTAAAAGGATTAAAAGGATAGATTATAGAAAGATTAATACAAAAAGATAACAAAAGGGCAACCAAAGGGTGTATCAAACCCAAAGACCTCCCTTATTGATTACCTACAAGCACCTAGCTCTTAAATTGACTGAAAGGAAGATCGAATCTCCTTTATAACCACTGTTTCTAAACAAGGTTCAACATTGGATTTTCCATGCACTCAACACTCCCAATGGAGTTTTCATGAATTCATCATCATCATCATTAAACAAAGCTAACTAATGAAATGTCTAAGGCACCTATTTATAGTAGTTACCTTTGCACAACTAGCCTATTACAAAAATAACCCAAAAGTGGATATTTTGGAAATAACCTACAAGGGCTTTCTTTATTCCTTGCAACATGGATTTCCTCGGCTCCAACCTATCTTTCAAGCACGACATTGCTTGATTAGGAGCTTGAAAAAAGGCCTCCAAGCACATTCTTGGATCCTTAGGGAGATCAAGGCTTAGACCTCCTTATGTTGGCCTCGAGTTGTGTGATCAAAAGCGTTGACACCTATTTGACTTGTATCAGTAGGTCCAACGACTCAATTAGAGGGAGAATCCTCTAGAAAAATGGAAATTTTGCTTTAAAAACTATTTGAAAAATTGGAGAAAATAAAGGGAAATTGGAAGATGTGGATAGAAGGGTGAGAATCAAGAAATAGCAGAGCAACCACTTGAGGTTTTCAATCCCATTGTTCAATATGATGAGGGATCTAGTAAGACTCCTCATGATATAATTCAATCCCACTTGGTAGTAAAAGATAGTCTCACTCTAATGCTACTTTACCAAAAGTTTGTGATCAAGAAACACTTTCAATAGGGGGAATCAATAAAGAAATCTTCCACCACAAGCCAATAGAACCCAAATGAGAGCCCAACATAACCTTGAAAAACATGATTCTTATGATGGTGATAATTATGATTATGGAGTTAATGATCAAGTTCAACAAGAGAAGTTAGATGGGAAAGAAAGAAGAGGGGGAAATAGAGGGTGGTATTTGGTTGATGGTACACAATATAATAGAAGGAATGATGATGAAGATCGAGGATTCAACAACATCAAAGTTACTCTTACATTCTTTAAAGAAAGTAGTGGCCCAAATAAATATCTTAATTGAATTGTGAAACTTGAAAGGCAATATAATCTCAACAATGTAAGTGATGTTAAAAAGGTGAATTATTCTATAAGTCACCTCAAGGATTTTGCTTCTACATGGTGGGAGAAAATTGAAAGAGATACTTTGGTGAATAGAGACTTTGTCACAAGTTGGAATAACATGAAAAGGTATATGAGATAAAGGTTGGTGGGTCAAAATAATAAACAAAATACACTCAAGAAGTATTACAATCTTCAATAAGGAAGTAAGAGTGTGGAAGATTACTATGAGGATCTAGAGAATACAAGGGTTTGAGATAATGTCAAAGATGAAGAGGTAAAGATTGTGGCAAGATTTATCTCGAGCTTAAATAAAGAGGTACAACAACAATTGGAATTTCATCATCTTTCTACTTTATATAAAGCTTATCAAATGGTACTTAAGGTGGAGGGTCATCAAAAGGAAAACAAGTCAAATGTGAAATCTTCTTCTTCTTCATGGGCTAAAAATAAGAAAATTTGGAAATCATCTTCCACTTGAGACAAATCCAAAGGTGCAAAGCAAGAATTGAAGTCCAACTTGAACAAATAAAAATCAATGATGGACTACAAGGATGAAGGTAACAAAGCTAAACTTGAAACTCCATCTAAAATAAAGTGTTTTAAATGTCAAGGATATGGTAATAAAGAAAATGAGTGTCCTAATAGAAAAACAGTCATTGCATTGAATGATGGTGGTTATCAAATCGAAGATGAATCTAAATATGACCACATAAAGGATGATAGTAATGATGAGTTTATGGGAGAAGGTGATGGAGAAGAAATTAATGATGATGGAAAACTTATTCTTATTGTGAGGAGAAGTATGAGTGCTCTAGAAAGAGAGGATATTGATCAAAGAGAGAACATGTTTTATAATTGGTGTAGAGTTCAAGAGCAATTATGTTTCTTTATCATTGATAGTGTAAGTTGGGTCAATGTTGCTAGTGTATCTATGGTAGAACAATTAAAACTTCCAATAAGAAGGCATCCAAAACCTTATAGATTGCAATGGCTCAATTAATGTGTTGAACTTAAGGTGACCAAGAGAGTGTTGATAAATTCAAGGCTGGAAGTTATCGTGATGAAGTGATTTATGATGTTATACAATGCAAGCTTGTCATTTAATGTTGGTAAGGCTATGGGAATATGATGTGAGGGATAAACATGATAGAAGGTTAATTAAATATGCATTTGGTAAGGATGGTAAAAAGAACATTCTTAACCCACTTTCTTTTTTTAAGTCAGTAAAAAATATAGAAAAATGAGAGAGTAAAAAGAAAGAGAGGAGTAAGAGAGCAAAAAATGATAACTCAAGAGAGGAAAAAGGAGAGTTTAAGATCTCAAGTGAGAATGAGTTATCACAAAAAAAGAGGTGAGAAAGAAAAACAAAAAAATCTAAAAAGAGAGAAAATGTACATGATTTTGCAAAATCAAGAGGGCATGAAAGAGCTAAACATTGAGGATGCTACTCAAGTCATATTTATTACAACTAAAGGTTATTCTTTTCTTTCTAACAATGAACTAACCACTTTATCCTTGCCAAGTGTTGTATCTTCTTTGTTGAAATTTTATGATGATCTATTTCCAAAAGATATACCAAGTGGGTTGCATCCTTTGAGAGGAATGGAGCATGAAATTAACTTTTTGTCGGGTTCTTAAACACCCAACAAAGCGGATTATAGGAGCAATCCTCAAGAGACCAAAGAATTGCAAAGACAAGTGGAAGAACTTGTGAATAAAGGTTTGGTGAGAGAAAGTTTGAGTCCATGTGCGATGCCCATAATTCTAGTACCCTATAGGATAGGACTTGGAGGATGTGTGTAGATTGTCGTGCCATTAATAAAATTATGATAGAATATCGACATCCTATTCCTAGACTTGATGATATGCTAGATGAATTGTGTCGTTCTATTTTATTCTTTAAAATTGATTTGAGAAGCGAATACCATCAAATCCAAATAAAATTCGGAGATGAATGCAAAACCTCTTTCAAAACTAAGTGTGGATTATATGAGTGTGTGGATTATATGAGTGGATGGTGATGCCTTTTGGTCTAACTAATGCACCAAGCACTTATATGCGATTAATGAACCATGTGCTTAAGTCATTTATTAATAATTTTGGTATGGTTTATTTTGATGATATTTTCATTTATAGCAAGTGTTTGTATGATCATGTGCAATATTTAAGAATGATATATGATGTGTTGAGAAATGAAAAATTGTATGTGAATTTTAAAAAGTATTCTTTTTGTGTGGACCTGTTGTTTTCCTTGGCTTTATTGTAAGTTCAAGAAGAATTGAGGTGGATGATGAAAAAGTAGAGGCTATTAGAAGTTATCCAACTCCTAAGTCCATTAGTGATGTTAGAAGCTTTCATCGGTTGGCAAGTTGAGTTCATGTAGTAGGGACCAGGCAAACCACCAAGTAAATTGAGATACAGATGCAGACCTGAAGATAGTCACACCGATAGGGGGAAGTGTGTAAATATAAAGACACCAAATGAAATAAAGGTACATACTGACAGGGGTATGTTTTGCTGAAAGATGACAATAAGGGACCAGGTCCATATGTTGCATGATAGAGAAAGCATGATGATAGGGGAAACATTCATCCTTAGGTGGTAATCACTCTGATTAAATGTGATAAGTGTGAACTAATGCTCAAATTGTATGGTTTGTTTTGTAATCATCAAAACGAGGGAAAATTTCTATATGTAGTTTTGATGATGAGCAGCTAAACTGCAAGGGACTATGTCCCTAGACGTGCAAGAAACTATACACCTAGCACATATGCCTTCTGCAGAGTTTTGTCATCTTATGTAACAAACTTGCAGGTGTTATTTGATGTTATTTTGTACCAACTTGGACAACTGGTCCAATGATATTTCATCCCAAATAATCACCTAGCTATAAAAGGAAAGAGAAGCCTCTTCAACAATTGGTTTTTGCCAATTCTAAAGAGTGAAAGTGAGGTAGCAAAAAACCTATTTCAAGACTACTCAAGCACTATTCATGTTCTTAATCTTGTATGTTGCTTAAAGAATGAGTGAGTGTTTTTTAGTGTTGATTTGTAAAAGAATTAATTAAAGCTATAAGTGTAATGTATTTTTTGTAGTTGAGAGTGCTTCTTGGGTAGAGTTTTCTAAGCTTTGAGACTGATTAGAGCTAATCAGTGTAGGGAGAGTCCTTGATAGATTAGCAAAATAAGTTGGTAGTAGAGTTGTTGCTAGCATAAGGATCCTAGAGTTAGGCTAAAATCTGTACTATATTTAGAAGGTTGGTTAAAGTGGATTTTGTTGGTGCCTATGAGGGAAAGCCATAGTTTTTACCTCATTGGATTTCCACGTTAAAATCCTTGTGTTCTTTACTCTTTCAGCATTGTCTTTAGCTTTCTTGCACTCTATTGTTTGATTGACTGTGTTTGATTCTAAGGGACCTGGTCCCTTACTGAGCAGAGCAACCCTAAAAGGTTTCAACAATTGGCAGTAGAGCCTGGTCACTCTAAAAGGTTCACACCTAGAGTGTCTTAGTTAGCATGGATACTCCACTAAACCTAGAAGAATTGCAATCTATAACTAGACCACCAAGATTCAATGGATAGTACTATGGGTGGTGGAAAACAAAAATGTTTGAGTTCATCATGGTTAAAAATTGTGGCGATGGACATTATTCTTTATGGTCCTTATTTACTTATAAGAGAAGTCAAAGACGGAGATATGACCATAATGGTCATAAAAAACATGAGGGAATTCAATGATGAAGATAGAAAGAAGATCGAGAAAAATTACAAGGCAAAAAAACTATTAGTATGTGACATAGGTCCTGATGAATATAATAGTATCTCAGTTTGTGAAAATGCTAAGGAGATCTGGGATTGTTTATAGATTGTTTATCAAGAAACAACGAATGTGAGGGACTCTAAAGTTGAAAAGCTAACAACTCAGTATGAAACCTTCACTGTGAAAGTAGGAGAGACAATATAAGAAATGCATACAAGATTTACCTCCATCACAAATGAGCTACACTTCTTGGGAGAGGCGCAAGACCCCGCAAAATTCTTAGCTTAAATCAGTCCCTTAGGCTTGACAAGGGATCCCAGACTTAGAATATTTTAGCTAAGTATTCAGACTTAGTATTATTTTAGCCTTCGAAAAGTTGGCAATCTTATTTTGCAAACTTTACGTCCATTAAATATTGATATTTGAGTTAATTCATGATCAGGAATGTCAATAGCTATTCCCGGATAAGTTTGGATTTTTTGGACCTTATTTAGACCATGTTTGAGTGCCCAAAATAGTAGGTCGATGCGATCTCAATGCGTTGCGTCGACCATCACGTCGATGGATGATTTTCCCCTAGCTCCAGTGCAAATTCCAGTGAACCTATGCGGATTCGACGTGGCGCATTGGCTATCGCGTTGATGCCAATGACGCAGCGCGTCGGCCTGCTATCAGGTAACACAATTTTTCAGTCATTAAAAAACCGCATCCTTGGGTGTATTTGGGTCTTTTTCTCACATCCTTTAGCCCCTCAAAACACGAAATTAAGCCCTTTGGAGAGAAAATATACTCATTTATTCTTCAATTTGCTCAAGAACAGAACCCTAGGTGTTCAAATTTCAAATCAAGAACTCACCATTAACTTTAAAAAATTCATCAACTAAGGTATGTGAAGTGTTTATCCAAGGGTTTCTTCCACCATTGGAGCCCAAGAAACTCTTTTAAAGTTCATGTAGAGTGATTTCATGATTTTCATGATTTGAATTAAAGTGTATTCATGACTTATTACAAGATTCATGTAGAGTTAATTAATATGTGTGCTTTCTCATGTGAATTCATGTTGAAACTCTTGGAATTATGTAATTGGAATTGAATCACGATGCCTACATGTTGTTTTAGTATTATGTGCATATATTATGCTCCACAAGTGTTTGATGAATTGTCCATACGAGTTGAATAGTGAAATTATATCATGTTAGCATGTATGCAAGTTCATGCCATGCAAGTGTTTGCTTGAATACCCAAATGAATGAATGATGACTAAGTAGTAATTACCATGTCTCAAGATTATGCCATGTATTTTAAGTTTATGCTATTGAGTCCTGGGGGTATTTAATACCCAACAACTTAGCTGCTTGTATAGAGCCATGGTTAGTCATAGAGTGGAATCAGTCATGTCTCGATCAGTAGAATTCAGCCAGTTAATAGAATTCAGTAGTATTCAGTTTGTTCACAAAACTCAGTGAACTCAGTTCAGTTCAGTTATACAGTACAATCAGTAACAGTCCAGTCTAGCCTAGTACAGTTTAGAATTCAGTCCATTGTCTATTCAGTTGGGAGTAGAATTCAGCACCGAGTGATCCCAAGTATGGGGAATCACCTTCCAGTAGAGGGTGAAATCCTTAGAAGCAGTCCTTGCATTCTAGAACTACGTTGCCAGCGTAGGTTGAGACATCAACCTTCTAGTTGAGGGTTGATGAGGTGATCTACCTGCCAGTTAAAGGTACCACCATTCTAGTTCAGAGTACCTTCCAGATGAGGGTGACTCATCACTTGTCCTTACCCGTGGCATGGTATTGACAGCTTTCCAATTGGGGTTACAGGTTGGACCCCAAATCAGTTAGAGAAGAGGCATGTCGGTTAGATGATTACTTCTCACAGTCTCAATTTCAGATTCAGTCTCAGTATGGAACTCAGTTCTATTTTGTGGATTCAGAACTGTCATGCACAGTCACTCAGCTCAGTATGGGACTCAGTATTGTTCCACAGAATCAAAACAGTCAGATACAGTCATTTAGTTACCAGTAATCCAGTATTCAGTATTATTATGATCTCAGTATAGTTTACATATTCATGCATGTACTCTCATTCAGTCATACTCACGTTATTCAGCTATTATTGTTCATTCATGTGAACCCATGCAATTCAGCCTACCTAACTGAGTATACCAGTATATTCAAAGTACTGACACATTCTTTTCTTTTGTGCTATGATGTCTTATATCATAGGTTTTGACGCACGGGCTCCAAGGCACCTTTAGCAGTTCATATTTTCAGCATTCAACATAGTGGTGAGTCTTTATAGTTTGAGGACATGATTATTTTTAGTATTATTTTTAGTAGTAGGAGTTAGTTGGGGACTTGTCCCATCAACTCCATAGTTCAGACAATTTAGAGGCTTTTCAAACTAGATTATTTTCAGACAGTTTTTCAATACTTATATTCAGTTTTGGTATTTTGATACCGTATTTAGATTTATTTACAGATTTGAACCTTATGACATATGTTTTTGCCTATTTCCACAATCATTACAGTATTTATTACACAGTTATTGCAGTAGGTACCAACATGAGTTAGCTTGTGGTCCTTCGGGATTATGAGCACCGTGTAGCATCTGGGGTACAGACTCGGGGCATTACAAGAGGTGATTCTATTGTATGAATAAGTAAGGAAGATTTTTGTTGTTCTTCCCAAGTCATGGGAAAGCAAAGTAGATGCCATAACTGAGGCAAGAAATCTAAAATCCCTCACCATGGATGAGCTGATTAGAAATTTAAAGACCTATGAGCTCAAGAAACAACAAGAGATAAGAGAAGAAGGAAGTGAAAAGGGAAAAATCCCTGGTTTTTGAAGGCCTTTAAACATAATTCAAATGAAAAAAATACAGATGTTTCATACTTGGAAAATAGGATTGTTAAAACCATGAAGATGAGTGATCAATTCTAATAAAAAGGAAATAGCAGCAAAAGAGGAGGTTGTATAGAGGTATGTCACAAATGTGGAAGTCCTGAGAATTTTATTAAGGACTGTGCATTTCTTATAGTGGATTATCATGGGTACCTCAAATTGGTGGTGATAGAAAGAATAGGGACCAGGTCCCTGAAAACTTAAGAAGGAAGGTAGAGGCTGAGTATGCTGTGAAGTAAACTCAGGCTATATTGGGAGATTCTTTCAGTAAATCTGATAAAGATGAGAAGTCTAGAGATGTCTCTATTCTAGCTGAGGAAGACAAGCATGTTATATATGATTTCACGTTTGCCTTTATGGACAGCTTAGAAAATGAAGAATAAAATGAAGTAACACTTTTTTATATTAAAAAAAATCTAGATAATTACTTTACTAAGAAGAAAAAAATGCTTGAAAGTGTGCGAATAGACTTTGTATATGAACTAACTACTGAGAGGAATGCTGCAGAAGAAATAGTAGAGAATAGACTTTGTATGTGCGAATAGACTTTCCCAACATGAAACATTTACTCTCTCCCATTTACACAATTGTTCATCATCACTATCTTGACCTAAAAGAGGTCACTGAAAGGTTGAAATATCAGGACCTGAAACATGAAGGGATACTAAGCATAACTTGACACTTTACTGAGGCCTGAGGAATAGAGTATTCACGACATGGATTCATTACAGAGATAAAAACTAAGGATATACATGGAAAAATCTACATTTCATTGATCATTAAGAGTGTAGCATAAGTAACTGGAATTGAACATACTGTAAGTCATGAGTACATGAGTCATGAGCTGCATGACCTGAGTTTGGAGTCCATAAATTCATGGAACATAATTCGTACTACTGAATGAACCAGAACTTCTCATACTAGGAATTGGGAGAGTACATGATTCTCTATTATGTGCATGAACATGAACAATGATCATGGAACTAACATGTAAGGCATGAGTAGATATCGTGATAGCTGAAGTACAACTACTAAAATAAGAATGGGTTGGGGATCTTCCACCTATATTTTTATTTTACAACATACTGACACCTCTACCGGAATCTGAGAGCTTGACCTGGTTACTTTTCCTATCATCTCCCTCTTAGCTTTAATCCATCATTCTAAGTCTTTGGAACCCTTTACTAAACTCTAAACTGGACTACAATCATTGTACTCTAGAGTTTGGGATACAATTATACACATAAATAATAAACTTACCCTAAAAGACTACACCTAAAAGTGTAAAACCCACTGCTAATACTTTCTTCTGAGATACAACTCTATTTTTCTATTACCCCAATAGTCATGTAATACCCGTGCCATTTTCTTAGCTTGAAATCATCTCAAGGATGTCAGAACTTGCTTTGAAATATGAAACCATTTTATTACACGTATTTTTTTTATGATTTTCACTTTCCATCACGTGGGAAATTTAATAATCTTTCCATCGATACCAATTTCATCAAAATCCAGTATTGGGGGAAGAAGTTATGGACGTTTTACTCAAAGATATCAGAATCGCCCAGGTGCGACGGCCAGGTTGACGGACCGTCGATCTAGCGATGGACCATCGCTTAGATCATCGCAGCCAAGGTAGTGGGTTAAACTTCTGGATAAAGTGCGATGGACAAGTCGACGGACCATCGACCAAGCGACAGACTGTCGTACGAGCCGTCGCTACCTAGGCAGTGAAACCCTATTCTGGTCCACCAATGACGGTCAAAATGACGGACCGTCGACCTAGAGAAGGACCATTGCATAAGTCGTCACTACCTAAGCAGTGAAACCCTATTCTGGTCCACCTACAATGGTCAAAATGATGGACCGTCGACCCAGCGACAGACCATCGCACAAGCCATCGCAGGATCCGTTCAGTGAATTTTCAAGTCATTTTAAAGGGGCTTTTTGTTCTTTTGACACCCAATTATATACCTAGTTAAATACGGATAGAAATCACATTCTCATTATAATTTCACAACAAATATTAGGGTTTCTCTCTAACCTTAATCTCCAAGAACAAAATTCAATCTTCTTCAAGAACTAAGGGATTTCCAATTCTTCAAGTTCAAGAACATCAAGAACCTTAACCCAGGTATGCATAGTGTTCATTCATGGACTCCTTTCATCCATAAAGCCCAAGAATCCCTTTTCTAAATTCAAGTTATGGATTTTCTTATGAATTTCATGATTTGGCTGTTCTTGTTCATGAAGATAATGAGTAATTAATTATATTCCATGAATGAGTGCTAGATTCCATATGGGTTGATTTGTATAG
Source organism: Capsicum pubescens (assembly GCA_030864215.1). Lineage (NCBI taxonomy): Eukaryota > Viridiplantae > Streptophyta > Magnoliopsida > Solanales > Solanaceae > Capsicum > Capsicum pubescens. The sequence continues at coordinate 192,555,352 of CM061548.1, read as the reverse complement.
GTATAGATTCATGAAATCCTATGACTAAAGCCCTGAATGATTAAATTAGAATTGAATCATGACAGTTAATTGTTGTATGATGTTGTTTACACATTCTAAGCCTACCATGTGTTTGATTAAATGCCTAGATGAAGAAAAAGTGTCTAATTAGCATAATATCATGAAATACCTATGTATGCACAAGATTATGCCTAGAACATGTTTGATGAAATGCTTCAGTAAATGTATTATGATGATTATGTATTCAAGCAAGTCATGCTTTGTCCGTTTCCTTCTATCGAGTCCTGGGGGTACTTGTACCCAAAACATCAGCTGTGTGCCTAGATCCATGTCATGTTTTCATGATACTCTTATTCAATCTATGAATCCTTAGACTTCAGACAATCTTATGACTCAGGAAAATCTCCATGATCTCATGAACTCGGTCAGTTATCAGATATCAGTAGTATTCTGTCAGTCAATAGAATTCAGTAATTCAACTTATGTTCAGTTTAGTAAATCATATTCAGTGTCCATTCAGATGGGAGTAGAAATTATCACCGAGTGAATCCAAGGATGGGGACACACACCATCAGATGAGGGTGTGATCCTTAGCAGTCATCCTTGCGTTCCAGAATTATGTAGCCAGCATAGGTTGAGACATCAACACTGTCGATGAGGGCTGATGAGGTAGATAAGCATTGTCAGATAAGAGCCCCACCATTCTCATACAGGGGACACTATCAGATGAGGGTCACCCACAGTTTGTCCTTACCAGTGGTGCGGTATTGACACCCTTCCAATTGGGGTTATAGATTAGACCCTAACTCAACCATAATGGCATATCAGAGGCATGTCGGTTAGATAACTACTTCCCATAGTTTTATGTTACAGAATCAGGACTGTCAGATACAATCAATTAGTCTCAGTAATAGAACTCAGATAGTTCTTCAGAATTCAGGACTGTCAGATATAGTCAACTCAAATACAGTTCGGAACTCAGATATTTCCATCAGATTCAGGACTGTCAGATATAGTTACTCATGTTATCAGTCATATCAGTTATTAACATGTCAAGTTATTAGTATTCAGGCTCAGTAATCATGTTATCACATTGTCAATTACAGTTATGTATTTATGCATGCATTCTCACATTCATGTTAGACAGTCAGTTAGCGATAATCATGCATGTGAACCCTTGCATATATCCTACCTCACATATATACTCAGTACATTCTATTGTACTAACGCATTTGCGCTATGGTGCTTTATTTTTATGTTACACCATAGGTTCAGAGACACGAGTTCCAGATCAACAGTAGATTCCAGTTCTAACAGTCAGAGTCCGAAGTGAGTCCTCATCCTTCGAGGGAATGATTATTTCTTTACTATCTCATTGATTAGCTTATTAGTTGGAGTTAGTTGGGGAGACATCCCATCAACTCCTTATTCAGATTATTCAGACATTAGAGGCTTTCAGACTAGATGCAGACTATCATGTTTCAGATTTCAGTATTTTCAATTTTATTTTGGGTATTCTATTACCCCACTTAGATATTTTATTATTTTGATTTTCTTTAGTATTGAACTTTATGGCCTTTTAGTGCATGTTTCCTCATTATCATGTTATATTATGTTGTGTACAGGTACAGATATTAGTCATGGGTTAGCTTGTGGTCCTTCAGGGTCATGATCACCGTGTAGCATTCTGGGCACTAGGTTTGGGGTGTTACAAACTTGGTATTAGAGACTAAGGTTCAATAGAGTCCTAGGAAGTCTTAAAGCCGCATCTAGTAGAGTCTTGTACATGGGTGTGTTGCGTGCTACATTTATATGCAGGAGGCTATAAGATGTTTTAGGAACAGTTTCCCTTCTTTCAGTATTCATATCATGCCAGTAAGCATAATATCAAGTCAATCTCTCAGTCTAATATGTTTCTCCCTTTCTTCTACGGAACATGCCTCCTAAAAGTAGAAATGGAAATCAGTCAGCCCCTCAGATCGAAGATCCTTTGTGCGATCATGTTTCTCATATGGAGTTCAGGGCCGCATTCACTACTCTTGCTCAGTCAGTTGCCGCTCAAAATGAATGGCCAACAGTCATTCCGGCCAACCCAGTGGACAATTCAGCCACAACTAGGATTTGGGACTTCACACAAATGAATCTTCCATCCTTCCTCGGGTCTAAGGTAGATAAGGACCCTCAGGAATTCATTGATCAGTTTTAGAAGGTGAAAGACATCATGGGGGTGACTACTGTTGAGAGTACTGAGCTTGTTGCATATCAGTTGTAGGATGTGGCTTATACTTGGTTCAACTAGTAAAAGTCAGAGAGGTCAGATGATGTAGGTCCTATAGAGTGGGAGAAGTTTGTCACTGCATTCTTAGATAGATTTTTTCCTCTAGAGCTTAGAGAGGCTAAGGTGCTAGAATTCATTAACTTCAGGCAGGGAAATATGAAGGTGAAAGAGTATTCTCTTAAGTTTACTCAATTAGCCAGATATGCCCCTCATGTGGTTACAGACAACAGAACCAAGATGAGTAAGTTCGCTTCAGGGGTAAATGATAGCGTGGTAAATGAGTGTAGATCTTCCATGCTGAATAGTGACATAACTTTAGTCAGGCTTATGACTCATGCTCAGCATATAGAGAAGCAAAAAATTAAGCAGGGGGAGAAGCAGAATAAGAGAGCGAAGACAGGTAGTTTCAACTTCGCTCAGCCTAAATCAAAAGGAGGGAACCATTCCCAGTTTCATCCTAAGTCATCAGTTCCGTCCCTTTCTTCAGCCAGTACTCTAGCTCCTAAGTTCAGAGATAGGGCGCCAAGCTCTAAGTCTCAGGGCAGTGTCAGTAATGCCCGAACTAATCCCCATTGTCAGACTTGTGGTAAGAACCACAAGGGTGCTTGCAGAGCTGGAAGCGATGTCTATTTCGATTATGGCAAGCCAGGCCACAAAGTTAGAAACTTCCCTCAGTCAGGTTATCAAAGTCATCTCTGCTCCTCAGCTCAGGTCGGTCACCCGAATCAGCAGAGCGCCACCACCAGTGCTACTAGTAGGCAACGCCCAAATGGCTATTCTCTTCAGACTCGACAAGATTAGGAAGATTCTCCTAATGTAGTTACCGGTACATTACATATCTTTCATGTGCATATTTACGGGTTGCTATATCCTGGAGCCTCTTTGTCTTTTGTTACTCCTTATATAACTGTTGATTTCGAAATCAGTCCCAAAATTCAAGTAGAGCCCTTTTTAGTCTCTACCCCAGTGAGTAAAACCATCATAGCTCAACGGGTATACAGGAACTGCCTGATTATGATATTTTAGAAAGTCACTTCAGCAGACTTAGTCAATTAGAGATGACAGATTTTGATGTCATTCTCGACATGAATTAGCTTCATTCCTATTATGCCACAGTCGACTGTAGAAACATAATAATCCAGTTTCAGTTTCCAAGTGAACCCATCCTAGAGTGGAAGGGTAGTACTTCAGCTTTCAGAGGTCAGCTTATTTCCTACCTTTGGGTAAGGAAATGGATATCTAAGGGATGTGTCTGTCATCTTGTTCATGTTAAGGATTCCAATTCTGAAACTACCAGTCTTGAATCAGTTCTAGTCATAAATAAATATTCAAATGTCTTTCCCAAAGATCATCCAGGAATTTCTCCCGAAAGTGAAATAAACTTCGGCATTGATCTCCTTCCAGATACTCATCCCATATCTATTCCGCCATACAGAATGGCACCAGTAGAACTCAGAGAATTGAAAGAACAGTTGAAGGATCTCTTAGATAAGGGATTTATCAGACCCAGTATTTCCCCATGGGGCACAACAGTATTATTCATGCGCAAGAAAGATGGTTCTCTCAAAATGTACATTGATTACTGTCAACTCAACAAGGTCACGGTCAAGAACAAGTATCCTCTTCCCATAATCGATGACTTATTTGACCAACTTCAGGGTGCTAGTTATTTCTCTAAGATAGACCTCAGATCCAGCTATCATCATCTCAGAGTTCGAGAATGTGACATCCCAAAAATAACTTTTCGTACTCGGTATGGTCACTTCAAATTCTTAGTCATGTCATTTGGTCTTACCAATGCCCCAGCCGCTTTCATGGACTTGATGAACCGTGTGTTCAAGCAGTACTTAGACATGTTCATCATAGTCTTCATAGATAATATCCTGTTCTATTTCCGCAGTGAGTGAGATCATACAGACCATCTCAGGATAGTACTTCAGACTCTCAGAGATAAGCAGTAGATTCCAGTTTCAGCAGTCAGAGTTTGAAGTGAGTCTAATCCTTCGAGGGCATGATTATTTCTTTACTATATCATTGATTAGATTATTAGATGGAGTTAGTTGGGGACATGTCCCATCAACTCCTTATTCAGATTATTCAGAAATTAGATGATTTTAGACTAGATGCAGACTATCATATTTCAGATTTTAATATTTTTAGTTTGTTTTTGGGTATTCTATTACCTCACTCAGATGTTTTATTATTCAGATTTTGTTCAATATTGAACCTTATGGACTTTCAGTGCATGTTTCCAAATTATCATGTTATATTATGTAGTGTACAGGTATAGATATCAGTTATGGGTTAGCTTGTGGTCCTTCGGTGTCATGAGCACCGTGTAGCATTCTGGGCACCAGGTTTGGGGCGTTACAAACTTGGTATCAGATGGGTTCATAGTGTATTATGATGCATCCAGAGTAGGTTTGGGTTGTGTCCTCATGCAGCATGGTAAGGTCATAGCCTACGCCTCCTGACAGCTTAATTCCTATGAGAAGAATTATCCTACTCATGATCTTAAGTTAGTAGCCGTAGTCTTTGCCTTGAAAATTTGGAGACATTACCTATACGATGTTCATGTAGATGTGTTCACGGATCATAAGAGCCTTCAGTATGTCTTTTCTCAGAAAGATCTCAATTTTCTTTAGAGAAGGTAGTTTGAGCTCTTGAAAGATTATGAAATGAGTGTCCTTTATCATCCGGGCAAGGCCAATGTAGTGGCCGACGCTCTTAGTAGATTGTCCATGGGTAGTGTTTATCATGTTAAGGATAGTTAGAAGAAGTTAACTCAAGAAGTACATCATCTTGCCATACTTAGCGTTCGCTTAGTCAATTCTTCAGAGGGTGGTATATGTGTTCAGAGTAGTTTAGAATTATCTCTAGTTTCTGAAGTGCTCCACATGTCAGCAAGTTAAGATAGAGCATCAAAAGCCTAGTGTTCCTATGTAGGAGTTTAGTATTCCTACTTGGAAGTGGGAAGTTGTGAACATGGACTTTATGACAGGTTTGCCTCGAACTCGTCATCAGCATGATTCAGGTTGGGTTATTATAGACAGAATGACCAAATCAGCCCATTTTCTTCCAGTTCATACCTCTTTTTCAGTTGAGGATTATGCCAAAATCTATATCAAAGAGTTGGTCAAATTGCACGGTGTTCCATTATCCATTATCTCAGACAGAGGTACCCAGTTCACCTCTTATTTCTGGAAAGTATTCCAAAAGGGTCTTGGTACCTAAGTTCATCTCAGTACAACCTTTCATCCTCAGATAAATGGTCAAGAAGAGAGGATAATTTAGACTCTTAAAGATATTCTAAGAGTGTGTGTAATTTATTTCAAGGGTAATTGGGATGACCACTTGCCTTTGATTGAATTTTCATACAATAATAGCTATCATTCCAGTATTCAGATAGCTCCATTTGAATCTCTCTACAGTAGGAGATATAGATCTCTAATTAGTTGGTTTGAAGTTATTGAGGCCTTAGTCATAGGTCCTAACTTAGTATTCGACGCCTTAGAGAAAGTCCAGTTGATCAGAGAAAGACTTCGGGTTGCTCAGAGCTGACAGAAGTCTTTTACAGATGTTCGTAGAAAGGATCTCGAGTTAGAGATTGGTGATCTTGTTTATCTAAAGATCTCTCCTATGAAAGAAGTGAAGAGGTTTGGAAAAAAAGGAAAGATCAGTCCCCGATATGTCGATCCCTTCAAGGTTCTCAGTCATTTCGGCAAGGTAGCTTATGAGCTCAAATTGCCTTCAGATCTAACCTCAGTTCATCCAGTTTTCCATGTCTCTTTTCCCAAGAAGTGTATAGGTGACCCGTCAGTAGTACTCCCTATTCATAGAATTGATGTTCAGAATAGCCTCTCTTATGAAGAGATTCCAGTCGAAATCTTAGACTATCAGACTCGTAGATTGAGGAATAAAGAGGTCCCTCTAGTTAAGGTTCTTTGGCAAAATCAGTCCGTCGAGGGAGATACTTAGGAAGAAGAAGAAGAAATGTGCACCAAGTATCCTCACCTCTTCTCTGCCAACTTAGACCAAGATCAAGGTAAGAGTTCTCCTTAAGCTTACTCAGTTTCATGTTTTGTGTTTATCACGAACTTGGTATTCAGTTTCATGTTCATGTTCCCATCATAAACTAGGTATCAAGTACCATTGCATATCTAGTCATGAACTCATGTATCAGTTTAGTCACGTATTTATGCATCATACATGCATTCTCATACTGAGAAACTTATTTCTTCAGAACACTCAATTATGCAGTCATGAATCAGTTATACATGCATCAGATATGCATGTTCAGTATGTTATATTCAGCCTGCCAGTCAGGTCAGTCATGAGATCATGTTCCAATTATTCATGTTCATTCTAGTGTTTCCCCTCTCAGTCAGTCTCATTCGAGGATGAATGTTCTCAAGGAGAAGATATTGTAATACCCGTGCCTTTTTCTTAGCTTGAAATCATCTCAAGAATGTCAGAACTTACTTTGAAATATGAAACCATTTTTTTACACGTGGTATTTTATTATGATTTTTACTTTCCATCACGTGGGAAATTGAATAAGCTTTCCATCGATACCAATTTCATCAAAATCTAGTATCGGGGGAAGAAGTTATGGACGTTTTACTCAGAGCTGTCAGAATCGCCCAGGTGCGACGGCCAGGTTGATGGACCGTCGCTTTGACCGTCGCAGCCAAGGCAGTGGGTCAACCTTCTAGATACAGTGTGATGGACAGGTTGATAGACCGTTGACCCAATGATGGACCGTCGCATGATTCATCGCTACCTAGCCTGTGAGATCCTATTCTGGTCCACCTACGATGGTCGAAACAATGGACCGTCGACCCAGCAAAGGACCGTCACATAAGCTGACGCTACCTAGGCAGTGAGACCCTATTCTGGTCCACCTACGATGGTCAAAATTATGTACCTTCGACCCAGCGGCGGTCCGTCGCACGAGCCATCCCAGGTTCCGTTCAACGAATTTTCAAGTCATTTTATAGGGGCTTTTTGGTCTTTTGCCACCCGTTTATATACCTAGTTAAATCCGGACAAAAATCACATTCTCATTATAATTTCACAAAAAATATTAGGGTTTCTCTCTTACCTTAATCTCCAAGAACAAAATTCAATCTTCTTCAAGAACTAAGGGATTTCCAATTCTTCAAGTTTAAGAACATCAAGAACCTTAACCCAAGTATGCATAGTGTTCATTCATGGACTCCTTTCGTCCATGAAGCTCAAGAATCCCTTTTCTAAATTCAAGTTATAGATTTTCTTATGAATTTCATAATTTGGCCACTCTTGTTCATGTTGATAATGAGTAATTGAATTGTATTCCATGAATGAGTGCTAAATTCCATATGGGTTGATTTGTATAGGTATAGAATCATAAAATCCTATGACTAAACCCCTGAATGATTAAATTAGAATTGAATCATGACAGTTAATTGTTGTATGATGTTGTTTACATATTCTAAGCCTATCATGTGTTTGATTAAATGCCTAGATGAAGGAAAAATGTCTAATTACCATGATATCATGAAATCCCCATGTATGTACAAGCTTATTCCTATCATATGTTTGATGAAATGCTTCAGTAAATGTATTATGATGATTATTATGTATTCAAGCAAGTCATGCTTTATCCGTTTCCTTCTATCGAGTCCTGGGGGTACTTGTACCCAAAACATTAGCTATGTGCCTAGATCCATGTCATGTTTTTATGATACTCTCAGTCAAGATATGAATCCTTAGACTCCAGACAGTCATATGACTCAGGAAAATCTCCATGATCTCATGAACTCAGTCAGTTGTCAGATATCAGTAGTATTCTATCAGTTAACGGAATTTAGTAATTCAGCTCATGTTCAGTTCAGTAAATCATGTTCAGTATCCATTCAGATGGGAGTAGAAATTAGCACCGAGTGAACCCAAGGATGGGGACATACACCATCAGATGAGGGTGTGATCCTTAGCAGTCATCCTTGTATTCTAGAACTATGTAGCCAGTATAGGTTGAGACATCAACACTGTCAATGAGGGATGATAAGGTGGATAAGCACTGTCAGATAATGGCCCCACCGTTCTTGTATAGGGGACACTATCAGATGAGGGTCACCCACAGCTTGTCCTTACTAGTGGCACGGTATTGACACTCTTCCAATTGAGGTTATAGATTGGACCCCAACTCAGCCATAATAGCGTATCAGGGGCAGATAACTACTTTCTATAGTTTCATGTTACAGAATCAAGACTGTCAGATACAGTCAATTAGTCTCAGTAATAAAACTTAGATAGTTCTTTAGAATTCAGGACTGTCAGATACAGTCAACTCAGATATAGTTCGAAACTCAGATAATTCCATCAGATTTAGGACTGTCAGATACAGTCACTCATGTTATCATTCATATCAGTTATTAACATATCAGGTTATCAGTATTCAGAATTAGTAATCATGTTATCACGTTGTCAGTTACAGTTATGTATTTATGCATACATTCTCACGTTCATGTTAGACAGTTAGTTAGCGATAATCATGCATGTAAACCCTTGCATATAGCCTACCTCACATGTATACTCAGTACATTCCATTGTACTGACGCATTTGCACTATGGTTCTTTCTTTTTATGTTACACCATAGGTTCAGAGACACGAGTTCCAGATCAGCAGTAGATTCCAGTTTCAGCAGTCAGAATCCGAAGTGAGTCCTCATCCTTCGAGGGCATGATTATTTCTTTACTATCTCATTGATTAGATTATTAGTTGGAGTTAGTTGGGGACACATCCCATCAACTCCTTATTCAGATTATTCAGACATTAGAGGCTTTCAGACTCGATGCAGACTATCATATTTCTGATTTCAGTAGTTTTAGTTTTGTTTTGGGTATTCTATTACCCCACTCTGATGTTTTATTATTCAAATTTTGTTTAGTATTGAACCTTATGGACTTCCAATGCATGTTTCCACATTATCATGTTATATTATGCAGTGTACAAGTACATATATCAGTCATGGGTTAGTTTGTGGTCCTTCGAGATCATGAGCACCGTGTAGCATTTTGTGCATCAGGTTCGGGGCGTTACAAGTCATCATATAATAACTTCAACACTTACTAACTTAGAATCTTCATGAGCATCACCATAATCGAAGTTCACACCATCTACCGCTTCAACTCTCATTTCTATTAGCTCAATCTTCAAAGATCCAAACTTAGATTCTAACACTTAACATGGATATCCCCAAACCTTTAATGAACCATACTACTTCTGTCACAGCCTAATGATATTACATCTTTAAACTTATATTTTTCCCTAAACCACGAGAGTTAAAATCATACCAAAAAGGCTCAACATCATCTATCCATAACCCCTTAACTTAGCTACTTATAACACCATATACTATATAACTAGCCTCCTTCCACTTAGCAACTTAGGGTTACTACTAACCACACACAACACGTAGTATCCTTAGGAAATAATACAACCACATATAACTTTGGGTAAACCTCTACATCATACTCACAACATCATACTTAATTATGAATAAATGGACCTAAACTCTTGCATATACTATTCCAGCCTACTAGATCACTTCCATATAACTAGCATCACTAACCGAGCAATCAATACTTCCACCTTAATGATCATCTAATGTTCAACTTAACATCTAGTACTAAACATTATTTACAACCCAACCTTATATACTATTCTCACTTGGAAGCTATAAAATAAAGCATCAAGAAACACTAGTACATTAGAACCTCACAAGAATGACAATTGATCATATGTCCTATCTTATTGTAATCCATTAGCACATCCTCCATCTACACATCACTACCATTCACCCATCTATATGCTTAAATTTCTTTCATAGATCTATAAGTTTCAACTAAAATCCTTGCAACCTCGAAAGAAGCCTAAATTCACAATACTCAACCACCAAAGACTTTTATCAATGACCTATACTTTTCTAACACAATAAATACCATCAATAACTCCTTTTCTACTTCAACCATACAATAATTCACCTTAACTAATAACTCCTTCTCTACCTTCCACTAAACTAACACACGAGGACATATCACCTTACTACTAACTCGATTGTATGCAAAAGTTCATCTATATACATTTGATCAATCGCCATTACCACCTTTCTTGTCACTACATATATAAACCCATACTTCCAACTATAAGAAGGTCCTACCATTTATGAATCATAACACTCAAGGTCATAACATCCCTCAAATGCAAACTCTAATTAACACTTTAGGTTTATACTATCTTCTCTCATGAGCTCTATTTGTATTGAAGGGTTAATGAGGAATCTAAATACATATCTTATTTTGTATTAACTGAATAACTCAATTAGATAAGTACATAAGCTTTTGACTTAAGGGACTTACAACATACTAGCGAGCTCCTCTCAAGCTCCTTGTGTGACTTTCGAACTTACTGATAGTAAATTTGAGAACATCATCTCGGGAGAAATTGGAATATTGTAATCAGGTTATCTCGGAGGGTTATGGATGGATAATTATGGAGTTACACACAAACCAACAGAAGTTGCTAAAAGAATAACTTTACTACATAATCTTAAATTCCCTGTAGCCTCTCGAAGAAAAGTAGAGATGTCTTTGTACCGTTCTACAAGACTCTTCTAGACACGGCTTAATAGACACCCTAGTACACTTGAACTCTGTGCTCTGATGCCAAGTTTGTAATGCCCGAGACTACTCCCTGGATGTCACATGGTGCTTAGGACCACAAGTGACCCCAAGCTAACCCATGAATTGGCATATTGTTAAGCTACTATATTATAATATATTAAATACCTGTTCTATTATGAGGAAATATAATCATGACAAAATTTGAGAGAAATTATATTAATGATACAATTTACAATCTGGTAAAAATTAAGGAGAGAACTGAAATTACATGTCTGGCTTTGACTGACATCTTTGAAGCCTCTACTATACTGACTTTAGGTAACTGGGACATGACTCCAACTACCACTAATCAATATATATGGAGAATAAAAATAAAACACAGTACATAAACTAAATCTGACTGGAGTTCCTGAAATAGGAGAACTCATCACTTGCTGGCAGAAAGTTGCAACTGTTTGATTATGAGGCATAGGCTACAACTGGTACCTACATTATGAGACAATGTAACACATAGACATATATATGAATCAGTACTTCTGGAATGTACTGAGTATGTGGGGGTGAATTCATAAGTAAAACAATAACTCAATATATACTTAGATTTTCAAGCAATGCATGTTAAGTGTAAATGGCTCACCTCAGGCTTGAATAAAACAAGTACTATGAAATCATAAACATGAATAATAATACACAATGACAAACTTTGTGAGTCATAACACTTAGTTCTGTAATCTGTAATGCATGCTAAGTGTAGATGACTTACCTTGAGCTTGAATAAAATTGAAAGCTAAAAATCATAAAACATGACTAATAAAGCATACTGAATAAACCTTGTGAGTGACAAACTTAGTTTCTAAAATCTTTACTTTTAATCTTTCTTAGGGAGGTTCTTCTAACCTACATACATCATGTGAGATATCATGGATTCTGACGTCTTACCCACGGAAGGTAGAGCTCACTCTGGGAAAAGCTGTCCTACCCTTGCCATCAGAATAGGACCTAAACTAAAGTGATCACTATACTGAACCCACATATAGGTATTAAAACCTATGGTGGCACATAGTTCTGGGACATGAGATCTTAGAATCATACCCAACTCAATGATAAATACTACTCCCATACTTATATGCTTGGACTTTAGGAAATCCACCTTAAAATAGCATAAAGGTTTATAATGAAAACTAGTTATGCTCTTCTTTGCTTATACTGAAATCAAGATATATAATTATGGATTCCATCTCTTAGATCAGGATGAAAAGATCCATATTTCCTTAAATCTTAGTAGAAAATCATCAAGAAACTTAAGATCATAATCTTCTTGAAAACTCAACTCATTCTTGATATGAAATTTTCAAATAAAACTTAAGAGCATAATCTTCTTTAAATCTTAATACTTAAAATTAGGTCTTAAACCCATGCTTTAATCCCAAGTCAATACAAAAAAAAACTTCATGCTCAATAATAATCTTGAAAATACTTCAACAATATCAAGTCAAGATAGTGCAATCTTATTCACACTGTAAATCATGTAAATTAAAAGCATAAACATAAGTGCTTTTTGATATACCAAAATCTTTAAATCTCATGAAAATCACATGCTTCAAGAATATACAAAATTGGGTATGAACCCTACTTCAAAACAAGTGAATTAAATCTTAAAATCATGTAATTTAGGCACAAGGGTGAAAGGATACCCTTGTTCATAGCCCTACATACCTTAATGGACTTGACTTGGTGGAGAAACCTTGACCTTGAAAGCCATGGAGATAATATTGAAAGATTTCTTGAGATTATTGGATTAGGGAACTTAAAATATTGATTTTTGTTTTAGAGAATAGGATGGAATGAATGAACTTAGAGGAGGTGATTAGGGTTTGTTCTTGAGATAAAAGGTGGAGAATATGTGCATATAATGCCCTAACTGAATCCTTAGGGTTGTGTTTTTACGAATTGGGTTGAGGTGGGAAAAGAACCAATTTCCCCTAAATCATTTAAACCAAAAGTTTATAACTGAAATGTGGATTAAAGCCCATCGCGATGCGGTCTAATCGCAATGACCTACTGGTTCTGACAAAAATGATCATAACTTTTTGCACGGATATCGCATTAAAGAGAAATTGGTATTATTGGAAAGCTAATTAAATTATCTACAATATAATGGGTCTTGATCAGAAAAATTCCACGTATATCAAAAGTTATTCACGTTCAAAGTTTACCCTTGTAGAATTAAATATCAAACTTGGGATGAATCAAAGGCTCTTAGTTCAATTTTACTCTAAGTGATTTCTATGAACACTTTTCACCTAATAAGCACTTCACACACTAGGATAAAGATCATGACACATGCACTCAAATTGTAAATCAAGAACTTGACTAAAACACCTTCACTGGATGTAATGATATGGCCATCGTTATACCCACCGCGACACACCACTATCGCGGTGAGGTTCTGGATTTAAAATCTAAAAGTGACCCAATCCTCTTCTAAAAAATCTTAATTTTTCCCAAGACCTACTTCGTACATCCCTAAACATGAATTAACTTAAAAAATTACATCTCGGGATTGGGAATATCAGTTTAAAAACCCTCAAAGTTAAGAGGCCAAAAATAAGACTAAGTCCCCAACACTTAGTGAAATTTTTAGGTTCTAAGCCTCTTATGCATGCACTATGAGCTGAACTGAACTAGGAAAAGTTTGGGGTATTACACTTGACCTGTCAGAGTGTTAATAATGGTAGATATGTAGGATACTAAGGAAAACTCCAACTCAGTGGGTCTAAAGTAAAGGCTGCTCATGACAATAAAAGCTAAAGGCACAAACTCTTATGCACTCACTATGGAAGGGATGGACATTTGAAGGAAAGATGTCAGCACTAGATTATGGCAAAACTAAGAAATACTGAATACATTCAGCAGGAGAGTGCTCATCCTAGAAGTTATGAGTTTCTGAGAATGGTCAAAAGGAACTCTTTACCTAGATAGGCCGAAAGAAATTTGATTACTCTATTATCCTATTACTGGGAACTCAGACTCAAGTGGGTTCCTAAATTTGACAAATGATCATGATTCAAGGTATGAGAAGGGGATTACAGTTAGGAATAGCTCATTGATTGAAAGAGTTCAAATCTCTTTGAAAGAGCATCTGACTGTGTTCTCTCTCTCTCAAGACACTTCAAGTGAAGGTGTCTTACTAAGAAAAGATGATTTCAAGGACCTGTTTTTGGCATATGTGAAGCTTATGTTCAAAAGAAATCCCAAGAATAAACGTCAAGATTTGATGAATAAAAATATCGTGGAGAATAAAAAAAATAAAATTTTATGGATTAACACAATAGGTACATGTAGTTCCTACTAAGTCAGGAAAATTATTAATCCTTGGTGGTTCTGAAAATGATGAGCAAAAGGATAAAAGATGCAGTTAAGTCTTGATTATTAAGGACCTGGTCCCTAGGAAATTCATCTCATAAAGAAAAGCTTCAGCAGCTTGAATAAAGTCAAGTCTGGGACCTAGTCCTCAGACCTACATTAAGAACAGGTTATGGAACAAGAAGGGTGTGTAGAGGCAAAAGGAAAAAATGAATTGGTCAAATCAACCTGACCTAACAAGTGAATTAATGTCTCTCCACAAAAGTATCTATGCTTAGGAGACGGGTATCCTTTATAAGGTAGGTGCATTTTAGTCTAACTCAGTACTATACCTTTATGGGTATGCACCTATGGGAACAACTTAGGAAGTAAATAAATATGACTTGCACAAATTTAAAGATTCACTCAAAAAGGAGAAGGATCCAGTCTTATCTCTTAGGTTAGTATCACTGCAGTATGCTTTAATAGTCATAAAATATACTATCTGAGAAAGTCATGTATCTTTTCCTTTCCTCAATAAAGTTGTCAAGTTACTTGTAAAATAAAAAGTCACTCTTATTAAAACCAAACATGTCATCTCAAAAAGAGGAACATTCTCTGATGACAACAATCACCTCTTCAAATGTCTAAAATAGTATATTTCCCAGTTTGAGTCTCAACTCATCTCTAGTTGCCTCCACTATAACTAAACTGATCCTTCTCATTATCTTTCACCCAGAAAACCAAATTGAATATTCCTTCATCAAATATCTTGATCCTTCAGTGACCAAAGCCATAGAAAACTTCATCTTAGGTCGTCTAAGTCAAAGTTTGGTAACCCTATTGGAATTAGGCATACTCTCATAAGCAGTGAAAAGGAAGAAATCATCTAAGGGACCTAGTCCTAGGAAGAAAAAGTTGCTATTAAAGGATAGATACAAGTAATGAGACCAAAGGAAGAGATGAAGAATGTGGGTGGTTAAAATGGAATAAATTACTGATGATTTAGAAAGTTCTCCCAGGAGAAGAACTCTTGATCCCAAAATATGTCAGAAAAAAAAGACATGAAATGCTATATGGGTACCTCCTCAACAAAGTATTTGATCACTTTGGGGTACTTGGTAAAAGGAGATCACGTGGAATAGCCAAGCTTATATTATGTCTAAACAAAACTTATGGAGAATGTAAATCAATCTGAATTGTAAGTTGTTCAAAAGAGAAGTTGGGATTGGTAATGGAGGAGTTAAGAATCAAGTCAACTATCAAATATGCTAGATGAAATATATTTGACATTGCTGAATCAAAGGCTATCCTCTGAAGGACCAGGTGTCACTGATGAACATGTAGCTGAAAATGTAAAACTCCAGGTAAGATTAGCCAAATTGAATGTTGAAGTGAATATCTGTACCAAACTATTGGTAGATACTCTCAGTACTAAAGATGTAAGAATGAAATATTTCTTAAGTCCTTTTCACCTAATCCTTCTTCCACCTGAGCCATGTTATCCTCATTCCCCCATCAACTATGTGTCAGTTCCATATCTTGGTTCTCATATTGGCTTTTAAAGATAGTTATCTTCTGATGATTATTTTAGTCTTTTGTATTGGTACTGACTATTATGAGTGAATGAATCTTTGATTTGTGGATTCTATTTTTCTCCTTACTTTAAAGTTGTTCTACATGTCATTGTTGCCCCAGTGGACATGAGTTAACTAATATGTGCTTATCTTTACTCTTGGTTTACTGTTAATCCTTTTCAATGATGCCAAAAAGTGGAATATAGAGTTTATGTTGTAGGTACTAGACACACCACCAGGTAAATTGAGATACAGACATACACCTAAAGAGAGACACTGATAGAGGGAAGTTTGTAAATGCAAAGACACCAAATAAAATAAAGTTGCATAGTGACAGGGGGAAGTTTTTACTGTAAGATAATAACAAGGGACCAGGTCCATGTATTGCATAATGAAGAAAGCATGATGATAGGGGGAGCATTCATCCTCAGGTGGTAATCACTCAAATTAAATATGTTGAATGTGCACTGATGCTCAAATTGTATGGTTTGGTTATCATCATCAAAAGGGGGAAATTTTGTTATATGTAGTTTTAATGATGAGCAGCTAAACTGAAAGGGACCAGGTCCCTGTATATGCAAGGTACAATACAGTTGGCACACACGCCTTTTGTATAATTTTTTCATCTTGTGTAACAAAATTGCAGGTGCTATTTGATGCTATTTTTTATCGACTTGGATAGCTGGTCTAATGATATTCCATCCCTAATCATCACCCATCTATAAAAGGAAAGAGAAGCCTCTTCAATAATTGTTTTTTTGCCAATTCTAAAGAGTGAAAATGAGGCATCCAAAACCCTATTTAAAGATTGCTCAAGCACTGCTCATGTTCTTAATCTTGTATGTTGCTTAAAGAGTGAGTGAGTATTTTTGAGTGTTGATTTGTAAAATAATTACTCAAAGCTATAAGAGTAATGTCTTGTTTTCTAGTTGAGAGTGCTACTTAGACAGATTTTCCTAATATTTGAGACTGATTTAAGCTAATTAGTATAGGGGTAGTCCTTGGTATAGTTAGCAAGATGAGCTGGTAGTAGAGTTGCTGCTAGTGCAAAGAGCCTACAATTAGACGACAATTTGTACTGTAATCAGGAGGTTGGTTATAGTGGATTTTGTTAGTGCTTTTAAAAGCAAGCCGTAGTTTTTCCCGTGTTAGGTTTCCATATTAAAATCATTTTGTTCTTTACTCTTTCTGCACTGCCTTTAGCTTTCTTGCACTCTATTGTTTGATTGTCTGTGTTTGATTCTAAGGGACCTAGTCCATTACTGTACGGAGCAACCCAAAATGGTTTCAACATAAGTTTTTATTAAGAGATTTGTGAAGGGTTTTAGTTCTTTTGCAGCTCCTCTAAATAAGGTCATTAAGAAGGAGAATCCTTCCATATGGGGTAGAAAACAAGAGAAAGCCTTTAGAATCTTAATAGCGAAATTTAGTTCCACTCTATTACTTCAACTTCCCAACTTTGAGAAGATGTTTGAAATTGAGTTTGATGCTAGTAAAGTATGAATTGGTGCGGTCTTGATGCAAGAAGGGGAACCCATAGCATACTTTAATGAGAAATTAAGAGGATCTTTATTTAATATTCTACCTATGACAAGAAACTCTACGCCCTAGTGAAAACTTTAGCAAATTAAAAACGTTACTTGTGGCATACTGAGTTTATGATTAGAACCAATCATAAGGATTTGAAGCATATTAGGGTCCAAACTAAGGTTAATAAGAGACATGTTAAGTGAATAGAGTTCATTGAGTCTTTTCCTTATGTGATTAATTATAAGAAAGGTAAAGATAGTATTGTGGTGGATACTTTATCTGGAAGATATACACTGATGAATACCTTGAATTTTAGGTTGATGGGTTTAGACAGTTTGAAGGAGTTATTTTCTAATGATAATGATTTTGGAAAGGTCTTTGGAGAGTGTCAAGTGAGCTTGAATAGGTGTGTACAAGTTGTTAAGGAGGGAAATAAAGTTAGAACTCCTAGATTTAAATTAAAGGAGGGCTACTTGTTTAGAAATGGAAAACTTTATATGCCTATGTCTTCATAGAGAGAGTTATTGGTGAAAGAAGCACACAATGGAGTTTTGATAGGTAATTTTGGAGTGTAAAAACCCTTAGATATTCTTAGTGAACATTTCTTTTGGCCTAAAATGATAAGAGATGTGGAAAGAATTTGTCCTAGGTTTTTGGATTATAAGCATGCTAAATATTGTACCCAACCCTATGGCTTGTATACTTCTTTGCCTATTCCTATCGGTCCATGGCTAGATATTTCCATGGATTTTGTTGTTGGCCTCCCTATGACTAGGAATGGTAAGGATAGCATCTTTGTTGTCATGGATATATTTTCAAAAATGGTTCACTTTATTGCTTGTCATAAAAGTGGTGATGCGTCTCACATTGCTACTTTATTTGTTCATAATGTGATGAAATTGCATGGTATTCCCCAAATAATTATTAAGGATGGAGATTCAAAATTTCTTAGTCATTTTAGGGGTGTTTTGGGGAAATTTAGGAATCAAATTTCTATGTTCTACTTCTTGTCATCCTCAAATGGATGGTCAAACCGAGGTGGTTAATAAAACTGTAGATAACATGATTAGACCTATGGTTAAAGGAAAGTTAACTTCTTGTGAGGATCATTTTCCATTAATTGAGTTTTCATATAATAGAACTATTTAGAGATCTATTGGTATAACCCTTTTTAAGTGTGTTTATGGTTTTAGTCCCTTGACTCTATTTGGTTTAACTCTTTTGCATAAAGATGTTATTATAAGTGTAGATGCAAAAGCTAAGGCAAAAACTATGAAGCGCATCTATGAGAAAGTAAGATTACAAATTGAGAAGGTCAACAAAGATGCAACAAAAAGACCCTACAAAGGACGAAAAAAGTCACTTTTGTACCCGGTGATTGGGTATGGGTTCACTTTGAAAAGAGAGGTTTCCAAGCAAAAGGAAGAACAAGATTATGCAAAGATGAGATGGATGTTTTCAAGTGCTTGAGAAGATTGGAGATAATGCTTACAAAGTGGAATGACTAAGTGAGTATTTGGTCCATAA
This sequence comes from Capsicum pubescens, assembly GCA_030864215.1. NCBI lineage: Eukaryota > Viridiplantae > Streptophyta > Magnoliopsida > Solanales > Solanaceae > Capsicum > Capsicum pubescens. The sequence continues at coordinate 192,536,428 of CM061548.1, read as the reverse complement.
TGTCTTCAAATTAGTGATTTATCTCTTTTTGATGTGGGATTGGCGAATTTGAGGAAGAATTATTTTGAAGAAAAGGAGAGTGATGTACATCAAAGTGACGCTACTTCAAGAAAGTCTTTCACAAGAAGTGAAGCCAAGGACCTTCAAGCATTTCAATATTTATGGATAAAGATGGAATCTTTGGAAGGCTCCAATATGGATGACTTAAAGATATTTAATATTTTAAGTGTCTATCGGGCAATTTGTTTTTTCTTTACTTCTTTTAACCCTTAGTATAAATAGTTAGCTATTAGGGTTGAACCTCTACTTTTTGAAGATTTTATATTTGTGCCTTCTTTCAGAGCTTGAAAAACCTTTGTTGATTTTCAACACTTTCCTAGGACTTTCAAGTAAGATTACTACCTTCTTGACGATTCTAATAGATTTGGTGTTTTAGTTCCCAATTGTGTGGTGTTTTGGTTAGTTTCACCATTACATCTTTCAGTTGTTTGAATCTAATTATGTCTACCATTCTTTAATTTTTATCTTTAATTTCTATCTTGCTTCTATTTTCTTGTTTCACATTAGTAGGACCTGCTTAATCAACATTTATAGAGGGTAGAACCACACTTAACAATGTTGTGATAGATCACGAGCTTGTAGAAAGTTATGGTCAGAAACATGTATCCCCTAAATGTTTTATGAATGTTGATATTAGAAATGTATATGAATCTATAGAATCGGGTCTCCTTAGAATGATCTTAATATAGTTTTACTTCCCTATTAAAATGGTGACATACTACATGTAACGCCTCGAATCTGGTACCCGAAATGCTACACGGTGCTCATGACCTCTAAGGACCACAGGTTAACCCATGACTGATATCTATAATTGGACACTGCATAATATACTGTATAAATGTGGAAAAAGGCTAAAAGTCCATAAGGTTCAAATATCTGATAAAACATGACATCTGGAAATACAGTATATCAATACCAAAACAAAATTGAAATAACTGTCTGAACATGCTATAGTCTGGAAGCCTCTAAACTGTCTAAAAACTATGGAGTTGATGGGACATGTCCCCAACTAACTCCAGACAACTGAAATAAAAAAGTAATAAAATAATGATGATATCCTCGAATGATGAGGACTAACTGCTAGTCTGGCTGCTGAACGTCTGATCTACAAAGGATGCTCTGGAGCTCGTGCTTCTGAACCTATGGTATAAAACACCATAGCACAAATGCATCAGTACGATTGAATGTACAGGTATGCAAGTGAGGTAGGCTGAATGCAAAGGGTTTATATGCATGAATAATACTAACTAACTGAATAACATGAACGTGAGAACACCTGCATGAATATGTGAACTGTAACTAAGATTATGACATCACTAATTCTGAATACTGATAACATAAGTTTTTGTACAACTGATATACTATTATCTGAATGACTATGTCTGAAAGTCTTATTTCTGATGGAACCAGCTGAGTTTCATACTGAGCTGGGTGACTGTATCTGACAGTCCTGAATTCTGTAGAACTATCTGAGTTCTATTACTGAGACTGAGACTGTAAATGTGGGAAGTAGTCATCTAATCGACATGCCCCAAATAAGCTATTATAACTGAGTTGGGGTTTAATCTGTAACCCCAATTAGAAGGGTGTCAATACCGCGCCACTGGTAAGGATAAGCTATGAGTATCCCTCATCTAACAGGTACTCTAAGGAGAATGGTGGGACCCTCATATAATAGGTTAAGCCACCTTATCTATCCTTAACTAGCAGGTTTGATGTGTCAACCTACGCTGGCAGTTCTAGAGTGCAAAGATTGCTTCTAAGAATCACACCTTCTAATAATAGGTGAGTTCCCATCCTTGGGCTCACACGGTGCTGAATCCTACTCCCATCTAAATTGATACTAAACATGATTAACTGAACTGAATTGGACTGCGTTCATTGAGTTCTGTTGACTGATGGAACCCTACAAAGATTACTGAATTTCTGAGATTTATGAGATTACTGAGTTTTCCTGAGTCACATGACTGACTGAGTTCTATGAATCATGGCTTGACTGAGAGTATCTGGAAAACATGACACTGGCTCTAGGCACACAACTAAATTATCGGGTACAAGTACCCCTAGGACTCGATAGCATGAAACTGACAAGACATGACACTTCTTGACACATGACCATAGTCAACAATTCATAGTCAATCAATGGGGATTTTCACGAAGTATTCGCATGCTATAAGCTTACACATGAATAGGACTACATGTAAACATACCATAATTTCATAAACCTAATCTCATGAGCATTACATCAATCCATTACAAAGCATAACAATAACGTGGGAGTCATATTGAACATAAGGGAGAGACATGGATTCATCAATTTTGGTCACAAATGAGTCATAAGGCATAATTCCTATTCTCTTAGGCATTTTATCAAACACCTTGTATGCATATCTTTAGGCTTAGGCATGAATATTGAAATAATACATCATGGCAATATTTTACACTTCCAATGCAAAAATTTCAACCACATACTAACATATTTTCATGATAGTCATTAAAGACTTCAACTTGGAAATCAAACAACAATATAAACATGGATATAATTCAATTCATACCATGGAATCCAAAGTTTATATTTTAAATAAGGTTTCTTGAGCTTCATGGGTGAAAGGAACCCATGAATCAACACTTGACATACCTTGGTAGATGATTTCTTAAAGATTGGTGGAGGAAAGATTGAATTCCTGACTTGGAATTAAACACCTAGGGTTTCTTATTCTTGGAGATTGATCTTTGAGAGAAACACTAATTTGGTGTTATAGATGAATAATGAAGTTATAAGAACTGTTCTGGTATAATTAGGGGTTAAAACGGGTAGAAAAAGACCCAAATAACCTTTTAAAAATGGCTTAAAATTTCTGATCGGAAGTGGCAACGGTTGGGGCGGCAGTCCATCGCTAGCTCGACGGTCCGTCGGTCCATCCCGTTGTACTTGTCCAGAACCTGAACTTTCTTCCTCGTCTGCGATGGTTTGGACAATGGTCCATCGCTAGCTCGACGGTCCGTTGGTCCTGACCGTCGCACTTGGCCAGAAGATTAGTTCACTGCCTTAGACGCGATGGTTTGGCCGACTGTCCGTTGGCCTGACTGTCGCTTCTGGAGACTAGATTTGACTTAAAGAAAGTTCGTGGTGTTACACTACAGTCAGCTATTCCCTCTTAATTAATGGTGGTCTTACTGAATTTTTTCCAATAAAAAAGTCTCAGACAAGGGGAACCAATGTCTCTTTATTTGTCCATCTTAGTTATGGACTACCTGAACAGATCTCTCAAGCAATTAAGTCATATTCCAAATTTTCACTATCATTAAAGATGCTCAAACTTCAACTAACACATATTTCCTTGCTGATGATCTTCTCTTATGCTGTAGAATAGATAGACTGTCCATTGAGAGACTTTAAAAGCATTTGATCACTTCTCAAAAGTCTCAGGTTTACAAGAAAAACTAGAAAAGAGTAATTTTTATGGTAGAGGTTTCAGGATTCATTCAAGCATCAGATATTATAAGAATAAGTTCATATTGGGAGAACTACCCTTCAAGTATCTAGGCGTTGCATTGTCTTCCAAAAAGCTTAATATTCAATAATGCTTACCACTGGTGGAGAAGATAGTGTCCATAATTAGATGTTGGTTAACCAAGTTATTATCATATAATGGCATACTTTAATTGATTAATAGTGTCCTCTTTGAGATGCAAACCTATTGGGATCAGGTCTTTTCATTACCAAAAAGGTTATTATCATGGTCATAACTTCTTGTATAATCTTCTTATGTACTAGTAACACTGATATCTCAAAAGAAGCTCTTGTATCTTGGGAAAAACTATGACTTCCTAAGTTAGTGGGATGACTAAATATTATTGAGATTGAGTCTTAGAATAGATCTACTATCTGTAAGTTGGTATGGGCTCTCTCTTATAAAAAAGGACTCTCTGAGTGTAATGGATTCATAGTTTTTATATCAAAAATAAGGATATGACACTTATAGAGACTCCTAAACAAGATTTTGGGCTAGTGAGGAAAATTTGTTGTGCTAAATATTCAAGTTACAGTCTTAGGGACTTTCAGCATCAAGAAACTTTACACTTTATTTATTCCACAACTATCAAAGGTAACATGGAAGAATCTAGTTCTTTGCAAAGAGCTATTTACCAAGCACTAGTTTATCTTATGGTTTTGCTATACACCACAAGCTTGTTATTATTGATAGGATCACCACGTGGGGTATTCAGGTATCCAAAGATTGTGTCCTATGCAAATCTACACAGGTTGAAATATTAGATCGTATTCTATTTGAATTCTCATGTTATTGATGTATATTATCTTCTTTACTCCAATGGATAGGAATCATAAGACAAGTAGGTTATTGGACTTAAGATATCCACTGGATTGTTGGTTAATTCAATAACAATAGATAAAGGGCCAAAATTTTGGAACTATACAAAATTAGGACTGAGAAAAATATAAGATAATTTGAAAACAGAGAGAATACTACTGGCAAAGTACTTTGAGAAGTTGCTTTGGAGTTGCATATTAGGGGTCAGAGTAATTTTAAACAATCTATCCTGTTAAATTCCTTAAACTATTACCATGTATAAGCTATAGTTTCAATTCTAATTTTCTTCTTTTTTAGCTTACACTAGGAGAGATATGTATTCAGTAGACTATGAATAGCTCAATAGTACAAAAGGATCTAACTGTCTAAAACTATTTAATTTGTTGAATAATTTTTTTTCTTTTCAACCAAAAAATGTAGTCTGCTCTAAAGTTGAGGTCTTGATGATGTTGCCGAAAAAAAATTCACTCAATAAAAAGAAAAGCACGTGTAGTATCAGTATTTAAGAAACAACAGTGTACTAGTAGGGTCATCGACAAATTCAAAATAAGATGTGTGAACAAGCAACAATAACATAGTAAACAAGAACAAATATGAACACCTACCATATAACTTTATGTCAATTATGTAATGCTCAACCTTTTCAAATAACACTATAAAATTCAATCAAGTGCAAGATAATATAGACAGCAACCCATGTAAACAACTATGACTACTAGAACAACTAAGTCAAAAAATAATGACTCAAAAATAATGAGTTATACCTTGCCTCAAATACATAAATAACTAGACAACTAAAGAGATATGTCTGTCACTTGTAAATTCAGCTAGGGCCACTCAAGATCCAATTCAAAAATAATAATAACAATGATTATAAACCTCAGTTCACTCAAGGAGACAAATATAACAATTCAATAAGTAATACTAGTCAACTCAAGGAATTGATACACTCACCAATACCTTGCACACACATGTTAAGGGTTTTTTGATCGCCCACTAGCCATGACCTATAGAGGACGAGTACTTGACTATCTACCAAAATCACAGAAATCTAGTGCTTACCAACCTTATATAAACCAATCCCGTGAAGATATTCAAATACCTGTACATTTCATAAATATAATATAAATCTAGTGAAGATGTCTAAATATCGGTACTTCCCATAATATCAACAGATATAACAACGACCACAATCATACTGAGCAAATAAAAACCATATTTGTAAAATCAATAAGCCTTTAATACAACCTCATTAGATGTGATTAATATTGAGGATATCACTTAAACAAATTACTTTTTGAACATGAATTGTAACACATACATAAAGAAATAGTTAACACATATCAGTCAAGTTGGATTTCAAGTACGTTAAACCATTAACTACCTAAATCCAAGCTTGTACCTTTGATGATACTTTTTGTAGTTATGTATAGGTCCATCATTACAAATTTCAGACTAAAATTCTTTTTGAATTTGAAGTTATAAATTTTCAGCTAGACTAATTTTGAATAAACTATGAGCAAAGTGTGGTCTAGGGAAATTGAGAAACAAATTAGAAAAGTGTGGTGGTGTTTGATTTAATTTGTAGCTATATAAGATGATAATGAACGCATATGATTTTATAAATTGAATATGGGTAAGTATAACTCTCAGAATGGATCTTAGCATAAAGGGTATTGTTTGGGATGTCTTTGATTTAAGGTGTGTTGTGAAAAAAGAGGGTTTTGGGGGAAATTGGGCATTTTCCCCTACCCATGTATATAGAGCGATGTGCATGTATCTATAGAGACATGCCTAAAAGCAAAGAAAATCCTGCTATAATCCATAGTCAATGCGGTCAATAGTCCCTATAGTAACGTGTGTTGCAATAATGATATTGCATGCGCTATAGCAACATATATAGTTGTTTTATTCTAAAATCTCCCAAAATGGTTTTATTCTAAAATATGTTTTTGGGAAAGGGAGAGGCGACTTTGGGAAAAAATCATCATTTATCCATCATTTTGCTTGCTAAGGTAAGGAATTCATCCTCATTCACCAGTAATTTGATAATCTAGTTTTAGAATTATTAGTATATGTAGTTCAGGGAGGGTTAAAGGATGATTTAATTTTATTTTTTGGGACAAGGGAGTAATTTAAATATAAAATTATTGGGTTTGGGTTAATGATCATTAAATTACCCTTGAATGTCAATAATTCTCTAATTTATCCATGAAATTTGTATTTTTATGCAAATTATGAAAGACAAAACCTAGAATAGGGAGGGACTGATCATAAACTTGGCCTTAAGGATTTGGAATGAGTTATAATCCCCAATAGGGTAGGTTATTTCACATTATGTGTTCAGTCTCTATCTCTAGGCCAAAAGCAAGCAGAAATTGTATGAAAACAGTGGCTCGGGACTAGTTGCATCATGCATGCCTGGTTTAAGGTAGGTAATATTTACGTAGTTTAATCTGATGTGTGATATATATATATGTTAACTATTTCTTATTATTTCTCACCTGTGCATGTTAATTTGTGTGTGATCACTTTTCAAAAAAACTTATTTGTAAAACAAATGGCTATTTTAATTGTTGGTTAGTATCTTGGTTTACATTATTTTGTCATACTCTATGGATGTTTGTGATGAATTCCCATAATTAGAAATTCTCACAATTTACTATTGGAATAAGCTTGATAGATTCTAGTGTCTAAGATTAGGTACATAGATAGACCATGACAAGAAGGTGGTTATGATACCCTTAGCGTATACGTACCAGGTATATTTTAGTTTAACAGTTTCATTAGTGAACTGGGTATTAAACCTGTATGTTGTTGTATTTGATTGATTTGTCTTGACTTGACTAATTCCCATACTTGTATATATCTTTAACTTATTGCTAGGAATTCGATACTACTTAAATATTATGTGTTTCTTAAGGTTTATGACATGACCCGAGGCTAACCCCTAGTCATAACACGATGCTTAAGGCCACAATTGACCCCAACCTAACCCATGATCTAGTACCTGTTGTGAGCACTGGATGAAATAATAATGAAATAACATGTGTGGAAGATAAACTGATGAAATACTGATAAACACTACTATCATGTCTGAACAACTGACGAAGAAACAAAAACAAGTCTGAAAGTCTAAACACTAAAATGACTGTCTGTATGAAAGCCTCTAAAATCATAAGGAGTTGATGGGACAAGTACCCAACTAAACCCGACTGACTGAACATAATGAAATACTGAAATATCTATAATAACATTTCACGTCCTAGATTGATGAGGACTCACCACTACTACTACTGAGTGACACTGAGCTAACTAAGAGCGGTCAGGAAACTGAGCATCCAAACCTATGATATAATACAACATAGTGCAAAAGAAGAGTATGCGATTAGTACTTTGAATGTTCTAGTACATGAGGTAAGGGCTAACTAAAATACCTAAGAAAACTGAACATGGATGCATGAACATGAAATAGTAATAATGTATGACCAAGAAAAATATGAACTAAGATAATCTGTTTAAAATGAGTAACTGAATGTTTGATAAATATGCCCTCGATTATGGAAACCTGATATGATATATCCTGAATACTGAACTAAGACTGTAGGAGCTAACTACAACAGACATGCCCCAATCTGAGCTATCGGGGTCCAACCTGTAACCCCAGTTGGAAGGGTGTTGGTACCTTGCTAGGGGTACCAACACATGACTGATGAAGTGGATCCATAAGGCTGATGTCCCAAAGGATGAGGGTGCCATTCCTAAAAGACGGGGACCCCTCATAATTAATAGTGGCATCGTAGGTCTAAAAATTAGGGATTGCTACTAATGACTCATGCCTAATTAATGGGGGAGTCTCCATCCTTGCATTCAGTTGGTGCTAAGTGTTACTTCTAACTGAACGACATTGGTATTATTATAGGTTTAACATAATATGGTACTTTACTAATAAGTGCTCAGTAGGAACATGATGATTTGAATATGATAATATAACCTTGGCCTGACTGACTTGTTACTTGAAAACAAAATCATATAAAAACACATAGGTGTCCAGTATTCATAACCTGTCAACACTAAATGATACTAAAATACGATAACAACGCTAAAACTAGTAGTATAAAGTCATAGTTCAAAGACCCAAAACATAAGACACTTCAATAAATGAGTGAGAAATTTGAAGTTGAATATGGGAATGTGTTGAACATTAAAAAAAAACATATCAGCATGGTTTGGTCCATAACTTAATGATTTAACATGAAATCAATTGAATATGACATGGGTAATAGAAATTCAACGAATGGAATAACCCAATTTACATGGAAACACATGTTGACATGGATTGGATTCAAATTACTAAGAAAACAAAGATTAAATTCATGATTTACATGGATAATTTCACAAAGAAGATTTAAAAGTTTATGCCTGAATAAAAGGGGATTTTGGGACTCAATGGGTGGAAGGAACACATTTATGAATACCCTACATAACTCAATTGGTTGAATTCTTGAAGAAAACTTGAAATTGTAACTTGGATCCTTGAATTCATGGGGAAGAAATCATGAATTTCTTTTTCATGAGGGAAGGGGAAGGGTTTACGTAAGTTATCTGATGGAGAATGGGAAAATAATGTCCTTTTTGGTGTTATAAATCATAAATGGGACATTTGTGGTAATGGGTAAAGGAAAAAGTATCCCTTGAACAGTTAGTTAAAACGCAAGAAAAATGTTGCATCTGCAGCACAGAGGCTATTCTCTGCGATTGATTATATGGCATGGCCCTATCATAGAGGTTTGTTGCCTCTATGGTCCAAAAATGCCTTGAACCCTTTCTGAAAATTCTGAAATTCTTTTGGGACACCCCTTTATCACCCCTAAAAATGTTTCAACTAAAAGATCAATGTCTTGGATTCAAGAGGGCCAAAAATAAAATTAGTGAAATCTTAGGGTCTTGAAATTGACTAAGTCCCATTTTACTTAGTGTAAAATTTTTGCCTTGGACCCCTTAATGTGAAACTAAGAGCTGAAATGAGCCTATGATCTTACGGGGTATTACAATATCTCCGTTTTAGTATTATTCATTCTTGAATGAAACTGGTTAAGTTGAGATACCAAGAAAACTGGGATCGTATGCTGAATACTCGTGAGCTGAGGCATGATTAAATAACTGAGTCTGAAACATGATACATAGACTGAACTATATTTATGAATACATGTAATGACATGAGGATGGTTATATAGATGAAATAGAGAACGAAATAGTCAATTGAAGAGAAACCATTACCTCAAGATCAGTCTGAATTCATGGAGAGATGATAAGGATACTTGGCTCGCATATCTGTTTTTGCTTCTGATGTAGCTCCCTCAATGGATTAATTTCACCTTAAAACCTTTAACCAAGGGAACTTCTTTATTCCTCAACCTACGAATCTAGACGTTAAGGATTTCAACTGGGACTTCTTTGTAAGAAAGACTATCATTCACATGCACACTCTCTATTGGAACAACAGAAGCTGAATCACCAACACACTTCTTTAGCAACAAAATAAGGAACACAGGATGAACTGATGTAAAATCTGCAGGTAACTCTAAATCATAAGATACTTTAACATAACAAGGACTGAGCTTCCACCTTTTACCAAATCTCTTCTCCCCTTTCATGGGCGAAATTTTCAGATAAACTAGGTCACCAATATCAAACTCAAGATTTTTTTTCCTCACATCCACATAAGATTTCTGAAGACTTTGGGATATCTTTAGCCTATCACAGATCAACTAAACTTTCTCCATCACCTAAAACACTTAATATAGACCTACTAAAGTAGCCTCACCTACTTTAAACCAACCAATATGAGACCTACATCTTCTCCCATAGAGAACTTCAAATGGAGCCATATGAATACTGGAGTAATAGCTGTTGTTATAGGCAAACTCGATCAAAGGTAAGTGGTCATACCAACTACACTTAAATTCAAAAACATAAGACTTAAACATTTCTTCTATATTTTTAATGGTCCTTTCTGCCTGACCATCCGTCTAAGGATGAAAAGTTGTACTGAGATAAACTTGGGTACCATGGCCCTTTTGAAAAGCCTTCCAAAGGTAATAGGTAAACTGAGTACCTCTATCTGAAATAATAGACAATGGAGCCCCATGAAACTTAAATAACTCTCTAATATAGTGTCTAGAATAATCCTCAATTAAATACGAAGTATTAACTGGCAAGAAATAGGTTGACTTGGTCATTCTATCTATAATAACCCATATCGAATCGTGCTGACAATGCGTATGAAGTAATCCTATCATAAAATCCATGTTCACCATCTCCTACTTCCATGTGGGGATATTGAACTCCTGAAGCATACCACTAGGACTATGGTGCTCAACCTTAACCTGCTGACAATTCGAACACTTTGCAACAAATTCTATAATATCCTTCTTTATACCACTCCACCAATAGATTTCCCATAAATCATGGTACAACTTAGTGGCCCTTAAGTGAATAGAATACCATGCACCAAGTGCTTCTGCTAATATACTCTACCTCAAACCATTAATACATAGAACACACAATCTACCCTAACAACGAAGCACACCATCTCTCCCTTGTAAGAAAACCTCTACTTTCTGATCTCTAACTGTCTCCTTCAACTTAACCAAACTAAGGTCCCTGTCTTGCCTTTCTTTTACTTTGGCAACCAATGAATATTTTGAACCATTTTGAACCCATATACTACCTTCGGCAGAATCAACCAACTAACTCCTAATTTAGCAAGCTGATAAACCTCATGGACTAACTCCTTCTTATCATTCTCAACATGAGAAAAGCTACCCATAGACAATTTACTAAGGGCATCTTCCATTACATTGGCCTTACATGGATGATACAACACACTCATATCATAATCCTTCAATAATTCAAGACACCTTCTCTGACGAAGGTCCAAATCTTTCTGTGTGAACACTTACTATAAACTCTTGTGTTCCATGAAAACATCGACATGAACCCAATAAAGATAATGCCTCTAAATCTTTAGGGTAAAGATAACTGTTGTCAACTTAAGGTCATGGGTTAGGTAATTCTTTTCATGGGGTTTAAGACGTCTAGAGGCATAAGTTATGACCTTACCTCTCTGTATCAACACATAACCAAGACCATCTCTTGAAGCATCATAGTAAACTACAAACCTATCTACTTCATCTGACAAAGTCAAGACTGGAGCAGAAGTGAGTCGAGTCTTCAACTCCTGAAAACTCTTCTTATAGCAATCTGCCCACTGAATTTTGACTTTTTTTTTGGGTTAGTCTAGACATAGGAGAATCAATAGAATAAAAACCTTTAACAAACCACCAGCTAAACCCAAGAAACACCTAATATCTAATAGGGAGATGGGACTAGGCCAATTTCTCATTGCTTTAGTCTTTTTAGAATCAACATGAAAGACATTACCAGAGATGATGTGGCCAAGGAAATCTATTGATCTCAACCATAATTCACACTTGCTTAACTTAACAAATAACTGATGATCCTTAAGGGTCTATAATGCAACCCTCAAATGGTCTGTATTATCACTTTTACTATGGGAATAAATGAGGATGTCAACTATAAAAACTATGAAAAACATGTCCAAATACTACTTGAACACCCTGTTCATAAAGTCCATAAAAGTTGTAAAAGAATTCGTTAGTCCAAAAGACATAACTAGGAATTCGAAGTGACCATACTAGGTTCTGAAGGCTGTCTTTATAATGTCAAATTCTCTGACACTAAGATGATGATAGTCGGATCTAAGGTCTATCTTAGAAAAATAACTTACATCCTAAAATTGGTCCAATAATTCATCAATTCTAGAGAGAGGATACTTATTCTTGATTGTGACTTTGTTCAACTAATTATATTCAATGCATATTCTGACAGAACCATCTTTCTTACGAATGAAAAGGACTGGATCACCCTATAGAGAAACATTGGGTCTGATGAAACCCTTATCTAAGAGAACTTTAAACTATTCTTTTAATACCTTAAGCTCATATGGAGCCATTCTATATGGAAGAATAGAGATAGGTTAGGTATCTTGAAGGAGATCTATTCCAAAGTCATATTCCCTTTCGGGAGGAACTCTGGGATGATCTTCAGGAAACACATCTAGAAATTTATTCACTATAGGGACTGATTTAAGACTCAGAGTTTCTAAATTTGAGTCCTTGACTCGAACAAGATGGTATATGCATCCCTTGGATATCATATTTTTGGCCTTAAGATAGGATACAAACATACCCTTAGGTATTGAAGTACTACCCCTCTATTCAATGAAAGGCTCATTAGGAAATTAGAACTAAATAATTCTATTTCTACAATTAACTGAGGCATAGCATGAGTGAAGCCAAGCCATGCCAAGAATGACAACAAAATTAGTCATCTCTAATTCCATAATATCAACTATAGTAACTTTCTAAGACACTATGATTAGCCAATTTTTGTATACGCATCTGGCTACAATAAAATTATGTACTAGGGTAGACACTGAGAAAGGCTCTGTTATTATGTTGGGACTGGCACCAATGTCTATTGCTATATAAGGAGTCACAAAAAAAATGAATCTCCAGGGTCTAACAATGCATAAACATGAATATAGAGCCTAGGACTTAGGGCCTAGCACTCTATCCTGATTGCCTTGCCTAAACTTAGGCACTGGCGCACTTGCTGAAAATAGGACTGGAGCTAAAAAAATTTTGAGAAACTTAGAATGATTTCCACCTCCAGACCTTGATTGTGAAAATTTGAAACTACCATTTCTTGCCCTCTTATTCTCTCTTTTCTTCTCTTTGAAGTTATCCTCCTCAATCTACTAAGCATGAACAGTTAGCCTAGAAAGGTCCATCTTATTAATAAACATGGAAGTCCTACACTTCTTGACTATACTATCATATACACCAGACACAAACTTACTCATGCTGGACTTGTATTCAGACACCATAGTCAGAGAATACCTTGCTAACTGAGTGAACTTGAGTGAGTACTCCCTCACTCTCATGCTACCCAAATTCAAATTTGTAAACTCCTGAACCCAAGCTTTCCTCAACTCTAGTGGTAAGAACCTATCTAAGAAAGTTGTGGCAAACTCTCCCCACTCTATAGTCCTACATCAATACTCATATTCCCATTCCATAGCTTGAACCAGGTATGAGATACTCCCTACAACTAATACAAAAGCTAAGTCTTCACTTTCACCAAAAGTGACACCCATGATACCTGTCACTTTCTGCACCTCATCTAGAAACTCCTGAGGATCCTCCTCAGACTTTAATCTAGAAAACAAGGTGGGATTCGTTGGAGTGAAATCCTAGATTCTAGCTGCAGTTGTATTAAACACTGGATTAGATGGACCAACAACCTATTGGTTTTCTGAGCGACTATAGAATGGGGCAAAGCTGTGAAAGTGGCCCTGAACTTGGTGTAGGAAACATAGTCATTCAGGGGATCTTTCTGAATATGTAGTGGTGTGGGTTGATCCCTGTTCCTTCTTTCATTATTTTTTCTAGGGGGCATTTTCTGTAAATGGAATGAAGGATAAGTTAAGAGAATTTAATAAAGCTCATACTCTTTCGCACGTCATGAATACTAAATGAAGGAAAACTTTCCTAAAACATCTCATAGCCTCTTATCCATAAGTATGGCACGCTTCACCTCTATGCATAAGACTTTACTTAATGTGGCTTTTAGATACCCTAGGACAGTTTAAAACCTATCTCTAATATGAAGTTTTGTCATGACCCGAGGCTACCCCTAGTCGCGATAAAATGCTTAAGTCCATAAGCGACCCCAAGCTAACCCATGATCTGGTACTTGCAGTGAGCACTAGATAAAATAATAATAAAATAACCTGTGCAGAAGATAAACTAATGAAATATTGATAAACAATACTAGCATGTCTGCACAACTTACAAAGATACTAAAACAAGTATGAAAGTCTGAACAGTATGCTGACTATCTACCAAAAATCCTTTAAAATCATAAAGAGTTAATGGGACAAATACCCAACTAACCCCGGATAACTGAACATAAAGAAATACTGATATAGTTGTAATTACATGTCACGTCCTTTATGGATAAGGACTCACCACTATTGTTGTAGGGTAATATTGAGCTGACTAAGAGAGGCCGGGAAACTAAGCGTCTGAACCTACGTTATAAGACAACATAGAAAAAAAAAAGAGTATGGAATCAGTACTTTGAATATACTGGTACGTGAGGTAAGGTCTAACTAAAATACAAAAGGAAACTAAACATGGATGCATTAACATGAAATTGTAATAATGCAAAGCCAAGTAAAACATGAACTAAGATAATTTGTACAACATGAGTAACTAAATATCTGATTATTGTGCTCTCAGTCATGTAAACCTGATCTGATATAGCCTGAATACTGAACTGAGACTGTCGGAGCTGACTACAACCAACATGCCCCAACTTGAGCTATCTGGGTCCAACCTGTAACCCAGTTGGAAGGGTGTTGGTACCTTGAAAAGGGTACCAATAGATGACTGATGATGTAGATCCAAAATGTTGATGTCCCAAAGGATGAGGGTATCATTCTTAATAGTTGGGGGACCCCTCATAATCAATGATGGCATGTAGGTCTAGAACTTAGGGACTGCTACTAATGACTCATGCCTAACTGACTGAGGATCCCTCATCCCTATGTTCACTCGCTGCTAAGTGTTACTCTCAACTGAACGACACTAGTATTATTATTGGTTTAACATGATATGGTACTATACTAATAAGTGCTCAACATAAACATGATGATCTGAATATGATAATAAAACCATGGTCTTACTGACTTGTTACTTGAGAATAGAATCATGTAAAAACACATCGGTATCAAATGTTCATAACCTGCCAATATTGAATGATACTAAAATATGATAACAACACTTAAAACAGTGGTATAAAGTCATAGATCAAAGACCCAAAGAATAAGACACTTCAATTAAGTAGTGAGAAACAAGTAGTTGAACATGAGTATGTGTTAAACTTGAGAAAATAATATATCTGTATGGTTTAATTCATAACTTAATGAGTTAACATGAAATCAATTGAATATAACATGGGTAATTGGAATTCAAAGCATGAAATAACCTAATTTACATGGGAACACCTGTTGACATGGCTTGAATTCAAATAACTAATAAAACATGGATTAAATTTATGATTTATATGGATAATTTCTCAAAGAAGATTTAAAATTCATACTTGAATGAAAAGGGGATTATGGGAGTTAATGGGTGGAAGGAACCCATTAATGAACATTCGACATACCTTAATTGGTTGAATTCTTGAAGAAAACTTGAATTTGGAGCTTGAATCCTTGAATTCTTCAGGAATAAATCTTGAACTTCTTGTTCTTGATGGAAGGGAAAGGCTTTACGTAAGTTATCTAATGGAGAATTGAAAATAATGCCCTTTTTGGTGTTATAAATCGTGTATTGGACGTTTGGGGTAAGGGGTAAGGACCAAAGTACCCCTTGAACATTTTGATAAAACACTGGAAAAATACAGCATCCGTAATGCAGAGGCTAGTCCCCATGATGGCTTCTGCAGTGCGGCCCTTTCGCAGAGTCTTGCTGGCTCCGTGGTCCAATAATGCCCCGAACCCCTTCCAAAAATTATAAAATTCTTCTGGGACACCCCTTTATCATCCCTAAACTTATTACAATGAAATAATCAATGTCTCAGGTTCGGGAAGTCTAAATTAAAATCCATGAAATCTTTGGGTCTTGAAATTGACTAAGTCCCTTTTTACTTA
This sequence comes from Capsicum pubescens, assembly GCA_030864215.1. Lineage (NCBI taxonomy): Eukaryota > Viridiplantae > Streptophyta > Magnoliopsida > Solanales > Solanaceae > Capsicum > Capsicum pubescens. The sequence goes on along the minus strand of CM061548.1, from coordinate 192,520,228 downwards.
GTGTAAAATTTGTGCCTTGGACCCCTTAATGCACAACTAAGAGTTGAACCAGGCATGTGATCTTACGGGGTATTATAGTTTAATAGGGCAATCATGTATTAACTTGTTGTACCACATTGGGGTTGAGTGCTCATATTCTAATCTTGGGTTAGCTAAATGAACCTAATAGTACACTGTTGTTCTTTTGTGTGATGATACTACGCTTGCTCGTACTATTGTTAAGTTCAATGTGTATTCCTATGGATCTTGCAAGACCTTGTCTATCACTCTAGCATGTGTTTACGATTTTAAGGGTGAGCTTCATATTCAGGCTACCATGGAATCCTTCTTGGAAGATATTCTCGTTTATTTTGGACTTATGCATTTTCCTTTAGTTTTAGGTTGCATTCGCTTCTTGATAATCTCAAGTATGTTTTGGTCCATTGATTTTTAGAGTCTTGGGTAGTTTATTAGTTTTTGTACTATGTTCCACTTTTTTTTTAGTTTGTTTAGACAGGGTAGTCTTTGAAATATAAAAGGGATAGCTCTTTTTTTCTCTAACTATTTGTTAATGCTTTTAGGGTTATTGATTCTCTCACTGGAGAATTGGTTAGGTTCCACTTATGTCTATTTAATTCGTGAAAAGGTTGGTAGCAGACCCTAGGTTCATTAATCTCATTGTACAAAAATCTGTCTAGTACAGTCTAGCGGGATAATACAAAAACATTAGTACTTTTCTTTGGGAGGCTATTGAACATTAGGAAAATTGTCATTCTTAGTTCACTATAAATTGATACCAATTGGTATCTAGCCTTATAAAATTGGTATCTAATCTTATTTATTCATTTTTCCGTAGATGGTGACTACTAGGTTAAACAAAAAAGTAGCAACTCCTTCACAAACAACTCTAGATTAGAGCCTGCCATGAGGGGATGGGATATAATAGAATAGGGAATCACGAAACCCACTAGGGGTGGAGCTCAAGCAACTATTGTCCAGGTTCTTGAAAGGTCAATATCAACTCCCCATCTCAAGATATTTTAGAGGAAAGATGCATAGTAGAGGAGTAGGTAATGGTGCCAGAGGTGGTGGCATCGGTTGGTGGTAAATTCTTACCCCCTGTATTTGTGGAGGTAATTTAATAGGTGTTGTCTTTTTTACTAAATAGAACTAGAGCCATTCTTACTATAATGGTTGTTTAGGATCCAGGGTCTTATCTTATTATCATAATAGCTCCTAAAATGGATGAGGCTTCTGAGACATGTTTTTCCTCATCTGATTTTTGATTCTATGATGATTGGTACTGAACATGAGCTACTGACCATGTTTTTGGAAAAGAAACCTCCAACCTTCCAGGATATTGAGTCTAAAGATGCTTTTGAGTTCATCATTGACTATTATAAAAGGTTATATAAGATAAGTAATGTGAAGAAATATGGAGTTAAATTCATGAACTTTTTGTTAGATAAGGATGATAAGAAATGGTGGAGGACATATGTAATATTTTGGTCACTAATCTTACCTTCGGTGACTTAGGAACATTTTCATAACTTGTTTTATAAAGGTATGTGGCTCAGGTTTGTCGTGATCATAAAAAAGATGATTTTTTTCTTTAAAGCAGGGTGATTTATTAGTTGCAACCTTTGAGGCTAATTTCCATGACTTATATTACTTTGCTACTTAGCTATTAAATATTGATAAGGAGAGGGTTAGAGTTTTTTTAGAGATCTAAATTATGATCTTCAGTTTTTGTCTAATCATATGACTTCTACAGGAAAAGGTTTCAATAAGGTTTCAAATTATATATAGAAGTTGGAAGGGGTCATGCAAGCGGATTAGGGTAAGATGTTAGTTACAAAGTTCCACAGTGTTGGGAATTTTTCTAGGTCTTACTCCATGGGACCCAGTTTGCAGGCATACCCTACCATCCCTAGTTTGTTAGCATTTCTAGCTAAGGCCTCTTATCTATCATATGTTATGAAGAGCCCAAGTGTTTCTTACTCTTCTACCAATCAATCTTCTCTCTAGTAGAGATAGTTTTAATGTGGTGATATTGGTCATTTTAAGAGAGAGTGTCTCTTGAGGTAGTATAATGTCTAGGCACAACAACAAACTCGGGCTATGATCCTGATAGGTAGAGAAGGGAACAATTGATGTCATCTACAGGATGGATAGAGAAATCAACAAGATGGTTGGGGCTATCTATAAAATGGTGATGCAAAGGGAGAAGTGTAGCCCAATAGGCAGTTAGCTCAGATTAATGATCGGGCTCATTGTTATGCCTTCCATGAAAAGACTAATGTAGAGGCATTTGATGAAGTTATCACAGTACTATTTTAGTTTATAACAATATGGCTTCTATTTTATTTAATCTGGGGTCTACCTATTCTTATATGTATATCAAGTTTTCTACGCGTTTAAATTAGTTTGTGATGTACTTGACTTTTTTTTATATGTGTCTACCTTGGTTGGTGTGTCTATCGTACTACCACGTTTGTCGTTCTTGTTCTTTGTTATTTATGGGTTTTCAAATTTACCTATATTTTATTTTTCTGGATATGTTGAACTTTGATGTAATTTTGGGTCTGACCTGATTGTCTCTTTATCATGCTGTCCTAAACTATAATGCTAAGACAGTAACTCTATCTATTCTTGGGATGGATGAACCAGAGTGTGGGGGAGTGTATATGGACAAACCGGTAGAATTATATCATTTTTATGGGCTAAAATGATAGTGCGGAAGTGGTGTTAAACATCTTATGATCATCCTTAAGATATGAGTGTGGGGTCCTGTCATGATCGAAACATGCCATGAGTGGAACCCACACTAGTCATTTGGTAGGAGATCCAAATATCCTGAGTGACAAACCTATAATCCACACTTAGAATAAATAAGAGAAACTAATCCATCAATATCATCCCATCTAAAATAAAATCATAAGTACAACTAAAGGCAAAAAAATACTTATGAAAAACCATTTGTAGGACCCCAATGTTATCTGTAACAAAACATCAAAGAATTTATGGAAGGGGTTACGCCCCAAAATTTAATTAAGTTTAGAACTAGAGAAATATACCAATAAGGAATGATTTCATGGTATCTCAGATATGTTGCTCACCCTGAAATGTGGAGTGAACCGCTTGAATCACAAGTGAGATCTCATAAAAGTTGCTGGAATGTGAGATGCACTCATAAAAGTGAATGAAAGTGTAGTATTAGAACACAAGAACAACAGTGTGTTGGCAAGGTCATTTGGCCAACCCATGATAAGAATATGAACATATAAGTAAGTTATAGTACAACAAGTTAAATCCATGTTCAACCAACATACACTTAACATGAAAAAGAACAATGAACAATTAGGAATGAAACGAGCAAGGCAACATATTATCACCAAGACAAGTTGAGTCAAGACAAACAAAAAACAAGTCAAAACAATTTATTAAGTACAAAAATATATTTCCCCGGTTTCGTCATGGCTTGTCAAACTCACCTAAGCCTCATGCATACATGCAAAGGGATATACAACCACCCTTCCACCCTGACCTGCAGTGGATAATTACCATCATGTACTAAAACCCCAGACACAAGTGTCTGCCAACCTAATTCAACAATAGCATATGACAACTTTCTAAACACCGAGCATTCTACGTATAGAAAGTAAGGTGGGTCAAAATCATATAACAATCACAAATCATTCGCAAAGACCACACCAAAAAACATGCAATAAAAATCTATACTACAAAGTAGTTAACATGCACATACAACACAAATTGGATTAAACTACAATACCATTACTTACATCGAACAAATCTTGCATAATTCCTCTATTTTTGGGCTTTGCCCTTTTGTACCTTTTCCACTTGCTCGTGGTATAGAACATGCATATTAATAATTAACTAAAGAAATTACCTAAAATGAAGGGATTTATAAATCATACCCAACTCCTAAGGTTGAATTCATGATCATTTCTTCTAGTTCTAGGGCTTTTCCATCGTAATTCACCTAAAACTACAAACTTCATGGATAAATTTCTGAATCAATATAATGCAAGGGTAAATGAAATGCATATAACCAAAAGATATTAACTTATTACTTAATATTCATCCTTACACCAATAGTTAACAAAAATCTTCCCTCAAACTCTACCAAAACTTTGTGAATTAACAATTTTAAAGCTTAATAATTAAATACGAGTTAACAGGGACAAATTTCTTACCTTAACAAACCCAAAAGAATAAATTCTGGAGTGTTTCACCTTAAATTGAGTTTTCTTTCCCCCTAAACAAAGTTTTTGAAAAATAAACTATTTTGGGAAAATATTTTAGTAAATTTGCAATTTTCACCACTGTAGAACTACCTAACCACTATAGTAGTGTCGTTATAATGGTACCAACCAGTATAGCAGTCGTTGACCATATTTGACTGCCTCTATAGTGGGAATTCATCCACTATGATGCCTAATACTATAGTGGTGTGCCAACTGCTAGACGGCATAAATGAGAAATAATGTACTCCATCTTTATCCAAAAGTCCCACCTTTTTGCAACACACCTTAAACCTAGGATATTCTGAATTTGGCCCTTTATGCTAAGACCAATTTCGGGAGTTCTACTTACCCAAATTCTATTCCATAAACTTCTACATGTTCCATATCATCTTAGCTAACTAGAAATAAGGAAAAATACCACTACCCCTGTACAAATCATACCTATATTTCCCTAAGGTACACCTTGCTTCGAAAGTGATTGAAACTTTTTTAGCCTTAAATTTCGAACTTGTAAACCAGGAAGAATTTGGACATGAAATTTTAAATGTTGGATTCATAATTAGTAATGGAGATGGTCATTCCAGTATATACCAATTTACCCATAGTTCATCCCCAAATGATCAAATGAGAATATAGGCTAAATAAGAAAGAAAAAGAGTACTTTATACTTGACCAATTGAGGGTACTTATCCTGCATGTCCTTCTCGATCTCCCAAGTGGCTTCCTCAATAAGACGATGCTTTCATTGCACCTTTACCAAAAAAAAATTGATTTGTCCTCAATTTCAAAAAATCCCAATCTAGAACCACTACTAGTTTCTACTCGTAAGCCAAATCCTTATCTAGAAGCACTGAATCCCACTTTATGATGTAGTCTCAATCCCCATGGTACATTTTTAGCATTGAAATATGAAAAATCAGATGGATTCTGACAACCCCAATGGTAGAGCTAACCCCGATAAGTAACTAGACCCACTTTCTTAAGAACTTCAGATAGATCTATATACCGAGGGCTGAGTTTGCCCCTCTTATGAAACCTCTTGACTCCCTTTATGGGTGACACCTTGAGCAAAACTTTCTCACCAACCATAAATTATATGTCCTTCAGCTTATGGTCGTGTACTCTTTTTTCCTACTTTGAGCAGCCAATAACATAGCTTGAATGAATCTTACCTTGTCCTGATCCTCCTTAACATAATTTATGCACAAAGACTTAACATCTCCCAACTCAAACAACCCATTAAGTGATCTACACTTCCTTCCACAAAGTTCTTCAAATGGTGCTACATCAATACTAAAGTGATAAATATTGTTGTATGAAAACTCACACAACTATACGGGCCCTCATTATTTTCTCTAGCACCTGAATATCCTTTACCATAGAATCCTTCTTGGATGAGCTTGGTACCCAACTCCTTATGAAACAACACAAAACTTAGGAGTGTACATTGCATCTTTGTCAGAAATAATAGTATGTGGTACCTCATGAAGTCTCGCAATCCCCTTGACATAAATTTTAGATAACTGCCTAGAGTTATAGTCTACATGAATCGATAAAAAGTGTTCTAACTTTGTCAATTGATCTTCTATCACCCAAATATAGTCATAACTCCCCAAAGTCTTAGAGAGGCCTACCACAAAGTTAATATCAATAAGCTCCCATTTCCCCAAGTGTAAAGGAATCCTCTTAAGCAATCCCACGGGTCTTTTGTGATCATACTTTACCTGTTGATAATTTTGACACTTGGAAACATAATCCATTATGTCCCTCTTTATCCTGGGCCACAAATAAAACTGCCTCAAGTTATGATACATCTTTGTTGTACATGAATGAATTTAATAATTCAAGCCATGGGCCTTTTAAAAGTACATCATGAATAAAATCACAAACTAAGGAACACATAATCTTTCCTTAAAACACACCATCTCTCCTGCATCAAGAGTGATGCCCATCACCTCTCTGCATACTATTTTATAGAGTGTTAACAACCTCTTATCCTCAAATTATTGTCCTTAGTCTACTCCATGAATATTGAATTTACCTCCACACTGTCCAACACGTTATCCCTATCTAAGACCTCAAATCGTATGTTCTAATATGCTAGAGTTGAAACACTCTAGGTAACGGTCGCCCGGATACCCTAACAAATAATAAACTACCTATACTTATAAATTTTCAAATCAATGCATCTGCCACCACATTGGACTTATTCTGGTGATACTAAATACCCATATTGTAATCCTTCAATAACTCCATCCACCTTCCTTATGATCAAATCCCATTGAGTAAACACGTGATGCAAGCTATGATCATTAGTTAAGACCTCACACTTGACACCATAAAGATAGTGTCTCAAAATCTTCGATGCAAATACCACCACTTCAAACTCTAAATCATCGGTTAGGTAGTTCCTTTCATGAGGCTCCAATTACCTCAAAGTATAAGCAATGAAATTTCTATCCTGCAGCAACACAACACCCAAACCCAAATGTTAGGCTTTAAAAAACACTACAAAGTCCTTGTTTTTAATTGATAATGAAAGAATAGGTGTTTTAGTCAAGAGTATTTTGAGCTTTTGTAAGATCTCTTCACATTGGTATGACCAAACAAATGACACTTCTTTATAAGTCAACCTCATTAAGTGCCTTAAAAAAGATGAAGTGTTCTTTAAAAAATCTGCAGTAATAACTAGCAAGACCCAAAATTTCTTATCTCGATCACTAAACTAGGGCAATGCCAATTCTTTACTACCTCAATTTTTGGGGGATCAACTATCATCCCTTTGTCAAAAACCACATACCCCAAGAAAGAATTTGAATAAAACTAGAAATCACACTTTAAAATCTTAGCAAATAAATATTTCTCCCTCGCCTCCATAATTTCCTTGACCACCTATCTTATTTCACCATCCTCCTTATTGATAACCCTTGTCGCTGACTCCTTCTCCTCTACCCATTGGGACTGTAGCATGAGTCTATTTCTATATTTAGGAATTCACTTGCCTCATAAGATACCCCCTCTTAAAGTGACTAGATACGCTATAATAGTAACATCTCGGCACAAGAGAAGGCCTACTGGTAGAAGTGTAAGAAGCCCTTGTCCCCTAACAACTTCTGCCTAAGAAGAAACCTTAGCTATAAACACAACAGAATCTACCAATGATAACTAAATAGGAAGGGTTGAATAGGCTTGCTGACCGTGGCCTTTAGAGTACGATCCATTGAAATTCCCTATATTCAAAGATTTCTTGGCTAACATCTTAGTCTGGCCTACTTGGGTAACCTCTCTAACTTCTTCACATAGTCTAAAACCTTATTGAACCATTCTTCTACTGAAGTTATACACAAAGACAATACTTGAAGGTCATAATGAAAACCTTTAATGTAGACACAGATCCACTCATCTTCAAAAGTCAATAATTATGTAGATTTGTGAGACAAGGCATTGAACTTGGCTTCATAGGATGCAACCAATATGTCACCCTACTTCAATGCCAAAAACTCATCCTTTTTACAGTAACAAAGGGCCCATGGCACATATTTCTCTAAGAATGAAGTGTGGAACTATTCCTAAGTCAATAGAGGCAAAATTAATGACCATCATTAAACCTACGCGCTCCACTATTACTTAGCATCCTTCTCCAGCATAAAATTCACAAACTCAACTCCATGTTGCTTCAAGATCCCCATCATATGTAACATCTCATATCAATCAATAATAAATTCAAATGCATCCTCAAACTTAGTACCTTGGAATATTTGAGGTTTCATCATCAATAATTTTTTCAGTAGTTCATGTTCTGTACTAGTCATCACTAACTTTAGCACCATACAATAAAAAATATCGGTCCCTGAAGTTTTATCCATTCTAGTAGTCACGGAGATAGTAGGATGAACAACTGAGCTTGATAAGACGGTATTTTAGGTGTGGCTTAAATCACAGCCAATACACTTAGAAAAGCTAACACCTATTGAACAAACTCAAAAAACATAAGGTGTAGTGCTGCAACCATAACTTGAGATGCTACCTCAGGCTCTACACCCTATTTCTCTACTACTTTTATTTCCTCTAAATGATCCTAAGGTGGGAGATGTGATTTTAACCTCTCAATATTCTAGCCAGTTGACAGCGCACATGCAAGTGTACGTGGTCTACCAAGTAGTAAAGTGGCCTTCAAGAAATTTGAGTATTGATCCCACAAGGACTTGATTCAACAACGATCCAATTCTATTTTAACTTTTAAGATTAATTTGATGCAAAGGTAACCAACAAGAGTTTTGAATATTATAAATTGCAAGTAAAGTAAACAATGCGTAAATTATAGTACTTGAGAAAATCAATAGAGTAAAACCCAGGGTTAAAGCACTTTAAACAATCATATTATTTTATTGATCCTCATTCAGTAAATTGCTTATCTTGGTTGTTGATTCGTAGGGTTAATTGCATGATCCTGGTATCCCGATCTCTAATTGTTTACCTAATATAGACATTACAACTACATCGTTAAGTGGGAATGCAATAATCCAATTAAGTGTTTTAAATCTATCATCCTATGTTTGAATCAAGTAAGGCATCTAACTACATTCTTGTCCTAGACTCTAATTTGAATTCCTTATTTTATAAAAGAATACAAACCCTACTTTGTTTATCCCCGCATTCTATCTCCCTATTTCCTCTCCTGAGATTAAAAGGTTGATAATATATGTATTTTAAGGGTGATCAATCCCCAAAATAATTAAAATAATAATGAACAAATAACCAAATATGATAAGTAAAATTTTAACAAAATTAATCCAAAACAATAGTAGTCATGTTCTTGGCTTTAACTCCGGAAAGGGAGTTTCTAGCCAATAATATTCATAATTATGATCTAAACAATTGAATACATGTTATGATATAATTAAAAGATAATTAAAGAAAAGATTAAAACCTAAAAAAGTAGTGGCAGCCTCCACAAAAATAATCCACGACGTAACTAACTAGTCCCAGCTTAACAACGTGGGAAATATATACTACACTAATCCTATACTTTGTAGGATTAAGAAAATGTAATAATGATCCACCGATTCCAAGATTCCCACATTCTGTATAATATAGTATATTCATAGTGGGACTTTCCTAATTCTTGTAGGATTAGGACATTGTGTGCAATTTTAACATGGGAATGTGGAATACGTCGCATGCAGTAGTGCACAGAAATAGAGGGTGTGACGTACGCTCATCGCGCGCACACACTAAAAGTGCATCTCTTAATATTTTCTAAGGCAATGTAGCACTGAAATGGAGCAGGCATCTCATGCTCATCGCGTGCACATACTGGAAGTTGCGTTTAAAATTTTGGTTAAGTCTTCATCGTCCCATCTTTCATCCCTTGTAATGTAGTGTATTTCCCATGAATTTTCAGCCTTTATATCATAATTATATCACTGTATTCAGATCGAAAATCTTCCTACATAATCACACACCATGAATTAGAGATCATAACAACATAATATCCTCAACGACGAATGAAAATACACAAGATATGACAACGTTAGTTCGCATTGATCTTCACTAATTGTTACGACTTAAGACTTGACTCACTTGAAATTTGTACATCACAAACAAGTTGTTCCCCATATAATTACACTATTAAAACACATATAACTCATTAAACACCTTAGAATCCATCGAAACTAACTAGACACACACCTAGCTCAAGCTAGTAAAATTAGTTTTCTCGATTGAACTCTAAATGACTCAATTAAGTAAAAGTTTGTTTGGAAAACACTTTGAATATTATAATCACGTCCTTTGACACTTAAATGCTTATTTGTATCAATATTAACACATTAATCTCTCAAGTTACTCTCAAAACAAGGCAAAATAAGCTAGAATAATGGTGTCGAAGTGTATAAAACACCTCAGATCACCAGTTGTCACTTGAGATCCACCTTTGGTGGGTGTGGATCATCCTCTCCTTCCCCTACTTCTTTCTCTCACTCATTATCTTCCCCTACCAATTGAATCCATAACTGGAGTAGCTAGTGCGGAAGCTGTTTGTTGAGTTCTAGTGGACTTAGTGCTCACCATCTATAGAAAAAAAAGTAAAGAAGATTAGATATCAATTTGGATTGCTAGATACCAATTTAGATCGATAGATACCAATTTAAATCAAGTTATATCACAAAATAATCAATAATGGAAGATTTCCTAAAGTCCTATACCCTCTTAAAGAAAAGTATAGACACCGCTATACCATTTTGCGAGACTCTACTAGACCCATTTTGGTACGAATAGATCAATGAACTTAGGTTCTTTGGTACCAACTTTGTCATGAACCAAACCAGCCATGAGTGGCACTTATGCTACATGTTCAAAGGGTGAACTATCAATCCTATACAAAAATCCCATAATCCATACTTAGAAGATATAAGTAGAACTAATCTTTTAATATATCATCCAATAAAAAAAACAAATCATAAGTAAAACTAAAGGCAGAAAATGTAATGAACCTTCAGGCCATTTTCCATATTTCCACTCATTTTCATCATTAAGGACTTTTTATACCTTCACCAAGTCATTTATGACTTGCTGGAACTGACAGTTTGGTTACCAGGCAGTTCATTTAGTTTTTAGAGTCAATTCTCTATTTAGAAGTCTTCGTTGGTTCCAAATGGCCATCGGGCAAAACATTTTATAAAACAATCTTAGATGCAAATTCTAATTGTGCCAATAGCTCTAAAATATCTATTATAGGCTAGGTAGTCCTTTGGTTTGAGTCCCAATGTACCCGAGCTCATTTTGGCCTATTGGTCTGAAAGTTGACTAATTAGAAGTTTGGATGTGGGCCTCACACTTGACCGAAATTACCTCGAATGGAAAATCTGACTTAACCAATGCGTTCGAGTTATTGAATTTAGTATGGTTACATATCTCATTTACATATATCGGATTCTGAATGGATCCCTAGTGTCATTGGAAACATTCAAAAAATTTTAAGTTTCTGGTGCAATGGCGACCGTACAAGGATCATCCTGATCACGTGATGGAAATTGTGGCAAGGACCATGGAGATCACAGTCCATGGTGCATTATAGTGGCATCTCTTTGCTTGTTATGGGTATTTAAAGGCTCTTTAGACTGCATTTTAGGCACTTTTCACTCTTCCTTGAGACCAAGAAACCCTAAAATAGTGTGCTAAACTCAAATTGAGTCTTGGGAGTGTCTTGGAAGCTTAGCTAACATATATTTTCATGATTAACATTGGATTTAAGGTATGAATCTTTCCATTTCATGCTTGAATTTCTTGAATTCATGACCAAAACCCTAAATATCTTAGGGGCTTAATTAAGCCCTCAATAAGCTTATCTCCCACCTATTTCTTAAGGGTTATGATTCCTTGATGGTGTATGAATATTGGGTTGATTTTGAAAATGTATTTTCCATAAGTGGGACCTACTTGGGGATTTTGGTGTTATTTTTGGACCTGAAGCACAATGGTACAATATGGGTATCAATGTTCTCGTTATAATGTGTTGATTATATTTTTGATAGATTGGAACCTTAAAAAAGCTTCACAGAAGGAAAATGCAAAGGTTCAGTGGTTCATGAGATTTCTTTGAATTTGAGGTAGGTCAGGCTGGTTCCTTGTTAGATTTAGCTATGTTATAGTATAATTGTTCTATCTTATTAGATTGGGATGAGTTTTAGGTGTTGGAATGTTAAAAGTTAAGACTTGGGCTTAGTTGAATCATTTAGGACACTTGATCTCATAGATTGGAATATTTGGCTTGTAGTCTTGAATGTTGGTGAATTTGACTTCATGTCTCATGGTTAGCATGAGGATTCTCTAGTTACCTTATCTAGATAGAAGTGACCTTGCCACTGATGTTGTGGGTAAGTTGACCCTAGTTGCTTACATTAATGGAATTGCCTTAGTTAATATGCTTCAGTTAGGTGTGGCATTTGGGACAGACCTTTACCTTAGGACTATTGGTGTATTGCTATACATCTAGGAGTTGATCTAGATACCTTAGCCTAGTCTCAGGTAAAAGTAGGACTTAGAATGTACTTGGGGAATTAGAAGGGGGTTCTTGACCCACCTTAAGTTTGGATTGATGTAGTCCTCTTGAAGACCTTAGACTCTTACTAAATACCTAGGAAATGCCCCCTTGGAAGCATGTAGGCCAACCTTGGTAGTAAACTATGGTGATGCAATTGGAACTAATGTTCATGTCCTAATTCACAATAATTATTGATGATGCCATAATGAGCTATTATTTACGCTATTAAATGAGCCTATTACCATGTTATAAATAAAGCCATGGATTTGTTATTACTCAAGATAGTAATAATCATTATTTATGCTAATGGTGGGCCAATGAATAGGTAACTTGTAGGTCATTACTCATGATAATGCTTATGGTTATGCTCATGGTCTAATGGACTAGAATAGTGGCTTATATCTTATAATAGTCATGTAACCTATATATACACACTTGTTAATAATGTGACATTGATAAAGAATGAGGAAATATAGAGGTAGGCTCTTCTTACTTCTCCTTTTATGTTCTTTACTTTATCCCTCATGGGGATTGTACTTTACTTTATCCCTCGTGGGGCTTTTCATTTACTTTAGCCTTTGGGGCTTGTTCTTTATTATTGACACTGGGTTTCCTATTGTGATAATATTAACACTCATCAAGGCTGGAGAAGGTTATAATGATGATATTGATACCTAGTAAGGTTAGAGGATGTTGTGATGATGATGATAATACTAAACAAGGATGGAGGGTGATCATGATAATATACTCGGCAAGGTCGAAGGATGATTATTTATGTGCCTACGTGTATATCTACCGATTGGAGTTGACTATCCCTATGTATGGCAAATTGTATGCTCTTTCATATATACACTTGTTTATATGTAATGTTAGTAGGTTGTTGACATTTGGCTACCAGTTTTAGCCCACTTATAACGCCCCGAGATTACACCTCGAGTGTCACACGGTGCTTATGACCCCAAAGGACTACTAGCTAACCCATGACTGGTACCTACTGTGAGCACTGAATATAATACTGGAATATATATGCGGAAGAAATTTGAAAATGCCATAAGGTTCTCAAAATACTTAAATAATAACTGGGTATTACTGATAATAACATCTAAAAACTAAATAACTGACTATGCTAGTCTGAAAGCCTCTAAATGTCTGAATATGGAGTTAATGGGACAAACCCCAACTAACTCCAATTGAAATAACTACTGAACTGCTGAAATACTGAAATAAATAAACTTTGTCCTCAAAATATAAGGACTCACCACTATAACTGTTGATGATAGCCTGAGCTGCTAAATACGGCCAGGAACCTGAGCATCTGAACCTATGATATGAGATATCATAGCGCAAAGAAATAGTATGTGTCAGTATGAGAAATGTACTGATATGCTAAGTGAGGTAAGGCTGATATACATGGGTTCATATGCATGAGCTGATAACTGACTGAATGAACATCATGAAGTAACTAGATCAGAGTACATGCAAAACTGTAACTACTAAACATGCTATACTGCACATATAGATATACATCTTGTATCTGAGATTATACTAAAATTGAGTGCTGAATTCTGATGGTTGAATAACTGATAACTGATAGCCATGGTTTTGTAGAACTGTCTGAGTTTTTTATTGAATATTGACACTGAAACTATAACTGTAAGAGTGTTCATCTAACCGACATACCCCGATATAGACTGATTTGGGGTCCAACCTATGACCCCAATTAGAAGGGTGTTAGTACCTTGCCATGGGATACTAACACTATTGTGTCAACCCTAATCTGGTAGCAAAGCTTATAAAATATATATATGATTGGGCCAACCCTAGTCTGGCAGGAGGATGACTTACCATATGATGGCTACATAGTTCTGTAATACAGGGACTACTACTATGGGTCAAAACCTCTGCTGGAAGGAATGCCCCCATCCCTGGGTTCGCTTAGTGATGAATCCTACTCTCAACTGAATCGATACTATATTGATCACTACAATATACTAGGCTTGACTGAACTGACACCAATCGTGTTGACTGATGGAACTGGACTGAGTTCACTGAGTTCTGTTACCTAACTGAGTACTAATGTTCTTGACCTTTACTGGGACTATTCTATAACTACTGCAACTAAGTAAACAGATATATTTCAGGTAATAAATACCCCCAGGACTCGATAGCATAATAGATAAACTCATGTCACAGCTTTAACAACACAACAATAGGTTACCCAGCATAATTTACTCATATGGATATTTATCAAACACTTGCAAGGCATAGCTTAAGCATGGGAATAGTTTAAACATATAGTAATAGCATGATTCCAATACTAATATCACCAAAAGATCACAATGCACAATTCATTCACTTAGATATTTTGTCAAACACTTAGGAGGCATAACCTTGTACATGGGAATGAACAACATGTTAATCCATTATGACTATAATAATCAATTCACCATTCAAGGGTTTGACATGATATCTACATCAACCAACATACCCATTGATCTATTTTACATGAAACTCATATTTTCTTAAACTTGAAACTCAAATAACAACACATACATGAGAATAATTCAATTCATAACATGAGAATCATAATTCAAGTTTTGAAAAGGGTTCTTGAACTCCAAGGGTGGAAGGAAACCCAAGGATGAACCCCTAACATATCTGAGTGATAGAATTCATGAAGATTGTTGGGGATTTCTTGGAACTTGATCTTAAGCTTGATGAACTGGGGTTTATTTCTTAAGAGGATTTTGTGAATAAGTGAATGTATTTTGCCTATGGAGGGGCTAAATTTCGTGTTATGGGGGTTTAATATGGGAGGAAATGACCTAATTACCCCTACAACCCATAACTAAATATGAAAACTTGTACCCAGCGATGCGATAACGGACGCGCCGCATCGATGATGTAGACGCGATTATAGACGCATCGCGTCGATGACGTCAATGCTATAGCTAATACGATGCGCCATGATCGCGTTGGCTTGCTATTTTGGTCATCCAAAACGTGACTCAAATGATGTCCAAAAAATCTAAAACTTATCTAAGATGACCTATTGACATCCCTGATCATGAATCAACTTATGAAACGACATTCTAAGATCGTAAGGATAAAAAATAAGATCATCCAATTACGATGGATAAAAATAGTTCTAAGTCTTAACACTTGGCTGAAATTTTTTTCTAAGTTTGGAACCCCTTATTACAGGCTATATAGGACTGAATTGAACTAAAACTTTTACGGGGTCTTACACCACTAGTGTTAAATCTATACAAAAGGGCATAGATAACGATTAGTGATAACTAAGTATTAGTGATGGATATTGTTTACATGATTAACTCAGGCTAGTTGGTAAATGAAAACTAAATGTAAAGTGAGGATTCATTTAGCGAGTAATGCGAGTAATAGATAATGGTTATTTAAGGAATATTGGCTATTAGAATGGCTATAAGGTGAGTAGTTTTCTAATAAATGACTATGATTATGTCATGGCTAGGTATCTAATGGACTAGTTAATGAGCCTTGCTTAGCTAATAAATAGGGGATAATAGGCATTGATGATAAGTGGCTAATGACGGAAATAGTATGGAATATGGTTATACAGTCAGGGTTGGTAACTAATAAAAGTTTGGTAATAATCCGATTGATGATAAATATGGATTATCATGGAATAACAATGAGATTTAGATATGTTATTTGTTAAATGCCTTATTACTAATTCTATTGGGTGTACTCTCCAGTAGTATGGGATGATGTGATGAGTTTTTTATTTTATGCACCAGTTGGCGTATGGGAGTCAACTTTGTACTTGTGTTTGCTTGTGGTTATACTATATGATGCATTATGGTTCTAAATTATTTATTACTTATGCATGACAGGTTGTCATGTGTTGATGCCTTATGTTATACTATTGCTCTAGTTTAATTACTTATTATATTTAGTGATTATAGAGATCATTCAAGTTTAATTTTGTACCTTGAATTATTTAGGACTATCTTGCATTATATCATCTTTATATATTGACTTAGATTAGTAGGCCAATGATGCCTACTGAGTGCCCATTGTTTTGGCACTCATACTACACTTCTGTACTTTTTGGGTATAGATCTGAGTACTAGCAGTCGTTGTTGCTCGTTGCTTATGCAGTGATTGATTTTATGAGATTAGGTGAGGTCATATATTTTGAGTCAACCATTTTCCCTCTATCATTTATATTCAATCTTTAGTATTTGAGACAGATGTATTGACTATATTCTAAGTTTTTACGATTGAATTATTGACATTAGATACTCCTGTACAAAATCTACCATGTCGTGGGATTAGAATCTCATGATAACTGCTGATTTAGTTTGAACACTTTGTTTATATTTTAACTTGTGTTCATTGAATTTAGCCTAAGATGTCATTTCTTACCGAATTAACCCATTACGCTAGCTTCGGGTTATGGTATTGGCTTACCTATTAGAGGGATTTAATGGTGCCATTATGACATATAAATTGGGTCATGACATAGAAGTACTAATGCAAAAACCATCCCTAGGACCAATTATCATTTGTACTATATCATCAAAGAATGTCTACAAAGGATGCACCCTAAAATTGAAGTGAAATATAAGTTTAGAACTAAATAACTATGCTAATAAGGAAAGAATCCATGGTATCCCAGATATGCTTCTCACTGATGTACCATGGTTTCATGGAACTTTTGATGCTTAAAATTGAAAAATAGGCAAGTACTTAGGTCCATTTTGTTAGATATGATTTATTTTTTTTATTTGCAGGAAACTAGGTTTTGGAGCTTAAATAGAGAAAAAAGTTAAAATTATATAGGACACCTCACCTATAAGCCTGCCTATGTGGCGTGGGTACTACCTATAGCCATGGTGGGTGGCCTCTTTGGTCTAAGACATGTTAAGTTCATAAATCCTGAAAGTTGAAATTTTTGTTCGATTTTGATGGAGGACTACTACAGGGAGTGAGTACCACTTATGCCACCATAAGTACCATCATGGGTGTAAAGTTTGAAGATTAAAGACTCTGAATTTTGAAATTTATCTAATAGTTATGATGAGTCTAATGAAACACCCCAGATTTTTGGCCCTTGGAAATTTCTTAAGCCTTGAACTCACTTCCTTAGTTATGACTAGACCCCCGGAGTCATAGGGTGTCTTGATGACTCTTTGGGATGAGTCGTAACCAAACTAGTAAGTTGTTGGATTGAATCTTCTCTGAGTACGAGTGGCTCACTAAGAGCTATAAGGTTATGTTACGAGTCATGAGGTGTAATCATAGGATGTCCAGTGTAAGTCTCAATTTGTTTTCTATGTTGACTACAACTTGACCATACGAGTCATATGGTCTCATACGGTTTGGTTAGTTGAGTCGTAAGGTCAGCAATGGATGGTGTCCTAAAGAGTAGCCTTGGTAAGACTCGTGGTGATGAGTTGTTAGGAGACGCTATAAGTCAAGGGTTGACTTATAGTCAAAGGCGACCTTTTTTCAACTTTTAAGTTAAGAGAATTTAAGACATTTTCCCTCTTACCCAACTTGAACCCCATATCTTATAACCCCTTTAAGGTACCATTAGACCTCATAAACACATCAAAGTAACTTCTCAACACTCTCAAATTCCTTAAGGTCAAGAACACTTAGGGTTTTCGAGAGGTTGATCAATTAGGACTTCTAAGGGTGATTTCTCTTCATACATCTTACTATTTAAGGCATATGACTCTTCCCTCATTGTTAATTTTGTATAAGTGTGTGTTTTAAAGTGTTGTTCATGAGATATTTATATTGGTTTGAAATAAGGGTTAGGTTTTTTAGAATGTTCATGAATTGAACAATGTTTTCCCGTGATTTAGCTATGATTATTTATGCTTTAAATATGGATTTGAACTTGTGGGTGCATAGGTATGGTGGGTGAATTAGGAAATTATGATTTTCCCAAACTTATGACTTTTGAAATGGTTATGACCCCAACCCCATAATAAGAAATTGGTTTTAATTATGAGAAAGGTAAGAATTTGTAAAATTAAACTAGTCTTGAACCATTTCATGGTATAAAGAGGTATTTGAAATACAATAATATAATTTAATGAACAAAGGGAGTTCTTTTCTCTGATTTAATGGATATTGATTTGGTATGTTGTTATTACCTTGCAAGTGTAGATTGTATGATGATACCAACAATGTATGCCAAAATGTGTAATGTGGTTCATCGAATGAAATTGTCTGATAAATATATTTAACTAGGTTATAAATAGGGTTGTGTAGCTGTGTCATGAAAGTCGAGGTCTGGGTGACCGATATGGAAATTGCGTTTGTCAATATGAGAGTCAAAGTGACCAGGGAGGTTCAATTCCCCTTATTATTATTATTTCATAATTAGGGAGGTTTGAGACCCCATAAATTATTGCATGATCGGATGCTTAAGTTACCTTAGTATATGTTGGGAGGTTTGAGTCCCCTGTGTGCATATATATGAGATTATACTTCGATTCGTGCAGCTACAAGCACTTGGGCCCGACCAGGGGTTGAGAGATGGGTGCCATATAGCCTGTGGGTACTATTATATGATGGTTGAGGTACATAATCTAGGCTAAAGTTTTGAAAATACATGTTAAGCCTTGTTCCCTATCCCGGCATAAAATATGTATGTGTGTGTAGTTGTATTTGGTTATGTGCATTAGATGACTTGGTTGAATGGGCAGCATTATTTTATCTTTATCCCTGAGTTACATGCTAGCATTCACGCTTCTAACCATCTTTGAATGTTGTATTCTTACGCAATGCGGGAATTGGCTACACTTCAAATCCTCTTGCTCAGTGATTGCAGATCGATCGAGAGTTGACTTGAAGCAGTGAGCTTCCATTCTTTGAAAGACTCTATTTTATGACTATGGATCCTTTTTAGTTATAGACTATTATATACTATTTTTGTGTATTGTCGGGGGCATGTCCCAATACTTATTGGTATTCGGTTGGTAGAGGCTTTGTTAGACTACTGTGGACTTGGAATGGTTTGGTTGTTTGATGAATTAGTTTTACTCATATCATAATATCTTTGATTTCAAGTTTTCTTATCTTGTTATATGTTTGAAATTCATCTGACATGGGTGTAAGGTGATGATGGTTTGTGTATTAAGGGTGCTCTCTGGTCCTTGTTGGACTTTAGATACCTAACTCAACCAAGACCCGGTTCAAGTCATGTCAGATTGGTATCAGAGCCTAGGTTTGGAGTCATTGGGTGTCCGACAAAGACGTATTGAGTTGAATCTCTTTTATAGGTGTATAGCATGCCATACTTATATGGGAGAAGCTATGAGGCATTTAGGAATGTTTTCCTTTCTTGTTGTCTTATTTAAAGATATAGAGTCTGAGGTCCTGAGTTTCTCTAATTGCTATGTATTCTCTTTTTAGATCATGCCTCTAAGACGATCTGAAGCTCATGGAAACTCCTCACTCTCACTTAAGGACATTGTTGATGGGACAGGCCCTGCTTATGGGGTACAGACCCAGTCTAGGGGTCCAGTTCCTGATTACCATTCTAGAGTTCCATTGATCCCCTCTAGTCCTCCTCGATCTCCTCTAGCTAATGTATTGAATGCGGAATTTCATCATTCTATTCAAATGTTGGTTCAGCTGGTAGCTTCTTAGTATGATTGTGTATCTTCTGTTACTCCATCTTCTGAGGCCACAAGGGTTAGCCAGTTTATGAGGTTAAGTCCTCATGTGTTCACTGGTTCTAATATTGAGGGAAGATCCTAAAAACTTTATTGATGAGATGGAAAAGATCTTCCATGAGATGCATGTTTCTAATGTAAAGGGTGTAGAATGTGACTCCTATCAAGTGAAGGATGTAGCATAAAATTGGTATAAGTAATATAAATAGTCTAGGGGAGACAATGTCGAATCTGCACTATGAAGTGATTTTTCTAGTGCTTTTTTGGACCATCTCTTTCCTCAGGAGTTGAGGAAGGTGAAATCAAAAGAGTTTTTTAATATGAAGCAAGGTAGGATGATGGTCAAGGAGTATGCCTTTAAATTCCATCAGTTGTCCTAGTATTCCCTTGAGTTAGTGTCTAGCATGAGGAAATTTGCTTCTAGGTTGTCCCGTGATTTGATTCTAGAGATTAAGGTTACCTTATTCAACAAGGATACGTACATCTCCAGATTGGGGTATATCTGTAGTAAGTTAAGTAAGAGAAGAAAAAAAAGGCAGAGATAAGGGAAAGGCAGAATAAAAAGTTCTAATTTTCTAATTAGGGTAGAGGTCAGCAGCAGAGTGGTGGAGATGGTGAAAAGTCATCTTAGAAGAAGTGGGGGAGTTTTGGTCCTAGTTTACGAGTAGTGCTCCTTATCTGAAGTAGTTAGGTGATCATCTTTCTTAGTATTATAGTGGGTTTAGGGCGCAGGGTACCTAATCTCAGTCTAGTAGGTCTTAGTATGCTCTATCATATCCTCCTTGTAGATTCTTTGGGCAGGCGTACTATGGGTTTTGTGAAGTGGGAAGGAATAAGTATTTTAATTATGGTCAGATTGGTCACTTACAGAGGGATTATCCTTCTAGGATTGCTTCATGGGTAGGTAAGGTTCCTGTTTCCACTTCATCAGCTTCTGCACTAAAGGGTGATGCTTGTGTTTCTAGTACTAGTGTTGGCCGGAATCACTTGTATGCTCTTGCTATCGCCAGGACTCTAAGATATATTCAGATATCGTCACTGGTATGTTATGACTCTTTTCTCATGATATGTATTGCTTACTTGATCCGGGGTCTACTTTTTCTTATGTGACCCTATTTTTGGCTATATATTTTTGTTTTGGTCCCGAGTATATCCCTGATCCCTTTTTTATTTCCACCCTAGTAGGTGACTCTATAGTTGTTAGAAGAGTCTATAAGGGTTGTATGGTATTTGTTGGTGGCAGAGAAACTCTGTTGGATCTAATAGAGTTAGACATGGTTGATTTTGATGTCATATTAGGAATGGACTGGTTGCACTCGTGTTGTGCTTTCTTAGATTGTCGAACCTGTAAGGTCATGTTTAAATTCCCTAATGATCCTGTCATCAAGTGGGAAGGGGGTTCTCTAATGCCTAAAGGAATATTCATATCGTATCTTAGAGCTCTAAAGTTGATTTCAAAGGGATGTCTTTATCACTTTGTTCGAGTTTAATATTCTTACTCGGAGGGTCCTTTCTTATACTACATTCCTATGGTTAATAAATTCCCTGAGGTTTTTCCTAACGATCTTCCTTGTATCCCTCCCGATAGAGAGATTTATTTTGTGATTGACCTTGTTCTGGACAATCTTCCTATTTTTGTCCCTCTTATAGAATGGCTTTAAATGAGTTGAATGAGCTTAAAAAGAAGTAGAAATACCTCCTTGACTAGTGTGTCTTCGTGAGGTGCTCCTATTTTTTTCATGTATAAGAATGATGGTTTTCTTCGGATGTGCATCGATTACCGTCAACTGAATAATGTTATGGTGAAGAATAAGTATCTTCTTCCCGGATTAATGATTTATTTGACCAGCTTCAGGGTACTAGATGTTTCTCTAAAATTTATCTTCAGTCGGGTTATCATCAGCTAAAGAATAGGGAGGTGGATATCCCTAAGACTGTTTTTCAAACCTGGTATGGTCACTATGAGTTCCTAGTCATGTATTTTGGTCTGACAAATGCCCCAGTGGCATTTATGGATCTCATGACTCAAGTGTTTTGTTAGTTCTTGGATTTGTTTATAATAATGTTCATTAGTGATATTATGTGTATTCTAGGAGTAAGGTGGATCACGTTGATCATCGTCACATTGTTTTGCAGTGCTTGAAAGAACAACATTTGTATGATAAGTTTTCAAAGTGCCAATTCTGGTTAAAAGTTATTACTTCTAGGTCATGTCATTTCTGTTGAAGGGATCATTGTGGATCAACAGAAAGTTACAGTGGGTATGAAGTGGCCTAGGACCAAGACTCTAACTGATATTCAGAGCTTCTTAGGTATAGCCAATTACTATACGAGATTTATGGAGAGTTTCTTGACTATAGCTTCCCCGCTAACTAACTTGACCTAGAAGAAGGTGAAGTTCTTTTGGGCTGATACTTGTGAGGGTAGTTTTGTAAAGCTGAAAGATAAGTTGATTTCATCTCAAGTTCTATCCTTGCCCAAAGGTAGTGATATATTCATGGTTTATTGTGATGCGTCTCGTATGTGACTTGGTAATATGTTGGTGCAACATTTTAAGGTGGTGGCTTATGCTTATAAGCAGTTGAAAGCTCACTAGAGGAATTATCTGACTCATGACTTAGAGTTGTTGGTTGTGGTGTTTGCATTGAAGATTTGGAATCACTATTTGTATGGAGTCCATATTGATATTTATTCTTATCATAAGATCCTGCAGTATGTGATCACTTAGAAAGATCTAAACTCAAGCAGAGAAGATGGCTTGAGTTGTTCAAGTATTATGGTATGAGTATTTACTACCACCCAAGTAAAGCTAATGTGGTTACTGATGCTCTTAGCAGGTTGTCTATGGGAAGTCTATATCATGTGGATGAGGATAAGCAGGAATTGGTGAAAGATATTCACTATTTGTCTAACCTTGGAGTTTGTCTCTTAGACTCTAAGGATGGGGGTGTGTTTGTGCAAAAGGTAGAGCAGTCCTTTCTTGGTAAGAAAATAAAGTAGAAGTAAGTATTGGATCTTATATTCATGAAGATTAAGGGAGATGTGGGACAGAAAAAGATTATAGCTTTTGAGATTAGTGTAGATGGTATCTTGAGGTACCAAGGTAGGTTATATGAAACTCGATATAGATGGGTTGCGAGATAAGATCATGGTTGAGGATCATGAGTCGCGTTATGCCATTTATCCTGGTTCGATAAAAATGTATCATAATCTTAATGAGATTTATTGGTGGAACAATATGAAATGAGATATGGCTAGTTTTTTTTGCCAAATGCATGGTGTGTCAACAAGTGAGGATTGAGCACTTGCAGCCCAGAGGGTTGTATCAAGAAATTAAGTTACTTGTGTTGAGGTGGGAAGTCATTAATATAGATTTTGTTACTGATCTTCCTCGGTCTCAAAATTAGTTTGATTCGATTTGGGTCATCATTGATAGGATGACTAAATCTGCTCATTTTTTGCCAGTGAGGACTAATTTTTTGGCAGAAGACTATGCAAAGTTATTCCTCCAAGAGATTATGACGTTGCATGGGGAGCCTATTTCTATCATGTCAGATCCTGGTACTCAGTTCTCAGCATAGTTTTGGCATTTATTTCATAGAGGTTTGGTAACTAAGGTGTGCCTTAGTACTACGTTCCACCTGCAGTCGGATGGGAAAGCGGAAAAGACTATTCAAACATTAGAAGACATGCTTAGAGCTTGTGTGATTGACTATGGTGGTAATTGGGTTGATCATTTTCCTCTTATAGAGTTTTTATATAATAATAGCTACCACTATAATATTAGGATGGCTCCGTTTGAGGCATTGTATGGTAGGAGGTGTAGATCGCCTATTGGGTGGTTTGAAGTTGGTGAGGCTAAGATTTTTGGCCCGGATTTCATTCATCAAGCCATTGGTAAGGTGAAGGTGATTCAGGATAGACTTAAAGTTGCTCAAAGTTGCCAAAAGCCCTATATGGATGTGAGGCGGAGCGAGTTGAGCTTAGTATTGGTGATTGGGTATTCTTGAAGGCCTCTTCCATGAAGGGAGTGGTGTAGTTTGGTAAGAAGGGAAAGCTCAACCCCCGATATACTGGTCCGTACTTAGTGTTGAAGAGGGTTGTTAATAATTCATATGAGTTTGAGTTACCTCCTAGTTTAAGCTCCATTCATTTGGTGTTTCACATTTTAATGCAGAGAAAGTGTCTGGGTGATCCTTTGATGGTTGTTTCTTTTGAGGAGGTAGGTATTTTGGATTCCTTGTCTTATGAGAAAGTCCTATTTAAAATTTTAGATTGGCAAGTTCGTCGGCTGCGAACAAAGGACATAACTTTGGTAAAAGTTCTATGGAGGAATCACAAGGTGTAAGAGGCCACTTGGGAAGCGGAAGAGGACATGAAGTCCAAGTTTCCACTCTTATTCCCTATTTTGGAAAACCTTACTTAAGGTATGTATTGCTCTTAACATCTTTGTTTTCTATCTTTGTTAAAGAAAGATTGCAAATTCCTTGGTATTTTTATTTTTTGTCTTAAAGGTAAGAGTAGAGGTATGTGGAGTAAATTTATGCTAATCAATGCCTCATCCCATCATTCGAGGACGAATGATCCAAGTGGGGGATAATTGAAACACCTCGAATTTTCGGCCCTTGGAAACTTCTTTAGCCTTGAGCTTACTGCCTTGGTTACGCCAGGACCCCCAGAGTAGTATGATGTCTTGACAACTCGTAACCAAACCTATAAGTTGGTGGCTTGATTCTACTCTAAGTACGAGTGGTTCACTAAGAGCCAAAAGGTTATGTTACGAGTCGTGAGGTGTAACCATAAGGTGTCTAGTGTAAGTCCTAATTTGGGTTCTTTGTATACTATGACATGAACCTACTAGTCATAGAGTCTCATTATGGGTTCGTTGGTTGAGTTGTAAGGTCAGCAGTGGATGGTATCCTAGAGACTATCCTTGTTACAACTCGTGGTGACAGTCATAAAGAGACGCTACGAATAAAGGGATAACTCATAGTCAAAGGCGACCTTTTTTCAGCTTTTAAGTTAAGGGTATTCTACACATTTTCTCTCTTACCCAACTTGAAACCCACGTCTTATAACCCCTTTAGGGTATTATTGTCCCTCATAAACACATCAATGTAACTTTTCAACACTCTCAATTTCCTCAAGGTCAAGAATACTTCGGGTTTTCAATAGGTTAATAAATTAGGGATTTCAAGGGTGATTTCTCTCTGTACATCTTACTATTGCAGGCATGTGATTCTTCCCACACTGTTAATTTTGTAAAAGCATGTGTTTTAAGGTGTTGTTCATGAGATGTTCTTATCGGTTTGAAACAAGGGTTGGCTGTTTTTGAACATTGTTTTCCCATGATTTAATTATGATTATTTATGCTTTAAATATGGATTTGAACTTGTGGGTGCATGGGTATGGTGGTTGAATTAGGGAATTGTGATTTTTCAAAACTTATGAGTGTCTTGTATCATCTGGGTAAATCCAATGTAGTGGCTGATGCTCTAGTAGGATGTTTATGGGTAGTGTTGCTCATGTGGAGGATGGTAAGAAGAAGTTAGCTCAGGAAGTTCATCATCTTTCCCGACTAGGTTTTCGCTTAGTCAATTCAGCAGAAGGTAATATATGGGTGTGGAGTAGTTCAGAATCATCCCTGGTTTCCGAGGTGAAGAAAAAGTAGGATAGGGATCCCAGTCTAGCTAAGTTGAAAGAATCAGATAAAGATTAGAAGGTAGAGGTTTTCTCCCAAGGGGGAGGTGGTGTGTTGCGCTGCCAAGGTCAGCTATGTGTGCCAAGTATAGATGATCTAAGACAGCGAATTCTAGCAAAAGCACATGGTGCGCATTACTTTATTCATCCAGGGGCCACTAAGAGGTACCGTGATTTGTGGGAGATCTATTGGTGGAGTGGGATAAAGAGAGACATTGCAGAGTTTGTGGCTAAGTGCTCAACATGTCAGCAGGTTAAGATTGAGAATCAGAAGCCAAGTGGGTCCATGCAGGAGTTCAGTATTCTCACCTAGAAATGGGAAGAAGTGAACATAGACTTCGTGATGGATTTTCCCCGTACTCATCGTCAGGACGATTCAGTTTGGGTCATTGTAGACAGGATGACCAAATAAGCTTATTTCATACCAGTCCAGACCTCTTTTTCAGCCGAGGATTATGCCAAGCTCTATGTCAAAGAGTTGGTCAGATTACACAGAGCTCCATTGTCCATTATCTCAGATAAAGGTACGCAATTCACCTCTCATTTCTGGAAAGCCTTCCAAAAGGGTCTTGGTACTCAAGTCCACCTTAGTACAGACTTTTACCCTCAGACAGATGGTCAACCAAAAAGTACCATTCAAACTTTAGAGGATATGATGCGAGTGTGTGTGATGGAATTTAAAGGTAGTTGAGATGACCACTTACCTTTGATTGAGTTCGCATATAACAACAGCTATCATTCCGGCATTCAGATGGCTCCGTTTGAGGTGCTTTATAGGAGGAGATGTAGGTCTCCCATTGGTTGGTTTAAGGTAGGTGAGGCCACAGTGGTAGGGGATAACTTGGTATTCAATACCTTGGAAAAGGTTTAACTGATTAGGGAAAGGCCTAAGACAGCTTAGAGACGATAGAAATCGTACGCAGATGTCTGGAGAAAGGATCTCAAGTTTGAGGTTGGTGATTATGTTTATTTTTAAATCTCTCCTATGAAAGGAGTGAAAAGGTTTGGCAGGAAGGGGAAGCTCAGTCCCTAATATATCGGTCCTTACCGAATTCTCAGTTGTTCGAAAAGGTAGCTTACGAGCTTGAGTTGCTTTCAGACTTAGCTTCAGTCTATCCAGTGTTCCGTGTCTTCTTGTTAAAGAAATACATAGCTGAACCAGCAGTTGTAGTCCCTGTAGGGAGTATAGACGTTCATAACAGCCTCTCTTATGAGGAGATTCCAGTCAAAATCCTTGATTATCAGATTTATAGACTGAGGAACAAAGAGGTCCCTCTAGTCAAATTTCTTTGGCGAAATCAGTCCGTTGAGGGAGATACTTGCGAAGCAGAAGAAGATATGCGGACCAAGTATCCTCACCTCCTCTCCGCTTACTCATACTTAGCCTAAGGTAACAGTTTTTCCTTGAACTTACTCAATTCCATGCTCATATTTTCCTTTATAGACTTGGTACCAGTTACCATTGCATATTCAGTTGTGACTTTATGTATCAAATATATATGTTCATCCTGAGAAACTTAGCTTATTAGCAATCCCAGTCATGCATTCATGAATCATGTTCAACTATGTGCTCATGCATCTGATATGCATGTTCAGTATGAAATTTCAGCATATCAGTAATGTGAGTTATGAAATCATGTTGTAGTTGTGCATATCCAGTATCTAAATTCAAACTATAAGTATTTCCCAGCTTAGTCAGTCTGATTCGAGGATGAATGCTCCCAAGGGGGAGATATTGTAAGACCCCGCAAAATCCTAAGCTTAGCTCAGTTCTTTAAAGCTTATTAAGGGGTCCCAAACGTAGAAAATTTTAGCTAAGTATTCAGACTTAGTGTTATTTTAGCCTTTGTAGGTTGGCGACTCTATTTCACGACCCTCATGACCTTCAAGTGATGATTTTTTGGTTGAATCATGATCAAGAATGTTGGTAGGTGCTCTCGCACAAGTTTTAAATTTTTTGGACTTCGTTTGAGACACATTTGAAAGCTCAAACCAGTGGATCGACATAATCTCGATGCGCCGCGTCGCCCATCACATTGATGAGTATTTTCCCCATCTCCTAGTGTAGATTCCAGTGAACCGACATAGCGAATTGGCTATCGTGTCGATGCCAACAACACGGTGCATCGGTCTGCACGTCGCTAACTTAGTTTTTAGTTATTAAAAAGTCACATCCTCAGGGGTAATTGGGTCTTTTCCCACCTCATGTCAGCCCCCAAAACATAAGATTAAGCCCCTTTAGAGGCAAAATCCATTCATCTTTCTTAAAATTTCTCAAGAAGCAAACCCTAGGATCTCCAATTCAAGATTCAGCCTTCAAGAACACTCTATCATTCTTCGCAAATTTGAATACCAAGGTATGTCAAGTGTTCATCCAAGGGTCCCTTCCATCCTTGGAGTCCAAGAAACTCTTTTAAACTTTAAGTAAATTGATTTCACGACTTCCAGAATTTGGATTCAAGTGTATTCATGATTATAATGTTGATTGGGTTTCTATACCATGATAAAGTGCAAGATTTATGTAAAAACTATTATTATGTAGGTAGTATCATGTGAATTTATGTTAAAGCCTTGAAATTGTGATGCTCATGAGTTTATTAGTACTATGTACATATACAATGTCTTCCAAGTGTTTGATAAGTTGTTCATGTCAATTAAATAGTAAGATTATATCATGTTAGCATGTATACTAGTTCATGCCATTTAAGTGTTTGATAAAATGATTCTATAGATGCATTATGAACAAGTGTACATTTCTATACTATGCAAAGTCATGTGATGCTTTACTTTTATGCTATCGAGTCCTGAGGGTATTTAATACTCGGCAATTTAGCTGATTACCTAGAGCCAGTGTCAGTTACAGAATAATCTCAGTCATGTCACGATCAGTAGAACTCTCAGTCAGTTACAGAACTCAGGAAAAATTTAGTAGACTAAGTATTAATCCAGTCCAGTTCAGTATTCAGTTTAGACCTCAGTAAATTCAGTCAGTTAATAGAATTCAGTAGTATTCCGTTAGTCAACGAAACTCAGTGAACTCAGTTCAGTTCAGTTAGGCAGTTTAATTAGTAACAATTCAGTTAAGCCTAATATGAACTAGGAATCAGTTCAGTGTCTATTCAGTTGGGAGTAGGATTCAGCACCGAGTGAACCCAAGGATGGGGACTCACCTGCCAGTAGAGGGTGTGATCCTTAGAAGTAGTCCTTATGTTCCAGAACTACGTAGCCAATGTAGGTTGAGATATCAACCTGCCAGCTGAGTGTTGATGAGGTGTCCTACCTGCCAGTTGAGGGTACCACCATTCTCATTCAAAGCACCTACCAGATGAGGGTTAAACAGCTTATCTTTACCGGTGAGCCTCCGCGATTCCACCACATCGCGGTATAGTTCCAGTTCGTAACCAAAGATGGCAACGTGATTTTCATCGTGTCGCGCCGTCATGTAGTTTCCCAATTATCCAATTTCCAGTGAATTGGCGCGTCGGGCCAGCATGTAAAATTGGGATTTTTTTCAGTTTAATTCCAAGGGATTTTTGGTCTTTTCCCCTTATCCCCAACCTTTATAAATACCCGACTAAGGGATTTTAGCCTCATTTTCTCTTCTTCCACCAAGAACTAGGGTTTCCAAAAATCAAAATCCTCTCTTCTTCTTCAACAAAGATTAAGAAAGATCTAGAGAAATCAAGAAATCTTCCGAAGGCTTTCAAGAAAAGAGTTTCCCAAGGTATGTAGATGTTGATTCTGGGGTCCCTTTCATCCAAGAAGCTCAAGAACCCTTTTTAAAACTTTAAGATTTTTATGCTTACGAGATTTCATGATTTGTATGAGTTGAAATTGATGTTCCTTGTAATGTTGAGTTTTGATTCATGTTTGTGTACAAGATTTATGAGCTTTGACCCTAGTATGTGGAATTTATGTGATGTGTTTATGGCATTTGGTTGTAGAAATGGTTGAATAAGCAAAGCATGTCCCCCATAGGTTTGATAAAGAACTTAGGTGAAGCATAAAGGCCATTGTAGTATGTTGAAGATGAAACCCCAAAATGTGAGTTAGTTTATGCATGCCTAGTGTTTGATAAAATGCCTAAGTGGATGAATTATTCCATGATAGTGGGAAATCCCCAAATAAGTATGAACTTGTGCGTGTCTAGTGATTGTTGAAGGACCTTAGTGAACAAGTGGAGATGTGATGGTAGTAAATTCTCTAATTTTGTGCTCTTTGATATATGCTAAGCTTTTAATACATGCCAAGTGGTTAGCAAGTAAGTTGAGACATGATAGTATGAAGTTTTCCCCAAATCATATGATGTCCAAATACATCTCAAGACTGATTTAGGTGTGAAGTACTTGAGAAAAGACCTTGTTGAATGGAGTATGATCTAGTAGCATGTTTCTCCTATGCTATTATACGTTTGTGATCCCTAAATTCTTGAAGTGATGTCTTAGTGATTGTGAGGATGAACATATGATATGATTCCTAAATACTTGAAGAGATGCTTTAATGATAATGATGATGAATGTATGGCTGTGATGATGAATGAATGATTGTGTTGATGATGATGATGATGAATGAATGGTTGTGATGATGGAGGAATGATTATGCTTTATTTTATATTATCGAGTCCTGGGGGTATTTATACCCGATAATTTAGCTGTTGTCTAGAGCCCGTGTCAGTTTTATGATAATTCCAGTCGAGCCATGATTCTCAGAACTCAGTGAGCTATAGAACTCTGTATCCTCAGACAATTGCAGAACTTAAGAAAGCTCAGTAATCTCAGTTATCTTTGTAATATCCATATCGCTAGTGATCTAGCCTCGGTCCTGTAATCAGCTCAGATCTAATAGTATGCAAGTGTTCAATTCTAATCTCGAAAGTGACCGAATAATCTATTCATGTTGTGTATCGTTAGTCAGATACCGTGATTCAATATGATTTCCATCAGATATGGAACTAAGTGATCTCTGCGTAGCTCAGTTAGATCTTTTGATAAACATGATCAGTTATCAGTATCGGTTTCAGTTCAGTTTGTGTTCAGTTAAGATTTCAGTTCAGAGTCTTTTAGTTGGGAGTAGAAACTAGCATCGAGCGAGGGAAAGAATAGTGGTTCTTCCTGTCAGTGAGAGAGGCCAAAGTCATTAGTAGTAATCCCTGACCTCCCGAACTGTGTAGCCATCACAGGATACAGGAGTCACCGTCAGGAAAGGTTGTCACCTCCAAAGAGAGAGTATTCGACTATTATATTACCTTAGGTCAACTTTTTGGTAAGGGTCATCCGTCAGAGAGGAATGACCAGAGAGAGGTCTTTACTTGTGGCACGGTATTGATACCCTTCCAACTAGGGTTACAGGTTGGACCCTACCTGTGGTAGGTTGGGGCATGTCGGTTAAGTAACTACTTCCCATAGTTTCAGTTACAATTTTATTTTCAGTATCAATCTTCAGAAATCAGGACTGTCAAATACAGTCATCTATCATTATGAGGAACTCAAATAGTTCCATTGATTCATGGACCATCCTGTCAGATAGGCTTGGTATCATATACAGTTATTTGATATCATATTCAGAGATATGCCGCCAGACAGGCTTGATTCACAATCTCAGATTCTATTTAGTAATTTTGTTGTCATATTCAGATATGATCATTTTCTTACCATTGATAATAGCCTCCTTAATCATCTGTTAGAGAGGTTGATCTTTAATCTTGTCAGTCGAGAGAAGTAAGCTCCGAATTCAGCCATCGATGTAAGTACATCCAGTTTCTCAGTCATCAGTATCAGATGAGTCAGTATCTCAGTGTCAGTAGTGAGTTCAGTTTGCAGTAAGGCAGTACCCGAGTTTTAGTCTCTAGAGTTATGACGATTGTGACTATGGTCTATGCATTCATGTATGTGTATGTGTTCTCGTGCGGCATTATCATGATTATTTATTTTAGATATTATGCACTCATGAGCCCTTGTATTTAGCCTTACCCCGTCTACATACTCAGGACATTCCTGTACTGACGCATTTGCGATATGGTGTTTTATTTGGCACCATAGGTTCAGTGGCACAGGACCCAGAGTTTTCTCACCAGTTCAGTCCCAGTCAGCAACAGTAGTCATAGCAGTGAGTCCTCTTCTTTCGAGGATGAATCTCAGTTTACTATTATAGCATCAGACTTTGTTTATATTTTTAGTAGACGGAGTTAGTTAGGGACATGTCCCATCAACTCCACAGTTCAGATAGTTTAGAGGATTTTCAGACAGATGTCAGATGTATTAGTATTCAGTTTTTTGTATTTTGAGTATTCATAGATGTATTGAACCTTATGGCTAGTTTTCGCATTTATTTCAGATATTATGCAGTGTACAGGTATAGATATCAGTAAAGGGTTATCTTGTGGTCCTTCGGGTCCATAAGCATTGTGTGACGTCTTGGGATGGGATCTCGGGTCATTACAAACACCCTTCTAACTGGGGTTATAGGTTAGACCCCAACCCATTCAGAGAGGGGAATGTCGGTTAGATGATTACCTCCCACAGTCTCAGTTTTAGTCTTTAGAGTGAAACTCCATTCAGTTCTATAGAAATCAAAACTATCAGACACAGTCACTCAGTTCAGTACGAAACTCAGAATAGTTCTACAGAATCAGGACTGTCAAATACAGTCACTCAGTTAACAGTAATACAGTATCAGTAAACTCAAATATCAGTAAATCGGTGATTCAGAACTCAGTATCCAGTGTTATGATGACCTTATTTATTGTTTACATATTCATGCATATACTCTCATGCAATTATGTTCATGTTATTCAGTCAGCTATTTTTCATGCATATGAACCCACTAATGTTAGCCTATCTCACTTAGCA
Source organism: Capsicum pubescens (assembly GCA_030864215.1). NCBI lineage: Eukaryota > Viridiplantae > Streptophyta > Magnoliopsida > Solanales > Solanaceae > Capsicum > Capsicum pubescens. The sequence goes on along the minus strand of CM061548.1, from coordinate 192,487,707 downwards.
TACCAGTATATTCAAAGTACTGATGCATACCTTTCTTTTGCGCTATAATGTCTTATATCATAGGTTCAGAAGCATGGGATCCCGATCATACTTACCAGTCCGATCCATCAATAGCAGTCTAGTGGTGAGTCCTCATTGTTTGAGGACAGATTTATTATTATAGTATTTTAGTACTCTATTTATTTCAGTACCCGGAGTTAGTTGGGGTCTTTTCCCATCAACTCCTTATTCAGACAGTAGAGGCTTATTAGACTAGAGTATTTTCAGATAGATGTTCAGTTTTAGTATTTATTTCAGATTTGAACCTTATGGCAAGTTTTCACCTAATTTTTTCATAATTATAGTATTACTATTCAGTTATTCCAGCAGGTACCAGTCATGGGTTAGCTTGTGGTCCTTCAAGATTATGAGCATCGTGTAGCGTCTGGGGTATAGACTCGGGGCATTACATAGGAAGGTTTGAGTCCCCCATAAATCATTACATGATTGGGTGCTTAAGTTACCTTAGTATATATTGGGAGGTTTGAGTCCCCCATGTGCATGTACATGTGATTATTCTCCGGTTTGTGTGGATACACGTAATGGGTCCCAACCAGGGGGTGAGAGTTGGGGCCCATATAGCCCATGGGTGTTATTAAATGATGGGTGAGCTACACAATCTGGGCTAAAGTTTGGAAAATGCATGTTAAGCCTTGTTCCCTATCCCGGCATGAAATATATATATATGTATTTGCATATGATTATGTGCATTGGATGACTTAATTTGAATTGATGGCATAATTTTATCTTTATCCCTGAGTTATATGCTAGTGTTCACCCCACTAACCATTTTCAGACATTGTATCCCCACGTAATGCAGGAATTGGCCACACTTCTACTCCTCCTACTCAGTAATTGTGGATCGATCAAGAGTTGACTTGAAGTGGTGAGCTTTCATGCATTGAAGGTCCCATTTCAGGACTATGTTTTCCTTTTTAGTTATAAACTATTGGATACTATTTTCTGCTATAGTCGGGAGCATGTCCCGACACTCTATTGATATTCAGTTGGTAGAGGATTTGTCGGACTACTATGGACTTGAGATGGTTTTGTTGTTGGATGGTTTGGTTATACTCATATCATAATATCTTTGATTTCAAGTTTTCTTATATTTTTATATATTTGGAATTCATCCGATATGGGTGTAAAGAGATCAATGGTTTGGGCATTGTGGGTGGACTCTGGTCCTTGTTGGACTTGAGATACCCAACACGACCAGGTTGCAGATCACTTATCTCGCCTCGAGGAAGAGGCAATGCAAAAGTTAGGGGATGAGCTTGATATAGATGATACTTTTCCAAATGAGCAGGTCTTGGCAATATTTCAAGACTTACTGCCCTAGTTTGCTAATTTTGTCAACTTTTTGGCAAGTGATCTTGTTCCATATGATTTGTCCTTCCAGCAGTGTAAGTGGTCCATGCATGAGGTGAGGAAGTATTTCTGTGATGAACATTATCTCTTTTAGATTTGTGTAGATGGATTTATTCGTATATGTATTCTTGGGGTAGAGATGATGAGCATTCTTGAGGATTGTCATTCATCAACAGTTGGGGGTCATCATAGTGATACCCGCATAGCCCACAAAATTCTACAGTATGGGTATTATAGGTTGACTATCTACAAAGATGCTCATGATTTTGTTCAAGACTATGATCAGTGTCAGCGGCAAGGAAATATTTCATGAAAACATGAACTCCACATGACACTTATCTTGTAGTTGGAGTTGTTTGATGTATGGGAAATAGATTTCATGGGTCCATTTATGAGTTCTTATTGGAAGAATTTTATTCTAGTGGCAGTTGACTATGCTTTGAAGTGGGTAGAGGCAGTTGATTCCCAATAATATTGGTCAAAGTGTCACTATGTTCTTGAAAAAGAATATTTTTTCTCGATTTGACACTCTAAATATGATTATTAGTGATGGTAGGTCTCATTTCTTTAATCATATTTTAATGCCATGCTTAAAAAATATGGTGCAGAGAATAAGGTTGCCACACCTTACTATCCGCAAATAAGTAGGAAGGTTGAGGTCTCTAATTATGAGATCAATTCCATATTAGCAAAGAATGTGGATGCAAATAAGACAAATTGGTCAGGAAGTTAGATGATGCTTTGTGGATCTACCAGACAACTTTTAAGACCCCCAAAAATCCCTCTACTTATAAAATTATGTACGGCAGGGCATGCTACTTACCGGTCAAACTTGAGCCCAAGGCACTATAGGCATTGAAAAAGATGAACATTGAGTGGCATGATGCAACAAACTTTAGGATGAGCAAAATGAATGAGTTGGATGAATTTCAGCTCTGAGATTATAAGAGTTCATCTCTTTACAAAGTAAAGATGAAGATGTATCATGATAAGATGATCGTGAAAAGAGTGTGCGAGCTCGGTGTATGGTATTGTTATATAATTCAAGACGTCACTTATTTCTTGGCAAGTTAAAGTCTATGTGGTATGGACCATTCACCATGCTTAGGGTGTTCCCACATGGTGTTATTGAGCTGAAACATGATAGTGAATCCCCATTCAAGGTGAATGGACACCATGTTAAGCACTATTTAGGTAATGTTGATAAGGTGAAAGTTTTTGTTGATGTAAGCCTTGGTGAAGTCTGACTAGCCAAGGCATCCTAGTTATGCCCTAATATTAAATTAGACTCTTCATAGGAGGCAACCCATGGGCTTGTTGGTGAAGTCTGAGTAACCAACATAGCCACGTCGTGCCACGATGTTAAATCAATCATTGGGTGGGAGGCAACCCACTTTCTTAGTGTTCATATTGTTTTATTTTTTATAGGTGTAAAGAATGAGGAAATACCAGGAATATGGTACGAAATTAAAAAAATTCTAGGTAAGGAGTCTTATTGACCCACTTATGGAGGTCATAAGTCCCACCTAAGATAGGTAAGTGATGCAGTAGTTATCAGAGGGAACATCTGAGAAGTTTGGATCTCTGAACTTTCCCTATGAACCTACTTACGGGGGTCGTAAGTACAACTTAAGACCTAATGAGTGGTGTAGTTGAAATCAAAAACAAAGTTCAGAGAATTTGCAAAAAAAATTCCACTAATGGCATACCACTTACAAGTCATAATTGGCATCGTATCTGGGTCGGCCCCAAGTTAATTGACTAGATCCGACCCAACTCACTAGCTTAAAAACTAAAAACCCGGTCATATTCCCCCATTATTCTTAGATTTTGTAACTCCCACCTAAATTCAAACTTCCCAACTCCCTATTAACTGTATAAAAGGAAAAAATCCCTAATAATCTCAGTACCAAAATTCCATTTCATTTGCGCTCATAGAGCATTCAGGCTAGGGTTTCATCAAACTTTTTTTATTTTCTACTTCCATCGCTTGAAATTAAGGTCTCTTGGCTCCTACTGGTATTATATTTTGATATTGACAAAGAAAATTGAGTTGGTGCTTAGAATATACTTCATAATTGTATAAAACTCGTGAATCTTATTAGTAAAAGCCTAGAATAATATAAGAATTGAAATTATGGCACTGTTCTTAAATGGAAAACCTATGGTCATTCCCTAAATGGAAGTTGAAGTTGAAGAGGTAGATGTAAATCAACAAGTTTTTGGAGTAACACATGTATTTTTAAACTTGATAAATGTCATTCTATGCAAATTAGACTTAAATATGAAAAATATATTGTGTGGGGATGAACAATTTGAGAAAAATTTAAGTACCATCTGAAGGGTACCTATGATGGGACTTACGATCCACGTAAGTGGCACTTATGAGTCGTAGGTGCCATCATAGGTATCATACCAAATGCCCTAAAGACTCATAAGTGCCATCATAGGTATCATACCTAATTCCCTAAAGTATTATGGCATTGTCTGACACTTATGAGGGAACCTATGACCCGCATAAGTGTCACGTACGGCCCGTAGGTGGGGTTGTAGGTAGCCTAACTCTCCTTGTTCAAATTTTTATCAAATTATTTGTTTTCCTCTTCTGTTTCAAGAATTAACAACTACTTACTCAGGTACAATGGCACCTAAGTCATCCTAGAAGAAAAGAGTACAATTGAGGCTTCGGGATGAATTCCCTAAGAGAAGTGGCTCGTCTGAGAAGTACCTGATTTCTCTTAATAGAGCATCGGCCCCATGAACCAGAGGCTGCTCTTAGAGACAGCCCTAGGCTGCAGTAGTAGTTGTTGAAGCCACATTGGGAATTTATGGCACCCAGCCTGCCACCACACAGACTCAGTTGGGTACTCAATCTGTATCTACACAGGTCGAGGCCTAATCATCTACACTTAGACCAGTTCCTAGGCTGAGAAAAAAGGCGGCCAGGACTTCACCACCACATTCTCCCCAGTCTGAGGAGGGAGAGCATGCTTAAGAGGATGATGTAGATAAGAAGGAATAGTTAGGGTCCATAGATATGGTTGAGTCTAGATCCATTTCTAGTTCAATTGAGGAGGAGAACTCACTCGGCTCCTAGTCTAAGGAGGGGTCGGGTGATGCATCTTATTCATCTATTGAGTCAGATTTAGTTGCACCGTATAGGGTACAACTCAGGTGTTGCATCAGGTTTCATCTTCTTCTACAGTTTTCACACAACCTTCTACACAAGATGCTCTGCCTACTGGTCAACCATTGTTCGATCTTACTTCAAACTCTACACAAGCCACAGCTAAATATATAGCTGAGATAAACCCAAGATGGTGTGTAGAGGGGTCTCAATATATCTATGAGAGAGATATCTATATTACTGAGAATGGTCGTCCCAAGAGAGGCATTGCAGTTGAGTGGAGGATAGACTTGACTAGTCTAGAAGGGAAACCAAAAATGAGATCTTCCTTTATAGGTATAGGTTGGGATTGATGACTCATCCTCAGGGATCTTACATCATGGCTATGGTCCATGTGTTTTATGATTGATATGCCATCTCGTTGTACTTGAGTGTCCCATGGGAGGGTAGAGTAGTAGAAAAGACTTTATTAAGCATACGTTATTACAAAGGGTCAGAGTAGATATATTTGTGGCATCCATCCACCAAGTAATATTTGGGGTAGATTGTGAGGGACCAGCATCTACAATTGAGTTTGATTTTAGTATGAGACTTGTGTGCTACAGACACTCCATGAGAGATACTGACTTTTAATTATAGAGGTTTGATTTGTTGAGGTATATAGCCCATTATATTTCTAATTTTGGTGATCATGCCCCGAGATAGAGGGTAAATGGGAGATTGAGAAGGCACCGCTGCATTTTGCAGCCATATTTTGGTAGACCATAGTGCACTTCAAATTCAGTCTTATGGAACTGAACAATGTTCTTACATGGGAGAGGATACATTGGTATCTTGTTTGATTATGGGTATAAGATTGAGTTTACCACACTAATCAGGCAAGATATACAAACGAATGCATTTGGTAAGACCAATACTCTCCCCATTTAGTATCTTATTTGGTAATTGTGTGAGGCGTTATATGTGTAGTATATACCTAAGGTTCATAGGAGGATTATGGTGATAAGAATTGCAAATATTATCTTGATCAACGATCCAGCAAACCTAGTCCTTGTACAGAGATCTTAGGCTCCTTCAACAGTTATTTCGATCTACTTTTATGGACCTTCAGCTTTGGCAGAGCATGTTGATAGGACAGGCATGGATGTTAATAGTTATATTAGTGGGATGAGAGATGCTCCCAAGGTTTCTATAGAGGATGAGGGAGCCCCAGCTATGCCCACTTCAGCCCTGGCTTCTACATATGAGCTAGCTGGGGCATCTACTGTATCTCCTCGCCCCACTGCCACATCCAAAGGTATTATTAGTGTACCATGTGAATTATTATAGAACCTAGTGGAGAGGAAGGATGAGAATACTTCCTTCCATACTGAGGTAGAGTCTGAGCTTGCTATTTTGTATGGGCAGATCCAGCCTTGGGTTCGGCCGACTTTAGAGAGTGTTGAAGCTCGGGTGAGGGCAGAGTTGAGAGATGAGATGATAGAGTTTACTAGGGGGTTACACTCCATATCGATGATTTTAAGGGCCAGGTGTCTGCATGATTTAGAGATATACAAGCTCCTGATCTAAATGGGATTAGGAAAGAGGTGGCCACACTACGCACAGATGTATTCTCTCTTGCTGATCTAGATTCCATCCATTCCCTAATTATCCTTTCATTTACTCTGACCATGCCCCCATCCTGATCTATGTGGTTTGACCTGTTCACTTAGGAGGAGATGGTCCCGATGGTTGGGACTAAGAGAGGTACAGATAGAGAGTTATAGTACCCTACTATCCCATATAATCAAGCCTTAAAAAGGGCCACAATTGACTCTAGGGTGTCTTCTGTAGATGATAAGAAGAGACATCATCAGATAGCATCGGGTGCATCTTCTAGTCATGCCCTTCCACCATCACCACCTCCATTAGTTATGATACCAGATAGGGGCGACCATGAGCCGGGAGCCTTGAAAATCCCAAGTATGTCCTACTTCCCTTGTTTTGTATTGTAGTTATGCACTGAGGATAGTGCGTAGTCTTTTAGATGGTGGTAGGGCTGTACTACAGCTGAGGGTTTTTTTTTATGTTTCTTTTCCCGTCGGTTGCACTATAATAATAGAACTAGCATGATTAGGTTTTTTGTATTTGTGTTGTACATGTTTTATGTTTTATTTGTGTTTAACTATGAGAAAAATAAGTGATCTAAGGGTAGTCTATATATTTTGATATTGTATTTAAATTTTTGAGAAAAAGGATAGCCCTCAAAAAAGTTTGTTTTGAACTATGTGATGTCTTTATCTTTGTGACCACTATGAATCTTTTTATGGCATGAGGATTAGGGACGTGATTATCACAACTTTGTATTTGCATGAACTAGATAGGTTTGTAGTTGGCAACATAATCCTATTCCATGTGTGTGTGAGATTGCTTACCTAGTTCTCTTTATGCATTTAATTCAGAACTTGCCCGGTTAGTCTGGCCAAGGTTGTAGGATAATCGATTAGGAGAGGATCATAGGCCATTCTTGATTTTGTCCACTCTTAGCCTAAATGATCCTCTAGATGAAAATAAATATCCCTTGATCCTAATTTTGAGCTTACATAAACAATTTTCTTGTTTTTTCTGTCACCTTCCCAATTAGTTACAATGAACCTTTTTTGGCCATGGTCCCTTCTTAGACATCGTGCACCTCAACTCAGTAAAATCACCTAATTTGAGGGTGTTATCATAAGGGTACGTAATTAGAATTAGGAATGAATAAGGGTTTAAATAAAAGAAAAAGAAAGTAGGCTTGGGTGTGGTATGAAAAAAAAAAAAAGTGAAAAAAAAAAAAAAAAAAAATCGCACCCAACCCGAATAAGCAATAAAAAAAGGGAGAAACATAGGAGGAATAAAGGAAAAGTTGGTTTAGAAGTGGGCCCCCAAATGTAATTGTAGTGTCAAGGAGGGTTAGTCACTAAAAATCCTAAATGTACCAAACCAGCCCCCAAGCCTACGTTACAAGACGAATAAAGTCCTAGAGTTATCCTAGTCTAGCTGTTTGAAAAACTAAGGTAAAGAAAATAAGGGCAAGTATATGCCATTATATGTACATTGATTGGAACTTCTTTGGAAGTGTAAGTGTCTCGTTATCATCCCCATATCAACATGCATGATTATACTATGAGATTGGTACTTCTTTGTTGTGAAGGTACATGTGTTGTGTTACTAGCTGCTTATTTGTTTGGGTAGTTTAATTCTTATATATTCTTTATTGTTGGTTTCTAATGTGACGCTACAACTTGATTCTTTTGTGTTGCATTATTGGGCAACATAGATCCACACCATTGGTTTTGAAAAGTTAAAAATAGGAGGCGGTAATGTTTTTAAAGCTGAAATTTAGTTGACTGCCATAGGTACCTTAGGTTTCTCTTGGTTAAGCATCATCATGTTATTTTTGTTATGTTTAGTTTCCCGAGGATATGAAAACATTCTAAGTTGAGGGCGTTGATATGACATGGTTTCATGGCACTTTTGATGCTTAAAGAAGGAAAATATGCAAAAACTTAGGTCCATGTTGTTAGATATGATGTGTTTTTATGTCTATGTTGCAGGAAACTAGGTTTTGGAGCTTAAACAGACAAAAAGAGTTGAAGTTATAAAATAAACCCCACCTACGATCCTACCTACGAGGCATAGGTACTGCCTATGACCATTGTGGGTGGCCCCGTGGGTCTCAGATATGTTAAGTTCAGAGATCCTGAAAATTAAAGTGTATGTATGATTTTGATGGAGGACTACTTACGAGGCGGCAGAACCACTTACACCACCATAAGTACCATCATGGGTGTAAGAGGTTGAAGATCAAAGACTCTTAAGTTTGGAGATTTTATTTGATAGTTATGACGAGTCTTCCGATGGATTGTATGTACCGCCTACATGTCATGACCTAAACAAGGTCCTGGCCAGGACGGGTATCTCAAGTATGCCTTGGATCGGAGACCACCCCCTTTGTCTAGTCAAACAGAGCATACACACTAACAGTAATTGAATTCAGAACATATAACAAGATGGTAATGTAAACTAAAGTCATTTATAAGTCCAAAAACCAATAATTGATACCCAAGTATACAGTAATATCAAAAAAGCCTCTAACCAACTGAATAGAAATAAATGTTGGGACATGCCCGCGACAATAGACAAAAATAACCAAAAGAATAGTCTATGACAATATGAAACCCAAAACATGAAATAAGGTCTTATGAAGTATGGAAGCTCACCACTTCAAGTCAACTCACGATCTATCCACGAACACCTGATCACTGTGCAGGAAAAGTGGGAGTATTTTTGGTGCCTACATCACGTGGGAATATAGCGTCTGGATATGGTTAGCGGGTTGAGAGATAGCATGTAACTCAGGGATAAGGGGTAAAATAATTCCCTATCAACAGTTCCAAACCAGTCAATAGCCAATGCACATAATCCAATGCAAATATGTACATATATATAACATGTTGGAGTAGGGAAAAAGGCTTAGCATTAGCTTTCAAAATCTTAACCTAGATTATGTAGAATAACCATCACAATAAGGCACCGACGGGCTATATGGGCTCAACACTCCCCAAGTTGAAAGGTCCCCAGTGCGTGTAGCCACACAAACCAAAGGATAATCAGACGTGCATATGCTTTATGGGGGGACTCGAACCTCCCGACATAAATCAAAGGTGACTTAAGAAGAAATTTATATAGTACGGGGGACTCAAACCTCCCAATCATATAATAAGGGAGACTAGAACCTCCCAGTCATTTAGACCCCTGCGCCGGCTAGCGCGACGACCAAATACACAAACTTCTTTTAAATCCAATTAAATATTCAGCACGCATTCCCATTAATTCAACCAATTACACATTAAGGTATCCCGTTGGTATCTTCATACCAACCCCGCTTGGAAGTTCATTATTATGACATAACCTTTATCCATCATATGAGGGAATTCATGACCCCTTAAGTTCAATTAATTAGTCATACAGGGATTCCATATACCCAAAGTTCAATGAAAATCAATCCATGGTTCATTAACCTTTTATGTCAATGCATTAGTATAGGTGAGCAAGTCAAACCATGTGACAAAACCATAATCAATATTAGTTTTACAATTTGGGTTAAGGGAATACAATTTCCAAATCCATATATCAAGGCAAAATCATCAAATTAAGGATAAACATGATCCTTTTGTTTATTTACCATTCCCATGCACCCTAAGAATTCAAAATCATTAATAAAGCATGAACAATGCAAAACTAATCATGGAAAATTAAGTTAAGAGTCAATCATACTAATATCCTCCACCCATATCAAAACCTTTGTTCAAATCAACAAAACCATATATTTTCATTCTTTAAACAAAATAAGTTTAAGGGTAGAGTCACATGTCTGAAATATCAAGAGTTATGGAGAGAATTTGCCCTTGGACGCTCTAGTTGACCAACCTTTTAAAAACCCTAATGCTCTTACTTAAGAGAATTTGAGAGAAGAGAGAATGTGTTTTGATTTTCTAAGGATGAAAATAAAGACCCAAAGGTGTTTTATGGTCGTGGGTTACAATGGTGAAAAGGGTAAATATCCAACATGCCCTTAATTAAAAGCTGATAAATTATCACTGGTGACTACAGGTCACTCTTCGACTCGTAAGGTCATATAACAACTCGACACCACGAGTCATAGCCAAGATAGATTCTAGGCACACATACATTGTTGACCCTACGACTTGTCAAGTGACCATATGACTCGTAGGGTCCATGTTGTATCCAAGATAGAACTATTTTAGCCTTACACTAGTCACCCTACAATTGTACTATGCAAATTGTATGGAGTCAATACGACTCATTGGAAGCCACTCGTAATTAGGATAGGAAACTTAGTCATACACACTGGTCAGGCTACGATTAGGGTCTGAAGACTCATCAAGACTTACTATGACTTGTATGGGGTGTCATAGTTTGTATAGTGAGGATAAATATTTGGAAATTGTAAAGGACCAAGAATCTAGGGTGTTGTATACTCCTCTCTTAGAATCATTCATCCTCAAATGATGGGTCAAGGCATATTTTGGCATGATTTAACACATAAACACACCCACACTTACCTTTAACAAAGATAGAAATCAAAGATGTCAAAATTAACACATCCCTTAAGCACGATTATCCAGAAGGGGAACAAGAATGGGTATTAGGACTTTATGTCCTCTTCGGCTTCCAAAGTAGCTCCCTTGCCTTCTTGGTTCCACCAAAGAATCTTCACCGAAGCCACATACTTAGTCCTCAAATAATGGACATATCTATCCAAGATCTTAACCGGGACTTCCTCATAAGGCAAGGATTCTGAAAAACCAATACTCTTCAAAGGAACAACCAAGGAAGGATCGCCCACACACTTCTTTAACATCAAAACATGGAAGACTGGATGAATGTAACCCATACTCGAAGGATATTCTAATTCATAAGCCACACTGCCCACTCGCCTCAAAATATGGTACAAACCAATATAAAGTTGGTTGAGCTTCCCCTTCCATCAAAACCGCATCACTCCCTTCATGTGAGATTTTTTCAAGTACACCAAATTATCCACCAAACTCCAACTTTATTTTCCTTGTCTCCATAGGACTTTTGGCGACTTTGGGTAGTTCTAAGTCTATCACAAATAACCTTTACCATCTCCATAGATTCGTGAACCAAGTTTGGACCATACAACCTATCTCACCAACCTCAAACCACCCAATAGGAAGCCTGCACCTCCTACATAAAGAGACTCAAAAGGGGCCATCCCAATACTAGAGTGATAGCTATGAGGACAAAATGATCAACCAATTACCACTAAAGTCAAGAACACAAGACCTTAGCATATCTTCCAATGTCAGAATGGTCCTCTCCGTTTGTCCATTCACTTGGGGATGGAAGGTGGTGCTAAGGCTCACCTTAGTTCCTAAACCTCTCTAAAATGAATCCCAAAAATGAAACAAGAACGGTATACCTCGATCAAAAATGATAGAAACCAGAGCCTCATGCAACCTGATGTCTTCAATGAAAATTTTGGCATAGTCCTCAGAAGAGAAATTTGTCCTCACCATCGAGAAGTGAGAAGACTTAGTCATCCTATCCACAATGACTCAAATCGAATCAAATATTCCATGAGTCTACGGAAGAACCATAACAAAATCCATATTAATCACTTCCCACTTCCACACAGGCAACTCGATTTCTTGAAACAACCCACCAAGCCTCAAGTGCTCCACTTTCACTTGTTGACAATCTATGAACTTAGCCAAAAAAATTAGACACAACATATTTCATATTATTCCACAAATTAATCTCCTTCAAGTCATGCTACATTATTTCAAATTGGGATGAACAGTATACCTTGACTCATGAGCTTCAGCCAAGATTCTTTCTCACCGCCCATCAATATCGGGAATACACAATCTCCCTTGGTACCTCAAGATACCATCGCCACCAATATCAAACCATCACTTTCTAATGGCCCACGTCACCTTTAATCTTCATCAAAATAGGATCAAAAACCTACTTCTCCTTTACCTTAGCACCTAGAGATGACTTTTCCACCTCTTGAACCATCACACCACCATTTGCAGAGTCCAAGAGATGAACTACTAGATTAGCCAAACGGTGAATATTCGTCACCAAATCTTCCATTTACTCATCCACTTGAGATAAGCTACTAATAGATAACCTTCCAAGAACGTCAACAATCACATTAGCTTTATCTAAGTGATAATAAAAACTTATGTCGGAATCCTAGAGCAACTCAAGCAACCTTCTTTGCTTGAGATTCAACTTTTTCTGGGTGAACACATACTGCTAACTCTTATGGTTTGAGAAGATATCAACATGAACCCCATACAAATAATATTGCCAAATCTTCAATGCAAATACCACAACCAACAACTCCACGTCATGAGTCGGATAATTCTTCTCATGAAATTTCAATTGACTAGAAGCATAGCCTCTACCATGTTGCATCAACATGCAACCAAGTCCCATACGGGACACATCATAATAACAACAAAACTATCAGTACCCTCAGGCAGGGTCAAAATTAGAGCAAAAGTCATTTTATCTTTTAACTTCTCAGAGCTACCATCAAATACATCGGACCATAAAAATTTTACCTTTTTCTATGTCAACTTATCCATGAAGCAGCAATAAATAAGAATACCTCCACAAACCTACTATAATACCCAACTAAACCTAAGAAGCTTTGAATATTTATTCGATTTGTGGGTCTAGGCCACTTCTTAACCACAAAAACCTCTTATGGATCTACCATGATCCTCTCACTAAAAAAAATATGTTCTAAATAAGTGAAAACATTCAGAAAGAACTCACACTTTGAGAACTTAGCATACAACTGCTAATCCTTGAGAATCTACAACACTATGCAGTGGTGATCAGCATGATCCGTCTTACTCTTTGAATACACCAAAATCTCACCAATAAATACAATTACAAACAAATCCAAAAACTGGCAGAATACTTGGTTCATCAAATCTATAAATTCCACATGAGCATTAGTCAAATAGAAGGACATCACAAAAATTTCAAAATAACCATAGAAGGATTGGAAAGTTGTTTTAGGGATATCCACCTCCCTAATCTTCAATTGATGATAACCCGACCAAAAATCAATCTTAGAAAAGTACTTGGCTTCCTGAAGATGATCAAATAGATCATCAATCCAAGGAACATGATACTTATTCTTCACAGTCACCTTATTCAACTGGCGGTAATCTATACACATTCAAAAGGACCCATCCTTCTTATGCACGAAAATAACAAGAGCACCCTACGGAGAAACATTAGGTTGAATAAAACCCTTATCTAGAAGATCTTTCAACTGTTCCTTAAGTTTTTTTAACTCAGCCGAAGCCATTCTATAAGGAGGGATAAAGATAAGATGGGTTTTCGGGACAAAATCAATCCCAAAATTTATTTCAAGTTAGAATCTTTAACCAAGACAAAATAATAAAGGTACCCCTTGGAAATCACCTTTCGATCTCTAAGATATGAAATAAACCTTCCCTTAGGCACTAAGGAACTCCCTTCCCACTTAATCACTAGCTCATAAAGGAATTGGAAACTGACCCTTGGAGTCCGACAATAAAGAGAGGCATAAAATAAATGCAACCAATCCATCCCAAGGATAATATCAAAATCTAACATATCCAATTTAGTCAGATCCACAAATGTATCCCTACAACAAATTGATACCACACAACCCCTATAGACTCTTCTATACATAATAGAGTCACCCACCAGTGTGGACATAGAAAAAGGATCAAGAATACACTAAGGACCAAAATTAAATGAATAGGCACATAAGTGGACACATAAGATAGAGCAGAACTGGGATCAAGTAGACAATATACATTATGAGAGAAGAGTTTCAAAGTATCGATAACAGTATTAGGAGATTCCTTAGATTCCTGGTAGGTGCCAAGAGCATAAAGGCAATTTTGACTAGTGCCAGAACAAAAAGTGGCACCCTTTGGTGTAGGGGCTAAAAAAATAGCAACAGGAACCTTGTTTTCTCCAGAAGCAACCCTAAAAGGACAATCTCACTGCATGTAACCAGTCTGACCAGAGTTAGGACATTGATTTATCCCCTGGTCACAAACCCCACGATATACCTAACCACAAAAATGACAAAGGGGATAAAATGGTGTTGATTGGTCTTTATTGGCCTGAGATTGGACACCTTGTGCCTTAAACCCACTATTATTCTAAAAGCAATGATCACTACATAGATTAGGGTTTGGGGCGCTAGCTGTCGAACAAGAACCAGAGTGTCCCCATGCATTTCTCTTGCCCCACTACCTACCATCTTTATCACCACCTTGATGACCTCCACCCTACTCAGAATACCTGAATCTTTTATTCTACCTTTCTCCTACTGCAGCATATTTATTCTTTTTCTCCTCAACTTATTACATGTACACTACCAATCTAGAAATATCCACGTCCTTGTTCAACTGGGCCGACTTGCATTCCAACACCAAATCACGGGACAACCCAAAAGCAAACTTCCTCATTCTAGCCCTCATGCTAAATACTAACTCAGGAGCATAATACAACAGATGATGAAACTTCAAGACATACTCCATTACTGTTGTTCTTTCAAACTCATAAATTACTTAGCCTTCATCTCCCTCAACTCCTAAGGAAAGAAGTAATTAAGAAAAGCACTAGAGAAGTAATCCCCCAAAGCAGATTCAGCATCATAACCCCTAGACTAGTCCCACTCCTTATAATACTGATACGCTACATCATTTAACTGTAAGAAGCAAACTCCACATCAGTAGCATGAACCAAAAAATCTTTTCCATTTCATCAATCAAATTTTGAGGATCCTTCTCAACCTTTAAATCAATGAAAGTTATAGGACTCAACCTCATAAATTGGCCAACTCTTGTGACCTCAAAAGATAGAGCAACAAAAGTAATATGTTCAGTTTGAGAGGCCACCAATTGGGTAAGCAAATGGATCGACTGGTGAAACTCAATATTAGACACATTAGCTTAAGGTTTCTGGGAAAGGCTAGGGGAACCGAAGTAACTCCACATGGGGCAGTATAATTAGGAGTTGGTGCTCTAGATTGGGTTTGAACTCCATAAGTAGTACGATCTCTATCGACATTATTCTCAGACGGGATAAAAGAGTTTTTATGAGCATCAGATCTATTGGGAGTCATAATTTAAAAAGAAAATATAGGGGAATTAGTGGAGATTTTAGAATCTTAGACTCTATATCCCAAACTAGAACAATAAGAAAGGGAAACATTCCATAATATCTCGTAGCCTCTCTCTTATAAGTATGGCATGCTACACACCCATAAAAGAGACTCTACTTGACATAACTTTGTGGACACCCTATTGACGATGAACCTAGGCTCTGATACCAACTTTTTCATGACTCAAATTAGGGATTGGCTGTGATGGGTATCTCAAATCTACCTTTGATTGGAGATCATCCCCTTTGTCTATTCAAATAGAGCATATACACTAAAAGTGACTGAGTTCCAAACATATAACAATATAGTAAAGAAAACTCAAGACATCTATGATAAGTACAAAAATAATAACCAATACCTAAGTCCAAAGTAATATTCATAAAACCTCTAACCAACTGAATATCAATAAATGTTGGGACATTCTCCCGATAATAGCCAACAATAACCAAAAAAATAGTTTATGATAATATGAAACCCAAAACATGAAATAAGGTCTTTCAAAGTATGGAAGATCACCACTTTAATTCAACTCACAAGCTATCCACGAAGACTTAATCACTGCACAGGAAAAGTATTTTTAGTACCTGTATTGTGTGGGGATACAACATCTAGAGACGGTTAGGGGGTTTAGCGCTAGCATATAACTCAGTGATAAGGGGTAAAATAATGTAATTATCATCACTTCAAAACTAGTCAAAAACAAATGCACATAATCCACTACAAATACATATATATATATATATATATCACATGCTGGGGTAGGGAACAAGGCTTAGCATAAGCTTTACAAATCTTAACCTGGATTGTGTAGCATAACCATCATAATAAGGCAACCACGTTCTATATAGGCCCAGCTATCCCCCATTTGGAAGGATCCCAGTGCATGTAGGCATACAAACCATAGGATAATTAGACATGTATAAGCCTTATGGGGGACTAGAACCACCCAGCATAAATCAGAGATGACTTAGCACCAATTAATATAGCATGGGGCACTCAAACATCCCAATCATACAATAAGGGGGAATCAAACCTCCTGGTAATTTAGATCCTCACACTGACTAGCGCAATTTCCAGTATTGGTCCCTTGGGACCTCCACCTTCACGGTTTGGCTACACAATCCTCTTTTAATCCCAATTAAGCATTCAACACATATTCTCATTAGTTGAACCAATTACGCATTAAGGCATCTCGTTGATATAATCATACCAACCCCACTTGTAAGTTCATTATCATGCCATAATCATTGTACATCATACAGGGGAATTCATGACCCCATAAGTTAAATTAATCGTTCATACTAGGATTCCACATACCCCAAGTTTAATGAAAATTAATCCATTATTAATTAACCTTTTATGCCAATGAATTAGTATAAGTGAGCAAGTCAAACCATGTGACAAAATCAAAATCAATATCAATTTCACAATTTGGGTAGAGGGAATATAATTTATTAAACTATATATCAAGGAAAAATCATCAAATTGGGGATAGCCATGACCCCTTAATTTATTTACCATTCCCATGAACCCCATGAGTTCAAAATCATTAATAGAGCACGAACAATGCAAAACTAGTCATGAGAAATCAAGTTAAGAGTCAATCGTAGAAATATCCCCAACACATATCAAAACCCTTATTTAAATTAACATAAACAATGATATATTTTTATGCTGTAAGAAAACAAGTTTAAGGATAGAGTTACATGCCTAAAATATCAAGAATTATGGATAGAATTTACCCTTAGAAGCTCTAATTGACCAACCTCTTAGAAACCGTAATGCTCTTGCCTGAGAGAATATGATAGAAGCAAGAATGTGTTTTAATTTTCTAAGGGATGAAAATAGATCCCCAAAGGTGTTTTATGGTCGTGGGTAACAACTGGGAAAAGGGGAAATGTCTAAAGTGCCCTTAATTAAAAGCTGAAAAATTATCGCTAGTGACTATAGGTCACTCTACGACTCATAAGGTCACATTACAACTCGTCACCATAAGTCATAGCCAAGATAGTTTCCAGGGCACACACATACTTTTGACCCTACGACATCACCTCATACTACTCATCAAGTGACCCTATGACTCATAGGGTCCAAATCGTATCCAAGATAAAACCATTTAGGCCTCACACTAGTCATCTAGAGATTTGTATATGCAATTCGTATGTAGTATTTACGACTCATTTGAAGCAACTCATAATCAAGATAGAAAACTTAGCCACACACTGGACAGGCTATGTTTAGTGTCCTAAGACTTGTCAAGACTTTCTACGACTTGTAAGGGGAGTTGTAGTCTGGACAGTGTGGATAAAATTTTGAAAATTTTCAAGGACCAAGAATCAATGGTGTTGGACTACTGATGTCCCAAAACAAACCTCCAAATAAGTATATTTCGGTCGATGTCAAATATAGTAACCCAAACCAGGTTAGGGTCGAACCCACACTAAAAATGTTGAATAGTATCTCAAACTTAGCCTAATTCACGAGCAATGTAGGAATGTAAAAGGGGGAATTTGAAGTCAAAAGTCAAAGTAACAGAACTCGAATGCTTGAGTCTGTAAAAAAAAGAAGGCGAACACTAGGACTGTGTTCCCCCTAGCTTCTCAACTATGTAAGATTCTCGTACTCATTCCACCTACCCTCGTACTTTGCATGCAGTATTGAAAAGTTATGTACTATCAACCATCTTGTCAACTTATTGATAGATTTCACCATTTACCTTATGAGGTTTGTTGTCCCTTGTCTTTAACCTTAGTACAACTCTCACATTTTGATTCTCGAGTTGATTAGACGAGGGTTGGTAGCCTTAAATTACTATTGTAATATCCTTTTTACAATCTCGAACTCCTTTGTGAGAATGATCTCAAATACAAGCAATCCCTAAGCCTCTGCAGTAGCTTGGGTTTAATATATATGAAGAAGACTATAATACATGCAGCGATAGTAGAATAAATAAATCTTCTACTTCTCTAACATAGATAATCTACCAGAGTTCCTGTAACACCCCGTAAATTTTTTCGTACACTTATCGCGATTATATGGAGTCCTAAAGGCTTGCGTATGGGTTAAATTAAGTTTATGGTGTTCGGAAGTATCCCATCAATATTTGTATGTGTAGGTATTGGAATAAGCTTTCCAACGATATAAAGTTTACCCAAAACAGTTTCATATAAGCGAGCACATTCGAAATTTCAAAACGGTGGCCGGGAAGCCTGTGAACAGTAAATCTGCAGGAAAATTACTGCAGCTAGGCAATTTTCTTTGGATCAACTTTAGACAATCATAACTCCTTGTACAAAAAAACTGTGTGAGCTGCTATATATTGACGAAAATCTACAAGAGTATTCTTTCCGATGAAATTGGTTTCATCCAAATCCAATGTCTGAGTAAGGAGCTATACCCGTTTTACTACAGCCTATCAAAAAAAAAAACAGAATTTTGGGACAGATTTTTGGGTCAACTTTAAACGACTATAACTCCTTGTACAGGAAGAACTGGGTGGTATACTTTATATGAAAATGAAATCCCTTTGAATTATATTTCCAATGCAATTGGTTTCACCCAAATCTGATACTGGAGCAAAGAGTTATGATCGATTTACTTCAGCCTGTCAAAACTGTCCACTGGGGACAGATTCGGATTTATTTAAATTTTTAGGGCAAAATGGTCATTTTCTATTACCTCTTGGACGAAAATTGGTCTTTATAAACATACATTTAGCCTCATATATATCATATATCATCCAATTATTAAGAGAAGGTGAAACCCTAGCCTAATTTCAACTTCAAATATTTTGTGATTCAACCGTAGGAAATTCGAATTGGTTCCGTAGTTGTGTTCACCATCTCGAAAGCTTCGAGAAGCACCCCATGGTTATGTAAGGAGGATTCTAAATACAAGAGTTCATTGTTAAGGTATGAATATTATTTATTCTTGATTCTTATCCATGAATAAGTATTGATAAAGGATTATGAGTATTGTCTTGATGATGGAAGATAACTAGAAACATAGTTATGAATTGTTTTGTATAAATTGTTGTAGTAAATTATGGAAGTTGTTGTATTGGATTATGGAGGATGAATAATGGTGATATATCATTATATTAGTGGTTATGTATGCCTAGTGATCATGTTGGTATTGGATGGTGATTAAGAGGGGAAATAAAGCCTAAGAGTGATGTTGAGGGATATTGCATGAAAATGCATGATATGTGAATGTAATAAGAGTATAAGAGGATGTATGTAGCACTCTTATTGATGAGTTAAAGGATTACTTCCTAGACATTATTTGGTGAAGTTAATACCTAAATGGTAAGGTTTGGTTGCTAATACTAGTTTGCCACAAATGACTTATTGTAGATAAGTGTTCGAAGAGTACGGGAAGTCAAGTTGGACTTGTATTGAAGTGGTTATATCAAGGTATGTAAGACATACTCTAACTAATCTTTGGCATGAATAATGACCCATGGCACTCTCAAGTAAGCTTCCAACATTGTCCTACGACACATGACACATAATAACATCATATGATCTTCGACACTACCAATTGAACTTGTTTTCACTTTTAAGATATCCGGCTAGTCAAAAAAATGTCCATATACTATTGTTGACTCCGAAATGGTTTAATGAGGTATCCATGATTCTCTACTTCATTTTCATGATATTGATTACCTATTTACATGTTTTTCCTATTGAGGTATCATGGTTTCAAGTTCCATAAGGTGTGACCACAAAGTAACCAATCTCAAAGATTAATTGAATTAAGAAATGGAATGTCTTTATTTTAAATTGATGATATGATGTATTGTATTAGTACCACTGATCAGTTGGCCATTGTATTATAAAGATT
The DNA here is from genome assembly GCA_030864215.1 of Capsicum pubescens. NCBI lineage: Eukaryota > Viridiplantae > Streptophyta > Magnoliopsida > Solanales > Solanaceae > Capsicum > Capsicum pubescens. Next base: position 192,467,560 of record CM061548.1, on the reverse strand, counting down.
ATGTATATATGCTATTCCAGGGGTGGTCCCTGATGTATTGTATTCGTACCACTGATCAGTTGGCCATTGTATGACATATGTTATGTATTGATAAGGAATACGGGAAGTAATGATATGAAAGTAATGTGCAGGTATCCCATCATCTCTTTTAAGTGTGGTCTACTCATACTGTTTATTCACTGGTATCTGGGTTCTGTTGATCTTTTGTATCTCATCTTGATACTCACTGCCTTACATACTCAGTACATATTTCCGTACTGACGTCCCTCACGGGGGACCTGTATTCATGCCTGCAGGAACGGGTACTTCAGGTCGTACACCTCTGCAATAAGAGCCAGGACATTCTGTTGATAGTGGTGAGCTCCAGTTGTTTCGGGGCATCCCAAGTCGTTTCTATATGTACTTTTGATATTTGTATAAAAGTCTTTTGTGGGCGGGAGTTTGTCCCGACCCTAACTCAGTTGTGTATCTATGTAGAGGCTTTTGTAGACATATTGTACAGCCATAGGAGTGTTTGGTTGATAGACGTGATGGCTTTGACGGCCAATTACTGTTTATATATATATGCGTGTCTGCTGGGCTGATACAGGTACTGTTTTCTTCTATTTACAACGAAGTGCTGCCCAAATTTCTAATTTTCATAAGTAATGTAAGTGTGAAAGTATAGGTTATGAACGGGTTCTCCCGGGCCTCCTCGGCTATGGGTGCCAGTCCGCTCCAATGAGATTTGGGGCGTGACAAAAGTGGTATCAGAGAGGTTCGTCCTAGTGAGTCTACAAAGCCGTGTCTACGTAGAGTCTTGTTTATCGGTGTGTTGTGCACCACATCTATAAACAGGAGGCTATGGACATTTAGGAATTGTTTCTTTTCTTCATGTCTTAGATCGTGCGATAGAGCTTATATTGTATATGAAGTCATAGTTGACCACTGAATCCATTTGTTTCTCTTATTATAGTAATGATGCCGGTTACCAGAAGCAAGAATACCGGTAAGCAAGTAGATGTGGCTGCCGGAGAGGGGACTAGTAAGTCACCCACTATACCAGCTAATCAAAGTGAGGCTCCAGCTGAGCATGCATCAGAAACTTCCCCCAGTCCGGAAGAAATAAGGGGGAGGAGAACTATATCCCCAGAGCCACCTATTAATGTTGTTGATCAAGATCTTAGAAATGCAGTGCAACTTTTGACTCGTCTAGTTGCTGGTCAAGTCCAAGGGCAAGCCATTCCTGCCGCGGGTTCTAGCGGTGCTGATAGGGCGGCTAGTCTTCGGACGCAAGATTTTCTTAAGATGGATCCACCTACTTTTACCGGATCCGATCTTAATGAAGATCCGCAGGACTTTATTGATCAGATTCAAAGGGCCCTAGAGGTGATGCATGTATCGGGCAGAGAGACAGTGGAGTTAGCCGCGTATAGATTCAAAGGTGAGACTATATATTGGTATGAAGACTGGAAACGGTCAAGGGGCATTGATGCACCCCCAGCTACTTGGAAAGAGTTCAAAGAGGCATTTATTGATCATTATCTTCCATATGAGACTCGTCAGGCCCGTGCGGATCAGTTCTTAAATCTTCGACAAGGTCATACAAGTGTGAGGGAGTATAGTCTTCGATTTAATTCCTTGTCCAGATATGCTCCTAATGTTATAGCTACTATGGATGACAGAGTTCATCGGTATGTGAATGGATTGGATCCGTATTTGGTTAGGGATTGTACTATTGCTGCACCAAATAAAGACATGGATATAGCTAGGATCCAAGCATTTGCATAGAAAATGGAAGATCAGAGGCAAAGAAGAAGAACACAGGAATTTGAAAGCGGGTCTTCTAAGAGGGCCAAATCTACAGGGCAGTTTATGGCGCCACAGGGAGGTTTTAGACCTCAATTTTCTGCTAGACCACCTAGGCCATTATTTTCTTATTCTGCAGCTAGTGCTCCACCACAGCATTAGGGGTTCAGAGGCAGTCAATTTGGGCAAAGAAGTGAGGGTCATAGTTCGCTATCAGTGGGTTATCGTGGGCAAGGGAACATGAGCCAATCGAGACCTTCTTGAGAGATATGTAATCGATGCGGAAAGCATCATATGGGCGTATGTCGAATGGGAACAAATGTTTGTTATTGGTGCGGTATGATGGGGCATATGATGAGAGAATGCCCACGAAGGGGCACAGGTGGCGTAGCACGACCTTCGGGATCAGCTATTGCATCATCGTCACCGGTACCTTATTCTGGTAGGGACGCACGACCTGCGGGTCACGCTAGAAATGAAACAAGAGTCGCCAGTTCCAGCGGGACTTAGAATCGCACTTATGCTTTAGCGGATCGACAGAATCTAGAGGCTTCCCCAGATGTGGTTACGGGTACATTGTCCATATTTTCATTTGATGTATATGCTCTAATTGATCCCAGTTCTACATTATCATATGTTACTCCCTTGGTTGCTGGAAAGTTCAAAAGGACCCCCGAATTGTTAGATAAACCGTTGGAAGTGTCTACCCCAGTTGGGGAATCTATTATTGCTAGAAGAGTTTATAAAGATTGTGTAGTAATTGTGTGTGGTCGATACACGATGGCCAATCTTGTGGAACTAGAAATGGTAGATTTTGATGTTATAATGGGCATGGATTGGTTGGCGTCTTGTTATGCCAAAATTGACTGTTGTACGAAAAAGATGTATTTACATTTTCCTGATGAAGCAGTTATTGAATGGCAAGGTAATATTGGCGCACCAAGAGGTAGATTTATTTCTTATTTCAAAGCAAGAAAAATGATTTCCAAGGGCTACATATGTCATTTAGTTAGAGTAAAGAATACGGAATCGGAATCACCGGATCTTCACACTGTACCAGTGGTAAATGAATTTCCTGATGTATTCCCTAAAGATCTTCCAGGCTTACCTCCTGAACGAGAAGTAGAGTTTGGTATTGATGTAATACCAGGCATCCAACCAATCTCCATTCCTCCATATAGAATGGCCCCAGCAGAATTGCGAGAATTGAAAGAGCAATTGAAAGATTTGCTAGAGAAAGGATTCATAAGCACTAGTATTGTTTGTGCGTAAGAAAGATGGTTCGCTGAGGATGTGTATTGACTATCGGCAATTGAATAAGGTGACTATCAAGAATAAATACCCTCTTCCCCGAATTGATGATTTATTTGACCAGTTGCAGGGTGCCCAGTGTTTTTCCAAGATTGACTTGAGATCAGGCTATCATCAAGTGAGATTCAAGGATAAAGATATACCCAAGACAGCTTTCTGAACACGGTATGGTCATTATGAATTCCTGGTTATGTCATTCGGGCTGACAAATGCACCCGCAGTTTTTATGGATCTGATGAATAGGTTGTTTAAGCCGTTTCTAGATGTGTTCGTGATAGTTTTCGTAGATGATATTCTGGTCTACTCTAGATCAGAAGAGGATCATGTTAATCACTTAAGGCAGGCGTTGCAGATTCTTCGTGATCGTAAGCTGTATGCGAAGTTTTCTAAATGTGAGTTTTGGCTCAAGTCAGTGGCATTTTTGGGCCAAATTGTATCCAGTGAAGGCATAAAAGTTGACACTCAGAAGATTGAGGCTGTGAAGAATTGGCCAAGACCCACGACGCCTACGGAGATTCGTAGTTTCCTCGGGTTGGCAGGTTATTATAGAAGGTTTGTTGAAGGTTTTTCTTCTATTTCTGCACCCTTGACTAAGTTGAAGCATAAAGCCTTCAAGTTTCAATGGAATGATGCCTATGAAAAGAGTTTCCAAGATCTGAAGAGCAAGTTGACTTCTACACCGGTATTGGTGCTTCCTGAAGGCACAGAAGGGTATGCAGCGTACTGTGATGCTTCGAGAATTGGCTTAGGATGCGTATTAATGCAACATGGTAGAGTAATAGCCTATGGCTCTAGACAGTTGCGACCACATGAGAGGAATTATCCCACACATGATCTTGAGCTAGCTGCAGTTGTATTTGCTTTGAAGATATGGCGCCACTACTTATATGGGGTTCATGTTGACATATATATCGATCATAAGAGCCTGTAATATATCTTCAGTCAGAAAGATCTAAACTTGAGGCAGCGGAGATGGCTTGAATTGTTGAAAGATTATGATGTTGATATCTTGTATCATCCAGGGAAAGCGAATGTGGTAGTGGATGCACTGAGTCGTAAGTCTAAAATAGCATCTATAGGAAAGCAGGGGATGATTAAGGATCTTCACCAACTAGCTAATTTGGGAGTTCGACTTCTCGGAACTCCAGATGAAGAGGTTATTGTACGTAATGCAGCGGAATCTTCATTGATAGCTGAAGTGAAAGAGAAGCAGTATGCAGATCCAATTTTATTGCAGCTTAAGGAGGATGTGCAGAGTGGCACGACAAAGGCATTTGAGCTTACGCGAAAAGGAGTGCTTCAGTGTCAGAGTCGTTTATGTGTACCTGATGTAGTCGAGCTAAGAAAGAGAATTATGACAGAAGTACACTGTTCAAGGTATTCCATCCATCCAGGGTCGACTAAGATGTATCAAGATTTGAAAGCAATATATTGGTGGAATGACATGAAGAAGAATATTGCCGAATTTGTAGCTGAATGTCCGAATTGTCAAAGAGTCAAAGTAGAACACCAGAAACCCGGTGGTTACATGCAATGTATAGATCTTCCAGTCTGGAAGTGGGACAAGATCAATATGGATTTTATCACGGGTTTGCCTCGTACATTTCGGAAGTTTGATTCCATATGGGTGATCATTGATAGGCTTACCAAATCCGCGCACTTCTTACCAGTTAAGACAACTTATACGGCGGAAGAGTATGCGAAGTTGTATATTAAGGAGATCGTTCGATTACATGGAGTTCCAATTTCCATTATATCTGATCGAGGAGCCCAATTTACCGCGAATTTCTGGAAGTCTTTTCAAAGGATTTTGGGGACACAAGTAAATCTAAGTACGGCTTTTCATCCTCAAACGGACGGACAAGCGGAACGTACCATCCAGACACTTGAAGATATGCTACGAGCATGTGTATTAGATTTCAAAGGCAACTGGGATGATCACCTACCTCTTATCGAGTTTGCCTACAATAATAGCTATCATTCAAGTATCAAAATGGCACCATATGAAGCATTGTATGGAAGAAAGTGTAGATCGCCAATATGATGGTTTGAAGCAGGTGATGCGGTCTTGTTTGGACCGGATCTTGTTTATCAAGCAATGGAGAAGGTTAAAGTGATCCAACAACGGCTTGAAACAGCTCAAAGTCGACACAAATCTTATGCGGATGTTAGAAGAAGAGGACTTGAGTTTTCTATCGACGATTGGGTATTCTTGAAAGTATCACCAATGAAAGGAGTGATGAGGTTTGGCAAGAAAAGAAAGTTAAGTCCACGATACATAGGTCCGTACAAGATCATTCAAAGATTTGGACAAGTTGCTTATGAGTTAGAGCTACCTCAAGAGCTCTCAGCAGTTCATCCCATATTTCATGTTTCGATGCTTCGCAAGTACATCGAGATCCATCACACATCACTACTACGGAAGATGTACAAGTTACAGAAGATCTCACTTTTGAAAAATGCCTATTGCTATTCTTGATCGCCAAATTAAAAAGATAAGGAATAAAGAGATAGCATCGGGAAAAGTACTTTGGAGGAATCAACAAGTTGAGGAGATCACATGGGAAGCCAAGGAAGTGATGAAGATTAAGTACCCTTACCTATTCAACGATGAGGAGGAAGTTCATGAGACGGAAGAAGAACAATAACAAGTAAGTGTTTATTTTTATGCAAGTATGTTATGATGATGAATATGTTAATTGTAAGCTTGGACATGTCTTAATTGAGTAACTATGCTAACATTCGAAGATGAATGTTCTTAAGGGGGGGAGAATTTAACACCCCGTAAATTTTTTCGTACACTTATCGCGATTATATAGAGTCCTAAAGGCTTGCGTATGGGTTAAATTAAGTTTATGGTGTTCGGAAGTATCCCGTCAATAGTTGTATGTGTAGGTATTGGAATAAGATTTCCAACGATATAAAGTTTACCCAAAACAGAGGAGTATTTCATATAAGCGAGCACATTCGAAATTTCAAAACGGTGGCCGGGAAGCCTGTAAACAGTAAATCTGCAGGAAAATTACTGCAGCTAGGCAATTTTTTTTGGATCAACTTTAGACGATCATAACTCCTTGTACAAAAAGAACTGTGCGATCTGCTATATATCGACGAAAATCTACGAGAGTCATCTTTCCGATGAAATTAGTTTCATCCAAATACAATGTCTGAGTAAGGAGCTATACCCGTTTTACTACAGCCTAACAAAAAAAAAAACAGAATTTTGGGACAGATTTTTGGGTCAACTTTAAACGACCATAACTTCTTGTACAGGAAGAACTGGGTGGTATACTTTATATGAAAATGAAATCCCTTTGAATTATCTTTCCAATGAAATTGGTTTCACCCAAATCCGATACTGGATCAAAGAGTTATGATCGATTTACTTCAGCCTGACAAAACTGTCCACTGGGGACAGATTCGGATTTATTTAAATTTTTAGGGCAAAATGGTCATTTTCTATTACCTCTTGGACGAAAATTGGTCTTTATAAACATACACTTAGCCTCATATATATCATATATCATCCAATTATTAAGAGAAGGTGAAACCCTAGCCTAATTTCAACTTCAAATATTTTGTGATTCAACCGTAGGAAATTCGAATTGGTTCCGTAGTTGTGTTCACCATCTCGAAAGCTTCGAGAAGCACCCCATGGTTATGTAAGGAGGATTCTAAATACAAGAGTTCATTGTTAAGGTATGAATATTGTTTATTCTTGATTCTTATCCATGAATAAGTATTGATAAAGGATTATGAGTATTGTCTTGATGTTGGAAGATAACTAGAAACATAGTTATGAATTGTTTTGTATAAATTGTTGTAGTAAATTATCGAAGTTGTTGTATTGGATTATGGAGGATGAATTGTGGTGATATATCAATATATTAGTGGTTATTTATGCCTAGTGATCATGTTGGTATTGGATGGTGATTAAGAGGGGAAATAAAGGCTAAGAGTGATGTTGAGGGATATTGCATGAAAATGCATGATATGTTAATGTAATAAGAGTATAAGAGGATGTATGTAGCACTATTATTGATGAGTTAAAGGATTACTTCCTAGACATTATTTGGTGAAGTTAACACCTAAATGGTAAGGTTTGGTTGCTAATACTAATTTGCCACAAATGACTTATTGTAGATAAGTGTTCGAAGAGTACGGGAAGTCAAGTTGGACTTGTATTGAAGTGGTTATATCAAGGTATGTAAGACATACTCTATCTAATCTTTGGCATGAATAATGACCCATGGCACTCTCAAGTAAGCTTCCAACATTGTCCTACGACACATGACACATAATAACATCATATGATCTTCGACACTACCAATTGAACTTGTTTTCACTTTTAAGATGTCCGGCTAGTCAAAAAAATGTCCATATACTATTGTTGACTCCGAAATGTTTTAATGAGATATCCACGATTCTCTACTTCATTTTCATGATATTGATTACCTATTTACATGTTTTTCCTATTGAGGTATCATGGTTTCAAGTTCCATAAGGTGTGACCACAAAGTAACCAATCTCAAAGATTAATTGAATTAAGAAATGGAATGTCTTTATTTTAAATTGATGATATTATGTATTGTATTAGTACCACTGATCAGTTGGCCATTGTATTATAAAGATTATGTATATATGCTATTCCAGGGGTGGTCCCTGATGTATTGTATTAGTACCACTGATCAGATGGCCATTGTATGACATATGTTATGTATTGATAAGGAATACGGGAAGTAATGATATGAAAGTAATGTGCAGGTATCCCATCAGCTCTTTTAAGTATGGTCTACTCATACTGTTTATTCACTGGTATCTGGGTTCTGTTGATCTTTTGTATCTGATCTTGATACTCCATGCCTTACATACTCAGTACATATTTCCGTACTGACGTCCCTCACGGGGGACCTGTATTCATGCCTGCAGGAACGGGTACTTCAGGTCGTACACCTCCGCAGTAAGAGCCAGGACATTCTGTTGATAGTGGTGAGCTCCAGTTGTTTCGGGGCATCCCAAGTCGTTTCTATATGTACTTTTGGTATTTGTGTAACACCCCGTAAATTTTTTCGTACACTTATCACGATTATATGGAGTCCTAAAGGCTTGCATATGGGTTAAATTACGTTTATGGTATTCGGAAGTATCCCGTCAATATTTGTATGTGTAGGTATTGGAATAAGCTTTCCAACGATATAAAGTTTGCCCAAAACAGAGGAGTATTTCATATAAGCGAGCACATTCGAAATTTCAAAACGGTGGCCGGGAAGCCTGTGAACAGTAAATCTGCAGGAAAATTACTGCAGCTAGGCAATTTTCTTTGGATCAACTTTAGACGATCATAACTCCTTGTACAAAAAGAACTATGTGATCTGCTATATATCGACGAAAATCTCCGAGAGTCTTCTTTCCGATGAAATTGGTTTCATCCAAATCCAAAGTCTGAGTAAGGAGCTATACCCGTTTTACTACAGCCTATCAAAAAAAAAACAGAATTTTGATACAGATTTTTGTTTCAACTTTAAACGACCATAACTCCTTGTACAGGAAGAACTGGGTGGTATACTTTCTATGAAAATGAAATCCCTTTGAATTATATTTCCAATGCAATTGGTTTCACCCATATCCGATACTGGATCATAGAGTTATGATCGATTTACTTCAGCCTGTCAAAACTGTCCACTGGGGACAGATTCGGATTTATTTAAATTTTTAGGACAAAATGGTCATTTTCTATTACCTCTTGGACGAAAATTGGTCTTTATAAACATACACTTAGCCTCATATATATCATATATCATCCAATTATTAAGAGAAGGTGAAACTCTAGCCTAATTTCAACTTCAAATATTTTGTGATTCAACCGTAGAAAATTCAAATTGGTTCCGTAGTTGTGTTCACCATCTCGAAAGCTTCGAGAAGCACCCCATGGTTATGTAAGGAGGATTCTAAATACAAGAGTTCATTGTTAAGGTATGAATATTGTTTATTCTTGATTCTTATCCATGAATAAGTATTGATAAAGGATTATGAGTATTGTCTTGATGATGGAAGATAACTAGAAACATAGTTATGAATTGTTTTGTATAAATTGTTGTAGTAAATTATGGATGTTGTTGTATTGGATTATGGAGGATGAATTGTGGTGATATATCATTATATTAGTGGTTATGTATGCCTAGTGATCATGTTGGTATTGGATGGTGATTAAGAGGGGAAATAAAGGCTAAGAGTGATGTTGAGGGATATTGCATGAAAATGCATGATATGTGAATGTAATAAGAGTATAAGAGGATGTATGTAGCACTCTTATTGATGAGTTAAAGGATAACTTCCTAGACATTATTTGGTGAAGTTAATACCTAAATGGTAAGGTTTGGTTGCTAATACTAGTTTGCCACAAATGACTTATTGTAGATAAGTGTTCGAAGAGTACGGGAAGTCAAGTTGGACTTGTATTGAAGTGGTTATATCAAGGTATGTAAGACATACTCTATCTAATCTTTGGCATGAATAATGACCCATGGCACTCTCAAGTAAGCTTCCAACATTGTCCTACGACACATGACACATAATAACATCATTTGATCTTCGACACCACCAATTGAACTTGTTTTCACTTTTAAGATGTCCGGCTAGTCAAAAAAATATCCATATACTATTGTTGACTCCGAAATGGTTTAATGAGGTATCCATGATTCTCTACTTTATTTTCATGATATTGATTACCTATTTACATATTTTTCCTATTGAGGTATCCTGGTTTCAAGTTCCATAAGGTGTGACCACAAAGTAACCAATCTCAAAGATTAATTGAATTAAGAAATGGAATGTCTTTATTTTAAATTGATGATATGATGTATTGTATTAGTACCACTGATCAGTTGGCCATTGTATTATAAAGATTATGTATATATGCTATTCCAGGTGTGGTCCCTGATGTATTGTATTAGTACCACTGATCAGTTGGCCATTGTATGACATATGTTATGTATTGATAAGGAATACGGGAAGTAATGATATGAAAGTAATGTGCAGGTATCCCATCAGCTCTTTTAAGTATGGTCTACTCATACTGTTTATTCACTGGTATCTGGGTTCTGTTGATCTTTTGTATCTCATCTTGATACTCCCTGCCTTACATACTCAGTACATATTTCCGTACTGACGTCCCTCACGGGGGACCTGTATTCATGCCTGCAGGAACGGGTACTTCAGGTCGTACACCTCCGCAGTAAGAGCCAGGACATTCTGTTGATAGTGGTGAGCTCCAGTTGTTTCGGGGCATCCCAAGTCGTTTCTATATGTACTTTTGGTATTTGTGTAACACCCCGTAAATTTTTTCGTACACTTATCGCGATTATATGGAGTCCTAAAGGCTTGCATATGGGTTAAATTAAGTTTATGGTGTTCGGAAGTATCCCATCAATACTATTATGTGTAGTTATTGGAATAAGCTTTCCAACGATATAAAGTTTTCCCAAAACAGAGGAGTATTTCATATAAGCTAGCACATTCGAAATTTCAAAATGGTGGCCGGGAAGCCTGTGAACAGTAAATCTGCAGGAAAATTACTGCAGCTAGGCAATTTTCTTTGGATCAACTTTAGACGATCATAACTCCTTGTACAAAAAGAACTGTATGAGCTGCTATATATCAACAAAAATCTCCGAGAGTCTTCTTTCCGATGAAATTGGTTTCATCCAAATCCAATGTCTGAGTAAGGAGCTATACCCGTTTTACTACAGCCTACCAAAAAATAAACAGAATTTTGGGACAGATTTTTGTTTCAACTTTAAACGACCATAACTCCTTGTACAGGAAGAACTGGGTGGTATACTTTGTATGAAAATGAAATCCCTTTGAATTATATTTCCAATGCAATTGGTTTCACCCAAATCCGATACTGGATCAAAGAGTTATGATCGATTTACTTCAGCCTGTCAAAACTGTCCACTGGGGACAGATTCGGATTTATTTAAATTTTTAGGGCAAAATGGTCATTTTCTATTACCTCTTGGACGAAAATTGGTCTTTATAACCATACACTTAGCCTCATATATATCATATATCATCCAATTATTAAGAGAAGGTGAAACCCTAGCCTAATTTCAACTTCAAATATTTTGTGATTCAACCATAGAAAATTCAAATTGGTTCCGTAGTTGTGTTCACCATCTCGAAAGCTTCGAGAAGCACCCCATGGTTATGTAAGGAGGATTCTAAATACAAGAGTTCATTGTTAAGGTATGAATATTGTTTATTCTTGATTCTTATCCATGAATAAGTATTGATAAAGGATTATGAGTATTGTCTTGATGTTGGAAGATAACTAGAAACATAGTTATGAATTGTTTTGTATAAATTGTTGTAGTAAATTATGGATGTTGTTGTATTGGATTATGGAGGATGAATTGTGGTGATATATCATTATATTAGTGGTTATGTATGCCTAGTGATCATGTTGGTATTGGATGGTGATTAAGAGGGGAAATAAAGGCTAAGAGTGATGTTGAGGGATATTGCATGAAAATGCATGATATGTGAATGTAATAAGAGTATAAGAGGATGTATGTAGCACTCTTATTGATGAGTTAAAGGATTACTTCCTAGACATTATTTGGTGAAGTTAATACCTAAATGGTAAGGTTTGGTTGCTAATACTAGTTTGCCACAAATGACTTATTGTAGATAAATGTTCGAAGAGTACGGGAAGTCAAGTTGGACTTGTATTGAAGTGGTTATATCAAGGTATGTAAGACATACTCTATCTAATCTTTGGCATGAATAATGACCCATGGCACTCTCAAGTAAGCTTCCAACATTGTCCTACGACACATGACACATAATAACATCATTTGATCTTCGACACCACCAATTGAACTTGTTTTCACTTTTAAGATGTCCGGCTAGTCAAAAAAATATCCATATACTATTGTTGACTCCGAAATGGTTTAATGAGGTATCCATGATTCTCTACTTTATTTTCATGATATTGATTACCTATTTACATGTTTTTCCTATTGAGGTATCATGGTTTCAAGTTCCATAAGGTGTGACCACAAAGTAACCAATCTCAAAGATTAATTGAATTAAGAAATGGAATGTCTTTATTTTAAATTTATGATATGATGTATTGTATTAGTACCACTGATCAGTTGGCCATTGTATTATAAAGATTATGTATATATGCTATTCCAGGGGTGGTCCCTGATGTATTGTATTAGTACCACTGATCAGTTGGCCATTGTATGACATATGTTATGTATTGATAAGGAATACGGGAAGTAATGATATGAAAGTAATGTGCAGGTATCCCATCAGCTCTTTTAAGTATGGTCTACTCATACTGTTTATTCACTGGTATCTGGGTTCTGTTGATCTTTTGTATCTGATCTTGATACTCCATGCCTTACATACTCAGTACATATTTCCGTACTGACGTCCCTCACGGGGGACCTGTATTCATGCCTGCAGGAACGGGTACTTCAAGTCGTACACCTCCGCAGTAAGAGCCAGGACATTCTGTTGATAGTGGTGAGCTCCAGTTGTTTCGGGGCATCCCAAGTCGTTTCTATATGTACTTTTGGTATTTGTATAAAAGTCTTTTGTGGGAGGGAGTTTGTCCCGACCCTAACTCAGTTGTGTATCTATGTAGAGGCTTTTGTAGACATATTGTACAGCCATAGGAGTGTTTGGTTGATAGACGTGATGGCTCTGACGGCCAATTACTGTTTATATATATATATATGTGTGTCTGTTGGGCTGATACAGGTACTGTTTTCTTCTATTTACAATGAAGTGCTGCCCAAATTTCTAATTTTCATAAGTAATGTAAGTGTGAAAGTATAGGTTATGAACGGGTTCTCCCGGGCCTCCTCGGCTACGGGTGCCAGTCCGCTCCAATGGTATTTGGGGCGTGATAATTTGTATAAAAGTCTTTTGTGGGCGGGAGTTTGTCCCGACCCTAACTCAGTTGTGTATCTATGTAGAGGCTTTTGTAGACATATTGTACAGCCATAGGAGTGTTTGGTTGATAGACGTGATGGCTCTGACGGCCAATTACTGTTTATATATATATATATATGCGTGTCTGCTGGGCTGATACAGGTACTGTTTTCTTCTATTTACAACGAAGTGCTGCCCAAATTTCTAATTTTCATAAGTAATGTAAGTGTGAAAGTATAGGTTATGAACGGGTTCTCCCGGGCCTCCTCGGCTATGGGTGCCAGTCCGCTCCAATGGGATTTGGGGCGTGACAGTTCCCACAACCCTAATCAAGGAAATTAACCTCTCATGTTCATGCAACAATCCATAATAATCAATGAAAACACATGTAATTAATCTCACAATAATGAAAGAGATAAAATCCAAAGTCTTCAATTGAATAAAAACCCAAAATCTCAAAGATCAAAGTATGTTAAAAGTATCAAAACTAATGTAAAAGTGTGTAACCTAATAAAGGAATAACCCTAAGGTATTTATAAGTGTATCAAAATAAAAAAGAAGTCCTAATAAAAATGGAATAGGAAATTATGACTCATTTAGTCCACTCACAAGGTCTTCTTATGAGTCGTACAGTTCTAGTCGTAAGCACTCTAGTGAATGTTCTTTGAGGATCCAAGCTTCTATTGTCTTTACAATTCATTACCACAAGTCGTATTCTATCAGTACGACTTGTGGCCTTCACTCGTCATCACTTGAGCCTTAGATTTTTAGGACTTTGAACCCAGGTCTATTTATGACTTATCTTTACGAGTTGTAAATAGCTCTTACGACTCATGGTCTTCTATGACTTCACCTCTGTACTTAATCTTTGGCTTCTTCTCACATTATGATTTCTCATCATGACTCGTAATCATATTTTATGAGTCATAGCCACTCTTCACGTGGCTTCTCAGCTTTACTCTTTCTTCTGGTATCCTAACTAGTATGGCTACGAGTCATATAGTGTTTTAACGACTCGTAATCTGACTAGTTTATCAACTTTTTTAGGCTTTTCCTCAATATTTTTAGTCCATCACCAATTTTAACCTATTTCACCTGTAGCAACCACAAAAACCACATCATATCCAACAAAATAACCTAAGTCCAAGCATAAATTCATTGTTTTAAGTATCAAATGTACCGTGTTTCTATGTCACTTCAATACCCTCAACTTAAATATTTGCATGTCCTCAGGCAAATAATAATTCACAACCATAGAGACACGATTCTTAACTTTGAAGTATCTGTGACATATTTGGTTGTTGATTTCTTATTCAGCTCAAGAACACATCTTTACCTCCCCTCTTCCTACCTTGTTATTCAATAGACTATTGTGTATAATGACTTGGTGCAACAATGTGACATGCAAGAATCTAATTATGGCATTCCATTAGCAATGAACAACTATGCATAAGTAATACACACTGCCTGGACAGATAAGTAACTCAACATTGCAACCGATGCACCCTCACATTCAAAGAAGTCCCTATCACTCTGCTTGATTTATTTTATTATTTCAGGGATGATCTAGAGTCACTCACACTCATAAAGACGTTCCAACTTATGTACACAAAATTCCATAGGCATGCCCTTATGCTCTTTACCTAAGTTTTCAAATGGTCAGACTAGGATCACAAAAGTACTTTGTTAGGCTTGTAAAGTAGGCTTGGGATGGTTAGGGTATATTAGGGATATTTTAAGTGAATTAACCTCCTTGGCACTATGCATTCTTCGGGGCCCACTTTCTCTACCATCGTTCTATTGACTTCACCCTTATTTCTCCATTTTATTCTTTTTCATGCCTATTTTTGGGCCGGGTACGGTGCTCTTTTCTTAATTTCTTTTTCTTTTCTTTTTTTTGTAGTTTTGTTTTTCTTTTGTTTTCTTTTATTTTCACCGCACCTGCCCTTATTTATTTTTCCTTCTACACCTCTTCCTTCATACTCATCTTTCCCTATGCACCCCTATAATAGTCACCCTCAACTTAGGTGATTTGCCTGAGTTGAGGTGAACAGTATCTAAGGATGACTAGAGCTAAAAACAGTTTTATTGTAGTTAAATGAGAAGGTAAAATTGTTGTATACATCAAAAATTAGTCTATTAGGCTCAACTTTTGGGAACAAAGGATTCATATATCATTTAGTTTGGCATTTATTCTTCAGTGGACTAATTTGAACAATGGCCTATGATCATGTCCTAACCGACTATCCTTCAGTCTAGGCAAAAGCAACCAGAAAAATTCTAGATTTCGTACACACTGGGAACTAGGTAATACCTCATACTCACATGGTACAGCGTCAAAATGTCAATCACTACCTATCCAGTTCATGAAACTACACACCACAGTTAATTTTATTTCTAATTTTAATGCCATTAAGGGATTCTCAACTGTCACATGCACACACAAATCACTTAGTATTACACAAAAAAATTTAAGAGGGGTATCCATTTTTTAAATTTTGCACATGTTCTCAGCTGCCTATACCTATCAATTTTCACATTTAAGCATCACACAATACACACAACTATGTATCACATAAAACAAGCCAGTTCATAAACTTTTTTTAGATTGTGGCCTACGAGTTTTGAAACACGACAGGCATAACCCGTGGCAACTGTGGTACACCCCACCCCCAACAAAAACCTATGAATTTTTCTTAGTGCAGTAATATAATAAAAGGGTAAAGTACATGCCTGGGCGCTCAAGGTGCTGGCTCATACTTTATCAGTGTGGGGACCCTCAGTTTGGGCCCCGCTTACCTCAGCATTAGTCCTATCAACTGTAAAGACCATTTCCCCAGTAGTAGCACTAGTTGTGGATGATGTGCTAAGTTTTATGTCTGGTGTCGAGGCCATATCATTTCACCTCGCAGAAGCCTCAATTATCAATTTTAAACTACTAGCTACAGCATTTATCTACTGACCCCTACCTCCCGATCCACTCTTCCAGGGATACGGTTTAAGGGTATTGATCGTATAGTTTAGGTACACTTAGTTTGGGTAATTTGTATGGTGGACAGTGTTGGGTCCAAGGAGGAGGCCTAGGTTATGAGTGGTGGGTACCACTCGTATTAAAGGGTACGACTGGTATGGGGTAGTCATACCATCTAACGGGAATTTTAGGCAGTTTAAGTTGGGGGTAATCTGGATATTTTCCCACTAAACCTCTTAAGGCCCTATGACTTTTAACTCTATTAGGACATCATTTACCCTATTATTCTAAGATAAAACACTTAGAAACACTCTTTAATTCTCTCTAAGGCTCTTGGGTGAAGAAAGGCTAGGGTTTCATCTAGAGGATCAATTTGGGGCTTGTACGGGTGATTTCTCTCCATCATCTTCGAAATCTAAGGCATGTAATCCTCCCTCATTGTTAGTTCTAACTAAAGTTATGTTTTATATAATGTTTTCATGGCATGATTATTTTATGGTTTTAGGGTTTTCAAATATATGTCGGGGTTTTGGTATTAAAGGTTTGGTTATGGTTTTTTTATGTTTTAATTATGAAATTGCATACTTTAATGGTGGTTTGAACAATTGGTTGCATGGAATGTTTAATTGGTAATTGGATTTGGTTTTAGCAATGTTATGCCTCCAACATGTTTGATAAAATGCCTATAAGAATGTTTTTACTATATTATTGGACTTTTAATGGAACTATTGCATGGTATGGTCTGGTAATGGAACCCTAAATGGTATAAATGGTATAAATGGTTTAAATGGTTTGTAATAGCTAAATGGTAAGGTTTGGTGGTCATGGTTATGGTTAATTAAACTTCCTTGTGGGGTACAAGGTAATCCCCAAGTAAACATGTTAATGAACAACTTGTGGGGTACATAGGATTCCCCCAAGAAAACTTAATAATGGAACACTTGTGGGGTACACAAGATTCTCTAAAGTTTACTTGATAATGTAATCTATGGGTACATGGGAATCCCTTTACATAAAAAGGTTGGCTAAGGAAATTACTTGCAAGCTATAGTCGGTATGACGATACTACTACTCATAGCCTTGGTTAATAATAATGGTATAATGGTTTGTTTAGATGATAATGGTTCTAATTGGTCAATAATACTGGGGTGTAATAGCCAACCGTGAAGGTGCAAGTCCAATAAACGGACACTGGAAACTCATGTTTACCAACATGAGGGTTGGTCATAGCGACCATACATGATACTATGAGGTACATGAGAATTCTCTAAATACACTGTACATATGTATCATGGAGAGCGAAGGATGATTGGGAATCCCCTACTCTTATGGTATCTCTGGTTCATGCGGCTAAATACATGGGGGCCCATTCAGGGTTTACACTGGACCCATATAGCCTGTGGATGGTTCTAGGACGGTTAAGCAACACATACCCAGGTTAATGGTTTTAAAATCATGCTAGACCCGGCTCTCTTTCCCAATATATTTATATATATATATATATGTATGTGTGTAAGGTTGTGAATGCATATAGTTGGTATCCTTGGTTTTACTGGATGGAATTATTTTATCCTAACCCTGAGTTCTTGCTAGCGTTCACCCGCTAACCTATTTTCGAGCGATTGTATCCCCACGTGATGCAGGAATTGGTCGTTCTACTTCTCCTAATTTGTGATCAGATTGAGGTGGTGAGCTTTTATATTCCGAAAATCTCCATTTCATATCATGGATGTATTTACATACTTTGGTTACTTTATAGATATTGGTTTTGGCTATGGTTGAGGGCATGTCCCAACTAGATATTATATTTATTTTTGTTAAAGTTTTATGTGACTATTATGGGTTGGAATGGGCGGTGTTGGTAGTGGTTTTATCCTTAGTATTGGCATTGGTATTGGTACCGATACCATGAGACTGGATTTATGATTTTTCTATCCTTTTATGTTATGGTATAAACAGGAACTTGGATTTTTATATTGGTTTGGTTATGATTGATGGTTGGTAATGGATGGTTGGAATTGCTTGGGTTGATTCCAATTATAGACCTATCCCATAGTCTGGTATTGTAATAAAAGTTATCTTGTCATACGTTCAAAATGCATCCAACTCAGGGTATGCGTATTTGGAGGTTGGGTTGGGTAACGAGGATGGTTCTCGATCTTAGTTGGACTCTGGATGCCCATTACAACAAGGCCCTAGTTTGGGTTGTGTCATGGGGAACTTCCAGCTAAGGGAGAGTTGGGCCCATATAGCCCGCGAGTGCCTTATTTCTACACAGCCCAAGTTAAGGTTTTCAAAGTTCATGCTAAGCCTTATTCCCTATCCCAAGATGATATATATATATATATATATATATGTGTGAATTGCATATGGTTATTTGATTTGGTTTTGACTGATGGCATTATTTTTTCCTCTATCCTTGAGTTATATGCTAGCATTCCAACCGCTAACTGTCTCTGAATGTTGTATCCCCATGTGATGCAGGCACTAAAACTTTTTCTAGTTTTCCTACATAGTGACCAGGTGTTCGAGTTGGTTCATGAGTTGACGTTGAAGTGGTGAGCTTTCATACTTCAAAAGGCTTCATTTTATAGCCTTTATATTCTATGTCTTAGACTTATTTAGACTTTGGTTTGGGCTATTGTCGGGGTCATATCCCAGTATGTTTTTTACTTTAATTTTATAAAGGCTTTATTGGATTATTGTATACTTGGGTGTGATATTTTGGTGGATTGGTTTAGACACTTCATGAGTTATCATTAGTCTTATTTTGCACTATCTTGTTATATGTTGGAATTCATCCGACACTTAAGGTTGTTGTGTTGACTATGTTAGGTGAAGGGGGTGATACCTGGTCCACGTGTGACTTAGGATACCCATCATGGCTTGGCCTTGGTTCGGGTCGTGACAATATTGGTATCAGATCCTAGGTTCATGGTCAATTTGGTGTCCATAAAGCCATGTCAAATAGAGTCTTTTTATGGGTGTGTAATGTGCCACACTTATAAGGGAGAGGATATGATACATTTAGGAATACTTCATTTTCTTGTTGTCTTAATTTTGAGCTATAGAGTCTAAGGTCTTGGATTCTTCTAGTTTCTATTTGTTCATCTTTCAGATCATGCCTCAAAGAATATATGAAGCCTGTGTGAACTCTTCTGTCCCGTCTGAGGACAATGTGGACGGAGCTTGTCCAACTTCTGGGGTACAGACCCGATCAAGGGTCACTTCATCTGATCGTCCTCATGGGGCCCTACCTATACCCACTGATCCTACTCCTGAGGGTGACACTCATACTCAGTCTCCTCCTGAGAAGGTTACTAATACTGAGTTCTATCGCACCATTACCCTATTGACTATATTGGTGACATCTTAGTCAAAACAGTCGAGTTCTGCTGGTGTTTCTATAGGTTCGTCTAAGGCAACTAGAGTTGGCCAATCCATGAGGTTGTATTCTCCAATATTTACTGGTACAATGGTTGAAGAGGATCCTAAAAGCTTCATTGATAAGATGGAGAAAATCTTTTGGGTGATGCATGCTTCGGAGGTTGAAGATATAGAGTTTGCTTCTTATCAATTGAAAAATGTGGCATACCAGTAGTACAAAGAGTGGGAATAGTTGAGAGGTGAGGATGCTGGTTTTCCTTGTGGGATGATTTCTCTAGTGCATTTCTGGAATGCTTCTTTCCTCAAGAGTTGAGGAAGGAAAAATGGAAGATTTTATTAAATTGAAGCAAGCAAGAATGACAGTTAACGAGTATGCTTTGAAATTCCATCAATTATCCCGATATACTCCTGAACTGGTATCTAATATAAGGGCCCGAATGAGAAAGTTTGTTTCAAGATTATCTCGTGAGTTGATTCTTGAGTGTAAGGCTGCCTTGTTGATCAAAGACATGGTCATCTCCAGAGTGGTTGTGTATATGCAGCAGGTCAAAGAGGAGAAAAAGAAGTAGGCTGAGATCGATAAGAGATAAAGTAAGAAATTCTGATATTTAAAACAGAGTGGGAGCCAATAGCAGAGAGGTAAGTGGTCTAAGAAGAAGATTTAGGGGAGTCATAACTCCTATTCGACGAATAGTGCTCCCTACTTAAAGCCGTCAAGTGACCAACGTTTTCAAGGTGGTGATGCTCCTAGGGAATGGGGCATCCAATCTCAGGACTTTGTGGCCCGGTTAACACCATCCTACCCTTCCTGCAGATGTTGTGGTCAGCACCATCATGGTCAGTGCGAGAAAGGGAGGAATCGGTGTTACTTGTGTGGTCAGATTGGACATTTACAGCAGAATTGTCCCTCTAGAGTTGCTCTAGGGCAAAAAAGGTTCTTGTTGCCTCTTCATTATCTCCGGCACCAAAGAGTGCCACTTCTGGCTCCAGCACTGGTCGAAACTGCCTTTATGATTTCACTACCCGTTAGGAGTCTAAGGCATCCCCAAATATTGTTAGTGGTATATTGAAACTCTTTTACCATGATGTGTACTATTTACTTGATCTGGGGTCCATTCTCTCTTATGTGACCCCATTTGTGGTTATGCATTTTGATTTTGGTCCTAATTGTCTGACAGACCCTTTTTTATTTCTACCCCCATAGGAGACTTTGTGGTTGTCAAAAGAGTCTATAGGGGGTGTGTGGTATCTATTGGTAGTAGAGAAACTCTGGTAGACTTGATAGAGTTAGACGTGGTGGACTTTGATGTTATTCAAGGGATGGACTGGTTACACTTATTCTATGCGTCTCTAAACTGTCGGACCCATAAGGTCGTCTTGAAGTTCCCTAATGAGCCAGTTATTGAGTGGGATGGTGGTTTCCTAACTCCTAAGAGAAAGTTCATATCATATCTTAGAACCCGGAAATTAATTTCCAAAGGTTGTCTCTATTATCTGGTTCAGGTTAAAGATTTTAACTTAGAAGATCCTTTCTTACATTCTGTTCCTGTGATAAATGAGTTTCCTGAAGTCTTCCCTGATGACCTACCTGATGTTTCTCCCGATAGGGAGATTATTTTGGTATTGACCTTGTTTCGAATACTTTTCTATTTTTATTCCACCGAATAGAATGGCTCTAGCTGAGATAAAGAAATTCAAGGAGCAGTTAAAGGATATTTTAGACAAGGGTTTCATTCGTCCTAGCGTGTCCTCGTAGGATGTACTGGTATTGTTCGTGCATAAGAAAGATGGGTCCCTTTAGATGTGTATTGATTATCGGCAGTTGAATAAGGTGATGGTAAAAAGCAAGTACCCGCTTTCAAGAATTGATGATCTCTTTTATCAGCTTCAGGGTTCTAAATTCTTCTCTAAGATCGATCTTCAATCCAAGTATCACCAGTTGAAGATTAGGGAGGTGGATATCCCTAAGATAATTTTCCATACTCGATATAGGCATTTTGAGTTCTTGGTGATGTTGTTTGGATTGACCAATGCCCTGCGGTATTCATGGATTTGATGAATAGGGTATTCTGTCAGTTTTTAGATCTGTTTATGATTGTCTTGATTGATGATATTCTGGTGTACTCTAGGAGTAAGGAGGATCATACCGATCATATCTGTCTTGTGTTATAGGCCTTAAAAGAACAGCAGTTGTATGCTAAGTTCTCCAAATGTGAATTTTGATTGAATATCGTAACTTATCTTAATCATGTTGTGTCTAGTGAGGGGATTATGGTGGATCCTCAAAAGGTTGTTATGGTTAAGAAGTAGCCTAGATCCTAGGTTTAGCCGGGTATTATAGGAGGTTCGTGGAAAGTTTTTCTTCTATTGTTGCTCCATTGACCAAATTGACTCTAAAGAAGGTGAGGTTCTTGTGATCTGATGCTTGCGAGGGTATCTTTGAGAAGCTAAAAGTTAACTTAACTTTAGCTCCAGTCTTAACTCTACCTAAGGGTACCAAGGATTTAGTTGTCTATTGTGATGCGTCCTGGGTTAGTTTGGGTTGTATTTCAATGCAGCATGGTAAGGTAGTTGCTTATGCTTCTAGACAGTTCAAGGTTCATGAGAAGAACTATCTAACTCATGACTTGGAGTTGTTAGCCATGATTTTTGCATTGAAAATTTAGCGTCACTATTTGTATAGGGTTCATGTTGATATCTTTTCCAATCATAAAAGCCTGTAGTATGTGTTCACTCAGAAAGAGCTTAACCTCAGGCAAAGGAGATAGATTGAGTTATTTAAAGACTATGATATGAGTCTTCACTACCACCTAGGTAAAGTTAATATGGTTGTTGATACTCTTAGCAGGTTGTCCATGGGTAGCTTATCGCATGTGGATAAGGATAAGCAGGAATCGGGAGGTTCGAGTCTCCTATAATGGCATATACGGCTATGAATATTCTCTGGTTCGTGTGGCTACACGCACTAGGTCCCTTCTAGCTAGGGGAGAGCTGGGCTTATATAGACCATGGATGCTTTATTTTATGACGGTTATGCTACACAACCCAGGTTAAGGTTTTTAAAGTTCATGCTAAGCCTTGTTCCCTATTCCAGCATGATATATATATATATATATATATATATCATGCCGGAATAGGGAACAAGGCTTAGCATGAACTTTATCCCTGAGTTACATGCTAGCGTTCCAACCGTTAACTGTTTCTGGACGCTGCATCCTCACGCAGTGCAGGCGTCGGAATTTCTTCTACTTTTTCTGCACAATGACCAGGTGTTTGAGTTGGTTCATGAGTTTACATTGAAGTGGTGAGCTTCCATACTTCAGAAGGCTTCATTTCATAGTCTTTATATTCTATGTCTTAGACTTCTTTAGACTTTGGTTTTGGCTATTGTCGAGGGTATGTCCCGGTATGTTTTTTACTTTGGTTTTTAGAGACTTTATTAGATTTCTGTGGACTTGGGTGTGATATTTTGGTGGATTGATTTAGACACTTTATGAGTTATCATTAGTCTTATTTTACACTATCTTGTTATATGTTCGGAATTCATCCGACACTTGAGATTGTTGTGTTGACTAGGTTAGGTAAAGAAGGTGATCCCCAGTCCACGTGAAACTTGGGATACCCGTCACGGCTAGGCCCTGGTTCGGGTCGTGACAATTTTGATTTATGAGATGTTCTATAACTCTTGCCTTAGAGGCAAGACTTAACCCAAGGACTTTTAAACAACAAGTTGCGCTCCGTGGGCAAGATTTGACATTACCACATTGTGTCTTGATTTATGAGATGTTTTATAAATCAAGGACTTTCAAACAACAAGCTATGCCCCTGGGGTAAGAGTTGACACTATCGCATTATGTCTTCATTTATGAGATGTTCTATAACTCTTGCCTTAGAGGCACGAATTAGTCCAAGGACTTTCACACAACAAGTTACGTCCCATGGTCAAGAGTTGACACTACCACATTGTGTCTTGATTTATGAAATACTCTATAACTCTTACCTTAGAGGCAAGACTTAGCCGACAAATTAATTACGCCCCATGAACAAGAGTTGACTCTATCATATTGTGTCTTAATTTATGTGATGCTCTATTAGGCTTGCCTCTCAGACAAGACTTAGCCCATAAACCTCTCAAAAGAACAAGTTACGCCCAATAAACAGGTGTTGACACTACCACATTGTTTCTTGATTTATGAGATGTTCTATAACTCTTGCCTTAGAAGCAAGACTTAACTCAATGAGTTTCAAATAACAAGTTATGCTCCACAAGCAAAATTTGACACTATCATATTGTGTATTGATTTGTGAGTTGTTCTATAATTTTAGTCTTAGAGACAAGATTTATCCCAAAGGACTTCCTAACAACAAGTCATGCCCTTAAATTTGCTTTGATGTCAAAAAAAGAAGATCCCTTTGCGGATTATTCAATTTTTTATTTATTAGCAAAATATAATATAAATTAAAAAAGAAAAAGGAAAAAAGAGAACAAACAAAATAGAGAAATAAAAAAAAAGATTGAGGAAAAAAGAAAAAAAAACAAGAAAAAAATAAAGGTTAAGAAAAAAGAGAAGAATAAATAATAATAAAAAAAAGTAAAAAAAAATGAAAAAAAACAAACATGAGAAGAAAAACATAAAAATAAAATTTGAGAAAAATGAAAATGAAAAAACGAGAAATGATTTAAAAAATAAGATTGAGACCAATGAAATTAAAAAAAAAATGAAGAAATAAATAATGTTTGAGAAATAAATGAGAAGTAAAAAGTAAAAGAAAAATAAAAGTTAAGACAAATGAATTAAATAAGAAAAAAATAAAAGTTAAGGTAAAAATTAATATAGAAGTTGAGACTCAAATGAGAATGAAAAATTTAAAAATATTTGAGGTGTAGAGGAGTAAAAATATACTTGTACTATACATAAAAAGGAAGGAAGGCTAGTCTTTAAAGATTTTTCTTATTGAGGTCAAAAATTCAAAATCACCCACTTTTGGATCATCTCATGTAATTTCCTGGTTATAATCTACAAAGTATGGGATTTGAGTTTTACAACAATCTATAGGACCTGAAATTTATATTATCTTGGGCTCTTTTACTTCAATAACTAATTTTTGTAGTATGACTCGTAATGTTGTATCATATTTGTCTCGATAAGGCGCTGCAAATTTCCCTTTACCATATCTTACATCGAGTCCTTGATAAAGAGATGGCAACGGACACCGGTGTCGTTAACTTACACCGAGCAACTCCCTCACTGAATTAATTCATATTAATTATTTTTCGGTAAGTTGACATTTCAAAAGCACTTTTCAAAAATATTTGCCAAACACAATCAGCTTTTCTCCCTATTTTCACCCCAAAAACAAAAAAGCTTTTCTCCCTACATTTCTTTGAAAAGCATTTTTCAAAATAAGTCAATTTTAATAGATTAGTCAAACAGGCCATTAATATTGTAATATCAACCAAAACACTATGCCCCATTCAAATTTAAAAAATGGTTTTGATCGAAGTAATTTCAGAACAGCATGGTTGTCATTCCTCTAAACCAAAAATGGATTGTTTTTCGAAGAACATAAGAAAATCACTACAACCCATTCCAAAATCAGATGTATGTTAAGCTCAATTACAATCACTTAACAAAACAAAGAAACCAGGAGCAAAGAATCATTACAATCAAATAGAGGCATGGAAAAAAAAAAATACCTTGCTATCAAGATAGAAATGACGAGAAGACAAGGTGGTGAAAAAAGGGTCACCCAACAATCACAATCCTATTGCATATTAACTACTACAAAAACCTATAGATACATCAGTCAGTATAATTACAACTTTTTGGGGGGAAATTATAGTAGCTTCTTAAGATCCAGCAGCGGCTCTATCATCCGGTCCAGATAACATAATCTGCAAAATAAAGTTAAACCATAAGATGATTATTGCTTCTGTCGGAATTCGAAATCACGTATGAAACTACATAAGGAGATCAAACTGGATTAACAACAAGAACAGCTTTTCCCATGCATCAGAGTGGGTACAACTTGCATCAGATGTACTACTGGAGACTAACAAACTAAGAACTACTTATCATAGAAGTGCTACGATATGTAATGATGCTATAATATGTAATATCGAGTGAATTTATAATAGGAAAAAATTACATAACATCAAAACTTATTTTTACTAAACTACATAAAATCCCTAGTCTTTCTATTAATTACCTAAATCCCTTTTTAAAGAAAAAAAAAATGAATACATCCACAAACCCATAAATTTTCAAATACATAATTTTAATTATGTATCTCCCTTTGGTCTAGTTAATGTATTATATATCTCGACCAAATACTTTCAAAAACGGATGTATCTCATTAATCAAAATTATGTATCTCAACTTCAGTATTATGTATCCGGATGCTAATTATGTATCCGAGCAAAAACAAAGTAATTAACAGTTACATCCTTAAGTTCAAAAATTATGTATCTCAACTTCAAAATTATGTATTCGGATGCTAATTATGTATTCAAAAATTGCAAAATAAGGGATTATTTGTAATTTAGCAAAGAATAGGGATAGAGAGTAGTTAGGGGTAAACTTCTTGGGATTTATATAAGCTTTTAAAAAAGAAAAAAAAAAAGGGGCAGCCCGATGCACTAAAGCTTCCGCTATGCTCAGGGTCCGGAGAAGAGCCCCACCACAAGGGTGTGTATTGTACGCAATCTTGCCTTGCATTTCTGCCAGAGGCTATTTCCAAGGCTTGAACCCGTGACCTCCAGGTCACATGGCAGCAACTTTACCAGTTACTCCAAGGCTCCCCTTTAATCATCTGCAGCCCAAAAAAAAGAGTCTAGACTTACATTACAGTCATAGGCAAATCTTCTGGCCAGCATAATGGCTGCATTTCTTTCTCTCTCCGTTTCAAATGCCAATACAAAGGAGAGCCCTGTCTTTACTTGCCAAAATGCTGCCTGGGCTGCAGCATTCCCATCACCTCTAATGCCACATAGCTGTGGTAAAAAGGGACAGATAAGTTAGGGAAAGAACATTGGCAGATCAAATTGTTGTGCGTAAGTCCCCTATCCGGGTACAGATGTTTGTAAGTTACGATAAGCCAAAAAATACATGGTACTCATTTGGCCTATATATTTGTGCTACAAATTTTTGCGCAGGTCCTATCCATTACTAGCTAGAGGACATCAAGGTATCGTTCTTTCTGTTATTCCATAAGCTCTCACAACACATGATATCTACTTTACATGTTTTGCCATATTTTCAAGAGCTCAAAGAAGCTTCAGAACACACTGTTGATCTTCTTTAGCCCCAATTGAGAAAACCCAAGCAATTCAAAGTTCTGATCAGCATTAACTGGCTGCTCAGTTCGATCAACACCTAAATGAAAGAAATGACAAGGGGGTAGGCATTACCAATACCTGCATTGAAATGGAATAGTATTCTTTTGCTACACCGGTCTTCCCTTTACACAGTTTCATTCTCATCCTCCCAATGTGAAGTACATGGATAGTCTCTGATGCATGATCAGTTCCGTTCATCTGGATGACAACTACCTACAAGCACCACCAATAAACATAAACATACAAGTTAGGGGTTGAAGAAGACAAATGCATCTATGACATCAATAGATCAAGGTGGAATCAATCTTATTCTTATTCACATTCTCAGGTTTATGTTCTTCTAGAAATTAGATAAAGTGTTGCTGAATTATGTTACCACTTTATCTAAAAATAAATAAATTATTAGAAGATGGACACTTCTAACTATTTAATTATGTCTAAATGCAACCCTTCATGTATGAGTGTGATTCTTTTCCTTGCATAGAAAACAATACTTTTTTTGTGAAGGCTAGGGGTGAAGCTGGAACATATGACCTCTATCTACTTTGATATTATTTTTAAATTCTTGGAGCCATGTTGAGATGGACGAGACACAAGGAGAATGGGAGAAGGCAAATGTTGCAGATGCCCTTTATAAACCCCATTTGGAAGTCTTTCTACAACCAGCGGACAACCATGTAACCCCAAATACACATTTATAACTTAGTTTTGGTGCTCACACATGAACTTTAGTAAGGTTAATGAGTATGAGAATACATTAACCAAAAGTTGGCTTTAATACCATATTGAATTGTGTAACTTCCTCATTTAAAAGCTTCAAATATTAGAGATGAGATGCTTTTACTTATTTAATCATGTTATCATGTGCAAAACATGATGTGTCGGTAGGGAGTACACAAAAATAAAGCAGTGAGATGATTTAAATTGGTGAACTGAGAGTTACAAACGGAGACATATTTGCAAAGACAATACAGCTATGTAGAACAATCAAAAGAGACTTCGGTAGCAAATTATTGAAAAGAGAACTTAAATTTGAGGGATTACTCATAAAGGAACAAATTTTAAATTGCACGTACATTGAATTCAATGTCATGCCTTCGCACCAAAGCTTCAACATAGTTCCCCAAGCCTGCAGCTGTTCAAGGGAAAACTGTCGGTCACTATGAATGTATGGAGAAAAAGACATAGTTTGCAGCTAAATTAATACCTAATTCAGACCATAAGAAGCTAATGTCGGTTACTACTAGGATCAAAAATAACATGGAAAGCACTACATCTAAGGAATCAAAACAAACCTGGATCAATAGGACCAGCAGTTGTCACTGATATTGTCTGGTCCCCATATGTGATCTCAGCTTGCAAAATTCGTCCAACATCAAATGGTTCTGGAGCATAAACAGGTTTTGTGGCCCCTGAATTAAGGGTGGTTGAACACATGCCAGAAGGGGAAAGAAGTTAATACAACACATCAAATTGCAATGCAAAATCATGTTTCACTTAAAAATGAGGAAGATAATAGATAACCTTTATACCAGATAGAAGAACCAAGCAAAAATATGAATATAAAATGCTCACAAATAAAAAACCTACTTATAATAAAGGTAACATGTACAGGCTGTCTAGTGCGAAGAAGGCTACTTGAAAAGCTTTGTATGAGGTTATTCAAAAAGAAACTCGTAAAAAAAAATCAAACAAGTACACGAGAGCCACATTTAAGTATATTTAACAAGACTGTCAAAGAAATTTTAGTTGTAGAATTCAGAAATAAATACACGTATAAAACAATACGAGAAGTGAAACATTTTAAAAGGTTAGGCGCAGGTGCATTAGGCAGGAGAGAGAAACACCGGATAAGGGGTGAAACCACATGTTAATCCCATGGTGGGAATAAAAGAGATCCTCCTCTCAATCCAGTTTCAACGATTCCCAACAAACCAAACGCCTGACAAAATTTATCCCCCTTGTCAAATTCACCTACTGACCCCTGAGAGCTCATTAGTTACTGAATTGATCTTATGAAACAAGACTTTTTTTTGCAACTGGTAAATATTACTTACGAAAGAAGACATTAAGTAATACTTTAAAGGGAAAAGGGTCAAATTTACCCCTCTACTTTGAAAAATTGGCTAAATATACTCTTCGTCATACTTTGGAGTCAAATTTACCCTCGATGATACTTTGGGGTCAAATGTACTCTGCCCATTAAGAAACTTTCACTTGTATCATTCCTTTTAACAAAAAAGCCCAAATTCAACGATAAATGCCTCAGTTTTTTTAAAATAAAACACATCCTAATCTAACCTGCCACATCCGACCTATCCACAAACAAACATACCCCTCCCTCAGTTTTGTTGGTTAAATTTTCCCGATGAGCAAATCTACTTCTCTTTCAAAGTGCAACACCGTTGTTTACAAATAAACAAAAAAGTAAAATGAAATTGGATGACGCAAAAGCATGGAACTGGACAAAATGTCTAGTACAAACTCTGCTCCTGTATAACAAGTATGTTCAAATTTCAAAATGTGGTATGCAATTCTATGTGCATCTAGATTCTAGCACCAGCGGGTTAGTTTTCTGAGCAAATGGTATGATGAAAAAGTTGTGTAGATCCAAATTGTATATAGAGGCATATGGATGAAAGAATTCGGGTTGGGAGGGCCAGATTATGGTATGTTTTATTTATTTAAAATGGGGCATTTAACATTGATTTGAGCTTTTCTGTTAAAGGAATGATACAAGTGAAAAGTTTCTTAACAGCGAGGGTAAATTTGCCCCCAAAGTATGATGATGGGTATATTTAGCCAATTTTTTAAAGTAGAAGGGTAAATTTGTCCCTTTTCCCTACTTTAAACAGTTAGTGTCTTTTATGGAAATACATTAATAAAATTAGTTTGCCCATTTAGCAGCTTCTCCAATGTTACGATACCCAACCAAAAACTAATAAACCCCAATACTCCAGCTAGATGTTTCAGTATCCTAAGTATTTTCTATCTCATAAACTTGCAGCCAAGTACTACAACAATCTGTCATTCACCACCAGGCACAAAGTGACTAGACCAAGACAAAACGTGCTAGAGAATATTAATTAAGCTGCATAACAGACAGGGCAATGTAAAGAACTAACGCGCAGATACCTGAAATAGGTTCTTGTTTTCCGCCTTCACATGCTAAGCGATACCACTGAATTGAACATTCGGATAGTTCTGAAGCAGAAAGAGAACAGGGCTGTATTTGCAGAAACGAACCCAGAGCTTCCGTGCCATCTAATTCATACAACTGTGATACAGTTTCCTCACCCATCTTCCTTGCCAGCTACAAACAAAATGGTATATCCAAACCTTTTAGTCTGAGATTACAGCTTTTCCTTTATAGCATAACTTGAGTTCTTACCAAAATCGTCTTAAAGAATTTTATAAAGGACAATACGAAAAAGAGATTCTTTTTTGAGAAAGGTAACATAATAAGAACAATAGATCCGAGTAACATTGTTTTGACTTCCTTCATTGACATTATTCTCATCAATGTCTTCGACTTCGAGTGTTTCTCAAGGTTACTATCATTTCAGTCAAAAACCATATGCATTTGGTTCCCACAATTACGCGACTTAATATCTTTAAGCATGTGTTACTGGATAAGACTAACTTTTGTTTACATTTTATATGACAAATTAGTCAAAAGAGCGTATCAGTAAAAAGTATATACAACAAAGAGCAGAGACATATTACGCATTTTTGGAAGTTGCAGTTCCAACAAATCAAGCGAAAAACAATGTGAAAAATCAACAGCTTCTAAACAGCAACATTACAAAATTCATTTACAAAAAAATCCAAGATTCTATCCAAAGACTAAACATGATGATAATTCCTCAATATTTCTTTACATCAATTTAATGGCTATCTGACTGCACATTGTTGCTTGTTGATACTCAAAGAGAAACTGTCGGGGTCCAAAGACTTGCAGAAGAAAGAAGTTTCTTTATTTAAAGCATGTTTCTCTTAATGCCATGGCAGTTGACTTGGTTACATTTCCATAGATATATTCAAATGATACCATTGTCAAGCTGCTGAATTTTTTTTAATTTTCTGTAACATACACAAGTGCCACCAACAACAAATGGTATTCATCATCCTCAAAGTATCAGTGGAGACCAGATAGTATAAATAAAAACGTGCATATACTTTTGAACTATGTCTAGCAGATACCTCTTTCTGAAGCTGTATTGAATACTTGCACTTCTCTGCAAGTTGCACTCGCAATGCTTGAAGCTCATGCTCCATGTCCATGACCTGCCAGCGGAACATCATGTATTAGTTATGTCGAAAGCCAAAAATTTATTTACTTACATGGTAGAATGTTCTAGATGATAGATCATACTACATGTTTAGGTTAATTGTAATAGGATATTCTTTCCAACTCTCTCATAATTATGAATCCTGTTATTTTGGTAATTTTCCTTGTTCAATAACTGTCTTATTTCACATAGTTAAACGTTACCTTATTTTAGTACACTAAACACCAATACACGGAGCTTCTTGTATATTGTCTACAATAAAACCTCATTTATATTTTTGTCAATCAGAAAAACTACTAAGGCACGCCTAAGCACTCTGAAGGAAGTCCAGTTTAGAACTACTTAAAGAGTCTCTGTGATTTAGCTTCCTCTGGTACTGGCAAACTTGGATTTTAGCCCGATCAATTTCTGGAAGTAGCACACTTGGCCTTCCATTCTTCCAATGTAGTTGTTTTAGTGAATTATTAGCAAAATCATCTTAGTTCATTTAAATGAGAAAGGGTCATAAATATACCCCTGAGCTTTCATATATGGTTTGCATGTATCCTCCGTTATACTTTCTGCCTAATGGTGCCACTACCGTTATACTTGGTTACATATACCCTTGTGTTTGATGGAGAGCCATGTATCAGCCTCACTATAAAATAACCCATTCTGTCTTTAGTTTTATCCAAATTAAATAACCGTCCTATCCGACCCGTTAAACCCACAAAAATCCCTCATCCACTTCTCCATGACTTCAACTTCACCCAAATCCTAGCCTCACTGATGATTTCCTATGCAAATACAGAGCTTCAAAGGTATGTTTCTCCACTTACGACCCTCCTTTTATGTGTTATCTTCTCCATAATTGTTAGACCCTCCTTATGTCATTTTGTTCATAAAAGACTCCTATTTCTTAGTATAGCAGTATATTATGGTAGTTGTCTTCTTATTTATTGTGTTAAATGTTTTTGCATGTGCTATTGTTATCTCGATATGAATGAGTTAGTTAAGCTAGGATTTTTCCGTTACTAATTTGGTGGGTCTATGATTTTTTTGTGGTCTCAACTTTTGGGGGAATTATTGAGTGAATTGTGGTTCTAGGGGGTATTGTGTTCTAGGGTGTGTTCTCTTTTTCAAAGATTTGATAGGCTTTTGTGCACCTTTATGTTAAACAAATGTAAGCTTGAATCACAAATACTATTTTAAGGGTTAAAATATGTTTCCTTTTTGTTGTCTATGGTTTGTCCAATAAGTTTTATTCTTTACTATTTGTCATTTGTTAGGTTGTGTAAAAATGTGGCCCCTTACTAGGTTTTTATTCAGTAAAATTAACGAGAGTAGTGTTTACCCTATTCAGCAGTTACTCTCATTTTCATTTGTTTGTGAATTATTATGAAGGGTCCCTTATTGTTCTACTGTTATCTGTAGTTTTTCCTTTTTTCTTGACTGTTTCTCTCTGTATTTATTTACATCATGTTAACATAAAGTAGTTAACTCATTACATTCAACGTCGATTGATATAGAACAAGTTAACAATAAACAACATAGTTAACTCATGTTTAATGCATCTCATTCATTATAAAGAAGGTAAATATAAACTTATTCTTTCTTTTTTTTCTATTTATTTAATGAATGTTTAAATGATGGTAGGTTATTAAGATCGTAAATGTTGAAAAAAAGCTCATGTTTAATGCATCTCATTTAAGTTGGTAAATGTTAACTTATTCTTTGTTTTTAGATGTTTTAATGATTGTAGGTTATTAAGATGTAAACGTTAATTTATCCTTTCAGCATGGTGGTGAGTGGATTAAGGAGTTAGAAGTACTTTATGAGAAGAAATGGGTCCACTGTTGGAAGGGGCATGATCATGAACTTATCTCTTATATAGACTTGGTGAATGTGCACTTCTAAGTTGGGATTTGTAAGTGTTCAACAGCTAATTGTAGCTTGGACCTTCTGGAAAGTACTTTGAAATAGAAGGAGATGACGTAGTTAGAAAATATTATCATTTGTGTTAGAAGATTGTTACTCTTTGCTCCTAATGAGTGAATTAGCTGTTGATTTCCCTAATATGATGAATCATTTTTCTCAGTACCTTTAGTTAATAAACCTGGAAGAGACATTTAACTGTCCAGAAAATGATAGTAGGGAATTAGAAAATCTTGTTGTAGGAAAGAGAAGGGCTACAACTGAGGTTTGCATAATTACAAAGGGATGGTTAAAGGCATGACCTTCAAGGACACATACCAGATGCAAGAAAATTCTGCAAACTTAATGTATTGACAAATAAGGTAGAGTTAATTGTAAAAAAAAGTTGAGATATTCATGTGCCAATGAAGATTGCTCATTTAGAGTCCACATTCCTGGGGACGATACCACTACTAGGTGAGTATTGAAACTCAAATAGCTCATAATGAATGTGAAACAGCATATAATGACTCTCTTGTTCATTACTCAACCATAGCTCATTATTTTTAAGAAAAAATTACAAAGTAACTCTATGTATAAGGTTAAAGATATGAGGGCTGATGTGATGCCCCAAAGTTTTGGGGCCTGTCACCCGGCAAGACTGTGCGTGCCAACTAGGCCGCACCCCTGTCAGCTATGCAGGCGGCATGTGCTGAAGCTGAAGGAATGTGTTGAAGTTGAGGATGAGGCAAAGGGGCATAAAATGAGGCAACAAGCATCTAGATATGTTGCATGACATTTAGGTGTCCTAAGAATGCCAAGGTGATTTGAAGAGGGCTTGGTGTAAGCCCAAGAGAGTGGAGGCATGGTGAGGATCGTGTACGGTGTTCGATGTTAGCACCGTGCCATTTTGAGCTACAAGTGGAATCTAAGGACTCCGGTTTAAAGTGTTGATATTAAGGGTACCTTATGTATGCTTACCAAATTTGGGGTCATTTGGAGTCCATTTGGATAGGGGCTTGACTTGGCCAAGGTCCAGTGGCATTGTCGTAATTTGCTGATTGGTCCGAAGGCCATAACTCGTTCCATAAGTATGGTAATGGGATGAAACTTCATGGAGGTGTGAAGGAAGTCAAGAGAAAGGAGTTGGAACAAACGGCACCCAATTTGGAGGTCAGATGGATAGTCTAAGCCCCAATATGATTCTCGGGCAGAATGATGTCTAGTGCCAGACATTGGGATTATTTATTTTAAGCATATATAAGGGGGTATACATGGTGACAGCCTACCAGCCTCCCCGGGTGTGTCGACAGATGGCCGCCCCAAGTGTGTTGCCTTGAGGGACAACCTCAAGGGCCTGCCTTGGCATGTCGAAGGAATGCGCAAGGTACTCATAGGGCTCGGGAACCCTATGGGCAACGCAGGGTCGGGTGGACCAGCGTTGAGCGCCCCGACAAGGCTAGAGGTTGGCTATATGAATAGACATGCCCCGCGGGCTGTCTAAATGATGGAAGGATGCCTCCAAGCCGATAGAGCAATCGAGATACTCTTCCCAAGAGACTCGTGAGCTGACTTGTGAGCTTGGCCAAGGTTCAGTCAAGCGAGCAAGGGTCCGTTGGCCTAGACGCACAGTTGTGGGGCGACACTGTGCTATGGAAGTTGGATGCAAGTTGCGTGGGCTATGTTTGGCTATGCCATAAGACAAGAGAGAGCATGTCTAAGAAAGACGCTTGAGACAAAGGCCAAGGATTGAAGGTTGCCCTACTCGGGCGAAGCAAAGACCAAGTGCACATGCACAAGGCGATGGCAAGCTTGAGGATAGGATTGTGCACGTTATAGCGATACTCAGGTCCAGGCGAGGGACGAGTATGTCCGTAGCCATCCTCGGGAGCGCATATGGATAAGATCCAAGGATTGAAGGTGCGCCGCAAGAGTTGCTTATACGTTGGCCATATCAACCGATATGTTGATAGAGCAGCACCAAAGGGAGCAAACCTCTGAGGCGAGCTTCACACAGGCACAGGATCGTGCTAAAGACCTGGGAAATGAGGAAGGCTGGCCGATAGTTGGGGGAACCATGGGCGCCGCACGGGCAAAATTGTGTGCCGCTGACACAATGAAAAATGAGCCCGTGACAAGTGGTATCAGAGCACGACCATTTGCTAAACAAGTGGTATCAGAGCGTAAAATTGAGAGCAGATTGTGGATGTCATTGCAGCGATCACGTCAAAGCATAGATTGACACTCGTCGTGCTCATGAAGATCGTTTGAGACGATGCTACCTTGTGAAGGGAATTGGGTGTATATTGAGACGCTAGAGTTAGCTATGTCAACCAAGGCCCATCATTTCAGAATCACGCCATGTCACAACCGTTGATTCTGCCTTCGTCTGTGTGGGTTGATTATCTTTGAAGCATCCGAGAATGATTGAGATACCTTCAAGGGATGACTTCAAATCAGTGGGTACCGTATGCAGAGGGATTCTACGGAGGCACGTTGGGCCAACAGGTGTGGTCATCATGCGATGTTGTTTAAGTGGAACCACAAAGTTGGACAATCGGATAGCTGGTGCTCAAATGTCCTTGATTGTGGGGAATCGTTAGTTCGTCAGAAACTCTGTTAGCGGTATGTTGGCAACTATGGCCAGAAGAGAGCATGGACTTGACGAGGACGTCAAGCAAGGTTGGTGGAGCGCATCAGAAGCTTGTCAGTCAAATAGTTTGTTCATGCAAAGCGAAGAGCCAGGGTTGTCAGCCATGAAAGAGTCTAAGCTGAGGTAGAGAAGGGGATATGCTGATAAGTCGGGTGGTCAAGAGGATGAGCCATGTCTGCCAGGTCGTGCAGCCACGTTCCAAGAGAGTTGAAGCCGTAGACTATAAACATTGGGCTTAATCATGCTTTGATCTTGCCATGGATGCATTTAAGGCATCAACTTGAGTGTCCACCAAGAAGGTTGGACTTGAGCTTTGCCGGAAGGCATATGAAGGGGTCCATCTAAGGAAGTTGGACTCAAGGTCGGAAGAACCTAGCCATCCAATGGGCTGCGAGGAGTGGCAGGAGAGTCCCTACAGAAGAGAGCCATGCAGGATGAGTGGGCAGTGAAGCCTACAGCATGGGCAAGCAAAGCTTGCAGTTGAGAGAGTGCTATGTAAGGCAAGAACCAGGCTAGCACCAAACGGACCATTGGGCCGCGACAACGTAAAGAAGGACCTGAGTGCAGGCTTCTTTGCGGGAGGATGAGCGTCAAAAGTCAGGTGGAGGTACAGCCATCAGGTGTGTGAGCGGCACGTTAAAACCAAACCATTTCATGGAGAGGTGTTGTGCCAAAGTACTAAGGGTAAGGAAAGTCGTCAAAGTGGGATTAGCTAAAGCACCGAAAGTGGATTTGGTTCCAAGTTCGAGGATGGGTTCTTTCCGAGAGTAGAAAAGCGGGTCGGAGGCCGTAGATGGGTGAACCAAGGGAGTTCTCGCCATAGGCTATAGGTACGAGGGTACCCCAAACGTCGAAGGACTGCGAAGGGAAAGAGAGAGTTTTGAACAAAGTGTCCAATTCACAGAGTAGTGCGCAGATGCCGGCACTTTGAGATAGGAAGTACTTGCCAAAGGTACGCCCCAAGGGAGTGCGAGGTGCCTATGGGCACAGAGCACGCGAGATGCCAGAAGGTGCCATGGTGAAGCGTGGGGTCCAAAGGCTGTTGTGTATAATGATTGGGACAAAATTCATGATTTGGGCTACCGCCAGTGACGTCGCTCGAAGAAGTGAGAAAAGGACCATAAGGGTATGGTTGGCAAAGATGCCACATCGAGGGATGCCTACCTAGCTATGTTGTGCTGAAAAGGTAAAAGTCCAGGAGGGAATAGAGTTGTCTGCCGGAGGCAAAGGATCGAAGGGCTAGACATGCCAGACATGGATGGGCTAGTAGGATCGCCAGGATGGAAACAGATTCTCGGACAAGATGAAGGCCGTGAGGAGCATGGTGCGGATATGACTTAAGGTCACCGCAAAGTTAGTCACCAGAGGGTGCAGGTATGGAGACACCGTCCGAGCTGAAGTGCGGAGTGCACGCTTGGATAAAACTAGGGGGAGAAAGGCAAGGGGCCTGACTCCATTTTTTTTAGAAGGATCTCGCAAGTGTTCCTACAAGAGTTCCTACACACAAGGATTTGGGGGGCGCGATGTAAATCCCCAAGGGTGCAAACTTTGGGTTGTCGTCGGTGTCGCATGTCATTGAAGACAATGACTACTTCAGGTGTGTGAAGGTGTGACGCCCCAAAGTTTTGGGGCCTGTCACCCGGCAAGACTGTGCGCGCCAACTAGGTCGTACACCTGTCAGCTATGCAGGCGGCATGTGCTGAAGAAATGTGTTGAAGTTGAGGATGAGGCAACAACAACAACAAACCCAGTGTATTCCCACATAGTGAGGTCTGGGGAGGGTAAGATGTACGCAGTCCATACCTCTACCTCTAAAGAAGTAGAAAGGTTGTTTCCGATAGACCCCCGGCTCGACACACGGAATAATAAACAAATTCATAGTAAAGCATGGAACAAGATGACATAACATAAATACGACACCCACAAGTAATAGTAAACAGAGAAAAGTAAACAGATTCGTAATAAAGCATGAAACAAGGTATCATAACAAGAATAATACCCCCACCAAGTAATGCCCTACACTAGCGACCCAAACTGACCCTAGCCTTCTGCCCTAATTCGCATCCTCCAGATCTTCCTATCTAGGGTCATGTCCTCAGTGAGTTGTAACTGCTCCATGTCCCGCCTAATCACCTCTCCCCAGTACTTCTTCGGCCTAACCCTACCCCGCCTAAAACCATCCAAAGCTAGCCTCTCACACCTACGAACCGGGGCATCCATGCCCCTCCTCGTCACGTGTCTGAACCATCTCAAGTTGAGGATGAGGCAAAGGGGCATAAAATGAGGCAACAAGCATCTAGATATGTTGCATGACATGTCCTAAGAGTGCCAAGGTGATTTGAAGAGGGCTTTGGTATAAGCCTAAGGGGGTGGAGGCATGGTAAGGATCGTGTGCGGTGTTCGATGTTAGCGTCGTGCCATTTTGAACTACAAGTGGAATCTAAGGATTCCGGTTTAAAGTGTTGATATTAAGGGTACCTTATGTATGCTTACCAAATTTTGGGTCATTTGGAGTCCGTTTGGATAGGGGCTTGACTTGGCCAAGGTCCAGTGGCATTGTCGTAATTTGCTAATTGGTCCGAAGGCCATAACTCGTTCCATGAGTATGGTACTGGGATAAGGCTGTCAACGGACCGAAACCGGAACCGGAACCGCCGGACCAGTTTGACCGGATCCGGAACGATACCAGAACCTCATTACCGTTTTATAGCGCCGAAACTGGAGTTACCGGAATATCAAAAAATTCCCCTTGTTCGAACCGGTCCGCTAACTACCGGTGTGGAACCGAAACGGACCGGAGCGATACCGGAACATTACCGGAATAGCGCCTACAGTACCAGTTTTTGTTTTTAAATTTTTTTGTTTTTAAGTTTTAATTTAAATTATAACTTAATGGGATTAATATATAAGTTATCTGCAAGAAAACTAATAAGGACTGCTTTGGATGTCTCGAAGACCTCAATTGAAATGGAACAAATTGAAAAAGTGATCCGAAAAGCAGTAAACATCTCTGGAAAGTCGATGTGTAGCTGGAAAATTGTTGGAAACTGGTTAAAATATATGGGTCCTCGAAATCAAGAGATAGTAGATCTTGAACAAGATAGTCATCGAAGAACTGACCGGAACATACTCACACGCCGAATTATTAGATTTGATGGCTGAAAAGTGGTCACCATTTGAGAAAAAAATTATATGGGTAGGGTCGAAATGACACGACCTTACTGTGAAAGAGAATTATATAGGTAGGTCGAAATGATGGCACGATTCTACTGAGAAACAGAAATTATAGGGGTAGAATCGAAATGACAACACGACCCTACTGAAAAATAGAAATTATACGGGTAAGGTTGAAATGACGATACGACCTTACTAAAAAAGATAATTTATATGGGTAGGGTTGGAATGACGGCACAACCCTACTGTAAAAGAGAACTTATATGGATAGGGTCGGAATGATGGCACGACCCTATGCAAATCAAAGGAGTCACCGTAAAGATGCATGGAACTACACATATCAGATCTAAGGAGTCACCGGAAAGACGCACGGTCCTATGCAACTCGGATATAAGAAAGTAGTCCGAAAAGATGCACGGTACTATGCAAATTAAATGAGTAGTCTCGAGAGATACATGGTGCTACGCAAATTTGATATGAGAAAGTAGTCACCAGAAAGATGCATAGTGCTACACAAATTAGATATAAGAAAGTAGGGGAAAAAAGTGCGGTGGCCTAACTTTTGCTAACATGATCATTAGCCGGACGGGCGGCATATATCGGTTATAGCCGCCCGCCAACAGCGGAAACTCTTTGATTCTTTACCAAGATCGTGGAAGCTTTGATACCACTTGTTGGGTTTGAAATCGAGAGGGCGTCATGCGAAAGCTTAAAATTTGCAAACCATGAATGCGATAATTCAGACAAAACGAAAACCATACTAAAAACATGATTATTATATAGTTTGGCCAATTGACCTACATATAAAAACCTAATATAAAAGAAAGCATAAAAACTATTAGAGAGAAAATCTCCCCATAAGCAAGACTCTTTTAAGGACTACATTGTGGATGTTATTGTATTATGATATGAGAAGGGAGGTTTTCTATTTATAGAGTTCCAAAACCTTTCCTCCAAGAAAGAAGTTTGCCAAATATAGAAAAGTTTCATATTTTCCTTTCAGAAAAAGCAAAAGTAATTATGGTATTACTTTATTTTCCTTCTAAAAAGAGTACACTTAAATTTGGTAAGAAAATCAGGGTAAAAACCCTAACAAATCTCCCATTTTTGGCTTGATTTTCTTGACTTGATCCGCCTTCTTCATGTCATATGTATAAATTTGATTCTTCACATAATCTTCATTTATCTCTGTTGTTTGTCATGCTTAATAATGGAGCCCTTTTGGGTTAAAAAATATATTAGCCCTTTTGGGTTAAAAAATATATTAGCCCTTTTGGGTTAAAAATATTGGAGCCTTATACAGGGTTAAAAGAGAGCTTTATTTTTAAAACTGTGACAGCAGAATTGTTGAAAATATGATTGAAATATCTTCTCTACATGTGGTTGGACAAAAACATCATTATCACTAAATTGGTTGCAACTTGATTTGAAACCGCTTTAACCTATTTAATCTCGTCTCACCACACCATTGGATCTTTGAATCATAAGCTCTGATACCACTTGTTGTGTTCGAAATCGAGAGGGCAACATGCGGAAGCTTAAAGTTTGCAAATTATGAGACGATAAATCAGACGACACAAAACTAAACTAACAACATAATATTATTTATGATTTGGCCAATTGGCCTACATATTAAAACTAAATCAAAAAACTTCAAATCTATTAAGAGAAATCTCCTCCTAAACAAAGCTAGCTTATGAGGGGAGGATTGCCCAAGACCATATAAGGAGACCAAGGACCCTTTAACCCACACACGCCCAGGGCTGGACATCTGGAGCGTGGACAATATAAGACAGGGGCCCAACATCGGAAACAATGAACTGGGTGGGCCTGTCTCTGATACCATGATAAAGAGATGGACCTTGGGCCTAACTCAACCTCAAAAGCTAGCTCATGAGGGGAGGATTGTCCAAGACCATATAAGGAGACCAAGGACCCTTTAACCCACCGATGTGGGACTCCAACAGGTTCAATGGTTGAAACGACGAGATAAAAACACAAAATGTTTTCACAAAATGGCCACTGCACACAAGAGATTCAACTCTATAGAGCAACTAGATGTGGAAGAAAATACAATTAAGAATCTTGACAGTATCAAAGAGAGAGTGCAAAATTTTTACAAAGATTTATACAAAGAGATGGAGCACTGGAGACCTGATTTGAAGATACATGAAAGGGCAAGAATAACCGAGGAAGAGCGAATATGGCTGCAGAGAGCCTTTAGGAAGAAGAAATAGCAGAATGCCACAACAAATGTGCTATGGAGAAGGCCCTCGGACCAGATGGATTCCAAATGATATTTTTTCAAACCTTTTAGGATGTTCTAAAGGAACATATTATTAACACTATCCATTATTTCCATTCTAATCAATCCTTTGAGAAAAGTTTCAATGCAACTTTCATTGCATTAATTCCAAAGAAACCAGGAGCCACAGAACTGAAGGATTTCAGACCAATTAGTTTGGAAGGTGGAGTGTACAAAATTATTGCCAGAATTCTAGTTGAGAGAATTCTAATAGGAAGTCCGTAATTTTTGGAGGTGGCCAATATACCCTTAATGCGGAAGAATACAACCTTACCTGTTTCAAACAAAAAAAAAAGGTAGGGCTGATTTGCATAAAGCTTTTGAGTTAAATGCAAGCGAAGGAAAGTGCAAGAGAGCAAAAAAAAAAAGGCTCTAGAAATTTTGAGTGGGAGCTTTACAGTTAATTACAAAAATTTGAGCCTTATGCTAGGAAATCCAATTCACGATCTAATGTTGTGATTAATCTGTCTAAGCAAGCACTAGCTCATGGTTGGTGAAATTTCTTAGGATGTATATTTGCTTCAAGGCAATGACATTGGGTTTTATAGTGCTTCAAGGCACTATAACCGTGTTATTTGTACACTATACTATTCTACTTTTGTTTTGGTTTATTTAAATCTTTATTAATTAAGTAGCTTGTTTTGAGCCCACAACTTTGTCTCTTTATCATGCTAACCTAATATATTTTGCTGGATTTTAGAGCATGGAAGGATTGATGAAGGAAAGAAAATTATAATTCCTTGAAGCAGATAAATAAGGTTAATTGCAACATCAGATCCTAAATTGGATTCCTCAATTCATTAGCATAAGCCTCTAATTTTTTTAATTATATGTGTAACTCCAATCTAGAATTTTCAGAACATCTCTTTTGGCGCTCTTGCACTTCACTTAAATTAAACCCAAAACTCCTATGCAACTCGGCCATATATCTTTAACCGTGTATAGGGAGTTAGGGTTACTTTGTAACTTTTTCTTATATTTATTAAGTTATGGTTGTTGTTGTTGTTTTTTTATAACCGTGGTGTCCGGGCCAGCTTGCGCGCACCTCGACTAAATCCACGGGATACCTGCCACCTCCCACCAACAACAGGTACCAGGTAAACTCTGTCCACCAAGCCTAGAACAGATGGGAAGAAAACACTTAGTGTTTGTCTCTGCTGGGAATTGAACCCTGAGACCTCATGGAGCTCATCCCAACTTCATTGAACCATTAGGCCACACCCTTGAGTGCTAAGTTATGGTTGTATAATAAACAAGAGAATTACCATATGGTGTTTTACATTCATTATGAGCTATTATTAGAGTTTTCACTCACCCCAAGAGTGGTGTCATCCCAGGAATGTGGACAATAAATAGGCAATCTTCACCAACACATGACTATCTCAACCTCTTTTTCTACAATTAACTCTACCTTGTTCGTCAATGCAGAAAGTTCACAGAATTTTCTTGCATCTGGTATGTCCTCGAAGGTAGTACATTAACCATCTCTTACTATTCCTGCAACCCATCAATTATAGGTCGGCTTTTTTCTTGTAACAAGATTTTCTAATTCCTCGTTATCATACTATGGACAATAAAAAAACCATGTCAATATCACTATCATTGTCACTACAACCTGTTCCGAGTTCATTAAGGGCAGGTACTAAGAAAAATGATGTATCATGCATGACAATATTAGGGACATCAACAACTAATTCACACTCATCGGTAGCAAATAGATGAATGACAAAATAATCTTCAGACACAAGATAATTTTCTAACTCTATCATCTACTTCTATTTCAAAGTACTTTCTAGAAGGTCCAGCTACAATTAGTTATTAGTTATTGGACACGTATAAATCTTAACTTAGAAGTGTACTCATTCACCAAGTCTATATAAGAGATATCCCCTCCAATAATGGACTCATTTCTTCTCATAAAATACT
Organism: Capsicum pubescens; assembly: GCA_030864215.1. Taxonomy (NCBI): domain Eukaryota; kingdom Viridiplantae; phylum Streptophyta; class Magnoliopsida; order Solanales; family Solanaceae; genus Capsicum; species Capsicum pubescens. Next base: position 192,424,573 of record CM061548.1, on the reverse strand, counting down.
TCTGGATGCTTAATTCACTCACCATCATGATGTAAGAATATGTTTAACATTTATCATCTTAATAACCTACAATTATTCAAACATCCAGTTATATAAATAGAGACAAAGAGAGAATAAGTTAACATTTATCATTTTAATAATGAGATGAGATGCATTAAACATGAGTTAACTAACATGTATGTTAACTTGTTCTACATCAATGTATGTTGAATAATCTATGTCGAATAAAATGAATTAACTACTTCGTGCTTAACTAAGTTGCTCGGACTCTTCACTTACAGGTGGTGCACCCGTGTCGATACGGCATGCGTGTCGGTGTGGGTGTGGGTGTGGGATTCGTACACAATCTGGTACCAATTTTGGGTACTTTGACCAGACGGGGAGATCCCGGACAAATTCAATGATTTTGGTAATCAAAACAAAAACTAAGGTGAAATTGAAGAAATTGAAATCCCTTGTATATAGAAATTTGTACGTCACCCCTTTCCTTTTATCTCCTTCCTGGATTCTCCTCAAGCTCCCCGCCTATTATCTCATAATTAGGTTTTATAACTATATTTTTTATATTTGAATTATTTTAGCCGAATTCCTGCACCCGTATCCATATCTAGATTCTTATCCCTGAATCTTAAAATTTAGATCATAAAGGATCTGATCTCTACATCTGCACTAATATCGGACGCCGCACCTGAGGCTGGGCAACTCAGATGTCAACATTTAAACATGATGTAAATAAATAGATGCAAATGACCAATTAGAAAAAAAGTGAAAAAGGAAGCACTAGTCAAATTTAGGGATCACAAATAATGGTACAATAATAAGTGACCCTTTCACAAAGATCATTCATTAACAAATGAAAATGAGAGCAGTTGCAGCATAGGGTTAATAAATATCACTCTCATAAATTCTAAACAACAACAACAGCATACCCAGTGTAGTCCCACAAAGTGACTACATTTTTATACACAACCAAACAAAATGCAAATAATAAAGAATAAGAAGTACTAGACAGACCATAAAGAACAAAAAAGGGAACATATTTTAACCATTACAATTGTATAACATATTTGTTATTCAAGCTACAAAACATATGTTTCGCATAAAGGTGCACAAAACCCTAAAAAATCTTTGAAAAAGAGAACAATCCCTTGAACACAATACCACACTTCAATCAACAATACCCTAAAAAACGAGACACAAAAAAAACATAGACTCACCAAAACAGTAATGAAAAAAAAACTAGCTTAACTACCCTTTCATATCGGGATAACAACAGCACATGCAAACACATTTCACACAATAAACAAGAAGACAACTACCATAATATACTGCTATACTAAGATATAGGAGTTTTATGAAGGCCTTTGAAGTCTTCAAACAAAATTGGAGAAGATAACACATAAAAGGAGGATCGTAAATGGAGGAGAAACATACCTTCGAAGCTCTTTATTCCAGTTTCTCTATTCCCCATACACCATCATTGATGGTGCTAGGGTAGGTGAAGTCAAAGTGAATGAAGCGGATGAGGGATTTTAGTGGGTTTAATGGGGTTTAACGAGTCAAATAGAGGCAGGTTACTTAATCCAGGTTACTTATATTGTGAGGCTAACACGTGGCTCTCCATCAAACATAAGGGTATATATGTACCCAAGTATAACGATAGTGGCACCATTAGGTGGAAAGCCATATACGAAAGTTCGGGCGTATATATATGACCCTTTTCCGTCATTTAAACGTGATGGTAATCCTGAATTTCAACTTCTCCTTATATAAAATGAAATAGAAAGAATTGAAAGAGGGCAAGGAGAGGTGTTAACTGGCGGGAGCCGGAAGAGGTTCCCATGGACTAGGAGGGAGTGTGGCTAGTGGGAAATGTGACCACCGCTGATTTCTTCAAGTAAATAGTTCACGCTTTCTCAAATAAATGATAAGTTTCACGTTGAAAGTACCACATTTCTCTCAACTAACATCATTTGAAATCTTTTTATCATCTTTGGCTAGTTTCTTTCGAATTTGGATAACATAAAGATTACGCTTCAGATTGTGGAAGCTAAAAAGATGAATGTTGTTTCATCATGGGGACTAAAGCACAAAAAGTTCTATCCAAAGTTATGATTAAGGTTTTCGCCCATTTGTTTAATAAAATTTTATTACTTGATTAAAAAAATTTATATTGATTAAAAAAAATTATATTAAGGATCCACAAAATGTTGCTTCCTAAGGCTAAGAATTCCATTTACATATATACATATGTCGGCCAGCATATGTAGTATGAGCAGATATACGGCCAAGATTAAATAATATAAAAAAAAAAACATTGAATAAATCTTAAATGGAACTAATGCAACATCACAGTAGAAAAAGCCATGCCGATACCTTACTAGGCTGATGTAGCATTTTGATTCGCCTCGCCTCGTGAACTTCCTTCATCAATTCTTCCATGTCCTAAAATCCAGCAACATATATCAGGTTAGCATGATAAATAGACAAAGTTGTGGCTCAAAACAAGCTATTAATAATAAAGATCTAAATAAACCAAAATAAATGTGGAACAGAACAATGTACAAATAATAAGTCACGGTTATAGTATCAAAAAATTTTGCATAAAAATTATTTCTGCAAAAAGGTCCAAGATACAACCAAAGTTTTCACTTCCGCGGCAACAAACTTAGAGCGAGAGCAGCTGGCAAAAGAGAGAACATCCAAAAATAAAGAAACAGCATGGCACCCATTAATAGTGCATATACACTTGACGAACCAAAAGGCTTATAAGAACAATGCATGACGAAAATATGGAACCAAATACATCAATTTACAGAAAATGAAGAGCAGAAGAGTAAAAATTCCACAACATTAAACCAAAATTGGACAATCAGAATGCTAGAAAAACCTGCTTTCCTGCGGTCCCCGACATTCGCTCATACTCCTGAAGAGCCTCTTCCACTCTCTGGACAGCAGCTCTTGCATTCTCAATCTCAGCCCTTGCATAAGCTCTTTCTTCCTCAACAAGTTTCTTAGCATCCTCAGAAGCCTGTGAACAAATTGTGTCTACAATCAGAATCAAAATGAGAGTAACAATGAAAAATAGAAAAAAGAAAACTGAAACGAGAAATTTGGAATATATTAGCACAAACTCGGATGAAGTCTCCTTGACTGATTAATCATATAAACAGAGAAAGAGGTAAGACTCCGGAACTACAGATTGAATCAGTGGGATAGGCGATAGCTCAAGAAATTAAACTACAACTTGAACATTTTCAGCCTCAACACTACATTCTATGGCCATTTGGTTGGTCTTAAATGTTACAAGAGAGGCATCTCTCACTTATGATTCAAACTGATCATGCAATAACTAAACAGTACACATAAATACTGAGTGGATAATTTGTTAAAAGGAAACTAATTGGAAAACCATATCAGGTCTAAGAGGGTGTGTAAGAAGCAGTTTCTCAAGACAATCAAATGGCTATAATTATTGACTTACTGTAAAATAAACAAATGTTTTAATACACAGTCAACTTACATTGCTTTGGCCTCAGATCTCAAAATAGAAAAGTTAAACAATTTAAGTCATAGAACATTTAACCAGATATATTGTTATTTTATTTTTGAAAGTGTATATATATTGTTATTTTATACATAAATAACCTGTTAAATTGTGTGAACAGTCTCATCGAAAAACTTAAACAGTTAAAAGTCTCTATTTATCTATATAAGATTTGCACCTCATAACATACAGGCCTTTTCTTTAACTTTGGTCAATTACATGGAAATATTTATTGACAGTGGCAGCAAGAACTGAATTCAGGACCTCAGATATAAATAATGTAAACCGCTTCACTAAAAGGTTAACTTGTTAAAAGGGGACATTTTTTATTTAATTTGTATCTATAATAAACTTATTAATGCAATTACAACAACAGACCATCAATTGAAGAAATTACTTACAAGCTCACTTATCAAAAAAAATTTACTTAAAGAAGCTCAATGGGAGCTTCACATAATAGTTCAAACTCAAACTTAGTAATCTAATCGGGACAACTCATAATGATGAAAACAGTCTCCGACTATTCCTAGAAATTGCTTTTAGATTAGCACCCTAGGGTGTGACCTAGTGGTCAATGAAGTGGGTGCAAACTTTGCAACTAGGGTTCAAATTCCATCAAAGACGAAAAAACTAGGTGATTTTTTCTCATCTGCCTAAGCTCTGGTGCACAGACTTGCCAGGTAGACGGTAGTCGACCGTACTGTGGAAGTGTGCACAAGCTGGCTCAGCACCCCATCATCAAAAATTAAAAAGAGAGATTGCTTCCATATCATGACTTATAGAATATCTGAATAAAATGAATCTAGGCACATATTCTTTTGACATTCTAACAGCTACTTTTTAAATAGGTGCCTCTTATCGCTAATGTCTTTATAGATGATACAAAGAAGGACTTAAAAAGTGCAGATATTTAATAAACCAATCTTACTCTTCTTTTATGATCGAAAAATCCATACGGGTCCTACCTTTAAGACCAACCCATACCTTTGAAACCTGGGAATAATGACTAAATCAAAGTAACAAAACATATTGAAGAGACAGAAAACTAAGGAATGTGAACAATAAAATCTGTTAAGTCGACATGGGAAAAATGTCATCTTACATTCTCTAAGGAGCCATATATACTACAACAACATACAAAGTGTAAACCTACAAGTGAGGCCTGGGGAAAGTGGTTCACACGCAGCCTTACCCCTACCTTTTACAAATCATTTCGCAGTATAAACATTAATATTAAGAGATTATACGCGACCCGAAAGAAAGTGAAAACATTTCTTTGCACTTGTGTCTATATTCGAGTGGCACCGGTGGCTAAGATTCAGATAGAAAATTGTGTAAACGCTGATGAATTTTTTTCGAATAAGACAGTAAAGAATTTTCTATGAGCATATAACTTCGAGAATCTATCTAAGGTGAGAAAGCACTAGTTTTCTAATTGATTATGCCATTTACCAGAAAATTTTTTGCACCAACAAACGGAACAAACAACCTTCAACAATGAAACAAATCGACTCGGCAAAGTTATATTCAGAGTCCATAATATAATGAAAAATACAAGACCGCTTCTTAACACATACTATGTTTTACCTGCTTCAGAAACGTAGCAAGCTTTTTCACTTCGGCCTTTTCCTTAATCAGTTCTCCTTCCCTTTGACTTAATTGTACTGCTAAAGCTTCAACCTATAAAAGATTCAACATAACAAAAATATTTTGATAAGATGGAGGGACTTAAGAAACTTTCAACAGCAATTACTGCCATATACAGGATATATTCTTCACACATATTTTATTTTAAGAGAGATGCATGCAGCATAACAGCACAAGAAGGTGCATCTAGCAACGCATTAGATGGACAATTGTCCACAAATGCAATATTGATCCGATTAAAATCTGAAGTGATGGACCAATTTTTATTAGAGTTCTCCTAACATTGAGCCCAACCCTGAAAAGAAACAAAGTGTAACGTATGACACAGCAAATTTCCGACAGTCAAAGTCTATAAGCACTTATTAAAGGGTCTTGAGATTATCTGAACTCGTTAACCACTTCAGCTTTCTTCATGTTTCTATTAACTGCACTATACAATTTTAGATTCCATTATAGTGCATGACGCCTCTAAAAGATCTTCTCCATGACTAATCACTCTGATTTGCAAGTAAATGATTATCCTGTGGTTTTTTAGTTGGACCAATAATTTAGTGGGAATATCCTGTACGTTAAAATTTAAGGTGATATCCCAAGTAAAGCAGCCAAGAAGTGCACTCTTAGTCCAAGGCTCCAAGCAAGCTCATCTTCTTCGTATACAAAGCCCTTAACTCACACATTTTCTCTTTCCTTCTCCATCCAAATCTAGAGTCCAGAGTGATAAAAGTCCAAGCAAAACCAAGGACAGCGGCCTAGTTTGTAGATTGAGGACATTGAAGTTTGCATTCTAGGCAGTGATCATTGTATTGGATGTATCGGTGGTTATTCTAGGTCAAATCTACGGCATTTTTTCCCATTCACAGAATTTCGTTCCAGTATAAAGAGCTTCTTCAATAATTCCAATTCCTTAAAAGCCTAGGAATACTGTTCCTCTGGTCTGGTGGACCCATGCTCTCTTATTAGGCTTCTGAGTCAAATATGCAAATTGGTTGGATTCCAAAAACACATGACCATGACCAATTCAATCACAATCTCACATATGACTATATAACAAAATCATGCAAACAATTTGATATTTAAGCTCAAAACCTGAAAATCAGAATAAAACTGATGATGCTGGGGTCAAAATATGGAAGTATGATACAAACTAGCTCTGGTATCATACATAGTAATGACAGTCTTCATTCACACATATACTTCATTTGGTACATAATATTGTTTCTGAGAATTCTAAATTCACAGGCTATGCCAGCAGCGACGTGCAAAGAATTAATAAGTAGTGTATTCTTTACCCAATGTTACAGGACGTAAGCACAGCAAGTTTGCTGCATGCATAACATTAGAAAGTAGGTTTTCAGATTCTTTCCTTGCATGAATATTCATCTTGCAAGAACCATATCACTCAAATAGGGCATACAGAAGTCTGAACTAGAAAAAGAAAACATGTAAAGGACACAAAACTAACCATAGCAATAGCTTCCTCCACGTCATCATGGTTTTTCCCCGCCACACGTCCTCTCAAAGCCTCAAGAGCATCTTTGAGCTTCTTTAACAGCACATGCTTCTCCAGTGAAGCTGCATCTTTCATTCTTGCCTGGAACCCAGACATAAGAAACTTTTATCACCATAGAACCTTTAATGTTGTTCAATAAAAGCACTCTCTTATGCTTGAAAGAATGGTATCTTGTGTGGAGTAAAGGATGTCACTTTTTAAAGATAGAGGCTATGTATATATCAAAATTCACTTCTTTATGACAAACTCAACACGAGCCGAGAATTGGCCAAAAATGGAATATATTCCATGTTCCTGTTTTATCCCTCATAAGTTTTAGATTATATATCACAGGGGTAATTGGCTGATAAGGAAACATCTGAGTTAGGACTATGGAACGACCCATTCGAATTTAAGGTGGTACCTCATCAGACAACTTGGCAGCGGCAGCAAGACCCTTTTCAAATTTACTGGCTAGATCGCGAACAGAGAGCCTTTTTTGCTGCTCTAATAAGTGGGCAGTTTCTCTAGCAACCACTTCTTTCATTGTAAGTGCCTTAGAGTCCGGCTTGACCTCCACAATCTGATTGTTAGGTCCAATTTTGTAATTTGGAAAGCGACTAGATGGAAAGATCACATCTGCTGATACAGGAGGAACAGCATCCCTTTGTATTGTATCTCCAAAATCAAGGGTTACCCTTGTCATAACTCCAAATTATCTACACCACAGTTCCTAAACTAATTAACCATAATCTACCAAAAGCAGGCATATATGGTCTATCTACCTTAAAACTCATACAACAAAACCAGTATATATATATATATATATATATATATAGCACTGTCAACCATAACTTTTCACCAAAAGATCACGAAAGTCTCTAACCACCAAACAGAAAATTACCTACATTACCAAATTAATCCAAATTTAGAGAGTAAAAATCAAAACTTTATACCTAAAACTAGAAATTAACAGCCTAAAGATATCAACTTCAGAGCAATCCATGTCTAGAACAACAGAATCCATAAAAATAATTAACCAAAAAGATCAAAAACTCATACCCAAGTCAACTAATTAACATAAGATACCAAAAATAGCAAGAAAAATGTTACAGATTCCAAGAACGGAAAGTTCTCAACAGTGGCAAGAAGTTAATACCCTAAAATCAATATTCTCTAGAAAAGAGAGAAACAGTACCACATATACAAAAAAGTACAGTAACAACAACAGATGAACACAAAAAAAGTATTAAAGGATTGTACACACTCACATATCATACAAAAGTATAAGTTAAACAGAAGGTTTTGGGTCCTCTAAGATAGTTTGATTGTTGAATTGGTATTAGTAGGAAGATGCAACTCTTGTCTTTTGATGATGTTTTGTAGACAGAAAATTTGAAGAGAGAGAGAGGAGAGTATTTTATATTTGGAAAAATATAGGAAGAAGTAGAGAGAGAAGAAGATGGTTTTGAATGCTTTTTAAAAAGTTAAAGAAAAAGAGCCACCCCTAACCCCCACACCACCTGGCCCCTCTGTACCGAACGGGGATGGGGTTTGGGCGTGAAGGGCTCTTTTCCCTTGGACAGGTATCTCACATGTACTCCCTCCGTTTCATAATAAATGAATTATTGAATTTTGATACACATATTAAGTAAAAAACATTAAAAATATAAATTTAACACAACTTTCTATTTTTATCCAAAAAAAAAAAAAAAGTTGACCTTGTAATACCTTTTCAAAAGTTAATTGGTTGTCAAATCGTAAGAAAAAATTTGAAAAAAAAATCAATGATTCACTTATTTTAAAACATCAATAAATACCCCAACAATTTACTTATTCCGAAACGGAGGGAGTATTTTGTAAGGTAGCTACTTCAAATGGATACTAAACTTGTGGGTGGTAACTAGTAAATACGTACTAATTATTGTGGGGGGGTTTTGTTTGTTGTTTCCTATTGAATCAAGAGGTTGAGTAATTATTTTTAACTTCTTTTTTTTTTGGGGGGGGGGAGGGGGGTTGCTTTGTAAAAAGTGAATTGGTTTAAGGGATCGTTTGGTATAAGGTATACGCCAGTGTCAACAGAAAGGAAGGCATTTACAGCGGGGAGGACAGTGGACTAAAAGATATTTTAGAAGCCCATAAAGGTCCATTTACAGGTCAGGGCCATAAAGGCGCTAGATCTCCCCCAATAGACTCCTTTTTGTAGGTGTCCCCGAGAATGCCAGTCATAAGCATAAGAAAGCTCGATCGGGGGTGGGAAGTTGGGTACTGGGTTTATACTCGATCTACGTCCCCCCGTGATTGACTGCCAAGTTTATTTTCGTGCCCCCTTTTTTCGTCGAAATAAGTTTATGCACTAGAGTGCCCCTTTCTTTTTTTTCTCTTTATTTAAAGTAAGCAGATCGAAAGCACGAAAAGGAATGTGCAATTAGAAGCATAGACGCAACCAATCCACAACGCGTATCCCCCGGTGTCATTATGTTAATAAAAAATGGCTTGGCGCTATGTTAACGAATTGGTCCACTGTAAAACACCATGAGCAGCAGGATGTTGAGGTTCGAAATTCGAAGTGAAATTTTGGATTTACCTGTTCTTAGTCGTCATGGGAAGAAAACATTTAGTCTTCTTATCCAGAAACTTGTTCCCTAGCGGTCCTGCCACCACACCGCAGAACGGGAGCTCGTGTGGAACCTTGTATTCTGGCGTAACAGCGGTAGAACGAAGGGTATTTGGTGAGGAGCATTGTTTTGAGGGAGAGAAAGTGTGGGCGTTGGGCTTAATCGAGACCAGATTGGAAAAAATATGGAGTTCTACATTGTCGGATGACACAAGGCAAACTAAAATAGGTTGATTGATCCAGGTAGCGGCAGGCTACAATCGAAAGGAACCGCGCGTACGCTAGAAAGGGTTGGTCGAAAATTTCATTACCTAAGTACGCCATTATAGCCACTAAAAGGGTCATATCTTGTTGAAGAGGAAGTGAAAGGAGCGAGACCTTACAGAGTAGGTACGAAAGGGGAGGCCGGAGCAGAGCAGTCAAAGAATGAACCAAACCCATGCAAAACGATTTTCTTCTACCCATCGCAAGTGATCTGCGCTCTGTGCAGAGTTTCGATCACGGTTTCCAGTTGACTTTATCTCAGGTGATAGGGGCAGGAGAATCCGACATCAATTTATTGCCCCACAGATGGGTCGATTCTTCGAAGGGCTAGAACGCGGAAGAAGAGTAGATGATAGCAGCGAAACATGTATAATAGTTGAGAAAATTAAACAAAAGGTGTTTTTAAGTGTTGTTTTGAGTATTAGCGATATTGACTAAAGGAAGGGTCAAAATTCCTTTTAAAAAATTAATTAAGATAATTGGGATCAAATTAACATTTTCAAAACTTGTTAATCTTTTTCAAAATACAAATCAACTCACAATTCTAATTAATGTGTAATAAAAATATAAGGGGCCAATCATTTCCCATCAGTTTTCAAAAATCTCAAAATGTTTCATCTTCTTCTCTCTCAACTCTTTGTTCCAATAAATTGTTCAAACCCTTCACAACAGATGTGATAAGTCGTCAGCCTCCTGATAGGTTATCACGAATGGCGTCACCTAATCCAAGGAATTTCTGAACTTTATTATTTTATTTCCATAATTAGGGTAAACTATTTAAAGCATTGTTGAGGGTTTTCTTGAAAAGGAAAAAAAACTTGAGTATTGAGACACGTATTTTGATATTTTCTCTCTCTAGTTTCTTGACTTGAACAAGCAATTAGTTTGAAGAGATTATCATCATTATTTTGGGATTACTATTGTGATCTAATCTGAGAATATCTAGTTTCTATTCATCTTGTGGTAAGTTTATCTTTCAAATCATGAATATAACTAGTTGTTTCACTTATTACATCATGAGCGGCTAAATTTCTTTAACCTGAATTATGGGATCTAGGGTTAAGTCTTGATAAGGTGCAGAGTGTTTAGGATTCAAAAGGTGGTAGGACTCCTTGATAATTCTGAGGTTTTAATTATCGTCTATTGGTTGCAAACGATAAATAACACCTGCTTTGATTTGCTTGAGAAAGAAATCAAATATAGTGGGAGGTGAATTATTAACAGAGACTTGGAAGCACTAAAAACTTCCATTTAATAATTGACGTTGTAACAAGGTTGATTAACTTGAGGTAAAATTTGGTCATGAATATAAATTCCCTAAGTCCGAGAGGATTAGGTAATTAAATGCTTAAGTAGGTCGAGAGACATTTAGGCATAACTTCGATAAAGATAACTTGTTGTCCTACCTACTGTGAGAATCTTGAACCACCATTTGCACCTGTCAAGTACCAAAACCGCTAGTGAACATAATTCTGGTTTTTCCATAAACTCTTGATTACAAACACTGAAGCTAAAATGACCAACAATTAATTGTTAATCTCTAAAACCCCATTTTGTCTTTCGTGCCAGTTGTTTGAATTTAACTTGTAGCTTTAGTTTCAAACGAGTTTAATCGTCACTCACATTGTTCCCTGTGGGATTCGACCCCAACCTAGTTGGGTTATATATTGACAACGATCACTTACATTCTCATTGGCGAGGTATAGTTTGAGCGTTATCACCTTGCTTAACGACTCTTCTTATGGTTGTTTCTCCAGACAATTCCGTTTTTATTAACTCCACCGTTGAGTCTGCTATAGTATCAACATGACCTAGAGTAATATAAGAAGTCATCAACGACTCTTTCTTAGTTGGCATAATCCATGGATACACAACCTAGAAAAAAAGACAGATACGTTTAAATCATATAATATAATAATTTTCACAGTTGGGTTATATTTTAACAGAGTCAACTTCTGCAATAGATTAACAATATGTTGCATCAGATTACCCATCTGTTGCATAATATATGGTTAAAATCCATTTGAGTCGGGTTCAGAGAACCAGAGCAGTACATGGATAATCTGATGCAAAATATCAATCATCTATCGCAACAGATTACCAATTTGATGCACCAGTTGCACAAGATGGGTAATCTGTTGGGTTATATATTATGCAACAGATGATCTGTATGTGTATTAACAATATGTTACATCAGATTACACATCTATTGCATAATTTGTAGTAGATGCTTAATCTGTTAGGAGTCGGGTTCAGAGAACCAAAGCAATAGATGGGCAATCTAATGCAATATATCAATCATCTATCGTAACAAATTATCCATTTATTGCACCGATAGGCACAGAACGGGTAATCTATCGCAACAGATGTCCCATATGGTGTATCAGATATAATATATGTTGCACCAGATATAATATTTGTTCAATATTTTTCATTGAGTAAAATTATTTTACTTGAAGAAGACGTATTGCATCATCTGGAGGGTTAAAGAGATCAGTCTTCTTAATTTTGGTATTGCCCTTTGCCGCCAACGACCTAAATATCCTTGGATGAGAAACCTCATCCATGTAATCCATTACCTGCTTTCGGAGGAGAGAAATGACTTCAAATGCTCAAGCCTAAAAATGTAAACATGAAGTAAGTAAAAAAAGTCACAATAACTATCTTCAATATAAATTAATGGATGAGTTAAAATAGTGATTAATTTTACCATGAAAGCCTACGGAAAGCCGTATAATGTGGTCGTCCCTGAGGATAGCTTTGTCCGTAAATATTGGGCAGTCAAGTAGAAGCTGTCATATCCCCAACAATAATTGTTGAATTTATCAAAATCCTCAGCACGCGCCAACAAATCATCTTCTATGACTTTGTTGTCGTCTCTTGCCAATATAACCGAATGGGAAAACCAAGCTAAGCACAATTGCTCCCTGTACTACTTTGGTATGGTTTTATCCATGAAATCTGTCAACAAATCCGATGCTTTGTAGCCACGTCAAGCAATGTCAACAACCCATCTATTTTTTCCTTACATTTTTTGCCTTGGATCTTTTGCGGGGTATTCCCTTGGCGATACGTATTTCTTCTGGAGGATGGCATCTCAAGCCCGTCACTATGGCAAACTCTTGCAAGCCAAAACAAATCGGCATGCCACAGTAGTTGATCCAGATTTCATCCATCTTTTGCCCCCCTCCTTCGGATCTACATCATCACCCACGTACTTGATCCTGCGCTTTAGAAAACCATATATCATCCTCATATGGAAATGGGCAGGGGACTCAGGTAGCTCAAGAAAGCATCCAAAGCAACTCTTCTTAAAAAGTCCGTCTATGTTTTCGTCCTTCATAATTTTCCTAAAATAAATAAATTTACTCCACATCTATCATTTAAGTACAATTCAACCAGTTAGTTCTTCTTATGCTTTTTGGTCATTTATCGGTATCGCAACTTGAAACTTATCAATACTAAAAGTTTTGACAGGATCATGCTGGGGTGTCGATATTAATTCTCGCCCCATTGGTGATCCATTATCATCATGTTGATGATCATCCTCTTTCTTTTTCTTACTCTCTAATTCCCCCTCTTTCTCACTTTCATTTTCTCCATCACCATCTACAGACCCTTGTCCACCTCCCTCAATATTGTTTTCATATCTCTCCCCAGTTTTACTTTTCCCTGACTGAGATTGTTCAGGAAGCTCTTCCGAATCCCTCTTACTGTAGCCTTTTTTTTGGGGTGGTCAGGTGTTGATCCACTTTCACTTTGTTTTCTTTTGGGAGATATGTTTTACCTACAAACAACAGAAAAAAAAAATTACATTACAATTGATGTATGCATAAATTTTAAAAAAATACATTACAAACACCACCAATAATGACACACCAACAACCACTACCACCACAAACACCACCAACTAATGCCACAAATACCACGAATACCGACATCACCGACAGCTACCACAACTACCACCAACCAATTCCACTACAAACACCACCAACTACCACCACCACCACCACCACAAACACCATCCAATAATACCACACCAGTCAATGGAATACTACGACAGAGAAAATGACTGATACAAGCAAGAATAAAGTCTTTATTCTTCTCGAACTCTCTGTTACCTTCGAAGATAGAGAAAATGACTGATACAAGCAAGAATAAAGTCAAAAAATAACACTAATATGGTCGAAAATGAGAAAAAAATCGATCTGTTGTGAGGGGTAGAACAATTTATTGAGTAGTTGTTGTCTGTATTGTTGAGAGAGAGAAAGAGAGGAGTGAGAACTTGAGATTTGAAATGAGGAAAAGTTTTTCCCGTAAATGGATGATTTGTATGGGTTAATTTGTAATTTTTGAAAAGAATGACAAGTTTTGAAATTATTAATTTGGTCCGAATTGATCTTAATTAATTTTTAAAATTTCAAAAGATATAGTTTTTAAAATATTAAGTCAATGAGAACTCATTTCAACTCAGAGTGATCGATCGACGACTCGGGTTGGGATGAACGCAATACCAACGCCATGCAATTACAACGACTCAATTGAAGTTGTTATTGAGCCTATGAGCTCATTCATTCATCCCTAGTTCCACCTAAATCAATTTAGGTACTATTAATCTTAACATTAAATTAATGAGAGCTCATTTCAACTTAGAGTGATCGATCGACGACTCAGATCGGGATAAATGCAATACCATCACCATGTAATTGCAATGACTTAATTGAAGTTGTTGTTGAGCCTATGAGCTTATTTATTCATCCCTAGTTCTACCTAAATCAATTTAGGTACTATTAATCTTAACATTAAGTTAATACGAGCTCATTTCAACTCAGAGTGATTGATCGATGACTCGGATCGGGATGAACGCAATACCAATACCATGCAATTACAATGACTCAATTGAAGTTGTTGTTGACCCTATGAGCTCATTCATTCATCCCTAGTTCCACCTAAATTAATTTAGGTACTATTAATCTTAACATTAAGTTAATGAGAGCTCATTTCAACTCAGAGTGATCGTTCGATGACTCGAGTCGGGATGAACGCAATACCAACCCCACGTAATTATAATGACTCAATTGAAGTTATTGTTGACCCTATGAGCTCATTCATTCATCCCTAGTTCCACCTAAACTAATTGCAATAAAATTCGTTAGAACAAACGACTGAACTGTTGGAAATTTCTAACAGATATTCATATCTGTTGCAACAGATGACATATCTAACTTAATTATCAAATAGACATTTGCATCTGTTGTGAAAGATGACTGAGCTGTTAGAAATTTTCAAATAGATATTAATATCTGTTGTAACAGATGATATATCTGGTTTAATTATCAAATAAACATTTGCATCTGTCGTCACAGATGACTGATCTATTGGGATATTTAAATAGATATTGATATTTGTTGTAATAAATGATATATCTGATTTAATTATCAAATGGAAATTTGCATCTGTGAGTTGTTGGGATTTTTAAATAAATATTTGTATCTGTTGTAACAAATGATGTGTTGTTGGGATTTTTAAAACAGATATTGCTATCTGTTGCAATAAATGACATATCTATTTGAATTTTTTTTTTCTTTCAATTTTAAAGAAAGCTTCTGTTTGAGTAGATAAAGTTGTATGTACTACAAAATGTGGTAAAAAATGAAGAGTTTCTTTTTCTTTGATAACTCAAAAATGACTTCATTGAGTAGTCTTATCTTGTCTTTTCAATGTCACTAGTCTTTCTCGTGCCCCTCAAATTATTAATGAATATTAATTATATTTATTAATGAATATTGAAACCCACGTCTACGTACACAATACATCTAGAATTATTATCTCATCTCTCCTCAGCTTCAGCCCTAAATTTTTTTTATTCATCTCTCATCTTTTTCTTTCTCTCCTCTTTTGGTTACGGTTATTACAACCTTTTTTCTCCTTTTTATCTTCTATTTCTCATAAAGATCTTTACGGATCTAAATCGATCTATATCTTTCTTGGACTGAAATTATTGTTTTGATTCCCTTTTGACATTAAGGTATGGTTCACTATTGCTCTTTCATTCTCATCTTCTTCTTTGCAAGTTATTTACATCTATTTTTTTTTATTTAATTGCTATTTACCCATATCATATTTATTTAAAAAAAATTAAAGAAACTTTTAAGTGTTGAATAAATGAACTGAGAATTTTTATTATAATATGTAAAAAATGTATTCTGTTGGGTGAAGTTTAAAAGCCTTATTGGCAGTATCATTTTTTTGTATGTATTTTATTTATTTCTTTGTTGTTTATATTGTTATTGATGTTGTTGGTTGGGTTGACGTTGTTGGAACTTGTGGTGTGGTGGTGTCGGAATAAAGAATGTTGTATTTTTGTCGTTGATGATGTTGTTGGAATAAATGTTGTTGTTTCTTTGTTGATGTTTTTTATTTATTGTTTCTTTGTAGTTTATGCTGTTGTTGATATTGCAATAGACGGAGCAACTGTTGGAACAAATCAAACCACCAGCAAGGTTGGTTTGATGTATTCCAATAGATTCCACATCCGTTGCAACAAATTCTATATGTGTTGCATCAGACTCTACATCTGATGCAACAGACTCCACATCTGATGCAACAGACTCCACATCTGTTGTAACAGATGGATAATGTTCTTTCTGTGACATCAATTTTTTCTCTCTTCTTTGTAGATATAAGGAACTGAAAGCTGATCAAGTTTTGCTCGACCATCAAAGAGGCTGCAGTAAAGATGGGTTCGGAGAAATAAACTACATGCAGATCAAACCACTTCATATGTGGGAGGTATGTATTACTGATAATGTTATCGTGGAAATACACATAGAGTACACTAATTTTGTGAATATTATTTTTACCGATTAGTCATAGATCATTCAAACAAGATATCTGTAATTTTACAGTTAAGTTTGGTAGGTCCGAACTGATAAGGCTGAGGGACCATGAAAATAGTTCTGATACCTTGTTAAGATTTATTGTCGATTGTTGCTTATGTTTATTTGTTAAGCATTGTGAAGAGATCTAGTTTTGGTGTCATTGTAAAGAGATTCAATAGCGATTGGACTAACTTTTAGGGTGCATTGGACTCTGAGTAGGCCTTCGAAGCCTAGCAATGCATCTAACAAGAATGAAAAACCAATATAGTTATTTCCCTAGCCTAAATTTATATGAATGGCTGCTCTAGGTGATGATTATATGCCAGAAGGTACGGTAGGAGAATGAATTCGAGGGTTGAAATGATGTACAGTAAGTCTAGAAAGCTTCCACCAACAGCAAATGCAGTTAAAGTAAGGAATCTACGCGAAGGCGATAATTTCTAAATTTTAAATTGCATCCCATGCCTTCTTGTTTGTGGTTCCGATTAGGTCCACTGTTGTTGACCTGATCAGAATCACAAACGAGATTCAAAGGCAAATTGAGTATCATTACTTCCTTAGCAATATGGTTATAATTGATTGTATTTTATAGCCTTAGCATGCTTTCAATAGTCCTTGGAGAAGATCAGAGGTTTGCTCTAGTATGTGAATTTCGATAATTTTCAAGTTTGCCTCCAGCTTGCTGATTTGGTATTCAAGCTGGTTGTTGTCGTCTTTGAATTTGGTATAGAGTTCCTGATATTTTGTGAGCTCGATCATGAACACTACCTTTAAAGTTGTGGCATTCTAGAAGCCCTTCAGAACTCTTTCTTTAGAATCCTTAAAGGTACATGTAGGGTCGTTGTGTATGTTTTTAGGTCAAAATATATTGATGCACACTCAAGCACTGGTCCCAATTGTTGAACAAATTAGTTTTATCGAGCATTGCTCAATGCATCTTTCTCAACCAACCTTTAAGGAATTTGATAAATAAATAAGCACGGAGTTACGTAATATTTAATCTAAACCGACTCTATCAAGACTGTCAAACATTACGTAACTCCAGGCTCATTACCCTATCAAAAAACTTTGCCCGAGTTAGTGCACAAATCAAACGATCTTAATCTCTCAACCTTTCTGTTGATCGCTCTTCTCTAATATAGATGACAAGATATCCGCCATGCAAAAGTCTACACCATCGCCAGAAATGTTTGCCAGGGCGCAAGTCTTCTAAAGGCATCAACAGTAATCTTTCAATATCAAGTGATATTAAGAGATTCCTAGTCATGCCTTCCCAAGACTTTCGCTATGGCAAGAATTTCTGCTGATGATAAGATATCCGCCATGCAAAAGTCTACACCGTTAGTAGAAATTCTTGCCAGATCAAAAGTCTTTAGAAGCCATTATTAATAATCTCTCAACATCAAAAAAGTCTTGTACGAAAGTCTTCAGAAGATATTCGAAAATAAGGAAGTTTTCAGCAATGATTACACATAATTACCATCAACAACCTCACCAGATTCTCTCATCGTTCAAAAGAAAAGGCGGAAATATTTTCATTCGCATTCACATGTTATTTGTTTAACAAACCAAACAAAGATGAACTAAATCTAGCATTAGTTCATGCTAGATTTAGTTCATCTTTGTTTGGTTGTTAAACAAATAAAATGCGAATGCAAATGAAAATATTTCCGCCATTTCTTTTGTATGAGGAGTGAATCCGGTGAGGTTGTTAATGTCATAATTATGTGTAGTCATTGCTGAAAACTTTCTTATTTTCGAATATCTTCTGAAGACTTTTGTACAAGACTTTCTTGATGTTGAGAGATTACTAATAATGCCTTCTGAAGACTTTTTCTCTGGCAAGATTTCTCCTGACGGTGTAGACTTTTGCATGGCAGATATCTTGTCATCAGCAGAAATTCTTGTCGTAGAGAAAGTCTTGGGAAGACATGACTAGGAATCTCTCAATATCACTTGATATTGAGAGATTACTATTGATGCCTTCTGAAGACTTACGCCTTGGCAAGAATTTCTGGCGACAGTGTAGACTTTTGCATGGCAGATATCTTGTCATCTATATTTGAGAAGAGCTATCAGCAGAAAGGCTGAGAGATTAATCTCGTTTGATTTGTGCACTAACTCGGACAAAGTTTTTCTATAGGGTAATGAGCCTGGAGTTATGTAAAGTTTGATAGGCTTGGTAGAGTCGGTTTAGATCAAACGTTACGTAACTCCTTACTTATTAATTTATCAAACTCCTTGAAGGATAGTTGAGCAAAATGCACTGAGCAACGCTCGATAAAACTAATTTGTTCAATGGTTGGGACCATTGCTTGTGTGTGCATCAATATATTTTAACCTAAAAACATACACAACGACCCTACATGTATCCTTTAAGGCTTTCAAACAAAGATTTCTAAAGGGCTTCTTAAATACTACAACTTTGAAGGTAGTGTTCCTGATCGATCTTACAAAAGATCAAGAACTCTATACCAATTTCAAAGACGGCAACGACAAGCTTGGATACCAAATCGACAAGCTGGAGGTAAGCTTGAAAATTATCGAGATTCACATACTAGAGCAAGTTATTTTCAAACTTCTCCAACTTTTTTAATCCATAATAAAATAATTGTTACCTCCACTCAATAATTAAGACTTGTGTCACCAACACCTCATTTTAAAACTCTTTTGTCACCTACAGACTAAAGGCCATGTAATTACTCTGAAATTAATTGAAATTATAATTGAATTATTAATTGAAATTTAATTGTAGTTGAATTAATTTATTTATTACTAATAAAGGTTTAATATGAATTTTTTTACATCAAATTAGTCAATTGATCACTCTATTTAGGACAAATATACTTAGTTGATCATGTAATTACTATGTAATTCATTAAAATTGTAATTAAGCCTATTAATTAAATGCTAATTTTTGATAAATTAATTTATTTATTACTAATAATGGTTTAATATAAATTATTTTACACCAAATTAGTCAAATAGATACAAATATATTTTGGTACAAATGACTAACCTGTTGCAACAACTGACTTATCTGTTGAAAATAATCAAACAGATATTAACATCTGTGTCAACAAATGACTAATCTATTGGAAGAAATTAAAATAGGTCTTGCTAGCTGTTTGATTTCCTCCAATAGATGGATAATCTGTTGCAACAGATGACCAACCTGATGGAAAAAATCAAAATATGTCTTACTGCCTTTTTTATTTCTTCAAATAGATAGGTTATCTGTTGCTACAGATTTCCCATCTGTTGAAAGAAATCAAAATAGGTCTTCAAGAGGTTTGATTTTTTTCAACAGATAAATCATCTATTGCAACAAATGGGTCATCCGTTGGAAGAACTAAATCAACAACAAGACTATTTACCATTAAAACAATGATGGTGCATTTCGATTTGGACATGTAGTTCTTTTGTGGTCAACCGTCTGACATATGTAGCACTTATTTTTTCTTATTGGAAATAATTCTCCGACTCCACACCTCATCTTCTTTCTCATTCTTCCCAATTTGCTTGGTAACATATAGAAAAGGTATTTCTCTCTCTATAATCTCCACAAGATCACTCCAAGAATCTTTAGGAGGCACTGATTTTCTTCAACATATATAATTATGTATTTTTCCATAGAATAATATAGAGATGAGTACTCATAAATTTGATTTCCAAATCATGTACCATATTGGGCTCAAAGTATTGTCATAACATGTGGACAAGGTATTTTGTCCAAGTCAAAAAATCTACTTGTACAAGTTCTTCTTTGAAGATCAACCGTGGCAATATCACCATGACCGTTGATACTAACCTTGTAATTGGCTATTTGATGGGCCAGTAACTTATTCCCCGAATTGATGTACTTTGATATTTGTTTTTTCATTGAAGGAACAAGTATGTTTCGTTAGTTAACCAACTCCATATGTCTCTCGTGAAATAACTTTGCAAACCTCATGTTTATTTCATCAAATTGAGTGACAATGGAAAATTCTCTTTCAACGTAAAATATTGCATCCACCGATTCAATTATATTTGACATCATAATATTATACCTATACAAAAAAATTACTTAGTAAGACATAGTATTATAATACAATAAACTCAAATAAGACATTAAATTTATAATATTATACTTTATTCCTGAACAAAATGCCCGACTCTATCTGTCAAATCCAACACGTTTGAGATATTTCGCTGTCTTCGATACCATATCCCTTATTTTATTAAAATGGTCAAAGAACTCAACTCTATCATAAGCTTTAGCTTCTTTATAAAAATGAGACACAACCTTTGAATTGTGATAGTTGTTTCGAATATTTTCCCTAAGGTTTCTAACGCAACAACCATAGTGAGCTGAAAGGTAGATAATTGAAATTATCTTTTGGATACTTGGATACCTATCAGAAATTATACACAACTCATCGGTATCATCTACAAAGCTTCTCATTTTTTTTAAAAAAATATTGATATGAGACATCACATTCGTTATCCATTAGAAAAATATTGATACGAGGCATCACATTCCTTATCCACTACACAAAAAGCCACCGGAAAGATGTGATGTGTTATATCATGTGCCACCATTGATAACAAAACTTCTTCATACTTGCTCTTCAAAAATGTCATTGACAACTAAGACTTTTCTCATTTGTTGATAACTAAGAATCCAAGCCACATAGGCTATAAAAAAGTACTTGAACCTTCCATTTTCATCAACCTACAATGCCGTCTTATTCCTAGATTTCTGAACTCAAGCATATAATGCTATGCATCAAGCACTGCATACCCGTGCTCATGTGTTCCTTGAACCAAAGACATTGAAATCTCCATGCCCTTATAAATCGTCTAGTAACTCACTTTACAACTATAACGCTCGGGGTTTTTGGTCCTTAAAAATAACTAAAATTTTGCACTCACTGCCTTGACTACGACTTGGCCTATGAGTTGTAAGGTGTGTTAACGGATCGTTAGGACAAGTCGAAACCAAATCAGAAAGTTTTTGGATAGATTCTTCTTTGAGTACGGGTGGCTAACTAAGAGTTGTAAGGATTTTTTATGAGCCATTAGGTGTAAATCGTAGGGTGTTCAATGTATACCCCAATTTAGGTTCTGTGTTAACTATGACTAGACCCTACGAGTTGTAGAGTCTCATTACGAGTGGTACCAATTAAGTTGTATGGTCAACAATGTGTGGGGGTCCTAGAGACTGTCTTTGTTATGACTCGTGGTGACAAGTTGTAAGGAGTGTCTATGAGTCAACGATTGTCCCGTAGTCAATGAAAACACTTTTTTAGCTTTTAAGTTAAAGGCATTCTGGACATTTCCCCTCTTACCCAAATTAAAACCCATGTCTTATAACCCTTTAGGGTGTCATTAGCACTCAGAAACAAATCCAAGTAACTTCTCAAACACTCCAAAAGGCTCTCTAAATTCCCTCAAGCAAGTCAAGCTAGGGTTTCATCAAGTTGGTCATCCAAGGGCTCTAGGGTTAAATTCTATTCGTGAAACTTGATATTTCAGGTATGTGACTATACCCTTAAACTTAATATCTTTATTTCATAAAAGTAAATGATTATTTACGTAATTAAAAGTAAGGGTTTTGACATGATTGAGGGTTTTGACATGAATGATCAATTAATTATTTTCCTATGGTTTTATTGTGTATTACTCATGTCTTAACTATGGTTTTAAACTTGTGGGTGTATGGTTATGGTAAATAAAATAAGGGATTGTGATTTCCCAAACTTGTGAATTTTGAAGTAGTTATGACCCCAACCCCATATGGTGAAATTGTTCTCAGTTATGAGAAATATGGGAATTTAACTATTCTTGAACTATTGCATTATGATGCTGAATTGAATCTTATGGGTTGGTGTTTTCAAAATATATTTCATAACTTAACCAAAAGGGGTTGTGAATTCCTCAAGTAATGAAATTATTTTGATATATTGATGTTACCTTGCAAGTATAGTTGGTATGATGATACCAATAATGTATACCTAACTATGTATTGTGGTTCAATAAATGGGATTGTTTGATAATTGTTTTAATTGGGCTTTAAAGAGGGTTGTGTAGCTAAGTCGTGAAAGTGGAGGTCTAAGAGATCAATACTAGAAACTGTGGTTGCCGATGTAGGGGTCTATATGATCGAGTGGTTT
This sequence comes from Capsicum pubescens, assembly GCA_030864215.1. Lineage (NCBI taxonomy): Eukaryota > Viridiplantae > Streptophyta > Magnoliopsida > Solanales > Solanaceae > Capsicum > Capsicum pubescens. The sequence goes on along the minus strand of CM061548.1, from coordinate 192,401,970 downwards.
GAGTCTCCCTATTATTATTATATTATTATTAGGAGGTTCGATTCCCCCATATATCATTACATGATTTGGTGCTCGTGTCACCTTGATATGTAGGGAGGTTCGAGTCCCCTAAAGTGCATATATATACCCTCTGGTTCATGCGGCCACACACACTGGGGCCCTACTAGCTGGGGAGAACTAGGACCATATAGCTCATGGGTGCCTTGTATGTTATGACAATTGAGCCACATAATCTAGATTAAGGTTTTAAAATGCATGTTAAGCCTTATTCCTTATCCCAACAAGTGATATATATATGTACGTATATGCATTGGATGATGTGCATAGAATCTCGAATGATTTTGAACTATTGATCATGACATTATATTATTCCATAGCCCTGAGTTACATGTTAGCGCTCCAACTGATAATCATCTTTGGATGTTGTATCCCCACGTGATGTAGGAACTGGACATACTTCTACTTCTCCTACTCAGTGATTAGGATTCGGGATCAGTTCATGAGTTGACATTGATGTGGTAAGCTTTCATACATCTAAAGACTATATTTTATGTTTTGGTCTCTTTTATTTTAGACTTATTTTGGGCTATAGTCGGGGGCATATCCCGACACTTTATTGATATACAATTTTGGTTCATGTCTAGAAGGCTTTGTTGGATTACTATGGACTTAGGTGGTGTTGGCCGATTGTTTTGGCCAGTGGTTGGTTGTTGATCATAGAAGTATCAATTATTCTTGAATTTATCTTTTTATATGCTCAGAATTCATCTGACATTAAGAATATTATGTTTACTTGGTTAGGTGTAAGGGTCTCCAGTCCATGTGGGACTTGAGATGCCTGTCACGGCCAAGCTCTGGTTTGGGTCATGACAAAGATGGTATCAGAGACAAGGTTTAGTGTCCTTGGGTTTCCAACAAAGCCATGTCAAGTAGAATCTCTTTTATGGGTATGTAGCATGCCACACTTATAAGGGGGAGGCTACGGATATTTAGGAATATTTCCCTATTGTTGTTCTATTTTTGAGCTATCGAGTCTAAGGTCTTGAATCTCTCTAATCCCCATTTATTTGACTTTCAGATCATGCCTCCAAGAAGATCTGATAACCATGGAAACTCTTCTGTTCTGTGTGAGGATAATGTGGATGAAGCTCATCCAACTTCTGGAGTTCAGACCCGGTCTAGGGTCGCTGCTTCTGAGTGCCCTGATAGAGCTCCACCAGTTTCTTCTGTCCCTCCTCAGGCACCCCAGGCTGGTATATCTAATGTCGAGTTTTGCCAGTCAATTCATTTGCTTACCCAGTTGGTGGCCTCTCGGACTGAGCAGGTTACTTCTGTTGCTCCATCCTCTGAGGCCGCTAGTGTTGGCCAATTCATGAGATTGAGTCCTTCTATTTTCACTGGCTCTAAAGTTGAGGAAGATCCTTCATATTTCATTGTTGAGATGAAAAAAGTCTTTCGTGTGATGCATTCTACTAAGGTAGAGGGTGTAGAATTCATAGCTTATCAATAGAAGGATATAACATACCAATAGTATGAAAAGTGGGAGCAACTTAGGGGTGATAATGCTGAGTCTACTTTGAGGGACGACTTCTCTAGTGCTTTTATTGGTCATTTCTTTTCTCAGGGTTGAGAGAGGCGAAGGCTGAGGAATTTATAAATTTGAGGCAAGGCAGGATGACAGTTAAGAAGTATACCTTAAAATTCCACCAATTATCTCGGTATGCTTTGGAGATGAGGTCTAGGATGGGGAAGTTTGCTTCCGAGTTGTCCCGAGATTTGATTCTGGAGAGTAAGGCTGCCTTGTTAAACAAGGACAAAGATAGTTCTCAGCTTGTGGTTTATATGCAACAAGCCGAAGAAGAGAAGAAGAAGCAGGCAAAAATTAGGGAGAGACAGAGTAAAAAGTTTTACTACTCGAATTAGGGTGGAGGTTAGGAACAAAGTTGTAGAGATAGAGAAAAATAGTCAAAGAAGAAGTGAGGTAACTCTGGTTCCTACTCTACATCTAGTACTCCCTGTCCAAAGTCATCGGGTGATTGTTGTTTTTAGGGAAAATGTTAGTCCCACGGCACAGGGTGACCATTCTTAAGATAGTGGGGCTCATTCAGCTTTATCCTATCCTTCTTGTGATTCTATGGTTAGGTGCATTATGGTGTTTATGAAAAAAGGAGGAACAAGTGCTTTAGATGTGGTCAGATTGGTCATATGTCGAGAGATTGTCCTTATAGGGTTGGTTCTGGGAAAATAAGATTTATATTGTTGCTGCATCAGCTCTTGTACCAAAGGATGGTACTTCTGCTTCTAGCTCCGGCATTGGTTGGAACTGTCACTATGCCTTCACTACCCTCAAGAGTTTGAGGCATCCACTAATATCATTACTGGTATGTTGAAACTCCTTTTTCTTGATGTGTATTGTTTACTTGATTCGGGTTCCAGCCTCTCGTATGTGACCCCATATGTGGTTGTATTTTTTAAATTAGATCCTGAGTGCATTTTGAACCCCTTCTACCCAGTAGGTGACTTTGAGGCTGCTAGAAGAGTTTATAGGGGTTGTGTGGTATCTGTTGGTGATAGAGAAACTCTATTAGATCTAATAGAGTTAGACATAGTTGATTTTGATGTCATATTGGGGATGGATTGGTTGTATTATTGTTATGCCTTTTTAGATTGTCGGACCCATAAGGTAATCTTCAATTTCCCTAATGAATCGGTCATTAAATAGGAAGGTAGTTAGTTCCCTAGTGACAAAAGAAAGGTTCATATCATATCTTAGAGCCTAGAAAATAATTTTTAAGGGGTGTCTCTATCATTTAGTCCCGCTTATAGATTCTACCTCGGAGAGTCCTTCCTTACATTCCGTCACCATGGTAAATAAATTTTCTAAAGTTTTTTCTGATGATATTCCTAATGTTTCTTCTGATAAATAGAGTGATTTTGGGACTGATCTTTTCCTATACACTTATCCTATCTCTATCCCTCTATATAGAATGGCTCCAGCTGAGTTGAAAGAGCTCAAAGAACAATTAAAGAATCTTCTAGACAAGGGTTATATCCGTCCTAGTGTGTCCCCATGGGGTGCACCTATTTTGTTCGTGCGTAAGAAGGATGGTTCCCTTAGAATATGTATTTATTACCGGTAATTGAATAAGGTAACTGTAAAGAATAAGTACCCTTTTCTAAGGATATATGATTTGTTTGACCAGCTTCAAGGTGCTAAATTCTTCTCCAAGATTGATTTTCTATCTGGGTACCATTAGTTGAAGATTATGGAGACGGATATCCCAAAAACTTCTTTCCAAACCCAGTATGGTCATTTTGAGTTTTTGGTGATTTTTTGGCTTGACCAATGCTCCGACAGTATTTATAGATCTTATGAATCGAGTTTTTTTTATCTATTTTTGGATTTGTTCATGATTGTCTTTATTGATGATATTTTGGTATACTCCAAGAGTGACGCAGATCATATTGATTACCTCTGCCTTGTGTTGCAGACCCTAAAGGATCAATGTTCATATGCTAAGTTCTCTAAGTGTGAGTTTTGTTTGAATGCTGTGACTTATCTGGGTCATGTTTTTTCCAGTGAGGGGATCATGATGGATCCACAGAAGGTTGTGGAGGTTAAGAAGTGGCCTAAATCCACGACTCTAATCGATATTTGGAGATTCTAGGGTTTAGCTGGTTATTATAGAAGGTTTGTGGAGAGCTTCTCTTCTATTACTGCCCCTTAACCAAGTTGACTTAGAAGAAAGTGAAGTTCTTATGGTCGGATACGTATGAGGGCAGTTTTGAGAAGTTGAATGATAAGTTGACTTCGGCTCCAGTTTGACCCTTCCCCAAGGTTTTGATGGTTTTGTGGTCTATTTTGATGCATCTTGGGTGGGACTTGGTTGTGTATTAATGCAGCATGGCAAAGTGGTAGCTTATGCTTCTAGGCAGCTGAAAGTTCATGCAAAGAATTATCCGACTCATGACTTAGAGTTATTAGTTGTGGTGTGTGCATTAAAGATCTAGTGGCATTATTTGTATGGGGTTCATGTTGGTATCTTTTCAGATCATAAGAGCCTGCAGTATGTATTCAATCAGAAAGTGCTGAATCTCAGGTAAAAAAGATGGCTTGAGTTGCTCAAGGACTATTACATGAGTCTTCACTATCATCCAGGTAAAACTAACATGGTTGGTGTTGCTCTTAACAGGCTATCTATGGGAAGCTTATCTCATATGGATGAGGAGAAGTAGGATTTGGTGAAGGATATCCACCATTATTCTAACCTTAGATTTCGTCTCTTGGACTCTGAGAATGGTGGTGTGTTTGTGCAAAAGGTGGCACAGTCATCTCTTGGTTCAAAAGTAAAAGAGAAGCAAGTGTTGGAGCCTATCGTGATGCAAATCAATAATGGTGTAGACAAGCAAAAGATGATAGTTTTTGAGATTGACGGTGATGGTATCTTGAGGTACTAAGAGATATTGTGTGTTCCCGACATTAATTGGCTGTGAGGTAGGATTTTAGCCGAGGCCCATGAGTCATGGTAAACAGCTCATCCTGGGTCAACAAAGATGCATCATGACCTTAAGGAGATTTATTGGTGGGATAATATGAAGCGGGATGTGGCCAATTTTGTGGCTAAGTGTATGGTGTGCCAGCAAGTAAGGTGGAACACTTGAGGCCTGGTGGGTTATCTCAAGAGATTGAGCTGCCGGTGTAGAAATGTGAGATAATTAATATGGATTTTGTTATTGATCTTCTGTGGTCTTGCCAACAGTTTTATTTGATCTGGGTCATCGTGGTTAGGATGACTACGTCTGCTCACTTCTTGCCAGTGAGGACTAATTTCTCTTCTAAAGATTATGCTAAGTTGTTCATTGAGGAGATCATGAAGTTGCATGGTGCTCTAGTTTCCATCATTTTTTATTGAGGTACTCAGTTCTCATCTCACTTTTGGAGGTTGTTTCCAAGGGGTTTGGCAACTAAGGTGACCCTTAGCACTATTTTTCACCCGCAGATGGATGGGCAAGCAGAAAAGGTGATTCAGGTTTTGGAAGATATGCTTTGGGCTTGTATAATTTACTATGGGGGTAGATGGGTTGACCACTTTCCACTCATAGAATTCGCTTACAACAATAGTTATCAATCTAGTATTGGTATGGCTCTTTTTGAGGCCTTGTATGGTAGGAGATGTAGATCTCCTATCGGGTGGTTTGAAGTTGGTGAGGCTAAGATGTTTGGCCTGGATTTGGTTCACCAAGCAATGGAAAAGGTGAAGATGATTCAGGATAAGCTTAGTTTAAGACCGCCCAAAGTTTCCAAAAGTCCTATATGGACGTGAGGCAGAGAGAATTGAAATTTAATGTGGGAGATGCGGTTTTCCTAAAGGTATCTCCAATGAAGGGAGTGATGCAGTTTGGGAAGAAGTGGAAGCTCAGCCCCCGTTAGTGAGAAGGGTTGGTAATGTTGATTATGAATTAGAGTTGCCTTCTGGTTTGGACTTTGTTCACTCAGTATCTCATGCTTCGATGTTAAGAAAGTGCATGGGTGATCCTTCAATGGTTATTTCTCTAGAAAAGGTGGGTATTTCAGATTCTTTATCCTATGAGAAAGTTCTGGTGAAAGTCTTGGATCGACAAGTTCGTCGATTGTGGACTAAAAACGTGGCTTCAGTAAAGGTTCTTTGGAAGAACCAAAAGGTTGAGGAAGCTACTTGGGAAGTCGGGGAGGACATGAAGTCCAAGTATCCATTTTTGTTCCCCAATTTAGAAAATCATGCTTAAGGTATGTGTATTCTTTAACATCTTTGTTTTCTGACTTTGTTAAAAGATATTGTGATTTCTTTGGTATTTTTGTTTTCTGTCTTGTTAAAGGTAATAATGGGATTGCCTTATTTTAAATTAAGCTAGCGTATGGCTTGTCCTATTATTCAAGGACGAATGATCCTAAGGAGGGAGTAAATAACGCCCCGAGTTTTTGGTTCTTAAAAATTCCTGAAATTTTGCACTCACTGCCTTGAATATGACTTGGCTTATGAGTCGTAGGGTGTCTTGATAGGTCATTGGGATAAGTCGTAACCAAATCGAAAAGTTTTTGGCTAGATTTTGCTCTGAGTACGAGTGGCTCACTAAGAGTCATAAGGATTTGTTATGAGTCATTAGGTGTAAATCATAGGGTGTCTAGCGTATACCCTAATTTGGGTTCTGTGTTGACTACGACTGGACCCTACGAGTCATAGGGTCTCATTATGAGTGGTACTAGTTGCGTCGTAGGGTTAACAGTGTGTGGGGGTCCTAGCTATTGTCTTAGTTACGACTCGTGGGGATGAGTCTTAAGGAGTGGCTACGAGTAAACGGCTGACCCTTAGTCAATGGCGACACTTTTTACCTTTTAAGTTAAAGGCATTCTGGACATTTCCCCTCTTACCCAACTTGAAACCCACATCTTATAACCCTTTTAGGGTGTCATTATCACTCAGAAACAAATCTAAGTAATTTCTCAAACACTCTAAAAGTCTCTCTAAATTCCCTCAAGCAAGTCAAGCTAGGGTTTCATCAAGTTGGTCATCCAAGGGCTCTAGGGTTAAATTCTCTTCGTGAAACTTGATATTTCAGGAATGTCTCTCTACCCTTAAACTTAATATTTACATGAAAGTACATGGTTATTTACGTGATAAAAAGTAAGGATTTTGACATGATTGAGGGTTTTGACATGAATGGTCAATTAATTATTTTCCCATGGTTTTATTATGCATTACTCATGTCTTAACTATGATTTTGAACTTGTGGGTGTATGGTTATGGTGAATAAACTAAGGCATTGTGAATTCCCAAACTTGTGACTTTTGAAGTTGTTATGACCCCAACCCCATATTGTGAAATTGTTCTCAGTTATGAGAAATATGAGAATTTAACTATTCTTAAACTAGTGCATTATGATGTTGAATTGAATCTTGTGGGTTGGTGTTTTCAAAAGCTATATCATAATTGAACTAAGAAGGGTTGTGAATTCCCCAAGTAATGAAATTGCTTCGGCATGTTGATGTTACCTTGCAAGTGTAGTTGGTATGGTGATACCAACAATGTATGCCTAAATGTGTCTTATGGTTTAATAAATGGGATTATGTGATAATTATTTTAATTAGGCTTTAAAAAGGGTTGTGTAACTGAGTCGTAAAAGTAGAGGTCCGAGAGACCAACACTGGAAACCGCAGTTGCCGATGTGGGGGTTTATATGACTGGGTGGTTTGAGTCCCCCTATTATTATTATATGACTGGGAGGTTCGAGTCCCCTATATCTTATTACATGATTCGGTGCTCGTGTCAGCTTGATATGTAGGGAGGTTTGAGTCTCCTAAAGTGTATGTTTATACCTTCTGGTTTGTGCGACCATACGTACTAGGCCCTGCCAGCTGGGGGAGAGTTGGGCCTATATAGCCGGTGGGTGCCTTGTATGTTATAATTATTGAGCTATACAATCCATACAAAGCTTTTTAAAATGCATGTTTTGCCTCGTTCCATATCCCAACATATGATATATATATATATGTACATATATGCATTGGATGACGTGCATGGAATCTCGAATGATTTTAAGCTATTGATCATGACATTATGTTATCCCGTATCCCTGAGCTACTTGCTATCGCTCCAACCGCTAACCATCTTTGGATGTTGTATACCACGCGATGTAGGAACTGGCCATACTTCTACTTCTCCTGCTCAGTGATTAGGATTCGGTATCAGCTCGTGAGTTGACATTGAAGTGGTGATCTTTCATACATCAAAAGACTACATTTCATGTTTTGGTCTCTTATATTTTAGACTGTTTAGACTGGTTTTTGGCTATAGTCCGGGGTATGTCCTGATACTTTATTGATCTACAGTTTTGGTTCGTGTCTCAAAGGCTTTGTTGGATTACTATGGACTTGGGTGGTGTTGGCCGGTTGTTTTGGATGGTGGTTGGTTATTGATCATAGAAGTATCAATTACTCTTGAATCTATCTTGTTATATGTTCAGAATTCATCCGACATTGGGAATGTTATGTTTACTTAGTTAGGTGCTGGGGGTGGTCTCCGGTCCATGTGGGACTTATGATGCCTGTCACGGTCAGGCCCTGGTTCGGATCAAGACAACAACCTAATTGTGTACGAAGTTGATTAGCCATATCTTTTGTAGATGGGCCTTTGTTATTAGGGTAGCAATTTTTGAAGTCATCGAATTATGACTCATAATATGCTCCGAACCACAGGTGTGATATTTTTCATAAGTTATAATGCAAAATCTGTCAGAACTTATGAATTTCACAGCCCTCAACCACCAGTTGCACTCCAAATGTACCCGTCTAAAACAATACACACTATGCAAATTAATCACCTTTTTGAGTCTGAATTCTTTTTTCAAGCAAGAAATATGGAATGAAATTACTAATTCTTCCTTGTTCTTTTTCATTCCCTTGTAAGAACCTATTTAATCATCTTGAAGATTACTCGATTGTGTTGATTGAGAATTGTCCATTATATTGCTCGTAACAATGGGCGTAGGTGTTTGATCCTCCTTAGCCTTCACTTTATCTCCATTCTCATCATCATTTAAAATATTCATGTCCACATTATCCAATTTATTATTAAACATATCTTGTTATTGTTGTCGGTATTCTTGTTCCATATTTTGAATCTCTTTCAATTTTTCAATCACGTACACCCTTAAAATGGGCTAACTGCATCACTCAGATAAACACGCAAATGAACTTGATCGCTTATCTTAAAAGGTAGGGCCCTCTGATTTTCCAAAGAATTATGCATATAACTGATGATAAGATCTTCCGGTTGATAGTTTAGTCCACAATAGCTGATGATTAAGTTCACAAAATCATCATACAAAACATCTCTTTGAATTGTCATCGCTATCGTCTCTATCATTTCACCATCCTTCCAATGCCAAATATATCGATTATTTTTCTCGATCCATTCACCATGACAATCAACCCGTATTGTTATTGATTTCTCCATTAATAGTACCTAAATAAATTTTTTAAAAAAGTTAATAATGATATTATATTAAAATTAATAATGATAGTATATAGAACAAAAAAATTATATGCACTATCATTATCAATGTCTCAACAGGTGAGTCCTCTATTACAACAGATGTATCATCTATTGGATTTAGCTCCAGGTTCAATCCCAATATTGTAACATGAATTCCAACAGATGAGTCATCTGTTGCAACAGATGACTGATCTATTGGATTCAACTTCAGGTTTTGTCCCAGTACTATAACATGAATCCTATGGACGAGTCATCTATTATAATAAATCAGTCTTCTATTGCAACAGATCTATCATTTGTTGCAACAAATTTGTCATCTGTTGCAACAGATGTATCATTTGTTGGAATTCAACTTCAGGTTCTATCCTAGTGCTGTAATATGAATACAACAGATGACTTATCTATTGGATTCAACTTCAGGTTCTATCTAGTGTTGTAATATGAATCCAACACATGAGTCACCTATTGCATAATAGGTGACTCATCTGTTGGATTCATGTTACATAGCCAGTAGCTTTGTCCAACAGGTAGGCCATCTGTTGCTACAGATGACTTACCTATTGGAACTCTATCCAACAGTTGTTGTAAATAAATACAACAATTGTTGGATAAGCAGTATTGTTGAAAAAATTGGAGTATAAGATATACTCAGATGAGAAATTAAACTAAATATCTTAATTTTACTAACCATAATCACCTATAAAGTAATGCCTAGTGATATATGAACAAAATTTAACCTAAAAATTTGGTCCAGTAGTAGCAGTAGTGTCAACAACAACAATGGTATGACAAATGAAGAAGAAAAAAATGACGATGAACAAGAAGAGATAACTATGAAGAAGACTATGAAGAACAAAAAAGCAGCAACAACAATGAACAACAACAATCCAAGCGAAGAGACAGAAAACAAGAGCAACAGTCGTGTCTAGCACTTTTTTCCTTCATTTTTAGCTATTAGGGTTTTACAGTGGGCCAAAGTGCAAAATAAAAAACTTGAGTACAATTCTCACATATGGGTCAAACTTTCTGAATCCATCACTTAATAATTGTCACCAACACTCAATAATTAACACTTGAGTCACCTACACCTAATTCAAAAACTTTTTGTCACTCTTAATTCATTGTCCCATAATAGTTCCATGATAAAAAAAATTGGTTAGTGTTTCCTATTGAGTGAATAGGCTAAGTGAAGATATTATTTTTAAGTTCTTTTTCTTTTTTTGGATTGGATTATAAAGAGTGAATTGATTAAGGGATCGCTTGGTATGAGGTATAAGGTATAATAGTCCTATGATAAAACATACAATTATTTTATTCTATATTTAATTGGAGGTATTAGTTAATATCAAGATTATATGTCTCGCCATTTATACCATAGTGATGGAATAAGCTCTGTTCCCTAGGCATATACACAGGGGCAGAGCTAACCTAGGGCTAGAGGGCTCATCCAAACCCCCTTCAACGAAAACTTATACTATTTACATAGATAGAATTATTTCTTATGTATATATAGTAGATGTTGATCCTCCTTCGATTAGTTCGTACGTTTACTTCTGAACACTCTTAATAAAAATTTTGGCTTCGCCACTGCATATACATACACATATTGTTACATGTATTTTTTTGGTAGGTACATACTTCAAATAGGTACTAAACTTCTGGCTTGTGGGTGGTAAGTAGTACTTAGGGCCTGTTCGGCCTTGAGATTTTCTTCACTTTTTTGAAAATTATTTTACTTTATGCCAATTATAACTCCGAGTTGATGTTTGGCCATGAAAATTTCAAATACAACTCTTGTTTTTACTTTTTTCCATCTTCCTTCTCTCACAAAAATTTAAAAATAACTCCAAGTATATTCATGGACAAACGCAATTCTAACTCCAACTTCAACTCAAATTCCAACTCCAACTTCAACTCAAATTCCAACTCCAACTTCAACTCAAATTCCAACTCCAACTTCAAAATTTTAGTTTTCATGGCCAGATGCCCACTTAATTATTTGAAGTGATTTTTTTGGTCGTTGTTGTTTACTATTGAGTGAATATTGAGTAGAGTAGTTAAGTTCTTTTTCTTTTTGGTTGTTTTCTAAAGAGTTATAAGATTTAAGAGTTCTAATCTAAAAGAGTTATAATTGAGGAGTAACAGGAATATCTCATAATGTAGGTATGAAATTTACAAAATTATACTTCTACATTTTTTAGTTGTCATATTTCACTTTTTGAGAGTTAATGTGACTATTTTTTTTAGATTAGATTAGTTCGTTATTTTAAATTTACAATTAGGATATTAAAAAATTAAACAAAAAGTACTATAAATTGCAATTTTTCTCATATCAACATAACAAATACTATATTTTAAACTGTTCAACTTTCTTAAAGGCCACTATATTACTTGGTAAACCACGTACACTTGTATGTACACTTGGGCTCTGTCAGTGCCCTTTGTTGAGGCACTAGAGCAGATGCTAGGATATGTTAAGTTTATAAAAGACCTTGTGACAAAGAAAAGAGTTGTGAGCTATGAACCGGTGGATAATCTTCATCATTATAGCTCTATTTCTATAAGATCACTAGTGCAGAAAAAAGCTGATCCAGGAGCATTCCCTGTCCCTTGTATGATCAAATCATTTAACTTTGCAAAAGATTTTTGCGATCTTGGAGAAAGAATTAACCTCATGCCATTAGAAATTTTCAGATAATTGGGTTTGGGAAATCCTACACCTACTAATATGTGACTTCTGATGGTTGACAAGTCGGTGAAAAGACCCGTGAGAATTCTGTATGATGTTCTGGTTAAAGTTTCTAGCTTTATATTTCCAGTGGACTTTGTGATTCTGGAGTGTGATGTGGATTTCAAAGTTCCCATAATCTTGGGTAGACCGTTTTTAGCGACTAGGAGAGTGCTAATCGATTTGGAGTGCAATGAGGTAAAATTAAGGCTCAATGATAAAAAGGTTAGCTTTGATGTGTGCCAATCTATAAAGCAATAGAAGAGGATGAGTGTTTTTTCAGTTATTAATGTGTTTTATGAAAATGATCAAGAGGTGTCAGTTGAAGAAAGATTTGCGGTGGAGATTTTAGCTACAGTGTTGATGAACTTAGACAGTGAGGGAATTGATGAGTATGATGAGACCTTATGTGCACTGACGGGAATGGGGTCGTACTCTTATGCCCCAAGAAGCTGGATTTGGATTTAAAAAATAATCCAACACTTCAATCAAAGAGCCACCAGTGTTGGAACTGAAGGAGCTGCCAGGCTATTTGCGGTATGTGTTTCTAAGTGATGAAAACACTTTACCAGTTATTATTGCAGTGGATTTGGGGGAGCATCAAGTCGAGGCTCTTATTTATGTACTGAGGCGCTATAAGTGAGCTATTGGGTGGACTATTGCCAACATCATAGGCATTCTACCTGGTATTTGTACACATAAGATCCAATTGGAAGAAGAATGCACTCCTATGATTAAACATCAACACAAATTGAACCCACCAATGCAGGAAGTGGTGAAGAAGGAGATCATAAAGTGGCTTGATACTGGGTTAGTTTATCTAATCTCTGACAGTAAGTGGGTGAGCCTTATGCAGTGCGTGCCTAAGAAGGGAGGCATGACAGTTGTAGTAAATGAGATGAATGAGTTAATTTCACTCAGATCGGATACTGGTTGGCGAATCTGCATGGATTACAGAAAACTGAACTCCTGGACGTTAAATGATCATTTTCCAATACCCTTCATAGAACAAATGCTTGATCGATTGATAGGAAGGGGTTGGTACTACTTCCTCAATGGTTACTCAGGATACAATCAAATATCAATTGCTCCTGAGAATCAAGATAAAACAACTTTCACATGCCCCTATGGAACTTTTGTATTCAAACAAATATCATTCGGATTGTATAATGCACCAGCTACATTTCAAAGGTGTATGATGTCGATCTTTTCAGATATAGTGGAGGATACTTTGGAAGTGTTATGTACAATTTTTTTGTGGTAGGTGATTCCTTCTACTTGTGTTTGGTAAATTTGGGGAAGGCTTTGCAACAATGTGAGGAATTCAATCTTGTTCTAAATTAGGAGAAGTTCCACTTCATGGTGAAGGAGAGCATATTATTGAAACACAAAATCTCAACAAAAGAAATTATGGTTGATAGATCTAAGATTGAAGTTATTGAAAAACTACCTCTTCCTATCTCTGTTAAAGAAGTTTATAGTTTTCTTGGCCATGCTGGTTTTTATCGAAGGTTCATCAAAGATTTTTCCAAAATTGCAAACCCCACTTTGCAAGTTATTGGAAAAGGAGAGAAAGTTTATGTTTGATGATGATTGTATGAATGCGTTCCAATTCCTTAAAGAAAAGTTGGTTGTTGCAACTATCATTATTGCTCCAGACTGGTCTAAGCCATTTATAGTGATGTGTGATGCAAGTGGGGTTGCTCTCGAAGATGTTTTGGGGAAAAAGAAGGAGAAGTTCTTTTGCCCCATTTATTATGCTAGTAAGGGTTTTAATGGTGCACAAAAGAATTACACTGTGACAGAATAAGAACTCTTGGCTGTGGTGTATGCGTTTGAGAAATTTCGGGCGTATCTATTGGGAACTTAGGTAGTAGTTCACACTGACCACGCAGCGTTGAGATATTTAATGGCAAAGAAATATTCCAAGCCAAGACTCATAAGATGGGTGCTACTACTTCAGCAGTTTGACTTTGAAGTCAAAGATAGGAAAAAATGTGAAAATCAAGTAGATGATTATTTGTCCAGGTTAGAAAATGACTAAATGAATATGGAGAAGCAGGAAATTAATGATTCTTTCTCGGATGAGTAGATTATAGTGGCTACTCTTGATTTGGAGTCATGATATGCAGACTTGGCTAACTTTGTAGTTAGTGATATCATCCTAGAAAGCCTATCGTTTCATCAGAAGAAGAAATTTCTAAATGATGTCACTAGGTATTTTTGGGATGAACCTTATTTGTTCAGATGTTGTGCTGATAATATCATAAGAATATATGTCTCGGAGGTTGAGATACAGGGTATCTTGGAGGCTTGTCATTCTTCCCTAGTTGGGGGACACCATGCAGGTGATCGTACTGCAAGGAATTTTTTTGCAAAGTGGATACTATTGGCCTTCATTCAATAAGGATGCTTACAAATTCGTGAAGAAGTGTGATCAATGCCAACGACAGGGTTCGATCTCTAGGCATCATGAAATACCTATGTATAAGATACTAGAGGTGGAGCTATTTGACATTTGGGGCATAGACTTTATGGGACCGTTTGTGAGTTCTTGTGGTCACAAATATATTTTGGTTGCTATGGGCTACGTGTCCAAGTGGGTTAAAGCGGAAGCTTTGGCAGATAATAAAGGGAAAAGAGTTGTAGCGTTCTTAAGAAAAAATATCTTCTCACGTTTTGGTATTTTGAGAACTATCATAAGTGATGGAGCGTCGCACTTATATAATAAGACGTTTTTAGCTACACTTTTGAAGTATGAGGTGAAACAACATAAGGTAGCCACTCTTTATCACCCACAAACTAGTGGGCAAGTGGAGGTATAGAATAGAAAGATCAAGTCAATCTTAGCCAAGACTATAAATGCGAACAAAAGTGATTGGTCAAAGAAACTGGATGCTGCTCTTTGGGTTTACAGGACAACCTTTAAAACGCTAATAAGAATGTCGTCTTATCAACTTGCTTTTGGTAAGGCTTTCCATTTCCCAGTTGAACTGGACAATAAAGTGTTATGGGCACTTAAGAAATTGAATTTGAATTGGAAAGAGGTAGCTGAATTAAGGCTAGATCAGCTAAATGAGGTAGATGAGTTCTAACTCCATGCCTACGAGAGAGCTAATCTATACAATGAACGAATGAAGAAGTATCATGATCGCAGAATAAAAAAATAGGACTTTCAAGAAGGTGATTGGGTACTACTTTTTAATTCTTGACTTAAGCTTTTTCATGGCAAGTTAAAGTTGAGATGGTCCAGACCCTTCAAAGTAATTCAGGTGTTTCCATCGGGTGTGGTGGAACTCAAGAGCAAAGATGGGAGTAAATTCAAGGTGAATGGACAATGGATCAAGAATTACCTTGGTCCAACAAGTGAGGTAAAAGCGATATCAACGATATATTTTAACGAATTCTGAGTAGTCAAGATAATTGAGTCGTTCCACGATATTAAATCAGGCGCTAGTGGGAGGCAACCCACAATGTGTTGTTGTAGCATTAGTTAAGATTATTTGTTTTTATGGTACAATTAATTTGGATGTTAAGTATGCAGGAATTATATCTCAGGGAGAATTAATTAAGCAAGAGGACATGTTGATACGGAAATGCTTAGGAACCGTCAGTCACCAGATGGACCGTCAAAGTCATGGAAAACAAGCATGCATTTTGGATAAGGCTTGATGACACAAGCGACGTACCATTACCTAGGTTACATGCCATCACTTTAACCATCGCAATTAGGAAAGAAATTTGCCTTACTGGATAAAAGATGACGACAAGTGCGACTGACCGTCACTCTGACCATCAAGATGAGTCAATTTGTATGATGTTCTGGTAAGCTGTGATGGAGTAGTCGATGGACCGTCAGCTAGTCCATTAGAAAAACTCTGGTTTTTAAATGTATGGGTTGGGGCAAATTAAGTTTAATAGACTATTTGAACCGACCCAAAGGACTATTAAATGGATAAATGAAATCAGATGCATATACGCTCCTGCCACTCTAGCTCCCAAAACTGTTGAAACTCCCACGCATTTATTATTTTAAATTAAATTCATCTCCTGTGAGGACTCTTCGCTTTCTTCCCTCTCCTATTTAAACAACCAACCATATCCTCTATTTTCATCAGTCTCCAACTTTTAATTTTTACTCTCTAAAGCATAAGGTGATGGTTATTTATAGTTTATGAGGTTTTAAGAAGAGTAAAGAAAATCATCAAGAGCAAGGTATGATTCTAACTTCTTCTCTTTATTTAATAGGGTGAGCATGCTAAGACGTAAGTACAAGTGCTTTCTGAAGAGTGTTTGTTTTGAATATATTCCTAAAAGGCCGGCATATTCAGGTCCGATACATTGTTGTATTCATGCAGACATTTATCTTTCTAACCAAACAATTACTAGTAGTTATGAGTCGAACGCTGGTATGGTTTGGTTGGGGTAAAGTCTGAGTAACCTCTATTGTATTATGCCCAAAAGTGGTTAAAAAAGAGACCTTACGAGGTGAAAATTGTGAGAAAAAAATTTGAGGCTACCAGGTGTTCGACGAAATGCCGTAAAGGAAAATAGAAACTTCAAAAGAACTGCTGATGGCTAAAGCGACAGACCGTCAACCTAGTGACGAACCATCATAAGAGCCGTCGCCAAAATATTTTTTAAAATACTTTCTGACAAGCCACGATGGACAAGGCGATGGACCGTCAAACTAGCGATGAACCGTCAGCCTGACCATCAATAACTCACTGTTCCTCTATTAAGCTGTGACGTACAAGGCGAAGGGCTGTCACTAACTTGACGGACCATCAGCCTGGCCGTCACTTTAAGACAGTGAATTTTTCTTTCTTTGTAATTATAACTTGTTACATCTTTTGACTCAGTTGTGTGATCTTATGTTCTTTTCTCAAGCATTATGACTCAAAAACTACCTATAAGAAGAGGTGGTGGGCGATCTTAACAATCACGAGACACTACTACTTCAAGGGGCAGAGGTGAACAGGAATGGGATAATGAAGCACCAACCTTCAACACCCACCAAAGTGATAAGAAGAAACAAGCACTCTCCTAGTCTAATAAGGAGAGTGAAAGTGAGTACAATAGTAGTACTATCTCTAGCCACGATGAGGAAAGGGTTAACGCTTTAAACCCTAGACCAGTCGATGTGTCAGAACCTGAGGAAGGAAATGTGATCAAAAGCAAGAACCCAAAAGTACGGGAAATAATTCGGTGAAAGGTTGAGGGTGCAAAAAAGCACTTCTATGATGGGCTCCTGCCAACACAGAACAAACCTATGAAGCGACTCATCGTAGAAGAGTATCAAATAGTCAATTGCAATCTCTATGAGTATTCAGATTTAGAAAGGAGGTTCAATGAGTACGATCTATCAAACTTGAGCAAGTCTCCGAGGTCGTACTATCCAAATTTGGTACGGGAATTGTTCGCCAACTACTTGGCACTATTGGATAAGGATTGTACCAAAGGCTCTAAAATTGCATACATAAGGAACAAGACTTAAGTTCCTGTGAGAGGGATAACTGTTGATATTTCTGATCTCACATTAAACAGAATGTTTTTGGTCTAGATTATGAAGCACCAGCCGTCATACCAGAGCTAAAGCATTGTATGTTGACAGCATCTAGCCAAATCCCTTGGTTGGCTAGGGTTCTTACAAATGAAAGTAACCCATCTGGCCGTAGGAAAAAAAGTGAATTGCAAAGTCGTCCCTAAGTTTTAGGGTAAAGTTTTGGTGGGCCATCGTCAGGTTGAAGCTGATGCCTACAGGAGCGGATGCTAACTTGGATAATTAAAAGGTGGTGTTGGTAGCCAGTATGATTGAGGGGTTCAATATTGAATTTAGCCATATAATTATTGATAAAATATTTATTCATGCCCACAAGACGGCAAAATCATTACCATTTTCGTACTTGATCATGATGTTGTGTAGGCAAGCTAATGTGACTATACTCAAGGGAGTGGATAATGAAGTTCGAGCACTTAGAATACTAGACATTGAATGGATAAAGGACAATTCTAAGTTCGAAATGCGAGTCCATAAGCCATCAACATATGAGACACAGTATGCACCCACTCCAAAGACTTCAAATATGCCCCCAGGTATGCCATTGCCACTAACCACTTATGCACCACCAGGTTATGTGCCACCAGGTACTTCTGCAGGTTCGGAATCTATGCCTCCAGTGGGAAAGACATCAGATACTACATTTATCCCACTTGGATATTTTGAGTACAGGTTGACATAGGAGAACTTTGCAAAGACTGTGAAAGCTCAAAAGAAATTTGAGCAATAATTGACTATCTGGTTGAAAGAATTCAAGTCGTTTATAGATAAAATTATTGTCGAAGCTCTTAAGCTATATAAAAACTTACATGCAAGGATGAATGATATGGAGGAGAGAGTGAACAACCGGCTGAGAGAGCTATCCATTCCAGATTTTGCAAAGTTCATGGTTGAATTCAAGCAGGCACATGTTGATATTGCTGAGTTGAATAAACAACAACCACCAAGTGCATTTGATCCCTTATAGATGGTAAGTAATGAACAAGAAGGTCTTATAGATCTCATGGGCAGTCCACTCAAGGGAAAAGGTAAATAAATTGATGAAGGTGTTGACACAAAGTCGAAAAGGAAGAAAAGGCACCAAGATAAAACACCTGAGCAAAGAAACATAAGAAAAGTAATAAAAAGATCAAAGAGAGATAAAGATAAAAGAAAGAAGAAAGTCGTTGATAAAGCAACTGGGGTGTCCACTAGTTCATCTCGAGGAAGTGGACACATATTAGAGACAGAGCCTATTCTGATACCTACTACTGAGAAGGATACTGTGTTGAGTACCCCAACTACTGTACCTAAGGCTAGGGAAGTCTCACCTGACTCGACTGATATACGAGCCTAAGGGCTTTTTAAGTATTCTGCTCTCTTGTACTTAAATTATGATGCATTGAGGAAAAAACATTTTTATTTAGTAGGGTTGGGTACTTGTTGTGGAGTTGGTCACCACAGGGGATTTTGTTGCCTGTGTTCTTTTCCCTCGTGGTCTATCTAGTAGAACCGGCAAGTTTAGCTTATTATTTTTCCGTTGTTTATCTTTTGTATAATTCTTATGATTGTAAATATGTTCTTTTCTTTTGTCACCTTTCATGTGTATTGAAGAAGAATGATGTGGTAGAAAGTTGTGAATTTGTTAGTTTATGAAAATGCCCTTTTTGTCGCTTGATGAGTGATGATAAACTATTGGGGATCTATGATTGGTGCAGGTCCAAGAGTTTGTAGTATGAGTAGTAGTTCATTTCCAGTGTGTGTGAGAATTTGATGTAGTTCTTACATTGTGTGTACAACGAGAACTTGCTCGATTTATTTTTTGTAGAGTTATGGTTGATTAAACAGGATAGGATAATAGCCCTCCTTCTAATATTAGTCCATTTAGCCTTAAAAGCTCTACCAAAAAGATGTAGTTTTTCCTATTTAACCCTCTTTGAGCCTTTGTTCTTAGTTATTTATTCACCCCAATGATTCAGATTCACTCTCTTCTTAATGATAACACCTGATTTTGGCCCTGGTCTAGCCTTGGACATTGTGTACCTCAACTCAGGAAAAATGCCTAAGTTGAGGGTTGCTACTGTTTGGAAGTTTATCATTCAAAGTTGGTAGTTTGATTTGTGTAAAGTTGTCTCATCCGGCCCTGATATATTTAGATAATGTGTACCTCAACTGACAGCATCAACATAAGTTAAGGGTGGCTGATACAGATATTCAAAAAAAAGGTATTTTAGGACTGGTGTTTTAAGATTGCAGAATAAAGTGTATAGTTTGTAAGGGAATTTGAAATGAAGAATGAAGTAGTCATGGTGAGTAGAATTAAAGTCAAGGAGGGTGAAGTCTGTACCTGAAGTTACTATCCCTAAAACATTCCTCACCTGTCATTGAAGCCTCATTACAAGCTATAAAAGTCCTATTTAATCCCTGCTAATTGACTGTACGCTACATAAGATGATAATGGCAAGCTTATAGGTGTATGTGTTTTGTTTGAAACTTTTCTTATGAGAGTGAGAGTTTAATTCGTTAGTCCGCAAATTCAATGAGAAAGTGTGGTGAATTTCTTTGAATGTGAGGGTAATTTGAACTGCACTTGTCATTATTGATTTCTTTGGGATTGTGTGTCCATGAGCATGCATGTGTTGAATTGTAGAATAATATCAAATGTGGATCCTTATGTGTTGAGACTTATGAGTAAGGTGAAAATTAAGTGGTTGTTTAACGTGTATTTCAACAGTTGAGTACCTGTCATTGTTCTTATTATGCACGTGATGTGGTGTTGAGTTGCTTAAGAACAAACAATTGTCTTAAGTTGAGGGTGTTGATGTTCTGACCTTTGATAGAATATTTTGCACTTTTTACAAGGGATAATTGTACGTTTTTAAGCAACTATTGAAACATTTAATGTTGGGTTTTACTTGTTCTTAGGAAACTGACTCAGAAGAAGGATTAACTTGGAAAAACAGGAAATAAATGCTTATGATGGACTAACTGATGGGTCATCAGCCTTGCGACGGACCGCCATTGTGTCCGTCGGGACTAAGTAAAAATGAAGTCATTAAGAACCCAAGTGACGGTCCGTCAGGCCAGCAATGGGCCCTCACCGTGTCCGTCGGACTTAAGCAGAACAAAGAAAAACAAAAGTCCAAGTGACGGACTGGGCAACGAGCCATCAGACTTGCGACGGACCATCACTTTGGCCGTCACCCTTAAATAAAAATCATTGAGATTAGGGTCCAGTGACAGACCAAATGACGGGCCGTCAAGCCCATGATGGACCATCACTTTGGCTGTCAACCATGACATGGCAGCCTGTGTTTTGAAATTTAAATTCCTATTTTCTAGGAGCCTATAAATATCCAGCTTAGGGTTAGATTAGGTATATTTTGTCTCTTGAAACATTTTGTAACTAAGAATTCTCCGAGAAATAAGATTATTCTTTGGGATTTCATTTTATTCACCAACATCTAAGATCTAGAACAATCTCTTGTATCTTTGTAAGTAATTCTCATTCGTTTATGAAATATACAATGGAATTCTTTTCTTTAATTATGTGTGGCTAAAACTCCCATAACTAGGGTTATGGGAGCCTTGGTGTGATTTATTGCTAGGGTTGTGAGAATGATAAAACTCCATAGATAAATTCAATTGCATAATCTTCTCTTTAGATTAATGAACTTTCTTGGTTGCAAACTCGAAGGATGTGCCCATAAACACCACTTGTTTGAGTAGAAAAGTTGGTGTTGGGAAAAGAGAAGAGTTGCAAGAAAATCAAGGGCTTTAACTTTTGGTTATGGGTTGATGCCTTAACAGGATTAAACCCCTTGAGGATTTAATTGAATATTCCATATCACTCTTTAAGTTTGAAAGAATTAAAGTGTAGCCATCTTTTAGGGTTGGGAAACAATTAGATGGACTTTAATGCTCAATAAACTTTGCAATTGGAATTGTTAAATAGGGATTTGAAATAGCTCAAAACCCTGATTTTATCAACACCTTGGTGACCATAATCCTAGTTTAACTAATCTCATTGATTTCATTTTGCAAAATACTCACTAACTCAAATACCGAGTAATACTTTAAACAATATTTGCAAACAACATAACCCCCCTTTATTTCCGAAAACCTTTGATCAATAGTCTGTTAATAATCATACAACTTAGTTAACACCATATTTCCTATGGGATTTGACCCCAACCTAGTTGGGTTATATATTTGATAGCGACTGCTTACGCTCTTTAAGTAGAGTTGTAATTTGGGTGTATCAATTGGAAAGAAGTGACCGAACTTAATCATCCTATCCATGACGACCCAAATAGAATCAAACTGATGGCGATACCACGGAAAACCAATAACAAAATCTATATTAATTATTTCCCATTTCCACACCGGCAACTCAACCTCTTGAGTCAACCTACCTGGTATCAAGTGCTCAACCTTCACTTGTTGGCAAACCAAACACTTAGCCACAAAATTGGACACATTCCTCTTCAAGTTATTCCACAAATAAATTTCTCTTAAGTCACGATATATTTTTGTCGAACCAGGATGAACCGTATAACGCAACTCATGAACTTTGGCCAAAATTCTTTCTCGCAACCCATCAACATCGGAAACACATAATCTACCTTGGAACCTCAAGATACCTTCACCCCAGCACCAAGAGATGACTTTGACACCTCTTGAACAATCACACCACCATCCTTGGAATCCAATAGATGAATTCGAAGATTAGCCAAATGGTGAATATCTTTCACCAAATTCTACTTCTCCTTATCCACATGAGATAAGCTCCCTATGGACAACCTTCTAATAGCATTAGCAACCACGTTAGCTTTACCTGAGTGATTGTGGAGACTTATGTCACAGTCCTTTAGTAACTCAAGACACCTTCTTTTCCTAAGATTTAGCTCCTTAGTGAACACGTATTGCAGGCCCTTATGATTAGAATAAATTTCCACATGGACCCCATACAAATAATGTCGCCAGATCTTCAATGCAAATACCACAGCTAATAATTCCAAATCATGAGTCAGATAGTTCTTTTAATAAACCTTTAGCTGTCTAGAAGCATATGCAACCACCTTGCTATGATACATCAACACATAACCCATTCCCATCCAGGACGCATCACAATAAACAACAAACCCATCGGTACCCTCGGGTAGAGTCAAAATCGAATCCAAAGTTAACTTATCTTTCAACTTCTCGAAGCTACCCTCACAAGCATCTGACCACAGGAACTTTACCTTATTCTGAGTTAATTTCGTTAATGGGGCAGCAATAGAAAAGAAGCTTTCCACAAACCTTCTATAATAATTGGCTAAATCTCAAAAAACTCCGAATATCGATTGGAGTAGTGGGTTTAGGCAACTTCTTAACCACCGCAACTTTCTGTGGATCCACCATGATCCCTTCACTAGAAACAACATGGTCCAGATAGGTCACAATATTAACCCAGAACTCATATTTTGAGATCTTCGCATACAACCGCTGATCTTTCAAGTTTGCAACACAAGACGGAGATGATCGACATGATACGTCTCACTCTAGAATACACCAAAATATCCTCAATAAATAAATTATAAACAAATCCATGCACTGAGGGAACACCCGGTTCAGAAGATCCATAAATATCGCTGGGGCATTAGTCAACCCAAAGGGCATCACCAAGAACTCAAAATAACCATACCAAGTTCGAAAGGAAGTTTTAGGGATATCCACTTCCCTAATCTTCAACTGATGGTAACCCGACCGAATATCAATCTTAGAAAAGTACTTAGCTCCCTGAAGTTGATCAAAGAGATCATTGATCCTAGGAAGCAGATACTTATTCTTTATAGTCACCTTATTCAGCTGGCAGTAATCTATACACATACAAATGGACCCATTCTTCTTATGCACGAAGAGAATCAAAGCACCCCGAAGAAACACTAGGGCGAATAAAACCCTTAACTAGAAGATCTTTCAACTGCTCTTTGAGTTTTTTCTACTCAGACGGAGCCATTCTATTGGGATGGATAGAAATAGGATGAGTGTTTGGAAAAAGATCAATGCCAAAATCAATTTCCCTATCCAAAGGAATACCAGGAAGACCATCAGGGAATACTTCGGGAAATCCACAGACCACAGGGACAGATTGCAATGAAGGACCTTTAGATCTAGAATCCTTAACATGCATTAGATGATAGAGACATCTCTTAGAAATCAATTTTTGGGCTCTAAGTTATGAAATGAAACTTTCCTTGGGCACTAGGGAAACTACCTTTCCATTCAATCACTGGTTTATTAGGGAAATGAAAATTGACCCTTCGGGTCCGACAATCAAGAAATGCATAGCATGAATGCAACCAATCCATCCTTAGAATCATATCAAAGTCTAACATGTCCAAATCTATCAGGTCCACCAAGGTCTCCCTACCACAGACCATCATCATACAACCTCTATAGATCCTTTTAGCCATAATAAAATCACCTATCGGGGTGGACACAGAGAAGGGATCCGAAATACACTCAATATTAAAACCAAAATGAATAGCCACGTATGGGGTCATATAAGAGAGGGTAGACCCAAGATCAAGTAGGCAATAAACACCACGAGAGAAAACTTTTTGAGTACCAGTAACAACATAAGGGGATGCCTCAGAATCCTGGCGGGTGGCAAGAGCGTACAAACGATTTCGACCAGTGCCAGAAGAAGAAGTAGCACCCCTTGGTGCAGGAGCTGGCAAAGTAGCAACAAGGATCTTATTTTCCCCAAAAGCAACCCTAGAAGGACAATCTCTCTGGATATGACCAATCTATCCATATTTAAAACCTTGTTCCTCTCTTCTTCTCAAACACCACAATGCATATGACCATACAATCTACAATGGGGATACAATAGAGCTGACTGAGCCCCACTAGCCTAAGGTTGGGTACCTTGTGCCTTAAATCCATTGTTACTCTAAAAATGGCGATCACCGAATGACTTAGGATAAGGAGCACTAGCTGTAGAGTAGGAACCAATATTGCCCCACTTCTTCTCAGACCATTTTTCGCCATCTCTACTACTCTGCTGCTGACCTCCATCCTGATTCGAATACAAAAACTTCTTATTCTACCTTTCACTAACCTCTGCATGTTTTTTCATTTCATCCTCTACTTGTTGCATATACACTACAAGTCTAGAGATGTTCATATCCTTGTTCAACAAGTCAACCTTGCTTTCCAAGATAAAATCACGGGATAACCCAGAAGCAAGCATTCTTATTATAGCCCTTTTGTTAGACAATAACTCTTACTAGACACTAACCCTGGAGCATATCGTGATAGCTGATAAACTTCAAGGAATACTCTTTTACTGTCATCCTTCCTTGCTTTAGATTTACAAATTCCTCAACCTTTGCCTCTCTTAACTTTTGAGGAAAGAAGCGATCAAGAAAACCACTAGAGAAGTCATCCCACAAAATGGACTCAACATCATCACCCTTAGACTGATCCCATTCCTCATACCACTGATACGTCATATCCTTTAACTGGTAAGCAGCGAATTTCACACCCTCTATATCAGTAGCATGTATCACACAGAAAATATTTTCCATTTCATCAATGAAATTTTAAGAATCCTCCTCAACTTTAGAACCAGTAAAGGTCGAAGGACTCAGTCTCATAAATTGACCAAATCTAGTGACCTCAGAAGATGGAGCAACAGAAGCAATACACTCAGTTTGAGAGGCCACCAACTGGGTAAACATATGGATCGACTGGCAAAACTCAACATTAGACACATCATCTTGAGGTGTTCGAGAAGGGATAGGGGAAACCGATGGAACTCCACTGGGGCAATCAGAAGCAATGACCCTAGACCAGGTTTAAACTTCTTAAGTGTGATGAGCTCCATCTACATTGTCCTCAGACGGGACATAAGAGTTTCCACGAGCATCAGATCTTCTGGAAAACATGATCTGAAAAACGAACATATGGGAATTAGAGGAGATTTCAAGATCTTAGACTCTATAGCTAAAAATAGAACAATAAGGAAGGAAAATATTCCTAAATAGCTTGTAGCCTCTCCCTTATAAGTGTAATGCGCTACACACTCATAAAAAAGACTCTACTTGAATCAGATTTATGGATATCTAATGACACTAAACCTAGGCTTGGATACCAACTTTGTTACGACCCGAACCAGGGCTTGGCCATGATGGGCATCTCAAGTCCCACGAGGACCAGAGACCACCCCCTGTACCTAACCAAATAGAATATAATACCCCCAACATCGAATGAATTCCGAACATATAACAAGATAGCATAAGAAAAGCTTAAAGAATTTAAGATAAGTCAATGGCTGATAATCAATCGAAACCAACCAACTAACACCACCCAAGTCCACAATAATCCACAAAGCCTTCTAACATAACTGAAATCAATAAAGTGTTGGGACATGCCCCCGATAATAGCCAAAATAGTATCAATAGTCTATGACTCAAAAGAAAACATAACATAAAATGAGGCATTCCTACATCTGGAAGCTCACCACTTTAAGTTAACTCACAAACTATCTACGAGAAACTAGTCACTGAGAAGGAAAGGTAGAGGTATGGCCAGTTCCTGCATCGCATGGGGATACAACGTACATAAACGGCTAGCGGGTTGAGCGCTAGCATGTAACTTAGGAATAAGGGATAACATTAATGCCATGATCAACAGTTTAAAATTATTTGAATCCAATCCACACAATCAAATACATATATATATATATATCACATGTCGGGATAGGGAACAAGGCTTAACATGTACTTTAAAACCTTAGTCTGGATTTGTGTAGCTCAACCATCATAAAAAGGAATCCACAGGCTATATGGGTCCACTCTTCCCTAGTTAGAAGGGTCCCACTGCATGTAGTCATATGAACTAGAGGATGTACATATGCACTATGAGGGACTTAAACCACCCGGCATACTAAGGTGACTTAAGCACCCAATTATGCAATATAATATGGGGGACTCAAACCTCCTAATCATATAACAATGGGGACTCAAACCACCCGATCATTTAGATCCCCGCGTCAGCAACCATAATTTCTAGTGTTGGTCCCTCGGGACCTCCACTTTCATGACTCAGCTACACAACCCTCATTAAAGCCCAATTAAATCATTTATCACACATTTCTATTAATTGATCCATAATTACACATTTAGGCATAACTATTGGTATCGTCATACCAACTACACTTGCAAGGTAACATCAATATGCCAACCAATTATCATCATTTGGGGAAATTCATAACTCCCCTAGTTCAATTATACATTAGCTTGGGGAATTACACAACCCCATATGGTTTAATTCAAAATCATTATGATTTATTAGCTTGTTAGATCATGCAATAGTTCAAGAGTACTTCAATGTGCATACTTTTCATATTCAAAACCAATTTCATAATATGGGGTTGAGGTCATTATCACTTGAATGGTCAATATTCATAAATTAGGGGAAATCACAATCCCCTAGTTTATTCACCATACTCATGCACCCCACAAGTTCAGAACCATGAATAAAACATGAACAATTATATGTAAACCATGAGAAATATTGTTCAAAAACAAACATTCAAAAACCCTCAACCCAGTCTCCAAAACCAACATAAAAACAACATGAATAACTATTTAAAACTCATGGTTTTACAAAATAATAGTTGGGGAAGAGTAACATGCCTGAAATCCTAAGTTTGTATGAAGAGAATTCAACCCTTTGAGCTCTACTTGACCCACTTCTTGGAAACCCTAAGTATCTTGCTTGGGGGGAATTTAGAGAGAACAAAGAGAGTCTTTGATGTGTTAAAGTGTTAAAATAATACCCCAAAGGTGTTTTATGGATGTGGAGTCTAAGTGGATAAGGTGGGAAAATGTCCAAAGTACCCTCAACTTAAAGCTGGATAAATTATCGCCAGTGACTACGGGTCACATGACAACTCATAACAACATTAACGAGTCATAGCTAAGACAGTGTCATCAGGCACACATACTGTAGACCCTATGAATTGCATCATACGACTCGTTAGAGGACCCTACGATTTGTTGGGTCCTATCTTCACTAGGATAACAATACTTGAAACATACACTGATTTGATAATGGCTGGGACATAACGACTCGTAATGAGTTCATACGGCTCGTTGGGAGCCACTCATACTCAAAACAGAGAACATAGCCATACACACTAGTCAGACTATGATTTGGGTCCTTACGACTCGTCAAGACTCCATACGACTCATAAGGGGAGTCGTAATCAGGCAGTGAGGATAAAATTTCAAAAAGTTTCAAGGACTAAGAATCCGGGGTGTTACATAAAACATCATTTCAAAGATAAACTTATATTTAAAAATAAATAAATATTAGATATGCTTAATTAGTAATCGTGCTACACGATTTTTGTTTGATACACTAGTTATCTTAATATTTGACTCAAATAATAATGAACAAATAATAATAGTAGTCGTAATAGTAATAGCAGTACAATTTAGTAGTGGTAAAGTTAAAATATTTTTAAAAAATATTATTATTATTACTATTAGTATTAGTATTATTATTTGTTTCATTGATTTCAATGTTTATCTCAACTCAAATATATATTGATTTTAAATATGTATTATATTTTAAAAATGTAAGGATAAGGAAAAATAATAAATTAATCTTTTTTAACAAACATATGTAATATTTGAATTTGAATTTTAATGAAATATGAATATGAATGAAATTTTATTACTTAGCCTCTCTTATACATACTTCTCTATCATTAGCTTTATTCATAAATTTATTTACTTTATTTTTTTGTTCTTCATTTAAAAAAATTATTCTTGAGTTGATAATTTTCTTTTTATATGCAGGAAGGATATAACATTTTCATCTTATCTTTCTCTGTGAATGTTCAAGGTCCACCAATTTAAATTGATATAAATATCTCTTCTTTTTGATGATTCAATATGAGGAATAATATTGTTATGTCTACTCTTTTTATCATCATAATCATATATTTCTCCCATTATCTCTTTCTATTGTTATCATGTTTGTTAAAGTTAATTATGACGGTTTCTTTTTATGAATTCAAGTATCAATTTTCTCACAAAGGTTTCTTTGAAAATATATTACTGAATGATTACTCTTAATCTTTGTATATGCTTTCATCATCATCTTAATGACACATGCTTATATATTTTGTTTCATTTCGATGATGAATTAATCCCCTACATCTCAAGTTATTTTCAATAGATGACAAAAAAATAATTTATTTGGAGGGATATAACATGCTTGAACTTAATCAAGTATTTAAAATAAATAAATTAGGGTAATGAAAATACTAATTAGTAGCTATTAGTTGATTTTGATCTTAAAAAATAGATAATTTTATTTGATGTGATTATTTGACATTAGTATTAGTAATAGCATATATGCTAACATAAATTGATTCTTGATATTTTATCAGTAAAATAAGAGATATTTTATAATAGCATTTATGTATATCTAACACAAAATAATAAATTGTATAGAAAAAAGTGAGAGATAAGCGGAAGAGTAAGAGATTATGGTGGTTGGGGTAGGGGGTGAGCTAGGTGGGTGAGGTAGGCGGGATGGTTGTGTAGGTGGGGTTAGAGTTGCGGAGTAGGACAAAAAGATTTTTAAAAGGTAAAAAAACGGTTTTAATTTTTTTGGGGGAAAGATGAAAAGATTTTTTTTAAAAGTTTTTTCAAAAAATAAAATAAAATTTGGGGGTTAGGTAGGGGGTCGAATGGGTATTGGGGGTAGGGTGGGTGCGATAAAAAAATTATTTTAGAAAAAAATAAAATAATTTTTCTTTTTGTTAGTAGAAGGCGGGTTGGGGATAGGAGGTGGGTGAGGTGAGAAAAATATTTTACAAAAATATTAAAAAGTAAAAAAAAACTGGGGAGGTAGGGTGGTGGTTTTGGGGTAAGGCTAGGAGTTGAGTGTAGTATTTGATGGGGTAGCGATTTTGAGAGGTCTTAATTAAATTAATTTAGAAGATACAATAAGAAGTATAAATAAAATACTTAAAGATATTAATGATAAAATCGAACATTGTAAAAATGATGAGTAATAGAACAATATATGAAAATTTAAAATAAAATAATAAACTTTATGCAAATGAAATTTAAAATTTGAAATTAGAAGTTTCGTAATTGATTCAAGTAAGTACTTTTAGTGTTTAAAATGCAATTGAAAGATAGAACTTTTTAAAAAGAGTATAGTTGATTGTGAAGTTAAACTGAAAGGTAAGGAATGTAATTATATGTCTTTAAAAATATAAAGGTAAAAGTCCCACAATAATATTAACAATTATTTAATATTTAGCATTCCATTATTTTAAAATCTGATAAATGAAATATTATTAAAGAAATACTATTGTTTTTTTATATCAAAACATCTAAAATAATTATAATTGTGATTAATTATTAAGTATTAATTATAATTTCACTATTAACACATATTTTTTATATTTCAAAGACAATTTAAAATATACAGTGTGATCAATAAAAATTAATTTATTTTATTATTTTAATATGAATTAGATAATATTTTTTTAATAAATATTCTTATAGAAACATTCAGCGCATCGCGCAGGTACTTATACTAGTCTATATATATAAAAAACCAAAACTAGAAGCTCTAAAAGGAGCCAAGTGACAAGCTATTGAGAAGCCACATGGCAATTTTAGGACAAAGGTTAATATTATTGTAATAAAAATTTTGAATTTAAAAATATATTATCCTTTTAAAAATAAAAAAAAAGTCATTAGCTTAAAAATAGGAAAGTATGATTAAAAATTCCTAAATAAACTCTTACTATTTCAAAAATTTATTCCTTTAATATACTATAAAATATATTTGAATAATTTTAATTTAATAGTAATAATAATAACAATATAATAATAATAATAAATAGTATTAAGTAGTAAACGTGCTAATAATAATAATAATCTCATTGGTGTCAAATTATTATATCAATTTAAATATATAAATTATTATGTAAATATACATCACATTTTAAAAAAAGTAAGGATAAGAAAAAATAATAACAAATTATTTTTTTTTAACAAATTAATATGGTATTTGAAATTTGAATTGGAATAGGGTTCTAGGTAATTCTTAGTCTCTCTTATATATACCCCTATATCATAAGTTTTATTGATGAATTTGTTTACTGCATTCTTTACGTTTTTTATTTTAAAATTTATTTTTGATTTAACATTTTTCTTTTTTATATGCAGGAAGGATATGCCTTTTTCATCTTCAGCTTTCTCTATTACCGTAAACTAAAAGGAACAAGACCACATGCATTGCTGTTATATCTATCTACTTCTCATGGTAATTCGCCTCTCAATACAAATGGTAACACCTTTCAAGATAATAAGGAGAAAAAGAAATTGATAATAATTGAAACAAAGACATCAATAAGTAAAATATTTATAGGTAAATCGATTTTAAATTAATACCATTTCTATTGTTTAATTTATGAAGAAATGTTCTTGAGAGTTTATTCTAATTTTTAGTGATAATTTTGTTGTTATTGTTGACTTGCAGAAGATACAAAGAAGAATGAAAAGAAAAGAAAAATAAAAGATAACTGCAGAAGTAGGGTTTTATTCGTATAGTTGACAAGCTCAAGTTTTCAAATTTATGTTTGATATTATCGTTCTTCTTTTGTTTTAATATTATTTTATTTCATATTTTTTCTGTATTTAATTCAATTGTATGCAATTTATGATTGTCTGATCTCTATATTTAATAAGTACCACATTCACATATATACTTTATTAGAAGGATTACAAATTCATAGATATTTAAATATTTTAGTTTATTTATTTTCTTTTAATTTTACTTATAAATTTATAAACTATTTTAGTGATTTTGGGCATCATTTAGTTTCATAATATAGAGAATATTTAAAAAAAATACAAAATCAAATCATAGCCTAGAAAGATAATTTTTTAATATAATATCTTAAACATGTTGTGCGCAAATTATATAATTATCTTTTTTTAAATATACAATAAGTTTTTTATTTTATTTTTTGTCCTTTAAATTCATACTCAAGAAATTTCCTTACCTTATTGAATTCCTTATAACTTTTGGGACAAAGTCAATAAATTTAAATAAATATCCAGTATCTCTATTTATATTTTATATTAATATGAAATTATAATTTAAAATATAGATAAATCTAAACAATGAAAAAACCACAGACGATGAAATGAAGTTTAAGAAATAAATTACATTTTCGAAAGTATTTTTTTAATTATAACGAGTAAAGTCTTATATTTTAATGAATTTACGATTTTACTTTTTTCTTTAAAATTAATATTCGAGAAATATTACATATACTATGGAATTCATTTTATTTCTTAGGAAAAGTTAATAACTTTTTTTGAATTTGAGTAAAAAATTTTAAAATTACATATGAGATAAAATTATATTTCTATAGATGTGAAAGTGTCTAACTAATTTTAAATGAGGAGATAAATTCTAACAAATTAGATTATTTTGGAGTCTTTTTCTAATTTTATTTCATTTATTTTGTTGTGAATAACAAAATTTATCAATTTTAATTTCTATATTTTGAGGTAAGAGATAAAAAAACTCAATTGCTTATGTGTGTAATACAAA
Organism: Capsicum pubescens; assembly: GCA_030864215.1. Classification (NCBI taxonomy): domain Eukaryota; kingdom Viridiplantae; phylum Streptophyta; class Magnoliopsida; order Solanales; family Solanaceae; genus Capsicum; species Capsicum pubescens. The sequence continues at coordinate 192,370,016 of CM061548.1, read as the reverse complement.
AAATAAAAAAGTGTAAAGTCACATTAGAGCAAAATAAAGTAACTAAAATACAATAGAAAAAAAATATACCGAGTAATGGGCGGGAGGGGTGGGGGGAGCGGAGTGCGTAGGGAGGGGGAGGTAGAATTTTTTTCTTTTAAATTAAGGATAGGGTTGGGGAATGGATATGGATGTGAAGATGGGGTAGGGGGTGGAAAGTGGGAGGGAGCATAGATTATTTTTTCTTCACATTTTATTGAAAAATAAAATAAAAGTTAAATTTATTTTTAAGTATAATATGATTTAACATATTCGAACAAGACATTTATAATGAAATAACTAAAAAAAGTGTTTTAATAGTATTTATATATCACACGGTTACATATAACTATCCTTAAATCTTAAATCACTTGTCAAATGGGCTCCACTTCCCTTATATATATATGTAAACTAGAGGAGCATGGCCCGTGTCAGCACGGGCCCAATATTAAGATATTTATTTATTTTAAAAATCTTGATATATTTAAATAATTTTTTTTAATAAAAGGATTGCATATGTTTTCTAGGATTCATTCGGAATCTAGCATGAGTTCAACATATGTTATTATAATATGTATTTAGATAATTTAAGTTGTTAACTATTATAGTTTATAATATTTTTTATGTAATTTTTAAATTAATATACATTACTTTTCTAGTCCAAATTTTTGAGGCATTGATAGTCAATTATATTTTAAAATTAATTTAAGTTTTTAATTATTATGATTTATAATATTTTTCTTCTATTCCGATTTCAGTGACACTAATATAATTTCAAGAGTCGACCAAATATTTTATATCTTTTAAATTTTTTAAGTTGTTAATTGTTGTGATTTCTAGTAATTTTCATGTAATTTTTTTTGAAATATATAACATATTAAATTATTTTTAGATATTTTAAGTTGTTAATCATTGTAATTTATAATACTTTTTATGTAATTTTTGAATAATATATGCTACTCTCTTTGTCCAGAGTTTTGTGTCGACGATAGCCAATTATATTTTAAAAATAATTTAAATTTTTGATCATTGTGATTTATAATATTTTTTCTATTTCAACTTCTGTGGCACAATGCTTAAATGACCGTAATAATTAATTAGGGGTGATATAGTAAAATCACGACTGAAGCAGCGAAGCCTAAATGTCTTAAATGACTTACAACAACTAATTAGAAGTGACATAACCAAATTACTTTAAATAATACTTTTGAAAAATTTAAGTGGACCTCATATATGACGTCAAGTTAATTTAAAACATCAAGAGTTAATTTATCATTTTTATATCTATTTTATTTTTATTAAATATTATTAATTTTTTAATACTTAAATGATTTATAATAATTAATTAGGGGTGATATTTAGTAAAACTATGGTTGAAGCAGCTGAAGCAGACATGTCATAAACGTCTATTTTTTTAATATTATTAATTTTTAATATATAAATAAATTATAATAATCAATTAGGAGTGATATAATAAAATCACGATTGAAGCAACTTAATCAGACATGCCATAAATGTTTATTTCATATTTTTTAATTAAATATTATTTATTTTTAATACATAAATAAATTATAATAATTAATTATAGGTGATATAGTAAAATCATGGATTCAATATTATTAATTTTTTAATACATAAGTGACTTATAATAATTAATTACGGGTGATACATTAAAATCACGATTGAAGCAGCTGAAGCAGAAATCAGTCAACTTTTTTAATTTTCTTTTGTTAATTATTGTTATTTACAGTATTTTTTATTTCATTTTCAAATAATATATGTTGTTTTATATCTTTTTCTGTCCCGTCCCAATTTTGTCTCAATTTATGTGGCATTACTAAAATAATGAGAGTCAATAAAATTTCTATATGTCTTTTAAATATTTTAAGTTATTAATTATTGTAATTTTGGGTAACAAATTAGTTTTGAACATGATAGATAATTAAATAAATGATTTTTTTTTACTTTCAATATGTAGTTATAGTTAATTAATAGAATATATTAAATATTTAAACCATTATGATGAAATAATGAAATTACTATATATTGGGGCATGATATATAATTAAGTGGAAGTAGATGGATGTTTTGATAATTAGATGAGGCGGTCGAAACCACCTCTTCTAAGTCAATTAAAGTAATAAAATATTTAGTTGCAATTAAATAAGATAATTTTTTATTTTGTCATGATTTATGCTCCACCGATGAAATTTTGAGAGTTGAATAGAACTTTTATCTATTTTTAAAAAAGTAGTTTAACTTGTTAATTTTTGTGATTTATAATAATTTTTACGTAATTATCAAAGAATATATTTACTCCTTGTGTCCCAATTTATGTGACTTCGATACAATTTTGAGAGTCAACTAAATTTTTTATATATCTTTTAAATATTTTAAGTTGTTAATTATTATGATTTGCAGTATTTTTTTTTTGTCTCAATTTATGTGGCATTGCTAAAATAATGAGAGTTAATAAAATTTTTATGTCTTTTAAATATTTTAAGTTATTAATTATTGCGATTTGTGGTAACAAATTAGTTTTGAACATGATAGACAATTAAATAAATAATTTTTTTTACTTTCAATATGTAGTTATAATTAATTAATAGAATACATTAAATATTTAAATTATTATGATGAAATAATGAAATTATTATATATTAAAACATGATATATAATTAAGTAAAAGTAGATGAATATTTTGATAATTAGATGAGGTGATCGAAACCACCTCTTCTATTAAAAATAAAAATTCAGAAGTATCATGGTTTTCTTTTTATTACTGAACTCCCCTAATTGGACTGCTGACATAAACGGTTCCACAAGCTGTCACGTGTCTGCTGACTAAGGGGAACATACGAAAGACGCGCACACAAATTTGTTTTGTCTCATGAATTTTAGTAAACCCTATTTTTGTTCTACTGTTTGTCCTCTAAATCACATTAAATAAAGTACTTAATTAGTATATATTTAATTTATTGAATATTGAAATTTCGAAAAGACATCCGGAACGGGCGGTTTCAAATTTGACTTCAAAAAGAGTTGCTTTTGTTTAATATAATAATAAAATTCTCCACCACAAGTCATCTCATGCACTTTTTTTTTACTTTATTTGAAAAGTTGGCCAAGGAAAGCGACTAAAAATATATAATTAAATACACTATCATCTAGTTTTAAAAAAGGATAATTAACAAAATAATAAAATATAAGAGGTTATTTACAAACCTTTCTTAACTGTAAAATAAATTATAAAACATATCGAAGGTCACATATATCTTAAACTTGTGTATTCATATTATGTATTTAAAATTGTATATCTGGGGCTGAGATACTCGGCTAGATACATGAGATACACATTAACGGATAAAATACACGGCTAGATATAGTATTTTCCAAATCCATGGTGAAGTACAGCGACAAATGATTTTTGAAAACTCCGACGAGCCAAGTATGGATACAACGACCCAAATCCACGGCGAAGGACAGCGACAGATGATTTCTGAAAACCCCAAGGAGCCAGATCTGGATACAACAACTCAAATTCACGGAGAATGACTGTGTCACAACCTTAGGAGAACCACATCCCAAAAGCTAGCTATTAAGGTGTGAGAATTCGAGACTATAAATACCCCCACCAATACTTTATAGTATACTTTATAGTACCGATGTGAGACTTTGTAATAAGCCATAACAAACCAATACGCTTTGCATCCGTCATCCTCGACGAAACTTTTGGGGTGCGGTTCTCCTAAGGTTATAACAGATTGATAATTTTTGAAACTCCGACTAGCTCGATCTGGATACAACGGTGTACCAGATCCACCGTATTTTTCAAATCCACGGCTAAGGATGGAGATGATATTTGGACGACATATCTTTATGATTTTTGAAAACTCCAATGAGCCAGATCTGGATACAATAGTGTATCCTTGCTTTATGTATCCACCACTCAGATACACACGATTTTGGCCCACCTATCTCATATAAACCCAAACTTTGATCTGTGTATCTAGGGCAATTACTTCAATATATCTTGTAGTCAAACTTCTTATATTTCTGAGGTTTGCCTTTTTAAAAATTTATAGAAATACATAATTAGTGATTGAAATCTTAATCATTTAAATTTTAATCACCATTTTCACTTTTACTATGTTTAATTTTCAGGTGTAATTGCGAACCGTTCAAATTTTAATTATTAAATGATTTTTTAGCACCACTTGATAGATTTGGATAATTAGTATTTACTAGTTTAGGGTAATTGACGATCTTATTAAATATGAAAAACACTTAAATAGAAAATTAATATATTGATACAAAATCATATAAAAGTATTAAAAAGTTACTTTAATCTAAACTAAGGAAAACTATCAAGGTTATAGAACTATCCCAAAAAAAAGCTTTAAAAACTTTCCCGAACATATGAAACAATTCATATATAGTTAGAAAGTGTTAGAGGATAATACATTAATATTTTTACTATTATAATATAAAATAATATGCTATAAAAAGAATTTACTTAAAGTATTCCTTTAGACACTTTGAATTTTGAAAATTTATTTTTGTTTTATCATCACATGTCTCTTAAATGTTTAAGTTAAAACACATTAAAAAGTAGCAATCTGGTGCTCGATTGAAACAAATTATAATTCAAATGTTTAAATAAAATTTATCGATAAATTTTAAAGAGTTGCTAACCTATTTTGTCATTATATATCATATTATTCTATCTCCTGTAACATGTCTGTTTGCTATCTCAATCATATCTATTAATTTATTTAATTTAACTTAAGGTTTATAGTTTCATTGCAACATGATCAAGAAAAGAGAGAGGCATTAGTACTCAAAAAAATAACAACATAAAACTTAAACTTTCTGGATGAACATCACTATAAGTGATTGTGCAAGATGCAGTCATAGTTGCGACTAAGAAGTGACAAATAGGGCAATATTAGAAATACTCTCTCCGTTTTACTTTACGTGTCACTTTTCAAATTTCAAAATTCAAATAAATTTATTTTTGACCGTAATTTTATCATATATCTTTTAAATATTTTAAATTGTCAATAATTAAAATATGTCCCTCAATTTAATGAATTGCCCATGTATTAAGCCAATAAATCAACTTTTCTATCTACAATTAAAAGAAACAACTACGCCTATCTCCAAACCAATTATGACAGGTTGTATATCATATTGTTTATCCCACTCAATTTCATATGAGAAAAACGATGAACGTGCCAATCACTTTTCTTTCAGCTATTACTTAGAGAACATCAAACTGACTTACAATGTTACTAGGCACAAAAATTTAATAAGAAATATTTCAATCATTCACTTACCACAATTTGCAACACTAAGCAATCCGAAACCTTTATAATTGTGAGTCGAACAAATGAAAAGAGATTGAAACCTTTATAATTCGAGGTCCGTAGTCATGAAGGCGTGAAGCCCTAATAATATCATCGATACAACATGAAACTGGTCCTCTTTGAAGTTGCTATCATTGGCTGTCGGAGTTGCAATCGTTGACAGATATTGTGTTTGTATTAAAATCCAAACTACAGTTAGAATGCGGGAGTCAAGCTGTATAAACTTGAACAATAAAAAAACTTTATGTTCTCTTCTTTTCGTTTCTGGCGTTTTCCTTCTTCTTCTCTAAGAAAAATTAGTGTTGCATGGATCGTGTACACATACCTTCAAATTCTTTGTTAATCGGTACAAAGTCTCAATCACACACTACACATGAATCTTTCTTCACCTGCTCAAAGATATTAAAAAATCAATAATGAATCATATATACTTGTTCATACATTGTTTGGAGAAGATAATAGCTAATAACTTTATAAAATCAACAAACATGAATTATTTTTTTGTTTAATTTGTACTTTTATTAATAATAAAAAAATAAGTTCACAATGAATGGACCAACCCATCCAAATAACACAAAAGGAAAAAACACAAGCCTACTACCTACTCTCGGACCGGCCCAAAGAGTGACACGATCCAGAGCTAAAGGCACATATAAGGTGTGTAGAGTTTCCAAAATGAGCTAAGATTAGCTCATTCCTCTTTGTCTTTCTGCCTTTTCCACCATGTTTGACTTCAAGAATCTTCAACTCGAGCTGCTTCGCCTTTGGGTGATAAACACAGTGCCGTGGTCTTGGTGAGTTGAGTCATTTTCTAACTTCAAGAGTAAGCTCGTCTTCTCCTTCTGAACTACCACTTATTCTTTGGCTCTTGTTTGATGGTATCTTCTACAACTGAGATCTCCAGTGTAAGGGTGTATGAATTTATTTTTGGTGCTAACAAGTAGGGTCAAGTCTGCTGAGATTTGGTATTCAATCTTGGTAAGCTACTCCCATTGTTGTGCCTGATTCTACTAATTAACCTGAAACATAACATTGTCCTTCTTGACCTGTTATGGAAGGGATATAGATTGTGAGATTCTCAGACCCGCTTATAACTGGATGGTATTAAATTCCTCAACCTCATGCAATGAAGATCTGATCATATGACTCCCTGATATACTCAGAGTCTTTTTTTGTTGGCTGGTGTAGTTAGACTAAGTGGCAATTTCCCCTTTTTTGTTTACCTTTCTAGGTTGTAAATTTAATGCATATGGATAAACTTGCTTTATCTTCTCCAGTCTGTCTACTTCTTTGATAATGCTAGCCTAAGATAAGAACATTGAAACTTATCACTATTCAGAATCTTTCTGCCTGTACTTGGTAGCTGTTGGAATGTTGTACATGTAAATGTCTTTTGTTCCAATGCTACATTGGCCAAGTAATCTGCTAATTGGTTGCCTTCTTTGTATATATGAATTATCTGCGCTTGCTTAGTTGAAAGTAGTTTCTAAATTTGCCTGATTATGTATTCTACATTCCATGGTATCTCCCATTCCCTCATTAACAACTTCTGCATTAATAAAGAATCCGCCTGAATGATTACTTTATCTTTCTTTGATGAGTTACAATGTCTAGCTACATTTAAGATAGCCATAGCCTCTACTTCCATACTATTTATGTCTTCAATTGTTGCTTTTGATTCATGTATTAAGTCCCCATTTATGTCCCTTAAACAGAATGCCCAAGAGCTACTCCTCGGATTTCCTTTTGAAACCCCATCAGTGTTGTATTTAAATCAGCCTTTTTGTGGTAGTTCCCATAGAACTAGTGTTACCTTAATTGTAGGCTTCAACTGACTAAGTTGCTATATTATGACTGGCTTTTCAAATAAAAACTCTAGTGTTGGTTTTCTAACCTTAAGTAGCATCCTCAAGTGTTTGGTTACATTCACGATCAGCCTATGCACAGATACACCTTTTCCTTCATGTTTCAATGCATTTTTTCTCCTCCAAAGCTCCCACATTATTATCCCTGGCATAGCTCTGAAATATATTTTCCCCCTTGGCTTCACATCTGCATTCCACCATGCATCAATTGTATTCCTCAAACTCAATCCTTGAATATTTATACTTGCAAAAAAAGAGAAGTAGGACCAAGTTATGTTAGCATAATCAGATCTCAGCAACACACGAGGCACTGTCTCTTGTGTTGGGTTTTGACAGCACCAATATTTGGATGGTCCCTCAACTCCCCACCTTCTCATAGTAGCATCCACTACTATCTTCCCTCTCCATATTCTCCACATAAAATACTATCTTGAATGGTAAACCCTTTATCTATAACTATTTGTAGAAGTCATTAGGTTCCTCTCCATGCCTAACATAATGCCATGCTGATTTGGCACTAAAGCTTCCTCTTGCTTTCACTGACCATACTGCTGTGGATTTTTGTAATGTTTGTTGTGGAGGAGAGACCTTCTGACTTATGTGTTCCACAATTTCCTCTGTAAATAATTCCTTCAGCAACTCTACATCCACTGCCCCTCCTTTAATTCTTTAACCCTTTGTTGTCTAACATCCCATTCCCTGTTGCCCTCCATAATAGAGTAAAAATCTCTTACTCTACTTCAATTATCATACCAAATATGAGCATCTCTTCCTCTTATTCTCCATGTTATAAGATGATCAGTGAGATGCTTTACTTGAAGCATTCTTTTCCATAGTTGGGATCCTCCTCCTGATTTCCACATAACCTCTTTAGGATGGATCTTTTTGTAGTACTTATTCAACATAAATTCACTCCATATAGAGTTTTTGGTTCTAAAGTTCCACCATGATTTACAAAAAAGAGTTGTGGATACATCTTGTAACAATATAAAATCCACTCTACCCTCCTCTTCTGGTAGACACAACATAGACCAAGCTACCCAATGTCTACCCTTCCCCCCTATATTACTACTACAAAAAAACTTAGCAAAACCTTTTTGAATAACAGTTAAGACATTCTTAGGAGGATTCATAACTGAAAGGCAGTGTATTGTTATACTTTGAAGCACATGCTTAATTAAAACAACTCTACCTCCATTGGATAAAAACTTACCCTTCTATACTTGTAATTTATTGTTGATTTTATTCATGAGTTGTTGATAGTAGATCTTCTTCTTCCTCATATAGAATACTGGACATCCAAGATAATTGAATCGAAATTCCTGCCTCAAGATTCTAGTAGCAACTTCAGCCATAACTGCTGCTCCATTGGACACACTACCATGTAGATACAATGCAGTCTTCTCTTTGTTTATTTTCTGACCAGACACCAATTCATACCTTTCCAGAGTATTAGTCAGCAATTGTAAGTACCCAACTCATCTTTACATAGTATGATCATATCATCTGTAAAAGTGATAACGCTAAAATTACACCTCTCTTATGAGAGAGTAAGCGGTCATTGTCAAATATATAACCCAACTAGGTTGGGGTCAAATCCCAAAGGGAAGATGGTGCTAATTAAGTTGTATGCAGATTTGTTAACTTTTAATCGTTCGTTTTCGTAAAATAAATAGGGGGGATTTGATTCAGTTCACAACTTAATTGTTTCAGTTTAACAAGATGAAATATGTGTAGTAGTATTCAAATTCAGAGAAATAGCAAGCTAGGGTTATGTCCACCTTGTAGTTTTCAATACTTTCTAACTATGGGCTTTACGAATTCATACATGCATCGTGTTACAGAGAAACGTATTGTATTTAATAACATAATCCTATTGTTTCTCAATCATTAAGGACTAATTCACTTTAGTTCTCTCGAATAAAAAACGTTTACCAAAAACAATACGAAATCTCCAAGTAGTTAATCCTACTAAGGCATTAACTTATGAAATAGGGGTTGGTAATCCTATTTTTTTGTCAGTACTCTCTTTTCCGAACAACAACCTTTCTTTTGAATAAGTTCCGTTTTGAGGCACATCCTCTATGTTTGCAACCACGAGAATTCAAGATAAGCTAAGAGAGTATGATATAAACAAGTCAATGCATAATGAATTCAAAACCCAAAGTAATAGATTGTATGCTACAAGGCTTCCATAACCCTAACTAATAAACTTAGCTACTCATGAAGAAAACGAAAGTCATCATAAATATATTCATCATACCAAAAACTAGAATACGATCTTGGTGTGCGAATAGTGAAAGTAAGAGAGAAGAAACATTTTTCTCTCTCTCCACCCTAAGTCGCTATTCTCCTCTCTCTAAATAATACAGAATAATGAATAATGAATAAAAATTCAGCATTAAGCCTTTTAATTATCTTTTCTCTCATAATTGCCTTCTAAGTCCCTGAACTAATTATAAATGACAGACTAGTCTTGGACATAGTTTCTAGGCGCCACATTTGGTCCAGATTGCTACTCTCTCTTTTGTCAAATTCCATCCGCATTCCATAGTCCCATAATGTCTTCATCTACCTCATTAATACCTGAAATCATGCTAATCACATCGGTTAGCTCAATTACATAGAAGTAGAGTAAAAACATAAGAGACTAGGCACTTTGTTCTCTAAACATAGCTAAAATATGGATAAATTATGGTGCTTAGGCGTATAAATACACCCAAGATAAAAAAGCAAGATGATTGAGTCTTGGACTCCCTCTAGGCATACCAAATAGTTTGAATTCTTTTCTTAGCATCACTTTCTTCAATCCTCTGGATAATACCTCTGCTATAATGATGAACAAAGTAGCTGAAAGAGGATCCCCTTGCATAAGGCCCCTAGAAGATTTAAAGAAACCTTTAGGTTGTCCATTTAACAGTAAGGAGTACCAATTATTGGACAATAACCTGAATACCATGTCTATGATATCTTCACAAAAACTAATCTTCCTTAGAACTTTTGTCAGAAATAGCCACTCCACTCTATCATAAGCCTTCATCATGTCCAACTTTATGACCATGCTTGGTGGCTTTCCCCTCTTTCCAATTTCAGATACTATCTCTTGAACAACCAAGATATTCTCAGCAATACTTCTTCCATGAACAAATCTAGCTTGTTCTTTAGACACAATGTCAGGAAACAAACACTTAACTCTTTTATGAGTAAGTCTTGAGAAGATCTTATTCACAAAGTTATTAAGTGAAATAGGTTCGAGGTCTGAAAAAGTATTAACTATCAATTTTTTTGGTAGCAACACCAAGTTGGTGTGTGTGATAAACCTTGGAAGGTCATATCCACTGAAAAATTCCACCACCATCTGATGTAGATCTTTAGATATTATGTCCCAAGCATCCTGGAAGAAGGCACCTGTCATACCATCTGGTCCTCCAGCACTGTTTCTATTCAAACCCATGACTGCCACCTTTACTTCATCTATTGTTGGGATTCTCTTTAACTCTGTATTTTGTGCTTCTATTACTACTTTTGGTAGTACATCCAACTTTGTAAAGTCCTCAATATCCTCTTGTTTGTTAAATTGATTCTGATAAAACATAGTAGCAGCTTCAATAATTTTCTCCTGATTCTCTAGCCACATACCCTCACCATTCTGGATTCTTCTAATCTTTAGTCTAGATCTTCTTCCCTTCACAACTGCATGGAAAAATCTTGTATTTCTTTCCCATCCTTGAACCACTCAAAACCTACTTTTTGTTTCCAGAATTCCTCTTCCCTTTTTAGTTGCAATGCCAATTCAGCTTGTTCTTTGAACAAAATTGACCTGTTATCCCCTGTGGGACCCTCTTCAAACTGCTTCTCCCTTACCTTTATCACTTCTTCAAGAGTAGAAATCTCTTGAAAAATATTTCCAAAAGTTTGCTTACTCCACCGAGTCAATGTAGCTTTAGTCCTCTTCAGCTTTCGATGAAAAATAAGGAATAGATTGCCCTCTACTTCCACTTTCCAATTCTGCTTAATGATCTCCAAGAAAAATTCTTCTTTAATCCAGAAGTTAAGGAACCTAAATGGCTTGATAAGGTAATCCTGGTGGGTATTACAATGGAGTAACATTGGTGCATAGTCAGAACCATTTCTTACCAAGTTTTCTACTTCCATAACAGGAAATAAATCTTGTAACTTATCATTAGAGAAAACCCTATCAAGTCTTTTGAATATGAAATCTCCATCTACTCTGCCATTCCACCAAGTAAATTTGCTCCCCTTGAAAGCAATCTCCTCTAAATTACAAACAAACATGAATTATTGATGAGGAAAACTAATTAGAGCAAAGGATATTAAAAAATCAATAGTGAATCATATATACTTGTTAAGAAATTGTTTAGAGAAGATAATATATAATAACTTTATAAAACTAACAAACATGATTGATTAATGAGGAAAACTAATTAAGAACGGAGCAAAGCGAGACAACGAAGAGCAGATGTTTTTGTGATGTATCTTCCACTAAAAAAATAATAAAGACTCCTAAAAATCTTATGGATTACAAATCTTATAAGGAGTCCTATTTAATCATACGATGAAGGAGACAATAATGTAGGAATTTAACTATAATAGAATTTGCTACTACGATGAAGGTCGAAGGAGCCTATTTTTTGGACATATTGGAGAGTTTAAGGGAAAAAATACCATAAATAAAAATTAGCATAAATTTAGGAATTTAACTATAATAAGAAAATTTTCTCCATTCAATTTTGAATATATTTATTATAATTAATATTTAATATTATTATATTTTGAGTAAAAAAGGTGAAAAGATAATTTTATCTCAAGCGAAGACTCTTAATGAAGGACAAAAAGTTCAAATCACTTTTCTAAAGGTCTTCCCACTTTTAATATATTATAGATAATTAAAAAAGTATTAATTAATATGATTAAGATATTATTCATCAAGGATTTATCCAAAAACACATTCACTATTATTTCATCTATTTTAACCGATATTTGTTGTTGCTGCTATCAATTACATCACTATCCTAACTATATTCATGACCATCGCCATTTCTATTCACCATAGTATTCGTTCCTACCACTAACCATATTATTTATAACTGTTACTAGCAACCAACCATTATCAGTCACCACGTACAATTATCACCATCCACATTGTTAATGATTTGTGATCGATATCTGTAACACATGTCCTATTTTATGACTTATATTTTATTTTATTTCAGTAATTTATACCCTAATCTTCTAAGTTTATTACAAAATCATAAAAAGCAAGAAAATTTGAGAATTCACAAAAGGACCAAATAGGAAATTTAATACAAGAAAAACAAGAAAATCGTTGAAGGTTTGAAATTAAAAATAGAAGTAGCAGTATTCTAACAAAGAATGTGAATATGAAAAATAATTAGAGATAGAAATCATAGGCAGACTAAACAACAAACCTTAGAAATATTATTACCTTTTCAATTGAGATGGAATGATCTTTTGAATCAAAGAATGATAAAAAGATATTTGGTATATTTATTTACATATTCAAAAATCTCATAAAATGGGGTTTGAGTAGGTGGAGTGTATGCAACCTTATTTCTTTCTGGGATATAGAAGTTGTTCCGGATAGATCCTAGACTCAAGGAAAAATAGTTGGAGCATTAGGATAAAAGAATAATAAAAATGAATAAATTATGATAAAATACTATAAAAAGCACGACAAATTATTCTGAACAATAATTACAATAATATGACACTATAACCAATATGTAAGAAATAACAAATAGTAATAGACATTGAGAAAAAAAACTACATAAATAAATTTACGTCTACTGGTATGGAAGGATAAGCGAGACAATGCTCTGCCACATGTTAACCTTCTACCCTAACTTTTATGCTCCACAACCTCTTATATACGGTCATATCATCGATAAGTTGAAATTGCATCATGTCCTATTTAATCACTTCTCTTCAATACTTCTTCAATCTACCTCTACTTCTCCTAAAATCATTTATAGTCAACCTCTTACACCTCTACACTAGAACATCCATGCATCTCCTCTGCACATATCCAAACCATTTTAATTTTTCTTTTCGCATCTCGTCCTCCACCAAAGCCATTCATATCCCATCTCAAATATTTTTATTTCTAATCCTATCCCTTCTATTATTCTCACACATCCATCACAATAATCTCATTTTCACAACTTTCATCCTCTGAACATGAGAGTTCCTGAATGCCAACACTTCAATCCATACACCATAGTTGGTCTAACCACCACATTATAAAACTTGCCTTTAAGTTTTGGTGGTACCTTTTTATCTCTAAATATTCAATATATGAGCCTCAATTTCATCCACCCTATAGTGATATAATGCATAATTTTATCGTCAATCTCCCTATTTTCTTGGATAATAGAACTAGATACTTGAAAATTTCTCTATTTCGAATGACCTCCATTTCAAACCTCACTTCAACTTCATCCTCACATGTTATTTACCTTAACTTGTACTCTAAGTTTTTGTCTTAATCTAGTTTAACTTGAACCTTTTATACTATTGACTCTATCTCCTGACCTCTAGCTCGATGCAAATTTCATTATGAGTCTCGTCAATCAAAAGTATGTAATATGCAAATAACATACAACATGACATCTCTTATTAGATATATCATGTAAATTCATTATAACAACCTATCTATTGTTATGATAAGCACCAGTCCAAGGGCATGGGAGTATGGATAATATTAAATTAATTAGATGTCTATTTACAATTCTTGGTAGACAAACTCGTGAGTTGAAATTTTAAATGAGAAATTTTGGGGAAAAATTGATTGCCTCAATACTGCCCCAGTGCGATATTTATCACGCAGCGGCACTGCTGCGCGACGATCAAGACACTGTAGTAAGAAGCAGACAGTCAACTCCCCTATTTTAAAAACCTTTTTCTTCTTAGTTCATAACACATGTCATTGAATCTCCTTTAAAATACTCTAGGATTACTCCTAGACCTAAGAAGTTGCAAAAATAGAGACACACACTTCAATGAGATGTATCCCCATGGTTTTCTTGTGAAGTTTGCATCGAAAATTACTAGAACCAACCAAGGAATAAAGACTCGTGCAGTCCGTAGTAGCAACTTGAAGTCAATGTAGTCTAGGTTTAATTGAATGGTAGACTCCATTAAAAGTCATGTTCATGAAATAAATTGAAGAGAGATTTCATGTTTAGTCTTGCGGATACAACATATGGTTGGATAATAATTAATAAATTGAGGCAAATTTGCATTCATATAATATGAATGTCATTGAGCGTATAAATATATTGATAATTATTATAGTTGATGTAATCACTATGTTAAAACTATGTAAAGATGTATATTAATGTTTTAGACAGGGAATTATGAGAAGTAGTGAGATAAATTGATCAATTATAGTATAAATTGAGTTGGAAGATGTAAAGTAGAATGGGTTTTTAGTTAGGATGAATGGTGGTGGTAGAAGGGTAGGTTATGGTGGAATTAGAGTTTAGATTAAATTTGATTATATATGTGCTTGTTAATTGATTGTTTGTTTACACAGTTTTAAGTCATGCTTGGAAATGATGCTAAATGATTGATTATATAATGGTACTGTTGGTTGAGAATGGACTTACTATAGAATTTGCATTTGTGACTAGTGCATGGTTATTATTGTGAATTGATGATGCTAAATGCATAGATTGTGATTGAATTTGTGGATTCATGTAGTATAAAGGAAAAATATGGGAAGAAGGAAGGCATAATACTTGTTTGGGATAAGGCTGACAAGACAACTAGTTGTCTAGTATGATTGTACATAGACTGAGCTCGTCCCCTACAGGTCATGACTAGTGGAGAACTGTAAGTCCCATAGCATGTGTGTACATTATGATTTTGGAGAGTTTGATGGCTCCTTAAGTGGATTGATTTTTGTCTATTATAAATTACTTTTGGGTTCCTTGTGCGAACTATTTATGCTGGAATATACTTGGGTTCTTTGTGCTTTCTGATTACTAGATGATATAATTTATTTTATTGTGTGGTCCATTTACTTGATGATATACTTGGTTTTCTTGTGTGTTCTATTTACTTGATGATATATTGAGGTTCCATGTGTGGCCCGTCTACTTGATGATATACTTGGTTTCCTTGCGTGGTCCATTTACTTGCTGATATACTTGGGTTCCTTTTGTGGTCCATTTACTTGGAGATTTACTTGGGTTCCTTGTGTGATCCGATTATTGATATTATGATTGGGTCCGTATGCAAACAACTCTCTAATTGCTTTGATATGATATTGTGGGGATGAACTTTATGATTTTAGTTATGGTAAGCTCAACCGATTATACAAAGTCTTGGTTGCTAGGAGTGAACATAATAGACTATGTTTAAATAATGTTAATGAATTATAGATTTTTTAATCTGGATTTGGTAGAATTGAGTGATTAATTGTCTTAAAAGTGATGATTTGAGGGAGGTAAAGGTGAGAAGGTTCTTGGTTTGTTATTAGATGTAGATTTTATCTGGTTGTTGAGGTCGTGGGCACCTATATGTTGATATAGGCTAGAGACCTTAAAATTTTTGTACGAACATGAATAATGATAAATTATCAATGAATACCGTATCATGAGCCTAGTGGCCATTAGTGTGTTGTGATGAATATGGATTAGACCCTTGTAGTCACCTTAAACGGGTTGGGTTGCTGGTTATGTTGAACTAAGAATGGTCATACGGTAGATGAAATTAAAGGAATTCAATTGTTATATTTACATACATGATTGATTTGAATTGATTTATTTTGTTTATGTGATTTATCCTTGGTCGGCCGATTATGCTTACCAATACATGTGGTTGTACTGATAATACTCTTGTTGTACCCACTTTCAGGTGTAGTTTTATCATAGGATCAGTTGAGGTTTCTAATATGCTGCGGCTAGTCATCTACAACAACTTCTGCTCATTTTATTCTTATGGTGGAAGTAGTGTCTTGTATTTCATCCTTTTTTCTTTAGTAACTTTTGTACATTTCTAAACTAGGTCTTTAGTAAAGGTTGTACTTTTAGTGTATATGGTGGAAGTAGAGTTTTGTATTTTATCCTTTTTTCTTTAGTAACTCTTGTACATTTCTAGACTAGGTCTTTAGACTATTTTCCCTTGTTTTTATACCTTTTCCAAACTCTTTCGAGGCAATCGTATAGTCAAAAATAACTAAAATGAGTTAGTCTACCTCATGATATTTTGATGTAATAAAGAACAGTTCTTTCACCTAGCATAAAAATAAAGTATTCTATGGTAAAAGATCATAAAAGATTGTTTGTTATAGCCCCAACAGGGGCAATCACTAATTAGTAGCAATATTAGAAAAGAGAGGATAATGGGGAATGCACATGCCTGGAACTATCTGAACTTAGGCGTATTTATATGTCCAATCACCAATATTCACCCAGATTTAGACTTGTTTTAAAAGCTACAATGTGCTATTTTGAGTGTAAATTGAACTTTAATTATGTTCTTGATCTAATGGATATGATTAGTACTTGCAGTAGTAGATTATGATGAATTATACATGATAGGACACATTAATTATATGCAAGGGTAAAGAAGAGCAAACAAAGGGGAAACATAGCTCAGCAAGGCAAACTGTAAGTCAGAAATTCCCATTTGAGCATTCGGCGCACCGCGGAGAAAGACCAAATGGCTATTGTCAAAAACCAGTAAGGCACCGCTAAATCACCGAGTCACGGTGAGGAGTCATTTCCTAATTGACAAGATTCCAGAAAAAAGGACACGATATTACCGCGATGCGGCAAAACTCCAGTTGCAAGTTTTTCAAAATCTGAAGCTTAGCACGTCGTGGAGGAGGATGAATTCACAATTGTCACAAAACAGTAGCCCTCCGCGATACCACCGTGTCGCGGTGATGAGCCAAGTCGCGATTGTCCCAAAATAGGAACCTTCTGTGATAACCCAGAATTGCAAGGAATTATGGCATTTGACAACATAGCGCAATGCGCTGGAGGTCCAAATCATTTTTTTCAGCCCAACTATAAAAGAAAAAATTCAGAACACAATGGGGACACTTTTGGAAAGCACAATAGCGGTGGAAAAACACAAAATTCTCTCTTTTAGGGTTCTTAGAATTTATTTTGATCTCCATAACTAGATTAATTCTTGGTATGATTAATTACTTATTTTTGATGTTGAATTCAAACATGAGTGGCAAAATACACTTGTTCTGGGGTTAAGGCCAAGAACATGATTACTCTTTGATATTCTTTATCATAGTTTCTTTTTGGATTATCATCTGGGTTGTTCTTAATTTCTTGAGCTTACTATTTTGATGAGTGGCCACCATTAGAATAAATCTATTTTTCTATGTGAATTCAGGAGGAGAATCGTATGATAGAACTAAGAAATTAAGGAGCAAGGTTCTTATCCTTTTATTAAATAAGAGGTTTGAATTAACATCTAGGATAAGGATATACCTAGAAGCCTTGTTTGGTTCAATTGCAAGAAGACAACTTTATGAATCTAGAAGAATTTTTGTATCTCTGCGGGAGTGGTAGTTACAATATTCAATAGATCGAAGATTTGAAGTCGGGAGACCAAGATCGTAGCATAAACCTTGCAAATCAACAACTCGATAACCAATTAGACTGCGATAAGAATAAAGATTTGTACGATTGTTCAAAATGCCTTAACCCTGGAATTCTCATCATTACTGTTTACAACCGTGCTTACTTATGATTGTCACAAATTGCTATTCTTATTTATTATTTTATATTTTATATTTTCATTCTTAAATTCTAAATCATCTTGATACTTTTCAACACTTAATACCTCATTGTCTAAAACTAAAAGTTGGTTAAATTTCTAGTTGTTTAGTTCTCGTGGGAACGATATCCGACTATATAAGTTACTATATTAGTTGTACGATCACATGCACTTGCGTGTGCGTTTGAGTCGCAACACTATCCAGAGGTCCATCATTGTTGAGGATCAAAACATCAAATAATTCTTTTTCCATTCCTCTTAGGAATGAGAACTCCTGTGCATCTTTAGTTCATAGCTTGGGGTCTTTTCATTTAGGGTTGCACACCCAAATATAACCTTTATGGAATTTCCTATCTGGGTGAACATGCAATCTGTGGAGTTCCAATTCATCTTCTCCTCTTCCAAATCCCTTCAAAGCTTTACACAGGCCTATGCCAAGGAGGATTAGGATGCCTAGAGATCCAGTGGAGTTGTAGATCTAGATGGAGATAGCCCGTCATGACGCATGTGTGACTAGATTAGATAGTCTTTTACTATAGCCAAGTTACACTCCAAATGGTCAAGAGACACCAGAGGCTATGCAAAGTGGGTGATAGCTTATTCTTTCTCCTCCCAAGCCCTAGTTATCTCCACTTTATTCTTACCTTTATTTTTTTCTTATTACGCCCCTAGTACCTTTCACTTTGGGAGGGCTGAAGGGTATGTCACACTCCAAGTCATGGTTATCATCCTCCCAAGGAATACATTCTTGTGTGTATAGCTCTATATTAAGTCAGGCAGATATAGGTCCCTCATGTTTCCACTATAGAAATCCTCCCATTTCGCTATGATTTGAGCTTTCACAATGAGTGGAATTCCCTGGATAGCATAAGCCACTACCAAAGCCTGAGGGTAAGTGATGTTGGTAATATTTTCTGAAGGATGAATCCTCTAGGACACCAAGTTAAGACACCCCCGAGCCTTTAAAAAAGTGGTTCTCTTGAGCCCCATAGTACTAATACAATGGACCTTCTCCCTATCAACCTCCGCCACTAAAGTTTCTGCCAACCACTATAAGTTACTCTATACAAACTTTTCCTCATAAGTATCATTGGGAGTATTCGGCATCACCCAGTTATCATTGATTGTGGCCACATCTACGGGGACATTGACTTGCTAAATGTAGATGGTTGGTATAGGTTGCACTAATGCATAATTGGGAGCATAACATAGAACTCCCATACCCATACCGAGTTACAATGTTGGATGGTTTCCACTAGTATCATCCACTCAAACTCCTATGGTCATGTATAGAATTTTGGTGCCTTTTCCTCTATGTCCCACATCACAAAGCCCCCCTCATGGTGAAACCACCTCCTCGTATAATCTGTAAATCTCTGTTGATAATCTCAGTCGATAAAATACTTATAAAGAGGGTGAGCACTTGGTTTTAGTTGGTCATAAGCGTAATAGTCCTCTAAAATTAAGAAAAATCAGAATTAGGTGTCATAAATATGCTAAATATGTCGCAATTGTCAAAAACTCAAAAATTGGAATTTTCCAAACTGGGTTACTACTAAGTCTCTACTACAGTGAGAGCAATCTCGCTACAACAGGCTGATATAGTGGCATTATGCTAAAAAATGGGATCGCTGTAGTGGGAAACATCTTGCTATAGCTCTCTCTTTATTCCTAGCAGACCTTAGACGCAACAATGGCATCTTCTTGCAATCTTTGTAATTTTTCAACTTCTTAACTTAGATCAAGTTTAATGAAGTAGTGTGTGACTTCTAAATGTCAAAATTCACGTGAATAAGCCCTGATCCAAACCCCAATGGCTAAGAAAATAATTTAGAAAAATTACCCTTCATCTTCTACCCTATTTTGAGCCTCAAACCTGCATGAACTTAGTAAATCTTATGTCTAGAACACTATCAGAGACTGGGAAATGTAAGAAAAGTAAGCATTCTTTATGAGTCTATCCCATATTGGGCATAATAAAACCATACCTAAACAAAACCCAAACCTTGAAATTTATATGAATAAATATTTATACGAATACATATATAGACTGAAAATCTGAGAAATCATGTGTTTAAGATGATACAAACTAAACTACAGATCATGCACAATACTGAGTTTGAAACTATCGGAGAGCCTATTAACTGACATAAACCACATGATCTAAATATAGATTCGTACATAAACACCTCATTTAAATGGCCCAATATACTTTTCCAGGGTATAAAGGTATGGTTGGTGCGATCACTAAATTGATTCCCAACTAAAAAGGGCTAAATAAACCTATGATGGAATGTAGTTCTAGAACTTGGATGTATTAAACCTTAGTACAACTCAGTGCTAAGTACTAATCCTATGTTGGTTATTGCTATTAACTCTTTAAACTGATATATTAAAACTAGTTCAATACACATACTTTAAAACTACACTGATAGTCTGAATAACTAAAGTTATGTTGTATAACCATAAGTTGAAGCTAAATATATTTTTCATGCTAAAATCAACAATTATTGGTATTGAGTGTTCATAACATGCCAACTTCTAAGGCTATTTCATGCCAACTACTAAAATCCCAAACTAAATATTAAATTACAAATTAATGAGTACTGCAAGGTATCAAAATCATGGGGAGAATGCATAATCATGCAATAGAAATCATGTGAGAACATAAATAATAGGGAAATTATAGTTTGGATGAAAACTATGATCTTTGATCTTTAAGGGACCGAGAGATTTTTAAGTTATCGGTAATTTAATGGGTGAAAGGATATCCATTGATGAAATCCCACATACTTGGAAGTGAATCCTTGCTAAGGGATTGAGAGATTCTGCACTTATGGATGACCTTAGTTTTCTGCCATGGGAGAAGAAGAATTACCTTTTTGATAATGCCCAAGCTACAACTTCAATTAAAAGATTATGTGGTCGTTGTCAAATATAGTAACCCAACAAAGGTTGAATCCCAAGGGAATATGTAAAATTGTGGCTCTTAACTGCTGTAATCAATGGGCAGAGCTATAAAAGTAAATGGGGGGATTTAAGTGACAATTTCAAACAAGTAACGAATATCAAATTCAATTGTAATAAATAATAGATGAACACTAGGATTGCATTCCCATCGACTTCTCAACTTAGTAGGCTTATCGTGCTTAATTTAACCAACCCGATGCCTAGTATGAAAAACCTAATAAGTTATGTACCATCAACGGTCTTTTGGACTCGCTGACAGATCTCACCCTTTTCCTTTTAACTCTTAGGATGTCGCCTTACTATCCCTTATCCTAATCCCAGTTAACTACTACCTTTTGGGTCACCAGTTATTAGATGGTAGATAACCATCTTACTTAGATAATACCTAAAACCATGGATCGACAATTAAACTTCAAATTACTCTTGCAGTTATTTTTCCTAGTCACTCTTCATCCTTTGGAGTAAGTAGCAATAATCTAGGCGGGTTCCAAACATTTGCAACCACTAAGACATCTATTAAAGTGAATATAATACAATACATTCATGGTTATTGATTTGAAACAATGCAATACTTCCCCTACTTTGTCAATCCTCTAGGGTTTCCACAACCCTAGCTAAGGGTTTTTAGCCGCTCATGCTTGTGAAGTAATCAACTATATTCACGATTGAAAGCATTAGATGAAATCACAATAATCACAACTGAAAACCCAAAACTCCAACTAAATTAACAACTAAAATCAATACAAAATAATTTCAAGACCAAAATCGGATCTCAAAATAAGTATATATGTTTGTGAGTATAAAGAGTGCGTAAACTAAATACAAAACATCATTAGGGTATTTATAGAATAAAAAAAGAAAAACAAAGTTAGTGGAAACTTACAAAGTCCATATACAGACTATATATTGAGCATACAAAACTTACGTTGAACTTAGAATATGGCTACCCTTGAATCCTGGATCTTATACTCTCCGAACTTTTGCTTTTTTGTACAGACTAAGTCCACATATAAACATATGGACCGTATGTTGACTTTGTATGTACCAGGCCTCTAAAACTAAACTTCAACTTTCTGTATTTTTCCATTCCAGCACATACTAAGTCTACATATGGTTCGTATGTTGAACATATAGTCCGTATGTTGAACATACGGTCCATATATTGACTTTGTACGTTGAAGTTCTTTTGTTTTCCTGCAGCTTAGCCTCTGGACTTTCAATTTATCAACAAACTTTGATCACATACGATAAGTATGTAGCACATACGCCCTAAATCGCCTTTGTATGTACCCCAAAACTTTATTTTTCTTCATACTTACATCCAAAACCTAGTTTCCTGCAAAACATCCCCAAAATGCATCTCATCTAACAAAACATCTTAAGAAACTTGCATATTTTCATAGTTTTAAGTGTCGAAAGTGCTATATTTCTATAGCACATCAACACCCTCAACTTAGAACTTTTGCATGTCCTCAGGAAACACAACACTATAAAACAAAACAAAACAAAACAAAAACAAAACAAAACATGACACTTAACTAGGAGAATCTGAGCCATCCAAGGCAGTTTGTCAACACTTTAAGCTCAAACTACAGTACCCTCTCTTATTTAAAACATTTAAAACCAACTATGTATAACCATGAAACACAACAATGTGATACAATGGGATCCAGGTATGGAATTACATTTGCAATAGACAATTATGCATGTTTATACAAGCTACACTACCCAAAACAAGTAAGCAGCTAGCAATATGACTCACGTGCCCTCACAACAATGAAATCTCACTCACTCATATGAAGTAATGCATGTTAATGCAGGGACAATCAAGAGGCACTCACACTCAAAAGATAAGTTCCAATCAATGTGCATAAAATCCATAGGCTTTCCCTTATTTTCTTTACATTCATTTTCGGGCAGTCAAGTTAGGATCACTATAGAACTTTATTCGGATTATAATTTAGGCTTGGGGGATGGTATGGTACATATGAATATATCAAGTGGCTGAGCCTCCTTGTCACTGCAACTAGTTTTGGGGTACACACTTAACCAATTTCCTTTTTATTCCACCCTTATTATTCTTTATTACATATTTAGGTTGGGTGTGGTCTTTATTCCTTCTTTTTCATTTTTTCATAATTTTTCTTTTCTTTTTCTTTTTCTATTTTTTCCTACCACAACCAGCTCGACTATCTTTTTTCTCTCATTTCACCCTTCTACATACCTACTTTACATCACACACCCCTATGATAGCACCCTCAACTTATCCGATTTGCCTGAGTTGAGGTGCATATATCCAAGGAGGAACAAACCCAAATAGGTTATTGCTACACAAATGGAAAAGTGAAAGGCGTAACAAGAATAATAGGCTATAAGGCTCAAACTTAGGGATCAAGGGATACAATTCATACATGGAAGGCCATTTAGGCTAAAAATAGACTTACATAAAAAATGGCCTATGATCCTTTTCGAACCAAGTATCCTACAACCTAGGAAAGACTAGTTGGGCATTTTCTGGATTTAACACACAAAGGGAACTAAGTAGCATCTCACACACACATGGCAGAGAGTGAATATTACAAGCTACTACTTATTTGGTTCATGCAACAGTTAGAATTGATTATCATGTCCCTAATTCTAATGCCATAACGAGATCCATATTTCCTACCCATATATACATTCACATAGTTCTAAAACAAAATTTTGGAGGGGTATCATTTTTCTCAAAAATCAATCTAAAACATAACAAATGCCCTAAATACTTAAAAATCTTTTAATTACACACAAAAACACAACACAATACAAAAAAAAACATAATATGACAAAAATTTTACCCTAGACATGCTGGTTCTACAACCATACCGCAACTAACAAAAAAATAAACATGAAAACAAAAACCTGTTGCAGCTATGGTATACCACACCCCTAACTAGAAGACTGCGCACTGTCCCTAATGCTCTAAAATAATATAAAATAAAGGGAATGAGGACATACCTGGGACACACTAAGCGTTCGTATCTTGACCATCGCCATATGGGTGTATCTCTACTGGTGGAGGTGGTGGTGGAGGCAGTGCACTACTAGTAGATGCAATCATTACTTTATTGGAATGCCTCTGCCTTTCAACAATTACAGACTCCACTGACTTATGTCTAGCCTTTTACAAGGCCTAGTCATGTGGGATATTGGGATCTTGCAGGTCCTCCGGTGTCCTCTCTTGGTCCCATTTGCTGGGGCCTCCTTATCATCCTCTGCAAATAAATCAAAGTGTTTGGGCCCATGATGAGGTGATATTTGAGCCACTATGAATAGGACTGGAGGAGTGGCTATTATATGGCTCTCTGTAGAGACCATACTTCTGCTCGCAAGATATCCACATTCTCTCTTAAAGGGCATAGATACGACATCTCAATCTCTACAAACCAAGATACAACACGTCTCTCAAAAGTATCAATATGTGCCTATAAATCAACACGTAACTTTGACATAACAACTTTATATGTAACATCCCATCTAGCCTCTGCCATCTCTAGTATGGTCTGGACCCATGCTTGTATCTGCCCATGTAGAGTAGCCACCTCGGTCTCAATAACTCGTAACCTAGCATCAGTGGTTCTCTATCTGTCCACTAAGATCTGCAAGAACTCATGAGATATCATAGTCATACCTATAGCAGCAGTTGTTGTAGTGGGCAAGGGGGCACTGGAATACACCTATCGACTCTGAATTAGAAACCAGAGCTGATGTAGAAGTGGCTGGTGTCCCCTCATCCTGAGTACTCAACTCAGGTCCTCTCTCTACTCCCCCATCTCAAGATCAACGCTAACTCTCACATTACCTTCCTACATCTCAACAGGCTCTGTAGGTACTGTAGTGGATGTATGCGCCAAATCCTTCATCAACCTTGTATATTCTCTGAACATCACCTGTACTCTCTCGTCAACTACCGATATCTCAGGCACATCGACCTCATCACAAAGTCTTTAGATAAGTCATAGGAATGGCAGAGTTATCATCACATCGAAAGCTCTATTATTG
Source organism: Capsicum pubescens (assembly GCA_030864215.1). Classification (NCBI taxonomy): domain Eukaryota; kingdom Viridiplantae; phylum Streptophyta; class Magnoliopsida; order Solanales; family Solanaceae; genus Capsicum; species Capsicum pubescens. The sequence goes on along the minus strand of CM061548.1, from coordinate 192,344,969 downwards.
AATCTCACACTGGATAATGTCTACAAAGTTACTATCATACCCGACCATCATACTAGCAACTAGAGCAGCTCCATCCAACGTCAACACATTGTCCAAAGTAGTCAAACACAATTTGAATCTAACCAATAACTACTTGAACTTTTCAGAAAAGTCAATGCTGCCTTATTTATCATACCATGCCCCTTGATCCAAGGGGTCTCATTACCCAGAGGTGAAATGTATCCATCGATCTATCTCATCATCTCCACTTTCTTATTCTGACAGTCAATATCCTTTATATTATGTCTATCTCATACACCCCATAATATGTAATCGCATTCTATTATAGATGCTGGTGCAATATAATCTGGCCCAAAGAGGATACAACGGATGGCTGCCGCTGATGTATCCACCATAACCCCTCTAAATAGTGTCTCCTCAAGCTGGGGCTGCCCATCATTCATTAGAATAGCCATCTAGGGCGTAGTTAAGACCACATTAGCCTGGTATGAGGCGTAGAATTCCCTTACTAGTGTTGGCTATAAGTACCTAGTTGTGTAGTCAACCACCTTAGCTGATATCACTCAAAACATGCTTGTATATATGGTGCTCCATCCAACCCAGATAAATAAATCTATCTCTCTTTATAAATGACCCTCTTGGGCCACCGATGTCTCTCAAAATAGTACTGTCCTACTCCATACACCATCTCGGGTTTACCTCATTAATAGGCTCCTCCAAGATGTGCGTAGGGTTGGAAGTCTGATCCTACTAAGCCGGTGCCTGTGAATTAAAAGTTGGAACATTGCTGGTAGCCTGTTCTGTACCCTCCTTAGAATGGGGTACTACTGATGACTGCTCTTTATTTGCTGCCTCAGACTTATCTTGGGACCCTTTCTTAGATTGAGGGTCTTATGTATCTACTACTGGTGCTAATTCATAATTTGCCTTCCCCTCTTCCTCCTTATCCCCCTCGTCCTCATCATCATCATATCCCTCATTAGTCTTAGAAGAATATGGGGTGATCTCTTGGCCATATTTACCCTCATCCTACCTAGGAACTCATTAGCCTCAGTCTGCGTCATAGGCCGAGTAGAAGGTGGCCACTTGCCCCACTATGACTTTGCTGCAATCAGTACACCCATCTTGTCCATAATGATAGCCTCAGAAATAGCCCAATTCTTCCCTCTATTTATTGGCCCTGATGTTTTGGTCGGATCCACTTTGGCCGTGGCTACTCTGATCTGGGCAAGTGTTTGTTACTCCTTTGAGCTATTAATCTTGAAAGAGTCAACCTATCGCCTAGCAACTACGACCTTATTCTTAGAATCCTTAGGAGCTATATGTTCCTGAAAAACCAAGTGTTAGTATTCAACAAATAATGAGGGATTGCAAAAGTTGAAGAAAAACTCATAATTCAAAAACTTCAAATTTTCCTCAATTTTCACACCCCAATAACTTATTCACACTCCCAACAAGTCCAATGTGCACATATATACCATGAATCATAATTTTCAATGCAAACTAACATGCCAAACTTTTGGTATTCCTCTACTTGTTCAGGATCAACTTTCTTTTAGGGCCTAACTTAGAGTTTAATTCAAGAACAAAGTCCTACATCAAGATTTTAGGCTAATTCAAGGCTCTTACACACAAGCATGATTGTTTCTATATATTTTGCATGAAAATAAACAAATCATCTTTCTTGTTTAACATTTAAGTTAGGATACTACTATTAGGAGCTGAGAAAGTTACCTTTTCTTTGAGAACTCTGAAGTGAACTATAAAGAAGTAAAGCAAAACCCAAGATTGAACTTGTATTTAGCACTCTAGGACAAGTTGATACCTCAAATAAGTTTTAATTTAGCCTTTGATTAAGTGTGGGAACGTGGGTGGTTTTGAATTTTGAGAGGGAGTATGCGTTTTTAAGATTAAAAAGGAATTTTGAGAGTTTGGTAATAAAAAAATGAGCAAATAGGGATTTATATAGCACACGGGGCCGACTTAGGGTTTAATTAAGCATAGGTGGGCCCAAAATTTTTAAAAAAATTTAGGCTCACACGTGCCCCACTTATAGAGTCAACGTATATTGAACATACGGTCCATATATTGAACATACGGTCCATATGGTAGCACCGTATGTGGGACCCAAAAGTTGGCCATTTTCCCTGCTGACTGGACTTTGTGTTTTGACACTTATTTTGCTACTTATAAGGTCATAAATTATATTTATGAACCTATAAGTAATTTCATAAATTTAAAGTCCTGAAATTCTCCAAAAGCTCTCAAATTTCCATCTTTTCAAGTTAAGCACAACTTACATGGCCCACGTCGGGACTTATGACCTTAATGAGTTGGTCCCTAAATTTACTTACCTGAAAGAAGATGTATTTATAAATACTTACCATATTCTAGGCATTTACTCAAGCTATGTACCTAAAAAAAAAACAGAAATAAACACTAAAATAGTGGGTTGCCTCCTATCCAACGCTTGATTTAACGTTGTGGCATGATGTGGCTATGTTGGTTACTCAGAATTCACCAACAATCCTATGGGTTTCCTCCCATGCAACACTTGATTTAACATCGCGACATGATGCGGGTACCTTGATTACTTAGAAATCAGCAAGATACCCATAAGAATACCCTCCTGGTCATCAATACAATCTATCACCAACACCACCCTCATGTCGGTCGGCTGCTTTATTATTTTTTGGATGTTGAAAGTGACCTCCTTACCATTGACTCTGAACTTTAGCTCCCCCTTATCTATATTAATCGTCGTTGTACCTGTGGCTATAAATGGTCTTCCCAATAGGATGGGCATCTTGGCATCAACCTCACAGTCCAAAATGACAAAGTCAGCCAAAAAAATAAAGTTATCGACTCTCAAAATCATATCAAAAGAAATGCCCACAGGTCTCTTCACAGTGCGATCAACCATCAACAATCGCATCGTAGTCAGTTCAGGAGGGGTCAAGCCCAATTGCTTGAATATGTCTAGAGTGACATCAAATGTATGATGGCTCTTAAGTCACATAAGGCTCTAGCAAATCAGGATGACCCAATAGTGCATGATGTAGTGAATGCTCCGAGATCACCCTTTTTCTGGGCCATAGACTTAGTTATGACTGCACTACAGTGGTGCAATTCACCAACATCCTCAAAAGTAGTACCTTTTTTATTTATGTCCCATTTATTCATAAACCTGGAATATCCCTATATTTTCTCCAATGCCTTAAGAAGAGGGATGCTCAAGCTCAACTCTTTCAGTATCTTAATGAATTGCTTGAACTTTTCTTCATCTCTTTTCTACTTTAGTCTCCGAGGAAAAGGTAGATGTGGTCATAGGATTTGTCTTACTTCCAGCTTAATGACTGAACCCTTACCTTTGTCCTCACCAATTTTACCATTACTACCCGTTGCATTTTCTGACTCCACAACGGATGTCTTATTAACAATAGCTTCATCACACCTTAGTGCTTTCACAATAGGTAATGAGGGATCCACCATAGTTATTCTACTCCTTGTGGTAATAGCAAAAAAATGACCATCATTTTTTGGACTTTGAACCGTGTTACTCAGAAGGGTACCTAACTACCTCTGGTTTAGTGTTTTAACATCTACCCGAACTGGTGCTCCAAATGCTTAATAGCAATGGCATGAGATTCAACCTTTTGGGTCAATCCAGAAATGTCAGCCTTAATCTCCTTAAGGCTGTTCTCTTGATTTTCTTAACCCTTGACCAGCGTGTTCAACATTGCCTCCATTCTAGATTCTGTATCCCAACTGCTTGGTGGAATGTACCTATCCCTCTTCTCTCTGTAGTCATCTTTTTTCCTTCATTCACCATCTCGCTCTTTATTATAGTCTCTGTATCTATCATAATAGTTCTGACCTTGGGCTTGGAAACCTGCTAACTGATGATCCATATATTTTGCTTCCTCCTTTAGTTTTGACTCATAAACTTTGGAAGCTGAGCCCCTCCTACCGCATTGACTTTATTGAAACTTGTTACTGCAAACTACTTTGCCAGTAACCCAAGATCAGTCCTCAGCAATGCAATTTCTTGTGCTACTGAATTATCATCTACTCTCTGGTTATAGGAGGCACTAATAGTATAAGTGCTAGACCCCCTCCCAGCCTCTCGAGTTTGCCACCCTCGATTAGTGAGAGAGATCTGATCTAGGATATCCAAAGCAACCTCCCAACATAGTCTTATAAAACTCCTCTAGAAGCTGATGGTCAGGGCTCTGTAGAATATCTCAAGTAAGCTTGTCCCTGAAATCTGATGGTTGGGAACCACACTCAAATTATTCTTAAACATGAACCTAGATTTGTACATAGATTCAGACTGCAACTGCCTGAAATTATAAATCTTATCCTTAAGCTACAACATCCTGGGGGGAAGACAGGAGGAATGATAACTTTAATTTTTTCCTGCTCAATGTACCCCAGATCCTCTTCATCATCCTCATATGACAGAAAATACTGATACACTGGGATCACTTGAGCACGACTAACCCTAACTCTATTTTGATTACCACCGAGTACTACTCAATGATCTATTTTCTACCTTTGCACAGCTAACTCTACCTCCTGAGATATACACTAAGCATTTTTTCCGTCCTCTGATTAGCAGCTTGTGCCAAAAACACCTTAGTATTCTCATCAACTATGTCCTGAACTCCTTCAGGAGGAGTGGGAGACACCCGATATGTATCATCACGAACCTCTTCAAGAAGGTCGTCTCTCTTCGGCTCTGTCATCTTACTAGGTGTTTGTAGGATTCTCTTTGGATTTGGATTTTGTGGGAGTAAGGGATTGCCTGTACTCCATGTGTTAGGTATACACTGGCGTACACCCAACTAAGAGAAAGAAATAAAAAACCCAAAAACTGCAACAACTTTAATTCACAACTCAACATCATACTCTCCGATAACGGCGCCAAAATTTGATAACGCCCAAGCTTCACCTGTGATCTGAAGATTATGCAGTCGCTGTCAAATATAGTGTAACACCCCAAAGGTAACCCCTGGATGTCACACAATTCTTAAGACTACACATAGTCAAAGTTAACCCATGATGTCTACTCAGATCCGAACTCTTATAAAGGTAAACTTAAATCATGAGTGAATACTGAAGTTAACTTAAAATAAAATTCAATCATATGAATAATGTCAACTAAAAGTTTTTAACTGAATAACCTATAAATCTGGTGAAATAGAAGGAAACATAATCTGAATAGTCTTGACAAACCTCTAATCTAATGATTGAAGAGACATTGGGAAAGACCCCAGCTGACCCAAACTGAAATCTAAATAACTGGAACAAACAAATGCATTTAACATCTGGAATTATCATAAACCCTTACCTCAAACTATGAGGACTCACCAATTGTTTGAGTGTAGGAAATGATTCCCGTGATTATTCGTGCTGCTGGGGACGAACACCAGAACCTATTTTATGAAATAATGTATCACATAGACAAATAAGTAGGTCAATACTTCTGTAATGTGCTGAGTATGTGGAGATGAATGCAATAAGTAAAACATAAATGAAACATACTTTCAAGTCATGCATGCTAAGTGTAAAAGGGACTCACCTTGATCATGAATAAAACTAAAAGTTGAAACATCATAAAACATGAATAAAAAGCATAATCTGATAAGCTTAGTCATAACAGTTAGTTTCTAAATTTTTTAATTTTATGGGAGATTCTTATAACCGACATAAACCATGTGAGCTATCATAGAGTCCAACATCTTACCCATGTTAAGGTAAGCTATTCTATCCTTGCCATCGGAACAAATTCTTAACTTAAAGTGATCACTAGAATTCATCCATATTGGGAAATTGAGGGGGCTCTCTCTCGAGAGGCCCTTAAACCTACCGGGGAATGTAGTTTATAGAGAATAGGATGCCCCTATCGGTGCTAAATACTACTCCCAAAACATATGCTTATATGCTCATACTTAGAAAATCCACCTTAAAATAGCATAAGGGTTTATAAACCAAAAACCAATTATGCTTCTCTTTACTTAAATTGTATTCATAAGGAGCAATTATGGATTTCATGTCTTATCTTAGATCGAAAGATCAAGCTGAACTTTAAATCATGCTTTAATACTTGTAACTTGAGGTTATAAGCTTAAACTTCTTGTACTCAATAATTTACGCTTAAATCTTGAAATTCATACATCATATCATAGAAACTTCATATCAAAATACCATGCTCAAAACTTAAATTAGAATCTTTCTTCAATTCATCAAACTGTAAGTCAAGATAATGAAAAATCATGTAATAAAAACAATCATGTAAGTCAAAGCATGAATAAAGGTAATTTTCTGAGCAAATTAAACTTCAAATCACATGATAATATCTAAATTCAAGAATATGGAAATTTGGGTATGAACTCTAATTAAAATCACATAAATTCAGTTTATAATTAAATTTTTTGGGCACAAGGATGAAAGATTATCCTTTCTCAAACCCCACATACCTGATTACTTTTGATTCTTGAATTGAAGTTTTGGGGATTTGGACTTGGAGATGAAAACCCCTAATTTCTTTCCTTGGGAGAAGAGAAAACTACGTGTTTATGGAGTAATTTGGTGTTGTGTTGACAATGAGGGATTTGGGGTTGTTTAGGCTTTTTATTTAGCCTTGGAATAGCTTAAACGATGTAGTTTTGGGGTTAAAGAGTGAAAAAAGTCCAAAAATTCCCTTAGAAACCGTCTGAAAGTCGCCTGGAAGCGGTCCCAATGACTTAGATCATGACTCGAAGGTATGGCCATGACCCATGACTTGAGTCATGGTCAAAAGTCCAATTTCAGCTTCTACTACCCAGATTATGACTCCTTCCTAACTACCTATAATGAGACATACGAGTTGCAATCTGGCTAGCTCATACAGTGCTTCAGTATTCTGGCCATAAATTTTCACCCTGATATCAGATTAAGGCAAAATTGGTATCTTTCGAAATATAATTCAATCATCTATTAGTTGTGGGTCTTAAGCTCAATATTTCTTAATATACCAAAAGGTATGCTCATTTGAAACATACTATGGTTATATACTTTACATGAATTTGATCACTAAAGGTTGTTTTGATATGTTCATAAGTTAGGATCAATTTGAGGTCTTAATATATGTCTAGATCACTTATAAAACTAATCAAACATGATGCTTAATTTTTCTTCAAGAACAGAAAGCATGGTTCTAATAATGTCTTGGATTTTTGGTGTGTGCTATGGGCCCCATCGTTATCAAGAAAGAAACTTAGGCACCTCCACTGGGCTGACTATGACTGGAACTATACGACTCATATAGTGTGCTTATAACTCGATGATAGTCGTGATCAAGGTAGAGCCACATACAACTCTTATTGGTTTGACTATGATTTGATCCCTACGATTTGATCCCTACGGCTCGTAATGAGTCTTCATGACTCGGTAAGTAAGTCATTGGCTGAGCAGTGAGATCTTAAAAAAATTTAGGGTATTACATATAGTAACCCAACAAATCTTGGGGTCGAATCCTAAGGAATACATGGAATATTTTGGCTATTAATTGTTGCACTCAATGGGTAGAACTGAAAAAGTAAATGGGGGGATTGCAGTGACAATTTTTAACAAGTAACAAATATCAAATTTGGTTGTAATCAGTCATAGATGAACACTAGAATTGTGTTTCCCCTAACTTCTCAACTCAGTAGGCTTATCATGCTTTATTGAACCAACTTGAAACCTTGCATGCAAAACCTGATAAGTTGTGTATCATCAACAATCTTTTGGACTCGCTGAGGGATCTCACTATTTACCTTTAATTTTAAGGATGTCGCCTTACTAACCCTTATCTCGATCCCAGTTAGCTATTACCTTTTGGGTCTCTATTTATTAGATGATAGATAACCATCTTACTTATATAATACCTGATAGCGTGGATCGACAGTTAAACTTTAAATTACTTTTGTAATTATATTTTCCAAGTCACTACTACTTTTTTGGAGTAAGTAGCAATAAACTAGGTGAGATCCTAACATTTGCAACCGCTAAAACATCCATTAAAGTAAAGATAATACAATACATGCATGGGTATCAATTTGGAACAACGCAACACTTCCCCTACTTCATCAATCCACCAGGGTTTCCACAACCCTAGATAAGGGTTTTTAGTCGCTCATGCTTGTGAACTAATAAACAATATTCATGATTGAAAGCATTAGATGAAATTACAATAATAACAACTGAAAACCCAAAACGTCAACTGAATTAACAACCAAAATAATACAAAATAATTCCAAGACCAAAATCAGATCTCAAAATTAGAATATATTTTTGTGAGTATAAAAAGTGCATAAAATGAATACAAAATGTCATTAGAGAATTTATAGAATAAATGGAAACCCTAAAATCCAACTCCCAAATAAAAAAGGAAAAATGAGGTCGGTGGCAACTTACAAAGTCAACTTATGGACCATATGTTGAACATACAGACCATATGTTGAACTTCGTATGTTGCCACCCTTGAATATTGGATCTTAAACTCTCTGGACTTTTGCCTTTTTTACAGACTAAGTCCATATACGGACCGTATGTTGAACATACAGTTTGTATGTACTAGGTCTCTGAACTAAACTTCAGCTCTCTATATTTTTCCATTCCAGCACATACTAAGTCTACATACAGTCCATATGTTGACTTTGTATGTTGAAGTTCTTTCTCTTTCCTATAGCTTAGCCTCTGTACTTTCAGTTTCTCAACATACTTTGCTCACATACGCCCAAAATTGCCTTTGTATGTACCCAGAAACTTCATTTTTCTTGTTTTTCTTCAGACTTGCATCCCAAACCTAGTTTTCTACAAAACATACCCAAAACACATCACATCTAACAAAACATCCTAAGAAACTTGCATATTTTCATAGTTTTACGAATCTAAAGTGCTATATTTCTATAGAACATCACTTTTTCATATATATTCTATGTGTTTAGGATAGAATAAAGTGAAAGGGTTGACTAATTCCTCTTAACTCCTCTCAAAGATCACTAAAAACAATGTAGTATAGGGAGTTAGAAATTGGAATAGATGAAAATACCTCTATTAAAACATACCTGATTTTGTTACACCAATCATTGCTGGTCATCGAGATATGTTATCGTGGATGATGATGACTCGTTGTTAGAATTTTTGTGATTGAGAAGTTTTCCCTGGGCCTGGACATTTCTTGTTCCTATGGCTCATCATCACCGAGGATGAGTCACTGTGTGGACTCATTGTCTTTGGGAGGAAATATCTTCTATACGGGATTTTGGGTTTGATCTTCTGGAGGGGTCACACCATGGCTCACTGTCACTAACAATGAATCATCCCCAGGATTTGTTTCCACTAGGATAAATTTCATCCTTCAGGACTTTGGAGGCTACGCTCAATATGGATCACACATCTAGTCATTGGCATTGATGATTACTCACTATCTAAGTCATTCTGGTGAAGAATTTTTTAGTTTTTGACTGGTTTTCTATTGAATGTCTAAAATGGTGTCGTAGGAACTTTTGGGGTGTTAATACTCATGGGGGTTTACACCCATATACAATCAAAATCTCATCAATCAACCTTAATACATTTTTCTTGGTTAAGGCGTTATATAAATATCTCTTTTTCTTTCAAATATCAATATTCCTCAGTAGTACCAGTTCCATGAATATGGATAAATGAAACGAGGATGCATGCACATAAACAAATTAATATCTTATAATAAATCAACTCAATAATGGTATAAATGATCTCAAATATCTTCAAATATCAGTAGATCATGATATAATTCATTGCATGGTAACACAGTAGTACAATGTCATGTAAGACATCAATGATGTCAATCTAAGCCCTAAATCGTGCATCTCAATAATAATAATGAACAAATAATTCTCAAACAAGACCAATACCAACCTATGCAAGGGTATCTCAGTAATAATAACCTCTCAAGTTAATAAAAATATTCAAAACAGCCACCGCATGGTAAATAAAATAAATTAATGATCTCAAAAGATAAATCTCACGATTAAATCCCCAACCCATAGGATACTTTACATGGATGGTTAATTTCCAAACCTAGTCAGAAGAAAGTTAAGCCATAACCTACCTTGAAAGTTGAAACATGAGCCTATAAACTTAAAAAAAAAAGATTTCCTTTTTGTGCATTGTTAGAGTGAACGCAATATATCAAACACGTAATCTACACATCTAAAATAATTGGTCCAATGATCTTTCAGCCCTAATCATCACTCAACTATAAAACAAAAGAGATACCTCTTCATCAAATTGAATTTTTTGCATAAATCTAAAGAGAGAAGTAAGGCAACAAAACTCTATTTCAAGATTGTTCATGCATTTCTCATGTTCTTATCTTTGTAATATGATTAAAGAGTGAGTGAGTGTTCTTGAGTGCTGATTTGTAATCAAACTACTCATGCTATAAGAGTAGTATTTTCTTTTAATGAGGGAAGTCCTTAGGTAGAGTTGCCTAAGTTTGTTACTAGTTAGAGTTAGCCTGTTGTTGAGGGAAACTTGGCAGATATGTCAATGAGTGATTGTAATAGAGGTATTTCAAGAAGGAAGAACCTAGAGTTAGGTTCACAATCAAGTCTGTAATCAAGAGTTGGGTAATAATGAACTATTTTGGTGCTTACGAGGACAAGCCATGGTTTTTCCCTTCCTAGGTTTCCACATAAAAATTTTGTGTTTTTACTTTCATACACTGCCTTTGTTTTTCAAGCACCTTATAGTTGCTTTACTGTTCTATCACTTGTGTTTGACTTTGAGGGACCTAGTCCCTCACTATGTGGTGCAACCCCCAAGGGTTTCAACAATTGGTATCAGAGCAAAGTTCACTCTAAAAGGTTCACACCTTGAGTGTTCAGGTCATCATGTCCACTTTAACTAAACCAAGGTGGAAAGAAAGGAAGCAAAAAGGGAGAGATTCCTAACTTTGAAGACTCTAGAGTCTGACCTAGGTGAAGAAGACATTGATGTTGCAATTTTGGCAACAAGAATTATTAGAGCTATATAAAGGGGTGTTCAGCTTAGCAAAAGACATGGAAAGATTGAAGGCTATCAAAAAATGGTAGTTGTGAAACATTCATGAGAAACTACCAAATGCAAAAGAATGATCAGATCCCTAAAAATTCAAAAAGAAAAACTGCAGCTGAGTATGCAACAAAGCAAGCTTTGATAGCATGAAGAGATTCTTCTAATGAACCTGATGAAGATGAGAATTTTGGAAATATTTCTATGCTAATAGTGGAAGACAATCAAGTTATCTATGATTCTCTGTTTGCATTCATGGCAAACTCAGAAGATAAAAAAGAAAAAGAGGTAACACTTTTTGATATCAAGGATAATCTAGATAACTACTCTGCTAAAGGGACAAAGAGGCTTGCTTGTGTGTTTATAGAATCTGTATGTGAAATAACTACTGAGAGTAATGTATTAGAAGTGAAAGTAGAGAATCAAGAACATGAGTTGGTTGCTTTAACTTTCCAAATTTCTAAAACTGAAGAGTTGTTCACAAAGATAAAATCTGAAAATATGAGTTTGATGAGAAGTTTGAAGAAGGTAATTAAGGTAGATCAAAAAGGGAAGAAAGAAGCTTCATGGCTTCAAATTGATCTTGAAAAAAGAATGTGGGATTCTCAAAAACACCTTATGTTTGTGCTTCACAGGAATAAAGAGTTAGAGAGGGACCTGGTCCACTTGAAAGAAGAGTTAAACAAGTCTCATAAATGGACTACTTCCTCACCGATTCTTTCCAACTGTAACGACCCGAGACTATCCCCTAGTCGTTAAACGGTGCTTGGAACCATAAGTGATCCCAAGATAATCCATGAACAAGCATACTGTTAAGCAACTGAATTATAACATAATAAATAGCTATTCTGCTGTGCGGAAACATAATCATACTAAAAATCTAAAATAGATACAATACTGATAAATCTGAAGAGTGAAACTGAAATTACATGACTGACTCTGACTGACATCTATGAAGCCTCTACTATACTGACTATAAATAGCTGGGACATGCCTCCAACTACCACTAATCAATACACATGAAAATAAATGAACTGTACATGAACTAAAACTGTCTAGAGTTCCCGAAGTAGGAGAACTCATCACCTGCTGGCTGGAAACTACAATTGTCTGATCATGATGCATAGGCTAGGACTAATACCTATATTATGAGACAACATAGCACATAGACGTATATATAGATCAGTACTTCTAGAATGTACTGAGTATGCAGGGGTGAATGCAATAAGTAAAACTGCTTTCACACGTAATTGTAACACATGCATGCTAAGTGTAAGTAGCCTCACCAATATGCTAGAATAAATTGAAAACTGAAATATCTTAAAGCACGAGTGACAAACTTTCTCTGATAAGATGGTGAATCTCTACATATAGTTTCTATAAACTTGCTTTAATTATATAAGAATAACTGAAGCTGGAATATGATAAGACATGGATACTGTATAAATATTGGGTCTGAAACTATGTGATGGAGACTGACATAAACTAAGGCTATGAATATACAATCACACTGAGCACGAATGCATAAACATACTAACTTATCTGATTAACTGAATATCTGGTAACTGAATAAGACTGAAACTATAGAGTATTATACATATGAGATAAAGACTGACTGATTAACATGAGATAACTGAGCATGAATTCATGAAAACTATATTATTTAAGAATGCAAGACCAAGTGTATAACATGATTCTGAAATAGTCTGTAAACTGAGGTACTAAAATATTGATAACTGAATAACTAATAATTGTACACTATGGTCAAGCAAACCTGAAATTGAACTGAGTTACTGATCTGATTACTTGATTGAGACTGTGACTGAGACTGTAACTATAATACCTCGAGAATCCTAACCGATAGTAGAACCATGATTCAAGCTCATGAGAAATAAATTATAGTGGTTTGGTAGTTTTATTATCAAGTTAGATGTATATTAAGGCCTCAAATATGTCCTAGCTATTAGACGAATCAAAACATTCCTTACCGATTGAATTCTTCAAAAGAATATTGTCATAGTCAACTTCAAATAACCATATATATTGTTATACAAAGAATTTTTGATCTCATGACCCATCAATAGATACATAATTGAATTATATTTCCAATGATACCAATTTTACCAAAATATGGTATCGGAGTAAAAATTTATGGCCATTTTACTGAGAGTTGTTCGAACTGCCTAGGAGCGACGCAAGCTGACGGAGCGTTAAGTCAGCGATGGAACGTCGCTCTGTCCATCACAACTGAGGAAGTAAGGCCGTTTTTTGGCCTAAAACTAACGTTTGGAGTGATGATCAGTCACCAGAGTGATGTTCCGTCACCCAAACCACCAATTTTGTCCAAAATAGCGTTGAAACAACATTTTAAAGGGATTTTTGGGTCTTTTCCCACCCTTTTTAACCCCTAATCACATCGAATCAAAGTATATAACTCCTCATTCATCCATAACATCAAAATTTCTTTCAATATAAAACCCAAGAACAAGATTCAAACCCTTCTCCAAGAAAACTTAAGAATCAAAACGTCACCATTCAAGAACCTTCAAGAAAAGTTAACCTCCTTCAAGATTCAAGCTTTTGAGGTATGTAAAGTGTTGATTCATGAGTTTATTTCACCCATGAAACTCAAGAATCCTATTTTAAACTCATGAATTGTGATTTCCATATGGTAAGTTGATTTTAATTATGTTGAAGTGGTTGTATGAATCCCAAGTTGGAGTCTTTATATACTTTTCATGAAATTATGCTAGTATGTGGGTTGGAAACTTTTAAATGGAGTAGATTAAAGTAACCATGATGTATGAACTAGTATATATTCCTAAGCCTAAGGTTATGCATGCAATGTGTTTGATAAAATGCCCAAGAGAACAAGAATCATTCTTTAGGACTCAATTATGACCAAATTGATGAACCCATGCTTTACCCTTATGTTCAAATGACTTCCATGTTATTGTTATGCATTGAAATTATTTGATGGATTGTTCATGAGATTAGCCTATAAAATTTTGATATGTTTATATGCATTCCTATTCATGTATCAAACCATGATAATCAAGTGCCTCATGAAATTCCCCAATGATTGTATTATGGATTGTTGATTATGGTCGTGAGTCTAGGAAGTGTCATGTCTTGTCAGTTTCATGCTATCGAGTCCTGGGGGTACTTTACCTGAAAATTTAGTTATGTTCCTAGAGCCAGTGTCAGTTTTCAAGATACTCTCAATTAAGCCAAGCTCAGTAGAATTCAACCAGACTCATGACTCAAGAAAACTCAGAAATACCAGTAATATCAGAAATCTCAGTAACTCAGTAATCTCAGTAGTATTCCGTCAGTCAATAGAACTCACTGAACCTAGTCTATTTCAGTTCAGTTAATCATGTTTTAGTGTCTATTTAGATGGGAGTAGGAATTAGCACCAAGTGAACCCAAGGATGAGGGCACACACTGTCAGTTGAGGGTGTGATCCTTAGAAGTAATCCTTGCATTCCAGAACTATATAGACAGCATAAGGTGATATATCAACACTGACATATGAGGGTTGATGAGGTGGATTAACACTATTTGATGAGGGTCCCACCATTTTATTTTGGGGACACTATCAAGTGAAGGTCACCTACAGCTTGTCCTTACCTGTGGCACAGTATTGATACCCTTCTAATTAGGGATACAAATTAGACCCCAACTCAGCTATAATAACTTATTTGGGGCATGTCGGTTAGATGACTACTTCCCATAGTTACAGTCTCAATAATAGAACTTAGATAGTTCTACAGAATTCAGGACTATCAGATACAGTCACCCAGTTTAGTACGGAACTTAGCTAGTTCCATCAGAAACAGGACTGTCAGACACAGTCATTCAGATAATAGTATATCAGATATACGAAACTTAGGTTATTAGTATTTAGATCCAGTGATGTTATGATCGCAGTCCCAGTTCATGTATTCATACATGTATTCTCACGTTTATGTTATTCAGTCAGTTAGTATTGTTCATGCATATAAATCCCTTGCATTCAGCCTACCTCTCTTGCATACCAGCATATTCAATCGTACTGACGCATTTGTGCTATGGTGTTTTATAGCATAGGTTCAGAAGCACGAGCTCTAGAGCATCCATAGTAGATCAGACGTTCAGCAGCCAGACTACTAGTGAGTCCTCATCATTTGAGTATAGCATAATTATTTTATTACTTTATTATTTCAATAGTCCAGAGTTAGTTGGGGACATGTCCCACTAACTCCATAGTTTTTAGACAGTATTATTTAGATGTTATATTTTATCAGATTTTTGAACCTTATGTCCTTTGAGCCTTTTACTCTGCATTTATATAGTATGTTATGCAGTGCTCAGTTACAGATATCAGTCATGTGTTAGCTTGTGGTCCATCAGGGTCATGAGCACCGTGTGGCATTTCAGGTACTAGATTCGGGGTATTACAATCTTGGTATCAGAGCATAAGGTTCAACAATGTCCTAGGAAGTCTGAAAAGCCGCATCAAGTAAAGTCTTGTACATGGGTGTGTTGTGCACAACACTTATGGACAAGAGGCTATGAGTATCGAAGTAAATTGAATTATATACTGTTAGACAAAGAATTTTTGATATCATGACATATTAACAGATAGATAATTGAATTATCTTTCTAACTATACCAATTTTGCCAAAATCTGGTATCGAAGTAAAAAGTTATGGCCATTTTACTGAGAGCTGTTCAAACTGCCCAGGATCGACGGGCAAGCTGACGGACCGTCAAGTCAGCGATGGACCGTTGCTCTAACCATCGCAACTGAGGAAGTAAGGCCTTTTTCTGGGTCAAAACTGATGGTTGGAGTGACGTTCAGTCACCATAGTGATGGTCCGTCACCCAGACTGTTAATTTTATCTGAAACAGCGCTGGAATGACGTTTTAAAGGGTATTTTGGGTCTTTTCCCACCCTTTTTAATGCCGAATTACATAAAATTGAAGCACATAACTCCTTATTCATCCATAACATCAAAATTAGGGTTTCTTTCAAGATCAAAACCCAAGAACAAGATTCAAACCCTTCTCCAAGAAAACTCAAGAATCAAAACGTCACCATTCAAGAACCTTCAAGAAAAGTTAACCTCCTTCAATCTTCAAGCTTTTGAGGTATGTAAAGTGTTGATTCATGGGTTTCTTTCACCCATGAATCTTAAGAATCCCATTTTAAACTCATGAATTGTGATTTCCATGTGGTGAGTTGATTTTAATTATATTGATGTGTTGTATGAATCCCAAGTTGGAGTCTTTATGTACTTTTCATGAAATTATGCTAGTATGTGGGTTGGAAACTTTTAAATGGAGTTGATTAAAGTAACCATGATGTATAAACTAGTGTATATGCCTAAGCCTAAGGTTATGCATGCAATGTGTTTGATAAAATGCCCAAGAGAACAAGATTCATGCTTTAGGACTCAATTATGACCAAATTGATGAACCCATGCTTTACCCTTATGTTCAAAATGACTTCCATGTTATTGGTATTCATTGAAATTGTTTGATGGATTGTTCATGAGATTAGCCTATGAAATTTTGACATGTTTATATGCATTCCTATTCATGTATCAAACCATGATAATCAATTGCCTCATGAAATTCCCCAATGATTGTATTATGAATTGTTGATTATAGTCGTGAGTCTAGGAAGTGTCATGTCTTGTCAGTTTCATGCTATCGAGTCTTGGGGGTACTTGTACTCGACAATTTAGTTGTGTGTCTAGAGCCAGTGTCAGTTTTCAAGATACTCTCAGTTAAGCCATGCTAAGTAGAATTCAGTCAGACTCATGATTCAGGAAAACTCAGAAATCCTAGTAATTTCATAAATCTCAGTAACTCAGTAATCTCAGTAGTATTCCTCAGTTAACGAAACTCACTGAACCCAGTCCAGTTCAGTTAATCATATTTTAGTGTATATTTAGATCAGAGTAGGAATTAGCACTGAGTGAACCTAAGGATGAGGGCACACACTGTCAGTTGAGGGTGTGATCCTTAGAAGCAATCCTTGCATTCTAGAATTATGTTACCAGCATAGGTTGAGACATCAACACTGACATATAAAGGTTGATGAGGTAGATTAGCACTATCATATAAAGGTTGCACCATTCTTTTTTGGGGACGCTATCAGATAAGGGTCACCCACAGCTTGTCCTTACTAGTGGTGCAGTATTGACACCCTTCCAATTGGGGTAACATATTGGTCCCCAACTCAGCTATAATAACTTATTTGGGACATGTCGGTTAGATGACTACTTCATACAGTTACAGTTTTAGTCTCAGTCTCAGTAATAGAACTCAGATAGTTCTACAGAATTCAAGACTGTCAGATATAGTCACCCAGTAACCTCTGTTGTATTATGCCCAAAAGTGGTTGAAAAAAAGACCTTACGAGGTGAAAATTGTGAGAAAAAAATTTGAGGCTACCAGGTGTTTGACGAAATGACGCAAAGGAAAATAGAAACTTCAAAGGAACTGCTGACGGATAAAGAGACAGACCGTCAACCTAGTGACGAACCATCACAAGAGCCGTCGCCAAAATAATTTTTAAAATACTTTCTGACAAGCCACGATGGACAAGGTGATGGACCATCAAACTAGCGATGGACCGTCAGCCTGACCATCAATAACTCACTGTTCCTCTATTAACATATGACGTACAAGGCGAAGGGTCGTCACTAACCTGATGGACCATTAGCCTTGCCGTCACTTTAAGACAGTGAATTTTTCTTTCTTTGTAATTATAACTTGTTACATCTTTTGACTCAGTTGTGTGATCTTATGTTCTTTTCTCAGGCATTATGACTCAAAAACTACCTATAAGAAGAGGTAGTGGGCGATCTCAACAATCACGAGACACTACTACTTCAAGGGGCAGAGGTGAACAGGAATGTGATAATGAAGCACCAACCTTCAACACCCACCAAAGTGAGAAGAAGAAACAAGCACTCTCCTAGTCTAATAAGGAGAGTGAAAGTGAGTACAATAGCAGTACTATCTCTAGCCCCGATGAGGAAAGGGTTAACACTTTAAACCCTGGCCCAGTCGATGTGTCAAAACCTGAGGAAGGAAATGTGATCAAAAGCAAGAACCCAAAAGTGTGGGAAACAATTTGGTGGAAGGTTGAGGGTGCAAAAAACACTTCTATGATGGGCTCCTGCCAACACAGAACAAACCCATGAAGCAAATCATCATAGAAGAGTATCAAATAGTCACTTCCAATCTCCATGAGTATTGAGATCTGGAAAGGAGGTTCAATGAGTATGATCTATCAAATTTGAGCAAGCCTCCGAGGTCGTACTATCCAAATTTGGTGTGGGAATTCTTTGCTAACTACTTGGAACTATTGGAGAAGGATTGTACCAAAGGCTCTAAAATTGCAGACATAAGGAATAGGACTCAAGTTCCTGTGAGAGGGATAACTATTGATATTTTTGATCTCATATTAAACAGAATGTTTTTGGTCTAGATTATGAAGCACCAGCCGTCATACCAGAGCTAAAGCATTGTATGTTGACAGCATCTATCCAAAGCCCTTGGTTGGCTAGGGTTCTTACAGATGAAAGTAACCCATCTGTCCATAGGGAAAAAAGCGAATTGCAAAGTCGTCCCTAAGTTTTAGCGTAAAGTTTTGGTGGGCCATCGTCAGGTTGAAGCTGATGCCTATAGGAGTGGATGCTAACTTGGATAATCAAAAGGCGGTGTTGGTAGCCAGTATGATTGAGGGGTTAAATATTGAATTTGCCCATATAATTATTGATAAAATATTTATTCATGCCCACAAGACGGCAAAATCATTACCATTTTCGTACTTGATCATGAAGTTGTGTAGGAAAGCTAATGTGACTATACTCAAGGGAGTGGATAATGAAGTTCGAGCATTTAGAATACTAGACATTAAATGGATAAAGGACAATTCTAAGTTCGAAATGCGATTCCATAAGCCATCAACATATGAGACACAGTATGCACCTACTCCAAAGACTTTAGAGATGCCCCCAGGTATGCCATTGCTACTAACCACTTATGTGCCACTAGGTACTTCTGCAGGTTTGGAATCTATGCCTCCAGTGGGAAAGACATCAGATACTACATTTATCCCACTGAGATATTTTGAGTACAGGTTGACACAAGAGAACTTTGCAAAGACTGTGAAAGCTCAAAAGAAATTTGAGCAACAATTGAATATCTGGTTGAAAGAATTCAAGACGTTTATAGATAAAATTATTGTCAAAGCTCTTAAGCCATATAAAACTTACATGCAAGGATGGATGATATGGAGGAGAGAGTAAACAATCGGTTGAGAGATCTATCCATTCCATATTTTGCAAAGTTCATGGTTGAATTCAAGAAGGCACAGGCTGATATTACTGAGTTGAATAAACAACAACCACCAAGTGCATTTGATCCCTTATTGATGGTAAGTGATGAATAAGAAGGTCTTGTAGATCTCATGGGCAGTCCACTCAAGGGAAAAGGTAAATAAATTGATGAAGGTGTTGACACAAGGTCGAAAAGGAAGACAAGGCACCAAGATGAAACACCTGAGCAAAGAAACATAAGAAAAGTAATAAAAAGATCAAAGAGAGATGAAGATAAAAGAAAGAAGAAAGTCGTTGATAAAGCAACTGGGGTGTCCACTAGTTCATCTCGAGGAAGTGGACACATATTGGAGACAGTGCCTATTCTGATACCTGCTACTGAGGAGGATACTGTGTTGAGTACCCCAACTACTGAGGGGGTTGCCGCTGCTGTACCTAAGGCTAGGGAAGTCTCACCTGGCTCGACTGATTCACGAGCCTAAGGGCTTTTTAAGTATTCTGCTCTGTTGTACTTAAATTATGATGCATTAAGAAAAAAAACATTTTTATTTAGTAGGGTTGGGTACTTGTTGTGGAGTTGGTCACCACGGGGGATTTTGTTGCCTGTGTTCTTTTCCCTCGTTGTCTATCTAGTAGAACTGGCAAGTTTAGCTCTTTATTTTTCCGTTGTTTATCTTTTGAATAATTCTTATGATTGTAAATATGTTCTTTTCTTTTGTCACATTTCATGTGTATTGAAGAAGAATGATGTGGTAGAAAGCTGTGAATTTGTTAGTTTATGAAAATGCCCTTTTTGTCGCTTGATGAGTGATGATAAACTATTGGGGATCTATGATTGGTGCAGTTCCAAGAGTTTGTAGTATGAGTAGTAGTTCATTTCCAGTGTGTGTGAGAATTTGATGTAGTTCTTACATTTTGTGTACAATGAGAACTTGCTTGATTCATTTTTTGTAGAGTTATGGTTGATTAAACAGGATAGGATAATAGCCCTCCTTCTAATATTAGTCCATTTAGCCTTAAAAGCTCTACCAAAAAGATGTAGTTTTTCCCATTTAATCCTCTTTGAGCCTTTGTTCTTAGTTATTTATTCACCCCAACGATTCAGATTCACTCTCTTCTTAATGATAACACCTGATTTTGGCCCTGGTCTAGCCTTGGACATTGTGTACGTCAACTCAGGCAAAATGCCTAAGTTGAGGGTGGCTACTGTTTGGAAGTTTATCATTCAAAGTTGGTAGTTTGAGTTGTGTAAAGTTGTCTCATCCGGCCCTGATCTGTTTAGATAATGTGTACCTCAACTGACAGCATCAACATAAGTTGAGGGTGGCTAATACAGATATTCAAAAAAGGGTATTTTAGGACTGGTGTTTTAAGATTGAAGAATAAATAGTATAGTTTGTAAAGGAATTTGAAATGAAGAATGAAGTATTCATGGTGAGTATCATTAAAGTCAAGGAGGGTGAAGTCTGTACCTGACGTTACTATCCCTAAAACATTCCTCACCTGTCACTGAAGCCTCATTACAAGCTATAAAAGTCCTATTTAATCCCTGCTAATTGACTGTACGCTACATAAGATGATAAGGGCAATCTTATAGGTGTATGTGCTTTGTTTGAAACTTTTCTTATGAGAGTGAGAGTTTGATTCGTTAGTCCGCAAATTCAATAAGGAAGTGTGGTGAGTTTCTTTAAATGTGAGGGTAATTTGAACTTCACTTGTCATTATTGATTTCTTTGAGATTGTGTGTCCATGAGCATGCATGTGTTGAATTGTAGAATAATATCAAATGTGGATCTTTATGTGTTGAGACTTATGAGTAAGGTGAAAATTAAGTGATTGTTTAACGTGTATTTCAACAGTTGAGTACCTGTCATTGTTCTTATTATGCACGTGATGTGGTGTTGAGTTGTTTAAGAACAAGCAATTGTCTTAAGTTGAGGGTGTTGATGTTCTGACCTTTGATAGAATATTTTGCACTTTTTACAAAGGATAATTGTACGTTTTTAAGCAACTATTGAAACATTTAATGCTGAGTTTTACTTGTTCTTAGGAAACTGACTCAGAAGAAGGATTAACTTGGAAAAACAGGACATAAATGCTTATGATGGACTAACTGACGGGTCGTCAGCCTTGCGACGGACCACCATTGTGTCTGTCGGAACTAAGTAGAAATGAAGTCATTAAGAACCCAAGTGACGGACCATCAGGCCAGCGATGGGCCCTCACCGTGTCCGTCAGACTTAAGCAGAACAAAGAAAAACTAGAGTCCAAGTGATAGACTGGGCAACGGGCCGTCAGACTTGCGATGGACCATCACTTTGGCCGTCACCCTTAAATAAAAAGCATTGAGATTAGGGTCCCAGTGACAGACCAAATGACGGGCCGTCAAGCCCATGATGGACCATCACTTTGGCCGTCAACCATGACATGGCATCCTGTGTTTTGAATTTTAAATTCCTATTTTCTGGGAGCCTATAAATATCCAGCTTAGGGTTAGATTAGGTATATTTTGTCTCTTGAAACATTTTGTAACTGAGAATTCTCCTAGAAACAAGATTATTCTTTGGGATTTCATTTTATTCACCAACATCTAAGATCTAGAACAATCTCTTGTATCTTTGTAAGTAATTCTAAATCGTTTATGAAATATACAATGGAATTCTTTTCTTTAATTATGTGTGGCTAAAACTCCCATAACTAGGGTTATGGGAGCCTTGGTGTGATTTATTGCTAGGGTTGTGAGAATGGTCAAACTCCATAGAAAAATTCAATTGCATAATCTTCTATTTAGATTAATGAACTTTCTTGGTTGCAAACTTGAAGGATGTGCCCATAAACACCACTTGTTTGAGTAGAAAAGTTGGTGTTGGGAAAAGAGAAGAGTTGCAAGAAAATCAAGGGCTTTAACTTTTGGTTATGGGTTGATGCCTTAATAGGATTAACTCCCTTGAGGATTTAATTGAATATTCCATATCACTCTTTAAGTTTGAAAGAATTAAAGTGTAGCCATCTTTTAGGGTTGGGAAACAATTAGATGGACTTTAATGCTCAATTAACTTTGCAATTGGAATTGTTAAATAGGGATTAGAAATAGCTCACAACCCTGATTTTATCAACACCTTGGTGACCATAATCCTAGTTTAACTAATCTCATTGATTTTATTTTGCAAAATACTCACTGACTCAAATACCGAGTAATACTTTAAACAATATTTGCTAACAACATAACCCCCCTTTATTTCCGAAAACCTTTGATCAATAGTCTGTTAATAATCATACAACTTAGTTAACACCATATTTCCTATGGGATTTGACCCCAACCTAGTTGGGTTATATATTTGATAGCGACTGCTTACGCTCTTTAAGTAGAGTTGTAATTTGGGTGTATCAATTGGCAAGAAGTGACCGGACTTAATCATCCTATCCATGACGACCCAAATAGAATCAAACTGATGGCGAGACCACGGAAAACCAATAACAAAATCTATATTAATTATTTCTCATTTCCACACCGGAAACTCAACCTCTTGAGTCAACCCACCTGGTATCAAGTGCTCAACCTTCACTTGCTGGCAAACCAAATACTTAGCCACAAAATTGGGCACATTCCTCTTCAAGTTATTCCACAAATAAATTTCTCTTAAGTCACGATATATTTTCGTCGAACCAGGATGAACCGTATACGCGACTCATGAACTTCGGCCAAAATTCTTTCTCGCAACCCATCAACATCGGAAACACATAATCTACCTTGGAACCTCAAGATACCTTCACCACCAATCTTGAAAGCCATCACTTTCTGCCTACCTAAATCCTCTTTGATTTGCATCAAGATGGGGTCCAACACTTGTTTCTCCTTTACCCCAGCACCAAGATATGACTTTGACACCTCTTGAACAATCACACCACCATCCTTGGAATCCAATAGATGAATTTAAAGATTAGCCAAATGGTGAATATCTTTCACCAAATTCTATTTCTCCTTATCCACATGAGATAAGCTCCCTATGGACAACCTTCAAATAGCATTAGCAACCACGTTAGCTTTACCTGAGTGATTGTGGAGACTTATGTCACAGTCCTTTAGTAACTCAAGACACCTTTTTTCCTAAGATTGAGCTCTTTCTGAGTGAACACGTATTGCATGCCCTTATGATTAGAATAAATTTCCACATGGACCCCGTACAAATAACGTCGCCAGATCTTCAATGCAAATACCACAGCTAATAATTCCAAATCATGAGTCAGATAGTTCTTCTCATGAACCTTTAGCTGTCTAGAAGCATATGCAACCACCTTGCTATGATGCATCAACACACAACCCAGTCCCATCCAGGACGCATCATAATAAACAACAAACCCATCGGTACCCTCGGGTAGAGTCAAAATCGAATCCAAAGTTAACTTATCTTTCAACTTCTCGAAGCTACCCTCACAAGCATCTGACCACAGGAACTTTACCTTCTTCTGAGTCAACTTCGTTAATGGGGCAGCAATAGAAAAGAAGTTTTCCACAAACCTTCTATAATAATTGGCTAAATCTAAAAAACTCCGAATATCGATTGGAGTAGTGGGTTTAGTCCACTTCTTAACCACCGCAACTTTCTGTGGATCCACCATGATCCCTTCACTAGAAACAACATGGTGCAGATAGGTCACAATATTTAACCAGAACTCACATTTTGAGATCTTCGCATACAACCGTTGATCTTTCAAGTTTGCAACACAAGACGGAGATGATCGACATGATACGCCTTACTCTAGAATACACCAAAATATCCTTAATAAATTTATTATGAACAAATCCATGAACTGAGGGAACACCCGGTTCAGAAGATCCATAAATATCGCTGGGGAATTAGTCAACCCAAAGGGCATCACCAAGAACTCAAAATAACCATACCAAGTTCAAAAGGAAGTTTTAGGGATATCCACTTCCCTAATCTTCAACTGATGGTAACCCGACCGAATATCAATCTTAGAAAAGTACTTAGCTCCCTGAAGTTGATCAAGGAGATCATTGATCCTAGGAAGCAGATACTTATTCTTTATAGTCACCTTATTCAGCTGACAGTAATCTATACACATACGAATGGACCCATTCTTCTTACGCACGAAGAGAATCAAAGCACCCCGAAGAAACACTAGGGCGAATAAAACCCTTAACTAGAAGATCTTTCAACTGCTCTTTGAGTTTTTTCTACTCAGACGGAGCCATTCTATTGGGAGAGATAGAAATAGGATGAGTGTTTGGAAAAAGATCAATGCCAAAATCAATTTCCCTATCCGAAGAAATACCAGGAAGACCATCAGGGAATACTTCGGGAAATTCACAGACCACAGGGACAGATTGCAATGAAGGACCTTTAGGTCTAGAATCCTTAACATGCATTAAATGATAGAGACATCTCTTAGAAATCAATTTTTGGGCTCTAAGATACAAAATGAAACTTTCCTTGGGCACTAGGGAAACTACCTTTCCATTCAATAACTGGTTTATTAGGGAAGTGAAAACTGACCCTTCAGGTCCGACAATCAAGAAATACGTAGCATGAATGCAACCAATCCATCCTTAGAATCATATCAAAGTCTAATATGTCCAAATCTATCAGGTCCACCAAGGTCTCCCTACCACAGACCATCATCATACAACCTCTATAGATCCTTTTAGCCATAATGAAATCACCTATCGGGGTGGACACAGAGAAGGGATCCAAAATATACTCAATATTAAAACCAAAATGAATAGCCACGTATGGGGTCACATAAGAGAGGGTAGACCCAAGATCAAGTAAAATATAAACACCACGAGAGAAAACTTTTTGAGTACCAGTAACAACATAAGGGGATGCCTCAGAATCCTGGCGGGTGGCAAGAGCGTACAAACGATTTTGACCAGTACCAGAAGAAGAAGTGACACCCCTTGGTGCAGGAGCTGGCAAAGTAGCAACAAGGATCTTATTTTCCCCAAAAGCAACCCTAGAAGGACAATCTCTCTGGATATGACCAATCTATCCATATTTAAAGCCTTGTTCCTCTCTTCTTCTCAAACACCACAATGCACGTGACTATACAATCTACAATGGGGATACAATGGAGCTGACTGAGCCCCACTAGCCTAAGGTTGGGTACCTTGTGCCTTAAATCTATTGTTACTCTAAAAATGGCGATCACCGAATGGCTTAGGATAATGAGCACTAGCTGTAGAGTAGGAACCAATATTGCCCCACTTCTTCTTAGACTATTTTCCACCATCGCTACTACTCTGCTGCTGACCTCCATCCTGATTCAAATACAAAAACATCTTATTCTACCTTTCACTAACCTCTGCTTGCTTTTTCATTTCATCCTTTACTTGTTGCATATACACTACAAGTCTAGAGATGTCTATATTCTTGTTCAACAAGACAACCTTTCTTTCCAAGATAAAATCACGGGATAGCCCAGAAGCAAGCTTTCTCATTCTAGCCCTTTTATTAGACAATAACTCTTACTAGACACTAACTCTGGAGCATATCGCGACAACTGATAAACTTCAAGGAATACTCTTTTACTGTCATCCTTCCTTGCTTTAGATTCACAAATTCCTCAGCCTTTGCCTCTCTTAACTTTTGAGGAAAGAAGCGATTAAGAAAACCACTAGAGAAGTCATCCCACAAAGTGGACTCAACATCATCACCCTTAGACTGATCCCATTCCTCATACCACTGATACGTCATATCCTTTAACTGGTAAGCAGCGAATTCCATACCTTCTATATCAGTAGAATGTATCACACGGAAAATATTTTCCATTTCATCAATAAAATTTTAAGAATCCTCCTCAACTTTAGAACCAGTGAAGGTCGAAGGACTCAGTCTCATAAATTGACCAACTCTAGTGACCTCAGAAGATGGAATAATAGAAGTAATACGCTCAGTCTGAGAGGCCACCAACTGGGTAAACATATGGATCGACTGGCAAAACTCAACATTAGACACATCATCTTGAGGTGTTTGAGGAGGGATAGGGGAAACCGATGGAACTCCACTGGGGAAATCAGAAGCAACGACCCTAGACCAGGTTTAAACCTCTTAAGTATGATGAGCTCCATCTACATTGTCCTCAGACGGGACATAAGAGTTTCCACGAGCATCAGATCTTCTGGAAGACATGATCTGAAAAACGAACATACAGGAATTAAAGGAGATTTCAAGATCTTAGACTCTATAGCTAAAAATAGAACAATAAGGAAGGAAAATATTCCTAAATAGCTCGTAGCCTCTCCCTTATAAGTGTAATGCGCTACACACTCATAAAAGAGACTCTACTTGACACAGATTTATAAATATCTAATGACACTAAACATAGGCTAGGATACCAACTTTGTTACGACCCGAACCAGGGCTTGGCCATGATGGGCATCTCAAGTCCCACGAGGACCAGAGACCACCCCCTGTACCTAACCAAATAGAATATAATACCCCCAACATCGAATGAATTCTGAACATATAACAAGATAGCATAAGAAAAGCTTAAAGAATTTAAGATAAGTCAATGGCTGATAATCAATCAAAACCAACCAACCAACACCACCCAAGTCCACAGTAATCCACAAAGCCTTCTAACATAACCGAAATCAATAAAGTGTTGGGACATGCCCCCGATAATAGCCAAAACAGTATCAATAGTCTATGACTCAAAAGAAAACATAACATAAAATGAGGCATTCCTACATCTGGAAGCTCACCATTTCAAGTTAACTCACAAACTATCCACGAGCAACTAGTCACTGAGCAGGAAAGGTAGAGGTATGGCCAGTTCCTTCATCGCATGGGGATACAACGTACATAGACGGTTAGCGGGTGGAGTGCTAGCATGTAACTTACGAATAAGGGATAACATTAATGCCATGATCAACAGTTTAAAATCATTTGAATCCAATGCACACAATCAAATACATATATATATATCACATGTCGGGATAGGGAACAAGGCTTAACATGTACTTTAAAACCTTAGTCTGGATTTGTGTAGCTCAACCATCATAAGAAGGAACCCACAGGCTATATGGGTCCACTCTTCCCTAGCTAGAAGGGTCCCACTGCATGTAGTCACATGAACTAGAGGATGTACATATGCACTATGAGGGACTCAAACCACCCGGCATACTAAGGTGACTTAAGCACCCAATTATGCAATATAATATGGGGGACTCAAACCTCCTAATCATATACAAGGGAGGACTCGAACCACCCGATCATTTAGATCCCCGCGTCAGCAACCATAATTTCTAGTGTTGGTCCCTCGGGACCTCCACTTTCATGACTCAGCTACACAACCCTCATTAAAGCCCAATTAAATCATTTATCACACATTTCTATTCATTAATCCATAATTACACATTTAGGCATAACTATTGGTATTGTCATACCAACTACACTTGCAAGGTAACATCAATATGCCAACCAATTACCATCATTTGGGGAAATTCATAACTCCCCTAGTTCAATTATACATTAGCTTGGGGAATTACACAACCCCATATGGTTTAATTCAAAATCATTATGATTCATTAGCTTGTTAGATCATGCAATAGTTCAAGAGTACTTCAATGTGTATACTTTTCATATTCAAAACCAATTTCATAATATGGGGTTGAGGTCATTATCACTTGAATGGTTTGGGTCCTTACGACTCGTCAAGACTCCATATGACTCATAAGGGGAGTCGTAATCAGGCAGTGAGGATAAAATTTCAGAAAGTTTCAAGGACTAAGAATCCGGGGTGTTACATAAAACATCATTTCAAAGATAAACTTATATTTAAAAATAAATAAATATTAGATATGCTTAATTAGTAATCGTGCTACACGATTTTTGTTTGATACACTATTTATCTTAATATTTGACTCAAATAATAATGAACAAATAATAATAGTAGTCGTAATAGTAATAGCAGTACAATTTAGTAGTGGTAAAGTTAAAATATTTTTAAAAAATATTATTATTATTACTATTAGTATTAGTATTATTATTTGTTTCATTGATTTCAATTTTTATCTCAACTCAAATATATATTGATTTTAAATATGTATTATATTTTAAAAATGTAAGGATAAGGAAAAATAATAAATTAATCTTTTTTAACAAACATATGTAATATTTGAATTTGAATTTTAATGAAATATGAATATGAATGAAATTTTATTACTTAGCCTCTCTTATACATACTTCTCTATCATTAGCTTTATTCATAAATTTATTTACTTTATTTTTTTGTTCTTCATTTAAAAAAATTATTCTTGAGTTGATAATTTTCTTTTTATATGCAGGAAGGATATAACATTTTCATCTTATCTTTCTCTGTGAATGTTCAAGGTCCACCAATTTAAATTGATATAAATATCTCTTCTTTTTGATGATTCAATATGAGGAATAATATTGTTATGTCTACTCTTTTTATCATCATAATCATATATTTCTCCCATTATCTCTTTCTATTGTTATCATGTTTGTTAAAGTTAATTATGACGGTTTCTTTTTATGAATTCAAGTATCAATTTTCTCACAAAGGTTTCTTTGAAAATATATTACTGAATGATTACTCTTAATCTTTGTATATGCTTTCATCATCATCTTAATGACGCATGCTTATATATTTTGTTTCATTTCGATGATGAATTAATCCCCTACATCTCAAGTTATTTTCAATAGATGACAAAAAAATAATTTATTTGGAGGGATATAACATGCTTGAACTTAATCAAGTATTTAAAATAAATAAATTAGGGTAATGAAAATACTAATTAGTAGCTATTAGTTGATTTTGATCTTAAAAATCAGATAATTTTATTTGATGTGATTATTTGACATTAGTATTAGTAATAGCATATATGCTAACATAAATTGATTCTTGATATTTTATCAGTAAAATAAGAGATATTTTATAATAGCATTTATGTATATCTAACACAAAATAATAAATTGCATAGAAAAAAAGTGAGAGATAAGCGGAAGAGTAAGAGATTATGGTGGTTGGGGTAGGGGGTGAGCTAGGTGGGTGAGGTAGGCAGGATGGTTGTGTAGGTGGGGTTAGAGTTGCGGAGTAGGACAAAAAGATTTTTAAAAGGTAAAAAAAACGGTTTTAATTTTTTTGGGGGAAGGATGAAAAGATTTTTTTTAAAAGTTTTTTCAAAAAATAAAATAAAATTTGGGGGTTAGGTAGGGGGTCGAATGGGTATTGGGGGTAAGGTGGGTGCGATAAAAAAAATTATTTTAGAAAAAAATAAAATAATTTTTCTTTTTGTTAGTAGAAGGCGGGTTGGGGATAGGAGGTGGGTGAGGTGAGAAAAATATTTTACAAAAATATTAAAAAGTAAAAAAAAACTGGGGAGGTGGGGTGGTGGTTTTGGGGTAAGTCTAGGAGTTGAGTGTAGTATTTGATGGGGTAGCGATTTTGAGAGGTCTTAATTAAATAAATTTAGAAGATACAATAAGAAGTATAAATAAAATACTTAAAGATATTTCTGATAAAATCGAACATTGTAAAAATGATGAGTAATAGAACAATATATGAAAATTTAAAATAAAATAATAAACTTTATGCAAATGAAATTTAAAATTTGAAATTAGAAGTTTCGTAATTGATTCAAGTAAGTACTTTTAGTGTTTAAAATGCAATTGAAAGATAAAACTTTTTAAAAAGAGTATAGTTGATTGTGAAGTTAAACTGAAAGGTAAGGAATGTAATTATATGTCTTTAAAAATATAAAGGTAAAAGTCCCACAATAATATTAACAATTATTTAATATTTAGCATTCCATTATTTTAAAATCTGATAAATGAAATATTATTAAAGAAATACTATTGTTTTTTTTATATCAAAACATCTAAAATAATTATAATTGTGATTAATTATTAATTATTAATTATAATTTTACTATTAACACATATTTTTTATATTTCAAAGCCAATTTAAAATATACAGTGTGATCAATAAAAATTAATTTATTTTATTATTTTAATATGAATTAGATAATATTTTTTTAATAAATATTCTTATAGAAACATTCAGCGCATCGCGCAGGTACTTATACTAGTCTATATATATAAAAAACCAAAACTAGAAGCTCCAAAATGAGCCAAGTGACAAGCTATTGAGAAGCCACATGGCAATTTTAGGACAAAGGTTAATATTATTGTAATAAAAATTTTGAATTTAAAAATATATTATCCTTTTAAAAATAAAAAAAAGTCATTAGCTTAAAAATAGGAAAGTATGATTAAAAAATCCTAAATAAACTCTTACTATTTCAAAAATTTATTCCTTTTATATACTATAAAATATATTTGAATAATTTTAATTTAATAGTAATAATAATAAATAATAATAATAATAATATAATAATAATAATAAATAGTATTAAGTAGTAAACGTGCTAATAATAATAATAATCTCATTGGTGTCAAATTATTATATCAATTTAAATATATAAATTATTATGTAAATATACATCACATTTTAAAAAAAGTAAGGATAAGAAAAAATAATAACAAATTAATTTTTTTTTAACAAATTAATATGGTATTTGAAATTTGAATTGGAATAGGGTTCTAGGTAATTCTTAGTCTCTCTTATATATACCCCTATATCATAAGTTTTATTGATGAATTTGTTTACTACATTCTTTACATTTTTTATTTTAAAATTTATTTTTGATTTAATATTTTTCTTTTTTATATGCAGGAAGGATATGCCTTTTTCATCTTCAGCTTTCTCTATTACTGTAAACTAAAAGGAACAAGACCACATGCATTGCTGTTATATCTATCTACTTCTCGTGGTAATTCGCCTCTTAATACAAATGGTAACACCTTTCAAGATAATAAGGAGAAAAAGAAATTGATAATAATTGAAACAAAGACTTCAATAAGTAAATATTTATAGGTAAATCGATTTTAAATTAATACCATTTCTATTGTTTAATTTATGAAGAAATGTTCTTGAGAGTTTATTCTGATTTTTAGTGATAATTTTGTTGTAATTGTTGACTTGCAGAAGATACAAAGAAGAATGAAAAGAAAAAAAATAAAAGATAACTGCAGAAGTAGGGTTTTATTCATATAGTTGGCAAGCTCAAGTTTTCAAATTTATGTTTGATATTATCGTTCTTCTTTCGTTTTAATATTATTTTATTTCATAATTTTTCTATATTTAATTCAATTGTATGCAATTTATGATTGTCTGATCTCTATATTTAATAAGTACCACATTCACATATATACTTTATTAGAAGGATTACAAATTCATAGATATTTAAATATTTTAGTTTATTTATTTTCTTTTAATTTTACTTATAAATTTATAAACTATTTTAGTGATTTTGGGCATCATTTAGTTTCATAATATAGAGAATATTTTAAAAAAAAAATACAAAATCAAATCATAGCCTAAAAAGATAATTTTTTAATATAATATCTTAAACATGTTGTACGCAGATTATATAATTATCTTTTTTTAAATATAAAATAAGTTTTTTATTTTATTTTTTGTCCTTTAAATTCATACTCAAGAAATTTCCTTACCTTATTGAATTCCTTATAACTTTTGGGACAAAGTCAATAAATTTAAATAAATAGCCAGTATCTCTATTTATATTTTATATTAATATGAAATTATAATTTAAAATATAGATAAATCTAAACAATGAAAAAACCACAGACGATGAAATGAAGTTTAAGAAATAAATTACATTTTCGAAAGTATTTTTTTAATTATAACGAGTAAAGTCTTATATTTTAATGAATTTACGATTTTACTTTTTTCTTTAAAATTAATATTCGAGAAATATTACATATACTATGGAATTCATTTTATTTCTTAGGAAAAGTTAATAACTTTTTTTGAATTTGAGTAAAAAAATTTAAAATTAAATATGAGATAAAATTATATTTCTATAGATGTGAAAGTGTCTAACTAATTTTAAATGAGGAGATAAATTCTAACAAATTAGATTATTTTGGAGTCTTTTTCTAATTTTATTTCATTTATTTTGTTGTGAATAACAAAATTTATCAATTTTAATTTCTATATTTTGAGGTAAGAGATAAAAAAACTCAATTGCTTATGTGTGTAATACAAAAAATAAAAAAGTGTAAAGTCACATTAGAGAAAAATAAAGTAACTAAAATACAGTAGAAAAAAAATATACCGAGTAATGGGCGGGAGGGGTGGGGGGAGCGGAGTGTGTAGGGAGGGGGAGGTAGAATTTTTTTCTTTTAAATTAAGGATATGGTTGGGGAATGGATATGGATGTGAAGATGGGGTAGGGGGTGGAAAGTGGGTGGGAGCATAGATTTTTTTTTCTTCACATTTTATTGAAAAATAAAATAAAAGTTAAATTTATTTTTAAGTATAATATGATTTAACATATTCGAACAAGACATTTATAATGAAATAACTAAAAAAAGTATTTTAATAGTATTTATATATCACACGGTTACGTATAACTATCCTTAAATCTTAAATCACTTGTCACATGGGCTCCACTTCCCTTATATATATATGTAAACTAGAGGAGCATGGCCCGTGTCAGCACGGGCCCAACATTAAGATATTTATTTATTTTTAAAATCTTGATATATTTAAATAAATTTTTTTAATAAAAGGATTGCATATGTTTTCTAGGATTCATTCGGAATCTAGCATGAGTTCAACATATGTTATTATAATATGTATTTAGATAATTTAAGTTGTTAACTATTGTAGTTTATAATATTTTTTATGTAATTTTCAAATTAATATACGTTACTTTTCTAGTCCAAATTTTGTGGCATTGATAGTCAATTATATTTTAAAAATAATTTAAGTTTTTAATTATTATGATTTATAATACTTTTCTTCTATTCCGATTTCAGTGACACTAATATAATTTCAAGAGTCGACCAAATATTTTATATCTTTTAAATTTTTTAAGTTGTTAATTGTTGTGATTTCTAGTAATTTTCATGTAATTTTTTTTGAAATATATAACATATTAAATTGTTTTTAGATATTTTAAGTTGTTAATCATTGTAATTTATAAAACTTTTTATGTAATTTTTGAATAATATATGCTACTCTCTTTGTCCAGAGTTTTGTGTCGACGATAACCAATTATATTTTAAAAATAATTTAAATTTTTTATCATTGTGACTTATAATATTTTTTTCTATTTCAACTTCTGTGGCACAATGCTTAAATGGCCGTAATAATTAATT
This sequence comes from Capsicum pubescens, assembly GCA_030864215.1. NCBI lineage: Eukaryota > Viridiplantae > Streptophyta > Magnoliopsida > Solanales > Solanaceae > Capsicum > Capsicum pubescens. The sequence continues at coordinate 192,311,320 of CM061548.1, read as the reverse complement.
AGGGGTGATATAGTAAAATCACGACTGAAACAGCGAAGCATAAATGTCTTAAATGACTTACAACAACTAATTAGAAGTGACATAACGAAATTACTTTAAATAATACTTTTGAAAAATTTAAGTGGACCTCATATAAGACGTCAAGTTAATTTAAAACATCAAGAGTTAATTTATCATTTTTATATCTATTTTATTTTTATTAAATATTATTAATTTTTTAATACTTAAATGATTTATAATAATTAATTAGGGGTGATATTTAGTAAAACTATGGTTGAAGCAGCTGAAGCAGACATGTCATAAACGTCTATTTTTTTTATTAAATATTATTAATTTTTAATAAATGAATGAATTATAATAATCAATTAGGAGTGATATAATAAAATCACGATTGAAGCAACTTAATCAGACATGCCATAAATGTTTATTTCATATTTTTTAATTAAATATTATTTATTTTTAATAAATAAATAACTTATAATAATTAATTATAGGTGATATAGTAAAATCATGGATTCAATATTATTAATTTTTTAATACATAAGTGACTTATAATAATTAATTACGGGTGATACATTAAAATCACGATTGAAGCAGCTGAAGCAAAAATCAGTCAACTTTTTTAATTTTTTTTTGTTAATTATTGTTATTTACAGTATTTTTTATTTCATTTTCAAATAATATATGTTGCTTTATATCTTTTTCTGTCCCGTCCCAATTTATGTGTTACTAATATAATTTTGATAGTCAATCAAATATTTTATGTTGACATATCATTTTATTATTCTTAATTTTCTAATACATAAATGACTTATAATAAGGGGTGATATAGTAAAATCGTCGTTTGAAAGACGACAATTTAATTTAAAGCATCAAGAGTTAATTTCGCATTTTATGTCTATTTTATTTATTTATTAAATATTATTTATTTTCTTAATACCTAGATGACTCATAATAATTAATTAAGAGCGATTGATTATGTTATTACTATAAAAATTAAGATAATTTTCTCATATCCAATAGTAATCATCGATAACTCACCGAGTAGTATATTAATTAAATACGGGATGCTATATTTTGCATATGCAAAATATGATATTATTAAACATTATTGGATAGTGCATTATGTTTATCTTTCACAATAATAAAATTTTACTATATATTTTTCTTTATTTCTTTTTAACTTGATACATATTGACCCAACACAAATTCTAAGAAAATATTCATTAGAAATTTATTTTATTAAATTTATTAATTTTGTACTTTTAAAATTTAAAGTTAAGTTTATACATTAGTATTTTATATAAGAAAAAAATTAATTTAAAATTTAAATTTACTAAAATAAATAACTAAAAAGATTAATTTTCTATATAAAAGTCAATTAAAATAATAAAATTGTTTTACTTTAAATATTTAGTTGCAATTAAATAAGATAAATTTTTATTTTATCATGATTTATGTTGCACCGATAAAATTTTGAGAGTTGAATAGAACTTTTATCTATTTTTTAAAAAGTAGTTTAACTTGTTAATTATTGTGATTTATAATAATATTTACGTAATTATCGAATAATATATTTACTCCTTGTGTCCCAATTTATGTGGCTTCGATACAATTTTGAGAGTCAACTAAAATTTTATATATCTTTTAAATATTTTAAGTTGTTAATTATTATAATTTGCAGTACTTTTTCTTTTGTCTCAATTTATGTGGCATTGCTAAAATAATGAGAGTCAATAAAATTTCTATATGTCTTTTAAATATTTTAAGTTATTAATTATTGTGATTTATGGTAACAAATTAGTTTTGACCATGATAGACAATTAAATAAATGAAATTTTTTTACTTTCAATATGTAGTTATAGTTAATTAATAAAATATATTAAATATTTAAAGTATTATGATGAAATAATCTTTTGTCTCAATTTATGTGGCATTACTAAAATAATGAGAGTTAATAAAATTTCTATATGTCTTTTAAATATTTTAAGTTATTAATTATTGTAATTTTGGGCAACAAATTAGTTTTGAACATGATAGATAATTAAATAAATGAAATTTTTTTACTTTCAATATGTAGTTATAGTTAATTAATAGAATATATTAAATATTTAAACCATTATGATGAAATAATGAAATTATTATATATTGGAGCATGATATATAATTAAGTGGAAGTAGATGGATGTTTTGATAATTAGATGAGGTGGTCGAAACCACCTCTTCTAAGCCAATTAAAGTAATAAAATTGATTTACTTTAAATATTTAGTTGCAATTAAATCAGATAATTTTTTATTTTGTCATGATTTATGCTGCATCGATAAAATTTTGAGAGTTGAATATAACTTTTATCTATTTTTAAAAAAGTAGTTTAACTTGTTAATTTTTGTGATTTATAATATTTTTTACGTAATTATCAAATAATATATTTACTCCTTGTGTCCCAATTTATGTGACTTCGATACAATTTTGAGAGTCAACTAAAATTTTTATATATCTTTTAAATATTTTAAGTTGTAAATTATTATGATTTTCAGTACTTTTTTTTGTCTCAATTTATGTGGCATTGCTAAAATAATGAGAGTTAATAAATTTTTTATGTCTTTTAAATATTTTAAGTTATTAATTATAGCGATTTGTGGTAACAAATTAGTTTTGAACATGATAGACAATTAAATAAATAATTTTTTTTTACTTTCAATATGTAGTTATAATTAATTAATAGAATACATTAAATATTTAAATCATTATGATGAAATAATGAAATTATTATATATTGAAACATGATATATAATTAAGTAAAAGTAGATGAATATTTTGATAATTAGATGAGGTGATCGAAACCACCTCTTCTATTAAAAATAAAAATTTAGAAGTATCATGATTTTCTTTTTATTATTGAACTCCCCTAATTGGACTGCTGACATAAACGGTTCCACAAGCTGTCACGTCTCTGCCGACTAAGGGGAATATACGAAAGACGCGCACGCAAATTTGTTTTGTCTCAGGAATTTTAGTAAACCCTATTTTTGTTCTACTGTTTGTCCTCTAAATCACATTAAATAAAGTACTTAATTAGTATATATTTAATTTATTGAATATTAAAATTTCGAAAAAGACATTCGGAACGGGCGGTTTCAAATTTGACTTCAAAAAGAGTTGCTTTTGTTTAATATAATAATAAAATTCTCCACCACAAGTCATCTCATACACTTTTTTTTTACTTTATTTGAAAAGTTGGCCAAGGAAAGCGACTGAAAATGTATAATTAAATACACTTATCATCTAGTTTTAAAAAAGGATAATTAACAAAATAATAAAATATAAGAGGTTATTTACAAACCTTTCTTAACTGTAAAATAAATTATAAAACATATCGAAGGTCACATATATCTTAAACTTGTGTATTCATATTATGTATTTAAAATTGTATATATGGGGCTGAGATACTCGGCTAGATACATGAGATACACATTAATGGATAAAATACACGGCTAGATATAGTATTTTCCAAATCCACGGTGAAGTACAACGACAGATGATTTTTGAAAACTCCGATGAGCCAAGTATGGATACAACGACCCAAATCCACCGCGAAGGACAACGACAGATGATTTCTGAAAACCCCAAGGAGCCAGATCTGGATACAACAACTCAAATTCACGGAGAATGACTGTGTCACAACCTTAGGAGAACCGCATCCCAAAAGCTAGCTATTAAGGTGTGAGAATTCGAGACTATAAATACCCCCACCAATACTTTATAGTATACTTTATAGTACCGATGTGAGACTTTGTAATAGGCCATAACAAACCACTACGCTTCGCATCCGTCATCCTCGACGAAACTTTTGGGGTGCGGTTCTCCTAAGGTTATAACAGACTGATAATTTTTGAAACTCCGACTAGCTCGATCTGGATACAACGGTGTACCAGATCCACCGTATTTTTCAAATCCACGGCTAAGGATGGAGATGATATTTGGACGACATATCTTTATGATTTTTGAAAACTCCAATGAGCCAGATCTGGATACAATGGTGTATCCTTGATTTATGTATCCACCACTCAGATACACACGATTTTGGCCCACCTATCTCATATAAACCCAAACTTTGATCTGTGTATCTAGGGCAATTACTTCAATATATCTTGTAGTCAAACTTCTTATATTTCTGAGGTTTGCCTTTTTAAAAATTTATAGAAATACATAATTAGTGATTGAAATATTAATCATTTAAATTTTAATCACCGTTTTCACTTTTACTATGTTTAATTTTCAGGTGTAATTGTGAACCGATCAAATTTTAATTATTAAATGATTTTTTTAGAACCACTTGATAGATTTGGATAATTAGTAGTTACTAGTTTAGGGTAATTGACGATCTTATTAAATATGAAAAACACTTAAATAGAAAATTAATATATTGATACAAAATCATATAAAAGTATTAAAAAGTTACTTTAATCTAAACTAAGGAAAACTATCAAGGTTATAGAACTATCCCAAAAAAAAGCTTTAAAAACTTTCTTGAACATATGAAACAATTCATATATCGTTAGAAAGTGTTAGAGGATAATACATTAATATTTTTACTATTATAATATAAAATAATATGCTATGAAAAGAATTTACTTAAAGTATTCCTTTAGACATTTTGAATTTTAAAAATTTATTTTTGTTTTATCATCACATGTCGCTTAAATGTTTAAGTTAAAAACACATTAAAAAGTAGCAATCTGGTGCTCGATTGAAACAAATTATAATTCAAATGTTTAAATAAAATTTATCGATAAATTTTAAAGAGTTGCTAACCTATTTTGTCAATGTATATCATATTATTCTATCTCCTGTAACATCTCTGTTTGCTATTTCAATCATATCTATTAATTTATTTAATTTAACTTAAGGTTCATAGTTTCATTGCAACATGATCAAGAAAAGAGAGAGGCATTAGTACTCAAAAAAATAACAACATAAAACTTAAACTTTCTGGATGAACATCACTATAAGTGATTGTGCAAGATGCATTCATAGTTGCGACTAAGAAGTGACAAATAGGGCAATATTAGAAATACTCTCTCCGTTTTACTTTACGTGTAACTTTTCAAATTTCAAATAAATTTATTTTTGACCGTAATTTTATCATATATCTTTTAAATATTTTAAATTGTCAATAATTAAAATATGTCCCTCAATTTAATGAATTGCCCATGTATTAAGCCAATAAATCAACTTTTCTATCTACAATTAAAAGAAACAACTATGCCTATCTCCAAACCAATTACGACAGGTTGTATATCATATTGTTTATCCCACTCAATTTCATATGAGAAAAACGATGAACGTGCCAATCACTTTTATTTCAGCTATTACTTAGAGAACATCAAACTAACTTACAATGTTACTATGCACAAAAATTTAATAAGAAATATTTCAATCATTCACTTACCACAATTTGCAACACTAAGCAATCCGAAACCTTTATAATTGTGAGTCGAACAAATGAAAAGAGATTGAAACCTTTATAATTCGAGGTCCGTAGTCATGAAGGCGTGAATCCCTAATAATATCATCGATACAACATGAAACTGGTCCTCTTTGAAGTTGCTATCATTGGCTGTCAGAGTTGCAATCGTTGACAGATATTGTGTTTGTATTAAAATCCAAACAACAGTTAGAATGCGGGAGTCAATCTTTATAAACTTGAACAATAAAAAAACTTTATATTCTCTTCTTTTCGTTTCTGGCGTTTTCCTTCTTCTTCTCTAAGAAAAATTAGTGTTGCATGGATCGTGTACACATACCTTCAAATTCTTTGTTAATCGGTACAAAGTCTCAATCACACACTACACATGAATCTTTCTTCACCTGCTCAAAGCTATTAAAAAATCAATAATGAATCATATATACTTGTTCATACATTGTTTGGAGAAGATAATAGCTAATAACTTTATAAAATCAACAAACATGAATTAATTTTTTGTTTAATTTGTACTTTTATTAATAATCAAAAAATAAGTTCATAATGAATGGACCAACCCATCCAAATAACACAAAAGGAAAAAACACAAGCCTACTACCTACACTCGGACCGGCCCAAAGAGTGACACGATCCAGAGCAAAAGGCACATATAAAGTGTGTAGAGTTTCCAAAATGAGCTAAGATCAGCTCATTCCTCTTTGTCTTTCTACCTTTTCCACCATGTTTGACTTCAAGAATCTTCAACTCGAGCTGCTTCGCCTTTGGGTGATAAACACAGTGCCGTGGTCTTGGTGAGTTGAGTCCTTTTCTAACTTCAAGAGTAAGCTCGTCTTCTCCTTCTGAACTACCACTTATTCTTTGGATATTGTTTGATGGTATCTTCTACAGCTGAGATCTCCAGTGTAAGGGTGTATGAATTTATTTTTGGTGCTACTAAGTAGGGTCCAGTCTGCTGAGATTTGGTATTCAATCCTGGTAAGCTACTCCCGTTGTTGTGCCTGATTCTACTAATTAACCTGAAACATAACATTGTCCTTCTTGACCTGTTATGGAAGGGATAAATGCTCAAACCCGCTTATAACTGGATGGTATTAAATTCCTCAACCTCATGCAATGAAGATCTGACCATATGACTCCCTGATATACTCAGAGTCTTTTTTTGTTGACTGGTGTAGTTAGACTAAGTGGCAATTTCCCTTTTTTGTTTACCTTTCTAGGTTGTAAATTTGATGTATATGGATAAACTTGCTTTATCTTCTCCAGCCTGTCTACTTCTTTGATAATGCTAGCCTAAGATAAGAACATTGAAACTTATCACTATTCAGAATCTTTCTGCCTGTACTTGGTAGCTGTTGGAATGCTATACATGTAAATGTCTTTTGTTCCAATGCTACGTTGGCCAAGTAATCTGCTAATTGGTTGCCTTCTTTGTATATATGAATTATCTGCGCTTGCTTAGTTGAAAGTAGTTTCTAGATTTGCCTGATTATGTATTCTACTTTCCATGGTATCTCCCATTCCCTCATTACCAACTTCTGCATTAATAAAGAATCTACCTGAATGATTACTTTATCTTGCTTTGATGAGTTACAATGTCTAGATACATTTAAGATATCAATAGCCTCTACTTCCATACTATTTATGTCTTCAATTATTGATTTTGGTTCATGTATTAAGTCCCCATTTGTGTCCCTTAAACAGAATGCCCAACAGCTGCTCCCCGGATTTCCTTTTGAAACCCCATCAGTGTTGTATTTAAATTAGCCTTTTTGTGGTAGTTCCCATAGAACTAGTGTTACCTTAATTGTAGGCTTCAACTGACTAAGTTACTATATTATGACTGGCCTTTCAAATAAGAACTCTAGTGTTGGTTTTCTAACCTTAAGTAGCATCCTCAAGTGTCTGGTTACATTCATGATCAGCCTATGCACAGATACACCTTTTCCTTCATGTTTCAATACATTCCTTCTCCTCCAAAGCTCCCACATTATTATCCCTGGCATAGCTCTGAAATATATATTTTCCCCTTGGCTTCACATCTGCATTCCACCATGCATCAATTGTATTCCTCAAACTCAATCCTTGAATATTTATACTTGTAAAAGAAGAGAAGTAAGACCAAGTCATGTTAGCATAATCAGATCTCAGCAACATACGAGGCACTGTCTCTTGTGTTGGGTTTTGACAGCACCAATATTTGGATGGTCCCTCAACTCCCCACCTTCTCATAGTAGCATCCACTACTATCTTCCCTCTTCATATTCTCCACATAAAATACTATCTTGAATGGTAAACCCCTTATCTAAAAATATTTGTAGAAGTCATTAGGTTCCTCTCCATGCCTAACATAATGCCATGCTGATTTGGCACTAAAGTTTCCTTTTGCTTTCACTGACCATACTGCTGTGTATTTTTGTAATGTTTGTTGTGGAGGAGAGACCTTCTGACTTATATGTTCCATAATTTCCTATGTAAATAATTCCCTCAACAACTCTACATCCACTGCCCCTCCTTTAATTCTTTAACCCTTTGTTGTCTAACATCCCATTCCCTGCTGCCCTCCATAATAGAGTAAAAATATCTTACTCCACTTCAATTATCATACCAAATATGAGCATCTCTTCCTCTTATTCTCCATGTTATAAGATGATCAGTGAGATGCCTTACTTGAAGCATTCTTTTCCATAGTTGGGATCCTCCTCCTGATTTCCACATAACCTCTTTTGGATGGAGCTTTTTGTAGTACTTATTCAACATAAATTCACTCCATATAGAGTTTTTGGTTCTAAAGTTCCACCATGATTTACAAAAAAGAGCTGTGGATACATCTTGTAACAATATAAAACCCACTCCACCCTCCTCTTCTGGTAGACACAACTTAGACCAAGCTACCCAATGTCTACCTTTCCCCCCTATATTACTACTACAAAAAAACTCAGCAAAACCTTTCTGAATAGCAGTTAAGACATTTTTAGAAGGATTCATAACTGAAAGGCAGTGTATTGTTATACTTTGAAGCACATGCTTAATTAAAACAGCTCTACCCCCATTGGATAAAAACTTACCCTTCTATGCTTTCAATTTATTGTTGATTCTATTCATAAGTTGTTGATAGTAGATCTTATTCTTCCTCATATATAATACTGGACATCCAAGATAATTGAATCGAAATTCCTGCCTCAAGATTCTAGTAGCAACTTCAGCCATAACTGTTGCTCCATTGGACACACTTCCATGTAGATACAATGCACTCTTCTCTTTGTTTATTTTCTGAACAGACACCAATTCATACCTTTCCAGAGTATTAGTCAGCAATTGTAAGTACCCAACTCAGCTTTACATAGTATGATCATATCATCTGTAAAAGTGATAATGCTCAAATTACACCTCTCTTATGAGAGAGTAAGCGGTCATTGTCAAATATATAACCCAACTAGGTTGGGGTCTAATCCCACAGGGAATATGGTGCTAATTAAGTTGTATGCACATTAGTTGACTTTTAATCATTCATTTTCGTAAAATAAACAGGGGGGATTTGATTCAGTTCACAACTTAATGGTTTCAGTTTAACAAGATGAAATATGTGTAGTAGTATTCAAATTCAGAGAAATAGCAAGCTAGGGTTATGTCCACCTTGTAGTTTTCAATACTTTCTAACTATGGGCTTTACTAATTCATACATGCATCGTGTTTACAGAGAAACGTATTGTATTTAATAACATAATCCTAGTGTTTCTCAACCATCAAGGACTAATTCACTTTAGTTCTCTCGAATAAAAAATGTTTACCAAAAACAATACGAAATCTCTAAGTAGTTAATCCTGCTAAGGCATTAACTTATGAAATAGGGGTTGGTAATCTTATTTTTTTGTCAGTACTCTCTTTTCCGAACAACAACCTTTCTTTCGAATAAGTTCCATTTTGAGGCACATTCTCTATGTTTGCAACCACGAGAATTCAAGATAAGCGAAGAGAGTATGATATAAACAAATCAATGCATAATGAATTCAAAACCCAAAGTAATAGATTGTATGCTACAAGGCTTCCATAACCCTAACTAATAAACTTAGCTACTCATGAATAAAATAAAAATCATCATAAATATATTCATCATACCAAAAACTAGAATACGATCTTGGTGTGCGAATAGTGAAAGTAAGAGAGAAGAAACGTTTTTCTCTCTCTCCACCCTAAGCCGCTATTCTCCTCTCTATGAATAATACAGAATAATGAATAATGAATAAAAATTCAGCATTAAGCCTTTTAATAATCTTTTCTCTCATAATTGCCTTCTAAGTCCCTGAACTAATTATAAATGACAAACTAGTCTTGGACATAGTTTCTAGGCGCCACATTTGGTCCAGATTGCTACTCTCTCTTTTGTCATATGCCATCCGTATTCCATAGTCCCATAATGTATTCATCTACCTCATTAATACTTGAAATCATGCTAATCACATCGGTTAGCTCAATTACATAGAAGTAGAGTAAAAACATAAGAGACTAGGCACTTTGTTCTCTAAACATAGCTAAAATATAGATAAATTATAGTGCTTAGGCGTATAAATACACCCAAGATCAAAAAGCAAGATGATTGAGTCTTGGACTCCCTCTAGGCATACCAAATAGTTTGAATTCATTTCTTAGCATCACTTCCTTCAATCCTCTGGATAATACCTCTGCTATAATGATGAACAAAGTAGCTGAAAGAGGATCCCCTTGCATAAGGCCCCTAGAAGATTTAAAGAAACCTTTAGGTTGTCCATTTAACAGTAAGGAGTACCAATTATTGGACAGTAACCTGAATACCATGTCTATGATATCTTCACAAAAACCAATCTTCCTTAGAACTTTTGTCAGAAATAGCCACTCCACTCTATCATAAGCCTTCATCATGTCCAACTTTATGACCATGCTTGGTGGCTTTCCCCTCTTTCCAATTTCAGATACTATCTCTTGAAAAACCAAGATATTCTTAGTAATACTTCTTCCATGAACAAATCCAGCTTGTTCTTTAGACACAATGTCAGGCAACAAACACTTAACTCTTTTATGAGTAAGTCTTGAGAAGATCTTATTCACAAAGTTATTAAGTGAAATAGGTTCGAGATCTGAAAAAGTATTAACTATCAATTTTTTTGGTAGCAACACCAAGTTGGTGTGTGTGATAAACCTTGGAAGGTCATATCCACAGAAAAATTCCACTACTATCTGATGTAGATCTTTAGATATTATGTCCCAAGCATCCTGAAAGAAGGCACCTGTCATACCATCTGGTCCTCCAGTACTGTTTCTATTCAAATCCATGACTGCCACCTTTACTTCATCTATTGTTGGGATTCTCTTTAACTCTGTATTTTGTGCTTCTGTTACTACTTTTGGTATTACATCCAACATTGTAAAGTCCTCAACATCCTCTTGCTTCTTAAATTGATTCTGATAAAACATAGTAGCAGCTTCAACAATTTTCTCCTGATTCTCTAGCCACATAACCTCATCATTCTGGATTTTTCTAATCTTTAGACTAGATCTTCTTCCCTTCACAACTGCATGGAAAAATCTTGTGTTTCTTTCCCATCCTTGAACCACTCAAAACCTGCTTTTTGTTTCCAGAATTCCTCTTCCCTTTTTAGTTGCAATGCCAATTCAGCTTGTTCTTTGAACAAAATTGACCTGTTATCCCCTGTGGGACCCTCTTCAAACTGATTCTACCTTACCTTTATCACTTCTTCAAGAGTAGCAATCTCTTGAAAAATATTTCCAAAAGTTTACTTACTCCACCAAGTCAATGTAGCTTTAGTCCTCTTCAGCTTTCGATGAAAAATAAGGAGTAGATTGCCCTCTACTTCCACTTTCCCATTCTGCTTAATGACCTACAATAAAAATTCTTCTTTAATACAGAAGTTAATGAACCTAAATGGCTTGATGAGGTAATCCTGGTGGGTATTACAATGGAGTAACATTGGTGCATAGTCAGAACCATTTCTTACCAAGTTTTCTACTTCCATAACAGGAAATAAATCTTGTAACTTATCATTAGAGAAAACCCTATCAAGTCTTTTGAATATGAAATCTCCATCTACTCTGCCATTCCACCCAGTAAATTTTCTCCCCTTGAAAGCAATCTCCTCTAAATTACAAACAAACATGAATTATTGATGAGGAAAACTAATTAGAGCAAAGGATATTAAAAAATCAATAATGAATCATATATACTTGTTAAGAAATTGTTTAGAGAAGATAATATATAATAACTTTATAAAACTAACAAACATGATTGATTAATGAGGAAAACTAATTAAGAAGGAGCAAAGCGAGACAACGAAGAACAGATGTTTTTGTGATGTATCTTCCACTAAAAAAATAATAAAGACTCCTAAAAATCTTATGGATTACAAATCTTATAAGGATTCCTATTTAATCATACGATGAATGAGCCAATAATGTAGGAATTTAACTATAATAGAATTTGCTACTACGATGAAGGTCGAAGGAGCCTATTTTTTGGATATATTGGAGAGTTTAAGGGAAAAAATACCATAAATAAAAATTAGCATAAATTTAGGAATTTAACTATAATAAGAAAATGTTCTCTATTTAATTTTGAATATATTTATTATAATTAATGTTCAATATTATTATATTTTGAGTAAAAAAGGTGAAAAGATAATTTTATCTCAAGCGAAGACTTTTAATGAAGGACAAAAAGTTCAAATCACTTTTCTAAAGGTCTTCCCACTTTTAATATATTATAGATAATTAAAAAAGTCTTAATTAATATGATTAAGATATTATTCATCAAGGATTTATCCAAAAACACATTCACTATTATTTCATTTATTTTAACCGATATTTGTTGTCGCTGCTATCAATTACATCGCTATCCTAACTATATTCATGACCATCGCCATTTCTATTCACCATAGTATTCGTCCCTACCACTAACCATATTATTTATAACTGTTACCAGCAACCAACCATTATCAGTCATCACGTACAAGCATCACCATCCACATTGTTAATGATTTGTGATCGATATCTGTAACACATGTCCTATTTTATGACTTACATTTTATTTTATTTTATTTCAGTAATTTATACCCTAATCTTCTAAGTTTATTACAAAATCATAAAAATCAAGAAAATTTGAGAATTCACAAAAAGACCAAATAGGAAATTTAATACAAGAAAAACAAGAAAATCATTGAAGATTTGAAATTGAAAATAGAAGTAGCAGTATTCTAACAAAGAATGTGAATATGAAAAATAATTAGAGATAGAAATCATAGGCAGACTAAACAACAAACCTTAGAAATATTATTACCTTTTCAATTGAGATGGAACGATCTTTTGAATCAAAGAATGACAAAAAAATATTTGGTATATTTTTTTACATATTAAAAAATCTCATAAAATGGGGTCTGAGTAGGGCGAGTGTATGAAACCTTATTTCTTTCTGGGATATAGAGGTTGTTCCGGATAGATCCTAGACTTAAGGAAAAATAGTTCGAGCATTAGGATAAAAGAAATAATAAAAATGAATAAATTATGATAGAATACTATAAAAAGCACGACAAATTATTCTGAACAATAATTACAATAATATGACACTATAACCAATATGTAAGAAATAACAAATAGTAATAGACATTGAGAAAAAAAAACTACATAAATAATGTTACGTCTACTGGTATGGAAGGATAAGCGAGACAACTCTCTGCCACATGTTAACCTTCTACCCTAACTTTTATGCTCCACAACCTCTTATATACGGTCATATCATAGGCAAGTTGAAATTGCTTCATGTCCTATTTAATCACTTCACTTCAATACTTCTTCAATCTACCTCTACTTCTCCTAAAATCATTTATAGTCAACCTCTTACACCTTTACACTAGAACATCCATGCATCTCCTCTGCACATATCCAAACCATTTTAATTTTTCTTTTTGCATCTCATCCTCCACCAAAGCCATTCATATCCCATCTCAAATATTTTTATTTCTAATCCTATCCCTTCTATTATTCCCACACATCCATCACAATAATCTCATTTTCACAACTTTCATCCTCTGAACATGAGAGTACCTGAATGCCAACACTTCAGTCTATACACCATAGTTGGTCTAACCACCATATTATAAAACTTGCCTTTAAGTTTTGGTGGTACCTTTTTATCACTAAATATTCAAGATGTGAGCCTCAATTTCATCCACCCTATAGTGATATAATGCATAATTTCATCGTCAATCTCCCTATTTTCTTGGATAATAGAACTAGATACTTGAAAATTTCTCTATTTTGAATGACCTCCATTTCAAACCTCACTTCAACTTCATCCTCACATGTTATGTATCTTAACTTGTACTCTAAGTTTTTGTCTTAATCTAGTTTAACTTGAACCTTTTATACTATTGACTCTATCTCCTGACCTCTAGCTCGATGTAAATTTCATTATGAGTCTCGTCAATCAAAAGTATGTAATATGAAAATAACATACAATATGACATCTCTTATTAGATATGTCATGTAAATTCATTATAACAACCTATCTATTGTTATGATAAGCACCAGTCCAAGGGCATGGGAGTATGGATAATATTAAATTAATTAGATGTCTATTTACAATTCTTGATAGACAAACTCGTGAGTTGAAATTTTAAATGAGAAATTTTGGGGAAAAATTGATTGCCTCAATACTGCCCCAGTGCGATATTTATCGCGCAGCGGCACTGCTGCGCGATGATCAAGACACTGTAGTAAGAAGCAGACAGTCAACTCCCTATTTTATAAACCTTTTTCTTCTTAGTTCATAACACATGTCATTGAATCTCCTTTAAAATACTATAGGATTACTCCTAGACCTAAGAAGTTGCAAAAATAGAGACACACACTTCAATGAGATGTATCCCCATGGTTTTCTTGTGAAGTTTGCATCGAAAATTACTAGAACCAACCAAAGAATAAAGACTCGTACAGTCCATAGTAGCAACTTGAAGTCAATGTAGTCTAGGTTTAATTGAATGGTAGACTCCATTAAAAGTCATGTTCATGAAATAAATTGAAGGGAGATTTCATGTTTAGTCTTGCGGATACGACATATGGTTGGATAATAATTAATAAATTGAGGCAAATTTGCATTCATATAATATGAATGTCATTGAGCGTATAAATATATTGATAATTATTATAGTTGATGTAATCACTATGTTAAAACTATGTAAAGATGTATATTAATGTTTTAAACAGGGAATTATGAGAAGTAGTGAGATAAATTGATCAATTATAGTATAAATTGAGTTGGAAGCTGTAAAGTAGAATGGGTTTTTAGTTAGGATGAATGGTGGTGGTAGAAGGGTAGGTTATGGTGGAATTAGAGTTTAGATTCAATTTGATTATATATGTGCTTGTTAATTGATTGTTTGTTTACACAGTTTTAAGTCATGCTTGGAAATGATGCTAAATGATTGATTATATAATGGTACTGTTGGTTGAGAATAGACTTACTATAGAATTTGCATTTGTGACTAGTGCATGGTTATTCTTGTGAATTGATGATGCTAAATGCATGGCTTGTGATTGAATTTGTGGATTCATGTAGTATAAAGGAAAAATATGGGAAGAAGGAAGGCATAATGCTTGTTTGGGATAAGGGTGACAAGACAACTAGTTGTCTAGTATGATTGTACATAAACTGAGCTCGTCCCCTACAGGTCATGACTAGTGGAGAACTATAAGTCCCATACCATGTGTGTACATTATGATTTTGGAGAGTTTGATGGTTCCTTAAGTGGATTGATTTTTGTCTATTATATATTACTTTTGGGTTCCTTGTGCGAACTATTTATGCTGGAATATACTTGGGTTCTTTGTGCTTTCTGATTACTAGATGATATACTTTATTTTATTGTGTGGTCCATTTACTTGATGATATACTTGGTTTTCTTGTGTGTTCTATTTACTTGATGATATATTGAGGTTCCATGTGTGGCCCGTCTACTTGATGATATACTTGGTTTCCTTGCGTGGTCCATTTACTTACTGATACACTTGGGTTCCTTTTGTGGTCCATTTACTTGGTGATTTACTTGGGTTCCTTGTGTGATCCGATTATTGATATTATGATTGGGTCCGTATGTAAACAACTCTCTAATTGCTTTGATATGATATTGTGGGGATGAACTTTTTGATTTTAGTTATGGTAAGCTCAACCGATTATACAAAGTCTTGGTTGCTAGGAGTGAACATAATAGACTATGTTTAAATAATGTTAATGAATTATAGATTTTTTAATCTGGATTTGGTAGAATTGAGTGATTAATTGTCTTAAAAGTGATGATTTGAGGTAGGTAAAGGTGAGAAGGTTCTTGGTTTGTTATTGGATGTAGATTTTATCTGGTTGTTGAGGTCGTGGGCATCTATATGTTGATATAGGCTAGAGACCTTAAAATTTTTGTACGAACATGAATAATGATAAATTATCAATGAATACTGTATCATGAGCCTAGTGGCCATTAGTGAGTTGTGATGAATATGGATTAGACCCTTGTAGTCACCTTAAACGGGTTGGGTTGCTGGTTATGTTGAACTAAGAATGGTCATACGGTAGATGAAATTGAAGGAATTCAATTGTTATATTTACATACATGATTGATTTGAATTGATTTATTTTGTTTATGTGATTTATCCTTGGTCGGCCGATTATGCCTACCAATACATGTGGTTGTACTGATAATACTCTTGTTGTACCCTCTTTCAGTTGTAGTTTTGTCGTAGGATCAGTTGAGGTTTCTAATATGCTGCGGCTAGTCATCTCCAGCAACTTCTGCTCATTTTATTCTTATGGTGGAAGTAGAGTCTTGTATTTCATCCTTTTTTCTTTAGTAACTTTTGTACATTTCTAAACCAGGTCTTTAGTAAAGGTTGTACTTTTAGTGTATATGGTGGAAGTAGAGTTTTGTATTTTATCCTTTCTTCTTTAGTAACTCTTGTACATTTTTAGACTAGGTCTTTAGTAAAGGCTGTACTTTTAGTGTATCTTCGCATAGGTTGTATGTGTAGAGGCAATATTTAACGGTTAATATATTTACTTATTTAGCTTCTGTATATTTTTGTTGGGTGGTACTGGGTTCTTCTATCCAGATAGATTAGAATAGGTGCCCTCTCATCCTCCTAGTCTGGTCATGATAGTTGGTTTCAGAGGCCAGGTTATTAGTCTCACAAGTACAAGAGCAAATGTTCAATAGAGTTTTGAAAACTGGTGCATAGAAGTCCATATCAAATCCTTGAGAAGTTATAAGACATTTTAGGAATTGATTTCTTATTCTTCTTTCCTATTGTGCCATTTCAAATTATTCATCTGTATAGGTTAAGTCCAATTGGTATCTAGTCGATTTTAATTGTTATCTCAATAAACCCAACTGGGACCATTTGATTCCAATTGGTTCTCAAATAATCAAATCGGAACTTGATTTTTCCAGTTGGTATCTGACCAGAAAGGCTGTGTTGATGCGTGAATGATCAACTAATGATCAATAAAAATGGATTTCTTAATTTTAAATTAGAGTAATAAAGGTGTTATTAAGCTGACCATCAAAGCAAATTGTTCTGATGTGAGTCTCATGATCACTTTTAGGCTTAATTGATTATTAAAGATATTCGTTGCTGATTAAATTATCTGTTAGATGATCGAAAGGTCCGTTGGTGATGGTCATGTCTGGATGAAATGTATTATTGATGACTTAAATGCGTATTTGATGACTAGATTTCTTATAGCATGACCTGAGTGCATACAAAGCATGTCAAATTGACAAATTAAATGCACGATTATTTAAGTCTACTTGGTGACTGGAATGTCTATGTTATGATTTGGATGATTATATGTAGATTTGAATGTTAATTGACAACTAAGTTACTACTATTGAGTGGAAAACGTGATGTATAATTGATGACCTATTTTATGTTTAAAACTAATAATTTCAAATCCTAGTAGTTGTGTAAAATTCAAATCTGATGGATGAAATTTTAGGCCCTTAATCAAGAGTCTAGATGTTTAAGGGTGCTGTGTTGGGAAGGGTGGGAAAAAGCACAAAGCCAAATTTTTTTTGGAACCACTATGTAGGGACCACTATAGCGGCAAGAAACCCGCTACGGCGATATCCTTACAATGTAGCAAGGCCGCTGCAGCAGGAGAGGTTCCGCTATAGTGGGATCCTAATAGTAAGATGCCCCACTATTTTCCCTTGTTTTTATACCCTTTCCAAACTCTTTCGAGGCAATCGTATAGTCAAAAATAACTAAAATGAGTTAATCTACCTCATGATATTTTGATGTAATAAAGAACAGTTCTTTCACCTAGCATAAAAATAAAGTATTCTATGGTAAAAGAACATAAAAGATTGTTTGTTATAGCCCCAACGGGGGCAATCACTAATTAGTAGCAATATTAGAAAAGAGATGATAATGGGGAATGCACATGCCTGGAGCTATCTGATCTTGGGCGTATTTATATGTCCAATCACCAATATTCACCCAGATTTAGACTTGTTTTGAAAGATACAATGTGCTATTTTGAGTGTAAATTGAACTTTAATTATGTTCTTGATCTAATGGATATGATTAGTACTTGCAATAGTAGATTGTGATGAATTATACATGATTGGACATATTAATTATATGCAAGGGTAAAGAAGAGCAAACAAAGGGGAAACATAGCTCAGCAAGGCAAACTGTAAGTCAGAAATTCCCATTTGAGCATTCGGTGCACCGCGGAGAAGGACCAAATGGCTATAGTCAAAAACCAGTGAGGGACCGCTAAATCACCGCTCACGGTGAGGAGTCATTTCCTAATTGACAAGATTCCAAAAAAAAGGACACGATATTACCGCGATGCGGCAAAACTCCAGTTTCCAGTTTTTCAAAATCTGAAGCTTAGCGCGTCGTGGAGGAGGAGGAATTCACAATTGTCACAAACCAGTAGCCCTCCGCGATACCACCGCATCGCGGTGATGAGCCAAGTCGCGATTGTCCCAAAATAGGAACCTTCTGTGATAACCCAGAATTGCAAGGAATTGTGGCATTTGACAGCATAGCGCAATGCGCTGGAGGTCCAAATCGGGTTTTTCAGCCCATCTATAAAAGAAAAAATTCAGAACACATTGGGGACACTTTTGGAAAGCACAATAGCGGTGGAAAAACACAAAATTCTCTCTTTTAGGGTTCTTAGAATTTATTTTGATCTCCATAACTAGATTAATTCTTGGTATGATTAATTACTTATTTTTGATGTTGAATTCAAACATGAGTGGCTAAATACCCTTGTTCTGGGGTTAAGGCCAAGAACATGATTACTCTTTGATATTCTTTATCGTAGTTTCTTTTTGGATTATCATCTGGGTTGTTCTTAATTTCTTGAGCTTACTATTTTGATGAGTGGCCACCATTAGAATAAATCTATATTTCTATGTGAATTCAGGAGGAGAATCGTATGATAGAACGAAGAAATTAAGGAGCAAGGTTCTTATCCTTTTATTAAATAAGAGGTTTGAATTAGTAGCTAGGATAAGGATATACCTAGAAGCCTTGTTTGGTTCAATTGCAAGAAGACAACTTTATGAATCTAGAAGAATTTTTGTATCTCTGCGGGAGTGGTAGTTACAATATTCAATAGATCGAAGATTTGAAGTCGGGAGACCAAGATCGTAGCATAAACCTTGCGAATCAACAACCCGATAACCAATTAGACTGCGATAAGAATAGAGATTTGTATGATTGTTCAAAATGACTTAACCCTGGAATTCTCATCATTACTGTTTAGAACCGTGCTTACTTATGATTGTCACAAATTGCTATTCTTATTTATTAGTTTATATTTTCATTCTTAAATTCTAAATCATCTTGATACTTTTCAACACTTAATACCTCATTGTCTAAAACTAAAAGTTGGTTAAATTTCTAGTTGTTTAGTTCTCGTGGGAACGATATCCGACTATATAAGTCACTATATTAGTTGTACGATCACATGCACTTGCGTGTGCGTTTGAGTCGCAACACTATCCAGAGGTCCATCATTGTTGAGGATCAAAGCATCAAATAATTCTTTTTCCATTCCTCTCAGGAATGAGAACTCCTGTGCATCTTTAGTTCGTAGCTTGGGGTCTTTTAATTTAGGGTTGCACACCCAAATATAACCTTTATGGATTTTCCTATCTGGGTGAACATGCAATCTGTGGAGTTCCAATTCATCTTCTCCTCTTCCAAATCCCTTCAAAGCTTTACACAGGCCTATGCCAAGGAGGATTAGGATACCTAGAGATCCAGTGGGGTTGTAGAGCTAGATGGAGATAGCCCGTCATGACGCATGTGTGACTAGATTAGATAGTCTTTTACTATAGCCAAGTTAGACTCCAAATGGTAGAGAGACACCAGAGGCTATGCAAAGTGGGTGATAGCTTATTCCTCCTCCTCCCAAGCCCTAGTTATCTCCACTTTATTTTTTTCTTATTACGCCCCTAGTACCTTTCACTTTGGGAGGGCTGAAGGGTATGTCACACTCCAAGTCATGGTTATCATCCTCACAAGGAATACATTCTTGTGTGTATAACTCTATATTAAGTCAGGCAGATATAGGTCCCTCATGTTTCCACTATAGAAATCCTCCCATTTCGCTATGATTTGAGCTTTCACAATGAGTGGAATTCCCTGGATAGCACAAGCCACTACCAAAGCCTGAGGGTAAGTGATGTTGGTAATATTTCCTGAAGGATGAATCCTCTAGGACACCAAGTTAAGACACCCCCGAGCCTTTAAAAAGGTGGTTCTCTTGAGCCCTATAGTACTAATACAATGGACCTTCTCCCTATCAACCTCCGCCACTAATGTTTTTGCCAACCACTATAAGTTACTCTATACAAACTTTTCCTCATAAGTATCATTGGGAGTATTCGGTATCCCTAAGTTATCATTGATTGTGGCCACATACACGGGGACATTGACTCGCTAAATGTAGATGGTCGGTATAGGTTGCACTAATGCATAATTGGGAGCATAACATAGAACTCCCATACCCATCCCAAGTTACAATGTTGGATGGGTTCCACTAGTATCATCCACTCAAACTCCTATGGTGATGCATAGAGTTTTGGTGCCTTTTCCTCTATGTCCCACATCACAAAGCCCCCTCATGGTGAAACCACCTCCTCATATAATCTGTAAACCTCTATTGATAATCTCAGTCGATAAAATACTTATAAGGAGGGTGAGCACTTGGTTTTAGTTGGTCATAAGCGTAATAGTCCTCTAAAATTAAGAAAAACCAGAATTAGGTGTCATAAATATGCTAAATATGTCGCAATTGTCAAAAACTCAAAAATTGGAATTTTCCAAACTGGGTTACTACTAAGTCTCTACTACAGTGAGAGCAATCTCATTACAACAGGCTGATATAGTGGCATTATACTGCAAAAATGGGATCGCTGTAGTGGGAAACATCTTGCTATAGCTCTCTCTTTATTCCTAGCAGACCTTAGACGCAACAATGGCATCTTCTTGCAATCTTTGTAATTTTTCAACTTCTTAACTTAAATCAAGTTTAATGAAGTAGTGTGTGACTTCTAAATGTCAAAATTCACGTGAATAAGCCCTGATCCAAACCTCAATGGCTAAGAAAATAATTTAGAAAAATTACCCTTCATCTTCTACCCTATTTTGAGCCTCAAATCTGCATGAACTTAGTAAATCTTATGTCTAGAACACTATCAGAGCATAGGAAATGTAAGAAAAGTAAGCATTCTTTATGAGTCTATCCCATATTGGGCATAATAAAACCATACCTAAACAAAACCCAAACCTTGAAATTTAAATGAATAAATATATATACGAATACATATATAGACTAAAAATCTGAGAAATCATGTGTTTAAGAAGATACAAACTAAACTACAGATCATGCACAATACTGAGTTAGAAACTATTGGAGAGCCTATTAACTGACATAAACCACACGATCTAAATGTAGAGTCGTACATAAACACCTCATTTAAATGGCCCAATATACTTTTCCAGGGTATAAAGGTATGGTTGGTCTGATAACTAAATTGATTCCCAACTAAAAAGGGCTAAATAAACCAATGATGGCATGTAGTTCTAGAACTTGGATGTATTGAACCCTAGTATAACTCAGTGCTAAGTACTAATCCTATGTTGGTTATTGCTATTAACTCTTTAAACTGATATACTAAAACTAGTTCAATA
Source organism: Capsicum pubescens (assembly GCA_030864215.1). Taxonomy (NCBI): domain Eukaryota; kingdom Viridiplantae; phylum Streptophyta; class Magnoliopsida; order Solanales; family Solanaceae; genus Capsicum; species Capsicum pubescens. The sequence goes on along the minus strand of CM061548.1, from coordinate 192,289,584 downwards.
CACATACTTTAAAACTACACTGATAGTCTGAATAACTAAAGTTATGCTGTATAACCATAAGTTGAAGCTAAATATATTTTTCATGCTAAAATCAACAATTATTGGTATTGAGTGTTCATAACATGCCAACTTCTAAGGCTATTTCATGCCAACTACTAAAATACCAAACTAAATATTAAATTACAAATTAATGAGTACTACAAGGTATCAAAATCATGGGGAGAATGCATAATCATGCTATAGAAATCATGTGAGAACATAAATAATAGGGAAATTATAGTTTGGACGAAAACTATGATCTTTGATATTTAAGGGACCGAGAGATTTTTAAGTTATCGGTAATTTAATGGGTGAAAGGATATCCATTGATGAAATCCCACATACTTGGAAGTGAATCCTTGCTAAGGGATTGAGAGATTCTGCACTTATGGATGACCCTACTTTTCTGCCTTGGGAGAAGAAGAATTACCTTTTTGATAATTCCCAAGATACAACTTCAATCAAAAGATTATGTGATCGTTGTCAAATATAGTAACCCAACAAAGGTTGGGGTTGAATCCCAAGGGAATATGTAAAATTGTGGCTCTTAACTGCTGTAATCAACAGGCAGAGCTGTAAAAGTAAATGGGGGGATTTTAGTGACAATTTCAATCAAGTAACGAATATCAAATTCAATTGTAATAAATAATAGATGAACACTAGGATTGCATTCCCATCGACTTCTCAACTTAGTAGGCTTATCGTGCTTTATTGAACCAACCCGATACCTAGAATGAAAAACCTAATAAGTTATGTACCATCAACGGTCTTTTGGACTCGCTGACAGATCTCACCCTTTTCCTTTTAACTCTTAGGATGTCGCCTTACTATCCCTTATCCTAATCCCAGTTAACTACTACCTTTTGGGTCACCAGTTATTAGATGGTAGATAACCATCTTACTTAGATAATACCTAAAACCATGGATCGACAATTAAACTTCAAATTACTCTTGCAGTTATTTTTCCTAGTCACTCCTCATCCTTTAGAGTAAGTAGCAATAATATAGGCGGGTTCCTAACATTTGCAACCACTAAGACATCTATTAAAGTGAGTATAATACAATACATGCATGGTTATCGATTCGAAACAATGCAATACTTCCCCTACTTTGTCAATCCGCTAGGGTTTCCACAACCCTAGCTAAGGGTTTTTAGCCGCTCATGCTTGTGAAGTAATCAACTATATTCACGATTGAAAGCATTAGATGAAATCACAATAATCACAACTGAAAACCCAAAACTCCAACTGAATTAAAAACTAAAATCAATACAAAATAATTTCAAGACCAAAATCGGATCTCAAAATAAGTATATATGTTTGTGAGTATAAAGAGTGCCTAAACTAAATACAAAACATCATTAGGGTATTTATAGAATAAAAAAAGAAAAACAAAGTTAGTGGGAACTTACAAAGTCCACATACAGACCATATATTGAGCATACAAAACTTACGTTGAACTTAGAATGTGGATACCCTTGAATCCTGGATCTTATACTCTCCAAACTTTTGCTTTTTTGTACAGACTAAGTCCACATACAGACATATGGACCGTATGTTGACTTTGTATGTACTAGTACTCTAAAACTAAACTTCAACTTTATGTATTTTTCAATTCCAGCACATACTAAGTCTACATATGGTTCGTATGTTGAACATACAGTCCGTATGTTGAACATACGGTCCGTATATTGACTTTGTACGTTGAAGTTCTTTTGTTTTCCTGCAACTTAGCCTCTGGACTTTCAATTTATCAACAAACTTTGATCACATACGATAAGTATGTAGCACATACGCCCTAAATCACCTTTGTATGTACCCCAAAACTTTATTTTTCTTCATACTTACATCCAAAACCTAGTTTCTTGCAAAACATCCCCAAAACGCATCTCATCTAAAAAAACATCTTAAGAAACTTGCATATTTTCATAGTTTTAAGTGTCGAAAGTGCTATATTTCTATAGCACATCAACACCCTCAACTTAGAACTTTTGCATGTCCTCAGGCAACACAACACTATAAAACAAAACAAAACAAAACAAAACATGACACTTAACTAGGAGAATCTAAGCCATCCAAGGAAGTTTGTCAACACTTTAAGCTCAAACTACAGTACCCTCTCTTATTTAAACCATTTAAAACCAACTGTGTATAACCATGAAACACAACAATGTGACACAATGGGATCCAGGTATGGAATTACATTTGCAATAGCCAATTATGCATGTTTATACAAGCTACACTACCCAAAACAAGTAAGCAACTAGCAATATGACTCATGTGCCCTCACAATAATGAAATCTCACTCACTCATATGAAGTAATGCATGTCAATGCAGGGACAATCAAGAGGAACTCACACTCAAAAGATAAGTTCCAATCAATGTGCATAAAATCCATAGGCTTTCCCTTATTTTCTTTACCTTCATTTTCGGACAGTCAAGTTAGGATCACTATAGAACTTTATTCGGCTTATAATTTAGGCTTGGGGGATGGTATGGTACATATGAATATATCAAGTGACTGAGACTCCTTGGCACTGCAACTACTTTTGGGGTACACACTTAACCAATTTCCTTTTTATTCCACCCTTATTATTCTTTATTACATATTTAGGTTGGGTGTGGTCTTTATTCTTTCTTTTTCATTTTTTCACAATTTTTCTTTTCTTTTTCTTTTTCTATTTTTTCCTACCACACCCAGCTCGACTATCCTTTTTCTCTTATTTCACCATTCTACATACCCACTTTACATCACACACCCCTATGATAGCACCCTCAACTTATGCGATTTGCCTGAGTTGAGGTGCACATATCCAAGGAGGAACAAACCCAAATAGGTTATTGCTACATAAATGGAAAAGTGAAAGACGTAACAAAAATAATAGGCTATAAGGCTCTAACTTGGGGATCAAGGGATACAATTCACATATGGAAGGCCATTTAGGCTAAAAATAGACTAACATAAAAAATGGCCTATGATCCTTTTTGAACCAAGTATCCTACAACCTAGGAAAGACTAGTTGGGCATTTTCTGGATTTAACACACAAAGGGAACTAAGTAGCATCTTACACACACATGGCAGGGAGTGAATATTACAAGCTACTACTTATTTGGTTAATGCAATTGTTAGAATTGATTATCATGTCCCTAATTCTAATGCCATAATGAGATCCACATTTCCTACACATATATACATTCACACAGTTCTAAAACAAAATTTTGGAGGGGTATCGTTTTTCTCAAAAATCAATCTAAAACATAACAAATGCCCTAAATACTTAAGAATCTTTTAATTACACACAAAAACACAACACAATACAAAACAAAACATAATATGACACAAATTTTACCCTAGACATGCTGGTTCTACAACCATACCGCAACCAATAAAAAAATAAATACGACAACAAAAACCTGCTGCAGCTATGGTATACGACACCCCTAACTAGAAAACTGCGCACTGTCCCTAATGCTCTAAAATAATATAAAATAAAGGGAATGAGGACATACCTGGGACACACTAAGTGTTCGTATCTTGAGCATCCCCATATGGGTGTATCTCTATTGGTGGAGGTGGTGGTGGTGGTAGTGTACTACTAGTAGATGCAATCATTACTTTATTGGAATGCCTCTGCCTTTCAACAATTACAGACTCCACTGACTTATGTTTGGCCTTTTACAAGGCCTAGTCATGTGGGATATTGGGATCTTGCAGGTCCTCCCATGTCCTCTCTTGGTCCCATTTAATGGGACCTCCTTATCATCCTCTGCAAATAAATCAAAGTGTTTGGGCCCATGATGAGGTGATATCTGAGCCACTGGGGATAGGACTGGAGGAGTGGCTATTATATGGCTCTCTGTAGAGACCATACTTCTGCTTGCAAGATATCCACATTCTCTCTTATAGGGCCTAGATACGACATCTCAATCTCTACAAACCAAGATACAACACGTCTCTCAAAAGTATCAATACGTGCCTATAAATCAACACTTAACTTTGACATAGCAACTTTATGTGTAACATCCCATCTAGCCTCTGCCATCTCTAGTATGGTCTGGACCCATGCCTGGATCTGCCCATGTAGAGTAGCCACCTCGGTCTCAATAACTTATAACCTAGCATCAGTGGTTCTCTATCTGTCCACTAAGCTCTGCAAGAACTCATGAGATATCATAGTCATACCTATAGCAGTAGTTGTAGTAGTGGGAAAGGGGGCACTGAAGATGCACCTATCGACTTTGAATTGGAAGCCAGAGCTGATGTAGAAGTGGCTGGTGTCCCATCATCCTGAGTACTTAACTCAGGTCTTCTCTCTACTCCCCCATCTCATGATCAACGCTAACTCTCACATTACCTTCCTACATCTCAACAGGCTTTGTAGGTACTATAGGGGATGTACGCGCCGAATCCTTCATCGACCTAGTATATTCTCTGAACATCACCTGTACTCTCTCGTCAACTACCGGTATCTCAGGCACATCGACCTCATCATAAAGTCTTTAGATAAGGCATAGGAATGACAGAGTTATCATCACATCGAAAGCTCTATTATTGAATCTCACACTAGATAATGTCTACAAAGTTACTATCACACCCGACCATCATACTAGCAACTAGAGCAGCTCCATCCAACGTCAACACATTGTCCAAAGTAGTCGAACACAATTTGAATCTAACCAACAACTACTTGAACTTTGCAAGAAAGTCAATGCTGCCTTATTTATCATACCATGCCCCTTGATCCAAGGGGTCTCATTACCCAGAGGTGAAATATATCCATCGATCTATCTCATCATATCCACTTTCTTATTCTGATAGTCAATATCCTTCATATCATGTATATCTTATACACCCCGTAATATGTAATCGCATTCTATTATAGATGCTGGTGCAATATGATCTGGCCCAAAGAGGATACAACGGATGGCTGCCGCTGATGTATCCACCATAACCCCTCTAAATAGTGTCTCCTCAAGCTGGGGATGCCCATTATTCCTTAGAACAACCCTCTAGGGAGTAGTTAAGACCACATTAGCCCGGTATGAGGCATAGAATTCCCTCACTAGTGTTTTCTATAAGTACCTAGTTGTGTAGTCATCCACCTTAGCTGATATCGCTCAAAACCTGCTTGCATATATGGTGCTCCGTCCAACCCAGATAAATTAATCTATCTCTCTTTATAAATGACCCTCTTGGGCCACCGATGTCTCTCAAAATAGTACTGTCCCACCCCATACACCACCTCGAGTTTACCTCATTAATAGGCTCCTCCAAGACGTGCGTAGGGTCGGAAGTCTGATCCTACTAAGACGGTGCCTGTGAATTAAAAGATGGAACCTTGATGGAAGCCTGTTTTGTACCCTCCTTAGAATGAGGTACTACTGATGACTGCTCTTCATTTGCTGCCTTAGACTTATGTTAGGACCCTCTTTTAGATTGAGGGTCTTGTGTATCTAATACTGGTGCTAATTTATAATTTGCCTTCCCCTCTTCCTCCTTCTCCCCTTCCTCCTCCTCTTCATATCCCTCATTAGGCTTAGGAGAATATAGGGGTGATCTCCTGGCCATATTTACCCTCGTCCTACCTAGGAACTCATTAGCCTCAGTCTACGTCATAGTCCGAGTAGAAGGTGGCCACTTGCCTCACTATGACTTTGCTACAATCAGTACACCCATCTTGTCCACAATGATAGCCTCAGAAATATCCCAATTATTCCCTCTAGTCATTGGCCCTGATGTTTTGGTCGGATCCGCTTTGGCCGTGGCTACTCTAATCTGGGCAAATGCTTGTTACTCCTTTGAGCTATTAATCTCGAAAGAGTCAATCTATCGCCTAGTAACTACGACCTTCTTCTTTGAATCCTTAGGAACTATATGTTCCTGAAAAACCAAGTGTTAGTATTCAACAAATAATGAGGGATTGCAAAAGTTGAAGAAAAACTCATAATTCAAAAACTTCAAATTTTCCTCAATTTTCACACCCCAATAACTTATTCACACTCCCAATAAGTCCAATGTGCACACATATACCATGAATCATAATTTTCAATGCAAACTAACATGCCAAACTTTTGGTATTCTTCTACTTGTTCAGGATCAACTTTCTTTTAGGGCCTAACTTAGAGTTTAATTCAAGAACAAAGCCCTACATCAAGATTTTAGGCTAATTCAAGGCTCTTACACACAAGCATGATTGTTTCTATATATTTTGCATGAAAATAAACAAATCATCTTTCATGTTTAACATTTAAGTTAGGATACTACTATTAGGAGCTGAGAAAGTTACCTTTTCTTTGAGAACTCTGAAGTGAACTATAAGGAAGTAAAGCAAAACCCAAGATTGAACTTGTATTTAGCACTCTAGGATAAGTTGATACCTCAAATAAGTTTTAATTTAGCCTTTTCTTAAGTGTGGGAACATGGGTGGTTTTGAATTTTGAGAGGGAGTATGAGTTTTTAAGATTAAAGAGGAATTTTGAGAGTTTGGTAATAAAAAAATGATCAAATAGGGATTTATATAGCACAGGGGGCCAACTTAGGGTTTAATTAAGCATAGGTGGGCCCAAAATTTTAAAAAAAATTTAGTCTCACACGTTCCCCACTTATAGAGTCAACGTATATTGAACACACGGTCCGTATGTTGAACATACGATCCATATGGTGGCACCGTATGTGGGACCCAAAAGTTGGCCATTTTCCCTGCTCACTGGACTTTGTGTTTAGACACTTATTTTGCTACTTATAAGGTCATAAATTATATTTATGAACCTACAAGTAATTTCATAAATTTAAAGTCCTGAAATTCTCCAAAAGCTCTCAAATTTCCATCTTTTCAAGTTAAGCACAACTTACCTGGCCCACGTCGGGACTTTTGACCTTAATGAGTTGGTCCCTAAATTTCCTTACCTGAAAGAAGATGTATTTATAAATCCTTACCATATTCTAGGCATTTACTCAAACTATGTACCTAGTAAAAAAAATAGAAATGAACACTAAAAAAGTGGGTTGCTTCCTATCCAACGCTTGATTTAACGTCGTGGCATGATGTGGCTATGTTGGTTACTCAGAATTCACCAACAATCCTATGGGTTTCCTCCCATGCAACTCTTGATTTAACATCGCGGCATGATGAGGGTACCTTGATTACTTAGAAATCGACAAGATTCCCATAAGAATACCCTCCTGGTCATCAATACAATCTATCACCAACACACCCTCATGTTGGTCGGCTGCTTCATTATTTTTTGGATGTTGAAAGTGACCTCCTTACCATTGACTCTGAACATTATCTCCCCCTTATCTATATTAATCGTCGCTGTACCTGTGGATATAAATGGTCTTCCCAATAGGATAAACATCTTGGCATCAACCTCATAGTCCAGAATGACAAAGTCAGCCAAAAAAATAAAGTTATCGACTCTCAAAATCATATCAAAAGAAATTCCCACAGGTCTCTTCACAGTGCAATCAGCCATTAACAATCGCATCGTAGTCAGCTCAGGAGGGGTCAAGCCTAATTGCTTGAATATGTCTAGAGTGACATCAAATTTATGATGGCTCTTAAGTCACATAAGGCTCTAGAAAATTAGGATGACCCAATAATGCATGATGTAGTGAATGCTCTGAGATCACCCTTTTTCTGGGCCATAGACTTAGTTATGACTGCACTACATTGGTGAAATCCACCAACATCCTCAAAAGTAGTACCTTTTTTCTTTATGACCCATTTATTCATAAACCTGGAATATCCCTATATTTTCTCCAATGCCTTAAGAAGAGGGATGCTCAAGCTCAACTCTTTCAGTATCTCAATGAATTGCTTGAGCTTTTCTTTATCTCTCTTCTACTTTAGTCTCTGAGAAAAAGGTGGAGGTGGTCATGGGATTTGTCTTACTTCCGGCTTAACGAATGAACCCTTACCTTTGTCTTCACCAACTTTACCATTACTACCCGTTGCATTTTCTGACTCCACAACGGATGTCTCATTAACAGTAGCTTCATCACACCTTAGTGCTTTCACAATAGGTAATGGGGGATCCACCATAGTTATTCTACTCCTTGTGGTAATAGCAAGAAAATGACCATCATTTTTTGGACTTTGAACTGTGTTACTCAGAAGGGTACCTAACTGCCTCTGGTTTAGTGTTTTAACATCTACCCGAACTGGTGCTCCAAATGCTTAATAGCAATGGCATGAGATTCAACCTTTTGGGTCAATCCAGAAATGTCAGCCTTAATCTCCTTAAGGCTGTTGTCTTGATTTTCTTAACCCTTGACCAACGTGTTCAACATTGCCTACATTCTAGATTCTGTATCCCGACTGCTTGGTGGAATGTACCTATCCCTCTTCTCTCTGTAGTCATCCTTTTTCCTTCATTCACCATCTCGCTCTTTATTATAGTCTCTGTATCTATCATAATAGTTCTGACCTTGGTCTTGGAAACCTGCCAACTGATGATCTATATATTTTGCTTTCTTCTTTAATTTTGACTCATGAACATTGGAAGCTGAGCCCCTCCTACTGCATTGACTTTATTGAAACTTGTTACTGCAAACTACTTTGCCAGTAACCCAAGATTAGTCCTCAGCAACGCAATTTCTTGTGCTACTAAATTATCATCTACTCTCTGGTCATAGGAGGCACTAATAGTATAAGTGCCAGACCCCCTCCCAGCCTCTCGAGTTTGCCACCCTCGATTAGTGAGAGAGATCTGATCTAGGATATCCAAAGCAATCTCCCAACATAGTCTTATAAAACTCCTCTAGAAGATGATGGTCAGGGCTCTGTAGAATATCTCAAGTAAGCTTGTCCCTGAAATCTGATGGTTGGGCACCATACGTAACTTATTCTTAAACTTGAACCTAGATTTGTACATAGATTCAGACTGCAACTGCCTGAAATTATAAATCTCATCCTTAAGCTACAACATCCTGGGGGGAAGACATGAGGAATGATAACTTTAATTTTTTCCTGCTCACTTACCCCAGATCCTCTTCATCATCCTCATATGACTGCAAATACTGATACACTGGGATCACTTGAGCACGACCAACCCTAACTCTATTCTGATTACCATCGAGTGCTGCTCAATGATCTGCTTCCTACCTCTGCACAACTAACTCTACCTCCTGAGATATACACTAAGTATCTTTTTCCGTCCTATGATTAGTAGCTTGTGCTAAAAAAACCTTAGTATGCTCATCAACTATGTCCTGAACTCCTTCAGGAGGAGTGGGAGACACCCGATGTGTATCATCACGAACCTCTTAAGGAAGGTCGTCTCTCTTCGGCTCTGTCATCTTACTAGGTGTTAGATAAAAAACCCAAAAACTGCAACAACTTTAATTCACAACTCAACATCATACTCTCCGAAACGGCGCCAAAATTTGATAATGCCCAAGCTTCACCTTCGATCTGAAGATTATACAGTCACTGTCAAATATAGTGTAACACCCCAATGGTAACCCCTGGATGTCACACAATTCTTAAGACTACACATAGTCAAAGCTAACCCATGATGTCTACTCAGATCCGAACTCTTATAAAGGTAAACCTAAATCATGAGTGAATACTGAAGTTAACTTAAAATAAAATTCAATCATATGAATAATGTCAACTAAAAGTTTTTAACTGAATAACCTATAAATCTGGGGAAATAGAAGGAAACATAATCTGAATAGTCTTGACAAACCTCTAATCTAATGATTGAAGAGACATTGGGAAAGACCCCAACTGACCTAAACTAAAATCTAAATAACTGGAACAAACAAATGCATTTAACATCTGGAATTATCATAAACCCTTACCTCGAACTATGAGGACTCACCAATTTTTTGAGTATAGGAAATGATTCCTATGATTATTTGTGCTACTGGGGACGAGCACCAGAACCTATCTTATGAAATAATGTATCACATAGACAAATAAGTAGGTCAATACTTCTGTAATGTGCTGAGTATGTGGAGATGAATGCAATAAGTAAAACATAAATGAAACATACTTTCAAGTCATGCATGCTAAGTGTAAAAGGGACTCACCTTGATCATGAATAAAACTGAAATCTGAAACATCATAAAGCATGAATAAAAAAGCATAATCTGATAAGCTTAGTCATCACACTTAGTTTCTAATTTTTTTAATTTTATGGGAGATTATTATAACCGACATAAACCATGTGAGCTATCATAGAGTCCAACGTCTTACCCATGTTAAGGAAAGCTATTCTATCCTTGCCATCAGAACAAATCCTTAACTTAAAGTGATCACTATAATTCATCCATATTGGGAAATTGAGGGGGTACTCTCTTGAGAGGCCCTTAAACCTACCGGGGCACGTAGTTTATAGAGAATAGGATGTCCCTATCAGAGCTAAATACTACTCCCAAAACATATGCTTATATGCTCATACTTAGGAAATACACCTTAAAATAGCATAAGGGTTTATAAACCGAAAACCAATTATGCTTCTCTTTACTTAAATTGTATTCATAAGGAGCAATTGTGGATTTCATGTCTTATCTTAGATCGAAAGATCAAGCTGAACTTTAAATCATGCTTTAATACTTGTAACTTGAGGTTATAAGCTTAAACTTCTTGTACTCAATAATTTATGCTTAAATCTTGAAATTCATACATCATATCATAGAAACTTCATATCAAAATACCATGCTCAAAACTTAAATTAGAATCTTTCTTCAATTCATCAAACTATAAGTCAAGATAATGAAAAATCATGTAATAAAAATAATCATGTAAGTAAAAGCATTAATAAAGGTAATTTTTTGAGCAAATTAAACTTCAAATCACATGATAATATCTAAATTCAAGAATATGGAAATTTGGGCATGAACTCTAATTAAAATCACATAAATTCAGTTTATAATTAATTTTTTTGGGCACAAGGATGAAAGATTATCCTTTCTCAAACCCCACATACCTGATTACTTTTGATTCTTGAATTGAAGTTTTGGGGATTTGGACTTGGAGATGAAAACCCCTAATTTCTTTCCTCGGGAGAAGAGAAAACCACGTGTTTATGGAGTAATTTGGTGTTGTGTTGACAATGAGGGATTTGGGGTTGTTTTGGCTTTCTATTTAGCCTTGGAATAGCTTAAACGATGTAGTTTTAGGGTTAAAGAGTGGAAAAAGTCCAAAAATTCCCTTAGAAACCATCTGAAAGTCGCCTGGAAGCGGTCCCAATGACTTAGATCATGACTCGTAAGGTATGGCCATGACCCATGACTTGAGTCATGGTCAAAAGTCCAATTTCAGCTTCTACTACCCATATTACGACTCCTTCCTAACTACCTATAATGAGACATACGAGTTGCAATCTGGCTAGCTCATACGGTGCTTCAGTATTCTGGCCATAAATTTTCACCCTGATATCAGATTAAGGAAAAATTGGTATCTTTGGAAATATAATTCAATCATCTATTCGTTGTGGGTCTTGAGCTCAATATTTCTTAGTATACCAAAAGGTATGCTCATTTGAAACATACTATGGTTATATACTTCACATGAATTTGATCACTAAAGGTTGTTTTGATATGTTCATAAGTTAGGATCAATTTGAGGTCTTAATATATGTCTAGATCACTTATAAAACTAATCAAACATGATGTTTAATTTTTCTTCAAGAACATAAAACATGGTTCTAATAATGTCTTAGATTTTTGGGGTGTGCTATGGGCCCCATCGTTATCAAGAAAGAAACTTGGGCACTTCCACTGGGCTGACTATGACTGGAACTATACGACTCATATAGTGTGCTTATAACTCGATGATAGTCGTGATCAAGGTAGAACCACATACAACTCTTATTGGTTTGACTATGATTTGATCCCTACGGCTCATAACAAGTCTTCATGACTCGGTAAGTAAGTCATTGGCTGAGCAGTAAGATCTTAAAAAAATTTAGGGTATTATATATAGTAACCAACAAATCTTGGGGTCGAATCCCAAGGAATACATGGAATATTATGGCTATTAATTGTTGCACTCAATGGGTAGAACTGAAAAAGTAAATGGGGGGATTTTAGTGACAATTTTGAACAAGTAACAAATATCAAATTTGGTTGTAATCAGTCATAGATGAACACTAGAATTGTGTTCCCCCAAACTTCTCAACTCAGTAGGCTTATCATGCTTTATTGAACCAACTTGAAACCTTGCATGCAAAACCTGATAAGTTGTGTATCATCAACAGTCTTTTGAACTCGATGAGGGATCTCACTATTTACCTTTAATTCTCAGGATGTCGCCTTACTAACCCTTATCTCGATCCCAGTTAGCTATTACCTTTTGGGTCTCTAGTTATTAGATGATAGATAACCATCTTACTTATATAATACCTGATAGCGTGGATCGACAGTTAAACTTTAAATTACTTTTGTAATTATATTTTCCAAGTCACTACTCCTTTTTTGGAGTAAGTAGCAATAAACTAGGTGAGATCCTAACATTTGCAACCTCTAAAACATCCATTAAAGTAAAGATAATACAATACATGCATGGGTATCAGTTTGGAACAACGCAACACTTCCCCTACTTCATCAATCCACCAGGGTTTCCACAACCCTAGATAAGGGTTTTTAGTCGCTCATGCTTGTGAACTAATCAACAATATTCATGATTGAAAGCATTAGATGAAATTACAATAATAACAACTGAAAACCCAAAACATCAACTGAATTAACAACCAAAATAATACAAAATAATTCCAAGACCAAAATCAGATCTCAAAATTAGAATATATTTTTGTGAGTATAAAAAGTGCATAAAATGAATACAAAATGTCATTAGAGAATTTATAGAATACATGGAAACTCTAAAATCCAACTCCCAAATAAAAAAGAAAAAATAAGGTCGGTGGCAACTTACAAAGTCAACTTAGGGACCATATGTTGAACATACAAACCATATGTTGAACTTCGTATGTTGCCACCCTTGAATATTGGATCTTCAACTCTCTGGAGTTTTGCCTTTTTTATAGACTAAGTCCATATACGGACCGTATGTTGAACATACAGTTTGTATGTACCAGGACTCTTAACTAAACTTCAGCTCTCTATATTTTTCCATTCCAGCACATACTAAGTCTACATACAGTCCATATATTGACTTTGTATGTTGAAGTTCTTTCTCTTTCCTATAGCTTAGCCTCTTTCAGTTTCTCAACATACTTTGCTCACATACACTATGTATGTAGCACATACGCCCAAAATTGCCTTTGTATGTACCCAAAAACTTCATTTTTCTTCTTTTTCTTCAGACTTGCATCCCAAACCTAGTTTTCTACAAAACATACCCAAAACACATCACATCTAACAAAACATCCTAAGAAACTTGCATATTTTCATAGTTTTACGCATCGAAAGTGCTATATTTCTATAGAACATCACTTTTTCATATATATTCTATGTGTTTAGGATAGAATAAAGTGAAAGGGTTGACTAATTCCTCTTAACTCCTCTCAAAGATCACTCTAAACAATGTAGTATAGGGAGTTAGAAAGTGGAATAGATGAAAATATCCCTATTAAAACATACCTGATTTTGTTACACCAATCGTTGCTGGTCATCGAGATATGTTATCATGACTGATGATGACTCGTTGTTAGAATTTTTGTGATTGAGAAGTTTTCCCTGGGCCTAGACATTACTTGTTCCTATGGCTCATCATCACCGAGGATGAGTCACTGTGTGGACTCATTGTCTTTGGGAGGAAATATCTACTATACGAGATTTTGGGTTTGATCTTCTGGAGGGGTCACACCATGGCTCACTGTCACTAACAATGAATCATCCCCAGGATTTGTTTCCACTAGGATAAATTTCATCCTTCAGGACTTTGGAGGCTACGCTCAATATGGATCACACATCTAGTCATTGGCACTGACGATTACTCATTGTCTAAGTCATTCTGGTGAAGAATTTTTTAGTTTTTGACTGGTTTTCTATTGAATGTCTAAAATGGTGTCGTAGGAACTTTTGGGGTGTTAATACTCATGGGGGTTTACACCCATATACAATCAAAATCTCATCAATCAACCTTAATACATTTTTCTTGGTTAAGGAGTTATATAAATATCTCTTTTTCTTTCAAATATCAATATTCCTCAGTAGTACCAGTTCCATGAATATGGATGAATGAAACGAGGATGCATGCACATAACCAAATTAATATATTATAATAAATCAACTCAATAATGGTATAAATGATCTCAAATATCAGTAGATCATGATATAATTCATCGCATGGTAATACAGTAGTACAATGTCATGTAAGACATCAATGATGTCAATCTAAGCCCCAAATCGTGCATCTCAATAATAATAATGAACAAATAATTCTCAAACAAGACCAATACCAACCTATGCAAGGGTATCTCAGTAATAATAACCTCTCAAGTTAATAAAAATATTCAAAACAGCCCCCGCATGGTAAATAAAATAAATTAATGATCTCAAAAGATGAATCTCACGATTAAATACCCAACCCATAGGATACTTTACATGGATGGTTAATTTCCCAACCTAGTCAGAACAAAGTTAAGCCATAACCTACCTTGAAAGTTGAAACATGAGCCTACAAACTTAAAAAAAAAGATTTCCTTTTTGTGCATTGTTAGAGTGAACGCAATATATCAAACACGTAATCTACACATCTAAATGAGTTTAATTGCTGTATGTAGTTTTGATGATGAGAAGTTAACTGCAAGGGACCAAGTCCCTGGATATGCAAGGTATAGTACAACTGGCACATGTTGTCGGCACAGTTTTGTCATCTTGTGTAACAAACTTGTAGGTGCTATTTTGTACTGATTAGGGCAATTGGTCCAATGATCTTTCAGCCCTAATCATCACTCAGCTATAAAACAAAAGAGATACCTTTTCATTAGATTGAATTTTTTGCATAAATCTAAAGAGTGAAGTAAGGCAACAAAACTCTATTTCAACATTGTTCATGCATTTCTCATGTTCTTATCTTTGTAATATGATTAAAGAGTGAGTGAGTGTTCTTGAGTGCTGATTTGTAATCGAACTACTCATGCTATAAGAGTAGTGTTTTCTTTTAATGAGGGAAGTGATTAGGTAGAGTTGACTAAGTTTGTTACTAGTTAGAGTTAGCCTGTTGTTGAGGGAAACTTGGAAGATATGTCAAGGAGTGATTGTAATAGAGGTATTTCAAGAAGGAGGAACCTAGAGTTAGGTTCACAATCAAGTCTGTAATCAAGATTTGGGTAATAATGGACTATTTTGGTGCTTACGAGGACACGCCATGGTTTTTCCCTTCCTAGGTTTCCACATAAAAATTTTGTGTTTTTACTTTCATGCACTGCCTTTGTTTTTCAAGCACCTTATAGTTGCTTTACTGTTCTATCACTTGTGTTTGACTTTGAGGGACCTAGTCCCTCACTATGTGGTACAACCCCCAAGGGTTTCAATAATTGGTATCAGAGCAAAGTTCACTCTAAAAGGTTCACACCTTGAGTGTTCAGGTCATCATGCCCACTTTAACTAAACCAAGGTGGAAAGAAAGGAAGCAAAAAGGGAGAGATTCCTAACTTTGAAGACTCTAGAGTCTGATCTAGCTAAAGAAGACATTGATGTTGCAATTTTGGCAACAAGAATTATTAGAGCTATATAAAGGGGTGTTCAACTTAGCAAAAGACATGGAAAGATTGAAGGCTATCAAAAAATGGTAGTTGAGAAACATTAATGAGAAACTACCAAATGCAAAAGAATGATCAGATCCCTAAAAATTCAAAAAGAAAAACTGCAGCTGAGTATGCAACAAAGCAAGCTTTGATAGCATGATGAGATTCTTCTAATGAACCTGATGAAGATGAGAATTTTGGAAATATTTCTATGCTAACAGTGGAAGACAATTAAGTTATCTATGATTCTCTATTTGCATTCATGGCAAACTCAGAAGATAAAAAAGAAAAAGAGGTAACACTTTTTGATATCAAGGATAATCTGGATAACTACTCTGCTAAAGGGATAAAGAGGCTTGCTTGTGTGTTGATAGAATCTGTATGTGAACTAACTACTGAGAATAATGTATTAGAAGTGAAAGTATAGAATCAAGAACATGAGTTGATTGCTTTAACTTTCCAAATTTCTGAAACTGAAGAGTTGTTCACAAAGATAAAATCTGAAAATATGAGTTTGATGAGAAGTCTGAAGAAGGTAATTAAGGTAGATCAAAAAGGGAAGAAAGAAGCTTCATGGATTCAAATTGATCTTGAAAAAAGAATGTGGGATTCTCAAAAACACCTTATGTCTGTGCTTCACAGGAATGAAAAGTTAGAGAGGGATCTGGTCCACTTGAAAGAAGAGTTGAACAAGTCTCATAAATGGACTACTTCCTCACCGATTCTTTCCAACTGTAACAACCCGAGACTACCTCCTAGTCGTCAAACGACGCTTGGAACCATAAGGGATCCCAAGCTATCCCATGAACAGGCATACTGTTAAGCAACTGAATTATAACATAATAAATAGCTATTCTGCTATGCGGAAACATAATCATACTAAAAATCTAAAATAGATACAATACTGATAAATCTGAAGAGTGAAACTAAAATTACATGACTGACTCTGACTGACATCTATGAAGCCTCTACTATACTGACTATAGATAGCTGGGACATGCCTCCAACTACCACTAATTAATACACATGAAAATAAATGAACTGTACATGAACTAAAATTGTCTAGAGTTTCCAAAGTAAGAGAACTCATCACCTGCTGGATGGAAACTACAATTGTCTGATCATGATACATAGGCTAGGACTGATACCTATATTATGAGACAACATAGCACATAGACATATATATAGATCAGTACTTCTAGAATGTACTGAGTATGCAGGGGTGAATGCAATAAGTAAAACTGATTTCACACGTAATTGTAAAACATGCATGCTAAGTGTAAGTAGCCTCACCAATATGCTAGAATAAACTGAAAACTGAAATATCTTAAAGCACGAGTGACAAACTTTCTCTGATAAGATGGTGAATCTCTACATATAGTTTCTATAAACTTGCTTTAATGATATAAGTATAACTGAAGCTGAAATATGATAAGACATGGATACTGTATGAATACTGGGTCTGAAACTATGTGATAGAGACTGACATAAACTAAGGATCTGAATATACAATCACACTGAGCACGAATGCATAAACATACTAACTTATCTGATTAACTGAATATCTGGTAGCTGATTACTGGGCATGTAAGAATGAACTGTACTTAGTCTGAATAATGAGACTGAAACTATAGAGTATTATACATATGAGATAAATACTGACTGAGTAACATGAGATAACTGAGCATGAATTCATGAAAACTATATTATTTGAGAATGCAAGACTAAGTGTATAACATGATTCTGAAATAGTCTGTAAACTGAGGTACTGAAATATTGATAACTGAATAACTAATAACTGTACGCTATGGTCAAGCAAACCTGAAATTGAACTGAGTTACTGATCTGATTACTCGATTGAGACTGTGACTGTAACTGTAATACCTCAAGAATTCTAATCGATAGTAGAACCATGCTTCAAGCTCATGAGGAATAAATTATAGTGGTTTGGTAGTTTTATTATCAAGTTAGATGTATATTAAGGCCACAAATATGTCCTATCTATTAGACAAATCAAAACATCCCTTACCGATTGAATTCTTCAAAAGAATATTGTCATAGTCAACTTCAAATAACCATATATACTGTTATACAAAGAATTTTTGATCTCATGACCCATAAACAGAAAGATAATTGAATTATATTTCCAACGATACCAATTTTGCCAAAATATGGTATCGGAGTAAAAATTGATGGCCATTTTACTGAGAGCTATTCGAACTACCTAGGAGCGATGCAAGCTGACAGACCGTCAAGTCAGCGACGGACCGTCGCTCTGGCCATCACAACTGATGTAGTAAGGCCGTTTTATGGCCCAAAACTATAGTAAGGCCGTTATATGGCCCAAAACTAACGGTGGAGTGATGATCAGTCACCAGAGTGATGGTCCATCACCCAAACCACCAATTTTGTCCAAAATAGCGCTGAAACAACATTTTAAAGGGATTTTTGGGTCTTTTCCCACCCTTTTTAACCCCTAATCACATCAAATCAAAGTATATAAATCCACATTCATCCATAACATCAAAATTAGGGTTTCTTTCAAGATAAAACCCAAGAACAAGGTTCAAACCCTTCTCCAAGAAAACTCAAGAATCAAAACATCACCATTCAAAAACCTTCAAGAAAAGTTAACCTCCTTCAAGATTCAAGCTTTTGAGGTATGTAAAGTGTTGATTCATGATTTTATTTCACTCATGAAGCTCAAGAATCCTATTTTAAACTCATGAATTGTGATTTCCATATGGTAAGTTGATTTTAATTATGTTGATGTGGTTGTATGAATCCCAAGTTGGAGTCTTTATATACTTTTCATGAAATTATGCTAGTATGTGGGTTGGAAACTTTTAAATGGAGTTGATTAAAGTAACCATGATGTATGCACTAGTGTATATTCCTAAGCCTAAGGTTATGTATGCAATGTGTTTGATAAAATTCCCAAGAGAACAAGAATCATTCTTTAGGACTCAATTATGACCAAATTGATGAACCCATGCTTTACCCTTATGTTCAAATGACTTCCATGTTATTGTTATGCATTGAAATTGTTTGATGGATTATTCATGAGATTAGCCTATAAAATTTTGACATGTTTATATGCATTCCTATTCATGTATCAAACCATGATAATCAAGTGCCTCATGAAATTCCCCAATGATTGTATTATGGATTGTTGATTATGGCCGTGAGTCTAGGAAGTGTCATGTCTTGTCAGTTTCATGCTATCGAGTCCTGGGGGTACTTGTACCTGACAATTTAGTTTTGTTCCTAGAGCTAGTGTCAGTTTTCAAGATACTCTCAGTCAAGACAAGCTCAGTAGAATTCAGTCAGACTCATGACTCTTGAAAACTCACAAATACCAGTAATATCAGAAATCTCAGTAACTCAGTAATCTCAGTAGTATTCCATTAGTCAATGGAACTCACTGAACCTAGTCCAGTTCAGTTCATTTAATCATATTTTAGTGTCTATTTAGATGGGAGTAGGAATTAGCACCAAGTGAACCCAAGGATGAGGGCACACACTGTCAGTTGAGGGTGTGATCCTTAGAAGTAATCCTTATATTCCAGAACTATATAGACAACATAAGGTGATATATCAATACTGACATATGAGGGTTGATGAGGTGGATTAACACTATTTGATGAGGGTCCCACCATTCTATTTGTGGGACACTGTCAGATGAAGGTCACCCACAGCTTGTTCTTACCAGTGGCACGATATTGACACCCTTCTAATTGGGGTTACAAATTAGACCCCAACTCAGCTATAATAACTTATTTAGGGCATGTTGGTTAGATGACTACTTCCCATAGTTACAGTCTCAATAATAAAACTTAGATAGTTCTACAGAATTCAGGACTATCAGATACAGTCACCCAGTTCAGTACGGAACTTAGCTAGTTCCATCAGAAACAGGACTGTCAGACACAGTCATTTAGATAATAGTATATCAGATATACGAAACTTATGTTATTAGTATTCAGATCCAGTGATGTTATGATTGCAGTCCCAGTTCACGTATTCATGCATGTATTCTCACGTTTATGTTATTCAGTCAGTTAGTATTGTTCATGCATATAAATCCCTTGCATTCAGCCTACCTCTCTTGCATACCAGCATATTTAATCGTACTGACACATTTGCGCTATGGTGTTTTATACCATAGGTTCAGAAGCACGAGCTCCAGAGCATCCATAGTAGATCAGACGTTCAGCAGCCAGACTAGTAGTGAGTCCTAATCATTTGAGTATAGCATAATTATTTTATTACTTTATTATTTTAATAGTCCAGAGTTAGTTGGGGACATGTCCCATCAACTCCACAGTTTTTAGACAGTATAGAGACTTTTAGACTAGTATGTTTAGATAGTTATTTCAATTTTGGTATGGTGATACCTAATTATTCAGATGTTATGTTTTATCAGATTTTTGAACCTTATGGCCTTTCATCCTTTTATTCCACATTTATACAGTATGTTATGCAGTTCTCAGTTACAGATACCAGTCATGTGTTAGCTTATGGTCCATCAGGGTCATGAGAACCGTGTGGCATTCGGGGTACTAGATTCGAGGTATTACAAACTTGGTATCAGAGATTAAGGTTCAACAATGTCCTAGGAATTCTGAAAAGCCACATCAAGTAAAGTCTTGTGCATGGGTGTGTTGTGCACAACACTTATGGACAAGAGGCTACGATATGTTTTAGGAACAGTTTCCCTTCTTTCAGTATTCATGTTGTATGAGTGAGCATAAGCTCAAGTTAAACTCCCAGTCTAATCTATTTCTCCCTCTCATTATAGAATATGCCTCCTAAAAGGACTAATAAAGGAGAACCGAGAATCAGTCGGCACCTCCGCCCATTCAGATAGATTTCCTGGAAGAGCATGTCTTTTATGGTGAATTTAGAACTGACTCTCTTTCTTTATCTTACTCAATAGTAGCTCAGAGAAATCAGCAGGCTGTTGTCCCACACAAGCATATGATTCATGCCCATCAGATTGAGGTGGGAAAGCATAGAAAGAAAGAGAGAAAATAAGAGAGCGAGAATATGTAATTTCAACTTCGCTCAGCCTAAGTCAGAGGGTGGTAACTGTTATCAGTTTTGCATAAAGTCTTTAGTTCCAGTTCCTTCCTCAGCCAGTGCTCTAGTCCTTAAATTCAGAGATATGGCACCAGGCCCTAGATCTCAGGGCAGTGTTAGCAGTGCCTGAACCAAATCACCTTTGTCAGATTTGTGGTAAGAACTAAGGTTGGTCCACAAAGTCCGCATAATCGTCCTTCAGCTCAGTCCGGATGCCCGAATCAGCAGGGTGCCACTTCTAGTGCTACTAGTGGGCAACACCTAAATAGACTCTATGCTCGTCAGTCCCGACCAGATCAGGAAAATTCTCCTGATGTGGTCACTGGTACGTTAATGATCTTTCATTTGTATGTTTACTCTTTGCTAGATCCAGGAGCTTCTTTGTCTTTTGTTACTCCTTATATAGCAGTTAATTTTGGAGTCAGTCCTAAAATTCTAGCAGAGCCCTTCTCAGTCTCTACCCCAGTGGGTAAATCCATCATAGCCTGATGGGTATACATGAACTATTCGATGATAGTATCTCAGAAGGTCACTTCAGCAGACTTAGTCGAATTAGAGATAACTAATTTTGATGTCATTTTCGGCATAGAGTGCCTTCATTCCTGCCATGCCACAGTTGACTGCAAAAACAGAGTTGTCCAGTTTCAGTTCCGAATGGACCTATCCTTGAGTGGAAGGGTAGTATTTCATCATTCAGAGGTCAGCTTGTTTCCTACTTACAGGCTAGGAAAATGATATCTAAGGGATATGTCTATCATCTTGTTCGAGTTAAGGACTCTAGTTCCAAAACTCCCACTCTTTAGTCAGTTCCAGTTGAGAGTGAATATTCAGATATCTTTCCCAAAGATCTTCCTGGAGTTCCTCCTGAGAGGGTAATAGACTTCAGCATTGACATTCTTCCAGATACTTAGCCCATATCTATTTTGCCATATAGAATATCATCAGCAGAACTCAGTGAGTGTGATATTCCTAAAATAGCTTTCAGAAATCGGTATAGTCATTTTGAATTCTTAGTCATGTCCTTTGGTCTTACCAATGCCCCAAAAACTTTCATGGACTTGATGAACCATGTGTTCAAATAGTACTTGGACATGTTCGTCATAATCTTCATAGATGACATTCTTGCCTACTCCCGCAGTGAGCGTGATCATGCAGACCATTTCAGAAAAGTGTTACAGACCCTTAAAACCCATCAGTTATCATGATATTTATTCATGTACTACATGTCAGCTCTATGATTATTGATCATATTCATACACGTTAGTGAGAATCATGTACGCTCACAGCTCTTAGTATAAGGAGTTCTAGTTCACTCCATGTTACGAATCATGTTCCATGAGTACATAGACTTCAGACTCAAGTAATGCAGCTCATGACTCATGCACTCATGTCATGCTTTATAGTATGCTCAGCCTACATAACTCATGCTCCACTTCGAATGATCATCCAAACTCAGATTATGTCACGTATACCCTCTGTTTAGATCCCTCGGTGAAATCTATGGTGTTGATGCTCTATCCCTCAGGCCTTAGTTACAGCATCAGTTTAGTAATCAATATTCAGTAAAGGACTCAGATAGTCCTATAAAACCATGGCTTTCAACTATCAGTTACCTTGCCATCAGAATTCAGTATCAGCCTAAACCTCAGTTATTGGTATTCGGCTATAAGAACCTAGTATTTAGTTCCAGTATGAGTCCAGTTGCAGTATTAGTTATAGTGTCAGCTCTAGTTTAGTAATTAGATTAGAAACTCAGTCCAGATCTAGGTTTTCTTGACCATAGCATACGGTTATTAGCTATTCAGTTATTAGTATTTCAGTACCGCAGTTTGCAGAATATTTCCAAATTATGTTATACTCTTGGTCTTGCATTCTTAAGATAATACAGTTTTCTCTCATTCATGCTCAGTCATCTCATATTACCTAGTCAATTATTACCTTTTATACATAATGCTCTATAGTTTCAGTCTAGTTATTCAGACTAAGTACAATTCAGTCTTACATGCCCAGTATTCAGCTATTATCTATGCAGTTAATCAGATAAGTTAGTATGTTTATGCATTTATGCTCAGTACCCATGTGAATATTTTCAGTAGTCTCAAGTGATGTGCTATACTAAGGCAGGGAGTATAGTGGAAGGAGTATTCGAGGGATATGTCTAAGCTTGAAAATTTTAGATGCAATGCATAAGGCTTAGTGACTCAATTTTAGATGATGTTTCATAGGCATTGCCTCCTAATACAAGAATCCCAGCCATGTGATGATCCCCTATTAAGATGTCCTGCTCAGACCAGGCAAAGATTTTCTTTCTCCCTACAGTCACTAGAACACTATAGAAAGAGTGTCATAGAAATACTCTGGTAGAGTATAAGTTTTTAGTATGACTTAGTCCACAGAGCCATCGATTCAATTTAGTAGTCAGACGAACAAGTTCATATGGTGTGGCTTCCTATTTTTCCATCTGGTCACACTATTCGAGTCTCATAAATGTAACTAACTATTCAAAGATGGATCAACCAAGTAGTTGCGTGTCCAGCTCAGTTTATGTATTATGCCTTAGTTTCAGAATCTAGATATTCAGTCACGATTCAGTTCGTAGTCTCCTTGTGCATCACCTCAGTTTCCTCATAGCTCAAAAAAAATCAGCCCAACATTCTTCAAGGGAAGTAGTTTCCTAAGGGGGATATACACTATAATCCCCTGAACTTTCATGACATAAATATGCCACTCTTTTTTCATGCAACGAACCCATTTTGGAGTAGTGGGTACCCATAGGTTGACCCTCTATCTCTAATCTCATCCATAAGCCATGTACTCAATGGCTCAGTTCAGTTCACGATATTCAATCCATGTCACACGTTAAAGACTTAGTCATGTTCTTATGTTCCTATTCATGCCAATTTAGAAAGGATCTCGAGTTGAGAAAAAAAATTAGTATTTTGAAAATCTCTCCCATAAAGGGAGTGAAGAGATTCGGCAAGAAGGGAAAACACAGTCCCCAATATGCCGGTCCCTTCAAAATTCTTAGTCGCTTAGGCAAAGTAGGTTATGAGCTCTAATTGCCTTCAGATCTAGCTTCAGTTCATCCAGTCTTTCATGTCCACTTGCTATAGAAGAGCATAGGTGATCCAGCAGTTGTAGTTCCTGTTGAGGGGAGTAGATATTCAGAACAGTCTCTCGTATGAGAAAATTCTAGTTGAAATTCTTGACTATTAGATTCACAACTGAGGAACAAAGAAGTCCCTCTAGTAAAAGTTCTTTGGCGGAATCAGTCCATTAAGGGAGCTACCTGGGAAGCAGAGGCAGATATGCGGACCAAGTATCCTCACCTCTTCTCCGCTAATTTAGACCCATCCCAAGGTAATAGCTTTCCTTAAGTTCATTCAACTTATGGTTTAAATTTCAGTTACAAACTATGCTCAATTTTTGTTTCAAACTTGGTATCTTTACCCTTACATGTTCAGTCGCATGTTCATAAGTCAGTTCAGTCATGTATTCACGCACCAGATATGCATAATCAGCTTATCAATACTCTCAGTCATGCATTCATGTATCAGCTCAGTCATAAAATCATGCATCAGATATGCATGATCAACATGAATCTCAGCTTAGTCAGTCCCATTCGAGGACGAATGTTCCCAAGGGAGAGATATTGTAATACCCCGAGAATCCCAACCGATAGTAGAACCATGATTAAAGCTCATGAGAAATAAATTATAGTGGTTTGGTATTTTTACTATCAATTTATATGTATATTAAGGCCTCAAATACATTCTAGCTATTAGACGAATTAAAACATCCCTTATCGATTGAATTCTTGAAAAGAATATTGTCATAGTCAACTTTAAATGACCATATATCCCATTAGACAAAGAATTTTTGATAATGACCTATCAACATATAGATAATTGAATTATCTTTCCAACTATACCAATTTTGCCAAAATCTGGTATCGAAGTAAAAAGTTATGCCCATTTTACTGAGAGCTGTTCAAACTGCCCAGGATCGACGGGCAAGCTGACGGACCATCAAGTCAGCGATGGACCGTCGCAACTGAGGAAGTAAGGCCTTTTTCTGGGTTAAAACTGATGGTTGGAGTGACGTTCAGTCACCAAAGTGATGGTCCGTCACCCAGACTATTAATTTTATCCGAAACAGCGCTGGAACGACGTTTTAAAAGGTATTTTGGGTCTTTTCCCACCCTTTTAACCTTGAATTACATAAAATCGAAGCACATAACCCCTTATTCATCCATAACATCAAATTTAGGGTTTCTTTCAAGATCAAAACCCAATAAAAAGATTTAAACCCTTCTCCAAGAAAACTCAAGAATCAAGACGTCACCATTCAAGAACCTTCAAGAAAAGTTAACCTCCTTCAATCTTCAAGATTTTTAGGTATGTAAAGTGTTGATTCATGGGTTTCTTTCACCCATGAATCTTAAGAATCCCATTTTAAACTCATGAATTGGATTTCCATGTGGTGAGTTAATTTTAATTATGTTGATGTGTTGTATGAATCCCAAGTTGGAGTCTTTATGTACTTTTCATGAAATTATGCTAGTATGTGGGTTGGAGACTTTTAAATGGAGTTGATTAAAGTAACCATGATGTATAAAATAGTGTATATGCCTAAGCCTAAGGTTATGCATGCAATGTGTTTGATAAAATGCCCAAGAGAACAAGATTCATGCTTTAAGACTCAATTATGACCAAATTGATGAACCCATGCTTTACCCTTATGTTCAAAATGACTTCCATGTTATTGTTATTAATTGAAATTGTTTGATGGATTGTTCATGAGATTAGCCTATAAATTTTTTACATGTTTATATGCATTCCTATTCATGTATCAAACCATGATAATCAATTGCCTCATGAAATTCCCCAATGATTGTATTATGGATTGTTGATTATAGTCGTGAGTCTAGGATGTGTCATGTCTTGTCAGTTTCATACTATCGAGTCTTGGGGGTACTTGTTCTTGACAATTTAGCTGTGTGTCTAGAGCCAGTGTCAGTTTTCAAGATACTCTCAGTTAAGCCATGCTAAGTAGAATTTAGTCAGACTCATGACTCAGGAAAACTCAGAAATCCCAGTAATTTCAGAAATCTCAGTAACTCAGTAATCTCAGTAGTATTCCTCAGTTAACGAAACTCACTGAACCCAGTCCATTTCAGTTCAGTTAATCATATTTTAGTGTCTATTGATAATGCTCAAACTACAGCTCTCGTAAGAGTGTAAGCAGTCGTCAAATATAGAACCCAACTGGGTTAGGTGTCGAATCCTATAGGGAATACTTGGTCACTAAGTATGCAACGATTAGTAGACTGTTGATAGAAAATTCTATGAAAATGGGGGGATTTAATTGTACCGTGAATTAAGAGTATCAAAGTAACAAAGAAAAACGGAATGTTTAGTAGGTTTTAATCAATGAGAATTGTAAGTTAGGGTTATGTCCACCTTATGAGTTTTACGTATCTATTGGCTATGAGTTATGCGGAATTAGGACATGCATGTGCTTATAGAGATTCGTATTCTATGGTAAATCCTAGTGTCTTTCGACCATCAAGGATTATATCACTTTAACTCTTTCAAGCTTAAAGCGTATACTAATGGTACGAATTCTCCAAGAGGTTAATCCAGTTACAGCACTAACTTTTAAACAGGGGTTGGTAGCCCTATTTCCTTGTCATTCTCTCTTTTCCAGACCTGTAACTTTTCTTTCGAACAAGTTAATGCTATACTGGCGTATTCTATATGTTTGCAACCACAAGAATTCAATTAAGATGAAGAGAGTAATGATATAAGCAGCATACGTATCAAGAATTCACAAACTCATAGCAATAAATAGTATCTCATAAGACTTCCATAACCCTAACAGAGAAGTTTAGCTACTCATAATTGTGAAAGAAAACCATGGGGATATCATCATACCAAAGCAATAACAATATCACGATAAGAAAGTATTGGCGTCACTTGTGGCGTGAATTCCTTGCTAGTAGCGTTTCTCTTATCATGAAAATTAAAAGTCGAATAGATGAAGAATAATGTCAACAACGAATTTAAGAATAGAAGAGAGTAAGAATGAATTGAAAGAGAATGAGTGAGAATAATAAAAAGCTTGCTGAAAAATTCAGCAAATAGGGTTTTTATAACATCCTTATCCTAGTCCTACTGAAATAGGGTTTTTATCCTTGTCGTAGTCCTACTGGGT
Source organism: Capsicum pubescens (assembly GCA_030864215.1). Classification (NCBI taxonomy): domain Eukaryota; kingdom Viridiplantae; phylum Streptophyta; class Magnoliopsida; order Solanales; family Solanaceae; genus Capsicum; species Capsicum pubescens. The sequence continues at coordinate 192,262,583 of CM061548.1, read as the reverse complement.
TACTGCATACTTGTCCTAATCCTACTAAGTTACTGCTGATCCCCCAAGTCTTTAGAAATGCTGTTTTTGCCCGGGACAAATTCTCCATGCATCACTTTCAGTCCACAAGCTTCCAGAAGCTGCCTTCCTTCTTACGTGAAGTTTCCTTTGGCATCCAACAGTCCATAAAATGCTGAAATCTTCATCATTTATTCCTGAAAACTTGCTAATCACGTTGGTTAGCTCACTTACATGAAAAAGGACTAAAAGTGCAGGAATTATATACTTTGTCCTTTAAAACTTAGCTAAAATATGGGTAAATTAAGGTGCTTTAGGCATGTAAATACGCCTAACATCAACACACCACACTTAAAGTTTGTTCATCCTCGGACAATATATTATGTCCATATAAACATCTACTTAGGGTTTCACAGTAACAACACAAAATATTCATCAAGACATGCACAACAATTATTAACAAAGAGTGATGATGGTTAATTCGTATTCAAAAGTTAAGGCACAAAGAATCATACAAGACTACCCAAAACTCATCAACCATGTGTGTCTCACAATATATCACCCATAATTACTCACATGTATTTCATTTTTCAAAACATGGGTATAAGATTATCCTTGCTCTCACTCTCACAAAGAATTCATATGTTGCAACTGATGACCATAGGCTTGCCCTTAGTGTAATGCTCTACTAATATCAGAATGTTAAGCTTAGGATCAAATAGGTCTTTACAGGTTGTAATGTAGGCTAAGGGACGGGTAGGACTATTTTGGCCAGAAATAGTGACTAAGTTCTCTAAGCGCTTTAATACATCACATTATGCTATTTACACTTTCTTTCAAACGACCTTTCTACTTTCTTTTAATCTACCACCCCTTCTCACCTCTTTTGTTATTCAATTTTAAATAGAATCAACTTTGTATTTTTCTTTTTCATTTCATTTTTCATTTTTTTTATAACACACCTCTATAATAACCATTCTTTTTCATAACAAATTCAAGTACCAATTCACTTTAAGGCATCACTCTCACCCAATTTCCTTTTATTTTGTCACATGACTTTACAATTTAAAGCGCTTAGGAATTTGGATCAAATTATGGTCTTAAAAAAATGGATTAGGCTACATATGAGGCTGTCAAAGAAAATGGCTTAAAGGCTCAAAAGGGTTGACTAGGATAATGTCCATGGGTAGGTAAAAAGAAGGTAAACAATCACAGGTTGTCAAAGAAATGCCTAAATCATCTCCTAAACTCACACTCTTTATTTCGCTTTACACACACACCGGGAAAGTTCTAGCATCAGCCACAAACATAGAATATACTATCATCTCACACACACAAGGCACATGGTCGACTTTATTAGGAGCAGTATAGACTCTTGACCCAACAGATGAAGGAATTAACCCACACATTTATCACATACTGAGTCACATTTAGAGCCTAAATGTCTCAATAGTAATGATTTTATCATAGACTCTTGTCATAATACCATGCTGCCTATCAGAACAATATTATGAAAAAAAGAATTTTTTTTTCTAAAATTTAACTACTAACAAACAAAAAAAACAAACATAAATAAATGCAAATGCAGATAAAGAAGTATAGCATATAAATACCAACACCCCACACTTAGACGGGACACACTGCCCTCAGTGGAAAATAAATAAGAAGAACCTGGTTAGTCGGACTCCTCCTCTATGTCTGGGGTCATACCCCCTACATCGTAATCATCATCAGAGTCGTCGTCATCAGAGTTCTCCTCCACGTCGGAGTCTGGCATTCTTCGATCATCATCGGTTGGCATGTCGTCATCAAGAGGTTCCTCAAAATATACACCTACTCCACGCATAGCCCTCGCATGCTCATTTATTGGGTAGTCATAATCCAACTGTTGGAGCTCTGCAGCAGTTGGAACATGACCCCCGCTCATCATGGTGAACCTCTTCATGCTATATAAATGACGGAAGAAGCTTTCGTCGCGAGCATGTCTTTCTGCAGTGGTCAGGTTGACGCCATGCATAGATTCAACATCTTTCACCTTTGTGAGGTCAACTTCCTTTGGGTTGTGTGGAAGCTTATGATATGCAGGTTCCTCTTCGATGTCCTCCTTCCTCAATATCGCAGTCAACAGATTGCCAAAGCTGAAGTGGGACCTCTTGTACAGCCTGGCATTACGCATTGAAGATCGAATAATCGCCCCAATATTGATGGGGATGTTCGTCATCAAAGCGTACACGAAGCACACTCTATCACATGTGATCTTTGTGTACTGTGACCCTGGAATCAGGCAAAATTTGACTATCCGCAACCATATCCGAGCTTCTCTATTCAAGGAGGCATACAGGAAGGTATTGTGCCGACCGGTATCCTTGTGACGACTCCACCGTGCCATTGATATTGTTCTGCATAGTGTGTGTCTGATTGCCCTGTATGGAGGTCTGTGATAAAGATCCTTGAGCGGTGATGGATCCACAGATGGAAGACCCAGAAAAGAGTTGAAGAACTCCGCATTCAGTTGCAAGACTTGGCCCCGAATCTTCACTTCACTTCCGGTAGTATTTGGGGACCAATTGGCATAGAATTCTCGCGTTAGATCAAGATTGCATTCTCCCATATCTTGGAAAATGAAATCAAGATGTAGCGCCATGATTTTAGCCAAAATACGAGGTTCTCTCTTCGCTAGACTCTCTTTTTGTATCAACTCCATGTGAACATATTTTTTTACTTTGTTGTTCTTGTACCACTCCTTTCCTTCCTCCTCTAGGACCCATTTTATCCCGAACATGCGGCGAGGTATTTGCAGTAAGGAGGATTTAGCTTGCTCTTTTCTTCCCCTTTTTTGCCCTTTCTGTGAGGTAGATGCTTTTTCTTTTCCGGGTCGACTTTTTGGTGCCATTGTACCTGAGATTAAAATAATAGTCATGTTAGCTTCATCTCGGTAGATACAATCGGCAAACCAACAGTAGTGGCACTACCCCACACTTAATTTGTTGGCACAAACTTAATTAAGTGAAAGATGTCGATTACTCAGACTTCATCACCCTACATTTAGGTGTTATGTTCCAACAATATATTCAACGCAGTCATACTTTTCTTATCATCTTCACTATCCTTTTCAATTCTTTTTCATGTATTCTTAACTATGTATTCATGTTTGGACTAATGCATCTCTTTGAACAAAAATACTACATAGAGATTGAATCAAGTTATGGCATTAGAAATAATCACAACATCGTATGTTTGTAGTCAACTATGCTTTTCATCTCGATGAACAAGTCATTCTAACATGTAAGCTTTCTAGTTACAAGATTATGCAATTTTCTTGACCATGTAAATTCCGCAAAAGTATGACAGTATATCAAAATCAAATACAAGTTGGAAACAAGTCAAGAGCATCCTTACGTATTCTTTCACTCACTTAGTTGTATCACAACAAATCAACCATATTCAAATCACCAATACTACTTCAAGATTTAACAATTTATTATAGGCATAGTAGTGTAGTACTTTACGGAATATAAAAGAAGAGCAAAGAAGTACTTACTTGGTTGATGGCCTCGGAAGATGTTCTTGCAAAGTTAAAAGAGCAAAAGGAATTTTTTTGAGAGATTTTGGAGAGGTAGGCGGCGCTTAGGTTGAATTTGCAATGCATTTTTGTTCTAAGACTAAGGTTCTATTTATAGGACAAGCTTGGGTCGGGTTTTGACCCGTTTGGAATCGAATTAGGAGACCAAAAAGTGAGCATAAGCGACGCCTAATGCTTTGCCTATGCTTGGCATAGGCGGTGCCTTTTGCAAAGCCTAGTTGAGCATAGGCGGCGCCTATGCTATGGCATTGTTAGGCATAGGCGGCGCCTATGCCATGGCATTCTAGATTCAGAGACAAAAGTCTTTTGCATAGGCGGCGCCTATGCTATGGCATTGTTAGGCATAGGCGGCACCTATGCTATGGCATTCTAGATTCAGAGAGCTTAGGCCATAGCATAGGCCTTGCCTTGTTTATTGCCTAGATTTTCATAGGCAATGCCTAACTCATAGCCTTTTGCTTCTTCATTCCCAACTTACCACCTTCAACATGCAATACTTCCAAATCAAAATTTGAAACCAATCTCCTCCTTTACACCTCTTGCACCTACACTTATTCAAAAACAACAAAAACGATTAGAACGATGGGTTGCCTCCCACCAAGCGCCTTAGTTTTGGTTGTGGCTCGACTCTTCTTTTTGGATTTTTTATTTAACAAAAACAAATTCCTAGTAAAACAAAATGATTAAAAGCGATGGGTTGCCTCCCATATAGCGCTTGATTTATTGTCGCGGCACGACATAGTTATCTCGATTACTTAGACTTCATCGAGATATTTGGTGCATTATTTTCTGAATGGATTCAGACGACGCTGATGCTTAATTGTGGTCATGCAATCTTCTTCGAGATGCATCTTGTGCATACATATCCTAGGTGGGATACCAATTATATCATCAATAGACCAACCAATGGCTCTCTTGTACCTCTTCAGAGCAGAGATGAGAGCCTCTACGTGCTGTTCACCTAAATCAGTCGCAACACTCACCGGAAGTGTATTTCCACTTCCCAAAAATGCATACCTTAGGTGACTGGGGAGCTATTTCAATTCTAGCGCTGGTATCTCTTCAATGGAAGTCTTCGCTGTTGGTGAAGATTGATTCTTAAGATCAAGGCCCAACTTCTTAGGATCATGAGAATAGGACCTTATTCCTGTTAGAGAACGAATGATTTCTTCTTGTTCTTCAGCCTCCTCACGTTCAAAATTCAGTAGCACATTAGATAGTGACTCAACAGTAAGCTGCTTCTCTACAGATAATTCTTTCTCATCCTCATAATAAACATCATCTACAGAGAACACATTCATATCACTGGGCTGCTTCATTGCTTTGCATACATCAAAATGGACCACTTCGTCATTCATCCGAAATAAAAGCTCATTAGCTCTTAAGTCGATAAGCACACTTCCAGTTGCGAGGAAAGGACGTCCCAAGATTATGGAAACTTCAAAATCCACCTCACAATCCAAAATAACAAAGTCTGCAGGAAAGATGAAGGTGGAAACCTTCACCAACACATCATTCAAGATACCCACAGGTCATTTTACCAACCTATCTGCCATCACGAGCCGCATATTGGTTGGTGTAGGGTCACCCAACCCCAACTTTCTGTACACGAATAGCGGCATCAAATTGATGCTAGCTCCCAAATCGCACAACGCCTTAGCAAAATCCAATGATCCAATCGTGCAAGGAATAGTGAAAGCACCAGGATCTGCCTTTTTCTGAACTAGCGATCTTGTAGCGATTGCACTGCAATGATGAACATTATCTGCCAGCTCATAGCTTACTGCCCTCTTTTTTGTCAAAAGGTCCTTCATGAATTTAGCGTATCCAGGCATCTGTTCCAGCGCCTCCACCAACGAAACATTAATAGTCAGCTGCTTCAACATGGTCATGAATTTACTGAACCTGGTGTCATCAGCTTTCTTCTTCAGTCTCTGTGGAAAAGGTGGTGGTGGAAGGGGAATTGTTTTCTCCACCACTTTCTCTTTATCTTGCTTCCGATTATCAACCTTTACAGGAGTGTCATCAGCCTTCTTCTTCAGTCTTTGAGGAAAAGGTGGTGGTGGAAGAGGAATCGTTTTCTCCACCACTTCCTTTTTATCTTGCTTCCGATTATCACTCTTTTCAGGCTGGTGACGTCTAGGTGTAATATAATGAGCACTCACTTCAGCTTCTACGACATCTTCAAACTCTGCTTCATCAACATTCTCTGCTATATCATCAACCACCTGCTTGCCTTTGGATGGATTTTCCAACACTTTACCACTCCGGGTAGTAATAGCCATACACGATCCGTCATTCCTTGGGTTTTGCACAGTGTCACTGGGTAGCGTGCCAACCTTTCTTTGGTTGAATGCTGCTGATAATTGACTCAATTGTTGCTCCAGCTGTTTTATTGCAGTAGAATGCGAGTCAACCAATTGATTTATTGATGACAAATCATTCTTTACCTCAGTAATGCCCATGTTGGTTGCCTCCACTCCTTTCAATAGCTTAGCCATCATATCTTCCATGGACATTTTCCCAGAGCCAGATGCCACAGCCTCACGATTTCTAGGAGGAACGTACAAACCACTCCTGTCGGTCTTATTCTTCCAACCACCTTGATCGCGGTCCTTGTATCCAGATTTATCATAATAGTTCCGACCTTGGTTTCCTTGGGCATTGCCTCGGAAACCCCCTGATTATTCAAGTAGTTCGCTTCTTCCTCAGAGTCGGATTCATCTCTTCCCTGTGATACAACGGCCTTAACCTTTTTGGTCTTCCCTGATAATAAGTGCTTGGTAAGAAGATCCATCTGCATTTTCATATGAGCCATATCTTGGTCACGTTCCTCTTGTCTACGCCTCTTCTCTGCAGTCAAGCCAATAGATACTGTAGAGATTGCTACCTCAGAATCCCTGGTATGCCAAGCTCTACTCTGCTTTGTCATACGATCTAGCATATCACTTGCCTCAAGAAACGTAAGGTCCATGAATGACCCTCCTACAACATTATCAACCACTGGCTTTGTCACTGAGTTCAAAGCCCTATATAATATTTCCATCAAGTGGATGTTGGTCATCTGATGATTTGGGCACCGCATAAGCTTCTTCTTGAACCTCTCCCATGTTTCGTGGAGAGCTTCAGTTGGAAGTTGTCGAAAATTGCTGATCTTATCTCTTAACTGTGCTCTCTTAGATGGTGGAAAGAATCTTTCTACGAAAGCGTCTTTCAGTTGCCTCCAATTAGTAATGAAATCAGGAGTTAGCCCGTTCATCCATAGAGTTGCCTCCCCAGACAGAGACAATGGAAATAAACGCAGCCGAATTGCATTCTGTCCAACTTTTGGATTGTCAAACGACTTGCATGTTGAAATAAAATTAACCAGATGCATATTCGGATCATCTCCTGCAAGTCCACCAAATAACCCCTTGAGCTGCAATAACTGAATCATGGTGCTAGTGATATTGAACTTAGCTCTGGGTGCCAAGGGTGGAGGAATAATAACCCCTGTGGTACCAGCTCCATCCAGATCGTCATCATCATCATCAAAAGGAGCCTGCACAGCTCGACGGTCAGGTCTCATTCTATCTTGATGATCTCTCCTGTTCACAGGCGCTGCCACCTTATCTGCACGCCGTGGATTAAGTAACTCATCATCACCTAGGTCCTCATTATCAGGATTTGTTGCTCGACCTGGGTTATCAATATTCTGTTGATGCACTTGAGCAGCTGCCAACGCAGCTAATCTAGCCTGCTCCTGTTGAGCAACCCTTCTTTCAATGTCACGTTGTGCATCCATTCTGCCAATAAGTTGTGGTTCAGGATTGATAGGTAATAACAGTTGACCTGAACTTTGAGTGTTTGGCATGCACTCAAACAAACCTGAATAAAACAAAAACAACAACTAAAAGTAAAATCTGAGAATTTCAGACCAAAGGGTCTATTAACTATCACAAACTTAGTTGACAACCGTATTCCCCGGCAACGACGCCAAAATTTGATAACGCTCAAACTACAGCTCTCGTAAGAGTGTAAGCGGTCGTTGTCAAATATAGAACCCAACTGGGTTGGGTGTCGAATCCCACAGGGAATACTTGGTCACTAAGTATGCAACGATTAGTAGACTGTTGATCAAAAATTCTACGAAAAAGGGGGGATTTAATTGTAGCGTGAATTAAGAGTATCAAAGTAACAAAGAAAAACAGAATGTTTAGTAGGTTTTAATCAATGAGAATTGTAAGTTAGGGTTATGTCCACCTTATGAGTTTTACGTATCTATTGGCTATGAGTTATGCGGAATTCGGACATGCATGCGCTTATAGAGATTCGTATTCTATGGTAAATCCTAGTGTCTTTCGACCATCAAGGATTATATCACTTTAACTCTTTCGAGCTTAAAGTGTATACTAATGGTACGAATTCTCCAAGAGGTTAATTCAGTTACGACACTAACTTTTAAACAGGGGTTGGTAGCCCTATTTCCTTGTCATTCTCTCTTTTCCAGACATGTAACTTTTCTTTCGAACAAGTTAATGCTATACTGGCGTATTCTATATGTTTGCAACCACAAGAACTCAATTAAGATGAAGAGAGTAATGATATAAGCAGCATACGTATCAAGAATTCACAAACTCATAGCAATAGATAGTATCTCATAAGGCTTCCATAACCCTAATAGAGAAGTTTAGCTACTCATAATTGTGAAGGAAAACCACGAGGATATCATCATACCAAAGCAATAACAATATCACGATAAGGAAGTATTGGCGTCACTTGTGGCGTGAATTCCTTGCTAGTAGCATTTCTCTTGTCGTGAAAATTAAAAGTCGAATAGATGAAGAATAATGTCAACAACGAATTTAAGAATAGAAGAGAGTAAGAATGAATTGAAAGAGAATGAGTGAGAATAATAAAAAGCTTGCTGAAAAATTCAGCAAATAGGGTTTTTATAACATCCTTATCCTAGTCCTACTGAAATAGGGTTTTTATCCTTGTCGTAGTCCTACTGGGTTACTGCATACTTGTCCTAATCCTACTAAGTTACTGCTGATCCCCCAAGTCTTTAGAAATGCTGTTTTTGCCCGGGACAAGTTCTCCATGCATTACTTTCAGTCCACAAGCTTCCAGAAGCTGCCTTCCTTCTTACGTGAAGTTTCCTTTGGCGTCCAACAATCCATAAAATGCTGAAATCTTCATCATTTATTCCTGAAAACTTGCTAATCACGTTGGTTAGCTCACTTACAGGAAAAAGGACTAAAAGTGCAGGAATTATATACTTTGTCCTTTAAAACTTAGCTAAAATATGGGTAAATTAAGGTGCTTTAGGCGTGTAAATATGCCTAACATCATCTATTCAGATCGGAGTAGGAATTAGAACCGAGTGAACCTAAGGATGAGGGAACACACTGTCAGTTGAGGGTGTGATCCTTAGAAGCAATCCTTGCATTCTAGAATTATGTTACCAGCATAGGTTGAGACATCAACACTGATATATGAGGGTTGATGAGGTAGATTATCACTATCATATGAGGGTCGCACCATTCTTTTTTGGGGACGCTGTCAGATGATGGTCACCCACAGCTTGTCCTTACTAGTGGTGTAGTATTGACACCCTTACAATTGGGGTTACATATTGGTCCCCAACTCAGCTATAATAACTTATTTGTGACATATTGGTTAGATGACTACTTCCTACAGTTACAGTTTTAGTCTCAGTCTCAGTAATAGAACTCAGATAGTTCTACAGAATTTAAGACTGTCAGATACAGTCACCCAGTTCATTACGTAACTCAGATAGTTCCATCAAAAATAGGACTCTCAGATACAGCCATTTAGATAATAGTATATTAGATATATGAAACTTATGTTATCAGTATTCAGATTCAGTGATGTCATGATCTCAGTCACAATTCACGTATTCATGTATGTATTCTCACATTCATGTTATTTAGTTAGTTAGTATTGTTCATGCATATAAATCCCTTGCATTTAGCCTACCTCTCTTACATACCAGTACATTTAATCATACTAACGTAATTGCTCTATGGTGTTTATACCATAGGTTCAAAGTATGAGCTCCAGATCATCCTTAGTAGATCAAACGTTAAGCAGCCAAACTAGTAGTGTAAGGTCCCACAAAGTTCCCTTGTAGTTTGAGACTTAGGACGTGTCAAGTTAGGCGTGATTCTGGCCCTAAAATATTGAGAAGTGGCTTCCTAAGTGAGTATCATGTTAACCATAAATAATTTCCCTAATTTAGACTTTTTATCATATGGGAAATCTGATAAGATTTCCATCGATATAAGATTTGCCCAAATCTTATACCCGGGTAAGATTTTCATCGATATAAGATTTTCGCGATATTGGTGCATCGTGCTGAGGTTCCAGGTCCCAACCAGTGGGAAAATGCGATGGCTCCGCATCGCGGTGACTCCCATATTGCCAATTGTCAATTTCCAGTGAGCTATCACGATAAGTGGCGCGTCGTAGTGACCCCTTGAATCGGGTTCCCAGTTTAATTTTTCCAGCTTTGTATAGATGTTAAAAGGGGCATTTTGGAATTTTTCCAAGCCTATAAAACCGTGCAAACACCAAATCAAAGTCATTTGCAAGCATCCTATGAGGTGTTTCTTAAGCTTTCTCTCATTAAAACCCCTAAGTATCTAAAACCTCTTCCAAGAATCTCATGAATCCACCATGTATTTTCTAAATTGAGTTAAGATTCAAGGTTCCCTAGTCAAGGGCCTCAAGAACCCTCATTCAAGAGTACGAATAGAGTTCCAAAAGTGATAGTTCATCCAAAGCTTCTAATTCAAGGTATGTGGGGTTTTGAACAAGGGTAACCTCTTCCACCCTGAGCCCAAAAGGCTTATTTACATCATGAATTTCCTAAAATTTATGAGGTTTTTACATGAATTTGAATTGGGTTTTTTCACCCATTATTATTGAATGCATTATCTTGATATTTTCCATGAATTAAGAGTCAAATGGCATGATTTCTGTATGTTTTATTGAGAATTTACAGTTGGGTATAAACCCTATAATTTTACTCCTTGAGAAGCTAATATTTGCAATGTTGAGATATTGAAGCATATGACTATATTGAGATTTTGAGATAAATTGCTGAAATTCTCAGATTTTCACATGATTTATGAATCTATATGCTATATATTATGCTTTTGATGATCTTTAACTTGAGATTGAACTATGGGTTAGTAAGCCCTATTTGAGACTTGTGAAATTATGAACTCTTGTGCTATAAACACCCATGATTTGAGTATTTTGAGATGATTGAGAAATGAATTGACCTAATGGTTCGAAAGCTTTGAAATCCACTTCATCATATGAGATTATCGATTTGATTATTGGGTTCGTGGTTAACCATGAGATTATTCTAAAAGTAGATTTTTATAAGATGAGCATAGATAATCTAAAGGGAGTAGTACTTAGCACCGACCGGGTAAGTCACTACGATTTCTTACCCCAAAACTACGTGCCATCGTAGGTTGGGTCTGAGGCCGAGTTTATGATGATTATGATTGGGCCCAAGGCCTAGTTTCATTTAGTGATCACTAGACCTAGGTTATACTCCCTGGCAAGAGTATGGCGCTCCTCCTTAGGAGGATAAAACGTTGGACTCCATGTAGCTCGCATGGTTTATGTCGGTTACGAGAACCTCCCTTGCCCTTTTAAACTTTGAAATTTGATACTTATTTTCCCTTCCTATGAGTTATTTTCCTAAATTGTGGAATTGCAAAGTTGTTCCCTAATTAAAGTGCTTCCTTGAGGTGGGTTATTTCCCTAAATAAAAGTATCTTCCCTTGATATAGTACTTTTCATAAAGCTTTGAGATAAGTTATTTCCTTGAACTAGAATACTTTTCCATTTGAGATAGAATGATTTTCCTAAAGTTTGAAATGAGATATTTTTCTAAGGTGAATGAAATGCCTTCAGTATGTTTCCAAGTCATATGATTCCGAATTCCAAGTATATGAGTTCTAAATAATTATGAAATGTTTAGCATTGAAGAGGTTTTACTCTCCATGAGACATATGCATGAGTTGAAAGTATTGTTCAAAGTCCCTTAGCCTTTGGGTATTGAGAATAAGAGAAGATTTCTGATTTTAAGGTTAAAGAGCAATGACTCACGAGATTTGTGTTGCATGCCTCATTATACATAATTTATGAGCTTTATATTTTATACTTGTTCAAGCCATGTGAGCCATCTCATTTTTCATACATGTTTGATTGAAAAAGATCGGTACTATTTTTATGCATATGCATTCACCGCCGCATACTCAGTACATTCCAAAGTACTGATTCACATATATGTCTATGTGCTACATTGTCTTATAATATAGGATTAGGTGCTCAGTCCCAGCCTCATCCGTTATTCTTCGAGTACCTTGCCTACATTTTCTACAGTGGTGAGTCCTCATGGTTCGAGGACCGATCTTCAGATATTTTCTATATTTGAGAGGATATGTTTTATCTTCATTTCATTTTGAGTCAGTTGGGGAACTATCCCAACGGCTCTTTAGTTTTTGATTCGTAGAGGTTTTGTCAGACTAGTAGAAGACTTGTGATGTGTCAAGGGTTCAGTATTATGGTTTTATTGAGGTTTCTCTGTATTGTGGTCATATGGACTGAGTATTTTTCCCGTATTTTCTTTCATGTGATATGACTATGTGAGTGTTGAGTTTATTTCATCTTGAATTGAGTGTTATTGGTAGAAACCAACTCTAAGGGTTAGCTTGGGGCTGCTTATAGTCTTAAGCACCGTGTGACATCCCGAGAGACGATTTCAGGTCGTTGCAAGTAGTGAGTCCTCATCATTCGAGGATAGCATGATTATTTTATTACTTTATTATTTCAGTAGTCCAGAGTTAGTTGGGGATATGTCCCATCAACTCCATAGTTTTTAGACAGTATAGAGGCTGTCAGACTAGTATGTTTAGACAGTTCTTTCAGTTTTGGTATGGTGATACCGTATTATTCAGATGTTATGTTTTATTAGATTTTTGAACCTTATGGACTTTCAGCCATTTATTCTGAATTTATACAGTATGTTATGTAGTGCTCAGTTACAGATATTGTTCATGGGTTAGATTGTGGTCCTTTGGGGTAATGAGCAATGAGCACTGTGTGGTGTTTCGGGTACTAGATTCGGGGCGTTACAGTAACTGAGACAGTAACTGAGACTGTAACTGAGACTGTAACTGAGACTGTAACTAAGATCACATTAACACTAGATAATGAGTTCTGAAAATTAAATGACTAATATCTAAGTTTACTGATACTGTATTACTATTAACTGAGTGACTTTGCCTGACAGTCCTGATTCTATAGAACGGAACTGAATTTTATACCGAGATGGGTGACTGTGTCTGATAGTCTTGAATCTGTAGAAATAAATTGAGTTCTATGCTGAGACTGAAACTGAAACTGTGGGAGGCAATTATCTAATCGACATGCCCCTAATTTGAGCTGATAGTGGTCTAACCAGTGACCCTAGTTGGAAGGGTGCTAAAACCATGCCACGGGTACTAACACTAGAAAACCAGGATGCCAAGCCTAACTGACGGGTGACACCTGAGCGGAGTCAAGCCTAATCTAAGTTAAGCCTAGTCTGATAGGTGACTCCTCATCATGCGCTTACTATGCAGTTTTGGAATACAGGGACTGCTACTAACGACTCTGCCTCTCTGACGGGGAAGTCGTTATCCCTGCACTCGCTCGGTACTGAATCCTATTCCCAACTGAATAGACACTGAACTGATTTCTAAACTGTACTAGGCTGGACTGAATTGTTATTGATCGTGTTGTCTAACTGGACTGAACTGAGTTTACTGAGTCCCGCTGACTGATGAAATACTCCTAAGTTCTGTTAATTGACTGAGTTCACTAAGTTTTGAACTGAATACCAAACTGAGAATGTGACTTATTATTGAGTACTATTGTTTGTGACACTACTGAGACTGTTCTGTAACTACTGTAGCTCTGGGTAAACAGCTAGATTTTCAGGTATTGAATAACCCCAAGGACTCAATTGCATGAAAAGTAAAGCATAACATGATTTTGAAAAGCATAGCCATAGTCAATTGTTCACAATTCATCCACTAAGACATTTTATCAAACACACGAATGTTATGGACTTGTACTTGAATGAGAGCACATGGTAACATGTCATGATTACCCTATTCAATTCACATAGGCATTTTATGAAGCACATGCAGATTAATACTTTAATATGGGGCAATTATCCAAACACACGGGGATTATGAACTTGGACATGGGAATATCTTAAACATGGGATCATATCAAGATTACATAACTAAGATCATGAATTGGGAAATTCACATGTAATTCGCTAGAAATAAGACATGAGTGTTTCATCAAAACATGTAAAGTTCATAGCTTGAATGTAAGAATGTCTTAAACATGAGGGAACAATAGAGTTACATGGAAAAGTTCATATCTTGGGGATTCATCATGAAATTGACTTAACATGATGTGGAAATTTCATCAAACATGTGGAAAGCATGAATTTAAAACATGAGAATATTGCTAAATATCATGAATTTAGGATCTATCATGGAATTTACTTGAATAAAGCATGGAAAATTTAAATTCATAGCATGATGAATTTTAAATCTTTCATGGAATCATACATGGGTTGAATTGAATTAAAAACATCATGAAAACATGAAATTCAAACTTTCTTGAGCATACAAAATACCATAGTAATGGAAAATTCATTCTTTAATTAAAAGAAAAGTGTTTTTGGGCTCCATGGGTGAACTCCCACATACCTTAAAGCTCTAATCTTGAAGTAGAAACACAATCTTGAAAGCATTCTTGAATTAGGAAGTTTGAGTTCTTTCTTTTCTTGAAAAAAAGTTGATAAAGTTCTTGGTGTTCTTGAGGAGGCTAGGGTTTTTCCTTGAGAGAAAAGATGAATAATTGAGTGTATATTGCTTTTGGGGGTTGAAATTAAGTATTATGGGCGGATTTGGGTGAGCGGAAGTGACCAAAGTGCCCCTAGAAACTGAATTAGCGTGTGAAACAATTCCGTAATGCGCATGTCGTCGCGTCGCTTTCGCATCGGCTTACTGCCTCACATGAAAAATGCCATAACTTTTTGCTCGGGAATAGGATTTAGGCGAAATTGGTATAGTTGGAAGAAAAATTAAATTATATACAATTTGGTGGGTCTTGAGATGGAAAATTATATGTATATAAAAACTTATACACGTTTAAAGTAGACCCTTGTAGAATCGAATGCCAAACTTTGGACGAATCAAAAGCTCTAAGCTCAACTTTGTTCAAAGTGATTCGTATGAATAATTTTTCACCTCAAACTCAAATCAAACAAGAGGATAAAGTTCATGAAACTTAAACTCGCATGGGAATTATTTGGATTATAGCTTTTACACGTAGGACGACGGTTCAAAGACAAGCCTAAAAATATAGGGTATTACATTATCTCCCCCTTGGGAACATTCGTCCTTGAATGAGACTAATTAGACTGAGAGTACTATATGAGGGTAACTAAGATCATATTCTGAACATGAATGACTTGGAACATGATTGGATAACTAATTCTGAAACATGATACATGAACTGAACTGATTTTGTGAATACATGCACTGACATGAGATGATTATAAGGTTGAGATAGAAATGAGAGAGTCAACTGATGAGTAACTGTTACTTCAACATGGATCCTGTTTCGTGAAGAAAAATGAAAGGTTTAGGACATGAATACTCGAAGTATTACAATACATCTCCCCCTTGGGATATTTCGTCCCCCGAATGGTACTGACTTGGTTGAGATACCACAAAAAGACTGAGATGATACACGGAAAACTTATGGACTAAATCATGACTGAATATCTGGGATCTGAAACTAATGCATGATTCATAAACTGAACTGAATTTACAACATACATGGGCGTCAATGAATTACCTTATGAATAGGAAAGATGAAAAATCATAGGAACTTGTCTGTCTGACTGCTAGACTGGATTGCTGGCTATACAGACTAAATTATACTGAAATCTTACACTCAACTATACATTCCACTTGTACACCAACATGAAATTCAAGCCTATCTTTATTATCACACATGAACTTGTAGGCAAACAACCACAAAGGCATCTTTCTCATTTCTTCTAAACCTCTATCCTTAAAACTTTTATGCACTAGCCCAAGAAAACACATATAAAATTTCAAAAAATTATGACATAAGAAGAGGTCATTAAAACTTAGAACACGAGGACATGAAGCATGAAAGAATAACTTTAACACTCAACTGAGGCCTGAAGAATAAAGTATCAAAGACATGAATTAGTTCGAGAGCTCTGAACTGAGGAAATACATGGCATATACTGAATTTCGCTGATCATTATGAGTGTAGCATAAGCACCTAGAACTGAACATACCGTAAGGAATGGGTACATAGACACATACCAATTATAGGATATCGCTCATACTTGGTATAAGTAGTGGAAGTCAGAAAGGTTAGATGATGCAGGCCCTATAGAGTGGAAGGAGTTTGCCTCTGCTTTCCTTGATAGATTCTTTCTACTAGAGATTAGAGAAGATAAGGTACTAGAGTTCATCAACCTCAGGCAGAGAAGTATGATGGTAAAGGAGTATTCTCTCAAGTTTACTCAATTATCCAGATATGCCCCTCATATGGTTGCAGGCGGTAAAGCTAAGATGAGTAAGTTTGTGTTAGGGGTGAATGATAGTATGGTAAACGAGTGCAGATTTGCCATATTGAATAGTGATATGACTTTATCCAAACTTATGACACATGCTCAGCAGATAGAGAAGCAGAAGATTAGGATGAGAGAGAGATAACGTAAGAGAGCAAGGATAAGTAGTTTTAGCTTTGCTCAGCCTAAGTCACAGGGTGGTAACCGTTCTCAGTATAGTCAGAAATTTTTAGTCCCAGCTCTATCCTCAACTAGTGTACCAGCACCTAAGTCCAGAAATGACCGCCATGATAGAGCACCAGGCTCCGAGGCCCAGGGTAGTGAAAATAGAGGTCTTACTTATCCACTTTGCAAAGAGTGTGGTAAGAATCATCTAGGTGCATATATGGTAGGCAGTGATGTATGCTTTAGGTGTGGCAAGCCAGGCCACAGGATGCGAGAGTGTAGAGTTCTAGTATAGAGGGGTAAGAAGTTTCGTCAATAAGGTACCAACAGTGGTCAGTGTCAGAATAGACTTTATGCACTCTAGACCCATCCTAATCTAGAAAGTTTCCCTGATTTAGATTCGGGTATGTTACCAGTCTTTCATGTTCATAGTATACATTGTTAGATATCTTTCTCTTATTCGAGCATATGTTTTAGTATGAGTTAGCTAGTAAAGCCAACAAGTCAGTTTAGCAATCGAGCAGTCAGATATTTATAGCTTGTTTTCTCATCCTTGCATCTATTCATGCTATCCAAAATCTTAGAGAATGTAACTATTTCAAGGTAGAACCTCCTAGTAGTTGCAATTTCAATTCATCTCATGCATCATGTATTAGTTTCAAACTCCCAAAGTTTAGTTATAATCTAGTTCGTAGATGCCCTGTGCATCACCCAGTATCGCCGTAAGGTAAGTGTTCTTAGAGGGACATAGCGTCCTAAGGGGGAGATACCCCACTTTCTCTTAACTCTCTCATGCCTTAGATCCTTCAATTTCTCCTTGCATAATGAATTCAGTCTAGAATAGAGGGTACTCATAAGTTGACCTTCAAGTTAGACCTCAGTTGTAAGTCAAGTATTCAGATGTTCAGTTCAGTTCATGATGTTCAGTCCATATGTCACGTAGAAGAATCGGTCATGTTCTTATGTTTCAGTTCAATCTTAATGACTTTACCATTGCATGTTCAGTCGCATGTTCGTGAGTCAGTTCAGTCATGTATTCACGTATCAGATATGCATGGTCAGCTTATCAGTACTTTCAGTCATGCATTCACGTATCATGTCATTCATATAATCATGCATCAGATATGTATGGATTCAACTTATCATTTAAGCATCAGATATGCATTCTCAGTTTGAGAACTCAGTTTATTGGAACACTCAGTCCTACATTCATAAATCAGCTACCCATGTATCAGATATGCGTGTACAGTATGATATGCTTAGTTTTCAGTCATGTCATCCATGAAATCAGGAGCAGTCATTCATGCTATATATGCATCATTTTATCTTTTCTCCCCTATCAAGTAGTCATCATTCGAGGACGAATGTTTCCAAGGGAGAGATATTGTAATACCCCAAAAAGTCCAAACCAATATTAGAAACATGTACCAAGCTCATGCATAGTACATCATGGTTCTTTAATAGTTTTATGAGTAAGTTAGATGTATATTAAGGCTTTAAATAACTCCCAGCTATCAGACGAATCAAAACATTCCTTACCGATTGAATTCTTGAGAAGGATATTGGTATAGTTAACTTCAAACAAGCATATCTCTCATTATACTTGGAATTTTTGAGATCATGACCTATAAACAGATATATAATTGAATTAGCTTTCCAATGATATCAATTAGCTTTCGAACTGTCAGAAATAGTCGTTCATCTATTCAGTATCTCAATTTTAGTACGCTCATGTTGTCAGTATTCAAACTCAGTAGTCAGTATCTCCACGAGTTTAGTTACAGTTATGTATGCATGTATGTATTCTCACTTTCATATTTGTCAGCATTGTTCATGCATTCGGACAGTACTTAGAGGCTTTCAGATTCAGTATTAAGACTTATGTTCAGATTTGATTCAGTTTTCAGTTATTTTGGGTATCTTTCACCCATATGGATATTATGTTTTGACAGATTCTTTATTCAGTTGAACCTTATGGACTACATGTTTATGTTTTCCGCATTATTACGTTATATATGCAGTGTACAAGTATAAATATCAGTCATGGGTTAGCTTATGGTCCCTCGGGGTCATGAGCATCGTGTAGCATTTCGATTCAGAAAAATTGGGGCGTTACACTATTCAATCCTACTGATTCACCTTTTGTACATCTAGCCCCATGAATATATAATCTTCATAATTTGGATAACCCTATCCGAACTCTACTACTACTAAACTTCTGGGTTTATACTTTTAACTCTAAATCACATACTCTAAAAGGGATTCTGTGAAGGAAATATGAAAGCACATTTGACTTTGGCTTAATGCATAATTTTCATGAACATGAATGAAATATTTCAAACTTTAGGACATAAGGGCACTGATGGGATACTTTCTGAGCCAATATGCAAACCCATAACTATCTGTGGGGACTGGCTGAGGAAACACTATCTGTGCGATCAAGTTTCACTGTTTCTATCACCTCTAAACTAAGGCAGAGTTAGCATAAAAGAGCAAGATGATGATCTGCATAAATTTGTAGTTAATACTTCTACTGCACGATTTGAGACTTGAAAGAAGGAAAATATTTCCTAAATGCCTAATAGCCTCTCAAAGAAAAGTACAAACATCTCCGTACCATTTCGCAAGACTCTACTAGACACGACTTCATAGACACCCTAGGACACTTGAACTCTGTGCTCTGATACCAAGTTTGTAACGACCCGAGACTACCCCCTATTCGTAACTCAGTGCTTGGAACCACAAGTGATCCTAAGCTAACCCATGAAATAGCATACTGTTAAGCAACTGAATTATAACATAATAAATATCTATTCTGCTATGCGGAAACATAATTATACTAAAAATCTAAAATTGATACAATACTAATAAAGCTTTACAATCTGATAAATCTAAAGGATGAAACTGAAATTAGATGACTGACTTTGAATGACATCTACGAAGCCTATACTATACTGACAATAGATAACTGAGACATGACTCCAACTACCACTAATCAATACACATGAAAATAAATGAACTGTATATAAACTAAAACTATTTGGAGTTCTCAAAGTAGGAGAACTCATCACCAGCTGGCTGGAATCTGCAACTGTCTGATCATGATGCGTAGGCTATGACTAATACCTACATTATTAGACAATGTAGGACATAGACATATATATGGATTAGTACTTATGGAATGTATTGAGTATGCAGGGGTAAATACAATAAGTAAAACTGATTTCATACGTAATCATAAAACATGCATGCTAAGTGTAAGTAGACTCACTAATAGGTTGGAATAAACTTAAAACTGAAATATCTTAAAGCATGAGTGACAAACATTCTCTGATAAGATGGTGAATCTTTACACTTATTTTCTCTAAACTTGCTTTAATGATATAAGTATAACTGAAATTGGAATATGATAAGACATGGATACTGTATGAATACTGGGTCTGAAACTTCATGATGGAGACTGACATAAACTGAGGATCTGAATATACAATCACACTGAGCACGAATGCATAAATATAATAACTTATCTAATTAACTGAATGTCTGATAGCTGATTACTGGGCATGTAATACTGAACTGTACTTAGTCTGAATAACAAGATTGAAACTATAGAGTATTATGCATATGAGATAAGGACTGACTGAGTAACATGAGATAACTGAGCATGAATTTGTAAAAACTGTATTATTTGAGAATGCAAGACCAAATGTATAACATGATTCTGAAATAGTCTATAAACTGAGGTACTAAAATACTGCTAACTAAATAACTGATAACTGTATACTATGGTCAAACAAACCTGAAATTGAACTGAGTTACTAATCTGAATACTCGACTGAGACTGTGACTGAGACTGTAACTAAGATGGTAACTGAGACTATAACTAAGACTGTAACTAAAATCACATTAACACTGGATAATGAGTTTTGAAAATTGAATGACTTATAACTAAGTTTATTGATATTATATTACTGTTAATTGAGTGACTATTTTTTATAGTCCTGATTTTTTTGAATGAAACTGAGTTCTATACTGAGCTGGGTAACTGTGTCTGATAGTCCTGAATCAGTAGAACTGAAATGATTTTTATGCTGAGACTGAAACTAAAACTGTAGGAGGTAATCATCTAATCGCCATGCCCTAAATTTGAGCTGATCGGGGTCATACCTGTGACCCTAGTTGGAAGGGTGCTAATATCATGCCACGGGTACTAATACTTGAAAACCAGGATGCCAAACCTAACTGATGGGTGACACCTAGAAAGAGTTAAGCCTAATTAATGGGTGACCCCCGAGAGGTAGTCAAGCCTAGTTCGACGGGTGACTCCTCATCATGCACTGACTACCTAGTTTTGGAGTATAGGGACTGCTATTAACAACTCTGCCTCTCTAAAAAGGAAGCCGTCATCCCTGCACTCGCTCGATGCTAAATCCTACTCCTAACTAAATAGACATTGAACTGATTTCTAAACTGTATTAGGCTGGACTAAACTGTTACTGATTGTGTTGTCTAACTGGACTGAACTGAGTTTACTAAGTCCCATTGACTGACGGAATACTCCTAAGTTCTGTTAACTGACTGAGTTCACTGAATTCTGAACTAAATACCGAACTGAGACTGTGACTGATTACTGAGTACTACTATTTGTAACACTACTGAGACTGTTTTGTAACTATCGTAGCTCTAGGTAAGCAGCTAGATTTTCGGGTATTGAATAACCCCCAAGACTCGATAGCATGAAAGGTGAAGCATAACATGATCTTAAAAAGCATAGCTACAGTCAATTGTTCACAATTCATTCATTGAGACATTTTATCAAATACTTGGAGGTTATGGACTTGTACATGAATGAGAACACATGGTAACGTGTTATGATTACCCTATTCAATTCACATGGGCATTCTATCAAGCACGTGAAGATTAATACTATAATATGGGGCAATTCGCCAAACACACGGGGATCATGAACTTGGACATGGGAATATCTTTAACATGGGAACATAGCATGATTACATAACTAAGATCATGAATTGGGGAGTTCACATGTAATTCGCTTAAAATAGGACATGAGTGTTTCATCAAAACATGTAAAGTTCATAGCTTGAATGTAAGAATGTCTTAAACATGAGGGAACAATAGAGTTACATGGAAAAGTTCATAGCTTGGGGATTCATCTTGAAATTGACTTAACATGATATGGGAATTTCATCAAACATGCGGAAAACATGTTTGATTAAAGCATGGGAAATTCAAATTCATAGCATGAGGAATTTAAAATCTTTCATGGAATCATACATGGGCTGAATTGAATTTAAAATATCATGAAAACATGAAATTCAATCTTTCTTGAGCATACAAAATACCATAGTATTGGAAAATTCATTCTTTAATTAAAATAAAAGAGTTTTTGGGCTCCATGAGTGAAAGAGGCTCATGGATGAACTCCCACATACCTTAAAACTTTAATCTTGAAGGAGAAATACAATCTTAAAAGCATTCTTGAATTAGGAAGCTTGAGTTCTTGCTTTTCTTGAAGAAAAGTTTATGAAGTTCTTGGTGTTCTTGAGGAGGCTAGGGTTTTTCTTTGAGAGAAAAGACGAATAATTGAGTGTATATTGCTTTTGGGGGTTGAAATTAAGTGTTATGGACGGATTTGGGTGAGAGGAAGTGACCAAAGTACCCCTAGACCCTCTAGAAACTGAATTATCATGTGAAATAGCTCCGTAATATGCATGCCGTCATGTTGCATTGCTATCGCATCGGCTTACTGCCTCACACAAAAAATGCCATAACTTTTCGCTCGGGTATTGGATTTAGGCAAAATTTTTATTTTTGGAAAGCTAATTCAATTATATAAAATTTGGTGGGTATTGAGACGCAAAATTCTATGTATATAAAAAGTTATATACGTTTAAAGTAGACCCTTGTAGAATCGAATGCCAAACTTTGGACGAATCAAAAGCTCTAAGCTCAACTTTGTTCTAAGTGATTCTTATGAACATTTTTCATCTCAAAACCAAATCAAACATGAGGATAAAGATCATGAAACTTATATTCACATGGGAATCATTTGGATTATAGCTTTTATACGTAGGAACAACGGTTTAAAGACTAGCCCAAAATTTCGGGGTATTACATTATCTTCCCCTTGGGAACATTTGTCCTCGAATGAGACTAATTAGAATGAGTTTACTGTACGAGGGTAAATGAGATCATATTCTGAATATGACTGACTTGGAACATGATTGTATAACTGATTGTGAAATATGATACATGAACTGAACTGATTTCGTGAATACATGCACTGACATGAGAATGATTATAAGGCTGAGATAGAAATGAGAGAGTTAACTGATAAGTAACCATTACTTCAAGATGGATCCTATTTTGTGAAGAAAAATTAAAGATTTAGGACATGAATACTCTGGGTATTACAATACATCTTCCCCTTGGGATACTTCATCCCCCGAATGGTACTGACTTGGTTAAGATACTACGAAAAGACTGAGATAATACATGGGAAACTTATGGAATGAATCATGACTGAATATCTGGGATCTAAAAACGATGCATGATTCATAAAATGAACTAAATTTATGACATACCTGGTCATGAATGAATTACCTCATGAATAGGAAAGATGAAAAATCATAGGAACTTGTCTGTCTGACTGCTAGACTGGACTTCTGGCTATACAAACTGAATTATACTGAAATCTTACACTCAACTATACTTTCCACTTGTACACCAACATGACATTCAAACCTATATTCATTATCACATATGAACTTATAAGCAAACAACCACAAAAGCATCTTTCTCATTTTCTCTAAACCTCTATCCTTAAAACTTTCATGCACTAGCCCAAGAAAACACACATAGAATTTCAACTAATCATGACATAAGGACAGGTTTCTGAAAGTTAGAACATGAGTACATGAAGCATGAAATAATAACTTCTACATTCAACTGAGGATTGAGGAATAAAGTATCAATGACATGAATTAGTTAGAAAGGTCTGAACTGAGGACATACATGGCATAACCTGAATTTTTCTGATCATTATGAGCGTGACATGAGCACCTGGAAATAAACATACTATAAGGCATGGGTACATGAGTCATGAGCTGCATGACTACATGGGTTCATACTTCTAACTCTAAATCACTTACTGTAAAGGAATTCTGAGAAGTAAATTTGAAAGCACATTTAATTTTGGGTCAATGAACGATTTTCATAAATATGAATCAAATATTTCAAATGTTAGGACATAAGGACACTAATGCGATACTTTTTAAGCTAACATGCAATCCCATAACTATCTGTGTGTACTGGATGAGGAAACACTATCTGGGAGGTTAAGTTTCACTATTTCTGTCTCCTTAAAACTAAGGCAGAGTTATCATGAATAGATCAAGATGAGGATATGCATAAATTTCTTTGATAATACTTCTACTGCACGATCTGAGACTTGAAAGAAGGAAAACATTTCCTAAATTCCTTGTAGCCTCTTGAAGAAAAGTACAGACATCTCCGTACCATTCTGCAAGAATTTATTAGACACGACTTCATAGACACCCTAGTACACTTGAACTCTGTGCTCTGAAACCAAGTTTGTAATGACCCAAGACTACCCCTAGTCATCACACGGTTCTTGGAACCACAAGTGATCCTAAGCAAACCCATGAACTGGCATACTATTAAGACACTGAATTATAACATAATAAATAGTTTTTCTTCTGTGAGGAAATATAATCATACTAAAAATCTAAAATAGATACAATACTGATAAAACATACAATCTGATAAATCTAAAGGATGAAACTAAAATTTTTTGACTGAATCTGACTGACATAAATGAAGCCTCTACTATACTAACTATAAATAGCTGGGACATTTCTCTAACTACCACTAATCAATACACATGAAAATAAAAGAACTATACATGAGCTAAAACTATCTGGAGTTCTCAAAGTAGGAGAACTTATCACCTGTTGGCTGGAATCTGTAATTGTCTGATCATGATGCATTGGCTATGACTGATACCTACATTATGAGACAATGTAGAACATAGACATATATGTGGATCAGTACTTCTAGAATGTATTGAGTATGCAGGGGTGAATGTAATAAGTAAAATTGATTTCATACGTATTTATAAAACATGCATGCTAAGTGTAAGTAGACTCACCAATAGGCTGGAATAAGCTGAAAACTGAAATATCTTAAAGCATGAGTGACAAACATTCTCTGATAAGATGGTGAATCTCTACACTTAGTTTCTGTAAACTTGCTTTAATGATATAACTATAACTGAAGATGGAGCATGATAAGATATGGATACTATATGAATACTGGGTCTGAAACTACATGATGGAGACTGACATAAACTGAGGATCTGAATATATAATCACATCGAACATAAATGCATAAACATACTAACTTATCTGATTAACTGAATGTCTGATAGCTGATTACTGGGCATGTAAGCCTGAACTGTACTTAGTCTGAATAACAGGACTGAAACTATAGAGTATTATGCATATGAGATAAGGATTGATTGAGTAACATGAGATAACTGAGCATGAATTCATGAAAACTGTATTATTTGAAAATGCAAGACCAAGCGTATAGTATGATTCTGAAATAGTCTCTAAAATGAGGTACTGAAATACTGATAACTGAATTACTGATAACTGTATGCTATAGTTAAGAAAACCTAAAATTGAACTGAGTTACTAATCTGATTACTCGACTGAGACTCTGAATGAGATTGTAACTAAGACGATAACTGAGATTGTTTCTGAGACTGTAGCTAAGATCACATTAACACTGAATTGAGTTCTAAAAATTGAATGACTGATATCTGAGTTTAATGATACTGTATTACTATTAACTGAGTGACTTTTTCTGACAGTCCTGATTCTGTAGAATGAAACTGAGTTCTATACTGAGCTGGGTGACTGTGTCTGATAGTCTTGAATCTATAGAACTAAACTAAATTCTATGATGAGAATGAAACTAAAACTGTGGGAGGTAATCATCTAACCAACATGCCCCAAATCTGAGCTAATAGGGGTATAACCTATGACCCCAGTTGGAAGGATGCTAATACCATGCCACGGGTACTAACACTGGAAAACCAGGATGCCAAGCCTAACTGATGGGTGACACCTTGGCGGAGTCAAGCCTAATCTAACGGGTGACCCCTGGGAGGTATTCAATCCTAGTCTGACAAGTGACTTCTCATCCTGTGTTGGCTATGTAGTTCTGGAGTACAGGTACTGCTACTAACGACTCTGCCTTTCTGAAGGGGTAGTTGTCATCCCTGCACTCGTTCGGTGCTAATTCCTACTCCCAACTGAATAGACACTGAACTGATTTCTAAATTGTACTAGGCTGAACTGAACTATTATTGATCGTGTTCTCTAACTGGACTGAACATGATTTATTAAGTCTCGCTGACTGATGGAATACTACTAAGTTCTGTTTACTGACTAAGTTCACTGATTTCTAAACTGAATACTGAAATGAGATATGACTGATTACTGAGTACTATTATTTGTGACACTACTGAGACTATTCTGTAACTACTATAGCTATAGGTAAGCAGCTAGATTTTTGGGTATTGAATACCTCCAGGACTTAATAGCATGAAAATTAAAGCATATCATGATCTTGAAAAGCATAGCCATAGTCAATTATTCACAATTCATTCACTGAGACATTTTATCAAACACTTGGTGGTTATAGACTTGTACTTGAATGAGAACACATGGTAACGTGTCATGATTACCCTATTCAATTCACATGGTAATTCTATCAAGCACGTGGATATTAATACTTTAATATGGGGAAATTCGCCAAACACATGGGGATAATGAGCTTGGATAGAGGAATATCTTAAACACGGAAGCATAGTATGATTACATAACTAAGATCATGAATTGTGGAATTCACATGTAATTCGCTTGAAATAGGACATGAGTGTTTTATCAAAACATGTAAAGTTCATAGCTTGAATGTAAGAATCTCTTAAACACGAGGGAATAATAGAGTTACATCACAAAGTTCATAGCTTGGGGATTCATCTTGAAATTAACTTAACATGATATGGTAATTTCATCAAACATGTGAAAAACATGAATTTAAAACATGAGAATATTGCTAAACATCATGAATTTAGAATCTATCATGGAATTTACTTGAATAAAGCATGGAAAATTCAAATTCAAATTCAAAGCATGAGGAATTTAAAATCTTTCATGGAATTATACATGGGCAGAATTTAATTAAAAACATCATGAAAACATGAAATTCAATCTTTGAGCATACAAAATACTATAGTAATGGAAAATTCATTCTTTAATTAAATGAAAAGAGTTTTTGGGCTCCATGGGTGAAAGAGGACCCATGGATGAACACCCGCATACATTAAAGCTTTAATCGTGAAGGAGAAACACAATCTTTAATTGGAAATCTTGAGTTCTTGCTTTTCTTGAAGAAAAACTGATGAAGTTCTAGGTGTTCTTGAGGAGGCTAGGGTTTTTCTTTGAGACAAAAGATGTATAATTGAGTGTATATTTCTTTTGGGGGCTGAAATTAAGTGTTATGGGCGGATTTGGGTGAGGGAAAGTGACCAAAGTGCCCCTAGACCCTTTAGAAACTGAATTAGCATGTGAAACAGTTCCGTAACGCGCATGCCATCGCATTGCGTTG
The DNA here is from genome assembly GCA_030864215.1 of Capsicum pubescens. Lineage (NCBI taxonomy): Eukaryota > Viridiplantae > Streptophyta > Magnoliopsida > Solanales > Solanaceae > Capsicum > Capsicum pubescens. The sequence goes on along the minus strand of CM061548.1, from coordinate 192,235,413 downwards.
CTATCGCATCGGCTTACTGCCTCACACGGAAAATGCCATAACTTTTTGCTCGAGTATAGGATTTAGTCGAAGTTGGTATAGTTGCAAAGCTAATTAAATTATCTACAATTTGGTGGGTTTTGAGCTATACAATTCTATGTATATAAAAAGTTATACACGTTTAAACTAGACCCTTGTATAATCGAATGCCAAACTTTGGACGAATCAAAGGCTATAAGCTCAACTTTATTCTAAGTGATTCTTATGAACATTTTTCACCTCAAAAGCAAATAAAGTATGAGGATAAAGATCATGAAACTTATATTCACATGGGAATCATTTGTATTATATCTTTTACACGTGGGAACGATGGTTCAAAGACTAGCCTAAAAATGTGGGGTATTACACTAACTTGACTTGCCAAGGTGTAAATGATGGTAGAGGACTGGGTTATCAATAAGAATTCCAACCTTCCAGGTGGCTAGGAAAGACTGTCAATGAGGCTTGATATAAGGTTGTCAGTATTATGTGTATTCATTGTGGGAAGGATGGGCACACTAAGAAAAGTTTTATGAGATGGCGTAGAGTTAAAATAGATGGTTTTAGAGATGTTCAGTAAGGCGATTGGAAATTGTGAAGGGTAAGCTATCTCTACATAGGTGGTCCAAGAAATAGTTGATGACTCCCTTTTCTTCTTACTGGGACTCAAACTCGTGTGGGTTCCCAAATCAAACAAGTGATCATGATTCTAGGTTTGAGAAAAGGGACTGCTTTAAAGAATATTCATTAAAAGGTAGTTTTCAAAGCTTAAGTATAGAAGATCTAAATGCAACCTCTCTTTCAAGAAACTTCAAGTGGAGGTGTCATATTTTAAAGTAGTTGATTTCAAGGGACCTAGTCCCTGACAAATTGTGGTGAATGTTTCAAGATAAAAAGGGTGTGCAGAGGCTAAAGCATGAATTGATAAAGAAACCTAACTTATTATATGAATCAATATCTCCTCTTAAAATTGGCTATGTCAATGAGACAGGTATCCATTGTAGAGTAGGTGCATGTTAATCAACTCAGTATCATACCATTATAGGTATACACCCATGGGGATAAATTTAGAGGAAAACAGTGAGGCAACCATAAGTCAAAAATTTACTCAAGTAAGAGAGGGACCTGGTCCTATCTCTCAAGTGAGTACCAAAATAATGTGCCTTAATTTTTTTTAAAATTTTTGTTTGAAAAGGCCACATGTCCTATCTCATATAAACAAAAGCTGTCAATTTGGTTCAAATGTGAAGAGTCACACCATTTGTCATCAGACACATCTATTAAAATAGGTATCCCTTAAATTTCAAATAGTCATCTACTTAATTATCAATTAAAACCCTCCTATTTTGTCCTCTTCACAATCAACTCAGAATATTATTTTTATTTTCAATCAAAACTGGTCCTTCTTCTTTCTTTCTCAAAAAATTCAAAATGTTTGGAATTTCCTCTTCTTCAAACCCCGTGAAACATTGGGAAGAATTTTAGATATATCTGTTATAGGAGTAAAATCTGTTGTGAAGGAGCAACCTACCACTAAATTTATGGTTGAAGTCTCAAAAGTGGATGGAACCTTAATAGCTGCTGTGAAAAAAATTTCTTAATTGGTGAGTTTCATCTAGTATTTGAGTTCATCAACAAGGTTCTATTTCCAAGATCAGAGAAAAGGACCATTGCCTTTGGTGTTGACCTGTTCTTGATAGAATATTTGAGTAAATTTGAGTTGATAAGCTTACCTAATCTTATGATAGAGCACTTGAAGAAAGTAATCTATGAGAAAGAAGGAAAGCATGGTATGACTTATTGGTACTTCTTAGACAAGGTGTTTGATCACTATGGAATAATTAGGACAAAGGGAACCCCGGGAATAGTCAAACAAAAGATTAATTTGACAGCATTGGTAGAGAATGAGTGCATTGAAGGGAATGTAGGAACTGTATCTCAAGTATCAGAACTATTGGCAGCTTAATAAATCTTGAACAAAGAAATGGAGAAGTTGAGGATCATGGTAGCAACAAAGTACACTAAAATAGTGCACCTGAAACTACAATATAAGAAGCTGTCCTCAGAAAGACCTGGTTCCACTAAAGAACTAGTAGCAAAAAATGCAAAGATTAAAGGAAAAATTGTAGAGTTAACTGGTGAAGTCCTAAGACTGAATGCTAAAGTAAAAGCTCTCACCAAAAAATTGCTGGATGCTTATACTGCTGCAACTGATAGAATGGACATGTTGTTAAAATCACTCTCCCGTAAACCCCCTTCTACCTGAATCCTGTTGTGTCAGTTTCTAGTTTCTATTCCTACAGTGGTCTTTGCAAATAGTTATTTTATAAATTTTTGGTACATTATACTGGTACTGATCTTACTGGATAATGAATGAATTTCTTCTTGAGTGCCTCTTTTATTTTCTTTATTTTAAGTTGTTTTTCATGTTAGTGTTGCCCAGTGGCCATGAGTTAATTAACTCGTACTTATCTTTACTTATGGTATACTATTAATCCTTTTCAATGATGCTAAAAGGGGAAGTATTGACTTAATATGTAAGGACCAGTTGTGATGAGTGTGATGTGCGGGGAACAGGTACCATGTAATGTGTATGTGTGATCATGTGTGGTGCATGCTAATAGGGGGAAGTAAGTGATATGCAAAGTAAATGATAAGGCACAGTGACAGGGGAAGCAAACAAAAAGTTATTTCTGTAAATGACAACAAGGGACCAAGTCCCTGTATTGCATGATGGAGGAAGCATGATGATAGGGGGAATATTCATCTTCAGGTGGTAATCATACTGATTAAATTTGATGAATGTGTACTGATGCTCAAGCTATATGGTTGGTTTGTTATCATCAAAATGGGGAAAAATTTCTATATGTAGTTTTGATGATGAGCAGCTAATTGCAAAGGGCTAGGTCCCTGGATGTGCAAGGTATAGTACAATTGGCATGTGTTGTATGCACAGTTTTGTCATTTTGTGTAACAAATTTGCAGGTACTATTTTGTACTGATTAGGACAGCTGGTACAATAATTTTTAATCCCTAATCATCACTCAGCTATAAAAGGAAAGATACGCCTCTTCATCAGATTGAGTTTTTGGTACAAATCTAAAGAGTAAAGTGAGGCAGCGAAAATTCTATTTCAAGATTGCTCAAGCATTGCTGATGTTCTTATCTTTGTAATATGTTTAAAGAGTGAGTGAGTGTTCTTGAGTGCTGATTTGTAATCGAACTACTCATGCTATAAGAGTAGTGTTTTCTTTTGATGAGGGAAATGCTTAGTTAGAGTTACGTAAGCTTGTTGCTGGTTAGAGTTCACCAGTTATTGAGGGAAACTTGGCAGAGGTGTCAAGAAGTGCTTGTAATAGAGGTATTGAAAGTAGGAGAAACCTAGAGTTAGGTTCATAGTTGAGTCTGTAATCAAGAGTTTGGTTATAGTGGATTGTTTTGGTGCTTGCAAGGGCAAGCCATGGTTTTTCCCTTCTTTGGTTTCCACATAAAAATTCAATGTTCTTACTTTCCTACACTGCCTTTGTTTTTCTAGCACTTCATATTTGTTTTACTATTCTATCACCCTGGCCCCTCACTATGTAGTGCAACCCCCAAGGGTTTCAATAGTAATGAAACATATTATCTAAATTCATGCCATGTTAAAAAATACTTTGAAATTGATGCCAAAATAAAAGGTTTAGAATCAAAATTTTATTAAAGAATAATGTTTTCCATAATCTAAGGGTTCTTAATTTGAAAAACCATTATAAAACAAGTTTAAATCAAACTTGAAATCATTGAAAAGTCATTTTCTCACTTTACTGGCTGAAACCCAAAAATTCAAAGTTTTAGATCAAAATTTTGATATTGTGTTTGACATAAAATCAATGGACAGTGATAGAAATAAGGTTTAAAAGTTTACCCAAGCACGTTTGAAGAAGATAATGTGCCATGGTTTCATGGCACTTTCGAGGCTTAAAACTATGAAAATATGCAAATACTTAGGCCGTTTTGTTAGATATGATGTGTGTTTTGTGTGTGGTGCAGGTTAATTAGGTTTGAAGTAGTGTGGAACAGAATTATATGAAAAATCTCAAAAAAATCAAATTTACTGATTTGACTACGAGTCATTGTATTACTATATGAATTGTAGCCCAACCCGTGGTGATAACAGAAGGCTGCTAATTCCAAGGATTAAAGTAGAGGCTGACTACGACTCGTTAGGAGTGACAATGAGTCATGGTGAGAGTCGTTCTGAGCATGCTAGAAAAAGTCCTGAAGATATCTAAGTTGAAGACACAATGAAAACAAATGAAGGGTACGAGTCGTTAGGAGGGACAATGACTCATAGTAGGGAGTCGTTCTGACAATAGAGAGAAAAGTTTTGAAAGCTAAAAATACACTAGAAGGATAATGACTTGAAGCTAATGACTCATGAGGTCTGAACACAACTCATCATCACTAAGCACAGAAGAGAGAAACAAAAACAACCTATGAGTCGCCGTCAGTCCTGATGACTCATTACCAGAAATGTAGCCACTATCGAATTAATCTTTCTATTTTGTTTTTGTTAGGTATTCTTTATTATTTTGAGAAACTATAAATACCCTTGTGATAAAATTGTATTAGGTTACACACTTTATACTCTTACAAACGTATATTGATTTCAAGATTGATTTTTTATCTTGGAATCCGCTTGTTCTTGGTTTTTGGTTTGGTAATTGATTTGAGACTTTGGGTTTTCTTCTTTAGTTACTGTGATATAAATTCTATGCTTTCTTCATTGAATTCCATTGATTTTTTTGCAAATATGAGCAGCTAATTCCCTTAGCTAGGATTGTGAGAACCTTGGCCGATTAACGAAGTAGGGGAAGTGCGAGATTCGTCTAGATCATTGTTGCTGCATGTATTGTGATCTTCTTTGTATTGTTTGTTTTCTTAGCTACTGCAGAAGCTAAGGACTTGGTTGTATTTGCGATCATCCTCTAAAGGGAGTTCCATATTGGGTAAAGAAGATTACAATAGTGATTTGAGGCTATTAACCCTCATCTAATTACTTGAGCCCGCAAGGTGATAGTGAAACTGGGATCGAGGGAAAGGGCACCCTGAGACTCACAAGATGAAGGGTGAAATTTACCAATGCATTCATAAGACCGTTGGTGATACCAATCATGTTAGATTCTACATGTGAAGAATTGAAAGTCGAATTGAGCACAAGAAACCTATTGAGTTAGAAACTAGAGGGAACACAGTCCTAGTGTTCATTTTAGATAGTTTACAACAAAAAGCATTCAAGTTCTGTTACTTTTTACTTACAACAACAAATCCCCCCATTTACTTTTCCACATCGCCTAACTATTTCAACAAGTTTGAGAGACATTTTTGGCCTATTCCATGTGGTTCGATCACAACCTAGTTGGGTTACTATATTTGACTTCGACCGCATTATACTTCTTGGAGGTGTAGTTTTGGGCGAAATCAGAAGAATTCTCTTTAAATCACTAAAAATTAAGGTCCAAAGCTTAAAATTGGAAGAATGAAATAAAATAGCAGAAAAAGTATTTTTGGTACCAGCGACTCGCCTAGGCAGTCAAATGATCACATAAGGGGGACCTCAAAGCTTTCCTCATAACTGAAATGAGCAACTCAAATGACTCCTAATGGAACCTCGAGATTCAGTCGAGAGCAGGTAGAAATAAACAAATAGTGCTACTAGGCTAATTTCGACATTTCTGGCTCAATGGAACCATCAAATTTATGAAACGAGGTCGTTGTCAACAAGTTACCCCCTAGAACCCTTTAGGATAACTTAACTAGTTTTCATCTAAATGCTCAAAAATCAAAATAAATCTTCAAAACACAAACCAAGATACTACTAACTAAAATTTGACATTCTAGATCTAATGGAACTGGCAGAATCACTATCCGATGCTTGGATCACAAAATGTTTATCAAAGTCAAATACAACTCTTTAAAGGATACTTACAAACCTCAAACTCATATAAATCACTCCCAACAACTTAAGGAACCGTGTTAACCATCCCCAGAACTCATAAATGTTATATAACAACTATAGGAAAGGGTAAAATGGTCAAAATATAGAAAAAGCTAAAAACAAAAAGAGGGTTGTTATGGTAGGACTCTACTTAACATTGCTTTTGTACTAGTGGGATCGGTAACCTAGTACTCTGATACCAATTGTCATGACCCAAAGTACAAGGTCATGCAAGCACCTGTTCTATACTAGCTAGATAGGAGAATCCTTTACCGCCCAACATTTTTAGGTAAAATTATTGAAACAACATTATTAAATTAGTTAATACAATTGAAAACTTACCAACATAATTAAACCATTTGAAATCCTTACAATCCTTTAGTACAACGACTATAACTTTTCCCCCTATGATTTAGTCTTGATGTGTACAAGATATTCTATTATAGAGTAAGGATAATAATAAAAAACCCAACTTCTGTTAGAGGATGAGATATGTAGAAGTTTATGATGGGTAATTGCCATCTCAAACCAAAAACTTTAGCCAACCTACAACAAATCTGCATCCTAAAAAAGATATTGCAAGAGTTGTATCAGTAATCGATACATTCTAGAAGACATCATCAACTTAATAAGATTAGTTCATGTTAAACCATATAAGAATCAACAAAATCCAGCAACAAATCTCATACAACCACCGTTTACCTTTATTCCTTGTCACTTATACAACTTTCTCAACAAGTCTTAAGACTACCATTATTTTTATTAATTCAATTTATATCCTAGTAGATACCACTAAGCCTTCTGCTTCACTTTCACTAAATTCAACAATCACCACTTGACAATTTTAACAAAACAATAATTATTATTCTTAATTTGCACAACATTTACTACAGATTTCTCACCCACAATTTAAAGCAACCCACCAATAAGCAATGCTATATTTCTCTAACCTTTAAAAATAAGAAACTAATTTATGATTTAATCAACTAGTTAGGGCATATTCATATAATTCAAGTTTTCCCAATGGCACTGGAATTAAGTAGTTCACAACCATGGGTGATAACCATCAACCATACTAATCAAATCAATAATCATCAGGACATGAAAGGCACCAACAAACATATCAAGGTCTAGATATTAAGGACATATAAGTCATTAAGTAGACATATCAAGTTATCACAGAACCATGCTATTATAAGCAACCATAAGACATACAAGTCATCAAGCAGACATATAGAGCCATCATATAATTATGCTATTATAAGTAGTCATGCGACATATAAGTCATTAAGTAGACATAGAAAGTCACTATAGAACTATGCTATTATGAATAGTCACGCGACATACAAGTCATCAAGTAGACATATCAAGTCATCACAAAACCATGCTATTATAAGCAGTCACATCACAAAAATTTGATCTTGTGCACACTAAATGACTATATAACCTCTATAGCTCATTAGTCTCACTTAACTATCCCAAGACTCATAATGGCCACTCAATCGTAAATATATGCTTAGGGGTCTTATTTCTTCCCAATAGTCATGACCTATGGAGGATATACTAGGGTCCATGTAACAATCATCGAAACCATTTCCCATTGGCATAATAACACTCACCAAAAATATTTTCCATCAACATAATAACACTCACCAAAACTATTTTCTATTAGCATAATAACACTCGCCGAAACCATTTCACATTAGCACAATAACACTTGCTAAAACCATTCACCTTGACATGATAAGAATATGAATGCTTACAAATAACCACGATACCTCTCAATATTAGGAAGGTTTATATCTATACCTTTACCTTTCTCAATATATCATAATATCATTTCACTCTCTGCCATTTCATTAGGATAATACAATAAGTATGACACTCTTACAAGTGAACTTCAATCATCAATAATCCTTCAAAAAATATCAACAATTTAAAATTAAAGCATACAAGCCTTGTCAAGCCAACAACCAACAAATCACAAGCTATGTCTGAAGACCCATCAATATGTTATCCATATTAGAACATACAAGTGACTAAATTAAGTCTAACTCCATAGAAACACTTTTAAGCATTCTTTTATTTATGAACAACAACTATTATGTCAAGAACTATTATTCCCCAGTGTCACAACCCAATTGGTCATGAGTGGCCCCTATACTAGCAATAATAGATAATGATAATGAGTGCCCCCCATACTAAATCTTAACCCAATTACTTAGTCATTTTAAGCAATAATAGATAATGATCTCGAATAGAGTATAACTAGTCTCCATGGAACAATAGATAGATAAAAATGCAAAAATAACTACCCAATTGTTTTGAGGACCCCAAAGTCATATATTAGAACATACTAATCAAAACTTAAGTCTAAGATAACTATCCTAAAATAAATAAAACAAAAGTATTACTATCCAAAAGAATGGAAAATAACTAGTGATATGATCCAATGGTTGCCTGAAGGTAGATGCTCACCCTTGGATCAAAGCCAACAGGTCACACACTATATCTGAATTCTTGTCTTAGTCTTTAAAAGATTATCTACACGTAATAGATGAAGAGAAAAGGTTAAATCAGTACAAATACTCATACTGGTAGACATCATCAGCTAACTTAACTCAAACCCACACTTAAACATAAATTAAATATGAATAAATTAGCAATCAACATATAACAAGTAATTTCAAAACTTATTTACTAATCAACAAATAATCACTTAGTAAATTAATAACCTTAATAAGACACCTTTACACACATAAGTTCAACAATAAAAAAGAGGTATATACTTCTCTACATACCACAATTGTTACCATACCAAACCATTTACAATGTAAACATCTCACAAGAGTAGACTTATGCCACCTCTATTCTAATGCAATATGTTATGATATAGAAATGAGCAATCATTGAATAATATGTACCAATGAATCACAACCATCAAAAGCTAATCTCAGTCTATACATACATACTAAAGGATCTTTTCTGCCCAATAGTCATGACCTATAGGGGATTATCTCCGTCCATGTATTATACCGTTCGGGTACCAACCCTTCAAATATTAATAGATAAGTAATATGTACCAACACGGTACTGGACCTTCCAAATATCATAATTCATGAATATGAAATTAAATTAGCAAGGATAGAATTCAATGCACCCTAATATACAAGTATATACTTTGTCTATATAGTTACTCAAATTCAAGTTCAGCATTTCATGTATACAACCAATATACACAAACTCAAAGAATCACAAGTATGCCTAAAGAATAATTCACAAACATTTAACTTACAATAGACATGTAAATCCAAGTTAAGTCTATAACTACAATTCAAATCATAACCTACCTCAAACACAAAGCCGAATGCAATATCCGTTAAAACATTGTCTTTTCTTGCAACTTTGGATTAATCTAGATCTAAAAATAGCAAACATGGAGTAATTAACTTCTTATTCTCCATTTCTAGGCATTATGACTTAAAATCCATTAATTTCACCCTACTTCATAGCCTAAAATATCAATTTAGAGTTTTCACCCATTAATTCTCCTAAATTTCCCATAATTCATGTTAGAGGGGAAGGATTCTATGTTAGAAAATAAATTCTAACAACCTAGAACCATTTACAATTGATTTTATAACTTCCCATATGCATTCACATTAGTTCAACATTTTTAGGGCTTAACCCATGAATTTCTTCCTAACACTTGTTCTAGTGATTCTGCCTAACACTTGATTAAATGGATTAATCCATGTTAAAATAATGGAATAAACTTAAATCAATAGTATGAATCTATCAAATCATAAGAAAATTACCTCACACAAAGCCTTCGATCAAAATTTAGAGGTTTTGGGAGAAATAATGTTAAAACTCGATAAACATGCATTTAACTTTCGATGAACATTATAGCAAAAAACTACCCGCTATAGTGATCCCACTTTGGCGAGTAAGTTCCCACTATGATATTCCTAAGTCTTTTCTCACCGATCATTATGGCAGTCTGCTAACCACTATATCGGTCCCACTATAATGAGCAGTTCCACTGGCGGTAGTCCTCAGTAATTCCTCAACAACTACTATAGTACCAACTAAAGTGAACCTGCTACAACGAAAGGGGTCTACAGTAGCCACAAGTAAAGAATTGGGGGATGTTCCAAAACTCCTATATTTCACAGCATACCACTTTATTTTTTGACAATACAAATTACCCGATCATGACAAACACCATACCATAGTTTTACAAATATGAATACTATTCTTAAAGTTTCTATTGGTTACCAAATATTTTTATTTATGAAACCATATACACATCCCTATAAAACATTTATGATACAACACAGATGGTCTCTAACTCACACAACACTTAATTTCTTCTGAACCAACCCTAGCTTGAGATTTTCATAGCACTTATCCTAGGAAAAACCCTACCCAAGCTTATACACTACAAAAGATACTATAATAATAGTATGGATCACTACAAACCATCTTAAGTATTAGGATGCATCATTAACTACACTTATCACATTTCTGAGTACTATTTTATTATTCGTTATTCGGATAATTTGTTAATATTCAACATATAACACCAACCTTAGTTTACTCACTTTTACTAAGGGTTCCTATTTATCATTAGACATGGTCCATTACTAGAAATATATGTTAGTACATTATTTCCCACACCACTTCAGACCTAAAGTACAAATCCCCACAGAAGTGAACACACCAACAACAACACACACAAAACAAGGTTCAACCATTCAACAAGTTCCATCAACCCCATTATGTTATTTATTTGGGTTCATAGTTACATAGTAAATGATCCCTCCACCATAATTCACATTAGATTTATCAGAATTAAAGCATATAAATCCAACCACATGTACTTATTATCATACATATAATTTTACTTAAATTTTTTGTACATTACCATCTGAACACCATGCTTGAAGGATAAATCATGATTTCTCCCGTCAATTGAATGTAGTTTATATATATATATGATTTACTAATTGAAGTCTACTACCTATACACCATAACACACCTTAATGCAAAGTTGTTGCAGTAGGATGCTTGTAGTCTCGCTCCTTATTCTCAATTTTAAAAGTTCTAATGGAGAATCCATGAGAGGGAGGATGAAATCATGTTTCCCAAAGCCTTTACCTCTCCCATCTTAGCATTCTATCCTAGAAAATAAACCTAGGATGTGTTTCTAGAGAGACTCTTAGTTGTAAGAGAGACAAACTTTAAATAGGGTTTTTAATTCAGATTTACTAGCTCGACTCCACTGCAGAGGACATTACCTTGCTACAACGTGCTTGCTATAGTGGGAAATGAATAATTGTAATAGTCTTAAATAGGTCAACCCCACTTCTTGACCCTAGTTTTTTAGACATTTATTAAATAATTACATGTGGTTCTCTCAAGCTTAATTTCAAAAGGGTAAGAATTTTGAATTCTTATGTCTTTTTTTATGGATGTTTAATAATGAAGAAACAGTTCGTTACATAATCACATGAAAGTCTTCACCTGAAAAATTGAGGAGAAGAGTTGAAAAGAAGAATATAAAGATTTCTAGACAATTAAACTGATTGATCTGCTTTATATTGCTTGATTGTATAGATATATAAAATAATCAATGGGACTGAGGCTTACTAATCTTGCTTATAATAAAAATGACAGTATTTGACCTGTAAACACCCTTTAAAATTTTGAGCAAAAAGTGTTCAATGATTAATATTGAATCTAGTGACAATCAATGACTTATATGTACTCTAAGATTTCAGATAAAGAATTTTGAAATCTACCACTATTTCTAGTTTGTTAAACTAACAGTGAAATTGAAGAAAGAAAAATGATCAACTTACTTCCATTAAAGATAAGAGAGGATAGAGGTACTTGTAAATTGTGAAGGAAAGAAAGGTATTAAATAGTTGAACGAAGAAATAGGCTCATTAATTATGTATAATCTACACCAGTTTAGATGCACTATAAATAAATGAGATATGATTTCTCTCTATCTATCTCTCTCTTTTATTTAATTATTTATTTTATTAAATATAAATTTGTTCTCTTTCATGCTTACTTTAAAAGGTTATGAGACATTTATTTCTTAATTTTTAATTTTACACTAATCATGATTAATTATTGATTTTATCATAGATTAATTACAGTGCTAGTGTTCAAACTTAATCTTTAAAAATAATTTAATCAAATAATTAATTAATTATTTTTCAAAAATGAGTGTGAAATGAAAATTAAGTGAATAAAGAAGAACCTTCTTCCCATGGATTATCTATCCTTGTCATTCTACTATTTCTTTAGTATTCTCTCTTAAGTTAAATGTATAAGAGAAGGAACATAGAATGGACACTATCGTAGCTCAACATACAAAAAAATGCAAATCAAAAAGAAAAAAAAATACATGATGGTCAAAAGAAATCTAGATATCTAACAGCCAAAACCAACATATTAGGAATTTTAACCTCAGCAAACTAGAGAGATCACTTGGAACCTTGAAATGAACAATTAGGGTAATATAGATAAACACTAGAAAAAGTAAAAAGGTAAAATCTATTAACAAAGATCAAAATCAAAGATACCGCATATAAGATAGAATGAATGGACAGATAATAGAACCTCAGTTGACCAGAGATACAACAATCACACCAAAATCATCACCTGAAACTGAGGAGAAAAACTGACAAAGAAGAAGATGGAGAGTTCTAGGAAATTACACTTTTGCTTTTACAGTGTCTTTAAATGCTTTTGATTTCTATGATTTGTGTTGCATGACTTTACAGATAAATAAAATAGTTAGTGTGACCAAGGCGCATTGATCTTGCTTTTAATAAAATTTTAGTTTATGACCTACAAACACCCTATGATTTTCAGGCGAGGATTCTTCTAATTAATTTCTCTTTCTCCTAAAAATTGTATTCAAGTTATATGCACCCTATAAATTTTGAAAAAAGAGTATTTAATTTATTAATATTAAAACCGGTGATGATCTTTGACCTATATATGTACTCTATGATTTCAGGTAAAAATGTCGATATGATCTTGAATAGATTGATCCTTTTTAGCCTATGTGACTCTACCATCTTTTTTGTGTTATAAATTAATAGAGATTTTGAATACAAAGATGTGATCAACTAAATTCCTTTGTAAAATTGAAACGATAGTGGTACTGGTAAATTGTTAAGGAAAAAAAGGATTAAATTGTTGAAATATATAAAAGGATTACTAATTAATTATATATAATCCACACTTGTTTTAGATGCACCATAAATAAATAAGATAAGATTTCTCACTCTGTCATAACTTAAAACCAGGATCATGATGATATCTACCACACCCAACTTGATAAGCAAGCCAAAACCCAACCCAATATATGAACCAAAATAATATGAAGTGGATGAAAAAGAAATACTACTAAAATCTAGAATAATCTCATGAAACATTGGTTAAAGATAATACAAATATGAACAAAAATCCAAGGTATGGTAGTCATACGTCCGCATCTCTAAGAGTAGAAAATACAACTAATAGTCAAAAATATAAAAGAGAGCATAAGAATAGGATAGAGAAGAATCCAAAGATCACCGGGATCAATTGCTGCTACCTATGAACCTTTGAGATTATAAATCACCAACAATCATAGGTATCAACCTTCTAGGACCACTAGCTCCTTACCTACTTGTAAAGTTCTTAAAAACAAGTGTGAGTATCAAACGACATATACTCAACAACATCATTGACTGGCCTAATTCAAAGTGATAGCAAGGCTCATCTAGACCACTACTACCACAACAAACCTTGAAACAACTACAACCAGAAAGGCCACACCTAGTCTAGTAGATAACAATAATTGTAGAGCAATAACATTATCCCAATCCATATTTTTCAATCCAGCATAGTATCAATAATTTACGAATCATAATCTCAATCACAATAAAACCAATCATATAGAAATGATGAGTAAATGCAATATGATGAATGTATGCTATAATATACACCCATTGCTATGTATAGCTACTTGGGACATATGGGAGAATCATGACATCCATATACCCATCCAAAATAATTCCCCATCGGGCATGCAGATCATAAATTTATTCAGAATTATTTCCCATTGTGCATGCAAGTCAAATCAGTAAAAGTCTACATGAACACTTTCCCATTGGGCATACAAGTCAAAAATAGTAAAATCCACAAGGGACACTTTCTATTAGGTATCCAAGTCATTTTAATGAATCTCTCACAATATAGTATTTTGATAGTTTCATGATATGAATGTGAGTAAGTATACATGAGTCACAATAATGAGGATCAACACCATTACCTTAAATCTAGGAACAGAAGGAAATACTCAACTCAACAACACTAGATACAAGCCCAAAACCATCAATCTAACTCAAATTAATCAAAACTCTCTCACAAAGGGGATTTACCATCGATATCAACACATATCAAAGCCAATAGAATCACTAATCCATTTTTGATATCATAATCCATTAATAAATAATAGAAAAATATCCAACATAAGCCATTGATTCTATTTTTGGCCCTTTATAATGCACTGGTATCTATATAGATGCTCATTATCTCATCTATATAAGACCCTCATTCCTGTTACTCCCTTTAAAAAATAGCTAACACATAAGCACTTCAAACAGAAAATCTCAATTTATCTTAAGAAAACACTCACAAATTTACACTAAAACCTTTACCTTATAAAGAGCCTCCAAAAGAGCCCGATTTAGTCAATTATGGATTCTACATAAGAATACAAAACCAGAGACACCCATACTATCACCCCTTACTCATATGGGGAAAATGGATTTAATTTTTTTTTCCATAACTTAAGAAATTCCAAATATGAAATTTCATTAAAAATAGAGTTGAAATCGACCTTTAATTATCAAAATACCATTTCTTAATTTTATCGGGGAAAATCTAAATTTTCAAGTTGAAAAACCATGATCCAAAGGTGAAATCATGAAACAATTATTAGTCAATGTTCAAATAATAATTAGAAACTTACTCAATGATTATATCATTAAAATTCACTCTAAAATCTCCTCAAATTGAGTGCCCAAGCTTTACAAATTATGTTATGGATTTTGTTCTGTAAAAGAAGATTTAAGACACTGTTAGGTCCATCCTTCTTCATGGACGTAAGAAGTTTTTCACAATTAGGACCATCCCATACCTTGTCTAGATTTAATATGACTAGGTCTCCATGACCGCTATGAACAAAAGGTCCTCACCATGACCGCTATGAATAAAAGGTCCTCACCAAACCCGATCCCATTTGGTCCACATGAATGTGCCCTCACTATCATAAATATGAGAATATGATGAAATCCGTCTTAGTGAATACAAAACCCTTCTTGTGAAAGAAAAAAAGGACAAACAGTACCAGATAATATGTAACACCCTAATTTTCTGGAATTGGAATGCCACATGGTGCTCATGATCCCGAAGGACCACAAGCTAACCCTCTACTGATATTTGTACCTGAACACTACATAATATAATATAATAAATGTGGAAAACTAGAGGAAACTTTCCATAAGGTTTAAAACATCTAAAATACTCAAAACTAAACACTGAATACTGATACATCTGTCTGAAAAACCTCAAAACTTGTCTGAACTGTAGAGTTGATGGGACATGTCTCCAACTAACTCTGTCTACTAAAAATAAACTGAGTTTAATGCCATAATAAAATAAGGATCATCCTCAAATGAAGAGGACTTACTACTACGTCTACTGCTGCTGACTGAGTCTGGACTGCTAAGGGTGCTCTGGATCTTACGCTTCTGAACTTATGGTATAAGAAACTATAGCGCAAGAGAATAGTATGCGTCAGTACTTTGAATGTACTAGTATGATAGATGAGATAAGGCTAAATACAATGGATTATACATGAACATATCTTAACTGAATAACATGAGAGTACTGAATGGGGACGTATGCATGAATGCACAAACCATAACTGAAATCATCGTGACTCTGAATACTGATACTCGGATATTGCTTTACTGACATCTGAACTCATAACTAATACTAAGATACTGAATAACTGAATCTTCTGATATTGATAATTGAGTACTGAAGTTGAGGTCAGTCCTCTCTAGCGGTTGATCTCTGAAACTGATGATACTGAATCTACTCATATCAATGACTGAGTTCTGAATTTTCTACTATCGACTAACTAAATCTGTGATCAAAACTTTCTAATGGATGATAACTGAATCTATTAATAATGATAAAGAATGATTGTATCTGAAATCAAACCTATCTAGCGGAAGATCTCTGAATCTTTTAATAATTGAAATGACGGACTGAGTTTGAGATTAGGCCTATCTAATGGGTGAACTCCAAATCTATTAGTATTGATACTGATTAACTTTATGTGAGACCAGGCCTATCTATCGGCTGGTCCATGAATCTATGGAACTATCTAAGTTCCTTACTAAGATGGGTGACTGTATCTGACAGTCCTGATTTCTGAGTTCTACTCTGAAGACTGATCCTGAAACTGTAACTATAGGAGTTCTCAATTAATCGACATGCCCTAAATTTGATCTAGTGGGGTCCAACCTGTAACCCCAGCTGGAAGGGTGTCAATACCGTGCCATGGTTAAAGACCTCTTCTATGGTTGATAACGCTCAACTTACACCTCAAATATGTGCAAGGCGGTCATCGTCAATATATTTACCCAACTTTAGAGTCGGGGTCGAATCCACAGGGAACAATGTGAGTGGCGATTAAACTAGTTTGAAATTATAGCTACAAGTTAAATTCAAACAATCAATATAAAAAGATAAAATAGGGGTTTAAGGTTTATAGAGAGTTAATTGTCGCATTCAATACTTTAGTGTTTGTAATCAAGATAAATGGGAAACCAGAGCTATGTTCACCAAGGGTTTCGGGAATTCACAGATACTAGGTAATGGTAGAGATTCTCGGAATGAGTTGAACAACAGAATATCCCTGACGATTATACTATCTGACTTATCTCTCGACCTTACCAGACAATTTATTATCTAATTCTCTTGAACTTAGATAACTTATCTATTTCCAATAGGATGTTATCTCAGGTAGATTAATCCAGTTACAATATTAATCATTAAACAAAAGGTTGGTAGCTTCCGAGTCCCTGTTGATAATTCACGTCCTCTAGTCTATTTCTCCGTTAGAAGCAAATAAAACCTAATACATAACCTAATGTTTGCAACCACTAGATTTTACTTAAAACAATAAAATTTCAAGATGTTTTACTACTCTTTGAATCCATTAAACACCTAGTATCATATCAAACCCTAATCCATAGATCCCATAACTCCAGCTAATGAAATTAGCCACTCATGATTTGATGAATGAAATAACAAGTTAAATTCATGATTATAATGATAAACTTACGAATGGATAGAAAACAACAAGTAGTTCCTCCGATTTAATCACAAGGTAGAAACCCCAAAAATAGTTGATACAAAAACACAAGAATATTTTATGAAAAAGAGCAAAAATATGCCTCTCTCTTCTTAGAGTTGATGTCTGATAGATGAATTATGAATTAAAAACCCTAAAAGATGCTATTTATACTAAAGCCTAATTAAGGAAATAAAATAACAAAATCACAGCTAGGCTTGGATTTAAGTGACGGCATATTGGTGTTGATCGTCAAGCTTCTGACGACGTCTCAGATATGTCGTCAGAAGTCGTTCCTTCTTAACCTGTTCTTCTTTACTCTGATGATGTCCTCTGATGGCTTACCAGAGGAGTGGCGGCGTGTAGCAAATGTCGTCAGACCTTCAGCTTATTTCACCATGTTCTGTCCCACTTGACGGCATCTTTTGACGGCTTACAACACTTATGATGGCATATTGAGAATGTCGCCACCTTCATCCAGCAACTCTTCTTCACTGTTCTTCCTGATGCCTTTTTCTAGTAGCTTACCACATCTCTGGAGGCTTGCAATAAATGCCGTCAGACTCATATCAGCTCACTTGTACCAGATTTTACTTATTTTTTTCATCTTTCTTATGTTTTCCTCCCATCCTTGATACAACTACAATATCACAAGAAAACGATAAAAAACAACCAAAAGTTGCTTAAGACTTTGCAATTATTTAGAGTTAAAAGCCTCAAATGTGTTAGCATCTGCTCACACATCAACACCCTCAACTTAAAACAATTGCTTGTCCTCAAGCAACTACATAACACCATACTACGATGCTTAACCAAGAGACATATAAGATACCTATCACAGTTGATTATCAAGTTTAGCTCAAAACTCATGCCACTCTCCACGTTCAATCCAATTGTGCATATCCATGAAGATTAACAATGTGACCCAAAGGAATCAAGATATGGCATCAATTCAGCAATAACAACCATGCATGTACCAATATTACACTATCCAAACAAGTTAACAACTACCAATGCAATCGATGTGTCCTTACAACCAAGAAGTCCCTCCTCACTCATATATGAACTCAAGCATGTCAATGCGGGGACAGTCAAGAGACACTCACTCTTAGAAAGAAATTCCAATCAATGCATGTCAAATACCATATGCTTGCCCTTATTTTCATTACCAAGGTGTCCAGACAGGTAAGTTAGGATCACTATAGGTCTTTTCTTCAGCTTGTAATGTAGGCTAAGGGCTGGTATGATATTCAATGGCATTTAGAGCGACTAAGCCTCCTTGGACTACCTTAACTTTTGGGGTTCACTTATTAACCTTTTTCTTCCTTTTCTCCTTTTCTTGATCACACATTATTCAGGATGGATGTGTCTTTTCTTTTTCATTCTTTTTCTTTTCTTATTCTTCTTCCACACCACCCATATTTTTATTCTTTTTCACTTATTCTTTTCCTTTTATTCTACCTTTATTCATACTCAGTTTACATCACGCACCCCTATGATAGCCACCCTTAACTTAGGTTATTTACCTAAGTCTAGGTGCACAATATCCAAGGAGGACCAGGGCCAAAATAGGTTCATTATGATCTAAACGGGAAGGTGATAGGTATCATAGAAAGAAATGGTCAATTTAGGCTCAAATAGGGATCAAGAGATATCATACATATAGGGAAGGTCATTTAGGAAAAAGTGACTTAAAAATCAAAATGGCCTATAATACTTTCCTAACCCCTATATTTCAACCAAGGTAAGACTAACCGAGCAAGTTCTGGATTTAACACACAAAAAGAACTAAGTAGTATCTTACAGACACATGGCACAAAGGTGCATCACAAGCTACTACATATCCGATTCATGTGATTGTTTAGCAGTGGATATCATGTCACTAGTACTAATGCCATAACAAGATGCACAATGGTCACACATAAATGTATATCACACAGTTATAAAATAGACCAACAGAGAGGTGTTTATCAGTCTAAAAAATTAACAAAAATATGTCAACTGCTCTAGATACTTATTTTTCTCCAGTTAACCACAACACATTACAAAACAAACACAGTATGCCTAAACATGCCGGCTCTACTAGGAACAAGACTCCGGGGAAAAGAGGCACGAAAACAAAAACCCCAGGAGGACATCAACACCCACAAGTAGCCCCACCCTCAACTTAATATCATGTATTGTTCCCAACACGTCAAATCAAAACAAAAGAGTTAGAAACATACCTGTGGCACCATGGCTGCGAAGATCTGATGACAATCACATAATATGAATACAAATAACAAATTACCTTGGGTTGTCTCCCAAGAAGTGCCTAGTTTAATGTCGCGACATGACCCAACTAAGATTTTTCCTCCACCTTGAGGATATGAATTTCACCCCCAACTTAGAGTCCATCTTCTTACCTCACTCATAGGGAGGTGGTACAAAGATTAAGAAGATGAGTAATGAATGATGCATGGTAAACAACTCAACCTTAAAGTGAGGTGTGTTTTTATGTTGTTTATCAAGTGTAAAATAAAGAATATAGGATTCTTGTTCCTCATCTTCACAGTCTTCCACTAGTTTAGATGATTCCACAGACAAGATATCATCTAAACATAATGTGGAAAAATACTTCGAGTGTGACCTAACAAATCCTACTTCAAAATTTACACTATCCTCTACACACTCACTTTTATTCATCTTCTCAACATTTTTACTTTGAATTGGGCTAGAGTCTTCATAAGAGATTGACTTGGCTTCTTTTTTTTTGCCTCTAGCACCATTCCCTCAATTTTGGCATTATCCCTCATGGTTGGATCGGTTGGTTGGGAAATTTTCAAGGGTTGATCAACATCAAGCTCATCATCAGTATAGGAATCTTGCTCTTCATCATCACACTCTTCCATTATTTTAAATGATTTTACAGACAAGATATCATCTAAACATAATGTAGAAAAGTGTTTTGGATGATTGACCTTGATATCCATCTCTTTTATCCTTTCTCTTCCTTCGTTAAATGCCCTAATGTCTTGACGTATATCACATATGGTATCATTCGTTGTGTCTATATGATCCAACATTAGTTAAGACATAGCTTCAATGTCACTCTTTCCAGTGCTTTATTCTTCTTTTTCTTGACCATAAGACCTGTCATACTCATAAGAAGAACTAGAACCTGGGTTAGCGCAATAGGGGGAAGGGACATTTGGTCAATCACTCCAATGTCCATCTTGACCACCATATAAAGAAAAATTATACTCCTAGTAGGATGGAGATAGTGAACATATCTCTCTCTGGGGAGCATATCTACAATCTTGCCAAAAGTGGGGTCCATCACAATATGGACATGGATCATCCAGATAAGATTTCCAACCATCAAACTTACATTCATTCCATGATGCCATAGTAAGAAATAAACAAAAATAAAGAAAATATACCTAACACAAGAAACAAAGGAAATCACAAAAAATATTTACAAGTTTGAATTCAAGCAAGTAAGCTAAAATTCTAAACTAACTCAATACGCCAAATTGTTCCCCGGCAACAACGCTATTTTTGATAACGCTCAACTTACACCTCAAATAAGTGCAAGGCGGTCATCGTTAATATATTTACCCAACTTTAGAGTCTTGGTCGAATCCACAGGGAACAATATGAGTGGTGATTAAACTAGTTTGAAATTATAGCTACAAGTTAAATTCAAATAATCAATATAAAAAGATAAAATGGGGGTTTAAGGTTTACAGAGAGTTAATTGTCACTTTCAATACTTCAGTGTTTGTAATCAAGATAAATGGGAAACCAGAGCTATGCTCACCAAGGGTTTCGGGAATTCACAGATACTAGGTAATGCTAGAGATTCTCGGAATGAGTAGAACAACAGAATATCCCTGACGATTATACTATCTGACTTATCTCTCGACCTCACCAGATAATTTATTATCTAATTCTCTCAAGCTTAGATAACGTATCTATTTTTAATAGGATGTTATCTCAGGTAGATTAATCCAGTTACGACATTAATCATTAAACAGAAGGTTGGTAGCTTTCGAGTCCTTGTTGATAATTCACGTCCTCTAGTCTATTTCTCCGTTAGAAGCAAATAAAACCTAAGGCATAACCTTATGTTTGCAACCACTAGATTTTAGTTAAAACAACTGAATTTCAAGATGTTTTACTACTCTTTGAGTCCGTTAAACACTTAGTATCATATCAAACCCTAATCCATGGATCCCATAACTCCGGCTAATGAAATTAGCCGCTCATGATTTGATGAATAAAATAAAAAGTTGAATTCATGATTATAATGATAAACTTACGAATGGATAGAAAACAACAAGTAGTTCCTCTGATTTAATCACAAGATAGAAACCCCAAAAATAGTTGATACGAAAACACAAGAATATTTTATGAAAGAGAGCAAAAATACATCTCTCTCTTCCTAGAGTTGATGTATGATAGATGAATTATGAATTAAAAACCCTAAAAGATACTATTTATACTAAAGCCTAATTAAGGAAATAAAATAACAAAATCACAGTTGGGCTCGAATTTAGGTGATGACATATTGGTGTTGATCGTCAGGCTTCTGACGACGTCTTAGATATATTGTCAGAAGTTGTGCCTTCTTAACTTGTTCTGCCTCACTCTGACGATGTTCTCCGATAGCTTACCAAAGGAGTGACAGCGTGTATCAAATGTCGTCAGACCTTCAGCTTATTTCACCATGTTCTATCCCACTTGACGGCATCTTCTGATGGCTTACCATACTTGTGATGACATATTGAGAATGTCATCAACTTCATCCAGCAACTCTTCTTCACTGTTCTTACTGACGCCTTTTTTGGGTAGCTTACCACATCTCTGAAAGCTTGCAAGAAATACCGTCAGACTCATATGATCTCACTTGTACCAGATTTTACTTATTTTGTTCATCTTTCCTATGTTTTCCTCCCATCTTTGCTACAACTACAATATCACAAGAAAACGATCAAAAATAACCAAAAGGTTCTTAAGAATTCACAATTATTGAGAGTTAAAAGCCTCAAATATGTTAGCATCTGCTCACACATCAATGGTCAAGCCTCTCTAATGGGTGACCCTGAACAGAAAGTCAAGCCTAAGGCAATATGATAGTCAAGCCTTAATCTAACGGGTGACTCCTAGTCCTGTGCTGGCTATGTAGTTCTGGAGTTTAGGGACTATTACTAACAACTCTGCCTCTCTAATGGGGAAACCGTCATCCCTGCACTCGCTCTGTGCTAGTTCCTACTCCCAACTGAAAGACACTAAAATAATTCTTAGATTGTATTAGACTGAGCTAAATATATTACTGATTATCTTACTTGACTGATCTGACTGAGTTTACTTATTCCCATTATCTGACAGAATACTTCTGAATCTCGTTATTTGACTGGATGATACTAAGTTCTGAATTGATTAATTGAATTCTACTGAGGTTTGAAACTGAATTCTTGAATACTACTAAGATCTGAGTTGAGTACTGAACTAAAGTTGGAATGCTAATGATACTTAGGTTACTGAGATTTCTTAAGTTCTGTAACTATCTGAGAGTACTGAATTCTATATCTGACTGAGTTCTAAGGATCATGGCCTGACTGAGATTATCGTGAAAACTGACACTGGCTCTAGACAACAACTAATTTGTCGGGTATAATTACCCCCAGGACTCGATAACATAAAAGTAAAACATAACTATCTTAAATAATCATGACCATAGACTTTGATTCACCATTACAATCATTAAAGCATCTCTTCAAGCACTTGAAAATCATAAACATGTAATAGTATAGGGAGATATGCTACTGGCTCATACTCCATTCAACAAGGTCTTACAATAGATATTTTACATGCATTGAAGAGCACATAATTGGGGAATTTCATGCTGGTCCTTCCCTGCAATGTATGTTGGAGGGTCAGCTTTTACTTACTTCCTTCTAGAAGCAAACGTTTGCAAGGAAGACCCAAAAGTCTCTCTACGGCTGAAGAATGAGCGTGTTCTTGGGCCATCATAAAAACATAGATAGGGTCGACGACGGAATGAAGAACGAAACTTTACGACAGCTTTTTCGTAGACGTTCACTTACATGTCACAATTCATTCACTAAGACTTTTCAACAAACACTTGGCATGCATGAACTTAAACACAATTGGGGATTTCTAGTCAACATGCTATAATAACTCTAATTCCTTCACATAAGCATTTTATCAAACATATGGAGAGCATGATTTGGTTATTCACAATTTCTACACTTACTTGACATAAACACATCACCTAACATGCAATTGAAGAGGGTTTATCATAAATATCACATACTAGGATCAAAGCTTGAAACTTTGTAAACAAAAAATGAATTAAAACTCAATAATAACATGAACTTCAATTTCAATTCACATGAATCATGAAAACTCATAATTATAAGATCTTTGAATTTAGAAAAGGATTCTTGAACTTCTTGGGTGGAAGGAATCCCAAGAATCACCATCTGCATACCTTAGAAGACTCTTTCTTGAAGGTTCTTGAAGAAAATCCTTAGTCTTGTTCTTGATTTCTTGGCTAGGGTTCTTTCCCCTTTGAGAGAAAATATAATGTTCTTGAGAGAAAAGTGAGAAAAATAATGGAATAAGGGATTATTGGGCGTTCTATTTCGTATTTAGGGATGATAGGGGTCATGGGAAAAGTCTAAGATGCCCTTGGATTTAAATAACGGAATCTAAAAATCCCAATTTTTCATGCTGGCGTGACGCACCATAATCACGCCAGCTTACTAGAAATTGGACAATTGAGAAACTACTTGATGGCGCGATGTAGTGAAAATCGCGTTGGCACCTTGGTTACTAACTGGAAAGGCACCGTGATGTGGTGGAATCGTGTTGGTGCACTGGGAATTGATAACTCTAAAATTAAGACTTGGTGAGACGCGCCATAATCGTGGAGGTTTACTGGATTTTGATGATTGCCATTTTGGCTGGCTCCACGACGCGCTAAAGTACCAGGTGGTGCACTGTCTTCTTAAAATGGCTCTAACTCTTTGCCCGAGTGTCAGATTTGGGCAAATTTAGTATCGATGGAAAGCTTAAAAATTTCACATGGAATAAAATATATTCATCTTTGAAGCAAGATCTTTGATGTTCTAGAGATGAATTTAAACTAGGAGAAGGGTGGGGTATTACGTAATAGCATTTTGCAATTGAAGCACACATTTAATTAACTCCTTGATAGACCCTTGAAATGCATTTAAAACCCTATAAACATAATCCAACTAGGCTAAAATCAACATTCTAGACTCAACAAAACCATCAAAATTTTAAATTGAGTTAGTAATCAATGGATGTTAAGTGAAGACAATTTTAAGCCTTAAAACTTTTCATATGTTGAGTGAAGTCAATTTTAGGTCTTAAAACTCTATCTTCTCACCAATTATGTAAAGTCCATCTGAATACCTTGGGACCTGAAACAACAACTCTATAAACCCAAAATTTACATTCTAAAGCTAACAAAATTAGTGAAATTCCCATATAATGTCTAAGTATCCAAATATTGACTAAAGTACTACCTACATTCAAAAGATTTCAAAATAAATAAAAAATCACATAAAACACAACCAACTATCTCAGAAACTAAGCCACCAGATTACCATAATTACACCTCCAGAAAGTATAAAATGGTCACTGAGTCAAATATAGAATCCAATAGGCTAGGGTCGAACCTACAGAGAATAGATGAAATTCAATCATATTTTTTATCGAGGTTAATTAGTTATTAATTAAAGAAGGAGGATTTTTGTGAAACAAAAGATTATCAGAATAGTTTCTTTTGAATTTATGATCAATATGAGATGAGCACTAGGATTGTGATCCCCATGAGTTTATAACTCCACAGGTTTCTTGTGCTAGCAAACTATCCCGATGCATTGTATGCAAAATCTAACAAGATAGGTTCATCTAAACGTCTTTTGACCTTGGTTAGATAAATTTAACCCATCTTCCCAGACTTAGAGTGTTGCACTACTAACTTTTATTCTTGATCTCAGATTAAGTATCCATGTTATGGATGTAGTTATTAGACGAAGGTTGATAGCTTCAGATCTCTGTTGTTATTTCTTTTTCCTAATATATGCCTTTTTTTCGAGCAAGTCTAGAATTTATGCACACCGATCTAGAATGAATTCGCACTTAACCCCTTTCGTTAATTCATCAAGGTTTCCACAACCCTAATTATGAGATTGAGCTACTCATAGTTTCAAGAATAGAAGAATAATTCATAGATGAAAGAATTGTTATGAACTTATAATCAGAAGAAAACTTCAAAATCTCAAATTTACTAAAAACCTTAGGAATAGCAAAAATTCCAAGAATATGCCTTAGAACTTCACAAATAATAATCTCAATCAAACTAGTTCATAATATGGGAAAATAACCCTACAAGTATTATGGATAAAACAAAACCTATGATAGATAAAATAGGAAAATGGTGTTGGTTGCCTCAGTTGAGAAAAAGGTTTGATCATGGTTAGAACCCACAATCATTCTATGGATTTCGTGGTTGGTATTTGTACTTGCCAGTTTTTAGGACTTTGAAGTTACGGTGCTTAAAATGATTCTATGGTATCAATGTACGACCGTGGTAAGTGTTGTGTGATCACCTTTAGCTTAAACTTCTGTTGACTTCACTTCTTGGGTTTTATTTTACAATCTCATGGAGCGATCATCACATCAAAGTATGGTCATGTCTTGTTCTCGTCTAATCATCTCACTCTTTGTCTCTATACTCTTGTTCTCAAGCCTTTTTCCCATGGAAATAACGTATGATCACGACTTTATGGTATGATTTTGGGAAGCTTTCATCTGTACAACTCCTGGTCTCACTCACTGATTCAAGGCATGATTGTCTTGGTATGACCGTGTTCAAATCTCATGGGCGTCATTCCTTTTGTATGATTCCCCTTTTTGTCCGTTCTTCAACAATTTTTCTACTCTAAGTCTCTAAGGCCCACAACAATAAAACTCATTAAATCCATAAAAAATTCCCTTGTACTTACAAATATTCCTTGTTTTATGCGTCTTAATTGCCATAAATTCATAACATATCAACACCCTCAACTTACAACATTTCCATGTCCTCAGGCAGACTAAACACCAAACTCAATAAGATGGTTATCTTAGAGAAAAATCAAGATCACTATGGCAATTATTTTTACAAAATCAGTTTTCTACACATAAAACCCACATAAATAGATTTGACTCCCTCCATTCTTATCATCAACCACAAATGTAATGTCTATGCAAGGCAAGTACTTCTAACACTACAAGATCATGATAGGGCATTACATTGTGAATAGTCAAACCAACCTATTGACCAATACACTACCCAATACAAGCAATAATTTAGACTACAACCCTATACCCTCACATCAAAGAAGTCCTCTATCACTTAATATATGCAATGGAATCTAGTACTTGGGATGAATCAAATCTCTCACCCTATGAAGTCAGGTTGTGTGTGTTTGATAATATAGTCGTGCCCTTATTTTATATGCTTCAACTTTCGGACAGTCGAGTTAGGATTACTGTAGGTCTTTTTAGGCTTGTATGTAGGCTTGGGGGATAGGTATGGTAATTTGGGTACAATGGCTTATTCTTCTTTGGCACGACAATACATTTGGCTCCATTTTTCTACTTCCCTTATTTTTCTCCCTTTTCACACATTTTATTTCTTTTTAGACCCCGAGTTTAGTTTTATTTTCACAATATTTCTTTTTATTTTTATTTTCTTTACTATTTTTTTCTTTTCGCACCTGAATACTTTTTTCCTTTTACTACCAATTCTTTATATACAGTTTTTATGCACCCCTACATAATAGCCACCCTGAACTTAGGCGATTTACCTAAGTTGAGGTACACTATCCAAGGAGGTACTAGGCAAAGTAGTATTTGCAAAAACTTGGGTAAGTGAATCATGTAGTTCAAAGAAAAGGGTTTTTTTAGTATCCAAATTTGGGTTGAAGGGATAGATGATTATTTGGTTAGTTATGTAGGCTATAGTGGACTTTTTAAAACATGGCCTATGATCCTCTCTCTCTCACCAACTAGGTAGAAACCTTACCCACTCATGGTTCAGAACTTTCGTATACATTACTACCTTATTTAGTTCATGCAAGGTATAGTAGGTTGTCCTATTAATAATTCTAATGCCATAAATATAACCAATTGCTCGAGTTCAAGAACAGGGATCTCTAGATTCGGAAGCTGCGACACTTTTGCTATTGTCAATTTCAGTGACTTTTTACGAATCATCCAGTCTAGATACTAACATTGGTAATAACACAGTATATGCAAACACTCCATAACAAAAACAAAATTAGGAGGGGTATCATTTTAAACACATTGACAAATAGGTTCTCATGCTTTCTTAAACTTGACTGTACCCAGTTTTCTTAAATTACTCCAAGTTACACAACACAAAAAAAACACCAAATAAATCAACAATAAAGCATGCCAGTTCTAACTATGATAATGTAACTGAGGGAAAAAAAATACAACAAGAAAAACCCTCGGCTGTGGTACACTCATGCAATGTCCCCATTGCATAAAATCATCAAAATGTAACACTAGGGTAAAAGACATACCTGTAGAGCTCGAGGAACCAATGAAACTCTAATATCGAGGGGACACACATGGGTCCCTAACCTTCTCCTCTTCTCTGGTAGCCTCGGTTGTGGCCGATATACTCATAAATAAGTTGACACTAGTGGCGGTTGGTGCACTAAAAGTATTAGGAAAAATGTCGTACCCCTACTAACTGTCACACCCACCTTCATGGTAGGTTGTCTCTCATCACCCTCCAAAATAGTTGTCTCAGAGGTCTTCCAACTTTATTCTCCCTTTTATCTTCTTCTTCTTATATATTCTCTATCCTTCTTTTCTAACCTCATCTTTCCTCCTCTTTTTTCGAGGCTCTAAGTTACCTCTCATCCCCTAAGTATATGTATCATCAACATCATGGGTAGAAGTATAAAAATTAGGAACTAAAAAGTCCACATCCACCATTAGAGCTACCAATTAAGGCATAGGTGGTGGTAGGAGAGGTGTGGGATCCACTCTCTCAGTCAATACATTGACCATTTCCCTTTACTCGATTTGGTCTGTTCGAATATCTGACAAATCAAGTGCTTGGTTTGTATCCATACTAGTCTTTATCTATCTCTCTAATCGATCTAATCATTTATGGATAGTCTACACTTCACCCGTATCTCATCACTCACATAGGGATTAACCCCTACCTCGAGCTTCTTTATCCGAGCATCATGAAATAGTAGGATTTGTATAATCTCCTCCTACTTTAAAGTTAGGACCAATTTATAACCCACAGGAACCAAGGGTAGATGGTGAATAAATATTGGTGGTGTGGAGGGTGAAGAGTCACCGATATCAGACGTCGATATGCCACTAGATGGGGCACCCCCAACTACATCGAGAATCTCCAAGCATCTTGCATGGGCAGTCGTGTTGTTCATATCCTTGATTAATGCCATGTCTGCTACCTTTGTCACCTGAATCAGTAGGTCCACTACAATAATAATTAAGATATATATATTCTGTATTAACTGAGTCATAGGATAGGGGAAGGGTAATATGGTGCTGAACTAAAGTACCCTTTATCTAATCTCATCTGCGATGATTCGCAGGATATTTAATTCCACTCCTAAAACTAGGGACGCCACCAGGTAGGCGTTGGTTTTACCCAATGTGTTGTCATTGTCTATGGGCATAATCTGATGCCTTACTACCGACCACCATACCTTTGCGGTGAACTTCAAGCTATTTTTATAAATTGTGGCTAAGTTGACCCATAAGGTATTCTCTCCTGCTTCAGTAATGTGTCCTGCCAGCTATCTATAGTGCATACTTTTATCATTAATAGTCAATTTTTCACCCTTCTTCGATTATTTATCCAAAAATTTCAATTTGGGATCTCCTCAATTGGTACAAATACCTCTCCAATAAGGCTCTAGAAATAGACTGAATGGCGATATCGACCTTAATATCTTAGACCCAAATAGTATCTTGGCATGGCTATTTCTTTATGTCTTTCTTATTCCTTGAAGGAGTCATATTTTTTAGCATCACTGCATAGTTGGTGTAAAACTCCCACACCAACTCTGGCACATAAATCTGTAGGGGTCTAGTCATATACCCCAACACATATCTCTCAAACCTTTACACCAACCTAGAACCTTATAGAGTGACTCAGTTAGAACCTAGGGCTCCTTTAGAATGCTTCTCTTATTGTTTCCTCGATCAATTACTGAAACACCATTATTATAATAGTCCCATAAGTTAGAGAGTAATCATATTTTTGGATCATCTCCTCTTAGAGATCGTGCAACATCAACAATATCGGAGGGTTTAAAGTTGGTCTCGTTCTCCCTCTCTAAATAATGTGAGCTTTCCTTAGCTTCTCCCCTACCCTATTAGGTTACTTGCCTTTCTTTTTTAGATTGGGGAAGGTTGATGGGGGTAGCTTCCTTGACCATAGTCGTGGATGTCACAACCTTTTCTTGTTTCTTTTCTTTTGACAACTTTCTCATGGTCTGAGGATGTGCTACTCGTCAGATGAACTTATAGAAAAGCTCACCTTGGTCACACTTGAGGATTTAGACTTACTCTTTGAGACTAGAGGTATGTCCTTCAGTGACTGCTTCTTGGGGATGTTTTTGAACAACTTCAGCTAAGGTTTTGGTACTACTATACCTATAATAGAAAGAGTTAGATTAAATTGTTGAAAATCTTAAAGAGTGTAAAAAAATAGCTCAGACAACCCTTTCTACAATCGTGCAATAAAGGTACGATTGTACCTTCCTGACATAGGATGGGTTCCTCAGATTTTGTTGATGGTATCCTATCAGATTATCCTTCCTATAATCATGCTATGAGGGTATGCTCATACCTTTCTGTCATAGATTAGGTTCCTTAGACCTGGAAAAACTATCACATCAGATGAGAACATTCTACAATCATATGTTGATCTCACGATCATGGAATGCGTTCATCTGATAAACTTATGGGAATTAACATATAACCTTCCACAATGATCCAAACTATGATCTCGGTTCAAAATCACGATCATAGGTCAAAACCACAATTGAAATTTGTGTCATGGAATTTCTTAATACTCAGTAGCTTTTTGTGTGAACCGATGAATCCCCAATTTGTCCTGGTGCTGATCCATGTCTACCACCATTCCCTTAATATTTGGTTCTCAAGAGTTCCCCATTATAAAAAATAATTCAAAACACCCTATTTCTTTTGCAAAAGTTGACATATCTAAGAAGTTTTAAGAAGTTGACTATTGGTTAGTTGAAAGTAGTGAGAACAAAAATGATTTGCTTGTGGATCGAAAGTAATGCATGATTTTAGTCTTGGGAGCGCTTAGGGTTCGGTTTTTTTCATGACCTAATTTTTTGGATCATGATGGTGCCTACTATAACCTACCAGTATGCAAGCCAACCCCATAGTCCAAAACTACTAGTAATGGACTACCCAGAAACATAAAAGAAAGAATGCAGAATATATGTAATAAAAGTCTAACATATATAAGGTTATCCCAAAACTTGGTGGTATCAGTACAAGAGCTTTTAACATATGAACAATACAAGTGAGGTACTAAATAATATACAGATACGACCATCTCTAAATACAACATAGAGACTTGTATAGTACATAAGAAGGAGGAAAGTAATACTCCAAACGTCAGGAGCTCACTCTATGTCTTTGAACCATGGTTGCTCCGCACGATGCACACAACACCAGAAATAACCCATACTATGATCTATAGGATGAAGAAATATAGTATGAATAGCAAAGACATTGTACTCAGTAGGAAATTTCCAACTGAGCTCTACAGACAATGCAAATATATACAACATATAAATAGAATGGAATCTAAACCCATATGTCGAGTATCTACCTAACAAAACTAGAGACATAATAAGGATAAACTATCCTACTCTAGGATTACTCAGAAATCTCAACACTATACCATGTATCACCAGCCAGTTTACAAAATAAAGGCGAAAGAAGGATACATAACCATATACAAGGTCAAAGACTGAATGTACAATATGAATAAATAAAAGAAGAAAGGGATATACGGTAATAACATAACTACACAAATCTAGAAATACACACACACACATCATCATCATATCCTAAACCATCATATACTAATTTAAGACCTCATAATCCTAGAAGGATTTAGCACTAACATACTCAGGGTTTCTAGTCCATTCATCTAATCATAGGATAATCATGCATAAAGATATACTCGTAAAGTGAAGGGGAGCCAAAATCATACCTCAAATCTCATTAATGGATCATTAACCAATTCTTCCAAAAACTATCCATAACAATGATCATCACAATAATAATAACAATAGTAATGACAACGCGAGTAACCGGCTAGTCCAGACATATAATACCCAGCAGAGCCTTTCACGTACCCCCACCGCCCCAGGATCAGAAGGTTCAATCAATATAAAACACATCACAAGGCATAATCATCACCCATACCTATGCAACCCATTATTAGGATGATATATATATAGGCGCATACTGGTGATAGGCAATGCGCATACAAGAATAAATGTCCAAAAATACAATTTAAAACATAAGTAACCTAGGATATCGCACTATCTCCAAAATAATGATGTGATACACGAGGTAATCGCACAACCTCTATAACGATGATGATATAGGAGGTCATCGCATAAACCTCGAGAACATCACACTGTCTTTAAAATTAAAAGATGTGATACATGAGGTTGTTGCATAACCTCCGAGACTGTCGCACAATCTAAAAAATAAAAAGAGGTAAATCCATTGCTTGGGGTAAAATTTGGAACTAAATCATTATAAAAGTGTAGAAAGGGTCAAAATCTCCCACAATTGAAGTAATTAATAGTATCAAAATTATAGATCGAAATCCATCTCGGACAAATCTTTAAAACACCATCTTCAATCTAAATGAACATAAATCACCCATTAAGGTGGTATGATTCCCATTGTGAAGAAATACTTTTAAAAGGCAAAAAGTGAGATTTAATCCCTCTTTAGGAAAAATAGTAGGAAAATCATATTTTAGTTGGAATCGTGCCATTTGCTGTTTTAAAAATCATGAATGTACGAACCTATGCATGCCATCAATAGTATTCATACAATGAAACATACACAATATGTCTATAACTATGACCACATCCTTCACAAGGATAAACACTTCCCATAATCCAACCACTATCATCACACGGCCTTGGGTCCAAGAATATGTTTGAAATAATTACATCACAGTCATGACCTTAGTCTAACAAAAATATTTGGAACTCATCTCAATAATTATATCCATAATCCATAGCATAACCACGAGGCTTAACATATCTGTAGGCCATAATCATAATCCTTGGAAAACCATCACCATTCACCAGTCATGAAATAATCTCATACTAAAGGCTCATTAGTCTCAACCATGCCTAACATTCGTAAGTCCTCAAGGGTTAACACAAGTCTTGGCCTAAAGTGAACTGGAGGAACCCTCTTCTAATCCTTGAAAATTTCGTAATCAAGACTAAGTCAATGTGTTCTATCCATAATCAATCTTATAAATCACATTCATATGCATTATATAACACGCATCATCTTGTGAATAAGAGTAGACAGAAGCCTACCTCAAAGCTGAATTGCAAATCCTTGAATCATTTATAAAACACCCATCTTCACTACATGATCTCCAAAATGCCGCTAAACTATTAAAATTGTAGCCTACGCATCATAGGGTCAATAAGAACCATATTGCTATTTTAAGGGTCGGGTCAAATATTGGATCAAGAACGGTCCTGTCGAGCTCGATAACAAAATCCAAAATTGAACTCGTCATGAGGTCCCTTGAAGGACAAGGAGGTTATTCTCTCTAGTTGAGCATAAATGGAGCACAAATTGGGTCTCAAATCAACCCTCAAAGCTTAAGGATTCAAAGCCCTAAGTTTGAAGAATTTATCAAGGAATTTAAGGAAACTTACCATAAATTCTAAGGGAAATCATGGAATAATTGATAACCAAGATCCCCCAAAGCATCTACAAGCTCAATCCCAAGCTTTGCCTCTCTTTTAGGGGTTTTTCTCTCAAGAAATAGTAAAAAATGAGCAAAATCGAGCAAGAGGGGTCCTTTTATACCTAGTCCAGACAATCACATGTATCTATCACGATTGGATAGGTGTGAGATCACCACGTCTTGTGTTGCAAAATAAGTTGCTATCATGACTCCCTATGGGGATCGGACCACCGCGATTGCGGCACAAAAATGGTGATAGCCTTGGCACCAACCAAGGCCTCGAGATTTATTTAGAATCCCATATACATAATTAAACTATGTAACCATACTAAATTTGATGTTCCAGACTCAGTGGCATAGACGAATGTTGTTTCGACCAAATATGGGTCCCACACCTAAATTTCCATTCTCAACTTTTTAGCTAATTGGTCAAAATGAGCTTGGGTGTATGGAAACCTATACCAAAGGTCTACATATCCTAAAATCAATGTTTTAGAGCAGTTAACATAGGCTAAATTTACATCCGAGGTCATCCACTAGGAGTTTTGATCCGAGACCAAATCCTAACCAGCGAAAGCTCCAAAGTAGGGAAATGAGCCTAAAATCGAAACAAACTATCCGATCACCAAACCGACAGTTTTGGAAAGTTATAAATAACCTGTAGCCATTGTGAGAAGGCTCAAAACACCAAAAATGCATGAAAATAAGAAAAATAACCTGAAAGGTCATTCTAGTATCCACTACTAAAAAGACTTTTATGCTCGAAAGTCAATGGATAGAAAGATCTCAAAAGCTCGAAAGGACAAGGTACTAGGCCCGTATGCTCCAAGAACGACTTCCTAAATAACTTCCGTGAAGAGAGAACACTTCCAACAAATTTAGCTACAGATATTTCCTTTTCAAGAAACCCTATCACTTTATTTCCAAATATCGAAAACTCAACTTCAACCACCAACTAGCCTCCAACTAAATCAAAAAAGGCTGATGCATGCAAGTTTAAATCACAACACACTGATACCATCTCGATACTCGCATAAATTAACAAAGGCTCATTTGAGGCAAAACCAACCTAAGAAATAAGTCATACCACAGACTCCAAATATAAATATAACCTTTATTTACTATTCCACACTTGTTATCCACTCCAAACCAGGAGGAAAAATCACTAGGGTCCTGTCTGTGCAATGTCATCCCCGACAACTAAAAGAACTAAAGATGATTTGCTAAAAGCCCACACAACAAATATGAGAATAAGCCTATTGGGCACTATCTGGGCCCATAAATGGATATTATCAAGGAATACAATCTATGCCCATTATACACTATTTCAAATGATAATCAAAATTGAGATCTAGAAGTCCAAACCATAACTACTCATCATTGAATGGCCTGCTTGATCAACGCCCAAACTACACCTCCAATTGAAGATAAAACAACCACTATTAAGTAAAGTAACCCAACTCTGGTTAAGGTTGAACCCACATGGAATATGTGAACTTGTCTTTCTAGTTTGCTGGAATCAATGGGAAGTTCTGAAAGGTAATGGGGGGTTTGTAGTAGAAATCTCAATCAAGTAACCAAACTCAAAAGCTTTAGTTGTAAACAGTTAGAAACAAACATTAGGCTTGTGTTCCCCCTGGATTCTAACCTAGTAGGTTTTTCGTGCTCAATCCAATTATTGAACTATTGTGCATGTAGAATCTAGTAAGTTAGGTATCACCAACTTCCTCTCAGCATACTTTGGTGAATTTCACTCAACTCCTCCGATCTCAGAGGATGCCTTACTAACCCGTACCTTGGACCCTAGTTTCAACTATCTCTTCTCAGTACATTCAAATAATATCACAAAAGTGGTTGACATGGCAGAGACAACAATAATTCTCCCTGCTCAAATTTCTCATTCTAGCTTTTTTTCGATCGAAATTAGACTCTCGAAACTTTGATTGACTAGGAAGAATATTTTTTGAAAGTATATTCCATCTAGTGATCTGAGGAAAATTTATACCAACTCCTCTTAAGGGTATATAAGGATGTATCTTAGAAGCTTCCAACCTCCATCGTATTGCATATTCCTCAAAAGATTCACAGGTCATTCTCTTTACCTCAAGAAAATCCCACATTATTGGACCAGTATTGATCTTAAACTTATATTGTCTCACAAAAGATTGAGTCATTTCTTCCCAAGTATGTCATTTGTCAAAATCTTGTTGGGAGAACCAAGTGAGCGCCATTCCTGACAAACTTTGGACAAACAATCTCATCTGAAGAGCCTCATTATGTCCTATGCCAACTTATTTTCCACAATAGTCCTTTAGATGTGTAATTGGATCTCCACGCCCATCAAACATGTTTAACTTTTGATATATTATATCCCAGAGGTAAATCAATCCTTGGATGTACACATAGTTTCTCATACATCAAGTCATAAATACCTTTAGAATATAGTTTCTTATCCAACCTTTTTTCTAAGTCATGAAGCCTTTGACGACGTGTATCTAGATCAACTCTCTCACTTTCAAGGGTGGTACGTATAGAAGGAAATTATTGAGAGGGTGTGTGTGTAAGGCGACGATAAAGAGGCACAATGTTTTGCCTTGGGCGAGGAGAAAAATGACTGGAGTCTTTTTGAATATTGAGCATATTCATCATATTGAAGATTTAATTGAGATCGATGTTGAAATACTAGACAACCTTTAAAAAAAATAAACAAGCCCAAAAAAAAGTTACCACAAAGCACATATAACTTCAAAACATAATAAATATAAAAACAAAGGCATTCTAGGATGAAGACTAGGACTTAATAATTGACAAAGGCGTAAAGATTAGAGCTCCTAACACATGAAACATGATAGTAATAGAACTTTATGTTGAATTTTAAATTTCAATTGTAAAGAAGATAGAAATATAGGAAATGAACAAGGTCAACTTTTATTGAACATCAGATTTATTGATTCAAATCATTCTTTGTAATTGATATCACATCACATTGTTGATTCATCCCACATCATATAGGGAAATGATAAAATGGGGAAGAAGATTTTATTATGATGAGACCGAACTCATTAAATGAATGCCTAAATATCCCTTATATAGTGGAAATAGGTCTAACGTCGTTCAAATTACATCAGCATGGAAAAATAAAAAGAAACTACAGATTGTAAATTCTAAAGAAATGTTAAATGTTTGAGAATCTGGAGCAGAGAATCAACATGATACCCTCTACACCAATGTCAACAAGTGCAAGTCAAGCTTAGAAAATCAATCAGCATCAGAATTTGACCCCATCATATTTATCACTTTGGTATTAATTAACTTTTGAATTATGTTCTTCAAGGCAAAATATGCCCTAGTAGGGTGACCTTTTATTCCAGAATGATAGGAGTAAATTTGATCAGGTCAATACCGCCTAGACTTAGTATCATAAGTACGACAACAATGGGCATGATATAGCCTGCTTTTTTGAGTCGTTCATACCACTATTCTATGGGTTCCCCTAGATGAGTCTACTATTTTGATGGATTTTTCTGAAGCTTATGCTGAGGTCTGGTAAATTGGTTTATTGGTGGATTTTGGTAAGCTTTTCTGAATCAAAATAAGGACTTGTAGGGAAATATAAGGACTTCGGTTAGTCTAAGAGAGTCATATCTTTAGGCTTTGGAGGTTTTGATGTCTCGTCGATGATCGTCTTCCCTTTATCACTAGATTATGATTCAACCAAATTAGTTTTGACCAGGAACTTTCTCTTCAGCTTATTATTGAATCGCCTAATAAAGTCACTTGCCAAATTATCCCAAGAGACCCACTTGTTAGTATCTTTTTATTCATACCATATCAATGTAAGACCAGTAAGTGAACTAATAAAGAGATTCATCTTAAGACCATCACTTTTCCCTATAACTGCTAGTTCATCAAGGTATGCCTTCAAAGGGGAATAAGGGTTTCCAGACCCATCATATAATGGAAATTTCAAGTCCTCAATTCTTTCCTTATCTTCTTCCCTCGGTTTGGATGACTTATTCATCTTGGGTTGTTGAGTTGACCCTACTTTATGATTAGAAACCTGTCTTTCCATCTCCTTTTCCTTACTCATATTTGTCAACCCACTAAGTGTTTTTTGCAGTGCAATTAAATGCGGACTTGAAGACACTTATGTATCACAATTAGGCATAGGTGAAGTTGTCAATTTAGGGGAATCTGTGGCGTAGATGGGAGTGTTGAAGTCTATTTCAGATAAGGGTTTTGGAAAATCTGGCGGCATGTTAACTGAGCCTCGAAGATTAGTCATTATTCTTCTAATTCTCTCTATTCTTATTTCAATTCTTCTGATGCTTGAAATAACTTTGTTTTGATGCAACCCCAAACTCTTATGCTCAGCTTCGCTATTAACAAGATTGATAAACATTGCTTGACTAGCCATTTCTGATGTTCAACTTTAGTCAACCTTAGAAGAAAGGACTTACGATTAGAAATAAAGAGTATGCACGGGAGTCTAGAAAGAATATTTTACTCATTTGAAAATAATGAGTTATGCTCATTCGGAGTGCATAGAAGTTATGAGAGCTCTATATAACTTAAAGATTGTGAAAGTTAGAGTATAACATGAATATAACAACATAAAGAGGATGATAATATGTAAGCGCTGAAAGTATTAATAAGAGGATGTCCTAAAATGATGAGTTGCACTAAGAGATTATAAATGGGAGTAGAACCCCCATATCGAAGCAAAAGTTTAACTAGGAGATGATTAGTATGCTAATAGATATTTTAGAAGGAAAAGTTGGGTTAAGAGGAGAAGTTGGGGGGGGGTGGAGTTTTGAATAGGCCCTAACAGTGTATTGTAGGGTCCTAACATGATAAGAATTTTAAGAGTAAAGAATTCTAAAATGAGGAACACAAAGAGTAAGGAGAGACTAAGACAAGAATGAAAACAACAAGATAGGCAAGATATCAATACATACATAGAAATGCAACACACAACAAATAATATTATGTGTCCTATTGGGGTCGTGAACCTCTTTGTACTTTGAATGAGATTAACATTCAACGCATCAAGGGTGACAAGTTATCCTAAGTTGAATGATATGCGTATTTATTAGCAAAAGAAATACATAGACATGATCTAAGAACAAGAGAGGTTTCATGACATGGTTCCCTTAAGCAGGAAATTTAAGAGTGGGTAAGCTTGTGACTATTGACGCACCGCTTTGACCGATCCACAAGGCATTTCCCAAAGGGTGTTTTAAGAAAGAATGTTCGTGCAACCACAGAACTGTTCGTAAAAGAAAAATAAAAGAGGTTCCAACTAGAGAAAAGCATGAGCGGAATGCCAATTATATAAAGTAGTAAAATATAACATATTGCAAGAAATACATTGATATATTCAATAACATAAAAGCAAATAAATATGAAAAATAAGATGACATATAATAAGGTAAGAAAGAAAAGTGGGAAGGGAGATAGACATGGAGATATATGTAAAAACATATAAAGGAAAAGGTGAAAGGACTAGCATGTAGAAAATAAATCATGATGTTAAGCAAACTAATTTATGAAAAAACACAAATATCAAAAAAAAAAATTTAGACAAATAATAGAATCCCACATAAAACACAAACTCGCAATGGTTAGAACCTAAGTATCCCCAGCAAAGTCGCTATTCTATCGCGCCTCATTTTTCTCGAGAAAAGCGGGATTCGACATGACAACTATTTTTGAAATGATTAAAGAGTGAAGAGTCGCACCCTAACGAATTAAGGTGCGTTAGGGAACCATTCTAGGATAATTATGAACCTATTTTATTGTTTAGTCTTAGTTAACCAAAAATTCAGATAAGGGTTCAAATTGCCTTGAAAGGAAGGTGTTAGTCACCTTTTGAGGTCCACAAAGGTGGTTCCCAACCGAATTCGTACTTTACATGGGGATTCTATGTGATAAATAAAAGGTCACTTATTTATTAACTTAATATTTCTAAGTGATGAAATAATGAATAAACAAACATGTAATTTAATTATTCTTAAAATACTATAGGTCTAAGTGGTAAAACAAATAAATATACAAATTAGACGAAAAGACAGAAGAAACACAATTTATAATAAAATATTTATATTAAACTCAAGATCCTAAACTACCCCAAGTAAATAAACATATAAAAATAAAAATAAAAAGAATAAATTTGCAAAGTTGGACAAGAAATTATTTTGGTTTATTTAGATCAACACCTAAATTATTAATCATTACCTGGCCCATTAACCAGCAGATGAATTATAGATGGGTGACAATTTCGTATGTCACATTGTCAATATATAGTTGGGTTATCATCATCTCTAAATTTCTACTCACCTCACCTAGGCAGGTTGTCAAACCTAAAAGCGTTCTATAAGAAAGGAGAAAACTAACGCCTCTAGAATGCCTATCGTCTAGGAGGCATTGGACTTTATTATTTTGAATTTGGGGTCTAGAAAAATAAATCTAGGTTTTCTAGTAGACTCAAAGAGCGTAAAACACATAGAACGTCAAGTAGTATGTAATGAT
Organism: Capsicum pubescens; assembly: GCA_030864215.1. Taxonomy (NCBI): domain Eukaryota; kingdom Viridiplantae; phylum Streptophyta; class Magnoliopsida; order Solanales; family Solanaceae; genus Capsicum; species Capsicum pubescens. Next base: position 192,195,336 of record CM061548.1, on the reverse strand, counting down.
CTCAAATAAGCCTCTTGGTTAATTGAAAGTTAGTTAAGGTGATAAGCATGCTAAGACAAACAATTAATTATTCATTAAACCTATAGACATGATATATAAGTGTTGAAAAAGTGCTTAATATGGCAAAAGGAAATTGGTATTCACTTTAAGAGGTGGTGTAAATTTGTTAAAGAGGCATGTCAAAGTTAAGTAAACAATGTAAGGAAATGATAACGGTTTAATATGCAAGGATAGTTGAATGTATTTAGAGTGTTAGGAAAAATAATCTTATATGCTAAACTGTGATTTAATATGCTGGAAATTATCTTTTTTAAAGGCTGAAAAATTTAGTTAAAGTGATGGAAATTACTTCTTAAACGTAGAAAATTGCTGGGATTAGGGCTGAAGAGCAAATTTATGTTGCTGAAAATTAATAAAAAGGATGCGAACCACTTGTTTTAATACACTGAAAATTTATCTCAATATGCCGGACACTAAATTTTAAAAGAAACCATTTTTTATGTTGGAAAACAGTCTCATTTACTAAAATTAGTCTTAATATGCTGACAACAATTAATTTCAATGTATTGGAAGTTAATTTTATGTGCTCGAAATTAATTTTATATGTTGAAAACTAATAAAACACGCAGGACATTGATACAAAAGTAGAGAATTAATTTACATGTTATCGGTTAAGTTAACACGCTTGATCTTAATGTTTAATTAAAATCCTAAAGGCAGGATTTCTAGGTGACATAAGTGAATTCATTGTTGATCTTACGATAAGGTTTGCCTAAGCGATGTATGTAGCACATAAACCCCTCCCCCAAGCAGTCCCAAATTTATTATTACATCACCAGAGGTTTACAAAGGTTATTACAACACTAGAAATTTAAATAAATGAATAAAGAAAAATGATGAACAACCCCCTCCCCAATTATCGGGCGACTCTTCAAATCCCAAATTATCTATTTGCTCCTATTAGATATAAAAATATGAGAACAAAAGGGAGAAAGACATAGCAATGATATAGCAAACAATCACCCCAAATAATTTCTATAGGCATGTTTCTAGCACCATCACATAAGAAATAAAGGAAACTGCATCGACAGGGACTTACCGATTGATGATAATGAGCAATAAGAAGAAAACCAAGCAACAGAAAAATCCAAATATGAATTTCCATAGAAAGATCAATACCAAGGCTCCAAAAGTAAATGCGACTCAGAAAAGTAATAAAATAAAACTTTTATTTTGCTTAAAACTTTCGTATGAGGGGGTAGAGATTGTAAGTTATCATCAAAATAAGAGGGGGTAATTTATATAGTGAAATTGATAAAGAGTTGAAAGGAAAAAATATGTAAGAATCAATTAGCAACAATAGGAAAGGAAAATGAAATATTATAAAAAAATAATCAGAATTAATTAAGGAGGACAAAAATATTTTGAATTCCCATAAATATACCCATCATCTATCAAAATATATAAAAGAGGTAAGAGAACCCGCATAAAAAATTCTACCATAAATATACAACCATGGGACAATATTTTTATTTTATTAAAATAGAGCAAATTAATCAATACCTGCTCTCAATCACATATATTCATCATAAATATTTCAATACCAAAATTTGCCCAAAGAAACAATTAAGGCAGACATATTGAGTTTCCATAAATAAGCAAAGTAAGATAGCTAAATCAAAAAGGGTAAAATGTTAATCAAACTAGCCAAATCACAATGTACCATAATACACAAGTGAGTAAACTATTTGGCCTAAATTAAGGACAAGAAATAGTTCATGAATAAATTAATAAGATATTTTATCCTAAGATGTAAAGAAAAATTGAATTTAGGACGAAATCACGACCAATACTAAAGGTAAATGCATAAAATTTGTTACACCCGGTTTAAATATATACATGCGTATCATAGCATAAAAGACTCATGCAATACTTATCAAACACATACTAGAATTCAACACAATATTTATGTAGAGGAAACAATAGGAATGAAATTCTATAGCATCTCGACATGAATCATGCTGAGTATAATCAATTGAGAGCTTTCATAAAGAACATGTAAAAGAGTCAGCATCCAAACCTAAGACTTAGGGTTTAGAGAGATAATGAAAATTGGAGTAATGTAACATATTTTAGACTCACATAAATCACCAAAACATTAACAAAATTCTCACCCAACGTATCAATTTCAAACCACTAAATCTGTCAAATAAACAAAAGAAAGAGTAGAAGTGATTCAAGATATAAACATAGAACTTAACAATATGGAATTAAACCCGGGGATGGGTTATTGAGAACATATCATTTTCCAGTGAGAAATGGGTCATGGAGGGAAGGAAGGACTTTATCGGTGGAGTCATGACAATGCACGAGGAAGCAGTAGAGGCGACTGTATATGATGAAGAAGGAGCTAGCTAGTTCGTCGGAAGATCTTTAGCCACTTTGTAGTGGCGGTTGGATGGCTTGCCGATGGTGACTAATGGTTGAGCGGCGTCGGGTTGCATGGTGGCTATTTTGCTGGCCAGTGGTGGTGGATGATATTGTTGCTGCAGTGGTAGTGATGGCTTTCTTACTGAGAAAATAACGAAAATGAGTTCACCAGCAGTGGGGTGGTTGGTGGCAGCCATGACTGTTGATAGCGAGGGAAAGAGAGAAAGAAGAAGAGAGAGAAAAAGGATAAGGGAGGTGATAGTGGGTTTCTCTTAGCCATGGTGGCTGGCTGGAGGTGGCGCAGGTGGCGTGGCTCACCGAAAAATAGAGTGGGTCGTTGTTAATTTCTAGAGAGAGGAAGAGTTGTGCGGCTGATATGAGGGTAAAGTGGGTTAGGTTTGGATTTTTAAGTTTAAAAAGGAAAGAATGGGTTGAAATGATCTCAACCATTGGATCAACTTTGATCAACGACTTAGATTAAAATCATTTAAAAATAGGTCAGCAATTGAAATTTTGATTTGGGACCAGCGATTGAAGTTAATTTTTTAGTCTAAAATTGATATCAATTAGATAAAATTGGCTAAAACTTAAAACCCATAAGGGAAATTGGAGGGAAGTGGCTGCTATTTTAATAAATACGATAATGAAAAATATTAAGATGCCACTATTAAAAATAAATTGCACATGTAAATTAATGTTATGTAAAATATATATTATATAAAATTATTGATAAATAATAATAATAATAATAATAATAATAATAACTAGAGGATGTATTTGTAAATTGTGAGTGCGCATATTTACAAAAAAATAATTTAATAAATATGAACAAAATTATGTAAAAAATATTATATTAATAATGAATTGTAAAAAAGTAATAAAATAATTTGTATATTTTTGAATCATAAACGTGACTTGTCAAAATTTATTTGGTACCAAAATAATGTGTAAAAATAATAGTATTTAAAATTAATAAAATAGCAGCCTAAGCGGAGCATCGGGAGGTCAAAATTGAGTGTCCACAACGACATCGGTGACAATGGTGGTGGTGGTGGTGGCCGAAGAATGTGTGGATGTTGATGATGTGTTAGTGGTAGTTAGCGGTGTCGCTAGTTGTGATAGATGAGTTGGTTAGTAGTAGGGATTAGACAATAGTGGTTAATGATGGGGGTGGTGTTAGCATTGGCGTTTACGTTGACGGTGGTGATAACGATGAATATAATTAAAATAATGGAGGTGGTAGTTATTGTAGAGGTTGAAAATAGTGGTTAATAGCAATTATGATTGTGAATGACGATTGTGATGATGGAGATGGTTGGTGGTGGTGGTGGTTGGTGGCTAGGTGGTGGTTGACAATGGTGGGGGTGGGAGAGGTGGTTAGTGGTGGTGATTGATGATTATGAATAGAGTGGTGGTTAATATTATCCAACACAAGAATACCTCTTAATGATTAAGACTTAGTTCCAGAACTAAATAATTAAGACCTATTAAGACCAATTAAGAGTCAAAATTTTAATGAAAAACAAATGCACTTAATGGTCTGAAGTCTGAACCATTCAAATTCAAACCTTCATTAAGTGCAAACAAATGAAGCCTTAATCTCCTTAAGGCATGTTTCCTGATTTTCTTGAGCCTTAACTAGTTTGGACAACGACAAATCTATTCTCAATTTAGTATCACGACTACCCGGTGGAACATACCTGTCTCGCTTTTCCTTGTAATCATCTTTTAGTCTCTAGTCACCATCACACTTCATACTGCGATCTCTGTATCTATCTCCATAATTGTTCTGGCCTTATATTCCTTGCCCTTTAGCTCGAAAAACTGCCAATTCTCGATCAAGCTACTTAGCCCCATCCTCTAAGTTAGGCGCATATGTTTTAGAGGCTGAAACCTGTGAACCTATCGCGTTTACCTTCTCAAAATTTATTATTGTGAAATATTTAGCCAGCAACCCAATATCAGTCCTCAACTGCAATATTTCTTGTGCCAACGAAGCATCAATAACTTTATGGTTGCTAGAATCTCCATTGACATGAGTTTCAGCCCCCTCTTAGCCTCCTGAGTATGCCACCCACGATTAGTGAGATAGATCTGGTCTAGAAACTCAGATACTTCTTTCCAGTGTAATCTCATGAATGCTCTTCCATTGATTGTGTCTGCCAGAGCTCGAGAACTGATGTTCAGGGCTCTATAAAATATCTGCAGTAATCTCGTCCCTGAAATACATTGATTGAGTGCCAAGCCTCGTACATTGACTCATAATATAGCTGCTTGAAGTTGTATATCTCTTATTTTAACTACAACATTCATACCAAAGGAAAGAGTTCTATACCCAAGTCCACAGTTGTCCAAACAAAGCCTCTAAACCAAACCAAAGAGTATTTAGTCAGGACATGCCCCCGACCATAGCCAAAATCCAAAGTCTATGAAAATATAAAAGTAAGTAAGGTAATCCATGACGTGAAATGGATGCCCTCAAAACTATGGAAGCTGACCACTTCATTCAACACCGATAATCCCCAAATTCGATCAAGGAGTAGAAGGAGTAGTATGGCAGGTTCCTGCATCGCGTAGAGATACAACGACAGAAGATGGGTTAGCAGGTGAATGATAGCATGCACTCAGGATAAGGATAAAATAATGCCAACAGTTAAAACCAATTAAACCACCACATGCATTCACAACCATATATATATATATAAAATCCATGCCGGGAAAGGGAAGCAGGTTTAGCATGCATTTAGAACAATTAACCTGGATATGTGTAGCATTACCATTATAATCCACCACGGGCTATATAGGTCCAGTGTTACCCCCTAGAAGGGCCCCGATGCGTGTAGCCGCATAAACCAGAGATACCATAGGAGTAGGGGATTCCTGTGTACCCTTCACTCTCCATGATACATATACAAGTATACTTAGGGGATTCCCGTGGACGCTATAGTATATTATGAGGTCGCCATAACCTATCCTCATGTCGAAAAACATTAGTTCCCAGTGTCCATCATTTGGACTCACACCTTCACGGTTATCTATCACACCCCACCATTATTTCCTAAATAAAACCATTACCACACAACCAAACCAACAATTCCATTTATTATTAACCAAGTCTATCATTAGTGGTATCGTCATACCGACTATAGCTTGTAAGCAATGTCCTTAGCCAACCTTAGTGGATTCCCATGAACCCCATAGTTACATTATTTATTTTACTTGGGGGATTCCCATGTACCCCGCAAGTACATCATTATTAGGCTTACTTGGGGGATTCCCGTGTACCCCATAAATATCTCATTATTAAGTTTTGCTTGGGTGATTCCCATGTACCCCAAAAAAAGTTCATCATTCAAACTAATTTCATTATTTCATTCACTTGGGGATTCCCGTGTTCCCCACAAGGTTTTTCAATTAAACCATAATCGTGACCACCAAGACCTTACCATTTAACCATTCATACCATTCAAAACAATTTTCAAATATTCTAAACCATAAAAACCAATTTAAGGTTCCATTACCAAACCATACCATGCAATAGTTTCAATGAAAGTTAAAAAATATAGTAAGCACATTCTTATAGGCATTTTATCAAACATGTTGAGGGCATACCTTTACCAAGACCAAAACCAAAGCATAAACCATCAAGTTTAGGGTTACCCATGACCCATTTGTTAAACCATAACCAATAAGAACTCACATATGCAAACCACTACGAAAAACATGTGAAAACATAATTTAAACCAAGAGTAAACACTACTCAACAATATGCATCCAAAACCCTCAACATTGGTTTTCAAAGCCACCATTTATGATTCACAATCAATGTTTAAAACACATTAAAACATGCTTTTAGTTGGAACAAACAATGAGGGAGGAGTACATGTCTTATACAAGAAGATTCATAGAAGGAAACTTGACTCTTGAGCCCTTTGAAGAACACTCGTAGAAACCCTAGCCTCTAATCTTCAAGAGAGAGTTTATAGAGGATATAAGAGTGTTTTATCTTTACAAAGTGAGTTATTACAGGCCACCAAGGGTTATATAACATGGGGAGTTAAGGGTTTTAGGGTGGGAAATGTCTGGAATGCCCTTAGCTTAAAAAAATAAAAAACACATACAAGGGGATACAACTCACCCCTCCTAAACCTACCCTAGGGAACGAGTGGTACCCTTACTTACTCGTACCCTAAACCTCCCCTTAGACCTCATATTGATCAACATACGACTATACAAGGCCAAGTCGTATCATAGCATACGAGTATTACACTTGGAGTTTTACCTTGGTCAGAATCATCAAGACCATACTTAAGACATCATACAATTTGGCAACATACCACTAGTACACTATGATATGATTGGTATGGTGCCTAGTCGTACCTAGGGTAGAAACCAACCCATACACACTGTCTAACATATGAGAGAAAGGACACCAAGCCATACCCTAGCATACTACTCGTACCCATGAATCGTATCTTATCCAGAATGTCCAAAACTCAAGAAATTTTGCAAGGCCAATGTTTAGGATGTTTCATTCTCCCTCACTTAGGATCATTCGTCCTCGAATGACGGGTAAAGGCGAGAACAAGCACGATTTAGCACATTAATACCTATCAAGATTCCCTTCAACCAAATTAGAAGACAAGGATATAAATCAAGATAAGAAGATCATCACATACTCCAAGAACAATTTAAACCCCAACACCTTTATCCCAACCTCTAACTAAGTTAGAAAACAAAGATGCAAGGAAATCCAATCCTTCCTTTAACTAAGTTAGAAAACAAAGATATTATGAAGAACACATACCCCACACATAAATTTCTAGAACGAAGAACCAAAGTGGATACTTGGACTTCATGTCCTCTTCCGCATCCCAAATGGATTCCTCAGGCTTTTGGTTCTACCATAGAACCTCCATTGAAGGCACACCTTTTGTTCGCAACCGGTGAAATTGGAAAACCAAGATCACCACTGAGACCTCCTAATAGGACAAAGAATCCGAGATATCAATACCACCCAAAGGATCCTACCAACGAAGGACTATCCACACCTTACCTCAACACAAACACAAGGAATATCAGATGAATGGAATCCATGTAAGAGGGTAAGTCCAATTCAACTTACAGTTACCCAGAGACACATTACAATGAGAGCTTGAGTCTAACCATACACTACTTCCATGTTCAAGCCTATATAGAGCTAAAAGTAGTTAACTTAGGCCATAGGGCTCTACTCCTTACATCTACCCAAAACACTACTCCTCTTCCATTACTAAAACCAAGCATTATGCCCCATCAAGATTCTCAAGTGCCCAACACAACGATTGGTATATCTATAAATCACAATATTTAAGCCTACCTCTTCTATACCTGCGATATGATCTATCTTTCCAAAGGCTTAGTAACCTATATCATCTTTTACAAGGATTCTTCACCTCCTACACCTCTCTTCTCCTAACTATTTCTCATGGCCACAACCTTACCTTACCCTCCAAAACCTTAGCTCTAGTAGTCACCCCAGACTCTCCCCTACTTAAGGACTTTTACCTCTCCACCATTTCAAAACATCACTACACCTCCACAACCACTACCATCCTAACATAAGAAGGGTCATTAAGGTACTAAAGTATGAAAGTTACTCATGCTACTCAAGGAAAGACCCCCAAAATGAGACATGGAACAACAAGCATGCAGTACTTTATAGAAACCACCTAGACCATGATGAATATTTATCTCTCCATAACATATAATAGTAGGAGTCCTTGGGACTGGATACCGAAAGAAACACAACTACATAAATCATGGGTAATGCAACATAAGGTCAAAATTCATATCTAGGGAGCAAGGCGAATGTAGAGTGCTAATTTTAGGCATAAGCACTATCAGAATGCGTGCAATACTAGTAAGGTACTCTCTTAACCGAGATAGGAGAGAATCACTAGAATATGCACTACGACCTTCCCTTAGAGTCCACCATTAAAAGAAATTAAGATTAATCCTCCACCTTCATCTTATTACACCTGTAAGCACAATACTCTGCTCTAAAGGGTATCACCAAGGATGATCACTAGGGATGCCTGGTTCTCCTATACCTAAAACCTTATTCATACAAATTCTACCTAGAGTCCAGCATCGTCAGACAAACACCATGCTCTAACCCATCCAATGACTTAACCCCCAATCCATCGATTCAACCTGAACCCCAGGTCTAAATGTCATAACTTTCCCACTGTTGTATTCCCTAAGCCATCAATCTCACCCAATCCAAACACCTCATCCAACCTACCAATCTACCTCCATAATTCTCGTATTGCTATCCCCAAGCTAACTAAGAATATCAATATCTAGGTTCAAACCTAGTATCTATCAACCACCATGCACTCCTAACAAAGTACCCCATATAAAAATAATCATACATGGTCCATCCCATAAGAAGGAAACTCTAAATTGCTTATTCACCCACTGACAACCTATGCATTTTTGGGGAAAACCATCCCCCATTATCATAAAAAAATGGAAACGCTCCATGGAGAATCACTAGGATGGGTGAAACCGTTATCTAAGGGGTTCTTTAATTGATCATTAAGCTCCTTTAACTCAACTGGAACCATTCTATAAAGAAAGAATGAAAATAGGACAAGTTTCCAGAACCAAATCAATCGCAAACTCCATCTCCCGATTAGAAGGACGCTATAAGGGTCACCAGGAAGGACCTTAGAAAACACCTTCACTACTAAAATCGAATGCAAAGAAAAAACTTTCGAGTTAGAATCTTTAACCTGGAACAAATATAGAGACGCCCCCTTTGGAGATTAATCTCCAAGCTCTAAGATATGATATAACCTTTCCCTTAATATCTGGTAAACCATTCTCCTATTCCATATCTAACTCACCAGAGAGTCTAAAGACAACCTTATAGGTCTGACAATCTAATGATGTATAACACGAGTGTAACTAATCCATCTCCAAAAAGACATTGAAATCCACCACATCTGATTTAAACAAATCCACCAGAGTCTCCTTTACTACCAACCGATACCACACACACCCATAGACTTTTTTGGTAATCACCGAGTCACCTACTAAGGTAGAAATAGAAAAAGGGTCCAAAATAACCTTGGGACCAAAACCTAAATACACAGCCATAGATGGGATCACATGAGAGAGAGGGGATCTCTGACCAAGTAACCAATACACATAATGAGAAAATAGTTTTTAATATGCCAGTTTCAGCATCAGAAGATGCCTCAGAATCCTGAAAGAAAGTGAGGGAATTGAGATAATCCCGACCAGTGCCAAAACAAGCAGAAGCATCCCTCGGTGCCTGAGCTAGATAAGTGGTAATCGGTATCCTATTTGCCCAAGCGAAAATCCTTATGGGACACTCTCTTTGCATATGACCCAACTGACCACAATTAAAATAATGATTCCTTCTTTTCTCACATCAACCATGGTGTGACGGATCACAAAACCAATAAGGAGGGTAAAATGGTACGGATTGGGCCCTATCATCTCGAGATTAGGCACCTTATGCCCTAGAAGCATTATCAATCTGAAAATGTTTGTCTCCTAACGGCTTTAGGTAGGGAGTACTAGCCATAGAACAGGAGTTAAGACCCACCCAAATCCTCCTCTTAGACCACTTACTACCATATTATTAGCCTTTCATTTGTTAAGAAATTTGAGACCTCTTAATTTACCTATTTCTCGACTTTACCTTATTCTCCCCTATACTAATAAGACCGGACTGGTGTGATAGAGTTGTCACTATCTAGGTTAATAGATGAATAGAATATAGAAACTTGGCATTAGTAACCTCTCTTTGAGGTAACTGAGTATGAGTTCCACCTTTCAGAGTAGGGTTAGTAAAGATCAGTGGAACTCCTCGGGGAAACTCAGGAACTGCGACCCTTGATTGGGTCTGTTCCCCATAGTTGGATGAGATCCATCCATATCATCCTCAAGTAGGACAGGTGAGTTTCCATGAACTTTAGATCATCGAGTAGACATGATTTGAAAAGTGAACCAAAAGAAGATTTAGGAAAGAGTTTAAGACCTTAGACTCCTTAGCTCGAAAGTAGAACAACAAGAAAGTGAAACATTCCTAGATGCCTCATAGCCTCCTGATTATAAGTGTGGTGCATAACAACCCCATAAGCAAGACTCTACTAGATACGGCTTTGTGGACACACTATGACATCGAAACCTAGGACTTTGATACCAACTTTACACGACCTAAACCAGGGCCTTGTCGTAATGGGCATCTCAAGTCCAACCAGGACTAGAGACCACCCTCGATACCCAATCTAACCCACCAACATATAACCTGAGTCGGATGAAATCCAAACATATAAAAAGATAGCAAATTAGAAGATATAATGACTTTGGGATAAGTCTACTTACTAGACCAACCAAACTAAGTCAATTCATCCAATAACCAACTAACCAAATAAAAAATGATAATCAAATATGTGCATATATATATATCACGATCATTTCATACCCAAGTCCACAGTTGTCCATACAAAGCCTCTAAACCAAACCAAAGAGTATCTAGTCGGGACATGCCCCCGATAATAGCCAAAAACCAAAGTCTATGAATAGACGAAAGTAAGTAAAGTATTCCATGACATGAAATAGATGCCCTCTGAACTATGGAAGCTCACCACTTCAATCCAACACCAATTATCCTTGAATCATGATTACTGAGCAGGAGTAGTAGTATGGACGATTCCTGTATTGCGTGGTTATACAACACCCGAAGATGGGTTAGCGGGTGAATGATAGGATGCACTCAGGATAAGGATAATATAATGGCAACCTTTAAAATCAATTAAACCACCACATGCATTCATAACCATATATATATTTATACATAGATATAATCTATGCTGGGAAAGAAAACCGGGTTTAGTATGTCTTTAGAATCATTAATCTGGGTTTGTGAAACATTACCGTCATAATACACCCACGGGCCACATGGGTCCATTGTTACCCCTTGACGGTCCCCGATGCATGTAGCCGCAGGAACCGAAGATACCATAGGAGTAGGGGATTCTCGTGTACCCTTCGCTCTCCATGATACATATACAAGTATACTTAGGGGATTCCCATTGACCCCATTAGTATATTATGAGGTAGCCATAACCTATCCTCATGTCGGCAAACATGAGTTTCCAGTGTCCGTCCTTTGGACTCACACCTTCACGGTTAGCTATCACACCCCGCCATTATTACCCAATTAAAACCATTACCACAAAACTAAACCACTAATTCATGTTATTACTAACCAAGGCTATCATTAGTGGTATCATCATACCAACTATACCATACAAATAATTTCATTAGCCAACGTTAGGGGATTCCCATGTACCCTATAGGTTACATTATTTAGTTTACTTGGGGGATTCCCATGTACCCTGCAAGTACATCATTATTAGGCTTACTTGGGGGATTCTCATGTACCCCACAAGTATCTTATTACTATGTTTTGCTTGGGGGATTCCCATGTACCCCACAATATGTTCATCATTCAAACCAATTTCATTATTTAATTCACTTGGGGGATTCCCGTGTACCCCACAAGGTTTTTTTGAATTAAACCATACCCGTGACCACCAAGACATTACCATTTAACCATTCCAAACCATTCATACCATTCAAAACCATTTTAAACCATTCAAAACCATAAAAACCAATTTAAGGTTCCATTACTAAACCATAACATGTAATAGTTTCAATGAAAGTTCAACAATATAGTAAACACATTCTCATAGGCATTTTATCAGACATGTTGAGGGCATACTTTTCCCAAGACTAAAACCAAAGCATCAACCATTAAGTTTAGGGTTACCCATGAACCATTTGTTAAACCACAACCAAAAAGCACTCACATAGGCAAACCACTACCAAAAATATGTGAAAACATAATTTAAACCAAGAGTAAACACTACTCAACAATATGCATCCTAAACCATGAACATTAGTTTTCAAAACCACCATTTATAATTCAAAATCAATGTTTAAAACACATTAAAACATGTATTTTAGTTGGAACTAACAAAGAGGGAGGAGTACATTCCTTATACAAGAAGATTCACGAAAGGAAACTTGACTCTTGATCCCTTTGAAGAACATTTGTAGAAACCCTTTCCTCCAATCTTTAAGAGAGAGTTTAGAGAGTGTTTTATCTTTCTAAAGTTAGTCATGAGAGGCTTCCAATGGTTGTATAACGTGGGGACTTCAGGGTTTTAGGGTGGGAAATATCTGGAATGCCCTTAGTTTAAAAGCTAAAAACACATGCAGGAGGGAATGACTCACCCCTCCTAAACCGTACCTTAGGGTATGAGTGGCAACCTTACTCGTACCCTAATCCCCCTTGAACCCCATACTAATAAACATACGACCATACAAGGCTAAGTCATACCATAACATATGAGTAATACCCTTGGAGTCGTACTTTGGTCAGAATCATCAAGACCATACTTAAAATATCATACAATTTGGCAACATACCACTCGTACACTATCATACGATTGGTCTGGTTCCTAGTTATAGCTAGGGGAGAAACCAACCTATACATACTGTCTAATATATGAGAGAATACACACCAAGCCATACCCTAGCATAATACTCGTACCCATGAATCATACCTTGTCCAGAATGTCCAAAACTCAAGAAATTTTACAAAGGCCAAATTTAGGATGTTTCACTCCAGTCAATGAAAAGGGTAACAACTTCAATCTGAGTACTTCCTGGTCTACCCTCAAAATAGTATAAAAGAAGTGTAGATCCTAACAAAATTAGCAAGACGCATATTTTTGTTGTCTGTAGATGAGCCCGAAAATACACCTTTCAAGTTTAAAAGCTGGATCATGGCACTGGTAATGTCAAATTTCACATTAGGGGGCAGTGTAGGAGAAATGATAGCCCCTATTTCTACCGACTCAATGGATCCCACATTTTTTTCATCTTTATACAGCTGAAAGAACTGGTATGTTGGGATCACTTAAGCTTTACTACCTTGAACTCTATCTGAATTACCACTGAGTGCAGCTCGACGATCGATTGTCGGTCTTGGCCTGGCTAGCTCTGCCTGCTAAGCCACCTGAGCCTTCTCATCCTTTATTTGGTTAGCAGCTATATTTTTCAACAACTTCTTCATTTATTGACCAACAATATTCTGAGGATCACCTGGAGCAGGGGGAGGTACCGCATTAGGATAATCTCAAACCCTTTCAAGATGGACTGCCCGTACTGGTTCCATTATCATATGATTAGGAAATAAGATTCTCTCTTGGTTAGGATTCAATGGGAGTAAGGGATTGCCTTGACTCCTAGTGTTAGGCATACACCGGCGTACACCCAAATAAAAAAAAAAGCAAACCATAAAAATTTAGAAAGTTCAATCAACAACTCAACATCGTATTCCCTGACAATGGAGCCAAAATTTTGATCGACGTCCAAACTATACCTCTAATTAAGATAAAATGGTTGCTGTCAAGTAAAGTAACCCAACTCAGGTTGGGTCAAACCCACTGGGAATACTTGAACTTGTCTCTATAGTTTGTTGGAATCAATGGGAAGTACTGAAAGTAAATGGAGGGCTTATTGTAGAAATCTTGAACACGTAATTGAACTCGAAAACGTTGGTTGTAAACAATCAGATGAGAATACTAGGCTTGTGTTCCCCCTGACTTCTAACTCAGTAGGCTTCCCGTGCTCAATCCACTTATCAAATAGCTGCATATGTAAAATCTGGTAAATTAGGTAACACCAACCACCCCTCAGCATACTTTAGTGAATTTCACTCATCCCTTCTCGATCTCAGAGAGTCGCCTTACTAACCCTTACCTTAGAATCCAGTTTCAACTATATCCTCTCGGCCCATGTTGATTAGATATAAGTTAACCATCTTAAGTGGATAATACATATAAGCTTATTTCAGCAGCTAACCCAAATCACTATTTTGATTTCCTTTTCCCAGTCTCTATCTCTCTCTCGGGTTCATAGTGAATACAGGCTAGATCCTAATGTTTTTAACCATTATGAAAGCAATAAGTACGAAGATAACCACAATGCATGCAATAACAACTATCTAAAAGGATTAAACACTTCCTCTACTTTGTTATCTTGCCAGGGTTCCCACAACCCTAGCTAAGGGAACTAGCCGCTCAGGTTTGCAATATGATCAAAAGAATTCATAATTGAAGACATTTAAACAATATCACAATAATCAGTGGATAAAACCCAATGTCTTCACTACATAAACAACTAAAATCAATACAAAGCAATCCCAAGATCAAATTTGAATCCTGGAATCAAATATATATTTTTAAGTGTATAAAGTGCATAAACTTAACAAAAAAATGCCAAAAGAGTATATATAGGTTATAAGGAAACCCTAAAAGTCAAATCTCGAACGAAAAAGGAAAACTGAGGTCAGTGGCTACCTACTAAGCCACCTACGAGTCGTAAGTAGCACCTATTAACCGTAGGTGGTCCCACGTGGGTGCTCCCTTTCCTCCAGTAGCTTTTAAGCTCTCTTGACTTTGCACCTCTACAACCTCCTCTATCACATACAGACCATAGGTGGAACCTATGGACTATAGGTGCCCTTTTGTAAGTGATAGTCTTTTCCTACACTTTTAAGCCTCTGGACTTCCAATTTTTGACACCTGCGTTGGCACCTACTGGGAGTAGGTTCCCAGGTAAGTATCCCAAATCTTCAATTTTCATCCTTTTCTTCAGTTTAGGTTCTGCAAAAACATAACAAAAACAAATCATATCTAACAAAACAGCTTAAGTAACTGGCATCTTTTCATCATTTTAAGCATCAAAAGTGCTATGAATCCATAACACATCACTGCTCCCAGATGTCACATTGACCCAGAATAAAACAAAGTGGAATCCAACCTAAGCATACTACTCTCATTGAGTATATCATCCATAAGCCTCACCAAAAACTAAAAACCTATGGTCAAAGCTAAAAAACCAATACCTTGTCCATGGGCTATCATAAGAGTACCCATTAACTATAATCCATCCAAACTTAAGAAGACCAAATATGTAACTACAGAGTACGCTCAACCAGCCTATAGATGAAATCTGAACAGAGAAAAATCTACAATAAAGGTTTCACTCACCTCTACTACTCTAAGCTAAATTCTCAACACCAAGGCTGAATCGCTCAACCTCAAATGACCAGTCCAAACCTAAAGATGGGTGGGCATTCATCTTCCAAATCTTTCACAACTCCCAAATCACCATTCCAAGGCGTCAACTCAAAACTTAAGCCAAAATCAAAACATAGTGGGAGAACAAAATCACCACAGGGATAGACATCAACTAAAAATGAGGAACCAACTATATATATGCGAAAGGGGACGAATTGTAGCTACAAAAGCAAGGACAGGAAAGACCACCCGCCTCCAACTCTCTACCTCCACTTTAGACAAAAACCATATCATGACAAGAATGGAGCATCCAATCTCCACACAGATACAAACTCAAAAATTCTAAGAGATGAACCCAAGACAACTCGATATCAATATCAAACTACTATCAGGCCACAAGCGAAGAATGGACCCTAGCTAGTCAATCTAGAAAATGGGCTACAGCAAGATGGTTAGCCAATGCAAACACCTTCCAAACTCAAAATGGGTGATATAACTAATCACCAACTCTAGAACCATAACAGAACCACAGAAGGTCAACTTACCTTCAATACCATAATCCACTCCATAATCAATCTAGCATATCCAGCAATAGAGGAAAACAACCAACCTCACCTCTCTATATAAAAGAAATCACCCAACCAAGCTAAAGCTGCTCAAGCCACCAAATAAGAACCACAAGGGATGTAATTCTAACTAGATGCTATCACTCTAGCCATCTACCAAATGAGGATCAATTATATCAAATCATAATAATAATAACAACAATCACAATATAAAAATCAATATAATGAACATGCAGTACAAAAATAAAAATCAACAGCAAGTACCACTCTTGGACCACAATAAGGCCAATATGCCAAGGTAAATAAGACTCGATCCCAAAAGCCATAGGGAGAAAATATCAACATAGATTTACTCCATCCGCTACCAAAAGAAATAATCCACATGAGTAGTCATATAATCATGAATTCAATAACAAGGCATACAATAACCAATATGAACTCATCAAGGCATATAATCATCGATAGGTATGAAGACCCCACTACACACAAATGTAAAAGGTAAATACAACAATAAAAGCACACCTACCATGGTGAAATCTGCAATAACATGCCTGATGGGTCTAAGGAAGGATAAATTAGAATAGATCCACACTTAAAGCGACAGACTGAATCATCAACTGAGGCACCACGTGTACTATCTCTAACTGAAGAAGCCACAACACTATAAAACTGATCTGAACAAGCTAAATGACTCAAAATCCCACATTGGGGACACCCTCTAGACCAGTAATCTATCTCTCTGTAGTCGTAACAAGCACCTGAAGTAAAACCCTGGCAAAAAACATAAACTAAGCCTAAATAGCTGGCCAACTAACACTGAGAGCACTCTCTACTACAATTTCCATCCTTCCCGCAATCATAGCCTACCCTAAGAACCCTAGGCTAGTAGGAAATATCTACTAACTATATCTAAATAATAAACTCATGTCTGGGGCACTCTTTGAACCAATGTCCCATCTTTCCATAACTAAGACAAGCTCCTAGAATACTTTGAGATACTGCCCCTTATAATCCAGAATGGCCGCCATGTCCTGAAGACCCTATACCAAAAACTCTGCAAGGTCTGATGAGAACTCTACCCTATATGATCACAATGAATAATCTGGGAACCACTCATAATCGGAAATACTACCTTCATAGAGTTTATAGGTTGAAAGCGAAGCTGACCTCTATCAGAAGGATCCTCACTCCCGATAAAATACCAATGCACTATACTAATGGAATGGCCTCTTTCTTCCACCTCCATAAGTCTCAATCCATGATCTCTCTATGGCTCTTGCATTATGCAGAACCTGAGAGAAGAAAGACCCAGCTGCTATCAAGTGATCCGATGCCAAATAAAGTGCCAATGCTGGTCCTCTAATAAATCCATGCACCATGTCCTGCTCTGAAGGATATAACATAGGAAACATGCCTATCCCACTCAAGAAACCCAATCTCGTACTCCGAACTAATAAAGAACCGTGATGAACACTAATGAATCCAACTCTGCCTTATAAAATGCTCGATGAATAAGATGGCATCCCTGACTGTGAGGTATCTACAATAGAGCTCAAGATCCTCAACGCTGAACCCCAAAGGGATAAAGTAGTCATTAACTATGCTGGAGCCAGACTTTTTGGTTTAACGCTACACTAAATGTGTGTTGAAGTCCCATCTACATCTATTAATAACCTCGTATCATTTATTAAGGATAGAATAAATTCTAAGAATGTGCTTGAGGATCATAGAAATATGGACAAACGACAAGGAGTCAAGGAATGAATTTCCTAAGATTGCCCTATAACCTCCCGAAGATTGGTTACGGACTTCTCTGCACCGATCCACAAAACTCTACGAAACACTTAGCTCTTGTAATAATACACTGGTAAACCTAGGCTCTGATAATAATTTTTCAAAAACCAATTTCTTTGATCATGATGGTGCATACTATAGCCCACTGGTATGCAAGCTAACCCCGTAGTTCAACACTACTAGTAACGGACTAGCCAGAAAGATAAAAGAACAAATGAAAAATATATGTATAAAAGGCTAACATATACAAGGTAATCCCAAAACCTGGTGGTATCAGTACAAGAGCTTCTAACATAAGAAGAATACAAGTGAGGCACTAAAAGAATATATAGATACAACCATCTTTGAATACATCATAGAGACTAGTATAGTGCATAAGAAGGAGAAACGTAATACTCCAAATGTTAGGATCTCACTCTAAGTCTCCAAACCATGGATGCTCCACACGACACACACAACACCAGAAATAACCCGTACTATAATGTACAGGCTACAGAAGTGTAGTATGAGTATGAAACATGTGGTACTCAGTAGGTAACTTCCAACTAAGCTCCAAAGATAATGCAAATATATACAATATATAAATAGAATGAAATCTAAACCCATATGTCCAGCATCCACCTAACAAAACTAGAGAGATAATAAGGATAAACTATCTTATTCTAGCCAAACACAAAAATCTCAGCACAATACCATATATCACCAGCTAGTATACAAAATAAAGGCAAAAAAAAGGATATATAACAATATATAAGGTCAAGGAACTGAATGTACAATCTAAATAAATAAAGGAAGCGATATACGGTAATATCATAATTACACAAAGCTATATATATATATAGCAAGGTCAACTCGAAGTACAATCTAAATCATCATATCCTCAATTAAGACCTCATAATCTTTGCAGTATTTAGTACTGACATACTTAGGGTAGGGACGGACCTACATGGTTGCTAGGAGTTTCACCGGAACCCCCTCGGCAAAAAATTACGTTGTATATATAAGGTAAAAAATCTATATTTATGTACATATTTTTATTTTGAACCACCTGGAATAAGGATCTGAGATAGCTCTGTGGTATTATGTGCACTTCATAAGGTGCTTACTTCAGCCCACTGCGCAGGTTCGATCCCCATTACATGTGCAAGCTGTCTTTTTTTTAGAAAAGATCTATCCTGTGGCTTTACAAATGCTACTTATTAAATGTACTGTACAACACTTATCATAAAAAAAGATACTAGGTGCTGCTGCTATATAAAAAAACCTTTAAAATAAGTTAAAACAAAAAATTAACAAAAAAATTGTATTTTATTAACTTTTTTCACACAATTATATTTTTATTTTTCGAACCCCCTGAAGAAAAATCCTAGATCTGCCACTAACTTAGGGTTTCTAGTCCACCCATCTAATAATGGGACAATCATGTATAAAAATATACTCGTAAATTAATGGGGGGCCAAAATCCTACATCAAATCTCAATACTGGATCATTAACCAATGCTGCCAAAAACTAGCCGTAACAATGATCATCATCATAATAATAACAACAGTAATGACAATGCGTGTAACCGGCTAGTCCGGACAAACAATACCTAGCCGAGCCTTTCACGTACCCCCACCGTCCCAGGCTCAAAAGGTTCAATCAACATACAAGACACCATAAGGCATAATCATCACCTATACCTATTCATCCCTCCATAAGGCTGATAGATATAGGCGCATACTGGTGATAGGCAATGTACATGCAAGAATGAATGTCCAAAAATATAATCTGTAAAATCATAAGTAACCCAGGCCGTCACACAACCTATAAAATGATAATATGATACACGAGGTCATTGCACAACCTCCGGGCCGTCACACGAACTCTATAATAACAATGATGTAGGAGGTCATCGCACAACCCCCGAGAATATCACATAGTCTCTAAAATAAAAAAATATGATACCGAAGGTCATCACACAAACTCCGAGACCATCACACAGTCTCAAAAATAAAAAGATATTAATCCATTGCCCGAGGTAAACTTCAGGACTAAATCATTATAAATCATGACTGAAGTAATTAGTAGTATCAAAATCATAGAACGAAATCCATCTCGGCCAAATCTTTAAAACAACATCTTCAATCTTATTGTACATAAATCACCTATTAAGGTGGTACGATTCCCATTGTGAAGAAATTCATTAAAAGGGCAAAAAGTGGGATTTAATCCCTTTTTAGGAAAAACAGTAGAAAAATAATATTTTAGTTGGAATCGTGCCATTTTCCATTTTAAAAATCATGAATGTACCAAACCTATGCATGGCATCACAGTATTCACACAAGAAACATACATGTCAACATGTTTATAACTATGGACACATCTTTCACAGGGCCCTATAATATGTTCAAAATAATTACAACATCATAATCACGACCTTACACATAAGTATCCAAAACTCATCTTAATAATCATATCCATAAGCCATAGCATAACCATGAGGCATAGCATATCTATAGGTCATATATATTATAATTTTGGGAAAACCATCACCATTCATCAGTCACAAAATAATCTCATACTAAAGGCTCATTAGTCTTAACCATGGCTGACACCCGTAAGTAAGTCCTCAAGGGTTAACACAAGTCTTTCCCTAAAGTGGGATGGAGAAACCCTCTTCTAATTATCGTAACTTCAATAATCAAGACTAAGTTATGGTTTTCTACCCATAATCAATCTTAACATTCACATTCACATGCATTATAAAACACACATCATGTTTTGAAGAAGAGTAGACAAAAGCCTACTTCGAAGCCAAACAACAAATCCTTAAATCATCTATAAAACATCCATATTCACTCTACGATCTCCAAAATGATGCCATGCTATCAAAATCATAACCTACGCATCATTAGGATTCAAATGAGACCTATATTTCTATATTAATAACCGAGTCAAATTTTGAGTCAAGAATGAGCCTGCGGGGCCTGCTAATAAAATCCAAAATTAAATCCGTCACGAGGTCCCTCGAAAAAAAAGAAAGTTGTGCTCAAAAGTTGAGCACAAAAGGAGCATAAATCGGGTCTTAAATAAACCCTCAAAGTTTAAGAATTCAAAGCCCTAATTTCTAAGAATTTATCAAGGAATTGAAGGAAACTTACCATGAATTTGAAGGAAAATCATGGAATAATGGACAACCAAGATCCCCCAAAGCATCTACAAGCATAATCCCAAGCTTTGCCTCTCTTTTAGGATTTTGGCTCTCATGAAATGGGTGAAGAATGAGCAAAGTTAGACAAGAGGGGTCCTTTTATACCTAGTCTAGGAAATCAGATATCGCTATCACGACTGGACATGTCATGACCCATATATCACATTTATTGAAACAAACATAGAAAAGACCATAAATGTACAATATACCATATGCAAGTAGGACAAGGAAGGAAAATATACATACAAGATTGGTATTAAATCAAAGCAAAAGTACAATCACATCATAACCATAATGAAGTAAACATAATAAGAATGATGATGATGATGAAAATGATGATAGCAATAATAAGGGTAAAGCATGAGGTTGTTGCACAACCTATATATATACATATGAAGGTAAGCCTTCCGACGTAGGACCCATAAAGGGTTTGTCAACACACATACTACCCCGTATACACCTACGGAGGCAAGCCTCCTAATGTAGGACCCAAGAAGGGTTCATCAACTTGTATACAACCAATATCTATGACTCTTCTCTGGAATAACCTTCGAAGAAGGTCTATAAGATCCAATATCCGATACCAATATCCATGAATCCTCTCCGACACCTCCCTCAGAGAAGGTCTATAAAATACGATGTTCCCAGTGTTTCCAAAGTATCCAGTACTTCCAATATTTTTAGTATTTCCAGTATTTCCTATGTTTCTAGAGAACATACATAACATAAGAGACAAATCAAGTACATATATAACAACAACAAGTATATATAAAACATATAAAAAATAAGTGAAATTATGCGTATGATTCCATGAGGATGATGATGCAATGTTATCAACTAACCACAATACATATTTCCACAACCAATCAATATACCAAGTACATGAGCTAATTATCCACACATTATTTCCAATCATTCATGAAATCCCCACTTGATTTATATGGCAATAGAGTATGAATACATCATATTTGACAATTGATACCACAACAGGCTTTTCATCAAGCAAACATAATTATTCTCATGTATATAGGCTATCAATAATCACATAGGACCCTCACTGTCACACATAGCATATACTATACTAAATCTACCAATTATGTCACATATAGGCCCCCACATTGGCAAAACATAATAAGATAATCATTTTTCATGATTAGTTCCCACACCCTTAACATGCATTTTGTATACAAATTAACTATCAAGCCCAGACTGAAGGAAGTTAAGCCATAACCTACCGCAAATGCCAAAATTGGTCTGCAAAAACATTAAATCACGACCTTAATTCTCCCAAACAATACTGAAATCAACTAAAACTACGGAATTTAGAATCTACGCATCAAAATAAGGCCAATGATACTCATATTACCTATTTTAGGCTTGAGGTCAAAATGGACCCCTAAAACGAGTTTTCAAAAAAGAAGGAAAAAATCATAACTTTATTTTAAGAATATGTTCCACATACTTTTAGGAACCTATAGCTGAAAATCTAAGTCAAATTGAGTTAAAAACGAGGTCAAAATCAAAGAAAAACCATTTAAAAACTTTATCGAGTAAAACCTTTGAAATCCATTTTAAAATAAAAAATCGAAGATGTTTTGAAGATGAAATCGTGGAAAAATAAGTAATTATAGGATTAGGAGCATTATTCAAATGAAAAGGAGTAAAATTAAGGTTTAAAATCAAGCCCTTAGGTTTTTGGTGATTTGAGAAATTAATCAAGAAATTCAACCAAGAAAATGGTGAATTCTTACCTTAAATACGTAAGAGAATCAAGAAATGGATATTAAACTAGCTTCACAAGCACCCACAAGCTTCACTTTTAATCTCTCACACTATTTTAGGATTTAGCTCTCAAGAGAGAGAAAGAAAATAAGCAAAATCGCGGCCTAAGGTGTCTTTTTATACCCCTTCCAAGTCCTCAGATGCTGCAATCGCAACATGTAGGTTGCACTCGCACTATCTGCTGCTAGAACCAAATGCTGCAATTGCAACAAGACATAGTACGATCACACTACCTTTGCACAAAAGGTGTGATCGCGAGCACACTAAAAGATAGCTAAAACATGGAAATTTTCCAAGTTTCTGCCAAGGCCTCTGGATTCATTCAAAATTTGATCTAAGCAAATAAACTATGTAACCACACTAAATTTGACACTTCGGACTCAATAGTGGTATCATATTTTCAAAAAGAGGTCATTTTTTGATAACGCCCAAACTACAGCTCTTGTAAGAGTGTAAGCGGTCGCTGTCAAATATAGAACCCAACTGGGTTGGGTGTCGAATCCCACAGGGAATACTTGGTCACTAAGTGTTGCAATTATTAGTAGACTGTTGATCGAAAATTTCACGAAAAAGGGGGGATTGGATTGTGGCGTGAATTAATGTTATCAAAGTAATAACAGAATGCTTTGTTTAGTTAGATTTAATCACAGAGAAAAATAAGTTAGGGTTATGTCCACCTTATGAGTTCTACGTATCTATTAACTATGAGTAATGCGGAATTCAGACATGCATGCACTTATAGAGATTCGTATTCTAATGGTAAATCCTAGTGTTTCTCAACCTTCAAGGATTATTTTACTTTAACTCTCTCGAGCTTAAAGCGTATAACTAAGGGTACGAACTCTCCAAGAGGTTAATCCGGTTAAGGCATTAATGTGTAAATAGGGGTTGGTAGCCCTATTTCCTTGTCACACTCTCTTTTCCAAACATGTAACCTTTCTCTCGAACAAGTTAATGCTATAATGGCGTATTCTATATGTTTGCAACCACAAGAATTTAATTAAAACGAAGAGAGTAATGATATAAGTAGCATACGTATCAAGAATTCACAAACTCATAGTAATAGATAGAGTCTCATAAGGCTTCCATAACCCTAACAGAGAAGTTTAGCTACTCATGATTACAACGGAGATCACAATAGATATAATCATCATACCACAACCTAGAATAAACTTGGCGATGGAGATGGTTTAGGCGTCAACTAGGGTTTGACATTTTCCCTTCTCCGTTGCTCACAAGAGTCGTGCTTTCTCTGTCTAAACTTACAGAATCTGTAAACTGAATAAATAAAAAGTGATCGAATGAATCAATTCATGAATGAATCAATGAATGCTGAAAAATTCAGCAAATAGGGTTTTTATAACATCTTTGTCCTAGTCCTACTAGGTTACTGTTGCACCCCTAAGTATTTAAAAATACTGCTTTTGCTCGGGACAATTTCTCCATGGGTCACATTCAGTCCATAAGCTTCCAAAAGCTGCCTTCCCTCTTCTGTGAAGTTTTCCTTTGTTGCCGAAAGGTCCACAAAGTGCTGAAATCTTCATCATTAATACCTGAAAACATGCTAATCACGTAGGTTAGCTCACTTACAGGAAAATGGACTAAAAGTGCAGGAATTATATATTTTATCCTCAAAACTTAGCTATAACATGGGTAAATTATGGTGTTTAGGCGTGTAAATATACCCAACATCAACACCCCACACTTAAAGCTTTGTTCGTCCTCAAATAAAATATTACGTCCATGCAAACATCTAACTAGGATTTCACAGCAGTGACACAAAATAGTCATCAAGACATGCACGACAATTATTAACAAAGAGTAGTTTTCTGGATCACTACTAGAAACCATTCAACCTCCAACAAAGACTCGTGATGATGGCTAATTCGTATCCACAAGTTAAGGAACCAAGAATCATACAAAACTACCTAAAACTCATCAACCATGTGTGTCTCACACAAGATATCACCCATAATCACTCACAAGTTTTGCATTTTTCGGAACATGGGTATAAGATTCTCCTTGCTCTCACTCTCACAAAGAATTCATATGTTGCAACTGATGACCATAGGCTTTCCCTTAGTGTAATGCTCCACTAATATCAGAATGCTAAGCTTAGGATCAAATAGGTCTTTACAGGTTGTAATGTAGGCTAAGGGACAGGTAGGACTATTTTAGCCAGAAATAGTGACTATTTTCCCTAAGCACTTTAATACATCACATTATGCCATTAACACTCTCTTTTAAACAACCCTTCTACCTTTCTTTTCATCTAACACCCCTTTTTACCTATTTTGTTATTCAATTATAAACACAAAGATGAGAATATACAACTTATTTTTTTATTTTTCTATTTCTGTTTTTTTTCTTTTTTTTTTATAAAACACTTCTATGATAGCCACTCTTATTCACAACAATTTCAAGTACCAATACACTCTGAGGCATCACTCTCACCCACTTTCCTCTTATTTTGTCACATGACTCTACAATTTAAAGTGCTTAGGAATTTGGATCAAATTATGGTCTTGAAAAAAAAATGGATTAGGCTACATATGAGGCTGTCAAAGAAAATAGCTAAAGGCTCAAAGGGGGTTAACTAGGATAATGTCCACGGGTAGGTAAAAAGAAGGTAAACAATCACAGGCTGCCAAAGAAATGCCTAAATCATCTCCTAAACTCACACTCTTTATTTCTCTTTAGACACACACCAGGCAAGTTCTAGCATCAGTCACAACACAGAATATACTATAACCTCACACACACAAGGCACATGGTCAACTTTATTGGGAGCAGTATAGACTCTTGACCTAACAGGTGAATGAATTAAACCACACAATTATCACACAATGAGTCATACTTAGAGCCTAAATGTCTCAATAGTAATGATTTTGGCACAAACTCTTGTCATAATACCATGCCGCCTATCAGAACAATTTCATGCAAAATCTAAAAAGATTTTAAAAATCTAAAAATTTAACTACAAACGAGAATAAATGCAGGCAAAGAAGTACAATACATCATACAAATACCAGCACCCCACACTTAGACGGGACACACTGTCCTCAGTGGAAAATAAATAAGGAAAACCTGAATAGTCGGACTCTTCCTCTATGTCTGGGGTCATGCCCCCTGCATCGGAATCATCATCAGAGTCATCGTCATCAGAGTTATCCTCCACGTCTGAGTCTGGCTGTCGGTGATCATCGTCAGTCGGTACGTCATCATCGAGAGGTTCCTCAAAATTTACACCTACTTCACACATAGCCCGCGCATGCTCATTCATCGGGTTGTCATAATCCAACTGCTGGAGCTCTGCATCAGTTGGAACACGTCCCCCACTCATCATGGTAAACCTCGTCATGTCATATAAATGGCGGGAGAAGCTTTCGTCGCGAGCATGTCTTTCTGTAGTGGTCAGGTTGACGCCATGCATAGTTTCAGGATCTTTAACCTTCGTAAGATCAACCTTCTTTGGGTTGTGTGGAAGCTTATGATCTGCAGGTTCCTCTTCAATGTCCTTCTTCCTCAATATCGCGGTCAACAAATTGCCAAAGCTGAAGTGGGACCTCTTGTGCAGCCTAGCCTTACGCATTGACGACCGTATAACCGCACCAATATGGATGGGAATATTAGTCATCAGAGCGTACACCAAGCATGCTCTATAACGTGTGATCTTTGAGTACTGTGTCCCTGGAATCAGGCAAGAGTTGACTATCCACAACCATATCCGAGCTTCTCTGTTCAAGGAAGCATACGGGAAGGTATTGTGACGACCGGTATCCTTGTGATGACTCCAACGTGCCATTGATCTTGTTACGCACAGTGTGTGTCTGATTGCCCTGTATGGAGGTCTGTGATAAAGCTCCTTGAGCAGTGATGGATCTACAGATGGAAAACCCAGAAAAGAGTTGAAGAACTCTGCATTCAGTTGCAAGACTTGGCTCCGAATCTTCACTTCACTTCCGGTAGTCTTTGGGGACCAATTGGCATAGAATTCTCGCGTTAGATCAAGATTGCATTCTCCCATATCTTGTAAAATGAAATCAAGATGTAGCGCCATGATTTTAGCCAAAATACGAGGTTCTCTCTTCGCTAGACTCTCCTTTTGTTTCAACTCCATGTGAACATATTTTTTTACTTTGTTGTTCTTGTACCACTCCTTTCCTTCCTCCTCTAGGACCTATTTTATCCCGAACATGCGGCGAGGTATTTGCAGCGAGGCGGATTCAGCTTGCTCTTTTCTTCCCCTTTTCTGACCTTTCTGTGAGGTGGATGCTTTTTCTTTTCCTGGTCGACCTTTTGGTGCCATTTTACCTGACATTAAAATAAAGTCATGTTAGATTATCTCGGAAGATTTGATTTACAAACAAACAATAATGGAACCACCCCACACTTAATTTGTTGGCACCAACTAATTAAGTGAATAATTATCGATTACTCAGATTTCATCGGCATACATGTAGGCGATATGTTCCAACAATATGTTCAGCACAGTCATACTTTCATGGAACCTTAACTACTCTTTACAACTCTATTTCATGTAATCTTAACTACACTTTCATGTTTGGATTAATGCACCTTTTGAATAAGACTACTACATAGGGATCGTATCAAGTTATGGCATAGAAATAATCACAACATCTCATGCTTGTATTCAATCATGATCTTTATCTCGATGAACGAGTCATTCAAACATTCAATCTTTAATATTACAAGATTATGTAATTAAATTTACCATTTCGATTCTGCAGAAAGATGGCAGTGTATAACAATCAAATACAAATCGGAACAAAGTCAAGAACACCCACACGTATTCTTTCACTCAACTAGATGTATCATAACAAACCATCCACATTCAAATCACCAACACCACTTCAAGATTTAACAAATCATTAGAGGCATAGTATTGTAATAACTACAGAATATAAAAGAAGAACTTACTTGGTGATGGATCCGGAAGATGATCTTGCAAGGTTAGATGAGCAAAAAGAAAAGTTTTGAGAGATTTGGGAAGGTTAGGCGGCGCCTAGGTTGAGCAAACAATGTGATTTTTTCTCAAGGTTGAAGTTCTATTTATAGACCAAGGCTTGGGTCGGGTTTGACCCATGAAAAATCGAGTTAGGAGACCAAAAAGCATAAGTAGGCGGCGCCTAATGCTATGCCTATGCTTAGCATAGGCGGCGCCTTTAGCAAAGCCTAGTTGAACATAGGCGGCGCCTATGCTATGGCCTAGTTGGGCATAGGCGGAGCCTATGCTATGGCATTGTAGATTCAGAGAGCAAAGGCAATGGCATAGGCGGCGCCTTTAGCTTTGCCTAGTTGAACATAGGTGGCGCCTATGCTATGGCCTAGTTGGGCATAGGCGGTGCCTATGCTATGGTATTGTAGATTCAGAGAGAAAAGTCAATGGTATAGGCGGCGCTTTTAGCTTTGCCTAGTTGAGCATAGGCGGCGCCTATGCTAAAGCATAGTCGATTCAGAGAGCAAAGGCAATAGCATAGGCCTTGCCTTGTCCGTTGCCTAGATTTACATAGGCCTTGCCTTGTCCATTGCCTAGATTTGTATAGGCAATGCCTAACCGAAAGCCTTTTGCTCCTTCATTACTTACTTACTACCTTTAACATTGCTCACTTTCAAATCAAAATTTGAGACCAAGCTCCTCTTTTATACGTCTTCCCCTACACTTAATCAAAAACAACAAAAATGATTAGAAAGATGGGTTGCCTCCCACCAAGCGCCTTCGTTTTGGTCGTGGATCGACTCTTCTTTTTGGATTTTTATTTAACAAAACAAACTCCTAGAAAACAAAACGACTAAAAACGATGGGTTGCCTCCCATGTAGCGCTTGATTTATTGTCGCGGCATGACATAGTTACCTAGATTACTTAGACTTCGTCGAGATAGATGGTGGCCATGCATTTTATCGAGTCAAGAGGACCGATATATGGCTTCACACGTTGGCTATTCACCTTGAAGACACCACCATTTTTGTCTTCTAACTCTACTACTCCAGACGAGTAGACTTGGCTAATTCTGAACGGACCAGACCATTTAGACTTCAACTTACCTGGAAATAGCTTCAGTCTGGAGTTGAAAAGAAGTACCATATCACCCTTATGAAAGTTTCTTTGGATAATCCGCCGATCATGGTACTTTTTCATCCGTTCCTTGTAGAGGTCTGCCCTTTCATATGCATGTAGACGGAATTCATCTATCTCATTCAGCTATTCCAATCTCAGATTAATAGCATCATCCCAATTCAGGTTAAGCCTCTTCAACGCCCACAATGCCTTATGTTCGAGCTCAATCGGAAAGTGACAAGCCTTCCCATAAACTAGTTGGTACGGGGAGATGCCAACTGGTGTCTTGAATGCAGTCTTATAAGCCTATAAGGCATCATCCAACTTTCGGGACCAATCCTTCCTACTAGCATTTACAGTCTTAGCAAGGATCAGCTTGATCTCCGATTAGAAACCTCTACCTTCCCACTAGTTTATGGGTGGTAAGGTGTAGCTACCTTATGTTTCTTGACCCCATATTTCACTAATATGGCTCTGAACAGCTTGTTACAAAAGTGTGATCCTCCATCACTTATGATGGTACGTGGTACCCCAAAACGAGAGAAGATATTTCTCTTTAAGAATGCTACAACACGCTTACCTTCATTATCAGCCAGCGCTACCGCTTTGACCCATTTGGATACATAATCCACAGCAACTAGGATATATTTCATCCCAAACGAACTCATAAATGGGCCCATGAAATCAATACCCCATACATCAAATAGCTCCACTTCAAGAATTTTAGACATGGGCATCTCATGGTGCTTCGAGATAGAGCCTTGCCTCTGACACTGATCACATCTTCTCACAAAATCGTAAGCATCCTTGAATAATGAAGGCCAATAATAGCCGCTTTGCAATACCTTCCTGGTTGTCCGATCACCTGCATGGTGACCCCCGACTTGGGAAGCATAACTTGCTTCCAAGATGCTAGGAACCTCCACATCAGAGATGCATCGCCTAATAACACCATCAGCAAATCGTCGAAAAAGATACAGTTCATCCCAGAAGTAGTGTTTCACATCATGCATGAACTTTCTCTTTTGATGAAAGGAGAGATTCTCAGGCATCACTTTACTTACCACGTAGTTCGCAAAGTCTGCATACCACGGTAAGTCTTCTACCATAGTGGCTAGGATCTCTTCGTCGGGAAATACATCATTAATCTCAAGGTCGGGTTGCGCTATGTGCGCACTCTCAAGTCTAGATAGATGATCAGCTACTTGGTTTTCACAACCTTTTCTATCCTTTACCTCGAAATCAAATTCTTGAAGCAATAACACCCACCGAATTAGCCTTGGCTTAGCATCCTTCTTTGCCATTAAATATCTCAGAGCCGCATGATCTGTATGAACCCCCACTTTAGTTCCCAACAAGTAAGCACAGAACTTTTCAAAAGCATAAACAACTG
Organism: Capsicum pubescens; assembly: GCA_030864215.1. NCBI lineage: Eukaryota > Viridiplantae > Streptophyta > Magnoliopsida > Solanales > Solanaceae > Capsicum > Capsicum pubescens. The sequence continues at coordinate 192,164,922 of CM061548.1, read as the reverse complement.
CTAGAAGCTCTTGTTCCGTGACGGTATAGTTCTTCTGGGCTCCATTCAAGGCCTTGCTCGCATAGTATATTGGATGAAATAGCCTTTCTCTTTTCTGACCAAGTACAGCACCCAAAGCTACCCCACTTGCATCACACATCACTTCAAACGGTAGAGACCAATCGGGTGCTACAATAATATGAGCTTCAACTATCTTCCCTTTGAGGCATTAAAATGCCTTCAAGAAATCTTCACCGAAGTCGAACTTTGCATCCTTCTCCAAGAGTTTGCATAATGGACTAGCAATCTTGGAGAAGTCTTTGATAAACCTTCGATAAAAACCTGTATGACCGAGGAAACTACGAACTCCCTTTACAGAAATTGGAGGTGGTAGTTTCTCGATAACTTCAATTTTGGCTCGATCAACCTCAATTCCTCTTTCGGAGACTTTGTGCCCAAGAACAATGCCTTCCTTAACCATAAAATGGAACTTCTCCCAGTTTAGCACCAAGTTGAACTCAACACATCTCTGTAATGCCATACTCAGATTCGCCAAGCATGATTCAAACGATTCACCCACAACTGAAAAATCATCCATGAACACCTCCAAGGTGTCTTCAACCATATCAGAAAAAATGGACATCATACAACGCTGAAATGTGGCAGGTGCATTACATAACCCAAATGGCATACGTTTGAAGGAAAACGTACCATATGGGCATGTAAAAGTTGTCTTCTCTTGATCCTCAGGAGCAATACAAATCTGATTATAACTGGAATAACCATCTAAGAAACAAAACCATCCCTTTCCTGCCAATCGATCAAGCATTTGGTCCATGAATGGCATTGGGAAGTGATCCTTAAGCATCCACGAATTCAGCTTCCGGTAGTCCATACACACTCTCCACCCTGTGAAAGGTTTGAGTGGAATCAACACATTCTTTTCATTCGCAACTACCATCATGCCTCCTTTCTTGGGCACACACTGTACCGGACTTACCCACTTACCGTCGGAGATTGGATATACTACCCCAGCATCTAACCACTTAATAATTTCTTTCTTCACCACCTCCTGCATGGGTGGATTCAAATGTCGTTGATGCTCAATGGTAGGCACATAATTTTCCTCGAGCTGAATCTTGTGCATACATATCCCAGGAGGGATACTAATAATATCAGGAATAGTCCAACCGATGGCTCTCTTGTATCTCCTCAGAACAGAAATAAGAGCCGCAACCTGCTGCTCACCTAAATCAGCCGCAACAATAACCGGAAGTGTATCACCACTTCCCAAAAATGCATATTTTAGGTGACTGGGCAGCTCCTTCAATTCTAGCACTGGTGGTTCTTCAATAGATGGTTTTGCTGGTGGTGAAGGGCGATTTTTAAGATCCAGATCCAGCTTCTTAGGAGCATGAGAATAGGAGCCAATTCCTGTTAGAGCACAAATAGTTTCTTCATACTCTTCAACATCCTCACGCTCAAAATTCATAAGCACAACAGCCAATGGATCAATAATAAGCTGATTCTCTACAGATAATTCTTTCTCATCATCATAATAAACATCAGCTACAGAGAACACATTCATATCTTTGGGCTGCTTCATTGATTTGCTTACATCAAAATGGACTACTTTATCATTCATCCAAAATAAAAGCTCATTAGCTCTTAGATCAATAAGCACACTTCCTGTTGCAAGGAAAGGATGCCCCAAGATTATGGGAACTTCAGAATCCACCTCGCAATCCAAAATAACAAAGTCTGTAGGAAAAATAAAGGTGGAAACCTTCACCAATACATTATATAAGATACCAACAGGTCATTTTACCGACCTATCTGCCATCACGAGCCGCATATTGGTTGGTGTAGGATCACCCAACCCCAACTTTCTGTAAATAGATAGTGGCATCAAATTAATGCTAGCTCCCAAATCGCACAATGCCTTAGCAAAATCCAAAGATCCAACCGTGCAAGGAATAGTGAAAGCACCAGGATCTGCCTTCTTCTGAACTAGCGATCTTGTAGCGATTTCACTGCAATGATGAACATTATCTGCCAGCTCATAGCTTGCTGCCCGCTTCATTGTCAAAATGTCCTTCATGAATTTAGCGTATCCGGGCATCTGCTCTAGCGCCTCCACCAAAGGAACATTAATAGTCAGTTGCTTCAACATAGTCATGAATTTACTGAACCTGGTGTCATCGGCTTTCTTCTTTAGTCTCTGAGGAAAAGGTGGTGGTGGAAGGGGAATAGTTTTCTCCGCCACTTCTTTTTTATCTTGCTTCTGATTGTCGATCTTTTCAGGCTGCAGACGTCTAGGGGTAATGTCAGGAACACTATCTTCATCTTCTACGGCATCTTCACATTCTGCATCAATAACACTATCTGTTATATCATCAACCACCTACTTGCCTTTGGATGGATTTTCCAATGCTTTACCACTCCTGGTAGTAATAGCCATACATGATCCATCATTCCTTGGGTTTTGCACAGTGTCGCTAGGTAAGGTGCCAGCCTTTCTTTGATTGAATGTCGCTGATAGTTGACTCAATTGTTGCTCCAATTGTTTTATCGCGGTAGAATGCGAATCAACCAATTGATTTATTGATGACAAATCATTCTTTACCTCAGTAACTCCTATATTGGTCGCCTCCACCCCTTTCAACAGCTTATCCATCATATCATCCATGGATATCTTTCCAGAGCCAGACGCCACAGCCTCACGGTTTCCAGGAGGAACATACAAACCACTCCTGTCAGTCTTATTCTTCCAACCACCTTGATCGCGGTCCTTGTATCCAGATTTATCATAATAGTTCTGACCTTGGTTTCCTTGGTCATTGCCTCGGAAACCCCCCTGATTATTCAAATAATTTGCTTCCTCCTCAGAATCTGATTCATCTCTTCCCTGTGACACCACAGCCTTGACTTTTTTGGTCTTCCCTGATAATAAATGCTTGGTAAGAAAATCCATCTGCGTTTTCATGTGAGCCATATCCTGGTCACGTTCCTCTTGTCTTCTTCTCTGCTCTGCAGTCATGCCAATAGATACAGTAGAGCTCTCTACCTCAGAATCCCTGGTATGCCAAGCTCTACTCTTCTTTGTCATACGATCCAGCATGTCACTCTCCTTGATAAAAGTAAGGTCCATGAATGACCCTCCTGCAGCATTATCAACCACTGGCTTTGTCACCGAGTTCAAAGCCCTATATAATATTTCCATCAAGTGGATATTCGTCATCTGATGGTTTGGGCACCGCATAAGCTTCTTCTTGAACCTCTCCCATGTTTCGTGGAGATCTTCAGTTGGAAGCTGTCGAAAATTGCTAATCTCATCCCGTAGTTGGGCTCTCTTGGATGGCAGAAAGAATCTTTCTAGGAAAGCGTCTTTCAGTTGCCTCCAATTAGTAATAGAATCAGGAGTTAACCCGTTTAACCATAGAGTTGCCTCCCCAGACAGAGACAATGGAAATAAGCGCAGCCTAATTGCATTCTGTCCAACTCCTGGATTATCAAATGACTTGCATATTGAAATAAAGTTGATCAGATGCACATTCGGATCATCACCTGCGAGTCCACCAAATAACCCCTTGAGCTGCAATAACTGAATCATGGTGCTAGTGATATTGAACTTAGCTCCGGGTGCCAAGGGTGGAGGAATAATATCCCCTGTGGCACCAGCTCCATCCAGATCGTCATCATCATCATCAAAAGGATCCTGCACAGCTCGGCGGTCAGGTCTCATTCTAGCTTGACGTTCCCTCCTATGCATAGGTGCCGCCACATCATCAGTACGCCTAGGATTCAGTAACTCATCATCACCCAAGTCCTCATCATCAGGATTTGTTGCTCGCCCTGGGTTATCAATATTCTGTTGATGTACTTGAGCAGCTTCCAGTGCAGCTAATCTAGCCTGCTCCTGTTGAGCCGCCCCTCTGTCAATGTCACGTTGTGCATCCATTCTGCCAATAAGTTGAGGTTCAGGATTTATGGGTAATAATGGCTGACCAGACCTACGAGTATTTGGCATGCACTCAACAAAACCTGAATAAAACCAAAACAACAACTAAAAGTAAAATTCGAGAATCTTTGACCAAAGGGTCTAGTAACTATCACAAACTTAGTTGACAACCGTATTCCCCGACAACGGCGCTAAAATTTGATAACGCCCAAACTACAGCTCTCGTAAGAGTGTAAGCGGTCGCTGTCAAATATAGAACCCAACTGGGTTGGGTGTCGAATCCCACAGGGAATACTTGGTCACTAAGTGTTGCAATTATTAGTAGACTGTTGATCAAAAATTTCACGGAAAATGGGGGATTGGATTGTGGCGTGAATTAATTCTATCAAAGTAACAACAGAATGCTTTGTTTAGTGAGATTTAATCACAGAGAAAAATAAGTTAGGGTTATGTCCACCTTATGAGTTCTACGTATCTATTAACTATGAGTAATGCGGAATTCAGACATGCATGCACTTATAGAGATTCGTATTCTAATGGTAAATCCTAGTGTTTCTCAACCTTCAAGGATTATTTTACTTTAACTCTCTCGAGCTTAAAGCGTATAACTAAGGGTACGAACTCTCCAAGAGGTTAATTCGGTTAAGGCATTAATGTGTAAATAGGGGTTGGTAGCCCTATTTCCTTGTCACACTCTCTTTTCCAAACATGTAACCTTTCTCTCGAACAAGTTAATGCTATAATGGCGTATTCTATATGTTTGCAACCACAAGAATTTAATTAAAACGAAGAGAGTAATGATATAAGTAGCATACGCATCAAGAATTCACAAACTCATAGTAATAGATAGAGTCTCATAAGGCTTCCATAACCCTAACAGAGAAGTTTAGCTACTCATGATTACAACGGAGATCACAATAGATATAATCATCATACCACAACCTATAATAAACTTGGCGATGAAGATGGTTTAGGCGTCAACTAGGGTTTGACGTTTTCCCTTCTCCGTTGTTCACAAGAGCCGTGCTTTCTCTGTCTAAACTTACAGAATCTGTAAACTGAATAAATAAAAAGTGATCGAATGAATCAATGAATGCTGAAAAATTCAGCAAATAAGGTTTTTATAACATCCTTGTCCTAGTCCTACTAGGTTACTGCTGCACCCCTAAGTATTTAAAAATACTGCTTTTGCCCGGGACAATTTCTCCATGCGTCACATTCAGTCCATAAGCTTCCAAAAGCTGCCTTCCCTCTTCTGTGAAGTTTTCCTTTGCTGCCCAAAGGTCCACAAAGTGCTAAAATCTTCATCATTAATACCTGAAAACATGATAATCACGTAGGTTAGCTCACTTACAGGAAAATGGACTAAAAGTGCAGGAATTATATATTTTATCCTCAAAACTTAGCTATAACATGGGTAAATTATGGTGTTTAGGCGTGTAAATACACCCAACATCATTTTTACAAAGTTGACCCTCGAAACCCAAAATTACAATTTTCCAAACTGAGGGTCAAAATATGAGTAAAAGTCATAAAAGTAGACCAAACATGTTACCACCCTAAAATCGATGTTTCAAATCTGTTGGCGCAGTACGTTTACTCATCCGTCACACAAATCAAAAGATAACCACATAAGTCCATAATAAGGCTCTCAAAGCCACCAAAAACCATAATATTACATTTATGGCCCCAAAATGCATTGAGAATCGCAACAATTACCCCACACACCATAAATACCAAAATGCAACAATGGGGAGGAGTAAACAGTTAAATCACAGAAGAATACATATTTCACATATTTCATCAAATTTTCAAGTCGTTACATCATCCACCACTAAAAATCTAGTCCATCCTTAAACTAAGGCAAAGAAATACCTAAATCAATGAAGAGTTGGGGATAAGAACTATGCATATCAGACGAGGATACTCGACCTCCCAAGTATCCTCGTCTATAGGTCGATGTTGCCACTGAACCTTAACCACAGAGAAAACTCTAGAACACAACTGTCTAATATCCCTAGCCAAAGTGGAGACTAACTCCTCAATGAAAGATAATCGGTCATCTAACTGAACCGACTCCCAACGAATGACATGAGACTCATCAAGAATGTAATGGGGAAACATAAAAACATGAAAACTTGAAGAATAACTGATAAAACTGGGGGCAAAGATAACTCATAAGACACATCACTAATGGTTCGAATAATCTTAAATGGACCAATATACCTGGGGCTAAGCTTGACCTTCTTCCCAAACTTCATCACTCCTCTTATGGGTGAAACTCAAAGAAAAACATAGTCACCAACACCAAATCTCAATCTCTTGACAGTTGGAAGTAAACATATAACCTCGATCTGAGATGATAGACACTGGCAAACCATATAGGCTCACAATCTCTTGAATATAGATACTGGCTAGCCTCTCAACACTAAAGAAGACCTGCACCAGAAAGAAATACAAAGATTTGGTCAATCGATCTATGATGACCCAAACACTAACTGAACTGTGAGAAGTGCAAGGCAATCCAATCATAAAGTCTATAATAAGTCATTCCTGTTTCCACTGGGGAATGGGTAACATTTGAAGCAATCCACCCGGTCTCAAATGCTTGGCCTTCACCTGCCAGTAATAAAGGAAACAAGCTATAAAATTTGCTACATCCTTTCATATACAACCCCACAAGTAATTCTGCCTCAAATCACAACATATCTTAGTCACTCCCGTATGGATAGAATACCTAGAACAATGGGCCTTATCCAATATCAATCTAATCCACTCACCCACTTTTAACACACAAACGCGGCCCCCAATCCTCAAAACACCATCTAAATCAAGGGAGGCTTCCTTAGCCTCACCACTAAACACTTTATCTCGAATTAATCTAAATCCTACATTATTAAATTGATGATCTCAAATCTGTACCCATTAAAGAAGACCTAGCCTCCACAACTGCTGAAATGCACCCAGGTGTCAAAATATCGAGCCTAACCATTCGGTTAGCTAAAGACTAAATATCTATAAACAAAGCCCTCTCCTATTTCAAAAGATGCGCCAAGCTACCTATGATAGTCGAATTTCAGCTCAAGGCATCGTGACCTTATTAGCCTTGCTCAGATGATAGAGAATAGTCAAATAATAATCCTTAAGCAACTCAAGTCGATGACACTGCCTCATATTAAGATCTCTCTGGGTGAAGAAGTACTGAAGGCTATCATGATCTGAGAAAATCTTACAATGGACTCCATACAAGTAGTGCCTCCACAACTTCAAAATAAAAACAACCGCGCACAACTCTAAAACATGGGTAGGGTAATTCCTCTTATGGGTGTTCAACTGACGAGAAACATATGTAATGCCTTACCTTCCTACATTAACATAACACCTAACCAAACACCTGAAGCATTACAAAAATGGTAAAAAATATGCCCTCCATGGGCAAAGCCAAAATAAGAGTTGAAGTCAACAAATCCTTGAGATTTTGAAAGCTCGCTTCACAAACATAAGACCACTGAAAAGAATTATTCTTCTGAGTCAACTTTGTCTACGGAGCTATAACAGATGAGAAACCCAAAAAAACACCGATAATAACCTGTCAAGTTAACAAAACTCCAAATCTCGATGGGCAAAGTTGGTCTAGCCTAATCACGAACTGCTGCAACCGTAGCTGGATTGACCATAATACCTTTCTTAGTCACCATGTGACCCAAGGAAGAAATAGACTCCAACCAAAACTCACATTTGGAGAACTTGGCATACAACTTCTCATCCCTCAATCTTTGAAGCACAATCAACAATTGATCCTCATTCTCAGCCTCACTCTTGGGATAAACCAAGATATTATCTATAAATATAATGATAAAGAAGTCAAAATATGGTCAAAACACCCGATTTATCAACTTCGTGAATGTGGCTGGGGAATTGGTCAACCAAAAAGACATGACCAAGAGCTCATAATGACCATATCGAGTTCAAAAGGATGTCTTTGAAATATCCAAAGCTCTAATCCTCTACCGACAATAACCAGATCTCAAATTAATTTTTAAAAACACTGCAAGATCCTAAAACTAATCATATAAATAATTAATACGAGAAAGAGGATACTTAATCTTAATGATTACCTTGTTCAACTATTGATAATCAATACACATACTCATAGACTCATCCTTCATCTTCATAAACCAAATAGGTGCACCCTAAGGTGATACACTACGTCGGATAAATCCCTTATCCAACAAGTCCTGCAACTGATCCTTCAATTCCTTTAACTCAACTGGGGGCATCCTATAAGGACAAATAAGAATAGGCTTGGTGCCCGTCTCAACGTCAATAGAAAAATCAATATCATAATTTAGAGGCATACTAGGCAAAGCTATTGGGAACACACCCATAAACTCACAGACAACATAAATAGAATCTAAGAAAGAAGGTGAAACAATACTAGTATCACAAATATAAGCCAATCAAGATAAGCATCCCTTCTTTACCAACCTATGAGCCTGAGCATAAGATATAATTCTCTTAGGAACTGATGAAGTGCACCCTTCTAAGATATCCTTGGTACAACCAATGAAAATATAGTCACGGTCTTAGAATAATAATCTAGGAAAACATGATAAGGAGCCAACCAATACATACCCAAAATAATATCTAAATCAACCATATCTAACACAAGCAAATCTACCGAGGTCTCACAGCTAGAAAAAGTCATAACACAAGATCGATACACCCGATCCACCATTAACGAATATCCTATAATGGTAGATACATGAATAGGCATGGTAAGAGGCTCACTAATAGAATCAAAACGTGAAGAAAAATATGCAGACACATAAGAGAAAGTCGATCTGGGATCAATAACATAGATGCATTTCTAAAATAAATAGGGATGATATCCGTGATTATAACATTTGAAGCCTCTACCTCAAGTCTGACTGGTACAACATAACACTGTCCATAACCACCAACTTGATAAAAAGCCCCACGACCAACCCCATAGGCTCTACTACCTTTGCCTCTTGTACCTCAGGTAGCACCCCAACCTCTCAAAGCTAAAATAAGAATAAATTTAAACATAAGATGGGGTTAGTCCTTGGCCAAATGACTAATATCATCACACATAAAGCAACCTCTAAATTTGTCCTAATGGCATACCCTCTTGGCGCCTCTCTAGGATGCTCGAGGGGTAGGTCCATGCATCCTTGCCTGATTCTCCACACTCTAAAAGGATGCCCTAAATACTACTATATATGTCATGGCTAGCTAAAGAATAAGAGGCATAGAAAGAATAGCTGGCAGGGACCCCATATGAGGAGGCAACATAGATGAAAGATGAACTACTGATCTCAGAACACCATACTCAAATATCGGTGATAAAGGATGAATCATACTCGAGGTCTGAAGAATACCTAAAATAAAAGTAGGTGCAACTGGATGAACACCATAATCAGACTATGGCCAAGATGAAGGTACTATGCTCAGAGCTATGGAAATACCAAACAAACTAAAAGGATCTGTAACTCCCCAATTCTGTACCCCAGAAGTCATACGATACTCATAATCCCAAAGGACCATAAGCGAACCCATGACTGGTTCTTGCTGCAATCACTGAATAATAATATTGTATAATATGGAAATTCGGAAAAAAATTTCCATAAGGTTCAAAACTAAAATCAAATGCTGAATACTAACAAATTAATACTATAAACTGAACATCTGTCTGAAATACTCTAGCCTGAAAGCCTCTAACTATCTGAATATGGATTTGATGGGACAATCCCCCAACTAACTCCGGCTACTGAACATACAAAAATAATGAAATAAGTGAACTTTGTCCTCGAACTATAAGGATTCATCACTATATCTGCTGCTGATAGTCTGAACTGCTAAGTACGATCAGGAGCCCATGCGTCCGAACCTATGATATGAGATATCATAGCATAAAAAAAAGATTATGCATCAGTACTTTAAATGTACTGGTATGTTAAGTGAGGTAAGGTTGTATGCATGGGTTCATATGTATAAACAATAACTGACTGAGTGATAAGAATATAACTGAGTAGGAGTATATGACTAAATGAACAAGCTGTAGCTACTGAGTATACAATGCTACCCACATAAAAGTATACTATTTTTTAGATTACACTAAAGCTGAGAACTAAGTTTTGATAACTGTGTAACTGATATCTGAGTTTACTAATAACTGAATTTCTGATAAATGGGTGACTGTGTCTGATAGTCCTGATCCTGTAGAACTGAACTAAGTTCTGTACTGAGTTGGATAACTATGTCTGACAGTCCTGGTCCTATAGAACTGAACTTAGTTTTGTACTAAGCCGGAAACTGAAACTGTAGGAGGTAATAATCTAACTGACATGCCCATCTCTGAACTAATTGGGGTCCAACCTGTAACCCCAGTTGGAAGGGTATCAGTATTGTGCCACAGGTAAAGACAAGTTGGTAAGTCACCATCATCTGGCAGGTGCTCTAAATAAGAATGGTGGTACCCTCAACTGAAAGGTAATACACCTCACCAACCCTCAACTGGCAGGTTGATGTCTCAACCTACCTGGCTGCGTAGTTCTGGAATGCAAGGACTACTTCTAAGGATTACATCCTCTACTGGCAGGTGAGTCTCCATCCTTGGGTTCACTCGGTGCTAAATTCTACTCCCAACTTATTAGATACTGAACTGATTTCTAAACTGTACTAGGCTTGACTGAACTATTACTGATCATGTTAAATGACTGAACTGGACTGATTTCACTGAGTTTGATTGAGTTCTGTACTGACTGAGTACTACTAATCATGATATTACTGAGACTATTCTTTAACTACTTCAACTCTAGGTCAACAACTAAGATTTTTGGGTATTAGATACCTCCAGGACTCGATAGCATGAAGAGTAAGGCATATCATGATCTTGAGAAACATAACAATGTACACTTATCCACAATTCATTCATAGAGACATTTTATCATGCACTTGTAGGGCATAAGATTTTACATGATTGGGACCACATAATGATATGCCATGATTCACTATTTACTTTACATAGGCATTTTAGTAAACACTTGGGTAGCATGGATTATTTCACTTGACAATGGCCAACACATGAACATCATAAATACAATACTCAATTCCAAATTCAAGGGTTTAGCATACAGTTCATATAATTCATTACATAAACTATTTTAATTTCATGTAAACTTATAATTAATCATGAGTTGAAACCCAATCACTATCATGAATATGAATACAATTAATCTTGAAGCATGGAGTTCATGAAAACTAAATCATGTATTTTTAAAAGGGATTCTTGGGATCTATGGGTTAAAGGAACCCATAGATGAACATCAAACATACCTTGATTGTTAATTTTGTGGAGATTGGGGTGAGTTTTTAAGATTTGATTATTGAACTTGATGAAGCTAGGGCTTGTTCTTGAGAGGATTTTGTGAAAAAAATGAAAAATTATGTTATTTGGGGATTTAATCCCATGTTATGGATCTATTAGGTGAAGGGAAAATGACCCATTTTTCCTTAAAAATGCAGAACAAAACTGCAGAATTTACTCGGACTGGACTGGCCAGGGCACCACGAGATCTGGAGCGCAGCTCTAGGAAGGGCATCGCGGGCTGCATCGCAGGCTCCTCCTGGCACCAAACTGGGCAGGGTGCCGTGGGATAATATCCCTAAGCCACTATTTGGAGTTTCAAACATGCCTTTACGCTTGTCCGAAAATTCCAAAACTCACCCGAGATGTACTATTGACCTCCCCAATCATGAGTCAACTTAAAAACTAACTTTCTAAGTTTAGGAAGGTCGTAAATAAATTACTCAAAGTTTGAAGGCTTTATAAATGACTAAATCCTAACACTTAGCTGAAATTTTCTAAGTCTGGGACCCTTTTAATGCTCTAAGGGACTGAGTTAAGCTTAGAATTTTGTGAGGTCTTACAATATCTCCGCCTAAGGAACATTCATCCTCGAATGAGACTGACTAAGATGAGAATACTGATAGACTAAGTATACATACTGAAAATGCATGTATGATGCATGGAATACATGACTGAAGCTACTAATAAGCTGAGTTTTCATGCTGAACATACATATCTGATGCATGAGTACATGACTGACCTGATTCATGAATGGATGAGTGAATATGTAACGGTAAGGAATACCAAGTTTATAACTGTAACTGAACATGGAACTAGGTAAATCTAATAAAGATTGTTACCTCAAGCTGAATCTGAGTTTACAAAAAAGAGGTAAGGATACTTGATCAGCATATCTGATTTTGTTCCCAAGTAGCTCCCTTAACGGACTGATTACGCCAAAGAAGTTTGACTGAGTGAACTTTTTTGTTCCCCAGTCTATGAATCTGATGATCAAGGACTTGGACTGGAACCTCTCAAAAAGAGAAATTATTCTAAATTTCTACGCTCTCTAAGGGAAATATGACTGTTGGGTCTCTAATGCATTTCTTTATCAAGGAGACATGGAAAACTAGATTCACTGAAGCTAGGTATAAAGGGAACTTAAGCTCAAAAGCTACCCTTCCAAAACAATTGAGAATTCTGTAAGGATCGACCTATCGAGGACTGAGCTTTTCTCTTCTTGCCAAACCTCTTCTCTCCCTTGATGGGAGGGAATTTCAAGAATACGAAATCACCGATCTCAAACTCGAGATCATTTACTGAACATGAATGAACGGGAATATGAGAACATAACTGAGCCTAAAATGTGATACATGAACTGAATATCATGAACTGAACTAAGCCCCTGAATACACGGCTTATGGATGAGATTGGAATTTGAGGATCCACTTTGAGTACCCACTACTCCAAAATAGATTCATTACGTGAAGAGAAAGTGGAAGGTTTAGGTCTTGAAAGCTCAGGGGATTATTGTGCATCTCCCTCTTGGGATAATACATCCCCTAAAGAATGTTGACTTGGCTGAGCTACTAAGAAAAGATTGGGATAATGCACAGGGTACCTACAAACTGAATCATGACTGAATATCTAGGATCTGAAACTGAGGCATGGTAAATGAATTGGGCTGAACTTGAACCTATCTGGTTGCTCCATCTTGGAATAGTTACATTCATGAGACTTCAGATAGTAAGACTAGATGTATAGATGGGAAACCATAAGAACTTGTTCGGTTGACTGCTAAACTGAATTGTTGGCCTTACGGACTAACTCATACTGAAAACTTATACTAAACTGGAGCATTTCTTAACACTCTTTCCATAAAGTTCTACTGACTTTAGGGAGAAAGGAAATCTTGGCGTGGGCTGAATAAAATATCTGAATAAGAAATCACACCCTTGCTAAAATTCTGTAATATGAGGCGAGGCCTACGAAACATCACCTAAGATACAATGACTAAGCCTTATGCACTGTAACTACAAATTTTCATGCTTAGACATATTCCTCAAATACTCTCTCAACTATACTATACGCTCCACCTAAGTACGATACTTCACCTGAGACTACTGAAAACAATCACATGGGCACTGAGCGTGAATGCATAAACATACAAACTTATCTGGTTAGATGAATGGATTATAGCTGAATATTGGTCATGTAAGATTGAACAGTACTTAGTTTGGACAAAAACTGTAGAGTATTATGCATATGAATTAAGGACTGACTGAGTAACATGAGATACTGAGCATGAATGCATGCAAACAATATTATTGGAGAATGTTGAACCAAGTGTATAACATGATTCTGAAATGTTGATAACTGAATAACGAATAATTGTATGTTATGGTCAAGCAAACCTGAGGCTGAACTGAGACTGTAACTGAGTTCTGATAACTACGTGATGGAGACTGACATAAATCGAGGATCTCAATAAACACTCACACTCTGCATCTTCTCAACTTCTCATCTCATGAAAATTTTTGATTTCCCTTTAATAATTAAATACAACATCCTATTAGCCACTCACTACGCAAAATGTATTTATCCACTTACACACCACCATGACATTCAAGCCTATCTTCATAACTACAGCCTCATGTAAAACAAGCATGCAACAACCTTTTCTTAACATAAAATATTTACTCTCTCCCATCTAAGCAAGTTCTCATCACTACATTTCATAAGGATAGTTTTAATGAAAGGTTTAAACATGAGGTCCTGAAGCATGAATGGATACTATACCGAATTCGACACTTAATTGAGGCCTGAGGAATAGAATATAAACATCATGGATTTATCAAGAGATCTAAACTGAGGATATACATGGAATAATATGCATTTAAATGATCGTTAGGAGAGTAACATGAGTCATGGGAACTGAGCATACTGTAAAGCATGACATGAATACATGAGTCATGATCTGCATGACCTGAGTTTGGAGTTTCTTTATTCATGGAACATGATTCATAACATTGAGTGAACTAGAGCTCTTATACTAAGGACTGTAAGCGTACTTGATTTTCGCTAACGTGTACGAATATGAGCTATGATCATAGAGTTGACATGTAAGACATGAATAGATATCATGATAACTGAGTCTGAAGTACGATTCTGAGATGATCTACATGATCATTCTCGCTAAGGGAATAGACAAAAATATCATCGACGAAGACTATAACGAACATGCCCAGGTACTGCTTAAACACGCAATTCATTAAGTCCATGAAAACTGTTGGGGCATTACTGAGACCAAAGGACATAACTAGAACTCAAAGTGACCATACCGAGTTCTGAAAGCTATTTTTTGAAGGTCACATTCTCTGACCCTGAACTGATGATAGCCTGATCTGAGGTCTTTCTTAGAAAAGTAACTGGCATCCTGGAGTTGGTCGAACAATTCATCGATTCTGGGAAGTGGATACTTGTTCTTAACTGTGACGTTATTTAGCTGATGGTAGTCTATACACATTCTAAGAGAACTATCTTTCTTCCGCATAAATAGAACTCATGCACCCTAAGGGGACACGCTGGGTCTGATGAATCCCTTATCTAGGAGATCTATAATTGTTCTTTTAATTCTTTTTGTGTTCTGATGGGGTCATTCTGTATGGCGGGATATATATAGGCTGAGTATATGAAAAAGGTATATTCCAAATTCAATTACCTTTTCAGGAGGGACTCCAGGAAGATCGTCAGGGAACACATCTAAGAATTCATTTACTACTGAAATTAACTCAAGGCTAGGAGTCTCTAAACTAGAGTCTTTGATGCAAACGAGATGATAGACATACCCCTTGGATATCATTTTCCTCGCTCTAAGGAATGAAATAAGTTGGGCCCTAATTGCCGAAGTACTACCCCTACACTAAAGGACAGGTTCATTCGGAAACTGAAAATGGACAATTCTATTTTTACAATCAACTAAAGCATAGCATGAATAAAGCCAACACATGTCGAGAATGACATTAAAATCTGTCATCTCTAATCCTTCTAAGACTGCTTAAGTAGCTTTTTGAGATACCATAATCGGACACTTTCGGTATACCGTTGGGCTATGATAGATGTACCCACTGGGGTAGAGACTAAGAAGGGCTCTACTAGGATTTCGGTACTGACTCCGAAGTCAATAGATATATAAGGAGTTACAAAGGACAAAGAAGATCCTAGATCTACCAAAGCATAAAAATGTAAATGATAAACTTGTAACGTACCAGTGACCATAACGAGAGAACTTTCCTGGTCCTGTCGGGACTAAATGCATAGTCTATTTGGGCACTTCCCACTGGTGGCAGTAAAAGTGACACCCTGCTGATTCGGGTGATCGTAGTGAGCTGAGGGATGGATATACTGACTTAGCAAACCTAACTAAGGACAATCTCTGATTCTATGGCTTGTATTGCCACATCCAAAACACAACCTATTACCATCCCTACAAATGCCCTGATGGTTTCTGCCACATTTTTGGCAAGGATGATTTGTTTGGCCACTCTTTGGCCTTGGCGTTCTGGACCTCTTATTATTTGTCTTTCTTTTCCTACCTCTCTTTTCCTTACTTTTCTGAGCTTGAGTCATAAGCCTAGATAGGATTGTAGCCAGCTAATTGTTCTTGGCTACTACTGAATAAGCTAAGGTAGTGAAAGCAATCCTGAGTTCGTAGTTAGACACATGCTCATTCAGGGGATCTGCCTGAACGGGAGGAGGCGTTGGTTGGTTTCTAGTTCTTCTTCCGTTAGTCTTTTTGGGAGACATACTCTGTACACGGAAGGAAGAAAAATATTAGACTGAGAGTTTAACTTGAGTTAACTTGAGCTCATGCTCACTCGCACGACATGAATAATGAAAGAAGAGAAATTTTCCTAAACACCTCATAGCCTCTTGTCCATAAGTGTGGTGCACTACACACCCATGCACAAGACTCTACTAAATGTGTCTTTCAGAGTTCTTAGGACGTTGTTGAACATTAGCCTCTGATACTAAGTTTGTAATGCCCCGAGTCTGCACCCCGGACGTCACACGATGCTCATATTCTCGAAGGACCACAAGCTAACCCATGACTGGTACCTACTGCAATCACTGAATAATAATATTTATAATGTAGAAATTAGTCAAATATTTTCCATAAGGTACAAAACTGAAATCAAATGCTGAATACTGAAAAATCAATACTATAAACTGAATATTTGTCTGAAATACTCTAGCCTAAAAGCCTTTAACTTTCTGAATATGGAGTTGATGGGACAAGCCCACAACTAACTTTGGTTACTTAACATACTGAACTAATGAAATAAATAAACTTTGTCCTCGAATTATGAGGACTCACCACTGTATCTGTTGCTGATAGTCTGAACTGCTAAGTATGGTCAGGGGCTCGTGCGTCTGACCCTATGATATGAGACATCATAGCGCAAAGAAAAAAGTATGCATCAGTACTTTGAATGTACTGGTATGCTAAGTGAGGTAAGGTTATATGCATAGGTTCATATGCATGAACAATAATTGACTGAGTGATAAGAATATAACTAAGTTGGAGTACGTGACTAACTGAACATGTTATAGCTACTGAGCATACAATGCTACCCGTATACAAGTATATTATTTCTAAGATTACACTGAAGTTGAGTACTAAGTTTTGATAACTGAGTAACTGATATCTGATTTTACTGATAAATAAATTTCTGATAATTGGGTGACTGTGTCTGACAGTCCTGATCCTGTAGAACTAAACTGAGTTCTGTGATGAGCTGGGTGACTGTGTCTGACAGTGTTGATCCTATAGAGATGAACTGAGTTCTGTACTGAGCCTAAAACTGAAACTATGGGAGGTAATCATCTAACCGATATGCCCCTCTCTGAACTGATTAGGGTCCAACCTATAACCTCAGTTGGAAGGGTGTCAGTACCATGCCATGAGTAAAGACAAGTTGCTGAGTCACCCTCATCTGGCAGGTGCTCTAAATGAGAATGGTGGTACCCTCAACTGGAAGGTAAGACATCTCATCAACCCTCAACAGGCATGTTGATGTCTCAACCTACGCTAGTTACGTAGTTCTGGAATGCAAGGATTGCTTCTAAGGATTACACCCTCTATTGGCAGGTAAGTCCCCATCCTTGGGTTCACTTGGTGCTGAATCCTACTCCCAACTGACTAGCTATTGAACTGATTTCTAAACTGTACAAGGCTTGACTGAATTTTTACTGATCGTGTTAACTGACCGAACTGGACTGAGTTCACTGAGTTTGACTGAGTTTTGTACTGACTGAGTACTACTAATCATGATATCACAGAGACTATTCTATAACTACTTTAGCTCTAGGTCAACAGCTAAGATTTTTGGGTATTAGATACACCTAGAACTCGATAGCATAAAGGGTAAAGCATAGCATGATCTTGAGAAACATAACAATGTACACTTGTCCACAATTCATTCAAAGAGACATTTTATCAAGCACTTGTAGGGTATAAGCTTTTTCATAATTGGGACCACATAATGACATGTCATAATTCCACTATTTACTTCACATAGGAATTTTAGCAAACACTTGGGAAGCATGGATTATTTCACATGATAATGGCCAATACATGAACATCATGAATACAATACTCAATTTCAAATTCAAGGGTTTAGCATGCAATTCATATAATTCATCACATAAACTATTTTAATTTAATGGAAACTTATAATTAATTAATCATGAGTTGAAACCTAATCAATATCATGAACATAAATACAATTAATCTTGAAGTATGGAATTCATAAAAACTCAATAATGTATTTTAAAAGGGATTCTTGGGCTCTATGGGTGAAAGTAACCCATAGATGAACACCAAACATACCTTGATTGTTAATTTCATGGAGATTGGGGTGAGCTCTTGAGATTTGATTCTTGAACTTGATAAAGCTAGGGCTTGCTCTTGAGAGGATTTTGTGAAAGAATGAGCAATTATGCTATTTGGGGATTTAATCCCGTGTTATGGAGCTATTGGGTGAAGGGAAAATAACCCATCTGCCCTTAAAAATGCAGAACAAAATTGCAAAATTTACCCATACCGGATTGGCCAGGGCACCACGGGCTCTGGAGCATCGCGGGATGCATCGTGGGCTCCCCCAGCACCAGACTGGACAGGGCGCCGCGGGCTAATCGCCCTGAGCCACTGTTTTGGAGTTTCAAACATGCCCTTATGCTTGTCCAAAAATTTTGCAACTCACCCAAGATGTACTATCTACTTCCCCGATCATGAGTCAATTTAAAAACTAACTTTTTACAGTCAGGAAGGTCATAAATAAATTCCTCAAAGTTTAAGGGATTTAGAAATGATGAAGTCCTATCACTTTGCTGAAATTTTCTAAGTCTGGGACCTTTTTCTAGCTCTAACGGACTGAGTTAATATTAAAATTTTGCGGGGTCTTACAATATCTCCCCCTTTGGAACATTCATCCTCGAATGATATTGACTAAGCTGAGAATACTGATAGACTAAGCTATACACTGAACATACATTTTTGATACATGAAGTACTTGACTGAAGTTACTGATAAGCTAAGTTTTCATACTGAACATGCATATCTGATGTATAAGTACATGATTGAACTGATTCATGAATACATGACTGAATATTTAACGATAAAGAATACCAAGTTTATAACTGTAACTGAACACGAAACTAGGTAAATCTAATAAAGATTGTTACCTCAAGCTGAGTTTGAGTTTGTCGAGAAGAGGTGAGTATACTTGATCCGCATATCTGCTTCTGCTTCCTAAGTAGCTCCCTCAATGGAATGATTCTGCTAAGGAACTTTGACTAAGGGAACTTCCTTGTTCCTCAGTCTGCGAATCTGATGATCGAGGATTTGGACTGGAACCTCTCTGAAAGAGAAATCATTCTGAATTTCTAAGCCCTTAAAGGGAACTATGACTGTTGGATCTCTAATGCATTTTTTTAGCAAGGAGATGTGGAATACTGGATGTACTGAAGCTAGGTATGAAGGGAACTCAAGCTCATAATCTACCCTTCCGAAATGATTGAGAATTCTATAAGGAACGACCTATCGAGGATTGAGCTTTTCCCTTCTTACAGAACGTCTTCACTCCCTTCATGGGAGAGATTTTCAAGAATACAAAATCACCGATCTCAAACTCAAAATCATTTACTGAATATGTATGAATGGGAACATGAGAACATAACTGAGCTTAAAACGTGATACATGAACCGAATATCATGAACTGAATTGAGCCCCTGAATACATAGATTACGGATAAGATTAGAACTTGAGGGTCCACTTTGAGTACCCACTACTCCAAACTGGATTCATTACTTGAAGAGACAATGGAAGATTTTGGTCTTGAAAGCTCGGGGGATTATAGTGCATCTCTCTCTTGGGATAATACGTCCCCTGAAGGATACTGACTTGGCTGAGCTACTGAGGAAAGATTAGGACGATGCACAGGGCACCTACAAACTAAATTGTTACTGAATATCTGGGATCTAAAACTGAGGCATGATACATAAACTGGGCTGAACTCGCAAATACCTAGTTTCTTCATCTTGGAATAGTTACATTCATGAGACTACAGATAGTATGACCAGATGAAAAGATGGGAAACCATACAAACTTGTCCACTTGACTGTTAAACAAAATTGTTGGCCTTACGGACTAACTCATACTATAAACTTATAAGAAACTGGAGCATTTCTTGACACTCTTTCCATAAAGTTCTACTGACTTTAGGGAGCAAGGAAACTTGGCATGGGTTGAATAAAACATCTTAATAAGAAATCACACCCTGGCTAAAATTCTTTAATATGAGGCAAGGCCTACAAAACATCACCTAAGATAGAGTGACTAAGCCTTATTCACTGCAACTACAAATTTTCAAGCTTAGACATATTCCTCAAATACTCTCTCAACTATACTATACTCTCCACCTTAGTACGATGCTTCATCTGAGACTACTGAAAACATTCACATAGGTACTGAGCGCGAATGCATAAACATACTAACTTATCTGATTAACTGAATGGCTAATAGCTGAATATTGGTTATGTGAGATTTAAATGTACTTAGTATAGATCGAAACTATAGAGTATTATGCATATGAGGTAAGGACCGACTGATCAACATGAGATACTAAGAATGAATGCGTGCAAACTGTATTATCAGAGAATATCGGACCAAGTGTATAACATAATTCTGAAATACTGATAACTGAATAACGGATAACTGTACACTATGGTCAAGCAAACACGAGACTGAACTGAGTTTTAAACTAAATGCTGAACTGAGACTATAACTGAGTTTTGATAACTACGTGATGGAGACTAACATGAATCAAGGATCTGTATAGACACACTCTGCATCTTCTCAATTTCTCATCTCATGAAATTTTTTGATTTCCCATCAACAACTGAATACAACCTCCTACTAGCCACTCACTACGTCAAATGCATTTATCTACTTATACACCACCATGGCATTCAAGCCTATCTTTATAACTACAACCTCGTGTAAAACAAGCATACAACAACCTTTTCTTAATGTAAAACATTTACTCTTTCCCATCTAAGAAAGTACTCATCACTACATCATTTCATCAGTAGAGTTTCACTGAAAGGTTTAAACATGAGGTCCTGAAGCATGAATGTACATTATACTAAACTCAACACTTAACTAAGGATTATCAACATCATAGATTTATCAAGATATCTAAATTAAGGATATACATAGAATAATCTGAATTTAGCAAATTGTTAAGAGTGTAGCATGAGTCATGGGAACTGAGCATACTATAAAGCATAACATGAGTACATGAGTCATGAACTGCATGACCTGAGTCTAGAGTTTATGTATTCATGGAACACGATTCGTAACATTAAGTGAACTGGAGCGCTTATACTAGGGACTGTAAGCGTACATAAATTTTTCTAATATGTATGAATATGAGCTATGATCATAGAGCTGACATGTAAGACATGACTAGATATCATAATAATTGAGTCCGAAGTACAATTTTGAGATGATCTGCGTGATCAATCTCGCTATGGGGATAGACAAGAATGTCATCGATGAAAACAATAACGAACATGCCTAAGTACTATTTAAACACAAAATTTATTAAGTCTATGAAAACTGTTGGGGAATTAGTCAGACCAATGTAAATGACTAGAAATTAAAGTGACCATAGAGAGTTCTAAAAGATGTTTTTGGAAGGTCACATTCTTTGACCCTGAGCTGATAATAGCTTGATCTGAGGTCTATCTTAGAAAAGTAACTGACACCCTGAAGTTGGTCAAACAATTCATCAATTCTGGGAAGTGGATACTTGTTCTTGACTACGACTTTATTTAGCTGACGATAGTTTATACACGTTCTAAGAGAACTGTCTTTCTTAAGCATGAATAGAACTGGTGCACCCTAAGAGGACACGCTTGATCTGATGAATCCCTTATCTAGGAGATCTTCAACTATTCTTTTAATTCTTTTTGTGTTCTACTGGGGCCATTCTGTATGGTGGGATAGAGATAGGCTGAGTATCAGGAAGAAGGTATATTCCAAAGTCAATTTCCCTTTCGGAAGGGACTCCAGGAAGATCATTAGGGAACACATCTTAGAATTCATTTACTACTGAAACTGACTCAAGGCCAGGAGTCTCTGAACTAGAGTCCTTGACGCAAACAAGATGATAGACACACCCCTTGGATATCATTTTCCTTGCTCTAAGGTATGAAAAAAGTTGTACCCTAAGTGTCTAAGTACTACCCCTCCACTAAAGGACTGGTTTATTCAAAAACTGAAAATGGACAATTCTATTTCTGCAATCAACTAAAGTATAGCATGAATGAAGCCAATCCATTTTGAGAATGACATCAAAATCTATCATCTCTAATCCTACTAAGTCTGCTGAAGTAGCTTTCTGAGATACCATAATCAGACAGTTCATGAATACCCATTGGGCTATGATAGATTTACCCACTGGAGTAGAGACTGAGAAGGGCTCTACTAGGATTTCGGGACTGACTCTGAAGTCAATAGATATATAAGGAGTTATAAAGGATAAAGATAATCTTAGATCTAGAAAAGCATAAACATATAAATGATAAACTTTTAACGTACCAGTGACAACATCAGGAGAATTTTCCTGATCCTATTGGGACTGAAGTGCATAGAGTTTGTTTGTGCGCTACCCACTAGTGGCACCCTGCTGATTCGGGTGACCGAACTGAGCTGAGGTACGGATATGCTGACTTCGCAAACCTAACTAAGGACAATCTCTGATCTATGGACTAGTTTGCCACATCCAAAACACAACCCACTACTAGCCCTACACACACCCTGATAGTTTCTACCATATTTTTGGCAAGAAGGATTTGTTCGGCCACTCTTTGTCCTTGGCGTTCTGGACCTCTTATTCTTTCTCCCTCTTTTCCTGCCTCTCTTCTCTAAACTCTACGGAGCTTGATTCATAAGACTAGATATGATTGTATCCAGCTCATTTTCTGGGCTACTACTGAATAAGCTAAGGTATTCAAATCAGTCCTGAGTTCAGAGTGAGACATATGTACAGTTAGGGGATCTTCCTGAACGGGTAGAGGTGTTGGATGGTTTCTAGTTTTTCTTTAATTATTCTTTTTGGGAGACATATTCTATACATGAAAGAAAGAAAAGGATTATACTGAGAGTTTAACTTGATCTCATGCTCACTCGCATGACGTGAATACTGAAAGAAGGGAAATTTTTCCTAAACGCCTCATAGCCTCTTGTCCATAAGTGTGGCGTGCTACACACACATGCATAAGACTCTACTAGATGCGACTTTTAGACTTCCTAGGACTCTGTTGAACCTTAGGCTCAAATAAAAAGTTTGTAATGCTCTATGTCTGCACCCGGACATCACACGGTGCTCATAATCCCCAAGGACCACAAGTTTACCCATGACTATTACCTGCTGCAATCACTGAATAATAATATTATATAATGCAAAAATTAGGTGGAAATTTTCCATATGGTTCAAAACTGAAATCAAATGCTAAATACTGAAAAATAGATACTGTAAACTGAACATCTGTCTAAAATACTCTAGCCTTAAAGCCTCTAACTGTCTGAATATGGAGTTGATAGGGCAAGTCCCCAACTAAATCTGACTACTGAACATACTGAACTAATGAAATAAATGAACTTTTTCCTTAAACTATGAGGACTCACCACTGTATTTGTTGCTGATTGTTTGAACTGCTAAGTACGATTAGGAGCTTGTGCGTCTGAACCTATGATATGATAAATCATAGCGCAAAGAAAGGAGTATACATCAGTACTTTAAATGTACTGGTATTCTATATGAGGTAAGGCTATATGCATGGGTTCATATGCATGAACAATAACTGATTGAGTGACAATAATATAACTAAGTAGGAGTACATGAGTAACTAAACATATTGTTGCTACTGAGTATTCAATGCTACCCACATACAAGTATACTATTTTTGAGATTACACTTAAGCTGAGTACTAAGTTCTAATAACTGAGTAGCTGATATCTGAGGTTACTGATAACTAAATTTCTTATAATTGGGTGACTGTGTCTAATAGTCCTAATCCTATAGAACTGAACTGAATTTTGTACAAAGCTGGGTGATTGTGTCTGACAGTCCTGATCCTATAGAACTGAACTGAGTTATGTACTGAGCCTGAAACTAAAACTATTGGAGGTAATCATCTAACCGACATGCCCCTCTCTGAACTGATTGGGGTCCAACCTATAACCCCGGTTGGAAGGATTTCAGTACCATGCCATGGGTAAAGATAATTTGCTGAGTCACCCTTATCTGGAAGGTGCTCTGAATGAGAATGGTGGTACCCTCAACTTATAGGTAAGACACCTCATTAACCCTCAACTTCCAGGTTTATGTCTCAACCTACGCTGACTACGTGGTTCTGGAATGCAAGGACTTCTTCTAAGGATTACACCCTCTACTGGCAGGTGAGTCCCTATCCTTGGGTTTATTCGGTGCTGAATCCTACTCCCAACTGATTAGACACTAAACTAATTTCTAAACTGTACTAGGCTTGACTGAACTGTTACTGATCATGTTAACTAACTGAACTAGACTGAGTTCACTGAGTTTGACTGAGTTCTGTACTGACTGAGTACTACTAATCATGATATTACTAAAACTATTTTGTAACTACTTTAGCTCTAGGTCAACAACTAAGATTTTTGAGTATTAGATACCCCCAGGACTCGATAGCATGAAGAGTAAAGCATAGCATGATCTTGAGAAACATAACAATGTACACTTGTCCATAATTCATTCATAGAGACATTTTTTTAAGAACATGTAGGGCATAAGCTTTTACATGATTGGAACCACATAATGACATGTCATGGTTCCACTATTTACTTCACATAGGCATTTTAGCAAACACTTGGGGAGCATGGATTATTTCACATGATAATGGCCTACATATGAACATCATGAATACAAAACTTAATTTCAAATTCAAGGGTTTACCATGCAATTCAATAATTCATCACATAAACTATTTTAATTTCATGGAAACTTATAATTAATCATGAGTTGAAATCCAATCACTATCATGAATATGAATACAATTAGTCTTGAAGCATAGAATTCATGAAAACTTAATCATGTATTTTTAAAAGGGATTCTTGGGCTCTATGGGTGAAAGGAACCCATAGATGAACACCAAACATACCTTGATTTATAATTTCGTGATGATTGGGGTGAGTTCTTGAGATTTGAGTCTTGAACTTGATGAAGCTAGGGCTTGTTCTTGAGAGGATTTTATGAAAAAAATGAGCAATTATGCTATTGGGGATTTAATCCCGTGTTATGGAGCTATTTGGTGAAGGGAAAAAGACCCAATTACCCTTAAAAATGCGGAACAAAACTGCAGAATTTACAAGGACCGGACTGGCCAGGGTGCCGCGGGCTATGGAGCACCGCTCTGGGTAGGGCTCCATGGGTTGCATCGCGAGCTCCCCCCAGCACCGAACTGGGCAGGGGGCCATGGGCTAATCGCCCTGTGCCACTATTTTGGAGTTTTAAACACGCCCTTATGCTTGTCAAAAAATTCCAAAACTCAGCCGAGGTGTACTATTAACTTCCTCGATCATGAGTCAACTTAAAAACTAACTTTCTATGGCTGGGAAGGTCGTAAATACATTTCTCAAAGTTTGAGGACTTTAGAAATGACTAAGTCCTAACACTTAGCTGAAATTTTCTAAGTCTGGGACCCTTTTCATGCTCTAAGGGACTGAGTTAAGCTTAGAATTTTGCGGGGTCTTACAAGATCAGCCTCCAAATGGGTCAACAGACAAATTAAAAATCCCTCCAAGACTGAGGTAGAAGAAGTATGAGGAACTGGAGTGTAACCCACACCTCCAACATGCTTATTACGAGGCTCAGGGGAAGGTCCCCTAGCACTCCTCCTTGATGGGGATGAACCACGGGCCTGTCCATTCCCTTGAGTCCATCCGACTTGAGGCTCACCCTCTGGTTGAAGGCTCCACATCTCTAATCATGCTGGACCTAGTCGACATTATCTGCATAAAAAGAGTGAAACATAACTCAGAACGCAAGGTATACAAAAAGTTCGCTTGATAAGTAATACAATGAGAAAAGTTTCCTAAAGACATCTAATAGCCTCTTGAAGATAGATATGGACGTCTACGTACCAATCTGCAAGACTTGATTAGACATACCTTTCTTACAATGTTGAGACAACTTATCCTGGCTACTCTAATGGAGATTTTTCATGACTCAAAATTTAAGGGTCATGATGGCACTTATCGCGGTGTATCTTGACAAGTAAGCCTATCACCCAAACTGATACACAAAAGGGAAAATACAGAAATACTCCCAAGGTAAGGCATCTAGAATAATGATAATGATAATGATGATGAAGCATGAGGTTGTTTCACAACCTCCATATACACCTACGGAAGCAAGACCCCCGATAAAGAAGCCACAGAGGGTTTCGTCAACCCATATACTACCCCGTTTACACCTATGGAGGAAAACCTTCCGACATAGGACACATTGGGGGGTCGTCAACCCGTATACAACCAATATCCATGACTTTTCTTTGGCATAACCTTCGAACAAGGTCTATAATATCCAATAGCTAATACTAATATCCATGACTCTTCTCTGGTACCCCCCTTAGAGAAGGTCTATAAAAATTTGATGCTCCTAGTATTTCCAGAGTCTCCAGTATTTCTAGTATTCTGGTATTTCTAGTATTTCCAGTGTTTCCAAAGCACATCCATATGATGCCGTGAGGATGATGATGCAATATCCACAACCAACCACAATACATATTTGTATAAGCAATCAATATACCAATTACGTGAGCCAATAATCCATTCATTATTTCTAATCATTCATGAAATTTCCACTTGATTAATATGCCAATAGAGTATGAATACATCACATATCACAATTGATACCACAACAGGCTATTCATCAAGAAAACTCAAGTATTCTCATGTATATAGGCTATCAATCATCACAGAGAAGCCCACTCACATAATATACCAAATACACCAATTACATCACATATATGCCCCCACTAGGGCACAACACAATAAGATAGCCATTTTTATGATTAGTTCCCATACCCTTAACATGTATATTGAATACAAATTAACTGCCGAGCGCAGTATGAATGAAGTTAAGCCATAACCTACCACAAATGCCAAAATTGGTCCGCAAAAACTTTAACCCTTGACCTTACTTCTCATGAATGATCTAGAAATAAACTAAAATATAAAATCTAGGCATCAAAACAAGGCCAATGATACTCATATTGCCTATTTTAGGCTCGGGGTCAAAATGAACTCCCATAATGAGTTTTTGAAAAAGAAAGGCAAACTTGTAACTTTATTTCAAAAATGTATTTCCTATACTTTTAGGAACTTACAACTGAAAACCCAAGTCAAATTCAGTTAAAAACAAGGTCCAAATCAAAGAAAAACTATTTTTAAACTTTATCGAGTAAAACCTTTAAAATCCATTTTAAAATCAAGAATCAAAGCTGTTTTGAAGATGAAGTCAAGGAAAAAAAAACTAATAATAGGATTAAGGACATTATTCAAGTGAAAATGAGTGAAATTTGGATTTAAAATCAAGCCCTAATGTTTTTGAGGTTTTGAGAAATTAATCAAGAAATTTAACAAAGAAAAGGGTGAATTCTTACCATAAATTCATAAGAGAATCAAGAAATGAATGTTAATCTAGCTTCTTAAGCACCAACAATATTTACTTTTAAGCTCTCACACTATTTTATGGTTTCTCTCAAGAGGGAGGTGGAAAATATGCAAAACCGCAACCTAAGGGGTCTTTTTATACCCTTTCCAGGTCCTCAAATATTGCAATCACAACATGCATCTAGTACCAGAACCAGATGAACTGATCGTAATAAGAAGTATTGCAATCACACTACCCTCATCACATGAGGTGCGATTATGGGCATACCAGAATACAATTGAAACTTGGATATTGTCCAACTTTTCACCAAGGCCTCGGGATT
This sequence comes from Capsicum pubescens, assembly GCA_030864215.1. Taxonomy (NCBI): domain Eukaryota; kingdom Viridiplantae; phylum Streptophyta; class Magnoliopsida; order Solanales; family Solanaceae; genus Capsicum; species Capsicum pubescens. Next base: position 192,137,002 of record CM061548.1, on the reverse strand, counting down.
CATTCAAAATCCAATATATGCAAACGAACTATGTAACCATACTAAATTCGATGATCCGTACTCAATGGTAATACTAGATTTTTGATAAGATATCATTTTCACAAAGTTGACCACAAATCCTAAAATCACAATTTTCCAAATCGAGGGTTGAAATAAGTTTTAAAAGTCAAAAAACCAGAACAAATATGTTACCACCCAAAAAATCGACATTCTAGATATGTTGGCATAGTTCATTAGTCATCCATCGCATGGATCAAAATATAACCACAAAAGTCCATAATAAGGTTCTCAAAGCTACCAAAAACCATAATATCGCATCAGAAATCATGCCAATCACCCCCACACCTTAGAAATTCCATAATTCAATTATGGGTAGGGGTAAAATAGTCAAATCACACAAGAACACATATTTCATCAATGTTTAGGTCATTACAGGAAAAGTGTGCAATCATTATATCTTGTGGTTGCACAACAAGTCATGATTGCGACTCCCTATGTGTGATTGCAGCCCAAAGATGGAGATAGCCATGGTACCAGATGACAACTGAAGAGTTGAAATTCTTCCAAGGCTCCGCCAAGGCCTCAGGATTCATTCAGAATCCCGTATATACAAATAAACTATGTAAACACACTAAATTTAATGTTCTGGACTCAATGGCACAATTGGATTTTCTATCCAAGGTCGTTTTGACCAAATGTCAGTCCACACCTAAATTTTCAATTTTTTAAACTTTCCAACCATTTGGTCGAAATGAGATTGAGTGTCTCAAAACTTGAACCAAAGGTCTATCTATCCTGGAATCAATTTTCCAGAGCTGTTGGCGCAGTTAAAATTTGTATCTGAGGTCATCTACTAGAAGTTTTTGTCCGAGACTAAATCCTAACCAGCAAAAGCTCCAAAGTAAGAAAATTAGCCTAAAATCCAAATGTAATATCCGATCACTGAATTGATAGTTTTGGTAAGTCAGAAATGGCCTGTAGCCGCTGTGAATAGGATCAAAATACCAAAAATATAGGCAAATCAAAGGAAATGACCTAGAGGGTCATTATAGTTTAATATGCTAAAAAAATTAGAAAATAAAAGGGGTAAATGGATGAGGCATAGTGGGTTTTATGTGTTTAAACCCTAAGTGGGTCGGGTGGGGTCATGGGTTTTATTAAACAGATAAGCTGAGTTAGACAACACAATGGTACTATCATCGTTAGATACCATGATCGTGTATTTCTTTAGTAATAAGTAGGTTAATAGAAGATTTAACTGGGAACCTACGAATATTAAGGATGATCATCATATATAACCATGACCATTTCTTAAAATCATTAGTTTCTGCCTGCTGATTGGTTATAGGAGAGTGATCAGACGATTAGTATCATGATTGTGTCTTCTAGGTACAATCGTGATAACCAATCATAGGATGACTCCAAGATATCTATCCCTCAGGAATTTTCTCAAAGATTTTCAGACGACTTGAACCCCATGATAGTGGGGTTTTCCCATAACCATACAATCCTTCCATGGGTTCAGTTTGTAATTTGATTCAACATCTATTTTTTTGTGTGATCCCTACACCATTAACAAATATTACCCTATAAAATATAAAGTACAAAACATGGTTTGCCTCTCATGAAGCATTTGATTTAACATCGCAGCACGATGTGGCTGAGTTGGTTACTCAGACTTCACCAATAAGAATATGGGTTTATCCTATGAAGAGCCTAATTTAATGTAGCATAACCCAAATCTCTTGACTACTCAGACTTTGTTAAGATCAATCTTTTGTATGACCTTATTTCCTCAGTAGTAATTACATAGTTCTAGACACGCAGGACATTTACCTTAAATGGGTCAGTTCCATGTACTTAAATCTCAATTTCACCATGTCGAAATACTCTCACCATAGTGAATGATCGAGACCGTTTGGATTTTAGCTTTCTAGGAAACAAGCGGAGTCTAAAATTATAAAGCACGACCAAGTCACTGGGTTGGAATTATCTTCGCTCAATCTTTCGATCATTATAAAACTTTACCTTTTCTTTGTATAAGGTTGAACTTTCATAGGAGCGAAGATGGAACTCATCCATTTCATTTATCTGCTCCAATCTCAATTTCCCTGCATTACTCCATTCAAGACTTAGCCTATTCAATACCTACAATGCCTTGTGTTCAAGTTTGACAGGCAAGTGGCATGCTTTTCCATACACAAGATGATATAGAGATGTGCCAATAGGAGTCTTATAGGCTATACAGTAGGCCCATAATGCATCATCTATCCTTTTAGCTTAGTCTATCCAATTAGCATACACAGCCTTTTCCAAAATAGACTTTATCTTCCAATTTGAGAGCTCAACCTTCCCACTTGTTTGCGTATGGTAAGGTGTTTCTACATTATGTTTTTCACCATACTTATCAAGAAGGGTTTTGAAGAGATGGTTATAAAATCATCAAATGCCATCACTAATGATAGCTCGGGGCATACCAAATCTCAAAAATATATTCTTCTTCAGAAATATTATAACACTCTTACCTTTATTTTTGGGAAGCAAATTTCCTTTCACCCACTTGGAAGCATAGTCAACAACCACCAAGATGTACTTCATTCTATGTGATCTAACAAATAGGCCCATGAAGTGTATACCCATAAATCAAACAACTCAGGCTCAAGGATGGTCATCATTGGAAGTTCATGGCTACGCGAGATGTTCCCTTGCCTTTGACATTAGTTACAAGCCCTAGTATAATCATAAGCTTCTTTGTAAATCATAGGTCGATAATAACCACATTGAAAGATCTTATGTGCGGTCCTCACACCTCCACGATGATAAAAGTGACACGCTTCCAAGTTACTTATCATTTCCACCTCAGGAATATATCTCTGGATTATTCCATCTGCACAGACCCAAAATAATAATTACTCATCCGAAAAGAACTCTCTCACGTCATGCATAAACCATTTTTTCTGCTGAAATGACATATTCTTTAGAACCAAATCACTTGCCAAATAATTTGTGAAATCCACAAAACAAGGGATTAAGTCTTGTGATGCTACCAAGACCTGTTAATCTAGAAAAGTATCATCAATTTTAATCTCACCCCTAGTTTTAACATCATCTCATCCTCATGGCATGAAAAATGATCGACTATCTAATTCCTAGTTCCCTTTCAATTCTTGACCTTAAAATCAAATTCTTGTAATAGGGGTACCCATCTAATCAATATCGAATTTGTATCTTTCTTTGCCATAAGATATCAAAGAGCTGCATGGTTAGTATGCACAATGACTTTGGTGCTAATCAAGTAAGACAAAAAATTCTCGAATGAAAACACAATAACAAAAAACTCTTATTCATCCACAATGTAATTTTTTTGAGTAGGATCAAGTGCTTTTATAGCATAGTAGATCGAGTTTAGTATCTTCTCTCATTTTTTACATAGGACTGTTCCTAGCACCACACCACTAGCATCTCACATCACCTCAAATAAAAAGGTCCAATTTGAAGACACAATAATAAAGGCTGAAATCAACTTCTCCTTCAGGCATTCAAATGTTTTTAGATAGGCCTCATAAAACAAAATTTTCACATCCTTTTCCTATAATTTGTACAGCGTATTAGCAATCTTAGAGAAGTCCTTTGTGAATCCACTATAGAAACATGAATGGCCTAAGAAACTATAAATGGCATTCACAGAAATTGGTAGAGAAAACTTGTCAATTACCTAAATCTTCACCTTAATGACTTTAATCCCCTTCTTAGAAATTCTGACCAAGTACTATTCCTTTTTAAGCATTAAATGGCACTTCTCCCAGTTTAGCACTAAGTTAAATTCCTTACATCTCCTTAGAACTTTGTCAAGGTGTGCCAAGAAATCATCAAACAAGTCACCCACAAAAGAAAAGTCATCTATAAAACCTCAATAGTGTTTTCCACCATGTCAGAAAAAATAGACATCATACAATGCTGGAAAGTAGCGGAATCATTACGTAGACCAAATAGTATCTTTTTAAAGGTGAACGTCCCATATGGAAAAATAAAAGTGGTATTATCTTGGTGTTCAGGAGCAATTGAGATTTGATTATACCCCGAATAACTATCTAGAAACAATACCATCCCTTACCAACAAGACGGTCTAACATCAGATCCATAAAAGGTATAGGAAGGTGATTCTTCTTATTATATAAGCTTAACTTCCTATAATCCACGTAAACACACCATTTGGTGACTAGACTCATAGGAATTAGTTTATTCTTCTCATTGGGAACAACAATATTCTGCCTTTCTTTAGCACACATTGAATTGGGCTCACCTATTTACTATCAGTGATAGGATAAACCACTTTTGTATCCAACCACTTGATGATCTCTTTCTTCACAACCTCTTGTATTGGAAGATTCAATCTCTATTGGTGCTCAATGTTAGGTATACAATCTGGCTCTACCTAAATTTTATGAGTACAAATTCAAAGTAGAATTCCAATAATGTAGTGATGGACTATCCAATGGCCCTTTTGAACCTCTTTAACATAGATACTAAGGTCTTAATCTACCATTAAAATAAATTAGTTGCAATGATAATCGGAAACATATTATTGGCAGTCAAAAACACAAAGAAAATAAGAAAAAGTGCCTTGAACTCTAAAATGGGAGGCTCTCCAATAGATAGTTTAGCTGATGAGATCACTTTATTTTTCAAGTCAAGGTATAACTTATTTGGAGCATAGGTGTATTAAACTCTACCAATGAGTGCACTCACCATCTCATCATACTCATTAATACCATCACTGTCAAAGTTCATTAGTACTGTTGCAAATGTCTCAATGTCAAGTCTCTCTTTAGTAGGAACTACCAGATCATTAAAAGCTATGGTGTTAATCATTGAAATCATACAGATGTCCTTCAGTTGTTTCATGGATTGGTATACATTAAAATTATATTGCTCTTTATTCAACTAAACTTTATTTTCCCCATTTCTATGTCAACCAATGCCCCATCAATAAATAGGAAGGGCCTTCCCGATATGATCGAGACCTTAAATTCAACCTCAAAATTAAGAATGACAAAGTCTAACAGAAATATAAAAGATGCTACTTTCACAAACACATCACACAAGATACCCACAGACTTCTTCACAGTTTAATATGTTATCAACACCCTCATTGAGGTTGGTTTTAGTGACCTTAACCCCAACTACTTATAGAATTAGCAATATTAGGTTGATGTTAACACCCAAGTCATATAAGGCATGTGAAAAATTTAAAGACCCAATAGTACTAGAAATTATGAAATCTCTCAGATCTACCTTCTTTTCAGCTAAATAGAAAGAGGCAACCGCGCTATAATGATGCATCTTATACGCAGGCTTCAAACTCATTATCCTCTTCTTTGTCACCAAAATATACATGATTTTCTTTTAGCCCGCATTTGTTATAGAGCCTTCACAAGTGGGACATTCACGTACAACTCCTTAAATATTAAAATAAACTTTGATATCTATCCTCTTTAACTTTCTTCTTCAATCTTTAGGGAAAAGGAAGAGGAGGTCATGGGTTGGAATTCAGTGTCGGTGTGACCTCCTTGCCTTTTACTTTGTTTGCTTAGCCTTTTTTTCAAAAACTAAAGGCCTTTGAGATGCCTCTTTATTTACCACAATATTCTTATCTTTAGTATTATCCATATAATCAATGACCACGGGATCATTCCTCTTGTCATCAAACACAGTCCTAGGTGGATCAATAGTAGCCTACCATTTCGAGTAGTAATAGCTAAACAATGACTATCATTCTTAGGATTTTGAATGGTGTTGCTTAGAAGTGTGACGGATTGACTCTGGTTAATATGGAAAGCATCTACCCAAATTATTGCTCAAGCTATTTCATGGTAGTCACATGAGACTCCACCTTTTGGCTTAAAACTAAAATGTCTGCCTTAATTTTCTTAAGGAAACTCTCTTGTCTCTCCACCTTAACAAGTTTTTTAAGCAAAGCCTCTATCCTTGAGTTTCAAAACTCTTCATCACGGTTCCCCAATGGAACATAAAGTCCACTTTTATCCTTTTTATTATTTTTTCACTTCCAATTACCATCTTTGTCCCTACTTCTGTATCTATACCTATGCTAATTCTAATTGTCTCCATAATAGTTCTGAACTTGATTCCCTTACTTAGAGTTCCAATTGTCATGATTAAACCCTTGGCTCAGAAGCCTATCACCACTCTATCAAGATATTTTGCTTCCTCATCAAAATTTGGATCTTCATAATGAGAAGAATTACCGCATGCACTCACTGCATTGACCTTTTTTTCTCCTTCTACTGCAAATTACTTTTTTAGAATCTCAATCTCAGTCCTTAGATGAGCCACCTCTTAAGACACTGTCTTATCTAGTGTTGTCTTCTCATTGGAGGCTCTAATTGCAGAAATACTGCCTGATTTGTCCATCTCCCGAGTATGCCACCCTCGATTGGTTTTTGTAATCTGATCTAAGATTTTAGAAGCATGCTCCTATCGCAGACTAATGAATGCTCCACCAATAATAGTGTGCTCTACAACCTTTATATTAGCATTCAATTCTCTATAGAAGATCTTAAGCAAATTTATACTAGTAATCTAGTGATTTGACATATTTTATAGCTCGTTCTTGAACCTTAACCATGTCTCGTGTAGTGTTTTGAATGAAATTATCAGAAGTTAGATATTTTATTTTTCACTTACAAAATTTTAGAGGATGGTAAAATTGGTCCAAGAATTGTGTCCTCAACTCGTTCCAAGTAGTGATACATCCATGGGGCAACTCACCTAGCCACAAAGTAGCTTCCCCCAACAGAAAGAATAGAACTACTCTCAGTTGGATCATCTTCTGACTCACCCTAGGTAGATTATATAAAGTACAGATCCCCATAAAGTTCATAATATACATGTTCACATTGTCAGTAGGTAGGACAACAAACACCCCCTTCAAACTCAGCAGTCGGATCATCACACTCATGATGTCAAACTTAGTACCTTGAGGTAATTCTAGAGGAATGATTGCACCTGTTTTAATTGGATATACATACCCTAAATCTTCCTCTGGATCATAAAAAGTAGGCAGATATTATTAGATGCATTTTTTCCCCTATTTCTTCACAATCTTCCCCTCTTCTTGCCTAGCCCTTTCTCCTCTTATTGCTCGTCGACTAACTTTTTGCCTAACATTTTCTTTTACCATCAACCCAGCAGTGAACTATTCTTCAATTTCTTGAACATGATGCTGAAGTGGTCAATTTACAACTATTGGGTCATCATGAACCTCTTCGAGCAGGGCTCTTTGATCTTAACTCCATCTATCTCCATCCTTTATTTTTGTCTCATAGTTCTCTCACGTTTAGGATCAAATAAAATTTGGGGATTTCCTTGACTCTAAGTATTAGGCATACATCAGTGTGTGCCCTAGAAAAATAGCAAATTAAAATCAGCAAACAAAGCCAACAACTCAACAAACACAATAAATCAACTCCGTAATCATATTCCTCGGCAATGACATCAAAATTTGATATCACCCAAATTACACATCCCAAAAAGTATAAAACAATTGCTAAATCAAATATAGAACCCAATTAGGTTTGGGTGAACCCCATAAGGAATAGGACAAAATCTGATCACATATTTATCAAGGTAAATTGGTGATTAAGTAAAAGAAGGGGAGATTTTTGTACAACAAGAGATTATCAGAATAATTGCTTTTGAATTTGTATTCAATAAGAGATGAGTATTAGGATTATAATCCACATGATTTCATAACTCCACAGGTTTCTTGTGCTAGAAAACTATCTTAATGAATTGCGTGCAAAATTTAACAAGAGAGGTTTATCTAAACGTTTTTTGACCTTGATTATATGGATTTTACTCATTTACTCCCAAACTCAAGGTGTTGCACTACGAACCCTTGTTCTTGATCTCAGACTAACTATCCCTAGCATGAATCTAGTTATTAATGAAGGTTAATAGCTTTAAATCTCTAATTATTTCCTTTTCCTAATTTATACCTCTCTTCTGAGCAAGTCTAGAATACAGGTGAGTTCCTAGAGTGTGCACCCATTAGAAAAGCAATTATAATAAAGGAAATACCAATACATGCAAGTACACCAGTCTAGAATAACTTGGGACTTAACCCATTTCATTATTTCATCGTAGTTTCTACAATCCTAGTTGTGAGATTTTGCTACTCATAGCTGTAAGAACAGAAGAATGATTTATAGATGAAAGCATTATTATGAACTTACAATTATAAGTAACTCTAACATCTCAAATTTATTGGAAACCCTAGGAATAATGTTTGTAAAAATTCCAAGAATATGCCTTAGAACTTCACAAAATAATAATCACCAATCAAAATAGTGCGTAACATATAAAAATAGCCCTACATGTATTTATAGATAAACAAATCCTATCCTAAACAAAAAAGAAAAATGGTGTTCGCTGACTCAGATGAGAAGAAGGTATGATCATGGTTAGATACCATGATCGTATTTTTGCTTTCATAGTTGGTATTTGGACTTGTTATCATTTAGGACTTCGAAGGTACGTGTAATACCCCAAAAATCCAAACAAATGTTAGCGTCATGTTCCAAGCTCATGCATAGTACATTATGGTTATTTGATAGTTTTATGATTTAGTTTGATGTATATCAAAGTCTCAAATAACTCTCAGCTATTAGACAAATCAATATAATCCTCACCGATTGAAATTTCGATATGAATATTTCTTTAGTCAACTTCAAACGAGCATATCTTTTTCTGTACTCAAAATTTTTTGTCTCAAGACCCATCAAGTTTTGAAAAATTGAATTAGCTTACCAATGATACCAATTTTGTCCAAATCCGATACTCGGGTGAGAAGTTATGGCACTTTTAGTGAAAGCAGTAGCTCAATACGAGCAGCACCGCGTCGTGGTGACCTCAAAAATAGTGTTCATCCTTTTCCAGTGTGTCACCGCAATAAGTGTCGCATCACATTGAAGGGCTATTTCAAAATTTTCACTTTCCAGTGAGTCTCCGCAATTGGCATTGCGTCTCGCTAGAGTGCTAGTTCGCACTCATCAATTTCTAGTGACGCAACGCGATTCCACCGCATCGCGTCAAAGTGCATTTTTGCACTTGTCCATGGAATACAGTTTCAACCAAATTCCAATGGCTCACCGCGATGGTACCTCATCACGGTGAAGCCCAAAAATGGGATTCTAGTGACGAAAATTTTTAATTATTTTAGGGGTAGTTAGGTTTTTTTTCATGACCCTAATCAGTCCAAAACACAAAATTAATGCCCTAAAAGCCTACTTAGTCATTATTTTATTCCATTCCTCTCAAATCAAGAGCATTCTCTTTCAAATAGAAAACCCTATCCTTCAAGATTCAAGATCAATTCCCAAGAAACTCCAATAATTCAACTACTCAGGTATGATAAGTGTTCATCCATGGGTTTCTTTCACCCATGGATCCCAAGTATATAGTTTTAAAATACAAAGTTAAGATTTGTACATGTTATTATGGTTTTAAACAGTGATCTTAACCATGAACTACCATGAATTGCAATTTTATACCATGTTTACATGAAATTGTTGTTGTTTATCAAACCCCACATGTTCTAATGTTGTTATTCACTGATTTAAATCATGATTAAGTGTTATTGATGTTAAAATCATGCTATTAATCCAAGTTTCATACTATTCCCGTGATTAGCTTAAACTATGAATATCAAGTGTTTGATAAAATGCCTACAAGAATGAATATTTGATAGAAGCTTTCGTGTTATGTCCTCCAAGCTTAAGTACTATCTTACTATTATTGCTATTGAGTCCTGGGGGTTATGAATACCCAAAAACTTAGTTGTTTACCTAGTCTTAGTAAATTCAGAATAGTTTCAAAATTTGTTATGAGCATTATCAATTCAGTCAGTCATCAGAATCAGTTAAACTTAGAACAATTCAGCATTCTGAGTCAGTTTAGTTGGGAGTAGGATTTAGCACCGAGCAAGTGCAGGGATGGAGGCTTCCTCGTTAGATAGGAAGAGTCATTAGTAGCAGTCCCTATACTCCAAAACTATGTAGCCAGTATCGGATATAAGGAATCACCTATCATATTAGGCTTGACTATCTCGCAGAGGCCACCCATCAGTTTAGGCTTGACACCCTTAGTCCTTTGGGATAGTACATCAGTATAGTGGATCCACACAACCAACATTGGTACCCGTGGCACGATACTAACACTCTTCCAATTGGGGTTACAGGTTGGACCCCGATTAGCTCAGATTGGGGCATGTCTGTTAGATGATACCTCCCACAGTCTCAGTCTAGTAATCAGTTCAGTAATTTAGTTTCAGTTGCTGGACCATAGCATACAGATATCAATGATTCAGTTATCAGATTTTAGTATTTTAGTATTCACAAATTTTATTCAGAACATGTTATATGCTTGGTCATGTATCCTCAGTACTTACAGATTTCATGCATCCTCAGTATTTACAGATTTCACGTATCCTCAGTATCTATAGATTTCATGCACTCTATTCAATGCTTCATAGTATATATATATTCAGACAGTTATTATTCATGTTCATGAAAACCATGCATATTAGCCTACCTCATTTAGCATACCAGTACATTTAAAGTACTGATTGCATACTTTTTTCTTGCACTATAATGTATTTTATCATAGCTTTGGACATCCAGTTCTCGAATCGCGCATAGATTTTCTAGACTATCAGCCATAGTAGTGGTGAGTCCTCATATTTCGAGGACAAACTATTTTATTTTTATGCTTTCAATTCAGTAGCTAGACGGAGTTAGTTAGGTACTGTCCCATTAAATCCCATTAAGTTAGTTTAGAGGCTTTCAGATATTTTAGACAGTTAGTCAGTTCTCAGATTTTAGTTGTCATTGTCAGATGTTTTATCAGTATTATCAATTTGGTTTACAGATTCTATCAGTTTTATTACTTAAAACCTTATGGAATTCCTCAATTAAATTCCGCATATGTTATGTCATTATCAATTTTACTCAGTGCTCACAACAGGTACTAGCTCATGGGTTAGCTTGTGGTCCCTCAGGACTATAAGCACAGTGTGGCACCCAGGGTGTACTCTCAAGGCATTATAGTATGGTGCTCAGTACGGTTTTGTGGTATCAATGTACGATCATAGTAAGCTTTCGTGTGATCATTTTTAGCTTAATCTTATGTAGCCTTCATATCTTAACCTTCATCCTACGATCATATGGTAAGATCATCACATCAAAGTACGGTCGTGACTTGTTCTCATCTGATCATCTCACACATAGGCTCTGGAACCTTATTCTCAAGCCTTCTTACCACGACAACAAGGTACAGGCATGGCTTCATAGTATAGTCGTGAGAATCTTTTATCTGATAAACTCCTGGGGACACTCTCTAATTCAAGGCACAATTTCCTTGGTATGACCGTGTTCAGATCCCATAATTGTCATTCTTTTTGTATAATGCCCTTTTTCGTTCATTCTCTGAAAAATTTTATTCTCTAAGTCCCTAAGGCCCGCAACACCAAAAAACATCAAATCCACAAGAATATGCTCTTGTACCTACAAATATTCCTTATTTTAAGCATCTTAAGTGCCGCAAGTTCACGACACATCACCACCCACTCCCACAGATAACGAATGTCACAATACAACTACGAGAAGTGGTAAAATGGTCAAAAATCATAAAAATCTAAATTTCACTATATTGGTTATTACACACACTCTATCTCAACTTTTTAATATTATTAATTATATTAAACATAAATTCCTTCTTTTAATTTGTTACTTTACAATGGTAAGAGAAAATTAATTTTTTTCTTTTCAATTTTTTACTTATCAGTATTTTTACTAAAACAATTAGAATATTTGTAGTAAAATTTAATTTCTAAAAATAATTTAACCAAATAATTATTTAATTAATAATATTTTTTATAAAATGAGTTTAAAATGCAAATTAAGTGAATAAGGAGGAACCTATGTCCCTTTGATTATCGACTCTTGTCTTGTTGGCATTTCCATACTATGCTCTCTTAACACCAAAAAAAGAACAAATTAAAAAGGCAAAAGAAAATACCCGAGGGTCAAGAAATCAAAATATTTGACAAACAAGACCAATAGTGTCACGACCCAAAATTTAAAGGTCATGATGGCACTTTTTGCGGATTACCTTGACAAGTAAGCCTATCACCCAAACTGATACACAAAGGGGAAAAGACAAAAATACCCCCAAGATAAGGCTTCTAGAACAAATCTGAACCATATAAGAATGACAAATGTGGAAAGAATAATCAACCATATAGCCAACACTCCGAAAATTTGATGTCAATAGTATAAGAATGTATCTAGTACAACTCAAATCCAAATGAAATACATAAGAGATCCAATAGATACAACTCTGTCTCTGAAAAATAGTAAATACACAGTCTAATGATAGAGAATATAGTAGAAGAAATTCGGACGCCTGAAAATCATCCACTACCTTGAAAGCACTAACAATCGCCCAAGTTAAGCAATGTGGGGTGCATCGAAACCTGAATATACACCAGAAGGGTACAGTAGGAGTGAGTATGATTCACTTGTACTTCATAGGTATCATAGGCCTACCGAGTAAAGTAAAAAATAAGACATACAAAATACACAGTAAGGGAATGCCACCTGCAATTAGAAAATATCCCATAACGATAGCCTATACCGCTTGCTTTAATAGTTCTAATATATCATATATATTGCAACAAACACAGAAATGACCACAATTGTACAATATAAGGACAAGGAAGGAAAATATACATATAAGATCATTGAGTACAAGTATAAGAAGATAGAACAATTAGATAGGTATTAAGTCAAAGTAGAAGTACAATCACATCACAACCATAATGAATTAAACACAATAAGAATGATGTTGATGAAAATAATGATAATGACAATGAGGGTGAAGCATGATGTTATTGCACAACCTACGTATACACCTACATAGGTAAGCCTCTCGACGTAGGACATATAGAGGGTTCGTTAACCCATATACTACCCTATAACACCTATGGAGAAAAGCCTCTTGATGTAGGACCATGGGGGTTTCATCAACCCATATACAAGCAATATCCATGACTCTTCTCTGGCATAAAATGTCTATAAGATCCAATGTCCGATACCACTATCCATAACTCCTCTCCAGAACCTCCATCAGAGAAGGTCTATAAAACTTTGATGTTCCCATTATTTCCAGAGTCTCCAGTATTTTAAGTATTCTAGTATTTCCAGAGAACACATATAACTCAAGACACAAATCAAATACACATTCAACAACAATAAGTATATATAAAGCATACAGCAAATAAGTGAAATTATGCATATGATTCCATGAGGATGATGATGCGATGCCATGAGGATGATGATGTAATATTCATAACCAACCACAATATGTATTTCCACAACCAATCAATATGCTAATTATATGGGCCAATTATCCGCTCATTATTTCTAATCATTCATGAAATTCTCACTTGATTCATATACAATTAGAGAATAAATACATCATATTTCACAATTGATACCACAATGGCTTTTCAATAAGCAAACCTAATTATTCTCATGTATATAGGCTAGCAATTATCATATATGACCCCACACGGTCACACATAGCACATAATATACTAAATCCACCAATTACATCATATATAGGCCCCTGCATGGGTAAAACACAATAAGATAGTCATTTTTCATGATTGGTTCCCACAACCTTAACATGCATTTTGTAAAGAAATTAACTACTTCCAGTCTGAAAGAAGTTAAGCCATAACCTATCTCAATGCTGAAACCGGTCCGCAATAATTCACACTGCAACATCACTTCTCACGAATGATCCTAAAATTAACTAAAACCAAGAAATATAGAATCTACGCATCAAAATAAAGTCAATGATACCCATATTCCCTACTTTTGATTGGGTCAAAACGGATCTCCAAAATGGATTTTTCTAAAAAAGAATGGAAAAATCATAACTTTTTTAAAAAAAAATGTATTTCCTATGTTTTTAGGAATCTACAGTTGAAAGTCCAAGTCAAACCGAGTTAAAAATGAGGTCTAAATCAAAGAAAAGCCATTTTTAAACTTTATCGCGTAAAACCTTTGACATCCATTTTAAAGTCAAGAATCGAAGTTGTTTTGAAGGTTAAATTGAGGAAAACTAGTTAAATTATAGGATTAGGAACATCATTCAAGTAAAACGGAGTGAACTTGGGGCTTAAAATCAAGTCCTAAGATTTTTGGGGTTTTTGAGAAATTAATCAAGAAATTCAACCAAGAAAAAGATAGATTCTTACCTTAAATCCATAAGAGAATCGATAAATAGATGTTAATCTAGCTTTAAAAGCACCCATAATCTTCACTTTTAAGCTCTCACACTATTTTTGGGTTTATCTCTCAAGAGGCAAGGTGAATAATGAGCAAAATCATGGACTAAGGGTTCTTTTTATACCCATTCCAGGTCCTTAGATGCTACAATTGCAGCATGTAGGTTGTAAAGCACTATCTGGTGCCAAACCCAGATGATGCAATATATGAAAATGAACTATATTACTATACTAAATTCAATGCTCTGGACTAAATGGCTATATCAAATTTTGAAAAGACATCTTTTTCACACAGTTGACCCCCAAAACTCAAAATCACAATTTTCCAAACTGAGGCTCAAAATGAGATTTAAAAGACATAGAACCACACCAAATATGTTAAATTCCTAAAATCAACGTATCGAATTTGTTGGCACAGTCTGTTTAGCCATCTGTCACACCGATCAAAGGATAAACATAGAAGTTCATAATAAGGCTCTGGTGACGTCCAAGCTATATTTCTACTCTAAAGATGATATAGTCGTTTCCAAATATAGTAACCCAACATAGATTGGGGTCAAACCCCAAGGGAATACATGGAATCGTGGCTCTCAGCTGTTATAATCAACAAGCAAAACTAGAAAGTAAAGAGGGGGTTTTGAATATCAATATTGAACTAGTAGAAAACATCCACTTCGATTGTATTCAGTCATAGGTGAACACTAGGATTGTGTTCCCCCTAGTTTTTCAAATCCATAGGTTTATCGTGCTTTGTTAAGCCAACCTGATACCTTGCATACAGAATCGATAAGTTATGTACCCCCTATAGTCTTTTGGATGAGTAGAGTGATTTCACCCTTCACCTTTTGAGTCTCAGGATGTCGCCTTACTAACCCTTATCTTGATCCCAGTTAACTATTACCTTTTGAGTTTCTAGTTATTAGATGAAATCTTACAATCTTACTTAGATAAAACCTACTAGCGTAGATCGATAGTTAAACTCCAAATTACTGTTGTCATTATCGTTTCCTAGTCACTCCTCCTATTTTGGAGTAAGTAGCAATAATCTAAGCGGGATCCTAATGTTTGGAACCGCTAAGATAACTATTAAAGTAAAGATAATACAATGCATGCATGGGTATCAGATCAGAACAACAATAGCACTTCCCCAACTCTATCAATCCACCAGGGTTTCCACAACCTTAGCTAAGGGCTTTTAGCTACGCATGATTGTGAAGTAATCAACAACATTCATGATTGAAGGCAGAAGATGAAATCACAATAATCACAAGTAAAAACTCAAAATCGTAACTTAATTAATCAATCAAAACTAATACAAGTGAATTCCAACACTAAAATTGAAACTTGGAATAAAAATATATTTGTGAGTATCAAGAGTGCGTAACTTCTACTAAAAAATACATAAGGGGTATTTATAGTACATAAGAAAACCCTAAAACCAAAGCCCAAATGAAAGAGTAGAAAAAAGGGTCGGTATCTATATGTAGTCTCTACATGCGCCCTATCCTTGGGTGCATATAGTACATGCAGCCTACAGGCTTGGCGCATATAGTGACCGCATATGCCAAGACCAAAATTCCCTACAGGTTACCTCTTGGGATTTTGGACTTCTGACACATGCTTTTCCAACAT
This sequence comes from Capsicum pubescens, assembly GCA_030864215.1. Lineage (NCBI taxonomy): Eukaryota > Viridiplantae > Streptophyta > Magnoliopsida > Solanales > Solanaceae > Capsicum > Capsicum pubescens. The sequence continues at coordinate 192,120,996 of CM061548.1, read as the reverse complement.
GCGGTCCACATGTGCTACATGCGGTCCATATGTTGACTTACCATGTGCCAGAAGTTATTTTTTCAACTCTTCTTCAATTCCCGCACATACTTTGATCATGATCATTCTACAAAGTGTCCCGAACATCCATAATTGTTGCCATAAGTATCCAAAAACACCTTTTTCATCTTTTTCACAAACTTAACATCCAAAATATGATTTCCTGCAAAACATACCCAAAATACATCATATCTAACAAAACAACCTCAGAAACTTGGATATTTTCATAAGTTTAAGCATCGAAAGAGCAATATTTATATAACACATCAACACTCTCAACTTAGAACATTTGTATGTCCTCAGGCAACAAAACACAACAAAATAAAATGAAACTAAATGCGATGCATAATTAGGAGAATTTAAGTTATTCAAGGCAGTTAATCAATACTTTAAGCTCAAATCATAACACCTCTTCCTATCTCACTAGTCAAAACCAACAATGTATAAACATAAAGCACAACCATGTGACACAATGGGATCAAGGTATGTTATTACATTAGCAACAAACAATCATGCATATGCACAAGTTACACTACCCAAACATGTAAGCAGCTAACAATATGACTCATGTTCCCTCACAACAAAGATGTCCCACTTACTCATGTAAAATAATGCATATCAATGCAAGGATAGTCAAGAGACACTCACACTCAGAAGATAAATTCCAATCAATATGCATAAAATACCAGAGGCTTGCCCTTATTTTCTTTACCTTAGCATTCAAACAATCAAGTTAGAATCACTATAGGACTTTTCTCGTCTTGTAATGTAGGCTTAGGGGCTAGTATGGTACATATGGACATATCAAGTGACTATGCCTCCTTGACACTACACTAACCTTGGGGTCTCACTTATTAACCAATTTCTTTTTTATTCCTCCCTTTTTTCTCCCATTTTATTTTAAAGAACATTTGGTTGGGTATGGTCTTTTATTCTTTCATTTTCATTTTTTCACACTTTTTTTTTCAGCTTATTCTACTACACCCAACCCTACTTTTTTATTCTTTTAGTTTTCCTTCCTCATACCCAGTTTACATCATGCACCCTTATGATAGCCACCCTCAACTTAGGCAATTTGCCTGAGTTAAGGTGCACAATGTCCAAGGAGGACCAGGGCTAAAATAGGTTCATTTTACCATAAAATGGAAAGGTGACAGGTGAAAATAAGAAAAATAGGCCATAACGTTCAAACTTAGGGATCAAGGGATACAATTCAAACACAGAAGGTCATTTAGGCTAAAAGTAGACTAAAATAAAAGATAGTCTATCATCCTTTCATAATCGACTATCCTTCAACCCAGACAAGACCAATCGGGCAAGTTTTGAATTCATTACACAAAGGGAACTACGTAGCATCTCACACACACATGGCACAAAGTCAATATTACAAACTTCTACTTATCTAGTTTATGCAATTGTTAGTAAGTGATTATCATGTCCTCAATCCTAATGTCATAACAAGATCCATAATGCTCACACATATATGGTATACCCCACCACCACCACCATACCGCAATCGACAGGGAAAAAATCACAACAACAAAAATTCATAGAAGCTATGGTATACCCCACCCCCAACTACAAACTGCACACGACCCCCAATGCACTAAAATAATATAAAACAATGGAAATAAGGACATACCTGGTACACAGTAAGTGTTCATGTCATGATCTTTCCTAGATGGGGTATATCTATTAGCGGAGGCCATGGTGGTGGTGGTTCACTATGAGAAGATGCATCCCCAGCTACCTTGGCATGCCTCTGCCGATTAACAAATGCAGTCTCTATTGAATCATGGGTGGCCCTTTTTATGGCTTGTTCATATGGCTTATTTGGATTTTGAAGTTCCCTCTCTCGTCCTCTCTTAGTCCCAACTATGAGAACCGCCACATTATCCACAGTGAATAAATCAAAATGTCTTAGGACCACATAGAGGTGATGGCTAAACAACTAGAGGGATGACTGATATATGGCTCTTAGTGAGAGAGTGTAACTCTAATCTAAGTAGGTCTACCTCCTCCCTAATGTTTTGTATATCTGATATGTTGATCCTTCTGAATTGGGTCGATACTCGACCCTCAAAAACATCTATGCATGAGTGCAACTTAGCTCGTAACTCTGACATCTCAGTCCGATGCACAGACTGCATTCTTATTAATAGTGTCATCACCTTTATTCTCCCCTCAATACCTGGTATATCTGGTACACTGACCTCTGTAATAACATTCTTATTAATAGTGTTTATCACCGATACCACTCGCATATTATTTGGCTATTATGCTATCATACACACATCAAAAACTAGTTGCTCATCATTCAGTTTGGAAGTGATCTCCCTTAAGTCCATATCAATCAACACCCAACCACTAGATAGAAAGGGTCTACCCAATATAATAGGGACTTGAAAATTTATCTCACAATCAAGAACCATGTAATCAATAGGGAACATAAAGGATGCAACCCTTACTTGTACGTCACACAAAAAATCCGCCCATTTCTTCACAGATGAATCAGCCATCAATAGCTTTATGGAGGTAGGTTTGAGTTCCCCCATCCTCAATATCTTGTATACATACAGTAGCATCACATTTACTTCTGAACCCAAGTCACATAAAGCCTGTTTCATGTTGAAAGGCCCAATAGAACATGGAATAGTGAATGCTCTGGGATCCTTCTTTTTTTTTACTAACGACAAGGGAGGAGTTGCACTGTAAGGGTGCATATTATCATTGGGTTCGACGACCCAATCCTCACTTTTATCATACTCAAACTCATTATCACTCCATATTAATTTCTCAGACTCTCCCTTGGGTGTCTCATCTCTCTCAGCGCTATCAATTTTCAAATCCTCAATAGTAGGTACAGGGGGGATCATCAGTAGCGGTACCATAATTAGTGGTGATAGATAGATAATGACTAATGTTTGAAGGATTCTACACCATGTTACTTGGGAGGGTACCCAACTGCCTTTGATTCAGTATTGTTGACACATTCCCGAACTGGTGTTTTAACTGCTTGATAATAGTAGCATGAGATTCAAACTTCTAGGTAAAACCTAAAATGTCATCCTTAATCTCCTTAAGCCTGTTCTCATGATTTTCTTGACCCTTTACCAGCTTAGTCAGCACCTTTTCCATTCTTGATTTTGTATCTCATCTGCCAGGAGGAATGTACCTGTCTCCATTCTTTTTGTAATCATCTCTTTTTCTCCAGTCATTATCTCTATCACTACTGCGGTCTCTATATTTTCCATTATAGTAGTTTTGACCTTGGTTTCTTTGCCCTTGGGCTCGTAAACCGTCTAACTGACGATCTAGATACCTATCATCCTCTTCTGATTCAGACTCATAAGCTTTAAAAGTTACACCCTATGCTCCTACTGCATGAACTTTCTCAAAATTCATAGTCATGAACCACTCTACCAGCAACCCAAGATCAGTCCTTAGTAGCATAATCTCTTGTTCTACAGAATTATCAGTTATTCGATAGTCACCAGCAGCTCCAATAGCATAATTGCCAGAACCCCTCTCTACCTTCTGAGTTTGCCACCCTCGATTAGTGAGAGAGATCTAGTCTAAAATATCAAAAGCTACCTCCCATCATAATTTCAAAAGAGCTCCTCCTGAGATAATGTTTATCATGGCTTTGTGTAATACCCCATATTTTCTTAGCTTAAGATTAACTCTTAGTTCATAAGTTATCCAACATAATAATTTTTAAATTCTTATTATTTTTCAGTTTAGACCTTCCATTGCATAGGAAATTCAATTAGATTTCCAATGATATAAAATTCACTCAAATCCGATTACCGAGTAAGAAGTTATGGCGATTTTAAGTTCCAGTCGTTAAACACCGTCATTTTGAAAACTAGCGCATCGCGAAGCCAGTATAAATGACAATTGTCAATTTCCAGTGTGACTCTACAATCTCACCTCATCGCAGAGGGCTTCCAGGTCCCAATTGTCTAATTCCAATAAGGGACCGCGATATTGGTGCGTCGCGTCAAAGACCACTTCACATTTGTCAATTTCCAGTAAAGCAATGTGATTATACCACTTCACGCCATGCTTACAGGTCTAATCCAAGGTGGAAACATGATAACACCACATCGTACCACCATGCATTATCCCTGTTGGCAATTTCCAGAGACACGACACAATAGCGCCGCGTTGCGCCAAGGGTAAAAATCGGGATATTTCAGTTAATTCTGAGATTTAATTTTCAAGGGATTTTAGGTCTTTTTCCCTCATTCCAGTTAGCCTAAACACAGTATTAAAGCCCTAAATAGCCTATTATCCCATTATTTGCTCACTTATCTCAAGAAATAAAAGCTTTCTCTCTAAAATACAAAACCCTAGCTTCAAGAATCAAGGTCAAAACTCAAGAATTTCTTCAAGAACTAATAACCCAAGGTATGTTAGGTGTTCATCTATGGGTCCCTTTCACCCATAGAGTCCAAGAATCCATTTTTAAATCTTCAAGATTTATGATTTATGATTTCCATGCTTGAAATTGAATGTATTCATGTTCATGATAATAATTGGGATCCAATGCATGTTTAATTATAAGTTTCCATGAAATTAAGATAGTTATGTGGTGGATTGTATGAATTTCATGCTTTGCCCTTGAGTTTGAACTTGACTGTTGTATTCATGATTACATGCATTGACCATCAGCATGTGAAATACTCCATGCTCTCCATGTGTTCAATAAAATGCCTATGTAAATAAAATAGTGCCATTATAACATGATAGCATGTATTCCCCATTTATGTATAAGTAGATGCATTGTAAGTGATTTTTTAAATGTCTCTATGAGTGAATTATGGACAAGTATACATTGTTATGATTTTCAAGAGCATATTATGCTTTATTTTTCATGCTATCGAGTCCTGGGGGTATTTAATACCCAACAATTTAGATGTGTGTCTAGAGCCAGTGTCAGTTATAGAATCTCAGACATGTCACGCTCAGTAGTACTCTCAATTAGTTACAAAACTTAGGAAAATTCAGTAAACTCAGTATCAGTTTAGTGTCTTTCAGTTGGGAGTAGGATTCAGCACCGAGTGAACCTAAGGATGGGGTCTCACCTACCAGTAGAGGGTGCAATCCTTAGAAACAATCCTTGCATTCTAAAACTATGTAGCCTGCATAGGTTGAGACATCAAACCTACCAATTGAGGGTTGATGAGATGTTTTAACCTGACAAATGAGGGTTTCACCATTCTTATTAGAGTACCTACCAGATGAGGGTAACTCTTCAGTGTCCTTACCCATGGCACGGTACCAATACCCTTCTAACCGGGGTTATAAGTTGGACCCCAGTTATCTTATTTGGGGTATGTCGGTTAGATGATTACCTCCCACAGTCTTAGTTTCAGTCTTTAGAATAGAACTCATTTTAGTTCTACCTCAGTATCAGTAACTCAGTTATCAGTAACTTCAGATATCAATTACTCAGTATCAGAACTCAAGACTTAGCTTCAAATAAGCTTAGTCACAGTATTTATTTATATGTACATTAGTGCATACTCAGTATTTACAGTAGTGTCAGTTATCCATGCTCTCTCATATTCAGTTATTCTATATCATACAGTCAGTTATTATTTATTCATATAAATCCTTACATTCAGCCTTACCTCATCTAGCATACCAGTACATTTCACGTACTGACATATACTCCTTCTCTGTGCTATGATGTCTTATATCATAGATTCAGACGCTCAGGTTCCCTATCGCGCATAGATAGATTCAGATTCAGTCAGCAGTGAGTCCTCATCATTCGAGGATATTCTTTTATTTCATTATTTAGTAGACTCAGTATTTCAGTAGATGGAGTTAGTTGGGGGATTGTCCCCTCAACTTCACTTTTAGACAATTTTAGATTAGAGGCTTTTCAGACTAGTTTTTAGTCAGTATTCAATTTTACAGATTGTTATTTTAGTTGATATACTTTATCAGTATTTTAGATATTTTGAACCTTATGGCATTTCAGCCTATTTTTTGCATTATTTCAGTATCATGTTTCAGTACTCACAACAGATATCAGTCATGGGTTAGCTTGTAGTCCTTTAGGGTCGTAAGCACCGTATAGCATCCGAGGTATAGACTCGGGGCGTTACACTTTGGAAATGATGGTCAGGGCTCTATATAATAACTCCAATAAGTTTGTCCCCAAAATCCAATGGTTGGGCACCATACTTAGCTTCTTCTTGAACCATGCCTCGCATATAGATTCATATTTCAGTCGCCTAAAAATATAAATCTCATCCTTCAGCTGCAACATTCTAGATGGAGGAAAAAACCTTCTCAAGAATTATCTACATAACTCATTCCATGTAGTGATAGATCCTCTTGGAAGTTCTCCCAGCCTTAAAGATAATACTCCAGCAAGCAAGAAGGGGAACAACCTCAATCTAAGTGCCTCCTGATCTACCCCAACTATGGTATATGAAGTGAAGATCCTGGTAAAATTTTCCAGATGTATGTTTACGTCATTTTTAGGAAATGCCAAAAACACACCCTTTAAGTATAAGAGCTGGATCATAGCATTAGAGATATTAAACTTGACATCAGGGGGCAAGATAGGAGGCATAATGGCTCCAGTCTTTGGCAGCTCAAAGTATCCAATATATTTTACATCATCTACATATGGATACGCATACTAATATGTTGGGATCACTTGAACACGAGCACCTCTAGCTTTATTGTGATTTCCACAGAGTGTTGCTAGGCGGTCTGCTTTTTGCCTCTACTCAACTAGCTCTGCCTCTCTAGCTATCTGTTGGCTTCTTATGTTGCCCTTATTTTATTTTTAGATTGAGCTAAAAGCTCAACAATCTGTTGAGCAGCAATATCCTGTACTCCTTCGCGAGGAAGGAGAGGCACATAATCACGAACCCCTTCAGGAATATCATCTCTTTTCTATCCCATCATCCTACTAGGTGTTTGTATGATCCTCTCTAGATTCAGATTCAATGGGAGTAAGGGATTGCCTCTACTCCATGTGTTAGGCATACACCGGCATATACCCAACTAAGAATCAAAACACAAAGACACATAAAATGCAACAACCTTAATTCACAAATCAATATCTTATTTCCTGGCAACGGCACCAAAATTTGGTGACGTCCAAGCTACAGTTTCACTCTAAAGATGATAAGGTTTCTTCCAAATATAGTATCCCAACAAATGTTGGGGTCGAATCCTGAGGGAATACATGGAATCGTGGCTCTCAACTATTGTAATCAACGGGCAGAATTGGAAAATAAATAGTGGGTTTTTAATATCAATGTCGAACTAGTAACAAATATCATCTTTGGTTGTATTTAGTCATAGGTGAACATTAGGATTGTGTTCCCCCTATCTTCTCAACTCCGTAGTCATATCTTGCTTTGTTGAACCAACCCGATACCTTGCATGCAAAATTGAAAATTTATGTACATTCTACAGTCTTTTGGACAAGCAGAAGGATTTAACCTTTTACCTTTTAAGTCTCAGGATGTCGCCTTACTAACCCTTCTCTTGAAACTAGTTAACTATTACTTTTTGAGTCTCTAGTTAGATAAAATCTAACCATCTTACTTAGATAAAATCTAGTAGAGTTAATCGACAGTTAAACTCTAAATTATTGTTGTCATTATCTTTTCCTACTCACTACTCCTCTATTAGAGTAAGTAGCAATAATCTAGGTGGGATCCTAATATTTTCAACCTCTAAGATAACTATTAAATTGAAGATAATACAATTCATGCATAGGTATCGGTTCAGAACAACAATAGTACTTCCCCTACTTCGTCAATCTGTCAGGCTTTCTGCAACCCTAGCTAAGGGCTTTTAGTTGCTCATGTTTGTGAAGTAATCAACAACATTCATGATTGAAAGAATAAGATGAAATCACAATAATCACAAGTAGAAACCGAAAACCATAACTGAATTAATCAACCAAAACTAAGACAAGTGAATTCAAGGACTAAAATTGAATCTCAGAATCAAAATATGTTTGTGAGTATCAAGAGTGCGTAACTTTTACTAAAAACACATGAGTTGTATTTATATTACATGTGGAACCCCTAATACCAAACCCCAAATAAAATAGGATAAAAAATGGTCGGTGGTTACATGTGGTCTCTATATGCACCCTTTCCTTGGGCGCATATAGTATAAACGGTCTGCAGGCTAGGAACATGTAGTGACTGCACGTGCCCGAACCAAAATTTCCTGCAGGTTAGCTTGCAGGATTTTGGAATTCTTACACATGTTTTGCCTACATGAGGTCTTCATGTTGACTTAGCATGTGCCAAAAGTTATTTTTCTGCTCTTCTTCAATTCCCACTCATGCTTTGATCACAATCAATATAAAAAGTGTCCCGGACATCCATAATTTCTCCCATAAGTGGACAAAAGCACCTTTTTTATTTTTTTCACAAACTTAGCATCCAAAATTTGATTTCCTGCAAAACATATCCAAAACGCATCATATCTAACAAAACAACCTTAGAAACTTGCATATTTTCATAGTTTTAAGCATAGAAAGTGCTATATTTCTATAGCACATCAGGCGCTCGAAGACACCAAAAACCACAATATTGCATAAATGGCACCAAAATGCATTGAAAACTATGCCAACTAGTCCCACACCTGAAAAATACCACAATACAACTATAGGGAGGGGGTAAAATAGTCAAATCACAGAAAAACACATTTTTCACATATAACATCAAAATTCAGGTTCTTACAAGTAGATGACGAAGTTCAACCTCAACAAACTATAGAAATTATCTGGAACCTTGAATGAAAAAATGGTGTGAGGAAGAAGAACGATAGACAAAGGATAAAGGAAAAAGATATCAATAAAAATCAAAATCAAAGATAGGACATACAAGATAAAAGGTTGAGAATAGAGAATAACACCTCAAAAGGATTGAGTGATAGTAATCACACCAAAATCAACCCTTGAAACTAAGGAGAAGAGAGCTGGCAAAGAAGAAGATGAAGAGTTTAGAGATTTATATTATTGCTTTTACTTTTTCTTTTTTTAATAGTTTTGGTTTAGATGCTTTATGTTGTATGACTTTAGAAACACAGTAAATTGTTAGTGGGACTGTGGCCTATTGATATTTTTTTGTTGAAAGAAAAGATTTTACTTCAAACTATCATCATTTACAACTCTAGATCTTTTTGGACTATCGAGCTAGTTCCCGTAAAATCCCATACTATGCTTCAACAAATACACCAAGAAAACTATGCAACTTATACAAGGTGTTTTCCATTTTCTCTTAAGTCTTCTGCCATTTCCAAAATAATTGATCTATATGATGTTATTGTAATTGTCCTAGCGATCAAGATACTTTTTCTTCTTTTTTCTTGAATCTCTTGAGTTTCTCTTAGTCCAAATGTGATAGATAGTCATAGCAACGACAAATCTCAGTATGTTTGTTTTTGGTATACCTTTGTGAATGATTGTTTATAGCCATATAACCTCTTCTATCCGAGGTTATAATTATTTGTGAATGTTTATCCAAAGAAGCATAGTGGACCAGACAAAGATGAAGAATGGACATCGAATGGAAAAGTGATCTAATGTCTCTATGACTATTGACTTACAAAATACTTGAGTGATTTTTATTCCCCATTTGGCCAATCAATCTACTATAGACATCCTATTTTTTACTACAAGACAAAGAATGAACTAGTTACTTGGATGTGTTCTTGTGGCTAGAATTAGATTTTTCCATGCTACTTTTGGATGTTGAGGGATTAGAGACATGTATAACTTCTTGATATAAATGACCCCACAATAGAAAATTGGTTCTAATGGATAATAAGTTAGTATTAGAGAACAACTTTTCTACATCAATTATCTTCCTAAAATGCCAACTTGCTTGTTTTGGAGTTTCCATGTCTACGAGGTTTCTAACTTTCATATAGAATTTATGGATCCAATTTACCCACAATGTATCCTTCTTTTGAGTTATAGACTGTAAGAGTTCCTAATGTCTTCTTTATTCTCTTCCAAATTCAATTATATTTATTCCTCCAACTGTGTGGGCATACATATTGTATCCCAAGAAACCAAAGCCTTCCTTGAGTTGTAACATCCTCATGTCCATAAAAATACTTTGTATATGTGTGTTACAAGTTGGGTGATCTTATTAGGTAGAAGGAACATCTGAGCCAAATACATCTGCATCTCAAAAAGTACACTTTTTATGAGTTGCAACATTCTACTATGGGATAGGATCTTTGAAGTTCAACATCTAATTCAAGCAATCATCTTCTCAACTAAAAGTAAGCACGTATGAATATTCAATTTTCTAGAGGAAAGAGGGACTCCTAGGTATTTAAAAGGACTTTATCCCATGGTAAACTTTATTTCATCTGGGATTTGGTCCCTGAATGATTATGAAACTCCAACTATATTGAAATAGCTTTTATGTAGATCTTCCTGAAGTCCTAATTCTGTAGAAAAGTTCTCAAAATCCTATAACAACAACCTTATAAAATAATTAACATACCAATAACACATGATAAAGTCATCAGGCAAACAAATAAGGACCAACTGAAGTCTCTCACATATTGGATGATAATTGAAGTTTGGGTTGTATCTCACCTACTTAAGAGAGTTGTTATGGTATTCCATTACCAGTACAAACAAGTAAAAGGAATAAGGGGTCACCTTGCCTTAATTCCTTTTTTGCTTAGAATGTAAGTGTTAGGCCTCTATTAACAAGAAAGGAGTAACTAATAGTTGTTACACAAGTCATAATACACTACAAGATCTTTGATAACACACATAACCTCAAAGTTCTGATTGGATCTGGCTCTTTTTAAGAAATGACAGTATTTGATATGTAAACACCCAATGATTTTTGAGTGAGGATTGGTCAACTAATAAGTTACTCTTGAGGTTAGGAAAAATATTTCAGCTTTATGCACCCTAAGATTTTTTAGGAAAATAGTGCTTAATTGATTAATATTGAATCTAATGCCCATTTTTTACCTATGTGTACTCTGTGATTTCACATAAATAATGTTGAAATGATCTTGAATTGATTGATCCCTATCATGATACAAAACTCATTTGTGATAGCACTTATTACACCTACCATGATAGGTGAACCAAATTCTGAACATAACACTAAAACTGACAAGATAATAAGCAGAAGAAAAGAAATAACACGAAAACCCAAATTGTCTAAAAATCCCAATGAATGTAAGGCAGTACAAAATATTAATAACAGCCCAAGGTCTAGTACTCACAAATCTAAGACCCTACTATGTAAGAAAATATAATACCTTGTCCATGAATGTCTAAAATATGAAAAAGGGATCAAGACTTGGATAGAAGAGATCTAGTAGTTTCATAAGGCACTACCTCAGGAATTTTCGTAAAGCAATCACTAAATAATCATAATCAACTTTTGGGGACCACTAACAAAGTACTTTCATGTAAGGGTAAAAAATAAATAAGCATGATCACCAACCACAAGTACCTAGCAGCATCGTCTACCAACCCTAATTCAAAGTTATTGTGAGAACCACCCAAAACCAACCATTCAACACAACCACATAAACCTATCCTCATGAAAGCTACTATAGTTTAAAAGATAACAACAATAATAGAACACAAAAACACAATCCCATCCCAGAATATCTCAAAGTAATATAGTATTGATAATCTACCAATCACAATATTCAATCACAACAAAACTAATAATATAGAAATGATGAGATAAATGCAGTATAATGCAATATATGACACAGTATACACTCATTGCTCAACCTAACTACCTGGGACCTATGGGGACATATGAAGTGTATATACATATATGGTTTTACCATTATGGCCTTCAAAATAATCAAAATAAATATAAAAACTCAATCTGAATCTTGCCCTTAGGGCTCTCAGGAGTACCTCAAATCATGATGCCTTAATAAGATCAAACCTTCAGATCCTTCTCTTGAGTTCCTTAGAGAGGAACCAAAAATCTCATAATAATATTTATGTGGAGAGGGTAAATCTCAATAGAAATATAATATTAGTTCGGTACTAGAATTATCAAACAAAGACCGTGTCTCTTTCTCAATTACCCATAATAAGAATATTTGATTAACCTCCATACCTCAGTATCATAGTAAATAAATTAGGGTACCATAAGTTTGACCACTAATCAATCATGTCACATAAATCAAGGTTTCACTAAATCAGTCGAAACAGTCACTAGTCATTTTTAACCCTTTCAAAATACATTTGTACCCACGTAGATGCTTATCATCTCATCTATATAAGACCCCCATATCCCCATCACTCCACATACATATAACTAACACATAAGCACTTTGAAAGCAAGTCAAATAAAGTTCTAACTTTCCTTAAAAAAGACCTACAAAAGTAAAACTATAGGTTTTCCCTCTCAAATTGCCTCTGAATGATCCCAATCAAATAAAATATGAATTCTACATAAGACTACAAAACCAAAACCCATATCTTCATACTTCTAATCTGGATCAAAAAGTTCAACCTTACCGCATAAGTCAAATAGAAATTTTAATGAAAAATCAATTTACCTATAACTATAAAGTTCAAATCTGAAATTTCATCAAAAATGGATTTGAAATCAACTTTGAAATTATCAAATCATCAACCTTTAAATTTACTAAGAAATCCTAAATTTACAAGTTGAAAACCATGGTTTGAAGATGAAATCCATAATAATCATTCAAAATTATAAAATATTTGTGTAGAAAATGATGATATCTTGATATCCTCTTCAGAATATCTCAAAATTATGATCCAAAACTTCAAAAATAAAGTTAATAGTTTTTTGGTTGAGATTAGAATGTTGAATCTATCCAAGACACTTTATACATCATGATCGAGAGGCTGAGCTGGACAAAGCCTTCATAATTGCAATATACGAATAGGATGAATAATTTCATTCTAAACTTTTCCTGACTCAAAACCCTCTTCATGTCCATGATCATCCCTCTTCTATCACAATTCTAAACCTTACCCTTCATGATCGTGATAAGGGCATCATGAACATGAAGAAAAGGTGCCATGTAACAGGTGATAACAACCCAAATAGCTGAAACACAAGTGCAAAACCTCCTTAATGGACCCTCAAAATGCATTCATACCCCTGAACATAATCCAACTATGCTACTAGACCACAATTGACATTCTAGACTCAACAAAATCATTAGAGTTATTAATAGAGATCATTAAACATGGATTTTGATCAAAGTCAAATCTAGGATAAAAACTTCAACTTTTCAACCAACTACTCAAAGTCCATTTAAAGCCTCAAGACCAAACAAACAGTTGTACTAACCCAAAAATAACATTCTAAATCTAATGGAATTGATAAAATTCTCATGCAACATCTAAATCCTCAAATGTTGACTAAAGTCAACCCTAAGAACTTCAATACCTTCCAAAGAAAAAAACTCACACGAAACACAACCAACTACCTTAAGAACTATGTTGCCCACTACTGTAAACAACAAATACTAAAATGCAACTACATAAAGGGGTAAAATGGTCAAAACGTAGAAAAATAAAAATTCACTCGAGTTGTTAAATCATTAAGCACTAAAACACATACTTGTCCTTGAATACAAGAGTGAGGAACGTGCTTAAATAATCATAAAGTTGGGGATATCTATTCCACATATCTGGCATTATCTCCCATATAACTTGTTTAATTAGATAATTTTTCAACTAAATCTTCACTGAATCTATGCTTTTTGAGATCAACTTCCTAGTCTATATATCTAAAATAGTTATTGTCTCCTCCTCAAAATTTAGATTATGATACAAATCCAAGAAGTCCCTTTAAATCACATGAGAACCATTAGAATGATATTCATTAACATTGAAACATAAAAATGGGATGCATAGCTGAATGACTTAGAGTTAAATCCAAATCATAGGCCATCTCCCTAACCCTTTGAGGAATATAAAAAGGTCTAATAACCCTCGAGTTAAGCTTGTCCTTCTTTCCAAACCTCATCACACCCTTTATGGTGATACCATTAACAAAAGCCACTTACCAATGATAAACTCTAAATCTCAAAATCTCTTATTTGCATAACTTTTTTGTCTACTCTAGGCTACTGAATGTTAGTACTATATTAGTCTCACCCTTTCTATAGAGTCCCTCAACAAATCCAAATCAACCATCCAGATATTTTCATAGAGCCCTAAGGCATTGCAATAAAAGAATCAAACCAACCAACTAGAGCTATACATTTTCTCTCATACAAAGCCTCAAATGGTGCAATTTGAATACTAGAATGGTAGTTATTATTTTAGGCAAACTCCACCAATGACAAAAATTGATCCTAATAATTACCAAAGTCAATCATACAATCCTGAGTCATATCTCCAACTCCTAAATATTCTACTATGTCTTACTTTTTATCTAAGGGTAAACTGTTTTACTCATCTCAAATTAGTTGTCTGACCCTTATTGCATGGAACTCTATAAGTGAAATGCAAACTAACTAGCTCTGTATAAAATAATGGAAATAAGAACATTATATATCTCAAATATAGATGTTTTCTAACTTCTCTGTATTGTTATTCACCTTCACATGAGATGATTTGGTCAATTTATCTATAATTACCCAAATAAGTCAAATTTCCACCAAGGTATGAGGAAAACTAACTACAAAATCTATAGTAATGCACTTCACTTCCACTTAGGTATAGGAATCATCTAATTCAATCCACCTATTCTATGATGATCATACTTCACTTTCTAATAATTTAAACACTTATTCATAAACTCTACAATATTCTTCTTAATCTTACACCACTTATGATGTCACTTTGAATCATGATACATTCTTGCTATACCTGAATGAATAGAGTATCTCAAACTATGAGCCTCCTTTATGATCAACCTCATCAAGTTACCAACCTTGTAAGGTGGGATATTCTTTCATCTATAATACATCATTATCCCTATTATATTATGTGGCATGCACCATACTTATTGCATTTATTTAATTTTTCATGGTGAATGAGTGTTTGATCATGGAAATGACATTCTTTTCTTGATATAAGTTGTTATAATTTTTTATCTAAATATCTATACTTGACTGGTTTATATCCAGTAAGTTTCTTTATTATAATTTTAAAAAATTAGACTAGGTTTGACCTTCTTGAGTGCAGGCTTGTATGGTTGGGTTGGATACTGTAGGTTTTGATGGTTGTTGACATTGATTTGAATTAGGGTCGATCACTGATGCTACTAAGTACATATTGTTGGTACTCACATTTGTTTATTTACAGTATCAAACATGTAAGTACTAAGCAAGTGGTCCCTAGACATTGATTTATGATTATTTAGTGATGGCTTTTTAGAGATTTTAACAATAGCGACTACTAATTCTAGAGATTCTAGATCTTATCTATCCTATTATTATGCTTTCTTTAACATTTTTTGACATGCTTGAACTGTGTATGGTATTTTCTTAATTATTAGAGGCTTTTACTTGTGGCTATTAGACCTTGGATTGTTGTAGATGTCCATATTCTCTTCTATTATATGATTTTTAAGACTATTTGGGTTTTAACATTATTTTTTTCTTTCTCTTATTATCTTCTCAATTTTAGATATATATGTGGGATTTAGCTTACCTATCATGGTTTCTGTGATAGGTACCATCATGATTGAGTTTTGGGTTATCATAAGTTGGTTAGAGCTCTAGTTTTATTGGTCTTACAAGTACAAACTGGAACTAGTAAAGTCTTGTGGATTGGTTTGGAGTTTTACATTATCTATCTTTAAGAGGCTATGATAGTTTTAAAAAATCTCTTTCCTTTTTCATATTATGAAAAAATAATTTCATTGTTTACTAAGACTCTTTGTCTTATTCTCTCATATATAGTGAAGACTCATGTGTCTAAGGATGGAGTTAGGAGACTATTCTAGAATCTATTCTTACAACCTATGTTAGGACACATAGATGTGGCAGAGGATGTTGTAGGGTCTAAGTCCAAGGTAGATATAGGGAGTATGAGGCTTAGGATAATTATTTTATGCAGAAAAGGCTGGTATAATTCAGGCAACACCTAGTTTTGTTATTCTTTGGTTTAGGTATTTGGTATTTTTGAGAGTTTGTCTTATGGTGATAGATTGGTAGGTACTCCATAGGGTTCACAGACCAAATTAAGGTCCCAAAGCCTAGATCAACATCCTATTCTAATTCTTTCAGACCAAGTGGACTATTTAGTAATCCAGTACCTAGATATAATGACATGCCCTTTCTAAGAGTTGGAGCCATAAATGTGGTTAGCATAACCATTTCAAATGAGGAGAAAAGGTGGTTTGAAAGGCCTAGAAAGATAGATCTATATCTATTTTAGTGTAGACAGAGAAAGGATACACATGATTTTCTAGTCATTTTTATTAAGAGGCTCCAAAACATGGATTATCTTTGCAGATATGTTGCCCTAGCAAGAAATGAGGTCCTCCTATATACAATATAGACCTGTAAGGTATCCACTAATAATTTGGAGTGTATTTTGATAGGATTTCCTTGATCAATTCATTCCTCCTAGCTTGAGAGAAGTGTAGACATCAATTAAAGTACTTAACCTAGGATGGTATATCACTGACTGAGTATAAGAGTTAGTTTTATACATTATCCCATCATCCCATAGGGATTCCACTAAATGATATTGAGAAGATCTAATAATTTGTAAAAGGTTTGACTATCAATATTAGAGAGGTTGTGTTTCCTACATCCTAGACTGGGGCTACATTTCAAAAGGTAGATGAAGAGGCTAAAGAGTTTAAGATTATGCATTGTAAGAAGAGGTACCACATTTCTATCTAGTTTAATGGTACCTTATTTGTAGATTATCCCTTCAAGTGAATCTTTTAACTTCATTATGGTAGGCCAGTTCATGCATCTATGTAGCATCTGAGGGTGGACATTTTAGATAAGGCTCTTTTGGTCCAGGACAGACTTCTCAATATTCTTCTCTAAATAAATGGTAGTGCATTAAACAATTCAAATGGCACCCTATTGAATGCAAAAGTCCCATAGACAAGTGAATTAATTTTTTCTTAGTCTTTAAGAGTAGTCAAAATCTGATTATATCCTGAATAACCATCAAGAAAATACTGTCATCCTCTACCAGTAAGATGGTGTAACATTTGATCCATAAAAGGCATCAACAAAATGATTCTTCTATGTTTACTTAGTTTGTTTTTTGTAATCAATACATAATTGCCAGCTTATGACTAATCTTAACAAAGTAATCTCATTCTTAGCATTTGGGATCACAGTAAACCCACCCTTTTTGGCACATATTGGACTGGGCTCACTCACTTACTTTATAAGATAGGATAAACCATGCCTACATCCAGTCAATTAATAATATCCTTCTTTATTAACTCTTGTATAGGTGAATTCAACCTATGTTGATGCTCAATACTAGGAATATAAGTGCAAATATCATATAAAATCCTAATGATATCAGTAATAGACCAACCAATTTCCTTCTTGAAATGCTTTAATATGGACACAAAATTTTTCACTTGTTGCTCAAGTAAATTTTCTGCAATAATACTGGCGAAGTGTCATTTGATCACAAGAAATCATATCAAAGATGGAAAGTGTAAGACCCCGCAAAATTCCTAGCATAATTCAGTCTTTTAAGTTTGTTAAGGGGGCCTAGACTTAGAAAATTCTAGCTAAGTATTCAAACTTAGTTTATTTTAGGCCTTCAAAAGTTGACAATCTTATTTCACGACCTTAAAGTCCTTTAAATTTCTATATTTTAGTTAATTCATGATCAGGAAGGTCAATAGGTGTTTTTGAACAAGTTTTGGATTTTTCGGACTTCGTTTGAAGCTCCTTTGGAATCCCAAAATAGTATACCAATGCGATCTTAGCACGCCGCATAGCCTATCACGTTGGTTAATATTTTCTCCAGCTACCAGTGCCAAATTCCAGTGTGTCGGTATGATCTTGGCGCGATACATTGGATATCGCGTCGGCCCCATCGATGCACCGCGTCGACCTGCGCATCGGCAATCCAGTTTTCACTCATTAAAAAATTATGTTCTTAGGGGTATTTTGGTCTTTTTCACCCGACTCTCAGACCCCAAAACATGAAATTTAATACCCTAGGAAGCAAATAAACCCATTCTTTCTCAATTTCTCTCAAGAGCATGCCTTAGGCTTTTTAAATTTCAAATCAAGAACTCAAGATTTCCACCATTAATTTCCATAAATTCTTCAACAAGGTATGTAAAGTGTTCATCCAAGGGTCCCTTCCACCCTTGGAGTTCAAGAAACTTCTTTTAAAAACATGAATTGTGATTTCCATGTTGTGGGTTTGAATGTAATCATGTCGATATTGTGGTATGTGTTCGAAGTTGAAATCTTTATGTATTTCTTGATATTATGATATCATGTAAGTTCAATTTTGATTCTCTTATATTGAAACCCTTGAATTATGAAGTAATGATGTATTAGCATTGTTGTTCATGCCCAAGTATAAATCTACGCCTACCATGTGTTTGATTAAATGCTAAATTAAGACTATGGTGCTTTTGTGATCCTTGGGTGGTCTAAACAATGAACTTATGATATACCCACATGTTCACAATGTCTTCCATATTAAATCTATACCTTGTATGTGTTTGATGGAATGCTCATGAGATTGGTTTAATGAAATTATGATGTGTTAGTATGCATTCCTATTCATGTGAAAGTTCATGACTTTCAAGTGATTGATGAAATGCCTCATAGATCGTATTGTGAGTTGTTGACTATTGTCAAGTATTCAAGAATTGTCATGTCTTATTACTTTCATGCTATCGAGTCCTGAGGGTATTTAATACCCAACAATTTAGTTATGTGCCTAGAGCCAGTGTCAGTTACAAAATAGTCTCAATCATGTCATGATCAGTAGTACTCTAGTTCAGTCCTCAGTAAACTCAGTCAGATGACAGAACTCAGTAGTATTCCGTCAGTCAACGAAACTCAGTAAACTTAGCTCAGTTCATTTAATCAGTACAATTAGTAATAGATCTATCCAGCCTAGTATGAACTAGGAAATCAGTTCAGTGTCGATTTAGTTGGGAGTAGGATTCAGCACCGAGTGAACCCAAGGATGGGGACTCACCTGCCAGCAGAGGGTGTGACCTTAGAAGCAGTTTTTAAATTCCAGAACTACATAGACAGTGTAGGTTGAGATATCAAAACCTACTAGTTGAGGGTTGATGAGGTGGCTTAACCTAACAGTTGAGAGTCCCACCATTCTTATTTGAGAACCTGTCATATGAGGGTATCTTTTCAGTATATTTACCCATGGCATGGTATTGATACCCTTCTAACTGGGGTTACAGGTTGGACCCTAAATCTATTCAAAAATAGGGGCATGTTGTTTAGATGATTACCTTCGACAGTCTCAGTCTCAGTCTTCAGTAAAAAACTCAGATAGTTCTACAGATTTCAAGACTGTTAGATACAGTCACTTATCTCAGTACGAAACTCAGCTAGTTTCATTAGAAACAGGACTGTCAGACACAGTCACTCAGTAAATAGTATATCAGTTATTAGTTATATCATTTATTAGTAATCCATGTTATCAGTAAACTCAGTATTCAGAATCTTTATGACATAAGATACAATTATGTATTCATGAATGTATTCTCATGCAGTCATGTTAATGTTATTTAGTCAGTTATAGTTCATACATATGAACCCTTGCATTCAGCCTTACCTCACTTTGTGTACCAGTATATTCACACGTACTGACCCATACTTTTCTTTTGCGCTATAGTGTTTTATACCTTAGGTTTAGATGTACGGTCCCCAAAGCATTATTAGCAATTAAGACATTCAGCCAACAGCCATAGACTAGTAGTGAGTCCTCATTATTCGAGGATATTCTTTTATTTCATTATCTCATTAGATTTAGCATTTTACTAGATGGAGTTGGTTAGGGGATTATCCCATCAACTCCTTATTCAGATAGTTCAGTTTAGAGGCTTTTCAGACTAGATCTTTAGAAAGTATTCAGTATTTTAGATTCTAATGTTTTATTAGACTTTATCAGTTTTCTTTTTATCAGTATTACAGTTTTGAACCTTATGGAATTTAAGCCTATTATTCCGCATTATACCGTATTATTATTCAGTTATTACAGCAGGTACCAGTCATGGGTTAGCTTGTGGTCCTTCAGGATTATGAGCACCATGTAGCATCCGAGGTATGAATTTTGGGCATTACAAACTTGGTATCAGAGCCTAAGGTTCAACAGTGTCCTAGGAAGTCTGAAAGTCGCATCTAGTAGAGTCTTATGCATGGGTGTGTAGCGCACCATACTTATGGATAGAAATCTAAGAGATATTTTAGGAATAATTTTTTTTTCAGTATTCATGTCGTGTGAGTGAGCATGAGCTCCAGATAAACTCTAATTTAATACAAGTTTCTCTTCCATCTACAGAAAATGCCTCCAAAGAGGAGTCAGGTGATAACGCTCAACTTACACCTCAATTTAGTACAAGGCGGTCGTCATTAATATATTTACCCAACTTTGAAGTTGGGGTCGAATCCACAAGGAACAATGTGAGTGGCGATTAAATCAATTTGAAACTATAGCTACATGTTTAATTCAAATGAATAATGCAAAAAGATAAAATAGGGTTTTTTAATGATTGGCAACAAATTGTCGGTCTCTTTAATTAGTGTTTGTAATCAAGATTTCATGAAGTACCAGAATTATGTTCACTAGGGTTTACGGTACATGACAGATGCTAAAGGTGACTCAAGATTATCACGGTCGTTAGGATAACAAGCTATCCTTATCGATGATATGCCCAAATGTATCTCTACCTATTTAAGCATCTAATTTCCTCATCCTCTCGGACTTAGGGAATTTCTGTTTTCCGTGTCCAGATTTTACCTCAGGTTAACCAACCTTGTTACAACGCTGATTATTAAACGAAGTATTTTTGAGTCCCTATTGATAATTCACTTCCTACTATATATGATTTCTTTCTCAAGAAAATCAAAGTAGGTATGTCTACTATTTTCAACCAATAGACGTTAATTAAAATCTCAAAATTATCAAGAAATCCTAACACCTATTAAATCTTGAGTGTTTAGCACATCGTCATGACCTAACCCTAAATCCCATAATTTAAGTTAATGGAGTTTAGCTACTCATGATGCAAGGAACAAGTACACAAATTGAATTCATAAGTGAGAAGATTAACTTACAACGATGATGAAAATCAAGAAGTATAACTTGAATTGAACCACAGTACAAAACTCCCAAAATATTTTAACTAGCGAGAGAGAAATATCGTATGTTTTTCAAATAAAGATGAGTCCCAAAAAAATTCCTCCCTAGAAAACCCTAAAACAAGGCTTTAAATAGTTTAACCTAATTAAGAAAATAAAATCAAAGTTACAGCTTTTCCTCAGAATAGATGACGACGTCCGTGATGGCTTATCATGAGTATGAAAGCTTATCACGGATGTCGTTAGCTCCTCTGGACTTTTGGCTTTCGCTGCCTAAGGCTGATGACGACGATGACACCTTATCACCAGCCTGACGACGTGTCATGGATATCGTCACAAAACTGTCTTCAACTTCCATCTTCTATTTAAGGATGACGATGCTCCTGATGCCTTATCAGCAGCTTGACACCTTATCACAAAGTGTCTTCATAACTTCAACTCATGCCAAATCTCTGGTTAAGTCTAACGACAACTGTGATAGCCTATCACAGGGCTAACAACTTATCACAGATGCAGTCAGCCATACTTCTTTTTAGATTCCTCCATATTTCAACTTCTTTGCTTCCATTCTTGTTGGTTCTCTATCCCATCAGCTTAAACTGTAAAATCAGACATAAACAAATCAAAAATGACAAAAGTTGCTTAAGATTTCGCAATTATTCTTGGTTAAAGATCTTAAATGTGTTAGGAATTGCTCACACATGAACAACCTCAACTTAAAACAATTGTTTGTCCTCAAGCAAATCAACACAACTAACAGAATACATAGCATATTCAGCAGCCAATTTTCTCTTTTAAGCTCAAAACATAGTTACCACCTCCAAGGTCAATCCAATTAAAACCAACTGTGTATGTCATTGAAGAACAATAATGTTACACAAAGGACTCAAGCGATGGCATCAAATTAGTAACAATAATCATGCATATATACAAATTACACTTCCCAAATAAGTAGGCAACTAGCAATGCAACCGATGTGCCCTTACAACAAAGAAATCCCCTTTTTCTCAGAGCAGATATCGCATATATAACCATGGAGACAATCACAAGACACTCACTCTCAGAATAACGTTCGAATCAATGTATGTCGAATACCATAGGCTTGCCCTTATTTTCATTACCCTGATCGTCAGACATGTTAGCTAGGATCACTATAGGTCTTCTCTTTGGCTTGTAATGTAGTCTAGGGGATGGTATGAAACTCGATGATATTTAAAGTGACTACACCTCCTTGACATTATGCTAACCTCTTGGGGTTTCACTTCTTAACCTTTTTCTCTTCCTCTCTTTTATTGATCACACATGCTTAAGGTGGGTACTATCTTTTAAAAAAACAAATTATCTTTTTCTCATCTTTTACACAACTTTTTCTTTTCTTATTCTTTTTGTACCACACCCAACTTTTTATTCTTTTCTCTTATTCTACCTCTCTTCCTACTCATTTTGCATCACACACCCCTATGATAGCCACCCTCAACTTAGGCTATTTGCCTAAGTCAAGGTGCACAGTGTCCAAGGAGGACCAGGGCCAAAACAGGTTCATTATGATGTAAATGGGAAGGTGATAGGTATCATGAAAGAAATAGGCAATTTAGGCTCAAAAATAGGGATCAAAGGATATTATGTACACGGGGAAGGTCATTTAGTCTAAAAATGGGCTAAAATTAAAACGGCTTATGATCCTTTCCTAACTGCTATCCTACAACCAAGGCAAAACCAATCGGGCAAGTTCTGTCTTTAACACACAACGGGAACTAGGTAGTAAATCACACACACATGGCACAAAGGTACATCACAAGCTACTACCCATTCGGTTCATGGACTTGTTAGCAGTGATTATCATGTCCCTAGTACTAATGCTATAACAAGATATACAGTGGTCACACATAAATGCATATCACACAGTTATAAAACAGACCATTGGAGAGGCGTTCAAAAATCAACAAAAAAATGTTAACTGCCTAAGGTATTTGTATTTCTCCTAATCAACTACAATACATCACAAAACAAAACACAATACGCCTAAACATACCGGCTCTACTAGGAATAAGACTCCAGGGAAAAGAGACACGGCAATAAAAACCCCAAGAGGACATCAACACCCACAAGTAGCCTCACCCTTAACTTAAAATTATGCAATGTCCCCAATGCGTCAAACCAAAACAAGAGAGTTAGAAACATACCTGTGGCACCATGGGTGCGAAGATCTGATGCCAATCATATAATATGAATACAAACAACAAAATACCTTGAGTTGCCTCCCAAGCAGTGCCTAATTTAATGTCGCGGCACGACATCATTCAGTCATCCTTTATCCCTCCACTTAGATGATTTGAATTGTCGGCCCATCTTTCGATCGTTACATCTTCTAGGTGCATTGGGCAAATGTGAGGGCATAATAAGGAATATTCTATTACGCCACTTCGAAGACTTGAACTGCTTTCCCAATTTTGCATCAAACTTTCGTGTGGGCTCATTGGGCACTGGTGAGAATCTTAAAAATCCACTAAATGGACATCGATCTTTAAGATTCTTGGCCTTCAAGATTAGGGCTGTAGTATACCCTTTTGGAAGGACAAACTCCAAAATGTAAGAATTTTTCTCCTCATTTTCAAAATTCATCATTTGCTTGGGTGATTCGACTTTCATCATATCACCAAGCATAATGTTGAAAAGTGGTTCGAATGAGGATTAACTCTCAATTTTGGAGTAGTATCCCTATTAGTATCTTTACCCCGAAATGGACTAGAGTCTTCACAAGGATTGTGCTTGATTTCTTCTTTTGACTCTAGTATCATTTCCTCATCTTTGGCATCTTCATTCATGAATGGTTCGGTTGGTTGGGAAATCACTAAGGGTTGCTCATCATCAAGATCAACATCAATATAGGTTTCTTGCTCTTCATCTTCATAGTCCTCCATTATGTTAAATGATTCCACAGATAAGATATCATCTAAACATAATGTAGGAAAGTGCTTTGAATGCTTGACCTCTATATCCATCTCCTCTATCATTCTTCTTTCCTCGTTATTTTCCCTTATGTCTTGATGTATATCATGTATGATATCATTCATTGTGTCCACACAATCCAACATTAGTTGAAGCATAGCTTCAATGCCACTCTTTCCGGTGCTTCGTTCTTCCTGTTCTTGACCATAAAACCTATCAAAATCATAAGAAGAACTAGAATTTGGGTTAGCATACTGGGGAAGGGGCATTTGGGCAATCACTCCAATATCCATCTTGACCACCACATAATGAACAATCATACTCCCGGTAGGATGGAGATGGTACACACATCTCTCTCCGAGGAGCATAGCTATAATCTTGCCAAAAGTGAGGTCCATCACAATATGGACATGGATCATCAAGATAAGATTTCCAACCACCAAGCTCATGTTCATTCCACGATGCCATAGTAATAAGTAAACTAAAATAAAAATCTACAAAACATAAGAAATAAAAGAGAACTAAAAATAAATATTTACAAGTTTGAATTCAAGCAAGTAGGCTAAAATTCCAAACTAACTTAATACGCCAAATTTTTCCCCGGCAACGGCGCCATTTTAAATAACGCTCAACTTACAACTCAATTTAGTACAAGGCGGTCGTCGTCAATATATTTACCCAAATTTGGAGTCGGGGTCGAATCCACAAGGAACAATGAGAGTGGAGATTAAATCAATTTGAAACTATAGCTACAAGTTTAATTCAAACAAATAATGCAAAAAGATAAAGTGGGGGTTTTTAATGATTAGCAACTAATTCTCAGTGTCTTTAATCAGTGTTTGTAATCAAGATTTTATGAAGTAACCAGAATTATGTTCACTAGGGCTTACGGTACATGACAGATGCTAAAGGTGACTCAAGATTCTCACGGTGGTTAGGATAACAAGATATATTTATCGATGATATGCTCAAATGTCTCTCGACCTATTTAAGCATCTAATTTCCTAATCCCCTCATACTTAGGAAATTTCTGTTCACTGTCCAGATTTTACCTCAGATTAACCAACCTTGTTACAGCGCTGATTATTAAATGAAGTATTTCCAAGTCCCTATTGATAATTCACTTCCTACTGTATATGATTTCTTTCTCAAGCAAATCAAAGTAGGTGTGTCTACTATTTGCAACCAACAGACATTAATTAAAATCTCAGAATTATCAAGAAATCCTAACACTTATTAAATCTTGAGTGTTTAGCACATCGTCATGACCTAACCCTAGATCCCATAATTCGGGTTAATGGAGTTTAACTACTCATGATTCAAGGAACAAGTACACAAATTGAATTCATAAGTGAGAAGATTAACTTACAACAATGATGAAAATCAAGAAGTATAACTTGAATTGAACCACAGTACAAAACTCCCAAAATATTTTAACTAGCGAGAGAGAAATATCGTATATTTTTCGAATAAAGATGAGTCCCAAAAAAATTCCTCCCTAGAAAACCCTAAAACAAGGCTTTAAATAGTTTAATCTAATTAAGAAAACAAAATCAAAGTTACAGCTTTTCCTCGGAATAGATAACGACGTTCATGATGGCTTATCATAAGTATGACGGCTTATCACAGATGTCGTCAGCTCCTCTGCACTTTTGGCTTTCGCTGCCTAAGGCTGACGATGATGATTACGCCTTATCACCAGCCTGACGATATGTAATGGATATCGTCACAAAACTTTCTTCAACTTCCATTTTCTGTTAAAGGCTAATGATGCTCCTAACACCTTATCACCAGCCTGACGCCTTATCACAAAGTGTCTTCATAACTTAAACTCATACCAAATCTCAGGTTAAGTATGACGACAACTGTGATAGCCTATCACAGGGCTGACGAATTATCACAGATGTAGTCAGCCGCACTTCTCTTCAGATTCCTCTAGATTTCAACTTCTTTGCTTCCATTCTTGTTGGTTCTCTATCCCATCAGCTTAAACTGTAAAATCAGACATAAACAAATCAAAAACAACAAAAGTTGCTTAAGACTTCGCAATTATTCTTGGTTAAAGGTCTTAAATGTGTTAGCAATTTCTCACACATCATCAGGGAAGAGGAATGAGAGTTCAGCCAGCCACTCAGCCTAACTATCCCAATCCTTTGGGTAAAATGTCTGCCAAGCGGAGTTCAGAGCAGCATTCACCACCCTAGCTCATTCTATGGCAACTCAGAATGAATGTCCAGTTGTCGTTTCAGCCAAACCCAGAAGCCAATACCACAGCAGCCATGATTCGGGACTTCACCCAAATTAACTCTCCATCTTTTTCCAGTTCTAAGTCAGATGAGAACCCTCAGGAGTATCTTGATCAGGTGCCAAAGATTACTGATATTATGGGGGTGACTGCTAGTGAGAGTGCTGAGCTAGCTGCATATCTGTTGCAGGATGTGGCTCAAACTTAGGTCAAATAGTAGAAAATAGAGAGGGACATAGATGCAGGGCCTATTTAATGGGAGGAGTTTGCCACTGCTTTTCTAAATAGATTCTTTCCCCTAAAGATGAAAAAATCTAAGGTGTTAGAGTTTATTAATCTAAAGTATGGTAATATGATAGTGAAAGAGTATTCTTTCAAGTTTACTCAATTAGCTAGATATGTTCCTCATGTGGTGGCAGATAGAAGATCCCAAATGAGTAAGTTTATCTCGAGGGTGAATAATAGTGTGGTCAAAGAGTGCAGGACCACAATGTTGATTAGTGAGATGGACTTGTCTAGCCTAATGATCCATGCTCAGTAGATAGAGGAGCAGAAGAATAAGGAGAGAGAGAAGTAGAACAAGAGAGCTAGAACAGGTAGTTTCAACTTTGCTCAGCCTAAGTCAGAGGGTTGCAATCATTCTCAGTTCCTCCTAAAATCTTCAGTTCCAGCTCCATCCTCAGCTAGTGCTCCAGTGCCAAAATTCATAGACGGCAATAGAGATAGGGCGCTAGGCCCTAAACCTTAGGGTAGTATTAGCAGTACCAAAACCAGTCTTCTTTGTCAGACTTATGGCAAGAACCATCAGGGTATTTGCAGAGCTGGCAGTGATAATTGTTTTGGATGTGGTAAGACAGGACACAGAGTCAGAGATTATCCCTGGTCAGGTTCTCAGGGTCAACGAAACCGTCCTCCAGCTTAGTCCGATCGCTTGAATCAGCAGGGTGACTCATCCAGTACCACCAGTAGGCAATGTCCAAATAGACTCTATGCTCTTCATTCCTAGTAGGATTAGGAAAATTCTCCTAATGTGGTCACTGGTACGTTATATATCTTTCATATATATCTTTATGTTTTGCTAGATCTAGGGGCTTCCTTGTCTTTTGTTACTCCTTATATTATAGTTGATTTTAGAGCCAGACCCAAAATTCTAGAAGAGCCTTTCTCAGTCTCTACCCTAGTGGGTAAATTCATCATAGCCCAACGGGTATACAGGAAATGTCCATTTATGGTATCTCCGAAAATAACTTCAGCAGACTTAGTTGAATTAGAGATGACTGATTTTGATGTCATTCTCGGCATGGATTAGCTTCATTCCTGCACTGCCTCAGTCGACTGTAGAAATAGAATTGTCCAGTTCCAGTTCCCAAATAAATCCATCCTAGAGTAGAGGGGTAGTACTTCAGCATTTAGGGTTCAGCTTGTCTCTTACCTTTGGGCAAGAAAAATGATATCTAAGGGATGTGTATATCACCTTGTGCAACTCAAGGACTCCAGTTCAAAAACCCCTACTCTTGAATTAGTGTCATTAGCATGTGAATTCCCAGATGTATTTCTTGAAGATCTTCTCAGAATTCCTTCTGAAAGGGAAATTGATTTTAGAATTAATCTTCTCCCAGATACTCAGCCCTTATCTATTTCGCCATACAGAATGGCACCTGCAGAACTCAGAGAATTGAAAGAATAGTTGAAGGATCTCCTAAACAAGGGATTCATCAGACCCAGTGTGTCCCCTTAGGATGCGCCAATTTTATTCGTGCATAAGAAAGATGGTTCTCTTAGGATTTGCATTGACTACCGCCAATTAAATAAAATCATGATAAAAAACAAGTATACCCTTCCAAGAATTGATGACTTGTTTGACAAACTTTAAGACGCTAGTTACTTTTATAATATAGACCTCAGATCAGGCTGTCATCAGCTCAGAGTCAAAGAATGTGACATCCTGAAGATAGCTTTCAGAACTCGGTATGGTCACTTTGAATTCTTAGTCATGTCCTTTGGTCTTACCAATGCCCCAACAATTTTCATGGAATTGATGAACCGTTTGTTCAAGCAGTACTTGGACATATTCATCATAGTTTTCATAGATGACATCCTGATTTACTCTTATAGTGAACATGATCATGCAGACCATCTCAGAATAGTATTGCAGACTCTCATAAATCATCAGTTGTTCGCCAAATTCAGTAAGTGAAAATTTTAGCTAAGGTTAGTAACATTCCTTGTCCATATCATTTACGATGATGGCATTAGGGTGGATCCCCAAAAGATAAAAGCGGTGAGAAACTAGCACAGACCCATCTCTCCATCAGATATCAAGAGTTTCTTAGGTTTGGCTGGCTATTATAGGTGGTTTGTTGAGGGATTTTCATCTATTGTATCCCCTATGTCCAGATTGACTCAGAAGAAAGTCAAATTTCAGTGGTCAGATTCTTGCGAGAAGAGTTTTTAGGATTTGAAGACTCGACTCACCTCAGCTTCAATTTTAACTAGATGGGTTTATGGTATATTGTGATGCATCCAGAGTAGGTTTGGGGTATGTCCTCATGCAGAATGGTAAGGTCATAGCCTATGCCTCCAGATAGCTTAAACCTCATGAGAAGAATTATCCGACTCATGATCTCGAGTTAGCAGCAGTAGTGTTTGCCTTAAAGATTTGGAGGCACTACTTATTTGGGGTGCATGTAGATGTGTTCACAGATCACAAAATCCTTCAGTATGTGTTTTCTCAAAAAGACTTAAACCTTCGTCAAAGAAGGTGCTTGGAGTTGTTGAAAGATTATGATATGAGAATTTTATATCACCCGGGTAAGGCCAATGTAGTGGTTGATGCTCTCAGTAGACTGTCTATGGGTAGTGTTGCTTATGCTGAGAACAGTAAGAAGAATTTAGTTCAGGAAGTTTATCAGCTTTCCCGACTAAATGTCCGCTTAGTCGATTCAGCATAAGGTAGTGTATGGGTTCAAAACAATTCAGAATCATCTCTAGTTTTTGAAGTAAAGAAAAAGAAAGATAGAGATCCCAGTTTAGTCAAGTTGAAAAAGTCAGTCGGAGATCAGAAAGTGAAGGTTTTCTCCCAAGGGGGAGATGGTGTTTTACATTGTCATGGTTATCTATGTGTGCCGGGTGTATATGATTTGAGGCAGCAAATTCTTGTAGAGGAACATGGTACGCATTACTCTATTTATCTAGGGAATACTAAGATATACCGCGATTTGCGAGAGATTTATTGGTGGAGTGGGATAAAGTGAGATATTGTAGAATTCATGGCTAAGTGCTCAACAAGTCAGTAGGTTAACATTGAGCATCAAAATCCAAGTGGGTCCATGCAGGAGTTTAGTATCACTACTTGGAAGTGGGAAGAAGTGAACATGGACTTTGTGAAGGGTTTGCCTCGTACTCGTCGTCAGCACAATTTAGTTTGGGTCATCATAGACAGGGTGACCAAATCAGCTCACTTTCTTCCAGTCCATACCTCATATCATCTAAGGATTATGCCAAACTCTATATCAGACATTTGAGTAGATTGTACGGTGTTCTGTTTTCCATTATACCAGAGAGAGGTACCCAGTTCACCTCTCTTTTCTGAAAGGCATTCCAAAAGGGTCTTGGCACTCGAGTTCACCTCAGTACGGCTTTTCATCCCCAGATAGATCGTCAAGAAGAAAGGACCATTCAGACTTTGGAAGATATGTTGCAAGCATGTGTGATAGATTTTAAAGAAAGTTGGGATGACTACTTGCCTTTGATTGAGTTTGCATACAATAATAGTTATCATTCCAGCATTCAAATGGATCTGTTTGAAGCTCTTTATGGTAGGAGATACAAATCTCCAATCGCTTGGTTCAAGGTGGGTGAGGCTACAGTTGTAAGTCCTGACCTAGTATTCGATACCTTAGAGAAAGTTTAGTTGATCAGAGAGAGGCTCAAGACAGCTCAGAGGTGATAGAAATCGTATGCAGATGTGCACCGAAAGGATCTCGAGTTTGAGATTGGTGATGATGTGTATTTGAAAATATCTCCCATGAAGGGAGTTAAGAGGTTTGGCAAGAAGGGAAAGCTCAGTCCCCAATATGTCGGTCCCTTCAAAATTCTCAGTCGCTTTGGCAAAGTATCTTACGAGCTCGAGTTGCCTTCAGATTTATCTTAAGTCCATCCAGTGTTCCATATCTCCTTGCTAAAAAAGTGCATAGGTAACCCAATAGTTGTAGTCCCGATAGAGGGCTTAGATGTTGAGAACAACCTCTCTTTCGAAGAGATTCCAGTCGAAATCCTTGACTACCAAACTCGCAGATTGAGGAACAAAGAAGTCCCTCTAGTCAAAGTTCTTTGGCGGATTCAGTCCGTTGAGGGAGATACTTGGGAAGCAGAAGTAGACATTTGGACCAAGTATCCTCACCTCTTTTCCGCTAATCCAGACTCATTCCAAGGTAATGGCTTTTCTTAAGCTTATTCTGTTTCATGCTCAGATTTTTATTACAAAATTGGTATCATTTACCTTTGCATATTAAGTTATATGTTCATGAGTCAGTTCAGTCATGTATTCATGCATCAGATATGCATGATCAGTATGAGAAACCCAGCTTATCAATACTCTCAGTCAGGTATTCATGAACCATCTCAGTTATGTACTCATGCATAAGATATGCATGTTCAGTGTGATAATTCAGTATATCATTAATATTAGTCCTATAGTCATGTCCCAGATGTTCATGTCCAGTAAGTAGATTTAGCCTACTAGTACTCTCAATTTAGTCAGTCTCATTCAAGGACGAATGTTCCCAAGGGGGAGATATTGTAAGACCCCACAAAATTTCTAGCTTAATTCAGTCCTTTAATCTTGTTAAGGGGTCCCAGACTTAGAAAATTCTAGCTAAGTATTCAGACTTAGTTTATTTTAGGTCTTCAAAAGTTGGCAATCTCATTTCGCGACCTTAAAGTCCTTTAAATGCCTATATTTTAGTTAATTCATGATCAGGAAGGTCAATAGGTGTTCTCAGACAAGTTTCGGATATTTTGAACTTCGTTTGAAGCTCATTTGGAATCCCAAAATAGTGTCCGAAAGCGATCTTGGTGCGTCGTGTGGCCTATCGTATTGGTTAATATTTTCCCCAGCTACTAGTGCTAAATTCCAGTGAGTCAATGCGATCTTGGCGCGATGCTTTGGATATCGCGTCAGTGCCATCGACGCGCTGCATCAACCTGCGCATTGGCAATCCATTTTTTAATTATTAAAAGACCGCATTCTTGGGGGTATTTGGGTCTTTTTCCCCTGACTCTCAACCCCCAAAACACGATATTTAATACCCTAGGAAGCAAATAAATCCATTTTTTCTCAATTTCTCTCAAGAACAAGCCTTATGGTTTTTAAATTTCAAATCAAGAACTCAAGATTTCCACCATTAATTTCCAAAAATACTTCAACAAGGTATGTAAAGTGTTCATCCAAGGGTCCCTTCCACCCTTGGAGTTCAAGAAACTTCTTTTAAAAACATAAATTGTGATTTTCATATTGTGGGTTTGAATGTAATCATGTTGATGTTGTGGTATGTGTTCCAAGTTGAAATCTGTATGTATTTCTTGATATTATGATAGCATGTAAGTTGAATTTTAATTCTCTTACATTGAAACCCTTGAATTATGAAGTCATGATGTATTAGAATTGTTGTTCATGCCCAAGTATAAAGCTATGCCTACTATGTGTTTGATAAAATGCTAAATTGAGACTATCGTGCTTTTGTGATCCTTTGGTGGTCTAAACGATGAACATATACTTTACCCACATGTTCACAATGTCTTCCATGTTAAAGCTATACTTTGTATGTGTTTGATAGAATGCTCATGAGATTGGCTTAATGAAATTATGATATATTAGTATGCATTCCTATTCATGTGCAAGTTCATGACATTTAAGTGATTGATGAAATATCTCATAGATCATATTGTGAGTTGTTGACTATTGTCAAGTATTCAATAATTGTCATATCTTATTAATTTCATGCTATCGAGTCCTGGGGGTATTTAATACCCGACAATTTACTTGTGTGCCTAGAGCCAGTGTGAGTTACAGAACTATCTCAATCATGTCACGATCAGTAGTACTCTAGTTCAGTTATAGAACTCAGGAAATTTAGTAAGATCAGTATCAATCCAGTCCCATTCACAGAACTCAATAGTATTCCATCAGTCAACAAAACTCAGTAAACTCAGCTCAGTTCAGTTAATCAGTATAATCAGTAACAGATCAGTCCAACCTAGTATAAACTAGGAAATTAGTTCAGTGTTTATTCAGTTGGGAGTAGTATTCAGCTTCAAGTGAACCCAAGGATAGGGACTCACCTTTCAACAGAGGGTGTGATCCTTAGAATCAGTCCTTGCATTCTAGAACTATGTAGCCAGCGTAGGTTGAGACATCAAAACCTGCTAGTTGAGGGTTGATGAGGTGGCTTAACCTGACAGTTGAGGGTCCCACCATTCTTATTTAAGAACCTACCAGATGAGGGTATCTCTTCAGTGTCTTTATCTATGGCACGGTACTGACACCCTTCCAACTGGGGTTACAGGTTGGATAATTACCTCGAATCTATTCAGAAAAAGGGGCATATTGGTTAGATAATTAACTCTCACAGTCTTAGTCTCAGTCTTCAGTAAAGAACTCAGATAGTTCTACATATTTCAATACTATTAGATACAGTCACTCAACTCAGTATGGTACTCATCTAGTTCCATCAGAAATAGGACTGTTAGACACAGTCACTCAGTAAATAGTATATCAGTTATTAGTTATATCAGTTATCAATAATCAATGTTATTAGTAAACTCAGTATTCAGGATCCTTATGACTTCAGTTACAGTTATGTATTCATGTGTGTATTCTCACACAGTCATGTTTATATTATTCAGTCTATTATAGTTCCTGCACATGAACCCTTGTATTCAGCCTTACCTCACTTTGCGTACCAGTTCATTCACACGTACTGACGTATACTTTTCTTTTGTGCTATGGTGTTTTATACCATAGGTGTAGACGTACGAGCGCCAGAGCATTCATAGCGGTTTAGACATTCAGCCAGCAGCAGTAGACTAGCAGTGAGTCCTCATCATCCGAGGATATTCTTTTATTTTATTATCTCATTAGATTCAACATTTTAGTAAATGGAGTTAGTTGGGGGATTGTCCCATCAACTCCTTATTCAGACAGTTTAGTTTAGAGGCTTTTCAGACTAGATGTTTAGACATTATTCAGTATTTCAGATTCTAATGTTTTATTAACTTTATTATTTTTCTTTTCATCAGTATTACAGTTTTGAACCTTATGGCATTTCATCCTATTATTTTGCATTATATCATTTTATTATTCAGTTATTGCAGCAGGTACCAGTCATGGGTTAGCTTGTGATCCTTTAGGATTATGAGCATCATGTAGCTTTCGGGGTATAGACTCGGGGCGTTACAGAAAAGAAGAGCCTTAAGATTTCAGACTGGAGGCTCTTTAGTGGATAGTTTGGTCGATGGAGTCGTACGGTTCTTCAAATTATGATCTAGTTGTTTTGGTGAATAAGAGTAATATCTCATATCGATAAATGTATGAATTATCTAATTATTCTCACCATTATCATCCCAATTAAAATTAAACAACTAATTAATCCTTAATAGATACCTCACATATTGTTTTATTAATCACATCAATGATAGAAACAACTCTTATATTTTTTGTCTTATACATTGATAGACATGCTTTAAATGCCATTTCTTTATTGTTTAGTTTAAACTTCAATTAACCATTTTCCATATTAACAAGTGCCATTTTGATATCTAAGAATGGTCACCCCACAAATATATGGAACTTAAAATCAACCTCGCAATCCAAAATGACAAAATAAATAGGAAAAATAAAGGTCCAAACCTTCACCAAAACATCATAGTGTATTACAAATGATGCTTCATAGTGTGATCCACCATAAGTATTTGCATATTTATGTGTTTAGGGGATCACAAACCTAATTATTTGAATATAAAAAGTAGCATAAGATTTATGCTTGCACCTAGGTCATACAATTCCTTTGCAAAATTGAATGCCCCAATAATGATCCTTTTTTTATGACAACAGAAAGGGAAGCTATTGCACTAAAGAAGTACAAATTTTCAATCGACTCAAAGCTACCAATTCTCTTCTTTGTCACTAGATCCTTCATGAACTTCACATTACCTAACATCTTCTCAAGTACCTCTACTAATGGGATGTTTATAGGCAATTTCTTCAGTATGGCTAGGAACTTGTGGAATTTTCCATCTTCCACTTTCTTATTTAAGCATTATGGAAATGGATTTGGAGGTTGTGGAATGAGATTCAATATTTTTAGAACCTTTTTTTCCCTTATCAATACTAGTCCTATTCGCACTAACTAGAAACTTTTCACCTTTCTATCGGCACTTATCAACCACAATTGGATCTTCATGATCAACTACTTTATTTTTGTCAAGGATATCTTCTACAACAACCAGTGTTGGTTGCCTATTCACTTACATTTTTCTCCAAGTAGTGACTGTCATGCAATTATTATTATTTCTTAGATTTGGCACAGTATCACTTGGCAAGGTACCATTATTCTTTTGATTTAAAGAAGCAAAAATCTACCCTATTTTTTTGTCTAGCTACTTGATAAGGGTGGAATGAGGGTCGGTGAACGTGTTCACATTAGCAATATCACCATGAATGTCCTTGATCCTATCATCAGTGGATTCTACCTGTTTAAGCATCTTTGCCATCATGTCCTCTAATCTAGAACCACGAACATCACCTTGATTTTAACTCCTTAGAGAGAATATAGAGCATAATTTAACTATTCTTATAACTATCTTTGTTCCTCCAATTTCCTTGCTCTCTATATTAACTCATGTCTCTATACTAGAATAGTCATAATTATTATCCTTGTAATATGAGTTGTTATCCTTGTAATAGTCCCTACCTTTATTTCCTTGACCTTGGTATTAATAGTCTTGTTTAGACCCTTGGGCATTGGATTACAAACCCTCATTTGTCTGTCCACAAAATTTTCCTCCTCTTCAGAGTAGGGATCATAATTATCATGCCTTGGCACTTTACCTTTTAAAAACATTAACCTACTTAGAGTTGACCCCCATTAAGTGCTTTGTAATTAGTTCCATTTAAGTCCTTATATAAGTCTTATCCTAATAGTGTTCCTCTTCTCTTCTATGTTGCTTAGCCGACATTCCCTTAGGATAAGTACCCATAGTGACCTTAAACTCTCAAGTATCCCATGCTTTGTAGTTTTACTAACTCAATCTAGAATCACAACTGCATTTGCATAAGTATGTGACATCATGAACCCCTAACAATAGTATCAACTACCAGCTTAGTTGTAGAATTCGGTGTTTAGTAAAATATCTCCTTGAGATTGTTATTATCTAGCTTGTGCTTGGGCTACTACTTCAAATTCTTATTGAACCTCTAACAAACCTCATGCAAAGTTTCTATAGTCAGCTGCCTATAGTTGTTGATCTCATCGCTCTACTGTAGCATTCTAGAAGGTGACAAAACTCTCTCTAGAAAAGCATTAATCAATCTCTCCAATTAGTAAAGGGGTTATTAGAAATTTATCCAACCATAGAGTTGTTTCCCCATATAGTGATAAGGGATATAACCATAACCTGATAGCATTCTAACTTACACCTTACATCTTATATGCCTTAATTATTCCCACAAATTTGATTAAGTAGAGTTTTAGATCATCTCTCATAGCACCTCCAAATAGGACCTTCAGATTCAGTAGCTATATTATAGTCCTTGTGATGCCAAACTTAACACCAGGGGATATTACAGGAGGAACTATGGAAACAGTAGTTTTTTGGGATGATGGTCCTTTGTTCTTATGTGAATTATTAGAATCTTTAGTAGTTTGTGCATTTTCATGGTTAGCACAAGCTTTAGCCTCTACAACTATTCATTTTTCTTTAGCCTGTTGAGATGATGCTTCCTCTTGAATTTCTTGGGCGCTCGTCTTTCTTAGAATATGTTGAGCTCATGGTTATTGGGAAATAAGGTATTACCTTGAATTTAAGTGTTTAACATAAATGAACCTGCACACCTAAATAAATAGAATGAACAAATAAAATTAAATTAAAAAATAAGGATTAATAGTCAAATAGACATAATTGAACTAATCCTAAATTGTATTCCCTGGCAAAGTTTCCAAAATTTTATATGCCCAAATTACACCTTATAATGAATTTAACATAGTTGTTGATCAAATATAGAACCAAACTAGGTTGGAGTCGATCCGATAGGGAATGGGCCAGAAACCAGGTCAATGCATTTATTTAAACTAGTAGTTGTTTATTTCGAAAAGGGGTTTTTTAAGTAACACTATAGTTTGTAAGACTTTTTTAGACAATTGAAAAAGTATTAAATTATTGTTTGTATCAATTAGTAAGAACGGACTAGGACTGTGTTCCCCGTGATTTCATAACTTAGTAAGCATAATGTACTAGTGATTTATCCTAATCCTTAGCATGCAAAATTGGTAAATTAGGTTCACCTAAATGTCTTTTAGCCTAATTCAAATGAATATCACTTAGTCATTGATTTGGTCATTAAGAGTTTGTTATGGACCCCAACCCTTAATCTCAAATTAGTTTTCCCTAGTTAAGGCTCAAGCCATTTGATGAGAGTTAGTATCCTTAAATATATGTTGTTGATCTCTTTTCATTTTCTTTACCTCTTTGGTCAAGCAAATTAATAATTAAGGTGAGTTTTAATGTTTGTAATCATTAAAAATCAATCACTACAAAGAGAAAAACAATGCATGCATGAATATCATTCAAGACTTACTAAGTACTTTTACATACTTTGTTAATTCATCATGGTTCCCATAATCCTACTTATGGGATTTAGCTACTCAGGTTTTCAAGAACACAATCAAAATTTATGGTAGAAAACATAATTAAGAACTTACGTATTGAGTAGATCAAATCCAGAATTTTGAATTATCAAATCACAACCAATACTCAAGAACCAATGGATGTTAATGCTCAAAACTAAGGAGAAGTATAGTCTTAAGCAACATAAAATGTAATAATGTATTTAAGGTGTGTCAACTATAAATAAATATCTATGGAAAGTATTTATAAGCAAAATAAAACCTATTCTTGATAAAATAGGAAAGCACGCACATCATCATACCATGATTCATAGGTTTGGATAACGACTCGTGGCCAAGAAGGTAAAATCCATGGTATTTAAAAGTTTGTCAGTTTCTCTAGTATCTCATAAGATAGTGTACGACTCGTAGTCCTGACTTACAGGTAATACTGAGACTCTTGATAATTTTATGCATTTTCAAATCCTTCTCTTTATGAATCTCAAAATGAGTCAATATGATTGTGGTTTGATATCACAATTCATAGGTTGCCTCATATTATTGGATCTAATTTCAAACCTTTTATACTTCACTTCATACGTCAGGGTATGACTTATTTTATCATGTCAAGATTCGTTGTATCAACATCATAACTCAATGTTGTTGATCAA
Organism: Capsicum pubescens; assembly: GCA_030864215.1. NCBI lineage: Eukaryota > Viridiplantae > Streptophyta > Magnoliopsida > Solanales > Solanaceae > Capsicum > Capsicum pubescens. Next base: position 192,082,927 of record CM061548.1, on the reverse strand, counting down.
TAGTATGCAGTGAGTACAGTTTATACTCTTATATTATGGTTCATATTATCATCACACAAGTGAATTGTACTCATAAATTATGGTTCATACTATCATCCCACAAGTCAACAATTAGACTTTTTAGCTTGTTTTCTATTTTTAGCTTTTAGGGCTTATTTTCCTGGACAAACAAATAAAAACACATCATATCTAATAGAACATACTCAAGAACATGAATAATTTCTATATTTTAAGCATAAAAAATATAGTCAAATTATATTACATCAACCACCAGCCAGTTGAAGAGATGGTACATGAGTTTTTCTGTAAAAGGTGATAGGGCTCAGTGTTATGCTTTTTTGGTAGGCTGGAGGTAGAGACTTTAGATGTAGTTATCACAGGTGTCATCTCAGTATCGACCTACTTTAGTGTTATTTGATCCTAGTTCTACATTCTCTTGTGTTCTATTTATTTCTGCATCGGATCTTGATATGATAAATGGGTCTATTATTGTACTAATTTATGTTGCTACACTAGTAGGTAATCCTTTAGTGGTAAATTGGATGTACCAATCTTTTTTGTGACTATTTTAGGGTATGATACTTAGGTAGACTTGAGTATTCTAGCTATGGTAGATTTTGATATGATTTTAGGTATGGATTAGTTTTTCTATATCATGTTATCTAAGATTAGCATACCGAGATAGCAACTTTAGTCATTCAAAGTGTCCTATTGGATTTGAAGGGTACCTAGGGTTCATATCCTAAGAGGGTAAGTTCCTTAATCCAGGCTTAATAGTTGGTTGAAAAAGGGTGCCTTTCTTGTTTGTATTAAGTACCAGAAACTAGTGTTGAGGGTAGTTAAGAGAATTTATGGATTTGTTTCCTACAGATTTTTTAGGTGTTTTTTTTGATAGAAGCATTGATTTAGAGCTTATAACTAAGCCTATCTTTATTCCTCCTTATAAAATGGATCTGATAGAATTGAAAACTTTAAAGGGTCAGTTGCAGGATTTGTTGAGTAAGGATTTTTTTATACCTAGCATTTCATCTTGAGGTTCTCCTATTTTGATTAAATAGAAAAGGATGGGTATATGCATATATGTATTAATCATCAATAATTAAGAAAGGTTTCCATCAAGAACAAGTATCCTCTTTCATGTTTTAATTATTTATTTTATCAGTTTTATGGTTCTTTTATGCTCGCAAAGATTGACATGAGGTTGAGGTACCATTATTTGAGTATTAGGAATTCAAACATTGTTAATATGACTTTTAGGACTCAATGTGGTAATTATTTGTTTTTGGTTATGGCCTTTAGGTTTAACAATGCCTCAGTGGTATTTATGGAGTTGATGAATGGGGTATTTTGGCTTTATCTTGATTTCTTCATGATTGTGTTCATTGATGATATCTTGGTGTGTTGAAAAAGTGATACAAATTATATGAAATATTTAAGGATTATGCTTCAGAGGTTGAATAATATGAAGTAGTATGCTAAGTTCTCTAAGTATGAAATTGTCTTAGTTTTGTGAAATTCATAGGGAATGTGGTATCTAAGAAGGGCATTATGGTCTATCCGTACGAGGTTGAGGTAGTTTAAGATTGGTCTAGTCCTGCTTCATCTACTAAGATTCAAAGTTTTATTGGTTAATCTATAAAAAATGGTTTGTTTAGGTTTTTCTACTATTATAGCTCTTTTGATTAGATAGACACGAAATAATATTGCTTTTTAGTGCTTTGATGATTGTGAGGCAAGATTTTAAAATCTTAAGACTTAATTGACTTTAGCACCTATTCTAACTTCACTTATTGAAGGTGAGGACTTTACAGTCTATTGTGATTCTATATGAGTTAGTCTTGGTAGTTTTCTGATGTAGAGAGGAAAGGTTATGGTTTATGCTTAGAGGTTGTTATAGACTCATGAGACAAACTATTCCACTCATGAGTTGGAGTTGGCAATTTTTGTGTTAGTGTTGAAGTTGTGGCAACCTTACTTATATAGGATTCATTGTGAGGTGTTCATTGATAGTTACAGCATTCAATACATCTTCACTAGAAGGATATTAATTTGGCATAGCATTGGTGGTTATATATGTTAAGGACCATTACATAACTATTCTAAAACATTTATGCAAGGCCAATGTAGCCGAAGATGGATTGAGTAGGAAGGTGATGAGTGATAAGTCATCAATTTGATGACTTGTTAGCATATTTTAAGCTTAATTATCATGATTTTCCATTGATTTAGTGTTAATATCATGTATAATGCTCATTTGTTCATTTTAAGGTTGAAAATGAAAATGAGCAAGCCATTCAAGTTAATGGGAGGTCAACTATGAAAGAAAAAGAGCCCTCAAGTTCACATGTGCGCGGGTGGCCAAAATGGACAAAACCAAGGTGTGCGCGCCATCTACACCTAGGGTGCTCCCCACCTGTGCCCAATATGCTATGGATCTACTCAAGCAGATCAATAGTGAGGTGGTATTTTTATAATATCAGGCAAACAAGAAATTGGGGTTAAAAGAGGGTTTGCAGCTCATTTCCACTATCATTGAACTATTGTTGTACTTTTATTGAGCTAAGAAACATTAGAGTGACTTTCAAGTGAAGCATTAGTAGTTTTCATTGAATATTTATTGAAATTAAATCTTGGATATTGTATTCTCTTTACTTTCTATAGATCAATTTGAAGGAAATTTGGACATATCTCTACTTTCTCTCTCTACGAGTAGCTAATTCTTCATCTTGGGGTTATGCTTGAATAGGTTGTGATTAGTGCATAGGTTTTGTTTATTTATCTTCCTAATTATCTATTTGATGTGGGTTTCATATTCATTCTATGTTTTAGCTAAGAATTGGGGGCTTCAAACCCCAATTACCTTTGAACCCATATCATCCTTGATAGAGGGGATATGGGTAAGGAATGGGTGTAAGCAACAACTTGAATTAGTTCATTTAATAGTATCTCTTAGACATAAGTATGTTATAAGAGTCCATAGATTGGTGAAATTGTTATACTCATGAGGTGTTCGACAAAACTCATTTGTCAAACTTGGTGTTTTATTGACAAATTAACACAAAACATCTAAATCTAGCCTACCCGTGACTTCTAGCTAAATTTGAACAAATAATGAATTAATCATGCATGCACCCAAACCTAGGAAGGCATAAACTCAAGTCCCATAAACACTTGATTAATCTCTAACTATTTTTGGCTTCAAACTAGTATTCTCATAACTACAAAATTGTTAAACTTGAAAACATTCAAACAAACCCCTACTTTTTACTTTCATGTTTCTTTACCCCACATAGCAGGTGAGTTGACTCCTGACACTCTCGAGTATTGAAATCCTTCTCTTAAATATCCTTTTATTGACCCCAACCTCCGTTGGTTTACTATACTGATAACGATCATTTACACCTCAAGGGTGTAGTTTGAGCGCTATCAAATTTGGCTCCATTATTGGAGAGTGAAACATAGTTTTCATTCTTGTAGTGCTTTTAGTCTATTTGGGTTAGTCATAGTGTTTATTTTATATTGTTTGTTGTTTTTGTTCTTTATCAGGTGAGGATAATATTATACATGATACTATGAGCCGACACAATAGTAATACCGGTACTTTTGATGGGCATCTCAAGGACGAGAATCATCTCGGTGATTGTTAGACCCTAAGATTTCTATGATTTTATTTTGGTATCTCTTTTATGTTTTATGGTGAATTCTGAGTTGAATTGTGATAAGGAATGATAATAGGTCTATTAGGAAGTGTTTTACAATTTTTGGAATGAGTTTTGGGACACTTTGGGAACCCAAAATAGTAAGGATCTACGTTAAGAGCATGCCACTGAGGGGAGGCACACCCTTACATGAAAACTAGCAAAGGAATACAATAAGAGTGTGCCACGCTCTGTGTAACCCGCGATGGGCGTGCCACGCCCAAGGGTGCAAAAATGCTAGTTTTAATTTTTTTATGTTTGGGTCGAGGTATTTTTGTTCTTTTACCTATTAAATGACTTTCTAATCATATTAAATGCAATTCCCACCCTTATAACCCAGATTAAAATGTCTTCTCTCCTCCCAAACCCTTAAAAGCATAAAGAAAGAGTTTTTCACCCAAATTCAATCTTGCAAGTTTCCAATTTGAGTTTTCCTCAAGAAATTCACCAATTCTAGGTATGTGAGGTTTGAACAAGGATAACCTTTCATCCTTGTGCCCAAAAGTTTATATTTCTACATGAATGTAAAGATTTGATGGCTAGGGTTCATACCCAGTTTTCATGTTTTTGTAATTATGAAATTATCATGTGAGTTAAAGTTCAATGAGCACAAAAATTTACCTCTACTTAATTTTTTACTTGCATGATTGCTATTATAAGGTGAATTTCATTATTTTGACATGCAGTTCCATGAGTTGAGAAATATACATGATTGAGTCAGTTTACAAATAAGACTTAGTGGTTTGAGCATGATTCTCTCAATTTACAAGAAGTTCAGACCTATTAGTTCAATTTTTAGATTATTACAATAGGATTCAGATTTCAGTTTTGATTTTATGATCTCAGACATAATATAAAATTCATACAGTTAATCATAAGTTTGATTTATTAATAGAAGCGTGATTGATTTTTAGATTTATAAACCCATATGCTTAATTGAAGGTGAATTTCATATATTATAAGCACTAGTATATATTTTGGGAGTAGTATTTAGCACCGGGGGAGATATGGGTTCAGCACATCTTATTTCACAGAAACTACATACCACCGTAGGTTTAAGGGGCCTTACCAGAGAGTGTCTCCTTGACCCAAGGGGCTTAGTTTAGTGATCACTCCAGCTCAGTTCAGGTTTTATACCGATGGCAAGGATAAAATAGCCCTCCTCAATATAGGTCAGACATTGGAATCCATGCTAGCTCACATGGTTTATGTTGGTTATGAAAATCTCCCACGGAGAAGAATTTAGAAACTAAGTGTAGTGACTCACGCAGTTTATTAGATTGTTCTTTGTTATTGATGCTTTTATGATATTTCAGTTTTTAGTTTTTTCAATATTATGGTAAGTCTATTTACACTTAGCATGCATGATTTGTAAGTATGTTTAATTTCAGTTTTACTTATTTCGTTCACCCTACATACTTAGTATACTCCAGAAGTACTGACCGCATATATACATCTGTGTGGATGATGAGTGGCAAAGTTTTCACTTATTTACATCCAAATTCTTGCACACTACAATGATTTAATTGTATACATGAGACTAATTCTCCATTTAAATGTACTAACGTCCAGCTTTTGTGATCTTGTAGGAAATATGATGAAGATGAATTAAGATCAAACTAGAATTAAAGAAAAGTGGGCAAGAGGAGCAAAAGCTGAAGATCAAACAACCCTCAAGTACTAAAATCGCAGTTCGGGGATCGCGATCATAGTCGGAAGTCAAGTCAAACTTCAGCGATCACAATATGACCACCACAATAGAAGGAATTGCTAATTCAATGAAGAGATGACGATTTTCGTAGAGCAAAAAAAATACAAGGGCAAAAATGGAATTTGATGAAGCTAGATTCCAAAGTACAAAATAGCTAAACCCTTTCACAACTGATGTATCTTTGATTCTATTTTGAGTTTAGAGAGAATAAACACTCTAATTTTGAGTTGAGAGAACAATTTGCTAATTTTATTCCAAGATATTTTAGTTGTAAATTGAAATTGAAGTTTGGGTTTACTCTTATTTGGATTATTATGGATCAAGTGCATGCTAATTTGGGTATATCTTCTCTCTTTAATTTCATAAGTAACTAAATCAATATCTTGAGTTTATGTTTGATTAGGTAGTAGATTGTATGTGGATGTTGATTGTTAGTCCAAATAATTGGTTAATAGTGATGGGCATTGCTTTTTCTCTATGGTTGAATTGAGAATTATGGGTGAAAACCCCAATTGCCTTGGATCTCATGGCATTCTTGAAAGAGGGATATGGGTGAAGAGTGATTGCAAGCAACACCTTTTACTATCTTCTTTGTTAGCACTATCTTAGAAATAAGGGTGTTAGTTAAATTGGCTATATTCAGAAGCATCATCTTAGAAATAAGGATGCTAAGTTTGAGGTCATAGATTAGTAATCTTGTCATGCTCATGAGGTGTTCGAAATAATTCATGAGTAAAATTTAGTGTTTTATCAAAATATTAACACTAAGACGCTAAATCTAGCATACCAAAAACCCTTAGCCAAACTTGGACTAACTCTTGATTTCCCATGCATGAACACTAATTAGGAGAGCATAGCCCCAAGATCTCTCTTAATTTGATAAATTTATCAATTGTTTCGATATCTCATTAGTGTGATTTGGTAATTGTGTTCAACAAAATATAACATTCAAACCCCCCAATTCACTTTCATGTTTTGTTTTAGTTTCGCATTATGGGTTAAATCATAGTTAACTCTCAACACGTATAGGTATTGAAAGTTAGCTTGCAATCCTCGAGGATTTGATCCCGATTCTTGTTGGGTATATATTGACAACGATCGCCTTACAGATAAATGATGGTGTAAGTTAAGTGTTATCAGTGGCTACATTATTTCATAATGTAGGTTCTAGTGTTCATCCCCAACAGCACGATTAATCATGGGCACCACATCATATATTCAGACAGTTGGTGAGTCCTAATAGTCTGAGGGCAAAGTTTATAAATGTTCCAGATGTTTATTGCTTTAGCTATTCAGCTTTTAGTTTGAGCCAACTAGGTTTTGTCCAAATGGTTAGTCAGACTATGTGTTTCATTCAATTTTTCATAGATTTGAAAGTTATTGAGTTACAGTATTTTGGTTGAGATTATTCATCTAATTGAAGTCAGTTATAAGTGTCACGACCTGAGAATACCCCTAGTTATAAAATGGTGCCTAAGGTTACAAGTAACCCCAAGCTAACCCATGGCCTAGCATACATTAGGATACTAAAGAAATTAACAAAATACTGGGCGGAAGCTAACTGAAATAAATGGCGGAAATCATAATTATGTAAAACTGATTATCAACCAAAACTAGAAATAGAACTGTCTAACAACAAATTATGCTAAAAATCTAAAATATTTGTCTAAAAGCCTCTAAAACATAATGAGTTGTTGGGGCAAACCCCTAACTAACTCCAACTGAATGAAATAAAATAGACTGAAAGGAAATAAATAATTTATAGCTAGTCATGAAATGATGAGGACTCACCAATAACTACTGCTGAGTGGTACCGGAACATGCTAAGTATGATCTGGGTACAGAGCATCCGAACCTATATTATAAGACAATATAGTGCAAAAAAGTATTCGATCGGTACTTTGAATGTACTGAGTATGTGGGATGGGAAGACTAACTAGTATAAAATGAACATGAATGCGTGAACATATAAACTGAATGCAAGACCAAGTATAAACATGTACTGGATAAAACTGAAAAAGTGAATAACTGAATACTCAGTCAAGAAAACCTGAACTGAACATAAATTAAAACATGAACTGAGGACTGTGGGACTTAACAATAATTGGCATATCTTATTCTAAGCAAATCAGAGTCCAACCTATAACCTCAGTTGGAAGGTTGCTCATAACTTGCCAAGGGTACCAACACTGGCTGGTATGGATCCACTAAACTGAGGTCCTGAAGGACTTGGGTAACATGCCTTAACTGATGGGTGACCCCTTATAATCTATGGTTGCACCGTAGTTTTTGAACTTAGGGACTTTTACTAATGGTCTCAATCCTCAACTGACGGGGGAGTTATCATCCTTGTATTCACTCGGTGCTAAGTACAACTCCCAACTGAAAGACACTAAAACATAAACTGAATTTATCATCATAGTATCATGCTAAAAATATCAATTGTGGATAATCTGAAGTGCTCAAATATATATAAATGGATATATGCATTAATCCCTAGGTATGAGTGTTTATAACCGACTAACTCTGACTAATGGAACTGGACATGATATATTAAAAGCTGATCATAATAGGGAATTTCATAATTCAAGCCAAAACTTAATCATTTATCAAATATAGGGGAAATTATGATTATAAGAATGAGAATATGTCACTCATATGGTAAAATAGGTACTCATGCTTAAATTACAAGAACAATGGAAGAAATCAAGAAAAACTCATATTTGACTTGGAACTCAATTCTTGGAGGGGAAATTAAACTTGAGGATTGAGAAGTTATTGGTACTCAATGTATGGAAGGAACATATTGATGAAATACCACATATCTAGAGATGGTAGCCTTGGATAAATCTTTGGAATTTGAACTTGAAGTTGAGAAATCCTAACTTTCCTTTGGATAAGAATAATTGCCCCATTTCTTGGTTTTAATTGATTTTGTGACTTAATGGGGAATTTAGGGAAGTTTAGGATTATATAACACCCTTGGGGAATCCTAAAATACATGGTTTAGGAGTTATAAGAATGGTAAAATACTAAACAACCCTTTTTAAAATATGTAGGAAAAAGCTGATACCAATCGTAATGCCTGAGGTAACGACTCGTTAGGTCAGATAATGAGTCATAGCTTGGAGTCGTCATCAGAGGTTGTACACCTTGGTCCCTTACTATTATGACAATGACTTCACTCCTGATAAATCATTATGTCTGACAATTGGTCATTTCCTGAGTCATTGTCATAGGCAGTTGATAGTCCCTCGGGCAAATTTTCCAGAACTTCTTACTACGATATCAGATGAAGGTAAGACTAGTGGCATTAGAAAGCTAATTCAATAGCCTATCGATTGATGGGTATAGATATAAGAAACTTAGGGTATTAAAATATCTCCCCCTTGGTATTAATCATCCTCAAATGAAACTGACTAAGCTGAGGGGCTAAGGGAAAGCTAAAATTTTCACTGCACACTTACGAGCTGAACCATGAGTTAATATCTGAATCTGGGATTGATGTATGGAGTAAACTAAACTCATGAATGCATGCTATGACATGGAAATAGCTGGATGGCCTAGGATAGAAATGAAAGATTAATTAATTAAAGTAACTATTACCTCAAGTTGAACTGGGTTCGAAGAGAAAAGATAGGGATACTTGGCCAGCATATCTGCCTCTGCTTTCTAAGTAGCTCCCTTGACTGTCTGATTTCTCCACAGAACCTTTACCAAAGTGACCTCTTTGGTCCTCAACCTATCTGATGATCAAGGATCTCGACTGGGACCTCTTCATAAGAGAGGCAATTTTACACGCCAACCCTTTTTAAAGGAACTACTAATATTGGGTCACCAATGTATTTCTTCAACAAAGAGACATGGAAGACTGGATGCACTGATGCTAAATCTGCAGGCAATTCCAACTCATATGAAATCTAACCAAAATGTCTTAAAATATTATATGGGCCAACAGTGGGGACTGGGATTCCCACTATAATATAATATTTTTACCCTTTTCATGGTAGAAATTTTCAAGTAGACAAAATCCCCAATATTAAACTCAAGCTCCCTTTTTCTCATATCTGTGTAAGATTTCTGACGACTCTGAGTAGTTTTCAACCTTTCTCTAATCAACTAAACTTTTTCATCGCCTCATTTACTACATCGAGACCTATCAAAGTCCTCTCACCTACCTCAAACCACCCAATAAGAGATCTACACCTTCTACTATAAAGAGCGTCAAATAAGGCTATCAAAATACTAGAGTGATAACTGTTATTATAAGAAAACTCAATCAAGACAAGTGATTATCCCACTACCTTTGAAGTTAATAATGCATGCCCTCAACATGTTCTCTAAGGTTAGAATGGTCCTCTCTGCCATACCATTTGTTTGCAGGTGAAAAGTTGTATTAAAATGAACTTGGGTACCAAGACCCTTCTAAAAATCTTTCCAAAATCAAGAGATAAACTAGGTACCTATATCAGAAATAATGGTCAAAGGGACTCTATGCAATTTCACTAACTCCCTAAGATAGAGTCTAGTATAATCTTTGGGTTAATCTGAAGTGTTGACTGGCAAAAAATAAGCCGACTTAGTCATTCGTTCCATGATAACCAAAATAGAGTCATGTTGTTGATATGTACGAGGCAACCCTATAAGAAAGACCATATTCACAACTTCCCACTTCTACGTAGGAATACTGAATTCCTAAAGCATACCATTGGGTCTCTAGTGATCAACGCTAACCTGCAGTTAGTTTGAACATTTAGCGATGAATTCTGCAATATCCTTCTTCAATCCATTACGCCAATAGATATCCTGCAAATCGTGGAACATCTTAGTGCCTCCTGGGTGAATAAAATATCAAGAACCGTGAGCTTCTACTAACATTCTCTACCTTAAATCATCCACACCTGGAACACATAATCTTCCCTAATAGTAAAGAACACCATCTCCCCCTTAGGAGAAAACCTCAGCCTTCTAATTCTGAACTACTTCTTTCAACTTACGTAAAATGGGATCATTGTCTTGTTTTTCCTTCACCTTGGTAACCAAAGAAAATTTTGAACCATTCTAAACCTAGAAACTACCTTCGACCAAATCAACCAACAAAACTCCTAACCTAGCAAGTAGACGAACATCACGAACTAACACTTTCTTTTTATTCTCAATGTGAGGAATACTTCCCATAGACAATCTACTAAGGGTGCCGGCCACAATATTAGCCTTACTCGGGTGGTATAAGATGCTCATATCATAATCCTTCAATAACTCTAGCCACCTTCTCTGATAAAGATTTAGATCCATCTGAATGAACATGTACTGGAGGATCTTGTGATCCATGAACACATCAACATGCATCCCATAAAGATAGTGCCTCTAAATCTTAAGGCGAGGACAACTATAGCCAACTCAAGATCATGAGTCGGGTAGTTCTTCTCATGATCTTTGAGTTGTTTAGAGGCATATTCTATAACCTTTCCCCGCTGCATCATCACACAACCAAGGACAACTCTTGAAACGTCATAATATGCCACAAAACTATCTGAACCCTCGGGTAGTGTCAAAATTGGAGGGAGGGTGAGTCAAGTATTCAACTTCTAAAAACTCTTCTACCGAGAATCAGACCCTTGAAATTTGACTTTCTACAAAATTAGTTTGAACATAGGAGAAGTAATAGACAAAAATCCTATGATAAATCATCTGTAGTAACTGGCTAAACCCAAGAAGCTCTTGATATCTGACAGATAGATAGGTCTTGGCTAATTTTTCACTGCTTTGATCTTTTGAGGATCGACTCAAATGCCTCCATCAAAAATAATGTGAATAAGAAATGTCACTGCTTTCAACCAAAAATCACACTTCCTAAACTTAGAAAATAGTTGATGATCCTTAAGAGTCTGCGAGACAATTCTCAAATGGTCTATTTGTTCAACCTCACTTCGAGAGTAAATGAGGATGTCATCTATAAAGACTATAATAAACATGTCCAAATACTGATTGAAAACTTTGTTCATCAAGTCCATGAAAGTTTCAGGGTATTTGTTAGATGAAAAGACATAACTACAAATTTAAAGTGACCATACTGAGTTTTGAAGGCTGTCTTTTGGATGTCACTCTCTCTGACTCTGAGATGATGATAGCTGGATCTGAGGTCTATCTTAGAAAAATGGTTATCACCCTAAAGTTGGTCAAACAAGTCATCAATCCTAGGTATGGGATACTTATTCTTGATTGTGACTTTGTTCAACTGATAGTAGTCAAAAAGAACTGGGGCACCTCTTGGAGAGATGCTAGGCCTGATAAAACCCCTGTCTAGGTGATCTTTCAATTGTTCCTTCAATTTCTTGAGCTCATCTAGATCCATTCTATAAGGAGGAATTGAAATAGGTTGGGTATCTGTAAAGACATCTATTCCAAAGTCAATTTCCTACTCGGGAGGAACTTCGAGAAGATCCTTGGGAAATACTTTTGGAAAGTCATTTACTACTAAAACTGACTCAAGAATCAAGATTTCAGACCTTGATTCCTTGATTCGAACAATATGATAGATGCATTCTTTGGAGATTATTTTCCTTGCCCTAAGTAAAGAGACAAACTAATATATATGCACTGGGGTAGTACCCTTCCACTTTAAGATTGGATCATTTGTAAAATAAAACTGGACTACTCTATTTCTAAAGTTAATTGAGTCATAACAAGAGTAGAGCTAATCCATGCCATGAAATAACATCAAAATTGGTCATGTCTAAATCTACAAGATTGACTGAAGTGACTTTCTAGGATACTGTCATTAGGAAATTTTGTATAGCCATTAGTATATCATTAAACTACCAACTAGAGTAGAAACTCAGAAGGGGTTTGCAAGAATTTTGGGACTGACACCAAAATCTACTTCTATATAGGGATTCACGAAAAAAAGTGTGGCTCTGGGATCTAATAATGCATAAACATGAATATAGAAAACATGCAACATACCAGTGACCACATTTGGAAAACCTTCCTGATCTAGTCGAGTCTGAAGGGAATAAAACATACCTTTACAATGACCACCAGTTGCACTAGAAGTGACACCTTACTGAGTATAGCGACCTGCTGGAACTGTTGAAGAGTTAGTTTGACTCTACTGATGATCATTCCTACTTCTCTATGCAATCGTTGGGCAGTCCCTCACTCTGTGACCTAACTTGTCACACTCAAAATAGTCATCTCGACCAACCATGCACTCATCCTCATGATTCTTACCATATCTCTTGCAATTGGGTTGGTGCGACCACTATTCACACTACCTTAGGACTTAAAGCCTAGTGCTCTATCTCTAGTATCCTGTTTGACCTTAGGAACTGGAGCACTGGTGGAAGATGGGGATGGAGCTGAAGATTTCTATTGGTACTGAGAATGATTCCCACCATCAAACCTCTATTGAGAGAAATTAAAACTACTATTTCTGACCCTCTTATTCTCTCTTTCCTTCTCTTTGATATTTTCCTCCTTTATTTGTTAAGAATGAACCATCGATATGGAGATGTCCATCTCCTTAACCAACATGACCATCGTACACTCCCTGACCATGTCCTCAGAAACACCAGATATAAACTTACTCATTCAGGCTCTAGAATCAGCCACCATAGTCAAAGCATAACTTGCCAGCTGGGTAAACTTAAGTGAATACTCATACTTCCCAACTTCAAGTTGATGGAATCTTGCACTTTGGCTTTCCTAAACTCAAGGGGGAAGAAACTGTCAAGAAATGTAGCAACAAACTCATCCCACTCTACTAGCCCTGTATTTTCACCTTTATTCTCCTTTCACTACTTAAACTAGGTATGATCCACTCTTTGCAGTTGATAGGAAGCCAAATTAACACTTTCACTTGAAGTAACATCCATGATCTTAGTCATTTTCTGAAAACTGTCTAAGAACTCCTATGGATCCTCTTTAGACTTTGACCCAAAGAAAGCTGAGGATTCACTCGAGTGAAGTCCCCAATTCTAGTTGCCACTGCATTCGCTGCTAGGTTTGTTGGGGTAGTAACCTACTGGTTATTTTGAGCAGTGATAGATTATGTTGATGTTGTGAAGGTAACCCTAAACTCAAAATGAGAGACTTGCTCATTTAGAGGGTCTTTGGGAACCGGTGGTGTTACTTGCTGGTTCCAATTTCTTACTTCCATTAGTTCTCCTAGGAGGAATTTTCTATAGATGAGTAAAGGATGATTTAGGAGAAGAATTTTAGTAGAGTTCACACTCTATCAAATGACATAAATCATAAAAGAAGTAAGTCTTTCCTAATATGTTTCACAGCCTCTCACTCATAAGTGGGATGTGTTTCACACCCATGAACAAGACTCTACTTAGTGTGTCTTTCAGTCACCCTATGACACTTTAAACCTAATGCCTTAATACCAAGTTTCTCATAACCCGAGACTACCCCCTAGTCATAACATAGTGCGTAAGGTTACAAGTGACTCCAAGCAAACCCATGGCCTAGAATGCATTAGGATACTGAAGAAATTAACAAAATATTGGCAAAATCTAATTGAAATAACTGGTGGATATCATAATTATGTAAGATTGGATATTGACCAAAACTGGAAATAGAACTGTCTAACAACCAATCGTGCTGAAAATCTAAAATATTTTTCTGAAAACCTCTAAAACATAATGAGTTGTTAGGACAAACCCCCAACTTACTCCAATTGACTGATATAAAATAGACTAAAAGGAAATAAATAATTGATATCTAGTCCCCACATGATGAGGACTCACCAATAAATATTGTTGAATGGTACGAGAACGTGCTAAGTGTGATTCGATTATTGAGTATCCGAACCTATATTATGAGACAAAATAGCGCAAAGAAGTATTAGATCAGTACTTTGCATGTACTGAGTATGTGAGATGGGAAGACTAACTAGTATAAACTAAACATGAATGCTTGAACATGTAAACTAAATACAAGACCACGTATAAATACGTATAGGATAAAACTGAATAATTGAATACTCGATCAAGCAAACCTGAACTGAATAGAAAATGAAACATGAATTGAGGATTGTGGGAGTTAACAATAACCAACATACCCCAATCTGACCAAATCGGGGTCCAACTTATATCACCAGTTGGAAGGGTTCTAGTACCTTGCCAAGGGTACCAATAATTGCTGGCGTGCATCTAATGAATTGAGGTCCCGAAGGACTAAGAGGTCATGCCTCAAATGATGGGTGACCCTTTATAACCTATGGTGAAACTGTAGTTCTATTACTTAGGGACTTCTAGTAACGATCTCAAACCTCAACTGACGGGTGAGCCATCATCCCTGCGTTTACTCAGTGCTAAGTACTACTCACAACTAAAAGGCACTAAAATATAAACTACATTGCTTATCATGATATCATTTTGAAAATACCAACTATGGATAATTTGAAGTGATCAAAGACATATAAATGAATATATGCATAAATCCCTAGGTATCGGGTGTTCATAATCCACCAGCTCTGACTAATAAAACTGAACATGATAATATTAAAAGTTGAACACAATAAAATATTTCATAATTGAATCAAAAACTTAATAATTTAACAAATATAAGGTAAATTATGTTTCTAAGAATGAGAAAATGTTAATCATATGGGAAAATAGCTTCTCATAATTAAATTACAAGAACATCTAAAGAAAGCAAGGAAAACTCATATTTAACCTAGAACTCAATTCTTGGAGGGGAAACTAAACTTGAGGATTGAGAAGTTATTGGGACTCAATGGATGGAAGGAACCCATTGATGAAATCCCACATATCTAGAGGTGGAATCCTTGAAGAAACCTTTGAATTCAAACTTGAAGTTGAGAAACCCTAACTTCTTTTTGGAGAAGAATAATTACTTTTTTTCTTGGTTTTAATTGAGTTTATGACTTAATGGGAAATTTGGTGAAGTTTAGGCTTATATACCACCATTGGAAAAAACTAAACGACGTGGATTAGGAGTTTAAAGAGTGGGAAAAAACTAAACAACCCTTTTAAAAATATGCAGGAAAAAGTTAATACCAACGTAACGACTGAGGTAACACTATGTTAGGTCAGGTAATAATTCATATCTTGGAGTCGTTATCAGAAGTTCAACTCCTTAAGCACTTATTATTATGACAATGACTTCTCTCCTAACAACTCATTGGGTATGACAATAGGTCGTTAGGAGTCTTTGTTAAGGACTTGATTTCTGGATTTCTTTATATTATGATGACTGAAATACCTAGACTTAGAACCATTTAAAAACTTCATCTTTTGGTTTTATTGAGAAGGGTACGACTAGGGGCTTGAGTCATACCCAATGGATATGAGTCATATCCTCTCTAATCTCCCCTCTTATACCCTGAGTAGCCTAAGAAGGGTAGCATTCTATCTTTAATATGAGTGACCCCTCCTCAATCATACCCTAATGGTATGAGTCATACCTAGGTGAGTTGTATTGAGTGAGGTCTTGGCTTGGAGTGGACTAGTTTTATTATGAGTGAAGCATACAACTAGGGGGTGAGTCGTACCCCTTGGATATGACTCAAGGGGGCATGGGCGTACCCTTCTTAGTTAGTGTCACCTAATAAATGCCTAGGGTATGAGTTAGGGTACTACTCATACCCTAGGGTACGACTGCTTAAGTGAGTCGTAAGGTGAGTCGTGCCCCTGGACGGGTTTATTTTCTAGCTTTTAACTAAGGGACTTGTGGTTATTTCCCATGTCTAAAACCTTAATCCCTCTCACTATATAAGTGTGTGTAGCCTCCTAAACATCTATTTTGATGTATCAAACACCCTAAATACTCTCTCTAGCTCATTTTTGAAAAATTAGAGGCTAGGGTTTCAAGGATGATCTTTAAAAGGAAAAAGAGAGTCAATATTTTTGGTGATTGGAGTTATCTAAGGCATTTAACTCTTCCCCTTTCTAAATAACTCTAAACCTATGTATTTCACACTTGGATTAGTAAGTGTACATGGAGGTTTTGAAATCAAACAAAAAGGGTTTTGTTACCTAATAAAGAATAATGATGAGCCTTACTTAAACTTATGTTTATTCATGTTATTGATGGTAGTTTGCACATGGGATTACTTATTGTATGTGGTATAACATATTGGTATTGACTAACCCTAGTCTTGATTATTTCTATCATAAAATTGGCCTTAGTAAAGGCATGTACAAAATGTGTTTGTGAAAATCTAAGTAAGATATCTAGTTACATGATGATAATTCTTAGAACTAGGGTAATGGACCAATGTGTATGAATGCTTTATAAATGATATTATGAAGGTAAAGTTATCCATTTACTGTGTAATTGATGGTTTGATGAATAAGAAGAGGGTTAAAGTCCCTAACATGAAAATGAACGTGAATTGTGTGTGGGACTAAATTGTGGTGTAAAATTGCTAATGAAATATGAATGGCTTGTAAGGGTCTTGAGGACCATAGTCTGAATTGTATGATGAGTTTAATTAAGGTGTTGGCCTATTAAAATGGTTGAGCAATGAAGGCTCCCATGATGACCATGTGGTCATGTATGGTGTTAATTTGCTAAATGGGTTAAAGTCCTTATGCAGGAATTTAATGTATGTGGGTTCATGGAAAAAGGGATAGAGTCCCAATGTCGAATAATAATAGTCTTATTTTCTTGAGGTTAAAGTCTCTTGCCTAATGAAAATGCTTCTGGTTAAAGTCCCTTACTTAATGAGATCTCATAAGGTCAAAGTACCTCTCCAAATGAATTAGATTAGGGTTAGAATCCCCTATCTAATATTTATGAGGTTAGAGTCCCTCTCCTAATATGTGAGCATGTGGTTAGAGTCCTCGTTTTACCTTAATATGTGTGAGTGTTTAGAGTCCCTCACTTATATAAATGTGTGTAAGTGGTTGGAGTCCCACGCCTAAATAGATGTGTATGTGGTTAGAGTCCCTTACTTAAAGATATGTAAACATAGTTAAAGTCCTATGCCCAATAAGAAATGCTTGAATCTATAACTGTGGAAGGTGGGAGTCCTCTATTGCATGTCTGATGAATGAGTGCTTCCAAAGTGTTGATAAATCTTATCCCCTTAATTAGCATGTGATATGTCTATATATACGGATAAGGTTATGAATGTGATTGAATATGATATATTGCTCGTTGTTGAATAATGATGATATTTTATACTTATTCTTGAGTTACACGCTAGCATTCCAACCACTAACCATCTAAGAATGCTATGTCCCCACGTGACATAAGGGCCAAAGCATCTTCTTCTCTTCCTGTGCAGTGAGTAGATGATCAAAGCGGTTCCTGCATTGAATTTGGAGTGGTGAGCTTTCTTTCTTTAGAAGACATTCATCTTTGGCCTTCTATCTTTAGACTTAGTCATTTTGACTGGTTTGGATATTATTAGAGGTTTGTTCCGACATATATATTTATAAACTTCGGTTTGTATAGAGATATTATCGATAATTGTGGACTTGGGTATATTGGCTAGTGTGTTGATATTTATGAAATGATTAGACGTTGATTAAGTTATGACTGGTGGTATATTGTTTGCTATCTCATTTTTGGTCGGGATTCACCCGACCCAGTGGCTGATGTAATGATTTGATGGGTTATCGGGGCGACCTTCGATTCATGTGGGCTTGAGGTGCCCCTACGTCATAGCCTGATTTTGGGGCATGTCAAGTTGTTATCAGAGACTAGGTTCATTGTTAGTTGGGTGTTCATAATACCACATCGAGTAGAGTCTCTTTTATGTGTGTAAAACACGCCACACTTATAAAAGAAGAGTTATGAGACATTTTTGGAAGTATTTCCCTTTCTTGTGTTTCAATCTCAAGTTATAAAGTCTAAGGTCTTGGATTCCTCTAATTTCTATTTGTTATCTTTCAAATCATGCCTCCAAGAAGATCTGAGTCTTAGGCAAACCCTTCTGATGGACCTACAGATGAAGCTCGTCCAACTTCTGGATTCCAAACCCGAGCTAGGGTTGCGGCATCCGATCAACTTCATGGGGTTCCACTTGTCCCCACTAACCTCGACTATGAAAGGGAACCTCCTATTTCATCACCCCAAGGGGATGCAACTAATGCTTTGTTTCATTTCTCTATCAACCTCTTAACTCAATTAGTAGCCTCTCAATCGGAGTGTGGTTCTTCGACTACTATTTATTCTGAGGCCACAAGAATTGGCTAATTTATGAGATTGAGCACTGCTATGTTCTCCAGTATGAAGGTTGAGAAGGATCCTTAAGTCTTCATTGATAAAATAGAGAAGATCTTCTGAATCATACATGTTTCAGTGATTGAGGCCGTTGAGTCTGCTTTCTACCAATTGAAAGGTGTATCGTACCAATGGTATGAGGGGTGGGATTTATCTAGAGGTGTTGATGCTAGTCCCTCCATGTGGGAGGACTTCTTCGAGGCTTTCTTCGACCATTTTTTTCTCTAGAGTTGAGGGAAGCAAAGGCGGAAGAGTTTGTGAATTGAAGTCAGGGAGGATGTCTGTTCAAGAGTATGCCTTGAAATTCCATCAATTGTCAAGGTATGCTCCCGAGATAGTTTCTAGCATGAAGGCTAGAATGCATAAGTTTGTCTCGGGACTGTCCCGTGAGTTAGTGCTTGAGAGCAAGGTGGCCTTGTTGAGTGAGCACATGGATATTTCTTGGTTGATTCTGTATTTGTAGCAAGTGAAAAAAGAGAAAAAGAATTAAGTTGAGCTAAGTGAGAGGCAAGGAAAGAAATTTAGTCCTTCTGAGTATAGTGGTGGTGATGGTGGCAAGTGGCCACGGAAGAAGTGGGAGAGTTCAAGTTCTTTCTCCTCGGCTAGTGTTCACTCTCCTTACCCAAAGTTTTTGGGTGATCGTCGAACTCAGTTTAGTGGAGGGTCTAGGGCACAGGGTGCCCAATTCCAGGCTAGTGGTGCCCATTCGGCTCCACCTTACCCTCCTTGTAGATTCTGTGGCCAGAGTCATCATAGTCAGTATGAGAAGCGGAGAAATAGATGTTTCCATTATGGTCAGATTAGGCATATGCAATATGATTGACCCTCTCTAGCAGCTTCTTGGGCCAATAGAGCCTTTACTGCTACTCCATCTACTCTGTACCGAAGGGTGCTATGTTTGTCTCTACTTTTCTTTTTGGCACCATTGCTGGCCAAAACTTCTTGTATGCACTTGCTACTCCCCAGGATTCTGAGGCATCTTTCGATGTTGTTATGGGTATATTGAGATTTTTCTCTCGTGATGTGTATTATTTGCTTGATCCCGGGTCTACTCTTTCTTATGTAACCCCATATATAGTTGTATACCTTGATTGTGGTCCCAAGAGTTTATTGGTTCCCTTTTCTATTTCTACCTTGGTTGGAGACCCTGTGGTTGTTAGAAGGGTCTATAAAGGGTGTGTGATGTCAGTTGGTGGTAGGGATACTCTTGTAGACTTAATAGAGTTAGACATGGTTGATTTTAATGTCATTCTGGGGATGGATTAGTTGTACTCTTGCTATGATTCCTTAGATTATCAGACCCGTAGTGTAATGTTCAAATTCCCTAATGAATTGATAATCATATGGGAAGGCGATTCCCTTATGCCTAAGGGAAAGTTCATTTCTTATCTAAAGGCCCAAAAGTTAATTTCAAATAGGTATTTGTAATATTTGGTCCGAGTTAAAGATTCTAACTCGAAAGAGACTTCTCTAGAATTTATTTCTATTGTTAATGAGTTTCCAGAGGTGTTTCCTAATGATTTTCCCAGTGTTCCTCCCAATAGGGAAATTGATTTTGGGATTGATCTTGTCTCGAACACTCTTCCTATTTCTATCCCTCCTAATAGAATGGCTCCAGCAGAGCTAAAAGAGCTTAAGGAGCAATTGAAAGACCTTTTTGCTAAAGGTTTTATCCGCCCAAGTGTGTCTCCGTAGGGTGCTACCGTGTTGTTTGTGCAAAAAAAGAATGGTTCCCTTCGTATGTGCATTGATTATCATTAGTTGAACAAAGTGACTGTAAAGAACAAATATCCTCTTGCTAGGATCAATGATTTGTTCGGTCAACTTCAGGGTGCGAAGTGTTTCTCTAAGATTGATCTTAGATCGGGTTATCATCATCTTAATATTAGGGATGTGGATATCCCTAAGACATCCTTTAGAACCCGATATGGTCACTATGAGTTTTTTATCATGTTTTTTAGGTCTACCAATGCCCAAGCGGCATTCATGGACTTGATGAATAGGGTCTTCCATCCGTTCTTGGAAATGTTTATCTTTGTCTTCATTGTGATATCTTAGTGTATTCTAAGAGTGAGGCGGATCATGTAGATCACTTTTGTGCCGTGTTACAAACTTTGAAGGATCATCATTTGTATGCCAAGTTCTCTAAGTGTGCATTTTGGTTGAGAGCCATAGCTTTTCTTTATCATATTATCTCTAGAGAATGGATCATGGTAGATCCCCAAAAATTCACGGCTGTTAAGAAGTGGCCTAGACCTATGACTCCAATCGATATTCAGAGCTTCTTGGGTCTAGCCGGTTACTATAGAAGATTTGTGGAGAGTGTCTCTACTATAGCTGCCTCATTGACCAATTTAACCCAAAAGAAGGTCAATTTCTTGTTATCCAATGCGTGTGAGGGTAATTTTGAGAAGTCAAAAGATAAATTGACTTCGGCTTTGATTTTAACCTTACCCTAGGGTAGTGATGATTTTTTGGTTTATTGTGATGCTTCTTGTGTCGGTCTTGGTTGCATGTTGATGAAACATGGTTGGGTGGTGTCCTATGCTTCTAGACAATTGAAAGTTCATGAGAAGAACTACCCTACCCATGACTTAGAATTGTCAGTCATGGTCTTTGCATTAAAGATTTGGAGATATTACCTATATGGGGTTCATATTGATATCTTTTCCGATCATAAGAGCCTCCAATATGTTTTTACTCAAAAGGAGTTAAGTCTCCAGCAAAGAAGGTGTCTTGAGCTATTAAAAGACTATGATATGAGTTTTTATCACCATCTCAATAAGGCAAATATAGTTGTTGATGGTCTTAGTAGATTATCCATGGGGAGTTTAGCCCATGTAGATGGAGATAAGCAGGAATTGGTGAAAGACATTCACCGTTTGGCTAATATTGGAGTTTGACTTGTGGACTCTGGGGATAGTGGTGTTTTTGTGCTTCTGGTATCTCAGTCGTCTATTATTGTCGAGATAAAGAAAAAGCAAGCATTGGACCCCGATTTGATCAAGATCAAGAGTAATGTGGGTCAACACAAAGTTGTGGACTTTATTATTAGTGGTGATGGTATCTTGAGAAACCAAGGTAGGCTATGTGTTCCCGTCGTCGATGGATTGAGGGAAAGGGTCATGGCCAAGTCTCATGGATCTCGTTATGCCATTCATCTCGGTTACACCAAGATGTATCATGATCTTAGAGAATTCTATTGGTGAGGTAATATAAAGCGCGATATGGCTAGTTTTGTGGCCAAGTCTATGGTGTTTCAACAAGTGAAAGTTGAGCACCTGAGGCCCGGGGGTTGGTATCAAGATATCCCATTACCTGAATGGAAGTGGGAGGCAATTAATATAGATTTCGTTACCGGTCTTCCTAGATCCCAAAGTTAATGTGATTCTGTTTGGGTCATTCTTGATAGAATGACCCAAGTCCACTCACTTCTTGCTTATGAGGACTAATTTCTCGGTGGAAGATTATGCTAAGTTGTATCTTCTGGAGATTATGAAGTTGCACGGTGCTTAGATCTCTATTGTTTTAGATCGTGGTCCTCCATTTTCATCTCACTTTTAGAAGTCATTCCAAAAGGGCTTGGGTTTTGGAGTGTGCCTTAGTACCTCTTTTAACCCGCAAATGGATGGGCAAGTGGAAAGGACCATCCAAACATTGGAGGACATATTGCGGGTTTGCATGATTGATTATGGTGGTAGTTGGTATGACCACTTTCCTTTGATTAAGTTCACCTATAATAATAGTCACCGCTCTAGCATTGGCATGGTGCCATTTGAGGCATTGTATGGTAGGAGATATCGATCTCCTATTGGGTAGTATGAGGTTGGCGAGGGTAAGTTTCTTGGCCCCGATCTAGTTCACCTTGCCTTAGAGAAGGTTAAGATGATTCATGATAGGTTGAAAACTGCTCAAAGTTGCCAAAAGTCCTATGCGGATGTAAGGCGTAGGGACTTAGAGTTTAGTGTTGGCGATTGGGTATTCTTGAAAGTGTCTCCCATGAAGGGAGTAATGCGGTTTAGTAAAAAGGGAAAGCTTAGTCCCCAGTTTGTTGGTCCCCACTTAATTATGAAGAGGGTTGGCAATGTTGCCTATGAGTTGGAGTTGCCTTCTAGTATGAACTCTATTCACCCTGTTTTCTATATCTCTATGTTGCGGAAATGTGTGGGTGATCCTTCATTGGTTGTTCCCTTGAGGGATGTTGATATTTTGGACTCTTTGTTCTATGAGGAGATCCTAGTGAAGATCTTGGATCGGCAACTTTACCAATTGCGAACGAAAGAAGTGGCTTCAGTGAAGGTTCTATGGAGGAACCAAAAGTATGAGAATGTTACTTGGGAGGCGGAAGAGGACATAAAGTCCAAGTATCCGCATTTGTTTTCTATTTCAAAAACCTAGGATGGAGGTATGCGTTGATCTCCTTGCTTTGATTTTTGGTCTTTGATAGATAAAGGGTTAAATTCCCTAATATGTTGAGTTGATTTGTGTTTTGTTAGACTATGGGCTCAAGTCCCTAATGTTTTGAAATTATTTGTGTTTTGTTGTGATGGGTTTAAGTCCCGAGTATCTTGAGTTAATTCATAACTTTGGTAAATGATGGGTTCGAGTCCCTAATCCTTGAATTGAGTAAATTTCCTTGATAAGTTGATGGGTTTAAGTCCCTAAGTTGTGAAATGAGTAAGTGTTAATAAGCAAGGGTTTAAGTCCCTAAGATTTGAAATGAACAAGTGTCTTGATAAATAATTGGTTTGAGTCCCAAAGACGATAACGTGAATATTGATTGATAATGATCATAATGTCTGTTATACCCTTGTTAAAGGCTTGTTCTAACTTATTTGAAGGTCGTTTTAATGTATGATAATGTGTAGGCTTGTGTTTATTACTTGTCTTACCCCTCATTCGAGGTCGATTGATCCAAGTGGGGGACAATTAAAACACATATACTTAGAACCATTGAAAAACTTTATCTTTTGTGTCACTAGGGTGGGTACGACTAGGGGCTTGAGTTGAAGACAATGGATACGATTCGTATCCACCCTCACTTCCCCTCTATAATACCCTGGGAAATTTTTCGTTGAAATTTTATGCGTAAACGTGTTGGGTTTTATCTTCTAGAATGAATTAAAAAATTTCCATGCGGAATGACTTAGATTATGACCCACCATTACATGGAGTATCGAATAAGATTTCCAATGATATATGGATTATCCAAAACGGACACTCGAGCGACGAGTTATGAACATTCCGATCGAATCGTGAATAGTAGTGAATAGTAAAACATGCACGAAAAAAAGTACTGAGGCCTGGCGTATTTTCTCTCAAACTTTAGACAATCATAACTCCTTGTACATAATGATCTGGGTGATCAACTATATATCAATGGAAAGCTATGCGAGTCTTCTTTTCGATGAAATTAGTTTCATCCAATTTGTCTATTTGAGCAAAAAAGTTATGGTCGATCTACTTCAGCCTATCAAAACTGAATTTTTGGGTCAACTTCAACCGATTATAACTCCTCGTACACAATGATCTGGGTAAGATACTATATATCAACGGAAAGATATGAGAGTCCTCTTTCTAATGAAATTAGTTTCATCCAATTTGGATATCGGAGTAAAATGTTATGGTTGATCTACATCAGACTATCAAAACAGTCTACCAAAGGACAGATTCAAGAATTATTTGATTTTTAGGGGCATTTTGGTCATTCCCCCTCACCCAAAATCCGTACAACCCTATATTAAAGCCTATTAGAAGCATTATATGTTATATTTCATCAAATTCCCTCAAAAAGAAAACCTTAAGCTCCTACATCCAACTTCAAGAACCTTCAAAGTTCATGATTAATTCTGCAAATTTATTCAAGATTCGAAGTTCCTAGGTCAAGAACTCCAAGAAACATCATTCAAAGGCACGATTAACATCTCAAAAATGAGTATCGATCTAAAGTTCATCATTCAAGGTATGTGGGGTTTTTCAATAAGAACAATCTTTCGTTCTTGTGCCCAAAAGTAATTTTCTTTATGAAGATATGATTTTTATATGTTTATTATGATTTTGGAGCATAAACTTATATTCTATCTTGGTTATCTTGAGATTATGATGTTTATGACTTTGAAAAGTTGAATTTATATGAAATTATGACTTAAAGCATGATGCTTGAAAGAAATTTACTATGATTTTGATATTTGGGTCTTGAACCCCATTTGAAATTGTGTCTTTGAGAAAATATGTGCTATATGCACGTTGATGTTGAATATTTGAGATGTTTTGAATGATTTGACCTTTTGATCGTGAATGAGTTATTTTGAACTCGACTGTGAAAGAAATCCACATTTTTATTGATTATGATAAAGGGGTAGCAAATTGGCTCCCGATGAAAATTGTTGAACTGTTTATTGTGGATTTTCTTTAATTTGAGCCTGAGGTTGATTTAAATTTCTGAGCTAAGTTCGGGAGTAATCTTTAGCACCGAGTGGGAGGTATAAAGTGACCTTACTTCCCTAGAACTATGTTCCCCCGTAGGACGTGAGCCTGAGGCTGATTTATATAGTGATCACTAGTGTTTTTGGATTGATATTGGAAGTCCTACTCTGATGGCAAGGATAGGACGGCTCTCCCCAACGTGGGTTGGACATTGGAATCCATGTGGCTCACATGGTTTATGTCGGTTATAGGATCTCCCAAAGTGTGTGTGTGTTTCCTTGTGTCTATGGTGAACGGTGAAGTGATTTGAAAGTGGAATTGTGAAAGTTATTCTTTCGAAAGATTTAAATGATATTTACATTATGAGAATTGATATTCTTGATGAACCGAAAGTGATTGACAAATTATATGATGACTCACATGGGTTATTATACTTATTTCATCCTCTCATGATTATGATAATTTTCTTCGGGCTATGTGAGTCTTTCATACATCCTGCATATTTCTTATAAATATTTATCATGATGATGTTTATACAACTGCATACACCCCCATATGCTCAGTATTTTTCCATGGTACTGACCCACATATTCGTATGTGGGCTACATTTCTCGAAATATAGGTACAAGGTATAGTTGCACCTTCGGATCCAGTTAGTTCGTGGTATCCAGTCAGCAGGTGATGAGTTCTTTTGATTCAAGGGTTTGGGTTAGTTATGCACTGTTTATAGTATTGTATTTTCTTTATTTAGTCATATTGAGTTGGGGTTGTCGGGAGTCATGACCCGGCTACCTACAGTCAGTACTAGTAGAGGCTTCATAGACAGTCAGTAGAAGTTGATGTATTTTGTTTCAATTTTGGTTGTAAAGGAAGAATTGTAATCCTGTAAAATTCCATTTTTGTATCGATCAGATTCAGAAAAGAGTTAATTTCTGCTGATTTGTATGGATTTGTATTTTTATTCAGTTGCTTATGAGTTATGCCAATAGAAGGGTTAGCTTGGGGTCACTTGTGACCCTAAGCACCGTGTGACGTCTCGGGACCTGATTTCGGGGCGTTACAAACTTGGTATCAGAGCACAGAGTTCAAGTGTCCTAGGGTGTCTATGAATTCGTGTCTAGTAGATTCTTGTGGAACGGTACGGAGACGTCTGTACTTTTCTTCGAGAGGCTACAGGGCATTTAGGAAATATTTTCCTTCTTTCAAGTCTAAGACCGTGCTATAAAAAGGTTCTCTAAGAAACTTCTATAGATTCTCATCTTACTCTATTCTGGTCAACTCTGCCTCATTTTCAAGGTATCAGAAATAGTTAAGCTTAATTCTCCGTAGATAGTTATGGGATTTTAAGAGAGATAGAAAGTATCTTGTCAGTGCTTTTGAGTTCCAAAGATTGAAGTACTTTATTCATGTTCATAAAAGTCGTGAACTAAGCCTAGGTTAGATATGCTTTCAGATTCCTCCTCAGAATCTACAATGTTAATCTATACTTCTCCCTCTATGTATTATTTTTGAGATAACATGATTCGCAAGCTCCAGTTCTTCCCTAGGTAATGCTTCTATATTTTCTAGAAGAAATTTCAAAAGTTACACAAAGGTCTTGAGAGGAGCTCTCTAGTGTGTTAAGTTCCTTAAGTTGAAAGTTATGCCCTCATTCTTATGAGTTATTTAATTAAGACAGAGTAAGGTGTATTCTTAGATCGTTGAATATTGTGTGTCAAGTTTCTATCTCTTGTATTATGTAATCTTGTTATCATTATGTTTGTGAAAAATCAAAGTCTAGTGAAGCCGTGTGGGGCTCTTTCGATTCACTAGCATAGCTTCTTTGTTATTCATCTCATTTTCTTATTCAAAATACAAAACCAAAGTCTAGTGAAGCCGTGTGAGGCCTATTTCGATTCACTAGCAACTTGTTATTTATCTTGTCATTCCTATGTTAGTTGAAAGTGTGGGTTTAGAAGTATAGTGACAAGAAAGGTGGTAAGGGCAATTTATTGAATATGTGTATCTGAACTTTTGCTTATGATTGAATTAGTAATGAAGTGATATACCCTTGTTTGTTAGTTTAGTGAAAGTTAGAGGAGGAGTTATTAGTTAAGGTGGATTGTTGTTTGCTTAGGGTAAGGAAAGAGTTATTGATGGTATTTTTGGTGTTAGAAAAGTATAGGTTATTGATGAAAGTACTTGGTGGGTAAGTATTGTTAATCTAGGCGTTCTCCAGATTGCAAGAGGAAGTTAAGTTAAGACGTAAAGAGCTATGAACTATGTTAAGTTGTGTATGAAGGATAGATAGTAGTGACGGGTGAAAGAAGTATGTGTTAATGGATTGTGAATAAGATAGACTATATGATTAGGACCAATTATTATTGTTATGAAGTTTAAGTGGGCTAGTGTTCATGGAAGTGTTGTTTTATAATCTTCACGTGGGAGTTATGCGTGAGATGGAGTTGTAAATTATGTGAAGTGTGAGACCTTAAGTTTGAACGATTGGTGATCATGAAGCCGAATGTGACGGTTTTCGGATTAATGGTATTAGTTGTCGGAAGTGACCTAATATTGTTGAACAGTGTACACAAGAGTTTAAGTGTAGTTGACTTGTAATTAAGTTTAATATTATATTATGATGAGAAAGTTCACCCAAGATATTATGGGACTGCCTTAATTTCGAGGATTAGTGTATGTGGTGTAGTGAATCGTGCCATGGGATTGTTAGATGGATAAATACTAGTTAGACGATGGATGATATTTTGATGGCTAAGTTAAGGCGAGGCGTATGATTGGAAATGTTGAGCCTCTTAAGTGTGATTTTGATTCTTATGGGTTAGAAACATAAGTTCATAGGCATGGTATTAGAGGGAGAAGACAGAAGTAGCATGGTCTATCAAAAGGTTAGAAAGTATTCAAGTTGAGCTAATAGAAATAAGAGTTGAAGCACTAGATGGTGTACATTCCGGCGATAGAGATGTTCGTGGAGAT
The DNA here is from genome assembly GCA_030864215.1 of Capsicum pubescens. Classification (NCBI taxonomy): domain Eukaryota; kingdom Viridiplantae; phylum Streptophyta; class Magnoliopsida; order Solanales; family Solanaceae; genus Capsicum; species Capsicum pubescens. Next base: position 192,054,913 of record CM061548.1, on the reverse strand, counting down.
TCAAAATTAGTAAGCATTTGAGAATTTGAATGGTGGCTTAAAGCTAAGGGGGAGATGATAGAACAAGTAGTCAAGTCAAGCTTTTACATTTTAGTAGAAGTACCAGTAAGTTGTAAATTTGCTGTGAGAAAGATTGGTGCTTGACCCAATGTTATTTCAGTATTTTCAGTTGTCCCAAAACCTACTCATGTTTTACATTTCAGTTCCATGATTTTAATTCATGTTCATACACGTGATGGAGAATTACATACTCTTCTAGTTTCCAAAAATGAGAAATTCCAGTTCTTTTAGCAGTTGGAATCACATTCCATAAGTTATGAGCTCTAAATTCAGGGCATGCCGCCCATGACTCATATACTCAAGTTTTACAGTATGTTCAGTTCCATTACTCAGGCAATACTCTTATTGATCAGTGAGATTCAGTTTCCGTTATGGGTGTCTTCAGTTTTGATACCTTAATGAACCCATTGTATTTGATGTTTTATTCCTAAGGCCTCAATAGAGAGAGTCAAGTTATTTACATTATCCCTTCATGTTTCAGGTCTTCATGTTTTAAAATTTTGTGACTTTTTCATTAAGTCAAGCTAATGATGTTGAGCAGTTATCTAGAAGGGAGAGAAGATACTTTCTTATCTATGATAGAAGGTGGTGTGCTCATGGCGGTGAAGTTAGATTGAGGCTATGTCCTTGATACATGTCGTGGTTAGTTGAAGTTTTAAATGTTTATTTGGAAAGATTGTTGTGTGTTGGTTTTATGCACTTCTAGGAGGTTGTAGGAATAGTAATACAGAGTTTTTGTGTATAGTTCAATTGGTTGAGAAAATGTTATGTGTGCCGTTTAAAGAATTGACAAGTATGTGTGAATGATGTAGTTGGTGGAATCTTAGAGAAAGCAAGGAAGATGCTTAATGAGTGTTCGTTTAGAGGTGCATGTGCGAAGTGCGTATGTGGTTATGAGTATAGGCTTGAATGTTATGGTTGTATATCTAAAAGAATGCACCGCAAGTTAGCGGATCCCTAGTATAAGATTGTATGTGGTTGTTGGAGTAGCAATAAGAGTTATGTTTGAAGTGAGGAGTAGTGAGGCTCAGTGTGTATTGAGGTTCATGATATAGATTAATATTATAGTGTTATGTGGTGTATCTCATGAGTACTTGGAGTTAGGCTTGAACATAGTCGAGGGAGTAGTTGGGAAGTGTTGCTAAGTTTGGAAGCAAGGAGTTATGTTTCCCAAGACCTAGAAATTTCTATCTTAATTTATGCCATATGGGTCCTTGTTCCCATACGATAGGATTGTGTCAAATTATGGTTCATTTTCTCCCCGAACAATGTCATTTGAATCTTTTTGAGGGAGTGTTGAGGGACGTTTCATTTGGGCGCAAGTGGTCCTTCTTTTGATGAGATCCCCTTTGAGACCTTTGATTCTCAGTCTCTGAATAAACCAAAGATATCGATTCCTTAAAATCAGTCTCCTTTGTTTAAGATCCAACTATGTGACCATTCTCATTATGAATCGCATGTTCTATGAAGTATTCAAAAGTTTGGAGTGAAGTAAGTGGATTGATTTTGTTATCCCAGCCTTTTGTCCTCATTTCCATGGTATTCTGTACTTATTCATGGACATTCGAGGATGAATATTTCCAAGGGGGAGATGATGTAATACCCCGGGAAATTTTTCGTTGAAATTTTGTACGTAAACGTGTTGGGTTCTATCTTCTAGAATGAATTATAAATTTTTCGTGTGGACTGTCTTAGATTATGACCCACCATTGCGTAGAGTATCGAATAAGATTTCCAATGATATATGGATCATCCAAAACGGACACCCGAGCGACGAGTTATGAACATTCCGATCGAACCGTGAATAGTAGTGAACAGTAAAACGTGCAGGGAAAAAGTACTGAGGCCTGGCGTATTTTTGCTCCAACTTTAAACAATCATAACTCCTTGTACATAATGATCTGTGTGATCTACTATATATCAAAGGAAACCTCTGCGAGTCCTCTTTCCGATGAAATTGGTTTCATCCAATTTGTCGATCAGAGGAAAAAGTTATGGTCGATCTACTTTAGCCTATCAAAACTGAATTTTTGGGTCAACTTCAACCGATAATAACTCCTTGTACACAATGATCTGGGTGAGATACTATATATCAATGGAAATATATGAGAGTTCTCTTTCTAATGAAATTGGTTTCATCAAATTTGGATATCGGAGTAAAACGTTATGGTTGATCTACTTCAGACTATCAAAATAGTCCACCAAAGGACAGATTCGAGAATTATTTAATTTTTAGGGGTGTTTTGGTCATTCCCCCTCACCTAAAATCCATCCAAACCCTATATTAAAGCCTATTAGAAGCATTATATGTTATATTTCATCAAATTCTCTCAAAAAGAAAACCGTAAGCTCCTACATCCAACTTCAAGAACCTCCAAAGTTCACCATTAATTCTGCAAATTTATTCAAGATTCAAAGTTCCTAGGTCAAGAACTCCAAGAACCATCATTCAAAGGCAAGATTAACATCTCAAAAATGAGTATCGATCTAAAGTTCATCATTCAAGGTATGTGGGGGTTTTCAACAAGAACAATATTTCGTTCTTGTGCCCAAAAGTAATTTTCTTTATGAAGATATGATTTTTATATGTTTATTATGATTTTGGAGCATGAACTTATATTCTATCTTGGTTATCTTGAGATTATGATGTTTATGACTTTGAAAAGTCGAATTTATATGAAATTGTGACTTAAAGCATGATGCTTGAAAGAAATTTACTATGATTTTGATATTTGGGTCTTGAACCCCATTTGAAATTGTGTCTTTGAGAAAATGTGTGCTATATGCACGTTGATGTTGAATATTTGAGATGTTTTGAATGATTTGACCTTTTGGTCGTGAATGAGTTATTTTGAACTCGACTGTGAAAGAAATCCACGTTTTTATTGATTATGATAAAGGGGTAGCAAATTGGCTCCCGATGAAAATTGTTGAAGTGTTTATTGTGGATTTTCTTTAATGTGAGTCTGAGGCTAATTTAAATTTTTGAGATAAGTCCGAGAGTAATCTTTAGCACCGAGTGGGAGGTATAAAGTAACCTTACTTCCCTAGAACTGCGTGCCCCCGTAGGACATGAACCTGAGGCTGATTTATATAGTGATCACTAGTGTTTTTGGATTGATATTGGAAGTCCTACTCCAATGGAAAGGATAGGACAGCTCTCCCCAACGTAGGTTGGACGTTGGACTCCATGTGGCTCACATGGTTTATGTCGGTTATAGGATCTCCCAAAGTGTGTGTGTGTTTCCTTGTGTCTATGGTGAACTGTGAAGTGATTTGAAAGTGGAATTGTGAAAGTTATTCTTGATGCACTGAAAGTGATTTAAATGATATTTACATTATGAGAATTGATATTCTTGATGCACTGAAAGTGATTGACAAATTATATGATGACTCACATGGGTTATTATACTTATTTCATCCTCTCATGATTATGATGATTTTCTTTGGGCTATGTGAGTCTTTCATACATCCTGCATATTTCTTATAAATATTTATGATGATGATGTTTATACAACTGCATACACCCTCATATGCTCGGTATTTTTCCATGGTACTGACCCACATATTCGTATGTGGGCTACATTTCTCGAAATATAGGTACAAGGTATAGTTGCACCTTTGCATCCTGTCAGTTCGTGGTATCCAGTCAGCAGGTGATGATTCCTTTTGATTCAAGAGCTTGGGTTAGTTATGCAGATTTTATAGTCTTGTATTTTCTTTATTCAGTCGTATTGAGTTAGGGTAGTCGGGAGTCATGACCCGGCTACCTACAGTCAGTACTAGTAGAGGCTTCATAGACAGCCAGTAGAAGTTGATGTATTTTATTTTAATTTTGGTTGTAAAGGAAGAATTGTAATCCTGTAAAATTCCATTTTTTTATCGATCAGAATCAGAAAAGAGTTAATTTCTGCTAATTTGTATGGATTTGTATTTTTATTCAGTTGCTTATGAGTTATGCCAGTAGAAGGGTTAGCTTGGGGTCACTTGTGACCCTAAGCACCGTGTGACGTCTCGGGACCCGATTTCAGGGCGTTACACCCTCTCATACCCTGAGTAGCCTAAGAAGGGTCGCATTATGTCTTTTATATGAGCGACCCCTTCTCAGTCATTCCCTAAGGGTACTAGTCATACCTAGGTGAGTCATATGGAGTGACGTCTTGGCTTTGAGTAGACTTGTTTTGTTACGAGTAGAGTATACAACAAGTGGTGATTCGTACCCTTTGGATACAACTCAAGAGTGCATGGTTGTACACTTAATAGTTTTTGTCACCTAGGAAAGGCCTAGGGTAAGAGTAAGGATACCACTCATACCCTAGGGTACGACTTCTTAAGTGAGTCGTACCACTGGATGGGTTCATTTTCCAGCTTTTAACTAAGTGCCTTGTGATCATTTCCCATGTCTAAAACCCTAATCCCTCTAATATATAAGTGTGTGTAGCCTCCTAAACATTTATTTTGATGGATCAAACACCGTAAATACTCTCTCAAGCTCATGTTTGAAGAATTGGAGGCTAGGGTTTCAAGGGTGATCTTCAAGAGGCAAAGGGGATTCAATTTTCTTAGTGATTGAAGTTGTCTAAGGCATGTACCTCTTCCCCTCTCTAAATAACTCTAAACCCATGTATTTTACACTTGGATTAGTAAGTGTACATGGTGGTTTTTAAATCAAATGAAAAGGATTTTGTTGCCTAATGATGAATAATGATGATCCTTACTTAGACTAATGTTTATTCATGTTATTGATGGTATTTGGAACATGGGATTGCTTATTGTATGTGGTCTAACATGTGGGTCTTGAGTAACCCTAGTCTTGATGATTTATATCATGAAATTGGCCTTGGTAAAGGCATGTACACAATGTGTTTTTGAAATTATCTAAGTGAGATATCTAGTTACATAATTATAATGCTTTGAGCTAGGTAAATAGCCCAATGTGTATGAATGCTTGATAAATGATATTGTGAAGGTAAAATGAGCCATATATTATGTAATTGATGGTTTGATAAATAAGAAAAGGGTTAAAGTCCCTTACATGAAAATAAACGTGAATTGTGTGTGGGACTAAATTATCTTGTAGAATTGCTAATGAAATATGAATGGCTTTTAAGGATCTTGAGGACCATGGTTTGAATTATATGATGAGTTGAATTAAGGCGTTGGACTATTGAAATGGTTGAGCAATGAAGGATCCCATGAGTACCATGTGGTCATGTATGATGTTTAATTGGTTAAATAGGTTAAAGTCCTTATGTGGGAATTTAATGTATGTGGGTGCATGGACAAATGGTTAGAGTCCCAATGTCTACTAATGATAGTCGTGTTGGTTTGAGGTTAAAGTCCTTTGCCTAACGAAATTGTTTGTGGTTAAAGTCCCTTGCATAATAAGATCTCATGAGGTCCAAGTGCCTTACCAAATGAATTGGCTTGGGGTTATAGTCCCTTTCCTAATGTGTGAGCATATGGTTAAAGTCCCTTGGTTGACTTAATATGTGAGCATGTGGTTAGAGTCCCTTGCTTGACCTAATGTGTGTGAGTGGTTAGAGTCTCTCACTTAAATAAATGTGTGTGAGTGGTTAAAGTCCCTTACCTAAATGGATGTGTATGTGGTTAGAGTCCTTTACTTGAGGATATGTGAACCTAGTTAAAGTACTATGCCTAATGAGAAATGCTTGAATCTATAACTGTGGAAAATTGGAGTCCTCCATTGCATGTATGATGAATGAGTGTTTCCAAAGTGTTGATAAATCTTATCCCCTTAATTAGTATGTGATATGTCTATATATATGGATAAGGTTATGAATGTGATTGAATATGATATATTTCTTGTTTTTGAATGATTATGTTATTGTATCCTTATCTTTAGTTACATACTAGTGTTCTACCCACTAGTCATCTTCGGATGCTACGTCCCAATGCGATTTAGGGGTCGGAGCATCTTCTTATTTTCCTGCGCAGTGAGTAGACGCTCAAAGCGGTTCATGCATTAACTTTGGAGTGGTGAGCTTCCTTTCTTCAGAAGACATTCATCTTTGGTCTTCTATCTTTAGGCTTAGTTATTTTGACTGGTTTGGTTATTGTCGGGGGCTTGTCTCGATATATACATTTCTAAACTTCGATTTGTATAGAGGTATTGTGGATAACTGTGGACTTGGGTTTATTGTCTAGTGTGTTGATATTTATGAAATGGTTAGACATTGCTTAAGTTATGATTAGTGGTATGTTTTCCGCAATCCCATTTTCGGCCAGGATTCACCCGACCCATATGGTTAATGTGATGATTGTATTGGGTTATTGGGGCGACCTCTGATTTATGTGGGCTTGATGTTCCCCTATGACATGGCCCAGTTTCAGGGTGTGTCAATGACGGGTCCACCTAATGATTCCTTAGGACTGATAATGAGTTATATGGTGGACTCATCACCACTGAACTAAAATCTAGGATCCCTCTCTACTGTTGCAATGACTCCATATAATGACTCGTTCTGTATGACAATGGGTCATTGCAAGAGTTGTTGTCACTGGTAGTTAATGGTCCCTCGCATAAATTTTCCTGAACTTCTTACTATGATATCGGATAAAGATAAGACTAGTAGCATTAGAAAACTAATTTAATGGCCTATGTTTTGATGGGACTAGAGCTTAAAAACTTGGGTATTGCAATAAGTTTCTTTAGTTTTTGCTCATGTTTAAAATTTACATTCATGATAGTTCAATGCTGAGTAGATATCATAGGTTAGCTTAGTGATATTCGTAGTCTTAAGCATCGTGTGATGTCTAGGGGTATTTTCTGGGTGTTATAGAGATGCGGACCAAGATAGTGCTATTTATATTCCATCGGTAGCCAGAAATAGAGTATTTTATTCTCCAAGCGTGATGTTTTATTTTCTTCAAATTAAAGGGTTGTTTGGAAGTCAAGCACATGAAGATGCCAATCTATACTTGAAGAATTTCATTGATCTGTGTTCTCCATTTGCCATAGCCCACATATCTCAAGAATCAATCTGTTGCATCTATTCCTATTCTCATTGACGAGAGAAGCGGTCATGTAGTTGCGGTCTTTGACTGTGGGATCTATCACTTCATGGGTTGAGCTCATGAAAGCATTCTTGGATAGTTACTTTCCTCCTTCACGGATGTTGCAACTAAAGGTAAAAATCATCAAATTTTGCCAACTTAATGGCGAACAATTATATGAGGCTTGGCAACAATTCAACAATAAGATTGTGTTATTCCCAAATCATGAGGTTCTGGATAAAATGCTTCCATAAATCTTTTACATGGCATTAGATCAATTAAATAAGATGGTAGCATATAATGCGTTCGGAGGATCTACTATCAAATAATCTTATGGTGTTGCGACAACTTTATTAGATCAAGTGATGAAGTAAAGTAGAGGTTGGCACACAAGAGATACCGAGGTGGCTATGGGGGCTCTATTTGCATCTTTTGCATGCCAAGAGCAAAGGAATAAGGATGAGAAAAGAGATGAGAACATGACTAAAGTGATAACTCAAATTGATCTTCTCACCAAGAATGTAATGGGAGCTCCTTCAAAGGCGAATAACTTCATTACTTTTAAGAGTGTTAAAGCTTATGATAATGAGGAAGATGAGTCTCTTGATGAAGAAATTTAATTCATGTCTAACCAATTAGGGGGTTCCCGCCCCACTTATCAAAGGCAAGATAGGAATCAAGGTTAGAAGGAAAGGGATTGTGATAGAGATCATGATAGAGATTGGTATTGGAGAGATAAGGACTAGGATTATGATTGGTACGTACCTCCACATGATAGGGACAAGGGTAATGAGTCAAGCTTTGTTGACCCGGAGAAGTTCAAAAGTGAATATGTTCTTGCTCGTACTTAGTGGCTTTGTGGGAAATGAAAAGATAGTGAGAGAGCTGAAAAGTGATTTCTCACAACTTAATCAAATGGTGATATCTAACTCGGCCTCTATCAAGAAACTTGGAAATCAAGTGGGTCAAATCTTGGCTCATCTCAATACAAGGCCAAGGGGTGGATTCACAAGTGACACGATTACTAATTCTAAGAATGATGCTCACGTCATGGTCATTATCACTAAGAGTGGTCAGACTCTTGGTAAAGATATTATTGATTTGATGAAGACACCAATGAAAAGGGAAATGATGAACAAGCCAATGAAAAGAGAAATTAGCTAGAGAAGCCAAAGGAGGCGATTCCAAAAACCAATGAGTAAATTATTGAAAGGCCAAAAGTAGTTGAAGAAAGGGGTGAAAGTAAGGAAGCTCCAAAAGTGGTTAAAGGTAATTCTCTAAAACTGTATGAAAATCTAGTTGTTAATTTATCATAAATCATAATTCCTTTTTATTCCCACAAAGGCTCAAGAAGAGAGAAAATTATACCAAGTTCAATAAATTTGTTGTGAAATTTAGCAACCTATCGGTGAATATTCCTTTATTAGAAGCATTGTAAGAGATGCACGGTTATGCTAAATTCATAAAGGAATGGGTCACAAAGAAATGAGTCATGGATATTAAACTATAGAGGTAACCCATAATTATAGTGTCATAATGTCTAGCACAGTGGTGGCGAAGAAGAAAGACCCGGGTGCATTCACTATTCCTTGCACTATTGGGATGAACAAGTTCAAAAACACATTATGTGAGCTTGGGGAAAGCATTAATTTGATTCCATTTACCGTGTTCTGAAAATTAGGATTGGGTATTCCCAAACTAACCACAACGAGGCTTTAATGGCTTATCATTCTATCAAGAAGCCCGTGGGAGTGCTATGTGATGTTCTTGTGAAATTTGACTCCATTTGGGTAATTATGCATATATTAACCAAGTCAGCTTATTTTGTTCCACTGAATGAACTACAATGCAGAGAAGTTGGCAAAAATTCATAATATGAGATATTTTGGTTATGTGGTATGCCTATTTCCCTTATTTAAGACATAGGTACTCAGTTTACATCATACTTCTAGAGTTCCATGCAACAAGAGTTGGGAACTCAGTTGGAGATGAGTACAGTATTTCACCCGCAGATAGATGGTCAATTGAAGCGGACTATTTAGGTGTAGAAGGATATGATTCGGGCTAGTATGATATACTTTGGGGGTAATTTTGACTAAATCTTTCTTATAGCAGAGTTTGCCTATAATAACAATTATCGTTTTATTATTCAAATATCATATTTCAAGGTTTTGTGTGAGTGAAAGTATAGATCTTTGGTCGGCTGTTTTGATTCCTTTGAGGTTAGCCATGGGATATGGATTTATTGAGGTACTCTATGGAGAGAATAAGATAGATATAGGAATAGATTTTAGCAACCTATAGTAGACAAAATATTTAATCTAGTATGAGAGTTTATAACTTGGAGTTCATGGTTGGTGAGCGGGTTTGCTTGAAGGTATCACCCCTAAAGGGTGTGATGAGATTTGGGAAGAAGTTCAAGCTTAGCCTGAGGTTTATCCGACCTTTTGAGATTCTTTAGAGAATTAGGAAGGTGTTTTATAAGTGGAATTTACCTCCGAGTCTATCAGTTGTACATCATATTTTTCCTGGTTTGATGTTGGAAAAGTGATCTTAGGCATATTTATACACCTAAGTGACACTATCTACGCACATAGCTTAGTTTTGAGGACTTTTAAGCATGTTTTAATGTGGTGATATGCATATATAGTGTTATTTGTGTTTTAAGCCACATGTTTATATGGTTTAAGGTGCATTTGAATCCATTCAAGAACAAAAACAACAAAGGCAAGGCTAGACGAGTTAACTAGTCAAACCAAGCTTGAGTGGTGCTTGTTGGTGATTTTTTATGAGATTTAATTGTTGTATTCTCTAATTATTTTTATGAGATGTTTCATGAGGTTAATGTATCTGCTTTGGGTGATATTTGAAGCTATACAAGAGCTACACTGGGTGATGAAACAAGAAGCAAACTTGACGGAAGAAATTGTGTGTTCTTGGAGTACATGGTGTACCATGCCTCCTAGTTCTTGATCTTAGTTTTGGGACACATAGTACCTTTCAGGTAGATACTATTTTGGCATGTAAATATTCCATGAGATGTTCCCCTCAAAGCCAGAAATGGGCTGCACGCCACACATGGTTCCTACATGGCTCAAAGTTGATTTTCAATTATTTTAAGTGAGGGACAAAGTGGTAAATGCACCTATTCCGTGTGATGCTTGGTTTGGACGTATGCACCTTTTCCACATGGTAATTGGTTTGGAAGTATAAAAGGAGTATATAAAGAGCAATCAGTCACAAATTTAAAACATATTTAGATCACATATGAATTGGAGAGCAAACAAGGCATCAAGGGCTCAACATTCGGATTCCTAGTCCTAGTTTGAGTGGGAAACAAGTTTGTAATTGTACCTAATCCTTTTAGGACTTTATTATCACGACTTGTAGGCTATAAATATGCACATGGAAGCTGGAAAAAGGAATATAGCACATTGGGGAACAAAATCACACGAATTCACAACACAACACAAGGCTTGGGAGAAAACAACACCTCAAGGAGGCTAGAACAAGGGTCCTTGTTTTGTAACTTTAAATTCTCTTAATTTTACTTGTTTAATTGTTGTCCTATGATTTTCATGTAAGATTATGAGTGGCTAAGAATCCCTTATTCTAGGGTTGAGGCTATAAAGAAGATTGTGTAGTTTGGTTTATAGTCGGTTTATATGTTTATCATGTCATGTGTTTGTTCTTATGTCACTTTAATAATTAACTACCACTATGGTAAATCTATAGTCCTCAAGTGAATTGACCATAGGATTGGAGGGACAAAATAAAGAAGGTAGGGAGTGTGGATCCTAGCTTTATTAATTAGATACTAATTCTAAACAAGTGATTTGCAGCTAGGATAGAGATATACCCAGCAGGTTTTCAAAGGCGTTTTCGGGGCGAGTCCGGAGAGGGCGTAGTAAAAAGGCTCTGGGGTGCAAATAAAAAATATAGATCCATAGGAAATAAGTCCCGAGCATAAAAATATAAGTACCGAGCATAAAAGCATACGTCCGGACGTTAAATTTGATTTTTTTATTTTAGAAATATTTTTTCTACCATTGTATTTATTATTATTGATGTAATTATATTTATACCTTATGTTATAATATTGTAGTATTTTTTTCTAAAATATGTACATAAAGAGAGCAAGTTTCATAGAGAATGACACAACCAAAAATAAATTGTTAGATAATTATGCTTGAAAATTGACAATAAGAGTTTATTCAAGTTGCTAGTTTCAACAAGAAATATATAGGACAAAGTCACCATAACACTATGTTCCCAAAATAAATCAATTCATTTTTTGTTAAAGATCTTAAATTTTTTATCATTCTCCTTCTTTGAAATATATAAATAATAATATTAGTTGATAGTAGGAAGCCAGTAGATGTGGAGATGAATGTTAGATTTTGATTTTAGAGATTTTCTCGGCTATATCATTTTTTATGTTGTTACCTTTGTCAAATAATAATTGTATTTTTTTCTATATCATTGGTGATTTATTAAAATTCTATGTAGAATCACTGAAAAATTTGCTTTTACTTATATTTTTAGTAATAAATTTCAAAAGTAAAGATACATGAGATATACGCCCTATAGATCCATAGGATTTACACCCCATGTATCGGAGTTATCCATCGCCCGTGCTAGGTAAAACACCTTACCTCACACCCACACATTTTAAAATATTGATACCTAGTGCCCAACTTGGTTACGAATGGAAAGATAAACAATTGCATCTAAAGTAGAGACTCTCATCCCTGGTCAATGATGTAGTTGTGAGACTAATTTGGGTATATGACTTAGATAATGAACATTCCTGAGTTATACTATCAATCCCATAAATTAACAATCATGATAAGCACCAACACCGGCTAGAAACCACAATTATTTATGATTGTGAAGTATGTACTGACCATGCAATCCTCCTTTTTATTGTTGATACCCTAAGTTATCAGTGTAGTTCATAGATTGTTTATACTTTAAACCCATCATATCTATAAATTTCACCGCTTGAATAAGTAATTGGATTTAGTTTCATCTAATGGATAGTTAAAGAAAAAATGTTGGTGGGTTTGATATCCAACTCTCAAAGAGTCACTATATTACTTGCTAGACCGTGTACACTTGCTGTGCTAAGTCGCAATAAGTTTTTTGCGCCATTGTCGGGGAATTTGGTGTTAATTATTTATCTAGATTGGACTTTTCTATTTATTTATTTAAGTTATTTGTAGTTTGTTTTGGACAATGTTTTCTTTTTCTTTTCTATCACTCTTCTTGATATGTCATCTCGGGATAGATATTGGTTGGATGATTTGTATTCTTGTTGTTATTGTGGAGAATAATACCTATAGAGTTATTGTAATAGTGTTCAAATGAATGGGTTTTGCGCCACCGACCCAATCTTTTGGACTGAATATATGTCATATATATAGTGGACATGATGGTCATTCAAACGGTTGTCCTAACTTTTATGATCCTCCCATCAGTGGAGGATCTAGGATTTAGGCGATGTGGGTGCTCGGGATTACATGTATTGACACGCAAAGCTTTAAGATTCCACATGGAAACCAAAGCACCCAACTTTATTTTGGTTTTAAGGGTACTTTTTTCATCTTATACCAATTTTTATATATTTTTATATGATTATACCTATTTTGCATCGAGTTTAGTGGGTGTGGAATCACCACCAAATTAAACCTAGGTCTACCCCTACCTCTCATGAACCTCTATTATGACCATTCCATTATTTGTAATGTTGGAAGGAATGACATAGCTAAGGTTGCAGAACATGAGGCTCACTTTATAGATATGATAAAGTAGATATTGTGGCAACAAGCACAACAACTGAACCAACTGAAGGAACTACATGAAGCCATAGATAGATTAGGTTCTCACCTCACAAAGCTACAGGTTATGACTGACCCTTTGATTGATCAGTAAAGTACAGTCTTTTCCATCACTCAAGAGGAACACTTAATAAAAGAAGAGAGTAAGGCACTACTAGGACAAAGTTGTTGTGAAGAAGACATTGTGATCCAGCATTGGCTAATCGAACAAGATCAATAAATCAAATTTCATAAGTGTGTCTATGGGATAGTCTCACTATTATGGTGACCCAAATGAAGAAGGAAAGAGATGAGTTCATATAAAAGGTTAAGAAATTTGTCTTAGATATTTGACACTTAAAGGCCCTACTGAATAAAAATATTAAGATGTTTGATGTCCACTCACTAATAGTTGTGGATACTAGCCAGCCCGTGGAGAGGGAAGAAAAATTCCAACCTATCAACAATCGTTCTTTAATTGATGTTGACATTGAAAAGGTGGATATAGTGAGCATGTTATAGATGCTGTAAGTTTGAAAGTGGGATGTATTGGGTCTTATTCAAATTATTTTTCTATATTATGTTCAGATAATATCATGTCTTTTGAGTCATATGAACTAGTGGAGGAGTGTGTAGATGAGAAATAAGAATCCTATATTTTTAAATTTACACCAAACAAGCAACAGAACAGCATGCCTCACCTCAGGACCAAGCGGTTTAACATGCACCATCCATTACTTGATTTCTTAATTTTTGTAGCACCACCCTCTGAGCAAAGCAAAATGATGGATGCGATGTTGGAAATAAAACTCATATCCTCAAGGTGAAGAAAAAAATTGATGGACCGTGTCATGATGTTAACTTAGGCACTTGTAAAGAAGCAACCCAACATGTAGTAAGTAATTTTTATTTTTAATTTTAATTGTTGTTTTAGTGTCACTTATTTTTGTTGTTTTTGTTTTTGCATATTTAGGATAAGTTCAAGTACCCACAATCTGAGATAAGAAGCATGGCGAAATCTAAGTGTGGGGTCCTCCAGACCCCTTGATGGAAAAAGTGGAAATTGGCATGCTGCTTGATAGGCATAGAGGCCCTAGTGAGTAATCCTAATCCTTATTATTTGAATTATACTTTGGGGAAAAAATATAATTTTAAGTGTAGGGTGGGGAATCTTCTGATTTATGTTTAGGGGGAATCTTCTGATTTAGGTTATAGGGTGAATTGTCCTATATGAGTCTTTTAATTATTTGCTTATGTTTCTTAAAAAATTTAAGATACAAAAAGATTTTCTTTTAGTATTTTTTAGTTGTATTTTCTTTTTATATTTAGGAGAACACTTCATGCACCCCTTGATTTTTCTTTACAGTTTTTTTCTGAGGGGCTACCCTTTGAATTGATATATTTTTTTCTTTTTTAGGAGTAATTTTAAAATTTTTAGTCATAGTTTAGGAACTTTTCCCAAATATGGATGGATGACGACTGTCTTGAGAGAAAAGTCATTAGGATCTAATAAGTAGAACCATTTTATTGATTGGATAATAGGCACTCTTGTTAGTCTACATGACTATATGATGCAAGTGTTGTGAATTGAAAAGAATGTTGAATGAATTGAATGACTATTTTGAGACACCTAGGCTCATTTATGTGACTCTTCTTTGGTTTTAGCTTAAATTTGAGTTCGTGTGATTGCCTGTTTGATAGTCTGTAGGGATCCTTCTTAATTTGAACATGTGTCATTGTGTGTAAGGATTTTTTTGTTATATTCCATACTTTCATATGTACGTCTAGAACTTTCTTGGTGTATCTATAGAGCAAAATGAAGTATGTTGAGTTTAGGAAATGATATAGGCATTACATTGATTATCCATGTTTTATACCTTGTTATATCTACCCTCAAAGTATGATCTTTATTAGCCCCATTGAGTCTTTATCTTATAATTTAATAGCCTTATATGAAGATTATTTCCTTTCTTTTAATAGACAATTAATTTGATCCAAAACTCCTAAGTGCTTTAGTTAAAGAATTAAAATTGATAAGGAGTGAGAATTAAAGAAGAGAGAAAAATTAAATTTGAAGCCCCAAATTAATAGATATTGGTGTGTTGAAAAATTTTATGTGCTGTTGTTGAAAAAAATTTTGTGTTGTTGGAAGGGAATAAAGTAAAAAGTGTTAAAGTTCTTTGAAAAGATATTAAAAAACTCCCTACCAAAGATGTGTAAACTAGCTTAAAGAGAGGGGCAAAACAAAAGAGAGTTGTAGAATATAAAAGAGGTGGGGAAAAAGGTGGTTAAAGAATGATCTAAATAAAAAGTGTGATATATTAAAGAACTTGGGAAAGACAGCCACTACTCTTGTCCAAAACAATTCCTACCCATTCTTTATCCTACATTACTACTCTTAAACTCCTACTTGATCTTGAGTCTTTATATTATTATATTAGTGGAGTACTACACTAAGGTAATGTCTATGGTTCATCTTATGTGGCATGTGAATTCCATCTGAGAGTGAGCATGATTCTATTCTTATACCTCGTTCTTGTGTTAAATTGCATACTTGTGAGTGAATTGGATGACTATCTTGGTGTGAGGGAAACATATTTGGTGAAAGATGGGTAACTTATTTGATTGTTTAATTGAGTAATTTCATCAGTTTTCTAATATTATAGAGTCAATTATTGAGTCTATAAAGTTTTGAAGTAGTATTCATGTATTTTTAATTGTAATGTAACCCGCTTAATATAGAACTTCCTATTTGTGTAGTCGTTGTAGTTATAGATTGAGTATCTTAGTTCAAGTAGTGATGTTATAGTCTTCCTTAATTGTGATTAGTGTAAAGAGTTGTCGAGGACTAACAATGCTTTAAGTGTGGGGTGGTGTTCTTAGGCGTATTTAGACACCTAAGTGTCATTATCTATGCGCCTTTAGCTTAGTTTTGAGGGATTTTAAGCATGGTTTCGTGTGGTAATGTGAATATATAGTGTTCTTTGTCTGTTTTTGTGCTAGAACTCATGTTTATATGGCTTAATATGCATTTGAATCAATTCAAGAGAAAAAACAACAAAGGCAAGTCTAAATGAGTTAATTAGTCAAACCAAGCTTGAGTGGTGCTTGTTTTTGTGTGATTCTGATTAGCTTTAATTGTTGTAACCTCTAATGGTTGTTATAGATGTTTCAGGAAGCTAATGGAGCTTCTTTGGGTGACATTTGAAGCATCACATACTACAATGGGTGATGAAACAAGAAGTAAACTTGATGGACGAAATTGAGTGGTCTTGGAGTACATGGCTCACCATTCCTCCTAGTTCTTGATCTCAGTTATGTGTTTCACAGTACATTTTAGGTAACTACTGGTTTGGTATGGAAATATTCCACGTGACACGTCCCTCAAAGATAGAAATGGGTTGTGTGCCGCACATGGTTCCTACATGGCTCAAAGTTGATTTTTAGTTGTTTTAAGTGAGAGAAAGAGTGGTAAATGCACCTACTCTGTGTGGGACATTTTTTTGACATGTACAAGGACTATATAAACATAAATTACTCACAAATAGAAGAAATCTTTGGATCACATACAAATTAGAAAGCAAACAAGGCACCAAGGGCTCTACATTAGGGTTCCTGGTCCTAGTTTGAGTGGGAAACAGGTTTGTAATTGTACCTAATCCTGTTGAGACTTGGTTATATAGAATTAGAGGCTATAAATACACACATACAAGTTGAAAAATGAGGATAACACTATGGTGAATAAAACTCCATGAATTCACAACACAACATAAGGCTTGGGAGAAAACAACACCTCAAGGAGACTAGAACAAGGGTTCATATTTTGTAACTTTAAACTCTCTTAATTTTACTTGTTTAATTATTATCTTATAATTTCATTTAAGATTATGAGTGGCTAATAAACCCTTATTCTAGAGTTGATTTTTGCAAAAAAAATTATGTAGTTTGGTTTTATATTCGGTTTATATGTTTATCATGACATGTTTTTGATCTTATGTTCTTGCATTTACTACTTTAATAATTGACAACCATTAAGAAAAATCTATAGTCCTAATATGGTTAAACATAGGAGTGAAGGGACATAATGAAGAATGTAGGGACTGTGGATCCTATCTTTATTAAGAAACTCTAATTGTAAAGCAGTGATTTACAGCTAGGATAGAGATATACCTAGTGGCCTTACTTCGTAATGAGACAGGAAGATAAGGAATTGCATTTGAATTAGAGAATTACATCCCTGCTCAATAATATAGTTGTGAGACTAATTTGGGTAGAAAACTTAGAGGATCACTATTTCTGAGGTATACTATCAACCCCATAAATTAACAATCATAATGAGTACCAACACCAGCTAAAAATAACAACTATGCATGATTTTTTACCCTAGAATCCTCCTTATTATTGTCCATACCCCAAGTAATTATTTTAATTCATAGATAGTTTATACCTTAAAACCATCATATCTCTAAATTTTATTACTTAGATAAGTAATTGGAATTAGTTTAGTATAATGGATACTTAAATGACAAGTTCCTTTAGGTTCGACATCCAACTCTCCAAAGAGACACTATAGTACTTGCTAGACCACATACACTTGCGTATGCCAAAAGTTGCAATAATAAGAATCATTTGGATGACTCTCATATGATGCGGTAGGACTTGATAGATTTAAATCAAATCTAACTACTGAAGAGAAGAACATAGCTGTTTCAAATAGTGAAACACCCTGGGTTTTGACCCTTAGAAAATTCCTTGGAATTTTGGTCTTTGAACCCAATATGACTCATAGGTACAAGCCGTATATTAGGGTATGAATGGTATAGACCAATCATATGCTGACCAGTGTTAGTTGGTGGGATGGATTTTGGTCACTGCAGTCGGTATGACTTGAATGGTATGAGTCGTATGATTAGATATGGATCTTTTGGTTTGGGTTTTCCTTAGCTTAATCTTAGACTTGGTCGCTTTAGTTGGATCTGAGTATGAGTGGCTTACTATGAACCAAAAGTCAGGGTACGACTCATACCAGGGACTTGTATGGTGGACAGTGTTCAAACCTTCTGTTATTCTATCCTGCCATGGATACGGGTGAAGGATAAGAATTGTATGCCGAAAATATGACTTGGGTAGGATGATTCATACACTAGATAGTGTTGGGTCCAAAGGTTGAGGATTAGGATACGAATGGTGGGTACCACTCGTATCTAAGGGTACGACTCATAAGGGTCAATTGTACCCCTTTGATAGGATTTTTGTGCAACTTAAGTGAGGGTATTTTGGATATTTTCACACTTACTCTAATAAGTCCCCATGACTTCTAACTCACTTGGGAGATTAATTACCCTATTATTCTATTCATTAATACTTAGAAACTCTTCCTAAACACTCTATAATTCTCTCAAGAGTTTTTGGACAAGGAAGCTAGGGTTTCAACTAGAGGACTAATTTGGGGGATCTTATTGGTGGTTTCTCTCCATCTACTTTTTAAATTAAGGAATGCTCTCTTCCCTTACTATTAGTTCCAACTAAGGCATGGTTTTTATGAATGGTTTTCATGATTTCATTTTTGTATGATTTTGGGTTTTCATCTATTATTTGGGGGTTTTGACTATAAATAATTGGTTATGGTTTCCCATGATTTTAATTATGTATTTACATGCTTAATTGTTGGTTTGTATAATTGGATTGCATGGGAATGGTTAAATGGTAATTGGAATTGGTTTTTGATATATTATGCCCCCAATATGTTTGAAAAAATACCTATACGAATGTTTTCATTGCATTGATTATTTTAATGGAACTCTTGTCTGTTTTAAACTTGGTAAAGGAATTATACATGGTTTAAATAGTTTGGAAAGGTAAAAAGGCTAAACAGTTATTCTTGTGGGGTACATGGAAATCCCCCAAGTGGTTTAATATGGTTAATGGAAGGGTACATAAAATCACTTAAACCTATATATGGTTGGCTACGGATAAAACTTGCAAGTATAATCGGTATGACAATACCACTACTAATGGCCTTGGTTAATAAATGGTTAATGGATTGGTTGGTTGCTTGGTAATGGTTTTAATTGGGAAATAATGGTGAGATGTGTAGCGAAGTCGTGAAAGGTGGAGGTCCCGAGGGCCAAAATTGGAAACTCATATTTGTCGATGTGAGGTTTAGTCCAAGTAATCGTGTGCATGATGTCATACTTTATATTTAAAGGATGTACGAGTCATTCCAGGTTTTCTTTCTTGGTCGTGCGGCTTCACGTACTGGGGCCCTTTCAACAAGGGACACTGAACCCATATAGCACGCGGGTGGTTTAGGACTACTAGACTACATAGCCTAGGTAAAGGTTTTAATGGCATGCTACACCTGGTTCCCTTTTTTGGCATGTATATATATACATATGGTTTGTGTGCATATGGATGGCTTTACTTGGTTTAATAAATGACATTTATTATCCTTATCCTGAGTTCATGCTAACGTTCACCCGCTAACCCATCTTTAGGAAGTTGTATACCCACGTTATATAGGAATCGATCGTTTCACTCCTCCTACATAATGATTAACTAGGGGACAGTTGTTGGATTGAAGTGCTGAGCTTTCATCTTTCTGGAAGGCTCTATTTTATGTTATGGATATTTTTAGACCTTTTAATTTATTTTTGGATAATGGTTTTGGCTACGGTTGAGGGCATGTCCTAACCGAATAATCTTACTCTTTTGGTTAGAGGCTTTGTAGTACTATTATGGGTTGGAATAGGTAGGATAAGTACTGGTGTCGGCCTTAATATTGGCATTGGTATTGGGATTGATATCACTGGAAATAATTTCTGACTGTTCCATCCTCTTTCATTTTAGGAATAATCATATTATGTTTTGGAACTCATTTGGTTATGGCCTGGCTTACGGCCCTTGGATCAGTATTAGTTTGGCTTGGTGGTTTAGTTGATACGGTTTGGTGGACGAGATGACTTGGTAGGGTTGGTCTAGGAATATACCTAACCCATAGTCAGTCCTTGTCTAGTTATTTTATCTTGTTATATGTTCGAGATTCAGCTGACTTAAGGTATGCTAATGATGGGTTGCGTAACAGGGGGTGGTCCTCGGTCCTGGTTGGACTTGGGATGCCCATTACGACAAGGCCACCGATCAGGTCGGATGCAGTTAGTAGCAGAGCTTTAGGTTCATGGTCAATTGGGATTCCACAAAGTCATGTCTAGTAGAGTCTCTTTTAAGGGTGTGTAGCGCACCACACTCATAAGAGAGAGGCTACAAGGCATTTAGGAATGTTTAACTTTCTTGGTATTCTAATTTCAAGCTTGGAATCTAAGTCCTGGAATTCTTCTCTAATCCTTGGTTGTTCACTTTTCAGATCAAGCCTCGACGATCTAGTACACAAGGAAACTCTTCAGTCCCATCTGGGATAATATTGACCGGGTACGTCCTACGTTTGGATTTTGTCTTTGATCTCAGGGTTCTATCCCTAATAATTTCATAGTTCCTCCGATTGCTACTAGTCCTCCTCAGGGTGAGATGACTAATTCAAAATTTCGCCAATCTATTCATACTATTGCTTAGATGGTTGCCGCTCAAGATGAGCAACGTGCGTCTGGTTCTTTATCTGCTGAGGCCATAAGGGTCGGCCAATTTATGAAGATGGGTCCTCTTATTTTTACTAGAGTAAAGGTGAAGGAGGATCCACAGGCTTTCCTAGATAAAATAGATATGATATTTTGGGTAATGCAAGCTACCAATTTGTAAGGGGTAAGCTTTGCAGCTTATCAGTTCAAAGACGTTGCATACCAATGGTATGAAAAGTGGGACAGGGATAGGAGTGATGTGGAAGAGTCAGTATTGTGGGATATATTTTCTAAGGCCTTCTTAGATTGTTACTTTCCTCAAGAGCTGAGGAAAGAAAAGATGGAGAAGTTTGTGAATCTCAGGCGGGGGAAGATGTCTATTAAGGAATATTCTTTAAAGTTTCATCAGTTGTCAAGGTATGCTCCTAATTGGTGGCTGACATGAGAACGAGAATCAGAAAGTTTTCTTTTAGGTTGAACTAGGATTCGATCTTAGAAAGCAAGACTTCTTTGTTGGTTAAAAATATGGACATTTCTAGGATAGTTGTTCATATACAGTAGGTAGAGGATGAGAAGAAGAAATAAGTAAATTTTAGAGATCGACAGGGTAAGAGAAGCAGGTTTTCTGATCAGGGAGTGTGTAGTCTCAAGGTGGTCGAGATGGCAACAAATGGCAAAAAAACAAGTGGGGGAGTTATGGATCCTTCTCTACTGCTAGTGCTCCTTACCCGAAGCAATCGTGTGACAGGCGTCATCAGGGTGGTGACAATTTTCAAGTATTGGGTTCCCAATCTCAAACAAGCGGGGGTCATTTATTTTCTTTATTTCCTCTTTATCGGTTTTGTAGTCGTCCATATCGGGGTTATTATGATGAAAAGAGGGATAAATATTTCAAGCATGGCCAGGCAGTCCATTGCCTCAGAGATTGTTCAATTAATAAGGTTGCTATGGGAGAAAATAAGGTACTGATGGCTTCATATTCTGCTCTTGCACCCAGTAGTGCAACGTCTGCTTCTGTTACTGCTACTAGTTCTAGTGTTGATGGAAATAGGTTGTATGCTTTGGCATCCTGATAGGAATCTGAGGTATCGCCTGATGTTGTTACTGGTATGTTAAAACTCTTTTCTCGTGACCTATATTTTCCGCATGATATGGGGTCCACTCTTTTTTATGTAACCTTATTTATGGTTATATGTATTGGTTTTGAGCCTAAGGTTGTTTTGGATCCTTTTTTTTTGTTTCTACCTCGATAGGTGACTCGGTTATTGTTAAGAAAGTCTATAGGGGGTATTGTATCTATTGGTGGTAGGCGAACTTTGGTGAATTTGTTTGAACTTGATATGGTGGATTTTGATGTTATTCTGGGGATAGATTGGTTACACTCTTGTTATGCATCATTGGATTGTCGGACCTATAAGGTTCTCTTTAGGTTCCCTGGTGAACCAGTAATAGAGTGGGAGGGTGGTTCCCCGGCTCCTAGGAGGAGGTTTATTTCTTATCTTAGAGATTGGAGGTTAATCTCTAAAGGTTGCATTTATCACTTGGTCTGGGTTAAAGATTCTAACTCGAAAGGTCCTTTTTTATAGTTAGTCCCAGTGGAAAATGAGTTTCCTGAGGTCTTTCTGGATGATCTTCCTAGTGTTCCTCCGGATAGGGAAATAGAGTTTGTATTGATTTGATTCCGGGAACTCGTCCAATATCTATTCCTCCCTATAGAATGGCTCCAGCTGAGTTGGGAGAACTCAAGTATCAACTTAAGGATCTTCTGGATAAGGGGTTTATTCATCCTGGTGTATCCCTATGGGGTACACCGGTGTTGTTCGTGCGTAAGAAGGATGGTTCCCTTTGGATGTGCATTGACTACAGACATTTGAATAAGGTGACGGCCAAGGACAAGTATTCTCTACCAAGGATAGATGATTTATTTAATCATTTTCAAGGTGCCAAGTTCTTTTCTAAGATATATCTTTGGTCTGGGTATCATCAACTAAAGATTATGGAGATGGTTATCCCTAAGATGGTTTTTCATACTCGGTATAGGCACTTTGAATTTTTGGTAAGGTCATTTGGATTGACAAATGCCCCGACGGTATTTATGGATTTTATGAACAGGGTTTTCAGGCAATTCTTGGATCTCTTTGTCATTGTGTTTATTGATGACATTTTGGTTTATTCCAAAAGTGAGGTGGATCATGCTAATCACCTTCATGTGGTATTGTAGACCTTGAAGGAATAGCAGTTGTACTCCAAGTTCTCCAAGTATGAATTTTGGCTAAACGTGGTGACTTTTCTTGGTCATATTATTTCTAGCAAAGGGATCATGGTGGATCCGCACAAGGTTGTTGTGGTTAAGAGATGGCCTAGACCCATGACTCCAACTGACATCTGGAGTTTCTTAGGCTTTGCTGGGTATTATAGGCGATTTGTAGAAGGCTTTTCATCGATAGCTTCCCCTTTGACTAAGTTGACACTAAAAAGGTTAAGTTTTCTTGGTTGGATGCTTATGGGGGGAGTTTTGAGAAATTGAAAGATAAGCTGACTTCGGCTCTAATTCTGACTTTGCTGGAAGGCAATGATGGGTTCGTGGTCTATTGTGATGTATCTCGAGTAGGTCTTGGCTGTGTATTGATGCAGCATGGGAATGTGATTGCCTATGCTTCTAGACTGTTAAAGGTATGTGACAAGAACTATCCTACTCATAATTTGGAGTTGTTGGCTGTTGTGTTTGCTTTGAAAATATTACGGTATTATTTTTAAGATGTACACATGGACATCTTTTCTGATTATAAGAGTCTACTGTATGTGTTCACTCAGAAGGAACTTAATCTCATGCAGAGGAGATGGCTTGAGCTTCTCAAGGACTATGATATGAATCTTCACTATCACCCAGGTAAGGATAAAGTGGTTGTTGATGCTCTTAGCAGGTTGTCCATGGGGAGTTTGACTCATGTGGAGAAATTAAAGTGGGAGTTAGTGAAGGATATTCACCACTTGGCTAATCTAGGAGTTCGCCGCTTGGACTCCAAGTATGGAGGTGTAATGGTATAAGAAGTGGTTTGATCATCTCTTGGTGCAGAGGTCAAGGAAAAGTAAGTGTTGGATCCTGTCATGATGAAAATCAAGGGTGATATTCGTGAATAAAAGGTGATAGTGTTTGAGATCAGTGGTGATAGTACTTTACGGTACCAAGGGAGGTTATTTGTTCCTGATGTCGATGGTTTGCGAAAAAGGATTTTGGTTGAGGTGCATGAGTCACGCTATGTTGTTCATCCCAGTTCCACAAAGATATATCATGATCTGAAGGAGATGTATTGGTGTAACAGAATCAAGGAGGACATCGTTGATTTTGTGGCCAGGTGCTTGGTGTGTCAACAAGTTAAAGTTGAACACATGAGACCTGGTGGATTATATCAAGAGATTATTTTTCCTAAATGGAAATGGGAGGTAATAAATAGGGATTTTATTATCAG
Organism: Capsicum pubescens; assembly: GCA_030864215.1. Classification (NCBI taxonomy): domain Eukaryota; kingdom Viridiplantae; phylum Streptophyta; class Magnoliopsida; order Solanales; family Solanaceae; genus Capsicum; species Capsicum pubescens. The sequence continues at coordinate 192,030,976 of CM061548.1, read as the reverse complement.
TCTTCCTCGGTCTCAAAATCAATATGATTCAATTTGGGTCATCGTGGATGGAATGACAAATTCTACTCACTTCTTCCCAGTGAGGACTACCTTTTTGGTGGAGGATTATGTGAAGTTGTATCTTTAGGAGGTTGTGAAGTTACATAGGGTACCTATTTCGATTATTTATAATTATGGCACGCAATTTACGTCTCACTTCTGGCGGTCTTTCTAGAAAAGATTGGGGACTAAGGTGAGTGTGAGTACTTTTTTTCATCCTCAGATGGATAGACAAGTAGAGAGAACTATTCAGACGTTGGAAGTTATGCTTCGGGATTGTGTGATTGATTATGGTGGTAATTGGGTTGAGCATCTACCTTTGGTAGAGTTTGATTGCAATAATAGCTATCATTCTAGTATTGGTATATCTCCTTTTGAGGCATTTTATGGTAGGAGGCTTAGATCTCCCATTGGTTGGTTTGAGCTTGAAGAGGCAGATATGTTTGGTCCCGACTTGGTTTACCAGGCTATGGAGAAATTAAAGGTGATTTGGGATAGGCTTAAGGCTGCCCAAAGTCGCCAAAAATCCTATGCGGATGTTAGGCATAGAGATTTGGAGTTTGAAGTTGGGGATAAGGTTTTCCTCAAGGTATCTCCCATGAAGGGAGTAGTGCGGTTTAGTAAGAAAGGGAACCTCAGTCCCCGATATGTTAGTCCTTATGAGATTTTGTGAAGGGTTGGTAATATTTCTTATGAGTTGGAGTTACCTTCTAGCTTGAGCTCGGTTCATCCAATATTTCATGTCTCCATACTAACAAAGTGTCTTGGTGATCCTTCCTCTATTGTTCCTTTGGAGTGGTTGGGTATCTCAGACTCTCTATCTTATGATGAGGTATCAATTGAGAACTTCGATAAGCAGGTTCGTTAGTTGCAAACCAAGAATGTGGCTTCAATTAAGGTTCTATATCAGAACCATAAGGTGGAAGAACCTACATGGGAAGTGGAGGAGGACATGAAGTCCAAGTATCCGCATCTATTTTCTGCTCTTAGCATTCGTGCATAAGGTATATATCTTCAACACATCTTTATTTTCTGAGTTTGTTAAAGGAAATATTAATACCTTTGCCTCTTTATTTGTGAACTTTGTAAAAGATGGGAAATATATTTGATAATATAAATGACTTATGCATGTGGTTACCCCTACCTTATCTGTTATTAGGGGACAAATGTTCCTAGTGAGGGAGACTGAAACACCCTAGGTTTTGATCCTTAGAAAATTCCCTGGAATTTTGGTCTCTGGACCCAATATGACTCATGGGTACGAGCCATATATTGGGGTACAAATAGTATGGTCCAGTCATATGCTGAACAGTACTGGGTGGTGGGATGGATTTTGGTCACTGAAGTGGGTACGACTTGAATGGTACGAGTCGTATGATTGGATATAAATTGTTTGGTTTGGGTTTTTCTTAGCTTAATCTTAGACTTGGTTACTTAAGTTAGATCTGAGTACGAGTAGCTCACCGTGAGCCATAAGTTAGGGTACAAATTATTCCAGGGACTCATATAGTGGACAGTGTTCAAACCTTCTATGATTCTATCTTGCCAGGGATACAGGTGAAGGGTACAGATCGTATGTTGTCAATACAACTTGGGTAGGATGAGTCATACACTGGACAGTGTTGGGTCCAAGGGTTAAGGCTTAGGATACGTGTGGTGGGTACCACTCATATCTAAGGGTACGACTCGTGAGGGTCAATCGTACCCCTGTGAGGGGATTTTTGTGCAACTTAAGTGAGAGGGTATTCTGGATATTTTCCCACTTACCCTAATAAGTCCCCACAACTTCTAACTACTTGGGAGACTATTTACCCTATTATTCTATTCATTAACACTTAGAAACTCTTTTTTAACACTATATAATTCTCTCAAGAGCTTTTAGGCAAGGAAGCTAGGGTTTCAACTAGAGGACTAATTTGGGGGATCTTGTTGGTGGTTTCTCTCCATCTACTTTGTCAATTAAGTCATGTTCTCTTCCCTCACTGTTAGTTCCAACTAAGGCATGGTTTTTATGAATGGTTTTCATGATTTCATTTTTGTATGATTTTGGGTTTTCAACTATGATTTGGGGGTTTTGACTATAAATGATTAGTTATGGTTTCCCATGGTTTTAATTATGTATTTACATGATTAATTGGTGGTTTGGATAATTGGATTTCATGGGAATGGTTAAATGGTAATTGGAATTGGTTTTGGTTATATTATGCCCCCAATGTGTTTGACAAAATGCCTATAAGGATGTTTTCATTGCATTGATCATTTTAATGGAACTCTTGCTTGTTTTAAACTTGGTAAAGGAATTATACATGGTTTAAATAGTTTGGAAAGGTAAAAAGGTTAAATGGTTATGCTTGTGGGATACATGAGAATCCACCAAGTGGTTTAATATAGTTAATGGAAGGGTACATGACATCCATTAAACCTATATATGGTTGGATATGGAAAAAACTTGCAAGTATAGTTAGTATGACGATACCACTACTATTGGCCTTGGTCAATAAATGATTAATGTATTGGTTGTTTGCTTGGTAATGGTTTTAATTGGGCAATAATGGAAGGATGTATAGCAAAGTCATGGAAGGTGGAGGTCCCAAAGTGACCAAAATTGGAAACTCATATTTTCCAATGTGAGGTTTGGTCCAAGTGACTGTGTGCATGATGCCACACTTTATATTTGGGGGATGTACTGGTCATCATAGGTTTTCTTCCTTGGTCGTGCGGCTTCACGCACTGGGGCCCTTTTCGCAGTTGGAGCTGAACCCATATTGCCCGTGGGTGGTTTAGGATGGCAAAACTACACAGCACGGGTAAAGGGGTTAATGGCATGCTAAACTCGATTCCCTTTTCCGGCATATATATATATATTTATATATATATGTGTGTGGTTAGTATGCATATGAATGGTTTTACTTGATTTTATAAATGGCATTATTTTATCCTTATCTTAAGTTCATGCTAGCGTTCAACTGCTAACTCGTCCTCAGGCGGCTGTATACCCACGATATGCAGGAATCGTCCGTTCTACTCCTCCTACATAGTTATTGACTTGGGGACAACTATTGGATTGAAGTGGTGAGCTTCCATCTCTCCGAAAGTCTCTATTTCATGTTATGGATATTTCTAGACCTTTTGATTTATTTCTGGATAATGGTTTTGTCTATGGTTGGGGGCATGTCCCAACCGGATATTCTTACTCTTTTGCTTAGAGGCTTTATGGTACTGCTAATGGTTGGAATGGACGGGATTGGTATTGGTGTCGGTCTTAATATTGGCATTGGTATTGGGGATGACAGCATTGGATATAATTTCTCACTGTTCCATCCTCTTTTATTTTGGGATTAATCATATTATGATTTGAAACTCATTTGGTTATGGCCTAGCTTATGGCTCTCGAATCGGTATTGGTTTGGCTTAGTGGTTTAGTTGGTACAGTATGGTGGACGAGATGACTTGGTAGGATTGGTCAAGGAATAGACCAATCCCATAGTCAGTCTTTTTCCAGTTATGCTATCTTGTTATATGTTCGAGATTCAGCCGACTCAAGGTATGCTAATGGTGGTTGAGTTAGGTAACAGGGGGTGGTCCCCAGTCCTGGTTGGACTTGGGATGCCCATTACGACAAGGCCCCTGGTCGGGTCGGGTCAGATAGGCATACTAGAAAGTTAAGGTCTAAGAGTATTTATTTAGTAAAGGTCCAATAGAGGCATACATGTAGAGTAGATATCCCCAGCCTTTCAATAGTTTAGGTACCTTTCATACTCATACATTCAAGCAGAAATTATGTTTTAGTAGTGAATGATATAAAAACCCATAAAGTGAATTTTAGAATTTTGTAATTTGACCATTTTATCCCTCCTTATAGTTGTATTTTGGTATCTGTGGTCTGTCAGAGTGGATGGCATGACTTCTAAGGTAGTTGGTTGTATTTGAATTTTTAATTTTGGAAGATTTTAAAGTTGGTAGGTTTGACTTTGGTCACTATTTGGAGATTCATACATTGTACAGGAATTTCATCAGTTATATTGGCTCTTTAACGTCATTTTTAGGTTAGTAGAAATCATAGTTTGAATCTCGATGCTCTCGGATGGACACTGAGTGGTTAGTTGGAAAGTTAGAGTTTTTGGCCTAGAGTTGACTTCAATGAACATCCATTAATAACTACCTCTATATGTAAATTCAGTAATTTCATTGAGTCTAGAATGTTTATTTTAGGCGAGTAACATAGTGAATTTTTGTTCATAGGTTCTAAATGAATTCTGAGGTCCCATTTACGACTTTAAAAAGTTGATGTTTTGTTGTGACTGATTGTTTTTGGTGCATTGTTAAACTGCCCTTCGCATTTGTGACGTCTTTGTTGAGATCAGATGGTTAGACTTTGCCCTTCATCACATTTGTAAGTGGGCCACTATATTTGGGGTGGTCCTAAGCTTGGTCAATCGCTATCGTGACCTAGGCCTTGCATTTGTAAAGAGCATACCTTTTTTAACAAGGTTCCATAACTCCATTTTTTAAGCTTTGGAACATGATTTTAGTAGATTCAAATGGTAGTTTTCAAGATTTCTTCCTTGGTAAGCTTCCAAACCACTATTTTATCATTTATTAATTATTACTTCATAATTTTTCTTCAAATCTTGGTTTTCTAACTTGATAATTTGGTATCTTCTCAATAAATTAAAGATTGATAAATTGATGATTTTAATGTCTATTTCAACTATGTTTTAGATGAATACTCACATTTGAACTTCTTAAGTTATGGGTAAATTGATTTTCGTTAATAAATTCTAGTTTTACCCTTGTAGGCTCAAGGTTGAATTCTTGAACTCGAATTAGAAGTATAACGATATAGGTGTCTTTGGTTTTGTATTCTTATGTAGAATCCGTATTTGACTAGATTAGGCTCGTTCGGTGGCTCTTTAGAAAGGAAAGCTTTGGTTGGGATTTGTGAGACTTCTCTTAAGGCAAGTTGAGACTTTATTTAACTTTTTTTAAGTGTTTATATGCTAATATGTGTCTAAAGAGTAATGGGGAAATGTGGGCTATTTATATGTGGAGATGATGAATATCTACGTGGTATTCGTGTATTGTGAAAGGGTTAAAAGCAACTAATTGACTATTTGTACCGATCCTATGAAACTTCGACTTATGTGACATGATTAGTTGGTATTCAAATATATGGTACTGTGGCTTATTTTTTTATCATGATGGGGTTATAAGGTCTTGTTAGATATTCTTATTGTGGCTAATTGTGGTATTGGAATAGTGTTCCATTGATAGTTCTGGTATTTCAGTAAGATTCCTTACCTTATATACATATTAGCATGAGATTACTGGTTCTCTCACGACCCAATTTCTCAGGTCATGATGACACCTACTATAACCCACCAGTAGGTAAGCTGACCTACAGTCTGGAACTACTAGTAACAGACTATTAAGAGAAATGAATGGAGAAATACATAGTAATGTAATAAAAGACATATGTATATAAGACAGTCCCAAAACCTGATGGAATCAGTACAAGATCTTCTAATATGACAAGAATATAAATGAGATACTAAATGAATATACTTATACAACCCATCCCGTAATACAACATAGAGATCAGTCTAATCTACAAGAGGGATAATATTAATACTTCGAACGCTAGGATCTCACCCTAAATCTCAGATCCATAGCTGCTCTGCAAGATGCGTACAACAATGGAAAGAAATCGTACTATGATCTACAGGCTCTAAAAGTGTAGTATGAGTACCAAACATATGGTACTTAGTAGCCAACTGCCAACTGAGCTCCAAATATAATGCAAATATAGATAACATGCAAACAGGAATGTAACTATAACCAAGTATCAGGGAAACTAATATACTAAAACTAAGGAGGCAAAAATGTTAAACTATCCTATTCTAGCTGTACTCAGGCACTAAATTACCAGACCGTATCTCACTTATAATATAGGGTAGAAGAGGGATATATAGTAATATACAAGGCAAAGGAATAGATATACAAGATGAACAATGTAAGGAGAGAGGGATATATGATAATATATATATATATTATCACAAGAGAAATGAATCAAAATCATACCTCAAATCATAGCACCAATCCATAATCAACTAGTCATGAATTAACCATAATAATAATAATAATAAGAAGAAGAAGAAGAAAGTAACCGGCTAGTCCAAACAAACAATACCTAAATTGAGCCTCAAAACTCGAATGGCTCAATCAGCAAACAACACACAGCAAGCAACACTCATAACCCATATCTATGCAACCCCCCATAAGGCTGATATATATAGAAATAAAATAATATACTACTCATAGGAAATGCGCATTTAAGAACGAATGCAAGATAATTCTATAATACCATAACCGATCCAAGTGTCATAATGTAACCCAATGTATACACCTCCTCCAGCTCAACAACTTAAAAAGACAGGACCTACAACGACCTCTTTTCTCTGGTATGATGGCTCACGGACGAAGGGGGCCCTAGGGGTTAGGGAGTACCCATATACACCGACCTGGTCTAGATTAAGGATTTTTCAATCATCATCATCAATCTACTCCATCTAGTATTGGAGAGATGTATATATAATAAATGTATGGATTCAAACCATAGCTAAAAGAGTGTAAGTCTATAAATCTGTTGTCTGAATAAAATTCTGAGACTAAATCATCATAAAAGTATAGAAATGATCAAAATCTCTCTTCTGACCGAAGTAAATAGTAGTGAAAGAAATGTTGACCATAATCTATCTTGGTCAAATCTCTATACAATTTTTAGTTTAAAAGCTCATAAATCATCCATTAAAGTGGTACGATTTCGTTATGGTAGATCCATTTTAAAAGTGGAAATAATTCCCTTTTTAGGAAAATAGTAGTAAATCAAGATTCAGTTGGAATCGTACCATTAAGTGAGCATGAATGTACCGAATCTATGCAATGTCATCACAAGTAAGCACCTAAACATCCATAGACTACGGCTACATCCTTTACAAGGATAAATCTCTCATCCAGAGTCCAACTAATATTGTCATCACGGCCTGAAGTCCAATACATATATATAATAATCCATCAAGTCAAGTAGTAAACCTTAGATTAAAGGGTTATTAGCTTAACTATGTCTAACATGCTAGTACCTAGGGTAAAAGGATTCAATAAGCATAATAGATATTTCATATTAATGATTGATTCACCCTTCTATTCCCCAAAATTATATTTTAGGATAAGTCATGATAGTCTATCCATAATTATATCCTAACATCCCTATCTAACATACAACATATATAATACACTATCTTGTGAAGAAGAGTAGATAGAAACCTACCTCGCTGCCAAACCACAAGTCCTTGAATCATCCATAAATTATTTGTGTTCGCTCCACGATCCCAAGATGCCGCTATGCTATCAAAATAGTAATCTATTTATTATAAGGAGTAAAATGAGATCCATATTTCTATATAAAGGGTTGGGTCAAAATTTGGGTCAAGAACAGGCCTGCAAATCCCACAAATAGAATACAAAATTGAATCCATCACGAGATCCCTTGAAGGACTAGGAATGTGTTCTAAGAAGTTAAGCATAAATAGAGTGTAAATCGCATCTTAAATAAACCCTTAAAGTTTAGTAATTATAAGACCTTAAATCTGAGAATTTACAAGAAAATAATGGAGTTTAACAGCGGGAAATAATGGATTACCAAGGAGAAACTAACTTTCCTTAGATCAATGAATTATTTCCCACATATTCCCTCTTTCAAATCTCTCAAAAATGGTGAAAATAGATTGAGGAAATAAGGGGAAAATTGAGTAAATAAGGTGATATAACACCAGCAAGATTCGCTTAAGCGATCAGATAATCGCTTAAGCAATCCACAATGACAAGTGAACATTTTCTTAAGCCGCCCAATGTCGCTTAAGTGACATTCGCTTAAGCGGAATAGTATCTCTTAATCGATCTTTGCTTAAGAGATAAGGCGTACGCTTAAGACACTTGGGGGACCAAACTGGTCACTTAAGCAATTAAATTATCGCTTAAGTGACCCAAGTGTCACAAAGCGATTGCATCAGCTGATGCCAGGCACCAGATTTTGCTAAGTCCAGATGCACTTCGATAGGGTGCTCAGAATTCATTCAAAGTCCCAATGCGCATAAATGAACTAAGATACCATACCATATTTGGCATTTTTGACTCAACAAAAGCATTGAAATTTTCATTTGAGATCATCTTGACTAAATATAGGGCCTATGCATAGTTTTGTTTTACATATAGTGCACCCAATACCCCAAAACAAGTATGGAAGCCTCGGGACCTGAACCAAGGATCTCAAATTTTCATTTGAGATCATTTTGACTAAATATAGGGCCTATGCATAGTTTTGTTTTACATATCGTGTACCCAATACCCCAAAACAAGTATGGAAGCCTCGGACCTGAACCAAGGGTCCCCCTAGCCTAAAATTAATATTTTAGAGCTGATGGCACTGGTATAATTCTCATATAAGGTCATCTACTAGGATTCTTGGTCTGAGGCCAAATCTTAAATAATGAAAGCTCCAAAATAGGAAAATAAGCCTAAAATCCAAATGAACTATATGATAATTGAACTGACTATTCCAGCAGGTCATAAATGACTTATAGCCACTGTGAAAAGTCTCAAAATATTATAAATGCACACAAATTGAGGAAATAACCTAAAGGGTCATTCCAAGTTCTTCCCCGAGGACCCTAAGGTAGGATCTGAATCACTTGAGAAACTATGATTTAAGGTACTCTCTGAGGGACCTAAGGGTAATATCTAAATGGAGTTATATATATATGTGTGTGTGTGTGTGTATTATTTAAGGGTCCTAGAGGTAGAGCTACATATGTATATTGATCTCGTGATTCTCCCACGGGTCCTAACTAGCCATACCAAGCAGCGAGTTTATATAGATAGAATAGAAATGCATCTTATATGTCATCATTATATTCATTAGATTATGTGGAATGTATAATACTCATCACATTTATTTAATTTTTGACACATTGTGGTGAGTAAATATTTGACTATGGATATGGTATTCTTTTCCTGATGTGAGTTGTTATATTATATAACTTAGATATTTGTACCCAACTGGCTTATTGATACAGATTGGGTTTCCATGCTGTTGTTTTAAACCATTAGACTAAGTATAGCCTTCCTGATTGTAGATTTATATTGTTGTGTTTGATATTATTGGTTTTGGTAGTTCTCACCATCACTTAAAATTAGGGTCGGGCAATGATCTATTGAGTTCATGTGGTTGGTACTCACGCTAGTTTATTTCTACACCTCATGTATAGGTACTGAGTTGGTGGTCTCCAAATATTGATTTGTGATTATCTGGTGATTGTTTTTTAAAGATTCCTAAGGTAGCGACTGCTGATTCCAGAGACTATTAGATTTTCTCTATCCTAGTCTATATGTTTTCTTTCGCATTTTTGGGCATTATTGGACTAGAATTGTATTTTTGTAATTCATTGGAGGCTTGGAAATGGGACTAAGAATATGAGTTATTGTTGATATTCATACTATCTTCTATTCGTTGGTTTTATAAAAGATAGTATGAATATCAACACGTATTATCTTGTCAATCTTAGATGTATGTGTATGATTTGGCTTACCAATCACGGAGAGTGTAATAGGTGTTATCACCACTGAGTTTTGGGTTGTTATAGAGAGAAAGAAAGAGAAGTAATCAACATACTTCCATTAAAGAAAAGAATGGATAAAGGTATTGGTAAATTGTAAAGGAAAGAAAGGAATTAAAAAGTTGAAATGAAGAAAAGAATTACCAATTAATTTTAAATTCACACTAGTTTAGATGCACCATAAATTAATCATATAAGATATCTCACTCTCCCTCTCTCTCTCTCTCAATTTTCTTTAATTATTTATTATATTAAAAAGGTTTCTTCTTGTACTTGTTTACTTTAAAAAGGTAAGAGAAAATTAATTTGTTTCTTTTCAATTTAATACTTATCATTAATTAGTTAATTATTTTATCACAAACTAATTAGAGTATTAGTACTCAAACTTAATTTTTTAAAAGTTAATCATATAAACACTTAATTAATTATTTGTTTTCAGTAAGTGCAAAATGATAATTAAGTTAATAAGATTTTGATTAAAAAATTAATTGAATAAGGACGAACCTGCTTCCCTTTAATTATCGATCCTTGCGTTGCCGACATTTTTTTAGTATGATCTCTTAGGTGAAATATAGAATGGCTATTGCAGCAGCTCAACATCAAAAGGGGGAAATCAGAATGGAAAAAGAGAAAATCTAAGGGTCAACAGAAATATAGAAATTCAACAATCAAGATGAACAGATTAGGATCTTCAACCTCAGCCAATTAGAGAAATCACCTAGAACCTTGAAATGAACAAATGGAGTGAGGAAGAAGATCAACAGGTATCAATAAAAATAAAAAAATAAAGATTCCACACATAAGATAGAATGAAGAGAATAGAAAATAGCACCTCAGCTGGCCAAAGAGATAGCCATCGCACTAAAATCATCGCCTGAAATTAAAGAGATGAGCTAACAAAGAAGAAGATGGAGAGTTCTAAACAATTATACTTTGTTTTTTATAGTTTATCTTTTTATCTGTTTTATTTATCTTCTTTATGTTGCATGTTTTTCTTATTTTGAGCCTTCTTGTAGTTGCTACAGGGTATTTATAACTTGTTGTGATAGGTGGTTTATTTCTCAAGGAGTTTGATTGGGTTTTAAATTAATTTTCCTATTTAGGAGTTTTTGAAGTTAGAAAGTTTGAATATTGTTGACGTTCTTAGTAAATAGTCTTAGATGGAAATTCTAACTATTTTGTTAGCTTCGAAACATGAATTTTGAGCAAGGAACTTTTGGTTTGGGTCCCCAGGCTTTCAGGCTCGTTTGGGTACTTGGGTGAATTTTTGTGAAAACGGAAAAAAGTTGACTTTGGTCAATATTTTGTCAAGGTGACCTTTATTGGTCATTTCGTTTATTTCATTGCGTCTTGAATATTATATCAAATAGTGTAGAATATTATATTGGCACTCATGAGATTTTGAATAAATCTTGTGAACCCATTTAGAGAAATTTTTAGACTTGGAATTATGTTAGTTTTTCAGGTTTTGTGCAGCCCCATATTCTTCATCGCATTCGTGATAAGACCTTCATAATTGTGAAGGTCATGGCTATTTGTTCATCACAATTGAGAGATCAAGGTCGTGATCGTAATGAAGGGGTCCATTGTGCCTAGACTGAGTTTTTTTTTATCATGATAGATGGGCTATAGGGGACTTGTATCATGATAGGAATCCCGTGAACGCGAATAAGGGATCTCTAGCACTATAAATAATTCCTAAGTTCAGTTTTTTGCCATTTCTCTAATGAACCTTATGCAACTTTAGAGATTAGGAATTTCTATACATAAATGATCCTCGGGTAAGGAGCTAGCAATACAACCCATGTGCCCTCACGACAAAGATGTCCTACTCACGCATATGGAATAGTAAGATCCTAATCATAATGCCATAAAAAGATCCACAATGGTCACACATATATACTTTCATATAATTCTAGAAATAAATTTTTTTTGAAGGGGTATTTCTCAAAATCAACAAAAAACATGATAACTGCACTAAATACTCAATAATATCCAAATTACACCAAAAAACACAATACAAAACAAAACACATCACGACACAAATTTAACCTAGACATGTAGATTCTATAACTACACCGCAGTGGCTATGGTATACCCCACCCCCAACTAAAAATATTGCACTGTCCCCAATGCATGTTAATAATACAAAGCAAGGGAATAAGTACATAACTGGGATGCACTAGGCATCTGTGTCATCACAGCAAAAATGACCATATACATTGGGTTTCCTTCCAAGCAGTTCCTGATTTATTATCACACCATGACGTGGCTATGTTGGTTACTCAGACTTCACCAACAAGCCCATAGGTTTCCTCCTATGCGGCACTTGATTTAACAATGTGACACAATGTGAGTACCTTAATTACTCAGAATTCATTAAGGTACCCAAATGAATAACCTCCAAGATCATCAATACAATGAATAACCAACACCATCCTCATGTTGGTAGGCTACTTTATAGTTCTTCAGACGTTGAAGGTGAATTCTTCATTATTGACTCTAAACTTGATCTCCCACTTTTCCATATCAACTATCGCTCTACCTGTGGCCATAAATGGTCTTCCCAATGTGATGGGCATCTCAAAGTCAACCTCAATATCTAGAATGAAAAAATTAGCTAGAAAAATAAGTTATCAACTTTCACCAACACATCAAAAGAAATGCCTAGGGGTTTCTTTACTGTGTGATCTGCCATCAATAACTGCATAGTAGTCATCTCTAAAGGTCTTAATCCCAACTACTTTAATATAGCCAGCAACATCAAATTGATGTTGGCTCCCAAGTCACATAACACTGGTAAATCTGGATATCCTTATAGTGCATGGAATTATAAATGCTTTGAGATCACCCTTTTTATTGTCTAGAGACTTAGAAGTGACTACACTGCAATAGGGTAATCCACCAACATCCTCAAAACTAGCTTCTTACTTCTTTGTCACCAATTCTTTCATAAACCTGGCATACCCGGGCATTTTCTCCAAAGCCTCAAAAAAAGGGATGTTCAAACTCAGATCATTCAGTATCTCAATGAATCGCTTGTACTTTCCTTTCTCTTTCTTATATTTCAATCTTTTAGAAAAAGGTGGGGGCGGTCATGAAATTTGATTCACTACGGGATCATCGACCTTGCCCTTACCTTTATCCTCACCAACACTATCAGTAACACTTGTCTCCTTATCTGACTCCATAAAGGGTATTTCATCAACCCCAGTACTATCACTCGTCGGCACATCCATAAAGGAAATGGGGGATCAATGGTAGACTTACCACTCCAAGTAGTAATAGCAAGACAATGACCATCATTCTTAGGATTCTGGATCATGTTCTCTGAAAAGGTACCCAACTGTCTCTATTTTAAAATAGCAGACATCTGCCCAAACTGCATCTCTAACTACTTGATTACAGACGCATGAGAGTCAACCTTTTGTCTCAGACCTAAAATATCAGCCTTAATCTTTGGACAACAATCCATCCATTATCGATTTAGTGTTTCAGTTGTGTGGTGGAATATACCTATCTCCCATCTCTTTGAAGTCATCTTTCCATCCCCAATCATTATTACGCTCCCTACTGCGATCTCTATATCTATCTCTATAATAGTTCCGACCTTGGTTTCCTTGCCTATTGGCTTAGAAATCTGCTAATTCTTGACTGAGATACTTAGCCTCCTCTCCCAAGTCTAACTCATAAGCTCTAGAGAATAAACCTTGTGCACCTACCATATTTAACCTCTCAGAATTTACTACTATAATTGTTGAGTCAGCAACCTAATATCAGTCCTTAGTTGTGCAATCTCTTGTGCTATAGAATCATCTACTGCTCTATGGTCGCCAGAAGATCCAATGTCATAAGTTCTAGGACCTCTCTCAGCCTCTCGAGTATGCCACCCTTAATTAGTGAGAGAGATCTAGTCTAAAACCTCAGAAGTCGCTTTCCAGCATAATCTCTTAAATACTCCTCCAGTGATTTTGTCTTTCATGCCTCGTGAACTATTATTTAGGGCTCTATAGAATATCTCCAATAAGCTCATCCCATAAATACAATGATTGGGTACCATGCTTAACTTCTTCTTAAATCAAAACCAGGCCACATACACGACTCAGAATGTAGCTATCTGAAGTTTTATATCTTGTCTTTTAACTACTATATTCTAGCTGGAGGAAAGAAATAGTTTAAGAATTGCTTGCACAACCAAGTGCTAATAGATCCTCTTGAAAGTTCCCCCAATAATAGAGAATCTTCCCCAGTCAATAAAAAGGGGAACAACCTCAGTCTAAGTTCTTTATTATCTACCCTCTGAGTAGCATAATAAGTGTAGATCCCAATAAAATTACGAGATGTATATTTGTGTTGTCTGTAGCCAATCTCAAAAATACACCTTTAAAAATTAGAAGCTGGATAATGGTACTAGTTATGTTAAATTTCACATTAGGGGGCAGAGCAGGAGGAATGTCAGCTCCTGTTTTTGCCAGCTCAATGTATTTCATATCCTCTTCATCATCATATGGCTAAAAGTACTGGAATGCTCAAATCACTTGAGCCTAACCACCTCAAACTCTATCTCAATTACCGTTGAGTGTTGCATGATGATCAACTATCGGTTTTGGCCTGGCTAACTCTGCCTGTTGGGCTAGCCGAGCCTTCTCATCCCTTTTTTGGTTAGAAGCATTTGCCAACAATTTCTCCGTATATCTATCAGTAATATTCTATGGATCACTTGGAGCAAGGGGAGAAATTGTGTTAGGATCATCTTGAAACCCTTCTAAATGTCCTGCACGTGCTGGTTTAGTCATCATATGATTAGGCTGTAATAATGTCTCTAGGTTAGGATTCAGTGAGAGTAAGGGATTCCCTTGACTTCTAGTATTAGGCATACACCAATATATACCCAACTAAGAGCAAAAAAATAAAGACCCAAAAACTCCAACAAACTTCAATCCATAACTCATACCGTCTTCCTTAGCAATGGTGCCAAAATTTTAATCAACACTCGAACTACTCCTCCAACTAAAGGATAAATTGGTTGGTGTCAAGTAAAGTAACCCAACTAGGTTGGGGTCGAACCCACAGGGATGATGCAGATTTGTATATCTAGCTTGCTGAACTTAATAGGAAGAACTGAAAGTAAATGGGGGTTTGTATTAACAATCTCGAACAAGTAACAGAATGTAACTTTGGTTGTAATCAATTAGAGATAAACACTAGGATTGTATTCCCCCTGGATTCTCAGCTCAGTAGGCTTATCGTGCTTTATTGAACAAACCCAGTACCTTGCATGCAAAATTGATAAGTTATGTACCATCAACTATCTTGTGGACTTATTAACGAATTTCATCCCTTACCTTTTGAGTCTCAGGATGTCATATTACTAGCCCTTATCCTATATCCTAGTTAACTATTACCTTTTGAGTCTCAAATTATTAAATGATAGATAACCTGTCTTACATAGATGATACTTATTAGCCTAGATGGACAATTAATCTTCAATTTATTGTTGTGATTATATTTTCCTAGTTATTACTCTTCTTGTGAAGTAAGTACTGATATTCTAAGTGGTATCTTACCATTTTAAACCACTAAGACATCTATCAAATTAAACATAATACAATACATGTAAAGATACTGGTTCAGAACAACTTAGCACTCCTCTACTTTGTCAATATATCTGGGTTTCCTCAACCTTAGCTAAGGGTTTTAGATACTCATGCTTGTGAAATAATCAACATAGTTCATAATTAAAAACATTAAATAGTATCATAATAATCAACAAGTATAATCCAAAGTCTGTAACTGAATTATCAACCAAAATTAAGAACAAAGTAATTCTAAGATCAAATTTGAATCATGGAATTAAATATAAGTTTGTAAGTGTTAAGAGTGTGTAAACTAACTACAAAATGTTAAAAGGGTATTTATAGGATACAAGGAAATCCTAAAAATCAAAACCCGAAAAAAAAAATTGAGGTTCGTGGCCATTTACTTGGGACCACCTATAATCCATAGGTAATACCTATGGACTGTAGGTGGTCCTAAGTTAGTGCCAGACCTCCTACACAACTCCTAAAACTCCCTGGACTTGGATTTCTTCACTTACATAGGTCACCTATGGGCCGTAGGTGGCATCTACTGACTGTAGGTGCACTTGGTAAGTGATAGAGTCTTTTTTTCCTGCTTCTGAGCCTCTGAACTTCATGTTCTAACACCTACTTTGGTCACTTATGCCTGGTAAGTGGGACTTATGCCTAAAAATGCCTAAGTAAGTAGCCTAAAACTTCAATTTTCATCTTTTTCATCCATTTCAGCTTCCAACCATGATTTCCTGGAAAACATACCAAAAACACATCATATCTCACAAAACAACCTAAGAAACTTGCATATTTTTATCGTATTAAACGGCGAAAGTGCTATAAATCCATAGAACATCACATCCCTAAAAACTTAATGTCACCATGCCAAAACTCTAACTAAAACATATCTATAGGTACAACCTCGAAACATGAATAATAAAGTAAAAGTTGTTTTGTCTAAAACAAAAGGATAAGATCAAGATCAGAGATATCCATGGTTGCTTGGAAGATGAATTCTTACCCTTGTATCTGAAGTCACTCTAACGTCTATAAATAAGATTTTGTAGAAGCCACTATAATATGCTCTACACACAATAAAAAGGGAACAAAAGACAGTATCAGTACAAACTATTACGTATTGGTGGGTATCATAGGCCAACTCAACTTTACCCTTGTATCTGAAGTCACTCTAACGTCCAGAAATAAGGCCTTGTAGAAGACACTAGAATATGTTCTACACTCAATAAAAAGAAGAACAAAAGAAAGTATCAGTACAAACCTATACGTATTAGTACGTATCATAGGACAACTCAACTTAATCAATGTGAAGACTTAACTAAAAGCTTGTAACCAAGTAGCAAACATATCACTTTAACATTATGTACTCAAGCCAGTTTTTCCACCACAATTCCATTTTTATATCAACTAAGCTAAGAAAGTAAATGAGATCACATTTATGCATATTAATACCCAATTCAAGATGAAACAACAATAATAACTCAAAAACTAAATCAGTTTATCATTACTTAAAAACACCCCATTATCTTACAACATTAAGTAATAACTTACTTCAAGGACAATATATAACATTAAGGTCATGCCACTAGTTCTATAATAACTTAACTCTGTGAACCTACCCTTTTTATGTATTTTGACCAATTTACCCCTCCTTGTGGTTATTATGTATTATTTTTAGGGTGATGGGGATGGTTGACATAGTTCCCAATGCGATACAAAATAATTTATGTAAGTTTTTGGTTTTAGAGGTTGAAAAGGCCTCATAGTTGACTTGGGTCAACATTTGTTATTCCTTATGTCGAATAGTAAAACGGACTATACCAGCATATTCTTAATGTTGATTTTGGGCTAGTGGTGTGGTTGGTTTGGTTTTATGGCTTTTGGATCTCATTTTGTCCTTGGTTTGGGAATTAGTGAAATTAGGTCTAGGGGGTTAATTTTGTGAAAATAATCTCTTTTCAAAAAATGATGTCTTTTTTTAGTTTGAAACATCGAAAATAATCTAGTAGCATATTTTATTTGTCTTTACGGGATTCCAAATAAATCTCGAGGGGTCGATCGATAACTTTGCAACTTAGAAAAGTTATTGATGGAGCTAAAATCTGGTGCAGCTGCTTAAGCAGCCAAAGGACCACTTAAGCGGTAGCCACTTAAGCAGCCAAAGGGCCTATAAAGCGGTTGTGGTATTAGTGTCCCATGCACCATTTAAGTAGACCATGTGGACTCGTTGACCATCGCTAAAGCTAATGAGTAATTACTTAAGTAGTCACCGCTTTAGCAATGGGAGGACCGCTTAAGTGGCCTCACACGTAAGAGATGGACCGCTCAAGTGGTCACTGCTTTAGCAGTAGGAGGACCATTTATGTGTTCAACACTTTAGCGATGGGAGGAATGCTTAAGCGGCCTCACACTTATGGTTTGGACTGCTTAAGCAGTCAGTTCACTACTTAAGTGATGACCACTTTAGCGGTCATAGCTAGGTTATTTAAAAACCCTTTTTCATGACTTCTCTTTCATTATTGAGATTTGAGATTCCCTTTTAAAGATTCTTAGATGATTTATTCCATTCTTGAGCTTGGGTAAGCTCTAAATAACTATTTCAATTATTTTACTCCAATTATATAGTTTAAAACCTTTTAAAAACATGATTTCAAATTGGAATTTGGGGATTTATGACTCAAAATGCCTAAAAAGGAATTTCTTTGATTTAAAACTTATTTTAACCGGTTTTCACTTGGGTTTTATCCTATGTCTTCCATTAATCATGGGTATGATGTTTCTAAACAAAATTTTGATCTTACCCTTTTTATTTCATAAACCCATTTCGGGGTTCCGTTTGACCCTGACTTAAAAGTAGGTAATATGGGTTATCATTGGCTTTATTTTAATACATAGATTCTATATTTGTATTTTTTTAGTTTATTTCAAGTTCATTAGAGAGGGGAAAGCACCGTGTTGAAGGTAATTGGCATGATACTCCTCACTCTTAGAATACACCAAGATATCATCAATAAAGACGATCATAAACAGATCTAAAAACTACCTAAATACCTGATTCATAAGATCCATAGAAGCAGTTGGAGCATTAGTTAACCCAAATGGCATAACCTGGGACTCATAATGTCCATACCGGGTTCGGAAAGCAGTCTTGGAAATATCAACCTCCCTAATTTTCAACTGATGATACCTCAAATGAAGATCAATATTAAAGAAGCCTCTAGAACCTTGAAGCTTGTCAAAAAGATCATAAATCCTAGAAAAAGGGTACTTATTCTTTACTGTAACCTTATTTAGCTAATGATAGTCTATACATATTCGAAGGGACCCATCCTTCTTATGCATGAAAAGAACAGGAGCATCCTATGGGGAAACACTAGAACGAATGAAACACTTATCAAAAAGATCCTTTAACTGCTTCTTGAACTCCTTTATTTCAGTTGGAGCCATTCTATATGTAGTAATGGAAATAGGATGGGTATCTGGTATAAGATCAACCCCAAAATCTATTTCACTATCGGGAGGAATTCTAGGAATATCATCGGGAAACACTTCAGGAAACTCACTAACCACGGGGACAGATTGTAAGGAGGGAACCTCCGAACTAGAATCCTTAACCCGAACTAGATGATACAAACACCCTTTGGAAATCAACTTGTGAGCTCTAAGATAGGAAATAAACCTCCCTTTAGGCACAAAGGAACTTACCTCCTATTCAATTATCGGTTCATTAGGCAATAGGATACAGACCTTTTGAGTCCTAGAATCCACAGACGCATAGCACGAACGAAGCCAAATCCATCCCCAAGATAACATCGAAATCCACCATATCCAACTATATCAAATCTACCAATGTCTTACTATAAAAGATGGACACCACAAACCCTTATAGGTTTTTCTAGAAACTATAGAATCACCCACCGAAGTAGAAACAGAGAAGGGGTCGAAAATATGTTCAGGGCCAAAGCCAAAATGTACAACCACATATGGGGTCACATAAGAAAGGGAAAACCCTAGATCAAGCAAACAGTAAACAGTACGAGAGAAGAGTTGTAACATAC
This sequence comes from Capsicum pubescens, assembly GCA_030864215.1. Taxonomy (NCBI): domain Eukaryota; kingdom Viridiplantae; phylum Streptophyta; class Magnoliopsida; order Solanales; family Solanaceae; genus Capsicum; species Capsicum pubescens. The sequence continues at coordinate 192,011,620 of CM061548.1, read as the reverse complement.
TAGTAACAACATCAGGAGATGCCTCTGATTCCTGACAGGTGGCATGAGCATAGAGAGGATTCCAGTGTCGGTACCCAAAGTAGCACCCTTTGGTGCAAAATCCAAATAAATGGCGACCGAAATCTTATTAGATCCAAAGGCTACCTTAGTTGTAGGACGGTTCCTCTGCTTGTGTCCAGGCTGATTACGATTGAAACACAAGTTCCTTCTTTCATCATCATAACCATGGCAAAGTTGTCCACAAAATCTATTAAGAGGACCAGGTGGAGCCAACTGAGCTCCACTAGCCTGAGACTGGGCACCCTGTGCCTTAGGACCACTGCTAGCCTGGAAAACGATGATTTCCAGATGGCTTAGGATAAAGAGCACTAGCCGAAGAATATGAATTAGAATTTCCCCTAGTCTTCTTCTTGGTTTATTGTCTGCCATCCCTCCCACTATTTTGTTGATTCACACCCTACTCTGAATATTTAAACTTCTTACTCTGCCTCTCTCCTATCTTTGTATGTCTCTTCTTTTCATCCTCTAACTACTGCATATAAACCACAAGCCTGGAAATAGCTATATCATTATTTAACATTGCAACCTTACAATCTAATACTAAGTCACGGGACAACCCAGAAGCAAATTTACTCACCTAGGACCTTATATTAGACACCAACTTTGAAGTATAATGAGACAACTACTGAAATTACAATGCATATTCTTTCACACTCATCATGCCTTACTTCAGAAGTTTCCCTCAGCTCTTCAGGAAAGAAATGATTAAGAAAAGTAACCAAAGCCTCATCTCATAATGTCGGCTCTACATCATCACCCCTCAACTACTCCCACTCCTTATACCACTAATATATTACATCAGTTGATATGCAGCAAACTCTACACCTTCAAAATCAATAGCATGTATCACTCTAAAAATCTTTTTTATCTCATCCACAAACCCCTGAGGATCCTCCTCAACCTTAGAGCCTGTAAAGGTTGAGGGATTCAACCTCATGAATTAGCCAACCCGAGTAACATCAGATAAAGGAACAATAGAACCAATATAATTCGAATGGTGAACTGAGATGTCACCAACTAAGTAAGCAAAGGAATAAACAGGCAGAACTCCACATTAGAGATATCCCCTTGAGGCGGCTGATCATAAGCATCACCACCTCGAGTAGCTCGAGGATGACAAGTGGGGATGGGTGGAACTCCACGTGGGGTAATACAATCTGGAGCAGGGAGCCTAGACCAAGTCTGTACTCTATGAATAGGGTGAGTTCTATCTATATTTCCTTTAGGTGGAATAGAGGTTCCAGCAGAGTATCTACGAACATTAGATATTTAGGGAGGCATGATCTAAGAATTGAGCAAACTGGGAGTTAGGAGAATTCATGACACCAGATTCTATATCCCGAGATAGAACACAAGAAAGAAAAACATTCCTAAATGTTTTAAAGCCTCCCCCTTATAAGTGTGGCGCGCTACACACTCATAAAGGGGACTCTAATCGACACAGTTTTGTGGACACCCAAAGACCCTAAACTGTGCTTTGATACCAAGTTTGTCACGAACCGAACCAAGGTCTAGTTATGACGGGTATCTCAAGCCCACCGTGCGCCGGAGACCACCTCCAATCTAACCACCTAAGCATAATAAAATAATAGCGGAAGCAAAACCAAACAGTAATAATGATATATATAAATCAATAAGAAGATTCTAAGCATCTAAAACAAATAACCTACTCACACTTTATCCATAAAAGCCTCTAAAAAAATACCAAATTAGGTCAGGATATGCCCCCGATTGTGACAATGAAACTCTTCAATTCCCAAAATATGAAAAGAAACCTAATGAAATGGTAAAGCTTCCGGATGATGAAGGCTCACTACTTCACAATAACTCAACTGATATCTTCTCCACCTAAGACCGTACACGAGTAAACAAAGAACCCTAGGATCCTACATCATGAAACGATGCAACATCCAGGGATGGTCAGTGGGATAAGCATTGGCATGTAACTCAGGGAAACTTATAAAATAATGTCATGTCCAAAACCAGTCAAACCACGTGCACGCATTCATACATACATATATATAGGATGTCGAGATAGGGTAAAGGGTAATGAACATGAGATTTTAAAACCATTAACTTGGACTGTGTAGATTTATCTGTCCTAAGGGCACCCATAGGCTATGTGGGTTCAGTTCCCCTGCTAAAAGGGCCCTAGCGCTTATTAGCCACACGAACTAAGGAAATTCGAGGGAGGGCCAGAGACACCAAGGCTCCAACCATCCCAAAAATATATAATGTGTGAACTATGCACACAATCATAAATACCCCCACGCCGATAAATGTGGTATCCAATATTGGTCCCCTCGTGACCTCCACCTTCACGATGAGCTACACAACTCCCTTTAAGCCCAAATTAAAACATTTACACATAATCTCTTACATTAACCGATGAGTCATTTACTAAGGCATTTACAGTTGGTATCGTCATACCATTTATGCTTGCAAGCTAAGTCCAATTATGTCATTTCAATCCAATTAAACCAACTGGCTCCCAAGTTCCATTTAAACCAAACCATGGCCACCAAGGCCTTTCAAATCCCTTTTCAGTCATTTCTCTATTAAAATAATGCAATAGTTCAATAAGTGAGTTAAATCATGCAAACTCCACATTTAAAACCAAATTTTATGAAAGTGGATAGAGGATATTACCATTATCAAGACCAACTCCAACAAGTTGGGGAAACCCAAGTTCCCCATTTCAAATTCCCATAACCATGCATCCGTTCAATTCAAATATCATAATTTAAAGCATGAATATCATATTCAAAACATGAAAAAAGTAATTCTGATAGTAAATAATCCAAAATCCTCAACCCAATTACAAACCTGCCAGTAAATTCTCATGAACAATGATTAAACATATGCCTTTATATAAAAATCAAGTTAGGGAGAAGAGAAATACCTGAACACCAAAGAAATTTGAAGAAAAATCTAGAGTTTGGATCTTAAATGATTAATCCTTTGAAAACCCTACTTTATCTTGCTTGGAAGTTTAAGAGAAGAGAATGATGTTTATGATTTGATAATTGGTGTTAAAAGGACCCTTAGACATTTTTAAGGTCGTGGGTAAAGTGTAAAGGAAAGAAAAGACCAAAATATCCTTAATAAAAAATGTGTAGAAAAATTGCTCCCAGTCGTTACAGGTCAGGTAATGACTCGCGGTGACTGGTCACAAGCCGTTGCCTAGACTCGTGTAGTGAACAGAAACTTTAGGCCATCCCACTATTTTGATCACGTATCTCTCACCATGACTCGTGACCTTACCTAACGACTCGTAAGGACTAAGTCGTGATTCAAATAGTAACCTTGGGCAACTTCACTGGTGAGACGACGAGACTCACCTAACAACTCGTGAAGAGTGATAACGACTCGTCACCTTAGTCGAGTCTGGGCAGTGTCGTCAACACTAAAAAACTCTTAGAGTCTAAGACTTGAGAATTACAGGAAGTGGATTAACAAATGGTCAGTTATTTGGAAAGAAGACTCAAAGGTCTTTAATTTGGTGGGTATTGGACCCCTAACGCAATATATATTAGGATAAATTCTCGTTTGAATTGACCCTAGTTTAAAGTTATTCCAAAACTAAATTGGTGAGGATACTTTCAACTTAACTTTGTGCTAGGGGTATTGTGTGACCTTAGTACATATCAAATGCACTCTTATACTAAAGATTGATCCTAACACACACTACCAGAAATTCGTTATTTTTCGACTGAAATTTCCAGCCCAAAAAAAGTAGTCACAAATTTCCGACTACTTCAGTCGGAAAATTTACTTTTTTATTTTTATTTTTTACAAAATATTTTTCCGATACTATTTGTGACTACAACAGTCAAAATATTTGGCGGTAAATTCCGGGAAATATATATTCTGACTTCTATAGTCAGAAATAAAAATAATTAAATAAATATATTAGTAAATATATAATCAGACCCTTATACGAAAATTAAATAATTATTTAAATAAATTATTAAATATGTATTTCTAACCACTGTTGTCAGAAATATAAATAATTAAATAAATATATTACTAAATATATAATCAGACCCGTATACGAAAATTAAATAATTATTTAAATAAATTACTAAATATATATATTTTCGACCACTGTAGTCGGAAATACTATATAAATATATCATTAAACATATAATCATACCCTTATACAAAAAATTAATTACTAAATACATTACATAAGGCTGCTTTGTAATACATTAAATGTATTCGACTACTGTAGTCGAAAATATTAAATAATTAAATATATTTAATTTGTACCCGACTGTAGTGGTCGGAACATTATATTTAATTATTAAATAAATAATTATATAAAATATCACGGTAGCCTTTCACGTTGTATTAATTAATTTAAATATATTATTAAATTGTATCAAATATATAACCGACAGATGTAGTCAAAAATATTAAATAATTTAAATATGGTAAAAATATTTCCGACTACTGTAGTCGAAAATCTGATAAATAATTAATTTAAATATATAATTTAATTGTATTAAATATAAAACCGAATGAAATAGTCGAAAAAAATAAATAATTAAATATGCCAAATATATTACCGACTGTGTAGTTAAAAATATTAAATAATTAAATATATTAAATTTCTACCCGATTGAAGTAGTCGAAAACTTATATTTAATTATTAAATAATTTATATAAAATATAAACTAAACATATCACACACACCTTTCCTAATTCTCTGTCTCACTTTCTCTCTCTCTCTAAGCTAGGGTACTACACACAGCTTTAGGGCTCTGTTCTCTCTGCATCTCTCTCAAATATTGGTGGTAGAATGGTAACGGTGACGGTGAACAAGTGGCATTGAAGGTTAATTTCACTGAATCCCGTGATTGGAGGTAAAAATTTGATCCAGTATGGGTTTGATGAAATCCCCATTTAGTTTGTTCCAAATGCTATGAAATCCCCATTTAATACGCGTTTGAATTTGCGGAAGCATAGTTTTATTTTTCACGAGTCATCAACTGTTCATGAACAATTAGATTCTAAAAGAGTGTCTATTGTTGTGTATGTTAATTTAAGTTTGTTTTGAATCGGTGGTTGATTTGTATTTGTCTTCTAGTTGGTTTTAGGGTTCCTTGCTCTTCCTCATTTGTGGAAGAAGGAAAACAACATTCTTTTTTAAATGGACTAAAACAAACAAATTGAAATGTAGGGAGTATAATGCATATGGTCTCGAATACGCGGTTGATTGATTGACTGATGGCATTATGTTTATTATGTTTATGCTAATGTTTCTTTTCTTTCAATTGTTTCTTTATAAAATTGTTTGAATATAGTTAAAAGGCCAAAAGTTGTCTTACTTTTACTGGGAAGATTAGAAAAAAGCTTCCTTTTGTGATTCTTGTAATTTCATTTGGGAGTTTCTGTATTTGTGCTCGACCTGCTGGTTCCAGTTTCATTCTTTGTGGAGTTAACATACTTGATTGGCTTTTATTGATTGTTTTAAATTTGTTTTATGGCCTTTTATGGTCGACTTTTGAGATTAATTTCATGTTCCTTTTACGTTCTTATGGGTTTTAACATGCCTCAACTCCGAACTAGTTAGTGTCAGCTACATATACCTGCGGATACATTCGCTAAAAGAAGTATCAGCTGTATGAATCTTCGATGTTCGTGTTATGCTCTATTTGGATTAATTTCCTTTCGAATACCTGTACCGTCCAAAGAGCAAAAATTATGCTAGGAGGATTTGGTTGGTTTAATTTATGACCGTAATTGTGCCTCACAAGTCATTGCACATGAGCTACCCTAGAAGTAAAGTTATAGTATTGGAACTCTTTGGAGTCATAGCTTAAAGGCATATCTCTTTAATTGGACCACTAACCTTATAACACTCTTGGTACTAGTCTGTACAATCTACTACAATTCTTGTAGTTTTGCTTACAAAGAACCAAAACTAAGAGGGAAAATTTTCAAATGAAAATGTGTGTTCTTACTGAATGTTTAGTAATGGGTGAATTTCCATTCACGACATAAAAAAAGGGGCAGAGTTTTTAAGGTGCACAAGTTGACTTCCCGTGATAGTGTCTCATATTCCGCATCTGCTTGAATACATAGACAGCTGGTCTATTAACGGAAATAGTTTTATATGGGATCTGGTAGAATTAGATGTCTTCACATATGTTAGACCTATATAAATGTGAAGCTGCAGTTTTCTCTTATTTATTGATATGAAGGTGAGTATAACTTGATTGAAGTCTGTTACTCTGCAACTTACTGATATTAGAATTATGTATAACTCTCTTTCGAGAATTCTTATTTGTGTTTTAGGGTTAAGAAGGAAACTGCTCTACGGATGTTTAGAAGCGACTGCTGAGTTGGAAAGGTAAGGTGGAGGAAACTGAAACTTTTATGGTCTGTTTGTGTGAGTAGAGCTCCATCTTTGACAAGAGGGGTTGCTTGGATGGTAAGCATCCTCCACCTCCAACGTGAAGTTGTGGGTTCAAGTCATCAAGGGAGCGAAAAGGGTGGGATATCTTTGAGAGTTCTGTTCTAGAGGCGGCAATGGGGTGAGCAGGGAGGTGTAGGGCAAATTCTAAATGGGGTGGGGCATGGCAGGGTGAGGCAGAAGTTGATTTTTCAAACTCTCTTTTGTTGTTTTTATTTTGAAACTGTTATTATTTTAGGCAAAGCAAGCTCTAGTGGCAGATTTGATCTTGCACACGAAGATACATATAAGTAAGATAGTGTAGTTTTACCAGTATATTATGGTATACAAAAGTTTTGCTGCTGAATATGAATATATCTTGTGCTTATTATATGATGAACTAAAAAGGTACTACTAGTATACAAGCCCATATTCACAGACTTAATGTACTAAAAAGTGATATATAATGAGGCTTAATACTTATTTTGTCATTCCAACTTGCATGTAATCCTTTTGGCACAGCCCTTGGATAATCTTTTACACACCAAATATTTCCCCAACAGTCTAACGCGATAGGCCTATTACTGGCGTAGGCCTAAATATCCTGCATATTATTGAACATCTCAATAACTGCATCAAGTGAGGCCATATAGCATTTAACTCGAGATGCAGGGATCAAGGGACCTCTTTTGCTATTAATTCATTTTTCTACAAATCCTAAATCAACACGAATCTCTGAATAAATTGCCAACCTAAGAATTGTAGAGAATGTGAACATGTATTCAATTCTGCCATGCTGAATTATATAGTCCTAAGAATCAGCTACACTCCGATTCATTTACGGTTAGGTTATGTTTACAGTTCTGTAGCATTTACCTTTTAAAAGATTATAGAACAGATAAGGACAGATATCTGGTTCAAGGGATTTAGATAAGATGGACAGAAAAGGTAAACAGACCTTACCATATAGAGAAATTTAATGCTAGGTACAGCAACATCCTGATAAAAAATAATACATATGACAATTTATAGTAATTGTCAAATGCACTAAAGGTTTCTTATATTGCGGCTATCAAGACAGCCTCTTTTCTTCAGGGAGACGAATCCACAACCTAGGAAGCATACACTTTGGCAAGCAACATCTGATTTTACTAGTGGAAAGGCCAGTATACACAAGTATGTTTCTTGTCTTATTTTGACTTGTTCTCAATTTGTGTTTGCTCTGTTTATGCACCAGCACTTATGGTAATTTCCTTTGCTAATTTTCCTTGTTTTTCGGGGACACCAATTCCCCAAGTACTTATCTGTGGCATTTCTTTTAATAACTGTGTTGTCCAGGCTACCTGCTACCTCACACGGCACCCCCAAGTTCTCAGCTATTGCCTTTTTTTGATAACTAGCACATGTACTAGGTAACACTGTCACCAAGACTCGAATATTTAAGAAGAAATTACCTGGTATTTTTGTCTCAGCTAGGAATCGAACCTGAGATACATGATTCCCCACCCACGTTGTTGACTGCTAGACCATACCCTTGTGACCTAATCTGTTGAGCGTTCGATTTATTGTGAGTCATGACCTCTTTTGATGTTTTCCCTCCTTAATATCTTGAAATTTCTCCAGTAGTATTGTTCTACTTCTATTTTCTCTATAAAGTTAGAAATTATATCTTCTTTTATGATGTAGTGACTGTAATTTGCTTGTGATCAATATTAGGTACCTAAAGATTCACACTTTTCTTTCATTTATTTATTGGGTATCACTTAAAGACCATTATCTAAATGATGTTCTGGAATATAGCTGAAAGAGAGAGCCTGTGTTAGTGGACTGTAGAAGAATATAGCAAGAAACAACATGATTTTTTCCTTTCCTTTCATTCTACTGGAAAAGAACAAATTCATTTCTAAATAATGCAAGAATTTGTTGCATTGTATATGGTTGATTGGTGTCTAGATTGATCTTGCCAAATATATATGTCTACAGGTACCTGGTTTAGAATCTTTCTCTGTAGAGTTCAACTTAATCTTCTAAAACAAAAGATCGCATGTGAATAAAGACTTTTCAAAAAATGAATTCTATACAGCTGGACTTACTCAAAAAAAATTTTAAAAAACATTTCTATTACTTAATCATTCTGCATTTTCCATTGTCTTACAAGTGGTTACCTGCTACATATACTATTAGATTTACAAAAGGAACATAACAATATGTACAGAGACGCATGCTATAATTGTGAAAGGGAAAAGAAGATAAGAGGCTCTAGTAGGAAACCTATTTGTAGAAAACCTAATAAACTGGTTCTGCCAGCTCCAGTAGAAGGAAGCTTGAGGATGCTCTAGTAGTTCTATGAGTAGAATGTTGAAAAGGGGACATGCTCTGATTTCTCACCTGTCCATGATGATTATGGTGCAAAATACAAGTGAAGACATTTTGATGCTATGGTGCAAGAGGTGGAAGATCAGTACACTGAGGTATTTGTTGAACCTAAATCCTTGCCACCTGTGAGGTCCTTGGATCATGCCATTCCACTCAAACCTGTGGCAGTGCTAGTTAGTCTGAGACCCGACATATACTACTACAATCATAAGAATGAGTTAGAGAAACAAGTAATAGATATGTTTACTGTTGGAGTGATTCAACCTGGTTAGTCTCTTTTTTCTTCACCAGCATTACTAGTCAAAAATAAAGGACAAATGCCTAATTCCTGTAGTGGATGTTCAGTATGGATTATAAGGGTATATGTGATATTGCTAATAAGGACAAATGCCTAATTCCTGTAGTGGATCATCTCTTAGATGGGTTGTGAGGTGACATAATTTTCTCCAAGGATGATCTTAGGATAGGATACTATTAGATAAGGATAAAGGGTAGGAAGTGTTAAAGACAACTTTCAGAACTTATGTAGGACATTATAAGTTTACAGTGATTCCTTTTGGCCTCAACAATGCTATATTGCCTCGGTTCTTAGAATCATGGGTAGCTCGAGAGTGATCTTGTCGCCTTGGCCCCAAGTTTTGGTGATTGTCAAGAAATTACCTTCATCGGTGAGTAGAAACAAAACACCTTAGAACTTTTTCTTTTAAGATATCAATCATATAAAGACCATAACTTGGTAGAAAAATGATTTGATAGTAATACTAAGACATCAGATAAAGAAAATGTCACACCTGGTGGTGGTAGAGACAAATCCTTCCATTTAAGGTTGCCTTTGCGCAACTTGAATGTGTCCAGATTGGTATTCTCAAGTTCAACGTAGACGATAGACCACTTGAATGCTGACATAAATAATACACATAGTATAATCTACTGATCGTCCAAAAGACGATACTCAAGTAAAAGCATGATATATGACATGACATAATGAATGCATACCCCAGTTGAAGATATTATAATTGTCACAGGGAGGCGATTATCCCATGAAACAACAGGTTCGATTTTCTGACTCACCGAGACCTGCCCAGATTTCCAATCAAGAGAGCTAGGTATATATTGGATAATGTAGAGTCCTGGAGAATTCCCTTTCTCTTCAAAATATATAGAATCTCCCAACTTGGAGAATGATTCAATTCCTTTGAAGGACACCAAAAGGAAGCCAAAAGTTAAAAATCATTACAGATTCGAATATTTAATGCAAACTCAGAAGGTCAGATAATCACCTGTCCCGTAGCAGCACCAATAGGAATCGAATTGTGTTCCCCAGTTGTGGTAGCTCCCGAGTCTTGGAAACGCCACGACCAAGAGGAAGCATATATATCATAACTCCAGGATCTCTTCCCCTTTGGATACTGAGTACACCATTTGTTAACGCGCGTTCATAGTAATTAGCATATGCCATTTCTTTCGTCCATTTGAATAGATGTCGAGAAACCTACAAAGATATCAAAAAGAACTTACAGCACTTGGTTCTTCGCATATGAACAAATATAAGCTGTGATAGTACTTTAGGCGTTTGGACAGCTTTCTAGCACCATGACCACCTTCAAGTACTCATGAACAAGGTTTCCCGACCTTACTTGAGAAAATTTTTCTTAGTATTCTTTTATGATATACTTGTGGATAGTCTTTCATTGAATGATCGTGTGCAACACTTGAGAGTGGGGTTTGAGACCTTCAGGAGTCCTTCACTCTATTCTAAAAGGTAAAAATGTTCATTTGGCCAAGAAAAAGTAGAGCACTTACGATATGTCATTACCAAAGAAGGTGTGGCTATTGATCCTCTCAAAATTAGAGCCATGGATGAGTGGACTAGACTAAGAATACTCAAAGCTCTCATGGTATTTCTTTGTATTACTAGTTACTACAGAAAGTATGTTGTCAATTATGGCACTATAAGTTGGCCCCTCATTGATTTACTGAAGATAGATGCCTTCAAATAAAATCCATACATAGAGCTAGCATTTGAATGCCTTGGGATAACTATGAGCACTACACCTATACTTGCATTTCTTGAAGGGAAGACCATTTTCATACTTTAATTGAAACAGAAGAGATCATTGAAATGGGTGCTCAATCTCATTTACATCAGTCTCTTTCCTACGGTTCTAACACTTGAAGTCTTCAACATGCTACAATAGGCAGTGTCTACCTCAACAATAAATTCATACTTGCATTATCTCTTTTTCTAAAATTTTTCAAGAATATGAAAATGGGGGAAAAGAGTCCACTTTTCTTGAGGTCTACGAAGAGACACATTGGAAGAAAAAGGACGCTACAAGAGGAGATTGGGTCGAAACGCGTGCTAAGGATGCATATGTAAGATAATAACTTTTACATACATTGTTTTATTATTACTCAACTTTGCTTGTTTACATACTGACAATTAGTTTTTTTTCCAAGAAGAATTTCAAAAAAAAGCATAGAAGAGTGGCGTCAAACCCAACCTACTTCAGAGGATAGTACCATGGTCCAACCATCACCTGCAGATATGACTAATATGTGGACAGCTGTGGTAGGTGGTCCAAAGAAAGGTAGAACCCATGGGACAGGAGTTCTCCAATCCTCGAGTAGTCCTTCGTTATTTCCTAGTTCCTCTTCGACTTTGCAAACTATGGAAGAAATGGAAGCGATGAAAAATCAAATTGTGGAATTGACGCAGCAATGTGTAGCTAACGATGCTAAGTTTGCTAAATTTTAGGAGTTGGTTAAGAAGCACATGCCTCAAGTATTTCATGATGAGGAAGATAATGAATCTGATGATAATTAGATTGTAGTTATTGTTCTTGTTTTTGGTTGTGACATTTAGATGTTTAAACTATTTGATTTGATGTTTGTTTTGGATGTTTTAAAGTGGTTGTATTTATAAATTTTTGTCGTGTTTGATCCTATTGTGAAAAATACATTAGTTATGTTGTTTATAATTTGAGAGCAGTGTAAGCTAATGCAAGATTTAATTATATAATTATTGGGTGAATATTTTTATTAGAATTTCGACTAAAGTAGTCAGAAGAATAATTATTAAATAATTATTTATTAATGTTTAGACTACAGTAGTCGGAATGATTATTTTATTAAATAATTTTCTTATTTGTTTCTGACCGCAATAATCGGAAAGAATATTTATTTATTAAAAATTTGATTAAAGTAGTCGAAACAATAATTATTAAATAATATATATTAAGTTTCCGACTACAGTAGTCGGAAAAGTTATAATTATTAAATAATTATTTATTATATTTTCAACTACAGTAGTTGGAATAATTATATATATTAAATAATTATTTATTAATTTTTCGACTACAGTAGTCGGAATAATTATAATTATTTACTGTAGGAATAATTATAATTATTAAATAATTATTTATTACATTTCGACTACAGTAGTCGGAATAATTATAATTATTAAATGTTATTTATTAAATTTTCGACTACCGCAGTCGGTAAATTTATAATTATTAAATAATTATATATTAAATTTCCGACTACAATAGTCGGAATATTTATAATTATTAAATAAATATTTATTAAATATCCGACTACGATTTCGATTATAGTAGTTGGAAATTTCCGACTACAGTAGTCGAAACCATTTTTTCGATAAGCTATATTCCGATTACCATGAAACAGTCGGAAAGTAGTCGGAACTATCCTATTTTCCGACCACATTCCAATTACATCAGCCGTAGGAAAAATGATGTTTTCTAGTAGTGACATGTGATGAATGAGATTCATCTACCTTTACCACAAATATTTTTAGTAATGATGGAATCGACCGTTACAACTGATACCAATTTATCATTCATTCATCACCGAATAGGCATTGGGTGAAGAGAAGCACAAATTAATTATTTTCCTCATCGGTCTAAGAATGAAGACTAGAAAATTTTTTATGAGGTAACGTCTAAACTTGAATAAAATCGAACAATTTCTACATTAGCTATACCGACATCGCAATAGTGGGAATTATTCTTTTATAACGATATTGCTATAGTGACATGCACATCACTATAGCGGCATAGGCAAGGCAGAAACTCAAGAATCTTCTTAGTTTTGCCTTTTTCCCCATATAATACTTGGATTTTTGACATTCCGAAACAACCCTTCACGTTAAACACTATACCCACTGTACCCAGAGTTCTACTAACCCGAAATTCATTCTGAAAGTTTCTATCAGATACTATGTCCCTCTACTAACCCTACAACTAAGGATCATCAATCATAATCAAGCTATCTCATTGCAAGGATCCTAACAATTCAATTATACTATTCCCAAGGGATATATTAACCGCTATCATTGTAATAGTAAAAATTAAAATATGACTTATCACTCTTCCAAGGAAAATATATTTCAGTCTATCTGTCACGTCAACATATAAGGGGCATATATTCTGCATTAAATAATATGGTGGAGGGATGGGGGTGGGGGTGAGATCCCCCACAAAATTAGTATATGTTATAGAAATTTTGATCATAATTTAGGTGTTTTCGAAATTTCTCACAACCTTGGAAAGATCAGTGGCTCCAATTAAGGCGATGAAAGTGAGATAAAGAGAAGAGAAATGAATTCAAACAAACGATGATTTATAGAGCCTTGTGAGAGTGAATGGTAACCATTGTTGTTGGAAGAGATGAAGTTTGTGGCCTTTTATGATGAGAGAGAAATAGAAATAAATAAATAAATAAATAAATAAGTAATAAATAATGATAGTAGAAGTAGTAGTAGCAGCAGCAGCGGCGATAGCAGTAGCAACAACGGTGGCAGCAGCAGTAGTGGCAGTAGTGGTGGAGCAGCAGTAGTAGTAATAATAGTAATACTAATAATTGAAATTTCACTTCTCACTCTCTCAAGAAAAATGTATTTCACTCTCTTTTCCATATCAACATATAAGGGGCATATATTATAGTATGCGGGGTGGGGGGTCATAGGTGTTCCACAAAATTACTTTATATTATAGTAACTTTGGTTATAGTTTAGATGCTTTTGAAATATTTCTTTATTTCAGACATTAATCTCACAATCTTGAAGCTCCGTCAAAGTACTAAGTAATTAAACTGATTTGCAAAACTTAAATAAAATATTATGAAAACGGTTATCAAGTTATGTATATAATCAATATACAAGTATAAAATTTTTAGTTTAGGCAAAAATTGTCAAGTTTTGAATAAAAGAGGACTTGATAGTGTATAACCCTAGCATTCATTTAGAAATCAAAGTACAGTCAATATTTTCTTTAAAGATAGTAAGGGTACATTTGGTCATGCGATATGAAATCATGAAACATAGTTGAAGTTTTGTTTGGACATATAATTTGAACTTTTTATGTTGTATGTTTTTCATATACATAAAAATTTCACAAATTGTGAAAACTATCAAAATTATCCCGATTCTTACTATCTTATCAAATAAGCAAAAGTTTATAGCAAAAGTATAATACACTGTCACAAAGCTATTCTAAAAGAATACAATATTTGGTGATCAAACTGTAATTCAATAAAAAAATAAAATTGAACATGAGTTATAGTGTATTACTCTTTGATATAATCCTCACACATAGTACAGACAATCTCCTTACGTTGAGCATGCATTTCTCGATCAAATGGGCTAGAAAACAAACCAACGTTGTTACTTTGAGTCGTTTGTAAGTCAATATTATTAGTAACTATATCTTCATGTTCATGAACTGTGAATATTCCATCACTTCTTTGGTGAATGAATTTGGTCCAAAATATTGGATTTAGTGAATAATAAATGATAAAGTAAGAATTGATTTGAAGTAATAATAAATTTTATATTTGTGAGAGTAGTGGTTATATGAGATATAAATGATTTAAAGAATAATAATATGAGCTATAAATTTAATTTACATATGAAATAAATGGTTGGTAGATATAAATGATATTTTTTTTATAAAATATAAATTTGTGGATCAGTTTTTGTATTCGAAAAAATATTTTTTGGGAGAATTTGAGATTTCACCTCATGATATGAAATCATGAATAAGCGATAGATCGCATGTCCAAATGTTGTTATTTTCTGATTTCAATTGACGGGATGAAATCGCAAATCCAAATGCCTATTAAGTATTTATTTAGATATGTATTTGACTGTTATAGTGAGATATTATATGAAAAATATATTATAATATTATGTAATTTGAAAATTAATTCTAAATAACTTAATTATTATAATAAATTGTTATTATGGAGGATTCATGAGGTCGAAATTAGACTTTAAGGGGTCATTTGGTGTGAGGTATAAGGGATGAATAATTTCAGAATAAAATGAAAATTATTTTATCCCATGTTTGGTGTGAGATATTAATAAGTATCGAAATTATTTATCCTACTATTTATACCATAGTGATGAATAAGTTATCCCATATATATGGTGGAATAACTAATTTCGAGATTAATTTATTTTGGAATAACTCTTTCCCAACCAAACAACCCTAAAAAGGTTCTTTGGTTGGAAAACAAGTTATCCCGAGGTTAGTAATTTGAGGACTAGCTATTTTGGAATTACTTATCCCATCCTCAAAAAAAAGTAAAAATAATACTATAATCTCAGAATAAGTTATTCCATCAATTTTATCTCAAATGAATATAGAATAGATTATCTTAAAATTAATTCCGAAATTGATTTTCTCTTATGCTCTTCCAAACGACCCTATGATTGCGATCATGACAAAATCCTCGGGGCAAATGTAAGTTTTCCCCTGAACTACACAGCACACACACTCTTCCTTCTCCCTTCGTCCAATCTATCGAGATCCGACATGAAAGTTGCTCTATGATTAAATTCAAGAAAACATCAAAAAAAGAAGATGACCTAACTAATCATATGGCACAACCTAAGAAAACCCTGAAAAAATTGATCCCTCTTTTCATTCTCCTCTCGCTTTCTGCTCTTTTTCTCTTCTCTTACCACCCTTCTAACTTAAATACCACCAAATCTTTCTCCTTTAACCCATCCAGCCCTCTAACTCACCAAAACTTCACTTTTATCATCAAAGTTCTCACCTTTAACCGCCTTGAGTCCCTTTCTAGGTGCCTCAATTCACTTTCCAAAGCACACTATGATAACCATGTTGTTCATCTCCATATATACATTGATCATTTTCAAGATTCCCCTAATGGGTATGTAGAAATCGACCAAAATTTGAATCTTTCGAACAGAATTCTTGATTTTGTTGATGGATTTTCTTGGAAATATGGGGAAAAGTTGGTACATTATAGGACTGGTAGTGCTGGCCTACAGGCTCAGTGGTTGGAGGCTTGGTGGCCTAGCTCGGATGATGAGTTTGCTTTTGTTGTGGAGGATGATCTTGAGTTATCCCCTCTTTATTTTCGGTTCTTGAAGAGTTTGATTGAGAAGTATTATTATAATAGCTCCAACTTTAGTCCTATGATTTATGGGGCTTCCCTGCAAAGGCCAAGGTTTGTACCAGGTACATTATAGGACTAGTAATGCTGGCCTTCTTTTTGTTGTTGTGAAACATTAGGGATCTTATTAGTTTTGCTTAACGTTTGTAAAAGAAATGATTTTTTTTCATGGTAATCTGTAATTGAGTAAGCTGTAATTATTTTTCTGTGACTTCTGGTAGGTATTTTATTGATCTAATATGGCACTAGGTATGTCTTCTGCAAATAATTGAGGCACCGGGGTTATTATGTTTGGCTGATTCATTAAGGAAATTGCAATTGCATTTCAGCATTCCAGATAAATGAATCCTGAATTTGGCAATCTATATTGTGGTCATTCTCGTTTACAACTGAATGGACCTTTTGTCATTAAATCTAATCAATTTTTCTTATTTTCGGATTATACTTAACATCAGCATTGTGATGTTATTATCAAACTTATAAGTATCTTGATGTATACTCCTAGCGAATTATGTTTTAGGTTAAGAAGAGAAGTGCAAATTGGTTCTTGTTTAGTGAATCTAAGCAATCTATTATAAGGTATGTCGGGAGGGATCATCTGAGGATACATGGTAGTGAAATAAATCTTTCTGATATAAGTTGTCCTTGGATAAATGCACTTGTCTCTGTGGAAAGAAATGAAATTGGGTTGTCTGCAGCTATCATCTTCTGAATCGCAACTACTTATCTCATGTAATTATGTATCACAGCTTCTTCTTCGGGTGAAGTTCGTTGTGTCTGTTAATGGTGTTTAGTATGACAGGATGTCATGTTTGGCCTAAATGGCTGCGGAGGAAAAACTGGGGATTGATACAGTTATAGGAGTTAATTCCTTTGTATATCTCTGTCTCTTTGACACAACAATCTCCACATAAGGTCCTACTCTCTCTCTTTGACACAACAATCTCCACATGATTTTGAGGTTTTCTTTTCGTTGGATAAGAGCAGGGTTTTGAGATGTTGATATATGTGGATGGGAAAAATAGTGTTAATTATATAAATATATATCACAACTGAGGAAGAAGGCAAAGTGCTATTAACCACAGGAAAAGAAAAAAAAAAGAAAAATGCTCCCAGGCACGGATACCTAGGACCTTCTCTCTCCTACTTTCTAGGAATGCAGAATCATCTTTTTCCGGCACCGATCACCGGAATAGAAACCTTTTTTCTTAACCAATCAATAATCACCCACTGTGGTTATTGCTTCAACCCTTCTTCAATCTCTTTAGTTGATTAGTGCCATGGCAGATGATAGAATCTACTTCACTGCGGGTTTCAAGTCATTTGATATCACTAGATGGAGCTCTGGGAACACAACCTGGTTCGACTGGGTTTAAAGAAGCAGGAATAGGATGAGAACGATAACTCTGAGCAGGAAGGTAATGGAGTGGATCCGTTACATCCTCAAAGAAGCTTCCAGCGACGATAAGAATGTGGTAAGAAGATGGTGGACGAGAGACCAAATGTTGTACTTTTACGGCACCGGGAAATATGATGTACATGGAAGGTTCATGACCTTTCTGTCTCTCAAAGGGGAATCTAGAAAAGTTATTAAACTGTCGGAATTAGCCATAAATGTGGGGTGGAGAGACATAGCTTTTAAAATTGAATGCTTCATTAATAGCGCTCCACAACAGAGGTTTAAACAGCCACCGAAGTTAATTGCTCCGTACGCCAAGGTGGTTGGAAGCAGTAAATGGCAAAAACAACCTCAAGTAGAAGGACACACTGAAGAGAAGGGCTCACTAGGGAGGAGTATCACAGGTCTTTTTGGAAAAAAAGAACCCCCAAACCTAGCAGATGTTAGAAGACGGGCTATTTCAATCTGGAAGGAAGCATTTGGAGTTAACATCTACGAAATGGCAGACCATCTTTTCCTCTTCGAATTCCCAAATAAGCATATGGCTGAACAAATCCTTCAAGGAGAATGGATGTGGAGAAACGATAAGGTTCAGCTTGAATGGTGGAATCCTCTAGTTGGATGTGTCCCATTCTTGCAGAAAATTAATTCAACTTGGATCAGAATAATAGGGCTACCTTTGCATCTGTGGTCCAAAGCCATCTTCCAAGAGATAGGTGATAGATGTGGAGGTTGGTTAAGAACAGAGGAGTAGACAAAACTAAGGAACCACCTCAAATGGGCCCAAATTGAGGTCAAAGGAGATGGAAGCAATATAACCACAAAGGTTGACATATCCGAAGAAGGCTACAAATTCTGAATACCGATATGGGTCGAAAAACCCACCTCCTTTGAGAGAACCCAGGTCACCAATCCGATGATATCTCAGAAATCCATGACGGTGACAGAGAAGTCAAAAGGCAATAGAAACCTAGATGGGGTTTTTGCACAGAGGTCTGGACAGAGTCCAAGGGGAACGATGGGTATTGACTTGTGGACTAGAGCGCCTTTTGAACTCATTGACAGCATAGCTAAGTTGACAGCTGTTGATTACGTGTGCAGCAGAGAAAATTCAAATAAATGCTCAGGTGAGGGGCACGTGAGCTCTTTAATGAAAAAAGTGGAGACTTTGGGCCGGCCCAAACCTAACCAGAAGACTGTAGACAATTTGGGTCGGCTCAACCCTGAATTACAATTTGATGATCTATGGGAATAGACAACGATGTTGAGGTCAGATCCACAAGATATCATCACCGACAAAGAAACAGAGCAACTACGAGAAGTGAGCGACACAGTGAAAATCATGAAATAAACAAAGGGAATTCAATGGTGACTAAAGAAAGGTGGCAAATAATGATAAGGAACATCTAATTGTGATTGACAATGTTCATGCATGGGTGGAGTAATTTGGGATATGGAAGAAGCTATGCCTATTGCGACTGAACATGTTGCACAAATCACTGAAAAAGGGGAGATTACATCAGCTTGGGTTCGCTAGAGCATCATTAAGCTCAGCAAGATGTTTGGGGTTGATTTTAAAGGACACGAAGAGGAAGCCATGGAGCTGCTCATGTAGATAGATGCTTGCAGACAGGCTTGGAAGATGGAGTCTCCACCAGAAATCGAAAAACCAAGCTCAGAGGCGCAAAATAATTTAAAAACTTAATCTCTTTCGATGTTGAATTTAAAAGCAATGAGGTCAAGAATAAGGGGAAAAGGCGTACACAAATTGAATCATAAAGCTCAATTTGGTGTCTTGGAGTGTTAGGGGATTAAATGATAGGAAAGAGGAGGGTGGTGAAAATTTTTATAGAACAGTGGAGGGTCGCTATTATCTGTTTGCAGGAAACTAAACTGCAAAGAGATATTCAAGAAAAAGTTAAACAAATTTGGGGAGGGAGATGGATTCAATATGCTCACCTGGAAGCATGTGGTACAAGGGAGAAATAATTATGTTGTGGGATAGCATAATGTGGAAGGGAGATGTACTGGAAATAGCGGTTCACTCACTAACCTGCAGCTTTGAAGCTTTGTTACAAAATTTTAATTGCCACCTAACAGGGGTCTATGCTCCAACTGATAAGGTGGAAAGAAGAGAGGTGTGAGATGAGTTAGGGGTTGAGGTTTAATGCAGGGGGCTTGGGCAGTATGTGGGGATTTCAATATATGCAAATTCCTTTTTGAAAAAAAACTGTTAGAGAAGATCTGTAGCTATGGTAGAATTTTCGGACACTATAGAAGATTTGGAACTGATTGACCAACCACTAGAGGGTGGTACTTTTACATGGTTCAAAGGCGACATGCACACCACAACTACTAGGATAGACATAATTTTATTTTCCTCTGAATGGAATGAACAATTCAGCAAAGTGAAACAAACTGTTCTGCAGAGATTGGCCTTAGATCATGTTCCTATAGCTCTTCAATGTGGTCCTTGGGACCAGAATAAGTCATATTTCAAGTTTGAAAATTGGTGGTTGAATACGGAGGGCTTCACAGACAAAATCAGTACTTGGTGGAATTCCTTTACTTTCGATGGCAAACCTGATTACATACTAGCCTGCAAGTTAAAAGCTTTGAAAGGAAAGCTCAAGGAATGGAGTAAAGAGGAAAAGGGAAACTTGCAAGTCCAAAGGACCACTTTGCCCAACAAAATGGTAAGTTTGGATTCTGTAGAAGAGTGCAGACCTCTTACCAAGGATTAGGCAGAAGAAAAGGCAACAACATTTATGGAGTATGAAGAGTTAAACAAGAATGAGGAAACTGCTTGGAGACAGAGGTCCGGAATTTTGTGGTTGAAAGAGGGTGATAACAACACTAAATTTTTCTAGAATGCAGCCAATGCCCACAAGAGAAGCAATTGTATTGATCTCTTAGAAATCCACGGGGAAACTGTGAAGGAGCCAGACAGAATTAAGGGGGAAATTATTCACTTCGACAAGAAATTATATACAGAAACAGCAAGGTGGAGATCAACAGGGAACATGACTAACTGCCCAACAATTTCAGAAACAGAAAAGACCCAACTACAAGCTAGGTTTGAGGAATAGGAAGTACACAGTTGTTTGAAAAAATGTGCAATAGATAAGGCTTCTGGACCGGATGCTTACACCATGGGTTTTTTATCAAGTGTTGGGATGTGATAAAGAGTGACATCATGGAAGCGTTCCATAACTTTTATGAACATGAGATGTTCGAGAAAAGCCTCAATGCTAGATATATTGCTCTGATTCCTAAGAATAAAGGGGCTAAAGAGTTGAAGGACTTCAGACCAATCAGCTTGATATACAAGCTGCTGTCTAAAGTATTGACTGAAAGAATCAAGCGGGTAATGGACAAGCTGGGCATTTATCAGAAGAAGACAGATCATGGATGCTATATTGATAGAAAATGAGGCAGTGGACTCTAGAATGACACAAAAAAACCCTGGAATTCTATGTGACTGGATATAGAAAAGGCTTATGACCATGTTAACGGGGGTTTCTTGTTCAATATACTTAGTGAATGGGATTTGGTGAGAAGTGGATTAGATGGATCAACTTTTGTATCTCCAGTGTGAAGTTCTCTGTCCTTATTAATAATGGGGCACGTGAAGGTTTCTTTTCAGCCAAAAGGGGAATAAGACAAGGAGATCCTCTATCTCCTTTCTTATTGAGGGTCTTAATAATATGATAAAAAAAGCAAAACACAACGGATGGATATCTGGTTTTGAGGTGGGTACCAATAATGCAAGTTATCTGGAGGTGACTCACCTTCAATATGCAGATGATACCCTGATATTTTGCGATGCAAATGAAGAACAATTGAAATACTTAAGAGTTATCTTGGTACTCTTTGAAGGAATTTCAGGATTGTATATCAATTGGCGTAAGAATCACATTTACCCCATCAATCCCGTATCAAACATGGAATACTTGACTTCAATTTTGGGTGGTGAAGTGGGAACCCTACCCTTTATTTACTTAGGGATGCCTCTGGGCTAAATCATGGTCAATAGAAATCTGGGATAATGTGCTAGAAAAATGTGAAAGGAAGCTGTCCAGATGGAAAGCACAATACTTATCTATGGGAGGCAGACTTACACTTATCAATGCATTCCTTGATGCTCTCCCAACCTATATATTGACCCTTTTCCCTATCCCAACAAGTGTTGTATAGACGCTGGATAGAATTAGGAGAGCCTTGTTTTGGCAAGGCAACAAAATAAAAAAAGGGCATCACCTTGTAAAGTGGAAAGTACTCATAACCAGTAAAAAACAGGGAGGCCTGGGTATCAAAAACTTGAAGAATCAGAGCAAAGCTTTGAAACTAAAGTGGTTATGGAGATATGCTCATGAATCTCAATCTCTATGGAAATATGGGGAAGGGGATGGCTGGGTTTCTAAGGTAGCAACCAACCCCTATGGCGTAACAGTTTGGAGGTCAATCAGGAGTTGGTGGCATATCATGCAAAGCCACACCACCATCAAAGTCTATGACGGTAGCAAGACCAATTTCTGGAAAGATAGGTGGTTAGGTGATAGAAGCCTTTCAGAAATATTCCCCGACTTGTTTGAACTAGCTGAACACAAGGATAGGTCAGTGGCTGATTTGTGGTCTTTACAAGGATGAGACTTAAGCTTCAGGAGAAGAACGAATGATTGGGAAATTCCAAGAATAGTTGAATTCTTTAAAGTGCTTGAATCATTCCAAGGAATTAAAGAGGGGAGGGACAGAATGTGGTGGAATGAACAAAGCAATGGAACTTACAAAGTTAGCTCCGGATACAAGCTCCTAAACTGGTCAATGACACAATCTGGCAAATCTGGAATTCTAAAATTCCCCTAAAGGTGGCATGCTTCTCATGGTTGCTAGCAAAGGAGGCTGTACTAACACATGAAAACTTGAGAAAAAGGAATATAATTCTAGTCACACATTGCTGCTTGTGTGGAGAGGCAGCGGAGACAGTGGGACATTTATTTCTGCATTGTAGGATCACTGACCAGCTATGGAAGATTTTCATCAATCTCAGAGGTATACAATGGGTACTGCCTAGCAAGATTGTTGACACTCTATCTAGCTGGGAGGAAGCAAGAATGGGAGCAAAGAATAGGGCTTACTGGAGGATCATTCCAGCTAGTATCTGGTGGACTATCTTGAGGGAAAGGAATGCTAGAAGTTTCGAAGACAGAAGCAGAACTTTACAACAGATCAAAACTGATTGTATTTTGCTTTTTTGTTTTTGGTGTATAAAAAGCTCCCCTATAGAGGCAGAAGACATCCTAGAAGTTTTAGAGTCTTGCTAAGTTGAGGAGCTTTTTATTTATTTAACTAGATACATTTGTAAATGGGTTTTCAGCACTACCTAAGTGCTGGTTTATAATACAAACGTTACATTCTCGAAAAAAAAAAAAAAAAGGCAAAGTGCTTAGTTGACAGCTACTAAATGGATTCAGAGAGTCATAAATTTGTGTTGGGCGCTTTCTTATTGTATCTTGTATCATCTTTGATTCTTATGGATTACTCCTGCATCAAGTGAAATCTGTTGTACAAAATATATCATTCCATAAATGCAGACACATATCTGGAAGTTGAGTATAATGAACTCTTTTGGGATGAAACTTTCATGACCTTAAATCTCAACTCTGTGGAAAAAGAAATCTGAAACACTTTGTGAATGAAACTTTCAAGACTTTCTTTCTGAACTCTTTTTGAATGAACTTCCAAGACCTTCTTTTTGGGGATATCTTCCACTTAATAGAAGAAAGAGCATCCCTGGGAACGTGTAACAAATCAAAGACTATTAGGCATTCACTAGAATTAACTCCTTTAAACACTGCTCTGCTCGATGACTAAGTGATGTTTCTCTCTTATGAAAACCAGTATCACTTTTAAAAGAGAGTCTCGACATGGCATTCTAAACTTGGCTCCATAGTTGACTAGTCACTGACTAAAGGGTGACTGACCTAGTGGAAGAGAGACGGTTGAGCCAAGACATGAAGAAGTGCAATGCAAAAGAATGCCTTCTTTGGGGAGATCTTGGGTTGGGGGATAGTACTTGAACTAAGACGAAGTGATGTAATACTTGGCTTTCCCTGGTATTCATTTAAGAATTTGTCAATATCTCTCCTAATTCTTTTTTTTTTCGGAGAATGGTAACAGTTAATCTATATATCCACAGGTATTCTACATCGAAATATGTAGTCCCTCGTCAAAAGTATTACAACTTACAACTTGAACATCTATTTGTTGTTCCTATGAATAGTCTAAAACATCAAAGCGATCTTCTGTTTGAGCTATTAATTTCTGTTTACACCAAGAATGAAACAGAGCTAGACAATTCATTTCAAACTCCTGCAAGTTGCTCTGCTTGTCTTCAAAACATCTCCTACACCTTTCTTTCCACACTGTTCACGAAATGCATGCAGGACAATCTTCCATCTTCCTTCCTTCTTGTCTGCATTGCCATCCTTGTTACAACAGTTTAGTAGTCCTTTTATGTTCCCTGTCCTCACCCATTTAATCCTCCTCAGACAGATGAACATCTTCCACAAGTGGTCTGTCCACATCTGATGTAAAAAAAGATGATTGATTGTCACAGCATGTTCCCCACATACAAACCATCTGGAACACAGATGAAAGCCTCTCATTCAAATTCTCATGTGTCAATACTACTTTAACCAGAAGCAAAGTAAAGCAGTTCACTTAATAAGAGATCTCCTATTCCCGCTTGTCCCACATTATAACAATGTCACCCCTAGTCCCACCAGCTTCCAATTGGACATGGTTAACCCAATTGTTCCCCTGTACTTCCTTAACTATCTCTGTAATATCCCCCATTAGCTTTGTTTCCTGGAAACGCACTACATTAGCTTTCATCTCTCCTAATTCTTTTTCTAATACTAAGACCGTATATGTGTACACATTAGTAGGCCAAAGACCTTCACTTCAAAACAATCAATCAGGAATGGTACTGAAAGTGGAAATTCGAGATTTGAAGCTCGTTTTCCAGCATCCTTGCTATGCCTAATCTATAGGAGAAGATAGCTGCAGACAGAAGTAGTGGTTGTTGAGTACGTTCTTCCGGTGGTCGGGGTTCCGAAGGCATATCTCAATATGTTCAAAGTGAATTTCTAGAGGAAGATGCTGATGTACAAAATACTAGCTATTAGTTCCTTCTTGGTTTTATCTATTTGGAGAAAACTTAAGTATCCATTCCCTGAATTATCAAACAAGATATGTGGCCTTTGAGCTAATTAATATCTTTTTGGTAACTCTGTTGATATATTGATTTTGTTTGGAATTATAATCATCCAAATTCAGATCAGCCTTATTTGGGTGACCCAGTTGGCATTGTTAATGTGCTCTCCTATGTCCACAAAATCAGGGGGTCTTTGAATATTTATCTGTTATTACGTTGCTGAAACACTCATGTTGAGAACTTAAAATACATGTGTCATGCCTTTCCGATTTAAGATTTAAAAGTAGAGATATGACAGAACTCATAGATCAATTGCTAGTTCTTGCAATTAGCCCTTCAACACTTCTAATATTCAACATTTTGGTGTATGGGTTTCTGCTCCCCAAATAGTGTAATTTCCATGAGCCATCCTGTGTGCTTCATAAGATTTAGAATACCTTAAAACCTACTTTAAGTTTCTGATTTTTATCCACTGAAGAATACATGCCTATTGTTGCTGTTTTAAGGTTTATGTGTTGCTTGGATACTGGAGTACTTCAATCCTCTGGAAATTTAATCATTCTTAACATCCTCTACAACAATCTCTAACAGTCATGTGCCACTCATATCGGGATGATATAACTTAGTTTCGGCTAACAGGTAAACATGGAAACAAGATGCAGATTGATGATGAAACTCAACTTTTCTTGTACCAGTTGGTTGGCACCTGGGGTCAGCTTCTGTTTCCAAGACCTTGGAAAGAATTCCGCATATGGTATGACACACACAAGGCCAAGGGGTTGAAGCCATTTCTTGATGGGATGGTAGTGTATCGCTTGAATTTTCTCTCCTCCTTGCATTATTAGTGATGACAAACCTATTAAAATTAACTATTACTCTTTTCTGTAAAACGTAATTTGCTTGTAGGTGACAACAGGATGGTACAAAAAAATGGGGGAAAGAATCTGGACACCTTGGTTCATTAAATTCATCCATGCTCGTGGTTACTTTAATATTTATACCAACCTTTTGCATGAGCGAGCTTTTAGTGTGTCTCATCGTGATGCTGGTGTTAACTATGGGAAATCAGCTGGGCCAGATTCTTCTTTAGTGGATGAGAAGTCTTTTGATTTTAACCTTTTGAAGCTTCAGTCTTTGCACAGTCTGAAGTGGTATGATTTCTGTTTCAAGGAAGTTTCTCCCGGTAGAATTGTACGCAGTTCTGGTGATCTAGTTTCTGTTCTTCACTCGGTTCAGAAATTGAGGACTATACTATTGGTGAACCTACAACAGATGTCAGAGTCAATTAGTAGGAATCTTCTCTGCCACTTTGAAAGATTGAATATCCAAAATTATGTCTTATTGGGTCCACAGTCATCTTTCCTACTTGATCTTGCAAGAAGGGGTTATCCTGTCATCGACACAGACCAATTTTTTGACAGTGTTAGGTTACAAAGCTCGATAAACTTTGAAAAATCAGGTGAAGAATTGGGCAAAGAGGTGGTTGTGAAAGTCCATGTAGTTAGAAAGTTGTTGGAACTTAAATACAACTCATGGGTTGTGGATAGTGACATGATTCCTCTCAGCAGTGATTCATTTCTTGATTCATATGATCCTGCTAATGACTTTACCTTGGGGAAGAACTTTAAACTTGTCTTCATAAGAAATTCAGCATCTGCTTTGAAAATTTGGGTTGACAATGTTGTTGACAAAGTTGCCACTCTGAAGACAAGAGGTTCAAATTCCACAGTGGGAAATTTTGTAAATCTAGTTGAGAAGTTATTGGAACAAAAGACAACCACATTTAACAGTGTTGATGAAACTGACTTTAGCTTGAACATCAGTTATATGGATGCTAACCAAACCACTTCAAGGAATGAAAAGAAGTTTGCCTTTTGGTCACCTGAGATGGGTTCAGAACGAATACAGAAACGACTTGAAGAGTTTGCTATGTGGGTTGTGGATAGTGATTTATCCTGTAATGCAGTTGTTTGTCATCCATCATAGCATATGGCGGTGTTCATCGGTGTACCTACCATTATACTTAATGATATGTTCATATTGTTGTATTGAAGGCAAGAAGATTGGAGAAGAACAAAAGAGGCTCACTCTTTGCGAATTTCCGTAAAATATGCTGATTGCTGATACCAGACGTGTTTGTCAACCCACATCAGTTGAAAGTAATCGTCCAGAGTCTAAATTATCAAAGGATGATCCGTTTTCTCTTCTTCGCCGAAATGATTCCATTAGCTTATTGGTGGATCAGAAGCTGTAAGAAAATTCATTTTTGACATATTGTTCCAAGTCTTTTGTAAAAGTGCCTGTGGCGACAATGTGACTGATTCATATGCCAAATTTGGCTTCATATTCTTGCTGAAGATCATATGTGCTAAATCTGGAGAACATATCAGCGATTTGCAGCAGGTCTCTAGAAATCCTGTTACAATATATATTTTTTTTTGGGTTTGCTGTGTTTGGGTGGGGGAACCTTGAGACTTCCATTTTTTCTCCCTTTAGAGATTCCACATAATGGTATAGTCCGGAACCTAAATAAGGGAAAAAAGGGCAAACATCAGAAATATAGGAGGTTTTGCCCTAATTACAAGATATATCGAAGTAATTGTTCAGATACAAAATACAAAATTCGGGTGTATTTGAGATACACAGAATTACGTGTATCCACCAGCCGTCAACCCTCCTTTCCCTATTTTTTTCAGTGAACCCAAACCATCGGTCCACAACTACAACGCAACTCCGACGAATTCCTTTTGCCTGCTTATGTTGGAATCTGATGAAACAACCAACTAGATCTTCTCCCTCTGTTGTCATGCCCTCAAAGATCCACCAAGCTTTGACCACCAAACTACAAATCTCCTCTTCGTCTCACTCCTTCCTCACGTCGTGAAGATAGATCTGATCTCGTCGGAAATCCATGTATCTCTGCAAAGGATTGTTTTTGAGGAGTGGAACCACGATGACTTTGCTGTCAATGTCAGAAATGGCAGAGGTTGGTTCGTCGGTGGTAAGGAGGAGATGATGAAGAAGAAGAGAGATTAGAAACTCCAGTTACTGGATCTAGAAACTTCGGCCATCGGATTGATCTGGAAACAGATTCAGCGGTGATGACAATGTATCTCTATGATGTCACGACCTGATTTACGTATCATGATGGCACTTACTAAATTCCGTCAATAGGTAAGCCAAATCATAACCCGGAGTTAACGCAATGGGTTAATTCGGTAGGGAATGCCCAACATAGACAAAATTTCAAGAACACAATTTATAAATAACAAGGGTTCTAGATAGAATAAAAAATCAATACAAGATACCAATTTCACGACTTAGTAGAGTCAGTACAAGAGCATCTAATAGTATTAATACAACTCAAAGTCTAGAATAGTCAATACATTTGTCTCGAAACAAAAGATTGAAAATAAATATAGAGCAAAATGGGCAATTCGAACTCCAAGAGCTCACCCTATCTCCGAAAAATAGTCACCGCGCGAACAAGATCAACGACGACAACTAGTACTCGAATTTGTACCAAAAAGGTATCGAAGTGTAGTATGAGTACCAAAACAACGGATACTCAGTAGACATCATCGGCCGACTGAGCTAAATCATGATATAAGTACGATAAAATGCAAGATAACATAACTAAGTCAAGGTACAGAAACGAACTTGAATCATCTCTGATATCGCTGTACAAAATAAATTAAATCGGAATAACAAGATAATACGAGGCATCAACACATGCCAATCATCACTCGAACATAATAAGTAAATAATTCGGAATAATAATCTATCATAACGCATTAGCATAAGCAACCACAAACTATAAAATTGGCTCCCATATGTCAATCGCTGCAGAAAAGTAAAGAATTCGTCACAACCTTCCATACGACTGGAGAGTACACTCAAGAGAAGTAAAGCAATCAACCAATATTATAGCTAATTTTCATTGCCATTTAACCATCATCCCACAATTATCATCACTATGCCCTTTACCAACATTATCGCAATTTACCAACATTTGATAATATACCCATATTCCATAGTGCTACCATCACAACAAAATCATCATCGATATTCACTAGCTACCGATTTATGAGCTAACCATCTCTTATTAACTAATCCATTTGGTTACTAGTCATCATATGGCCTCTAGTCATCATTTAGCCAATATCTCCACATATCCACTAATCATTATATATTAGATAACCATCATATATCAACTACACTATTTATCAACTAACATCATTTATCAACTAACTTTATTAACTAATCACCATTTACCAACTAAACCTTGCTTATCAACTAGTCACTATTAGTCCCCTAACAATATCCACCGCTATTGAATATTTACCTCTAATCATCAACTATACTACTTTATAAATATTTATCACTTACGGACTATAATCGGCATCACTAATATCAACAACATAATCAAATTTCATATAAGTAGACATAAGCATATAGTTTCCATACACAAGGCACACATAGGCGCATCAATATAATCATCCTTCGGCCTTACCGGGTATCAATGCATCATCATAAACATCCTCTGGCCTTATCAAATATCAATATCATCACAGTATCCTCCAGCCTTACCGGGTATAATGAATATCAACATCATTTTTTAAAATTTAATCGGGTATATAATTAACGCCATAAGTGACAATATAGTCAAACATCAAGATTTTTAACATAATTCATGATACAATATAATTAAATAAATCAGAATGACAATATAGCACAAATAATAACACAATTGCTAATATCATTGATACTTTCTAACATGATTACTAGCATAATTGTTTAGCATGGTCATAGTCATAAGCATCATCATGAGCAGTGACTTTTCAATAGTATAATCCATGACTTATCATTAGCATAAAAAGTAGCTTATCAATAGCTAATCCAGGATCTATAGCTTATTCTTAGCGTAGTCAATAACATAATTTGGCTTAAACAATATCATGGTCAAGGTCTCACTCAATGATATATTCGGTAGCCCAATCAATAGACAAAACAATAACATAGTCATAAACTTAACAAATAAATTATACATATGGAATAGTCATCTAGGCATTCCTTCCAATGCCATCCATCATAACCAACAAGTACCAAGGTTCCTCAATGTTGCCTCAAAAGGGCATTCGCTAAGCATTCAATAAGCGTATAAAGGCCTCAAGATAACTATTCATCAATCTTGGCCTATGGTGGGTCAAAGAGTCCACTTCTAAATCTCCAAAATATATTCTAAGTCAATTTCTACCCCGAACTAGGCTAAGCTATCTAAATCCATTCTTAGATGTATAGCAAGCCACAATTAGTCCTAAGGTAAAGATTCTACTCAAGCATTTTAACTAAGTTCAATGGAAAGTAAGGCAAACTCCATTAGTGTAAGCAACTAAGGACCCACTTACCCTAAGCATGAATGAAAACGCCACTTCCATCTAACTAGAGTAATTTAGTGCATTCTCATCCTAAGCATGAGCCATAAAGTCCAATTCACTAAGGTTCAAAGCAACAAGCTAAGTATTCCAATTCTATGGTTTCAAATATCTTAAACGGTCCAACAAATCTAAGTCTTGCATTTCATCAATACAACACCTAAAATCCATCCCAATCTAACAAGATATCATAAATATACTATGTAGCACAATCTAACAAGGGATCAATCTAGCCTACCTCGACGTCAAAGAAAGCTCAACGAACCGCTAAACCTTCATTTTTTCCTTTTGAGAAACTTCCTCAAGATGCCAAGCTATCAAAACCAGGGGCAGCTCAAGCATATTTGTGGCCTAAGGCCAAAATCGAATGGTGGCCTCAAGTTTTTAAGAGTTTTTTTTATAAATCTAAGTTAAAAATTATATAATTGATTTCTTCTAATAATTCTTTTTAAATTAATTATATAATCAGTGCATTTAATCTTTAGTAGTCTAGATATATCAAACTTCTTCTAATAATTCTTTTCTTTATATCAAAAATTATTTTTTGGGAGAATACTCACAAAAATACCTGAAGTTTGATCGGATTACCAGTTGAGCATACTAAACTTTGCGGGGGTCCTATTAACCCCCAGATTTTTTTTTCGTATTTTAATGGCATATATCTGTCACTTGGTCCATTGCGTGTTAGTCACGCGCATTGAGCGCGTGAAACTGTTAAAAAATATTAAAAACTCTTTTTTGCCAAACAACCCCTAAATTTTCTAATTTTTTAAAGTTTTATATTATTTATTTATTTTTTCATTCTTCTCTCTTCTCTTTTATCTTCTTTCTTTATTCTCTCCAACAATGGAGTCTTCAACAATGGTTGCTCCATTGTTGAATTGAAATTGAACACAATTTCATCACACACATACACACCCAAATGGTCATAGTCAACACACCCAATTCAATTACATCAATTTGATTCAATTTCAACACACACACCCCAAATGGGTCATCTTCAATTTCATCAAAATGACAAAATTTAATCCACTATTTCCACCACCAACCAACCACCATTGATCAGCCACCAACTAAGGTAAAAAATCAAAAAAGAAAATCCACTAAAAGAGGAAAAAAATTGTTCGTCGAAACTAGAAGCAAATTTGAATAATTCTTGAAGAAAGTTTTCAATTTGAAACTTTGAATAATTTTAAATTCAAATTCAATTTCATACTTGAATTCAAATTCAATTTTCAGTTTCCAATTTCCAGTTTCATTGCGTTCAATGTGCCACAGGTTGTGTTGAATAGTCGAAAATTGAAATTTGAATTTGAATTTGAATTTCCAATTTTTTGAACTTGAAATTTGTTATTGACTCAATGAAATCATTTGGAATTTGAGTTATGGAATCTTTAATATGGTTATAATGGTGAAAAAATATTGAAAAGTGATAAAATGGAGAAGACAAAAACGTGTACTACACTTTCGACGTCAAAACTGGGTATAACTTTGCGGGGGACAATTAATTTCACTTTAAAAAAGTTCGGGGAGGGGGGGGAATTAATTCCACTTAAAAAAGTATAGGTGTGAAATAGGACCCCCGCAAAGTTCAATATGCGCAACTAGTAATCCGGTCAAACTTCAGGTATTTTTGTGAGTATTCTCCCTTATTTTTTTACAAATAATATTTAATATTTTTTTTAAAAATTCAGTAATCTATTATTGCTAAAGAAAATTAGGCCCCTCAAATTTGGGGGCCTAAGGCGGTGACCTTTTTGCTTAAAGGATTGAGCCTCCCCTGATCAATACACATTCTACTCATCAATACGAGAATGTCGATACCCATTTTGCACCATTATGCTTCGGGTCCAAAAATGACGTCAAACCCCATATGGGTCCTACTTATGGAGATTGCATTTTCGAAACTAACCCAATATTCATACAAGCTCAAGGAATCATTACCCTAAAAAATGAGTGAAAACCAAGCTAAATTGGGGCTAAGAATTTTGGGATTTTGAGCGATTAATCAAGAAATTTCACCAAGAAAAAGGTAAATTCTTACCTTAAATCGAATGATAATTACGAAAATAAATGTTACCCAATCTTCCCAATCACCAACAAGCTTCAATTTTAAGCTAACACACCATTTTAGGGTTTAGCTCTAAAGGAAAAAGATAAATAATGCCCAAAATCATGGAAAAGGGCTTAATTTATACCCAATCCAGGGCGTCAGCAGTCACTATCACGACCAGCAGTATGCGATTGCACTACCTCCCACCTGCCATTGGAGTCGCGATTGTGACAGGCCACTGTGATTGTACCATCTTCCCTGCCAAGGGTATTGCTATCGTGGCCTTTGGTTGGAGATCGCCGTTACACCAGAAAGTAGCTGAGACTCTCCGCCAACCTCTCAGAATTTATTTGAAATCTCGTATACGCAAACAAACTACACTAAATTCGGCATTTTAGACTCAATGGCACACTTGATTTTGCATCCGAGGTTGTTTCGACCAAATGTGGGTCTCACACCCATATTTAATTTTCTCAACTTTTTTATCAATAGGTCGAAGTGAGCCCAAGTGCCTCAGAACCCGAACCAAAGGTCTACCTAGCCTAAAATTGATATTTTGGAGCCGCTGGCATAGTTAAAATTTGCATAAGAGATCGTTTTACTGAAGTTTTTATCCGGTGTCCATTTGAAACCAGAGAAGACTTTAAAATAAAGAATTGGCTCTAAAAAACAAACAAACTGTTTGGTAACCAAACCGTCAGTCCCAGGAAGTCATAAATGACTTGAGGCATCTATGGAAAAGCTCTAACGATGGAAATAAGCAGAAATATAGAAAATGATCTGAAGGGTCATTACAGTATCCACTACTAAAGAAACTTTCGTCCCTGAAAGTTAAAGATTAGGATATTCCTGAAGTCTCGAATAGGTAAGGATACTGGGTCGGCATCTCGCTCTCGATCTCCCTAGTGGCCTCCCCCACTGAGAGGTGCCTCTACTGAACCTTAATTAGAAGAATCTCTCTAGTGCACAACTGTCTGACATTACTTTCCAAAATGATCACCGACTTCTCTACAAAGATCAAACACTCATCCAACTGGATTGAGTCTCATCTAAGCATATGAGAAGGACCAAAAATGTATTGTTGTAACATAGAAACATGGAAAATTGGATGAACAATGACAAGATCTAGAGGTAGAGCTAACTCATAAGCCACCTCGCCAACTGCGCAAAGAATCTCAAAAGGTCTAATATATCTAGGACTAAGCTTGCCCTTCCTATCGAATCTCATCACACCCTTCATAGGTGATACACAGAGGAATACACGCTCAACAACTCCAAATATCAAGGCACGAAGCCTACGGTTTGCATAGGCCTTCTACCTACTCTGAGTTGCTCTCAACCTATCTTGAATCACCCTAACTCTATCCAACGACTCTTGAAGAAAATCCATACCATCGAGCCTAATCTTAAAAGTCTCAAACTATCCAATTGGAGAATGACATATCCTACCATACAAAGCCTCAAAAGATGCTATCTCAATACTCGAATAATAATTTTTATTATATGCAAACTTTGTCAATGCTAAGTGTTTCTCCTAATGGCCTTCAAAATCCATAACATGGGCTTGGAGCATGTCCTTAAGAACCTGAATAGTCCACTCGAACTGGCCATCTGTCTACAGATGGAAGGTTGTACTAAGATCCACCTGAGTATTCAACTCCTTCTCAAATGCTCTCTAAAATCTTGAAGTGAAAACCGAACCATGGTTTGAAATAATAAAAGTGGGAACCATGCAAAAGACTATCTCCCGAACATAGATATGGGCTAATCTCTCAGCACTGAAGGATATTTAAATAAGAATGAAATATACTGACTTGGTCAAACGATCTATAATGACACAAATACCATCGAAACCATGGGAAGTGTGAGGCAAACCACTAACAAAATCTATGGTAATCCGCTCCCATTTCCATTGAGGAATGGACAATCTCTGAATTAATCTACCCGATCGTTGATGCTCCGTCTTTACCAGCTGACAA
Organism: Capsicum pubescens; assembly: GCA_030864215.1. Lineage (NCBI taxonomy): Eukaryota > Viridiplantae > Streptophyta > Magnoliopsida > Solanales > Solanaceae > Capsicum > Capsicum pubescens. Next base: position 191,977,256 of record CM061548.1, on the reverse strand, counting down.
CATAGGCAATGAGCTACAAAGTTTGCCACATCTCTCTTCATATCACTCCACCAATAATGCAGTCTCAAATCCCCATACTTCTTGGCTGTACCGAGATGAATGAAATATCTAGAGCTGTGGGCCTCATGCAAAATCAACTAAATCAAGTCATCAATCGTCGGAACACAAATGCGGATAAAATCTCAAAACAACCTTAGAATCTATGGTGTTTCTCTCGGACTCACACTCAACACCTGATCACGAAAGAAGTGAAGCTTACTATCCTCAAACTGGCGATCTCAAATCTATCCAAATAATGAAGATCTCGCCTAACACTAGCAAAAAATCCTCCTAGGGTCTGAAATATCAAGGCGAACCATCAAGTTATCTAAGAACATAGTGTCCCATGCCAACGAACTCTGAGAAACTGAAATACAAGTCAAGGTACCCATACTGACTGCCTTATGGCTTAAGGCATCCACTACCACATTCGCCTTGCCTAGATAATACAAGACGGAAATATCATAATCCTTAAGCAACTCTATTCATCTATGTTGTCTAGCATTAAGCTCCATCTAGGTCATAAGATGTTGAAGACTGCGATGATCAGTGAAAATCTCACAATGCACACTGTAAAGATAATGCCTCCAAATTTTAAGCTTAAAAACTACTGTTGCCAACTACAAATCATGAGTGGGATAGTTGCACTCATGCACCTTAAACTGTCTCAAAGTATAAGCAATAACATGACTCTGTTGCATCAATACACAACCTAAACTAACCCTAAAAGCATCACAAAACACGGTGAATCCTTCACCCTTGACGAGAAGAGCTAAAATAGGAGCTGAGGTAAGAAAATCCTTGATCTATTCAAAGCTAGACTCACACTCATCGAACCATCGAATGGGAACCTCCTTCCAAGTTAATCTGGTCATAGTGGCTAAAATGATAGCAAAACCCTCGACGAAGCGTCAATAATAATTGTCCAAACCAATAAAGTTATGAACCTCAATCGGAGATATAGGTCTAGCCCAATCACGAATTGCCTCAATCTTAGTTGGGTCTACCATAACCCATCCTTAGACACCACATGTCCTAAGAATTTCATAGACTCCAGCCAAAACTCACACTTAAAGAACTTGGTAAAAAGAACATGATCTCTTAAAGTCTGGAACACGATCCTCAAATATTGCGCATACTCCTCTCTACTTCTTGAATATACAAGGATGTCATCGATGAACACAATCATGAAGGAATCCAAATAAGGCCTGGATACTCGATTCATCAAATTCATAAATGCAGCTGGGGCATTAGGCAACCTAAATGACATTATTAAGAACTTATAATGACCATAATGGGTCCTAAAAGTTGTCTTCAGGATATCCTCAGCATGAATACTCAACTGATGGTAACCAGATCTCAAATCAATCTTAGAAAACACTGTCGCTCCCTAAAAGCTTGTCAAACAAATCATCAATGCGAGGCATAGGATAACGGTTCTTCACCGTCACCTTATTCAGCTGCCTATAATCAATACACATATGCATGGATCTATCTTTCTTCTTCACAAACAATACAGGAGCTTCCCAAAGAGACACACTTGGTCTAATAAAACCCTTACCAAGAAGATCCTGAAGTTGAGAATTCATCTCCTTAAGCTCGGCACGAGTCATACGATAAGGTTCCATAGAAATAGGTCGGGTGCCATGCCTGAGATTAATAGCAAACTCAATCTCATGGACAGGGGGAATACCAGACAGATCGATAGGGAACACATCTGAAAACTCACAAACAACAAGAACAAAGTCAAACAATAAACTCTCCACACTAGTATCACAAATATAAGCAAGATAAGACTCGCAACCCCTAGATATAAGCCTTCTAGAATGAATATAAGAAATAATCTCCACCGGCTCACGGCTAACCATTCCCTGCTACAATACCTAAGGTAACGGTCTTGGCAAAATAATCCATGATTGCATGATAGTAGGATAACTAAATCATGCCCAGAATCACATCAAAATCCACCATGTCCAAAATAATAAAGTCAACATAAGTATCAATATTACTAACAGTCACAACACATGATTTGAAAACCTGATCCACTACTAAAGAATCACCCATGAGAGTAGATACGCGCAATGACACAAATAATAAGTCATGAGACAACTCCAATCGTGGTGCATAATAAGTAGAAATATAATAATAAGTGGATCCCAAATAAAATAAAGAAAAGGTCGACTAACAGCACACCAAAATTATATATGTAACTACAACATCTAAAGTCTTAACCTCGAGTCTAGTAGTTACTGTATACAACTAACTACGCCTGCCACCTGGCTGGGCACCAGGCCGACCTCCTATCCTGCCTACCTAAGAACCTCCCCGAGTACCTTGGAATCCACCTTTGCGACCATAAGAACCACCTCTAGCTGAGGGGTGAACTACTCTAATAGGGGTAACACTCTAAGATGAAGCAACAATTGCCCTATGACTAGGGCAAACCTGTGTCTAGTGACTAGGATGTCTACAAGTAAAATAGGAATCATGAGCTGAACCATAACCAACAGATTTGACTGACCTGGAGTAACCACCATGGCTAGAATAATCAGAAGATGAACCTCTCGAAGACTGACCACTGCCCTTACCAGGGCTCACTAGCACTAGACTTGCCTCTGTCAGTAATTTGAAGTGCTACCTGAACAGGTAGAATAGGCTGACTCTGAGACTGATAAGATGGAGGCGAAGAATACCTACTTTGAGAACTACCATCTCTAGGTCGGGAACTATAATGGCTCCTACTGAATCTTCCCTAAAACCTAGGCCTCTTATCACGACCCTCTCGACCCTCATGATGCATCTTCTTTATCACCTGAGCATAATTTAACACCTTAACAAAAGATATGTCCATAATAAACTCTAAGTAGCCATTCGAATGGGAAATCTCAATCCTCAAATAAAACAATAAATTCTCGCATACTCAGTATCCAAAATAGAAGTTGCATACCTAGCCAACTCATGAAAACAAGCCTCATACTCTGCAACTGTCATGGAGCCCTGCTCCAATCTAGAGAACTGATCCCTCAAACGATCTCTAAAGTTGTGAGGCCTGTACTTCTCTAAAAACATCTCAAAGAACTGAGTCCATTATAAGAGAGAAGATTTAGCTGGTCTAGAATTCATAAAATCTTTCCACTAATGTCAAGCAGCCAAGTCTAACTACAATATGGTGTAATCCACTCTACGAGTCTCAATAAGGCCCAAATTACAGAGGTTATCTTCACAAGCAATCAAAAACTCATATGCATCCTCGCCTGGAGCACCAGAAAACCTAGGCGGAGTCAATCTCAAGAATCTACCCAACATGTTTTGATCTTCAAAAGACACAGAAAGCTGGGCAACCACTGGCTGAGAAACTATCAGTGCAAGAGAAACCACAACTCTGGGAGCCTCAGTACCAGTCTGAGTTGTATAATGTACACCATCAAATGGCGCACGTCCAACTAAACCTAATATTTAAAGCAATGCATCTTTGAGAATTGAAGAATAAATAAACCCTAGTGAAGCCTAGGCTGGTCCCTGGCCCACTACTGGCTGGGGTAGAAGAATCTATGGATCCAGAGCGGGAATAAGACCTGGGGATGGTGGTCTATCCTTGACCCAGCTGGGGACGCATCACGCAGTTGTACATGACCTCTAGGTCATCCACGAATAGGAGTAGGATCCCTAGGCTTGGTCTCGAGATACTAATTTCATGTAGCGGTAGCACGTGTCCTGGCCATCTATAAAAGAATAAAGTCAAGGGAACACTTCTACAAACCAACTCAGGCTCTTAACATGATATGAGTGAAAGAAGTGAAGAACTCTTAAGAATGTCCCATAGCCTCTCAAAAATAGAAAAAGAACGTCATTATTCTGATCCACAAGATCTACTAAACGCGCGTGTTGATGATAGGCAAATTTACACGCCTATAGTACTATATTTTGCCCATATTTTAGCTAAGTTTTGAGGACAAATTATATAATTCATGCACTTTTAGTCCTTTTTCCTGTAAGTGAGCTAACGAACATGATTAGCAAGTTTTCAGGTATAAATGATGCAGAATTCAGCATTTTATGGATAACTTGACGCCAAAGCAAGCTTCACGAAAGGAGGAAAGCAAAGCTTGGACGCCAAGGACCAAAAGTGGCGCATGAAAAATCTGTCCCGGGCAAAAACAACAATTCTAAAGACTTTGGGGACTAGCAGTAACTTATTAGAATTAGGATAATGATGCAGTAACCCAGTAGGATTGGGTTAAGTAATGCAGTAGCTTAGTAGGAATAGGATATGAGTATTATAAATACCCTATTCTGCTAGAGATTTTTATTATTCTTCCATTACTTTTAACTTTGAAAACAATTCTTCTACTTTTAATTCTACTTTTTATTCATCTATTCAATTCTTAATTTCCACAACAAGAGAAATGTTACTCTGCAAGGGAGTTCACGCCTAAAACGCCACACCACACCTTACTACACGAGATTTTTATTGTGGTATATTAATAATGTCTATTGTGATTTCCTTGACACTCATAGGTAACTAAACTTCTCTGTTGGGGTTATGGAAGCCATATGAGATACTATCTATTGCTATGAGTTTGTGAATTCGTGACACGTATGCTGCTTATATCATTATTCTCTTCATCTTAATCTAAATTCTTTGTGGTTGCAAACGCATAGAATACGCCAGTATAGCATTAACTTGTTCGAAAGAAAAGTTATATGTCTGGAAAAGAGATAATGTCAAGGTAATAGGGCACCAACCCCTGTTAAAAAGTTAGTGCCGTAACTGGATTAACCTCTTGGAGAATTCGTACTGTTAGATACGCTTTAAGCTCGAAAGAGTTAAAGTGAAATAGTCCTGGTTAAGGTCGAAAGACGCCTGGATTTACCATCGAATACAATTCTCTATAAGCACATGCATGTCTGAATTCCGCACAACTCATAGCCAATAGAGACGTACAACTCATAAGGTGGACATAACCCCAACTTCTCAATTCTCATTGATTAGAATCTTACTAAACATTCTTTCTTTTTACTTTGCTATTTTCCGTTTTCACTTTGTTACTTTATTGCACGTTACAATCCCCCCTTTTATGAGACTTGCTCCAAAAGTCTAGTAATCTTTGCTTACTCATTGACCGGCTATTCCCTGTGGGATCGATACCCAACCCAGTTGGGTTATATATTTGACAACGACCGCTTTACACTCTTATGAGAGCTGTAGATTGAGCGTTATCACTTGTACAAACAATATCGGTGAAACCTAGCTCTGATATCAATTTTTCATGACCCAATTTATGAGTCATGATGGCACCTACTAAATTCCGCTAGTAGGTACGCCAAACCATAACCCAAAGCTAACTCAATGGGTTAAATTCGGTAGTGAATACCCGACATAGGTGAAATTTCAAGAACACAATTTATAAATAACATGGGTTCTAGATAGAATAAATAGTCAATATAAGATACCAATCCCACGACCTGGCAGAGTCAATACAAGAGCATCTAAAAGTATCAATACAACTCAAAGTCTAGAATAGTCAAGACATATGTCTCAAAACAAAAGATTGAAAATAAAGATAAATGGAAATGGTTGACTCAAACTCCAAGAGCTCACCCTATCTCTGAAAATCAGTCACCACACAAACAATAATCAACGACGACAGCTAGTACTCGGATCTACACCAAAAAGGTATATAAATATATCATGATTACCAAAACAACGGGTACTCAGTAGGCATCATCGGCTGACTAAGCTAAATCTTGATATAAGTACGATAAAATATAAGATAACATAACTAAGTCAAGGTACAGAAATGAACTTGAATCATCACAAACATCGCTATACATAATAAGTAATTAAATCGAAATAACAAGATAATATGAGGCATCATCACATGCCTATCACCGCTCGAACATAATAAGTAAACAATTCGGAATAATAATGTATCATAAAGCATTAACATAAGCAACCACAAACTACAAAATTGGATCCCATACACCAATTGATGCAGAAAAATAAAGAACTCGCCACAGCCTTCCATATGACTGGAGAGTACACTCAAGCAAAGAATAAATCAATCAACCAACATTATAGCTAATTTTCATCGTCATTTAACCACCATCCCACAATTATCATCATTATGCCCTTTACCAATATTATCATGATTTACCAACATTTGACAATATACCTATATTCCATAATGCTACTATCACTTAACAAAATCATCATTGATAGTCACTAGCTACCATTTTATGAGCTAACTATCTCTTATTAACTAATATCTTTGATTACTAGTCATCATAGGACCTTTAGTCATCATTTAGAAACAATTCTCCATATATCCACTGATCATTATATATTAGATAACCATCATTTATCAACTAACACCATTTATAAACTATCATCATTTATCAACTAATATTATTTATTAATTAATCACTATTTACCAACTAATCCTCGCTTGTAAACTAGTCATTATTAGTCTCTTAGCAATATCCACCAATATTCCATATTTTGCTCTAATCATCAACTAGACCACTTTATAAATATTTATCACTTACGGACTATACCCGACATCACTAATATCAGCAACATACCCAAAATTCATATAAGTAGACATAAGAATATAATTGTCATACATAGGGCATAGCCGAACTTGAACCGGTAGATATACACATAGGCACATCAATATAATCATCCCCCAACCTTTTCGAGTTTTAATGCATCATCATAAACATCCTTCGGTCTTGTCGGATATCAATATGATCATAGTATCCTCCGAACTTGCCGGGTATAATCAATATCAACATCATCTTTTAGAATTTAACCGGGTATATAATAACCGCCATAAGTGCCAATACAGTCAACCATTAATATTTCTAACATAATTCATGGCACAATATAATTAGATAAATCAAAATAACAATATAGCACAAATAATAACACAATTGCAAATGTCATCAATAAGGATGCTTTCTATCATGATTACTAGCATAATTGTTTAGCATGATCATAGTCATAAGCATCATCATGAGCAATGACTTACCAATAGTATTATTCATGGAGTATCATTAGCATAAAAGATAGCTTATAAATAGCTTGATCAATAGCTAAATTAGGGCATAATCTACAGCTTATTCTTAGCATAGTTAATAACACAATTTGACTTAGACAATATCACAGTCAAGGGTTTACTTAATGATATATTTGGTAGCCCAATCAATAGACAAAATAATAATATAGTAATAATCTTAACAAATAAATCATACATATCGCATATTCATCTAGGTATTCCTTCCAATTCCATCCATCATAACCAACAAGTACCAAGGTTCCTCAATGTTGCCTCAAAAGAGCCTTCTTTAAGCATTTAATAAGCATATAAACGTCTTAAGATAACTATTCATTAATCTTTGCTTATGGTGGGTCAAAAAGCCCACTTCTAAATCCTCGAAATACATTTTAAGTCAATTTCTACCCCGTACTAGGCTAAGGTATCTAAATTCACTCTTAGATGTATAACAAGACACAATTTGTCCTAAGGTAAAGATACTGCGCAAGCATTTTAACTAAGTTCAATGAAAACTAACACAAACTTCATTAGTGTAAGCAACTAAGGCCCAACTTACCCTAAGCATGAGTGACAACGTCACTCCCATCTAACTAGAGTAATTTAGAGAATTCTTATCCTAAGTGTAAGCCATAGAGTCTAATTCACTAAGGTTCAAGGAAACAAGCTAAGTATTCCAATTCTATGGTTTCAAATATCTTAAATGGTCCAACTAACCAAGTCTTGTATTTCAACACCTAAAACTCATCCCAATCTAACAAGATATCATAAATATACTATGACATAACTCAATTTAACAAGGGATAAACCTGGCCTACCTCAACGCTGAAGAAAGCTCAACGAACTACTAAACCTTCACTTTTTCTTTTGAGAAGACTCCTCAAGATGCCAATCTATAAAAAAACACATTATGTTCATCAATACGAGAATACCGATACCCATTTTGCACTATTTTGCTTCAGGTCCAAAAATAACATCAAAACCCATGTGGGTCCAACTTACGAAAATTATGTTTCCAAAACCAACCCAACATTCATACAAGCTCAAGGAATCATTATGCTAAAAAATGGGTGAAAACCAAGTTAAATTAGGGCTAAAATTAAGTCCTAAGGATTTTGGGGTTTTGAGCGATTAATCAAGAAATTTCACTAAGAAAAGGTGAATTCTTACCTTAAATCAGATGATAATCACAAAAATACATGTCACCCAAGCTTCCCAATCACTAATAAGCTTCAATTTTAAGCTGAAACACTATTTTAAGGTTTAACTCTCAAGGGAAAGATGAATAATGCCCAAAATTATGGAAAAGGGTTCAATTTATACCCAGTCCAAGGCCTCGGCAGTCCCTATCGTGACCAACAGGTATGCGACCGCACTACCTCTCCCCTGCCATCGGAGTCGCGATCGCGATAGGCCACTACGATCACACCATCTTCCCTGCCAAAGATACCACGATCGTGGCCTTTGGCTTGCGATCGCCACTACACCAGAAAGCAACTGAGACTTAGAAATTTTTCCAAGTCTCTGCCAACCTCTTGGGATTCATTCGGAATCTCGTATGTGCAAACAAACTATGTAACCACACTAAATTCGGTGTTTCGAACCCAATGGGTCATTTAGATTTTTCATTCGAGGTTGTTTCGACAAAATATGGGTCCCACACTTATATTTATTTTCTTAACTTTTCGACCAATAGGTCGAAATGAGCCTGCGTGCATCAGGATCCAAATCAAAGGTCTATCTAGCCTAAAATCGACATTCTGGAACCGCTGTCATAGTTAGAATTTGCATACGAGATTGTTTTACTAAAGTTTTTGCCCGATGGACATTTCTAACCAGAGAAGACTTCAAAATAGGCTCTGAAAACAAAATGAACTGTCCGGTAACCAAACCGTCAGTCCCAGCAAGTCATAAATGACTTGGGGTAGTTATGAAAAAGTTCTAATGGTGAAAATAAGCAAAAATATAGAAAATAACCTGAAGGGTCATTACATATGATTTCATGTATCTTTTTTATTTTTATGACTTCGTGTATCTTTGTGATCTAGAAATTGTGTATCTTTTTTAATTTTTTAGAAGTGTAACTTGTTGGCACCTAATTTTTGCCCTCTACGACTAAGTTTAATTCTAAGTTTCTTCGATTTTAAATAAAATTACAACATTTATTTTATTCGGATAAAAACTTTTCAAAATATTTATATAGATAACTATTTTATTTTAAGTAGCGATTATATATTTTCGTATCCATATATATGAGATTGTATAATTTTGTTATTGTATCCATAGTCATCTAGGTATTCCTTCCAATTCCATCCATCATAACCAACAAGTACCAAAGTTCCTCAATGTTGCCTCAAAAGAGCCTTCTTTAAGCATTTAATAAGCATATAAACGTCTCAAGATAACTATTCATTAATCTTTGCTTATGGTGGGTCATAAAGCCCACTTCTAAATCCTCGAAATACATTTTAAGTCAATTTCTACCCCGTACTAGGCTAAGTTATCTAAATTCACTCTTAGATGTATAGCAAGACACAATTTGTCCTAAGGTAAAGATACTGCGCAAGCATTTTAACTAAGTTCAATGGAAACTAACACAAACTTCATTAGTGTAAGCAACTAAGGCCCAACTTACCCTAAGCATGAGTGACAACGTCACTCCCATCTAACTAGAGTAATTTAGAGCATTCTTATCCTAAGTGTAAGCCATAGAGTCTAATTCACTAAGGTTCAAGGAAACAAGCTAAGTATTCCAATTCTATGGTTTCAAATATCTTAAATGGTCCAACTAACCAAGTCTTGTATTTCAACACCTAAAACTCATCCCAATCTAACAAAATATCATAAATATACTATGGCATAACTCAATTTAACAAGGGATAAACCTGGCCTACCTCAACGCTGAAGAAAGCTCAACGAACTGCTAAACCTTCACTTTTTCTTTCGAGAAGACTCCTCAAGATGCCAATCTATAAAAAACACATTATGTTCATCAATACGAGAATACCGATACCCATTTTGCACTATTTTGCTTCAGGTCCAAAAATAACATCAAACCCCATGTGGGTCCAACTTACGAAAATTATGTTTCCAAAACCAACCCAACATTCATACAAGCTCAAGGAATTATTATGCTAAAAAATGGGTGAAAACCAAGTTAAATTAGGGCTAAAATTAAGTCCTAAGGATTTTGGGGTTTTGAGCGATTAATCAAGAAATTTCACTAAGAAAAGGGTGAATTCTTACCTTAAATCAAATGATAATCACAAAAATACATGTCACCCAAGCTTCCCAATCACTAATAAGCTTCAATTTTAAGCTGAAACACTATTTTAGGGTTTAACTCTCAAGGGAAAGATGAATAATGCCCAAAATTATGGAAAAGGGCTCAATTTATACCCAGTCCAAGGCCTCGGCAGTCCCTATCGTGACCAACAGGTATGCGACCGCACTATCTCCCCCCTGCCATCGGAGTCGCGATCGCGATAGGCCATTACGATCACACCATCTTCCCTGCCAAAGATACCACGATCATGGCCTTTGGCTGGCGATCGCCACTACACCAGAAAGCAACTGAGACTTAGAAATTTTTCCAAGTCTCTGCCAACCTCTTGGGATTCATTCGAAATCTCGTATGTGCAAACAAACTATGTAACCACACTAAATTCGGTGTTTCGAACCCAATGGGCCATTTAGATTTTCCATTCGAGGTTGTTTCGACAAAATATGGGTCCCACACTTATATTTATTTTCTCAACTTTTCGATCAATAGGTTGAAATGAGCCTGCGTGCATCAGGATCCAAATCAAAGGTCTATTTAGCCTAAAATCGACATTCTAGAACCGCTGTCATAGTTAGAATTTGCATACGAGATTGTTTTACTAAAGTTTTTGCCCGATGGACATTTCTAACCAGAGAAGACTTCAAAATAGGCTCTGAAAACAAAATGAACTGTCTGGTAACCAAACCGTCAGTCCCAGCAAGTCATAAATGACTTGGGGTAGTTATGAAAAAGCTCTAATGGTGAAAATAAGCGAAAATACGGAAAATAACCTGAAGGGTCATTACATATGATTTCATGTATCTTTTTTATTTTTGTGACTTCGTGTATCTTTGTGATCTAGAAATTGTGTATCTTTTTTAATTTTTTAGAAGTGTAACTTGTTGGCACCTAATTTTTTCCCTCTACGACTAAGTTTAATTCTGAGTTTCTTCGATTTTAAATAAAATTACAACATTTATTTTATTCGGATAAAAACTTTTCAAAATATTTATATAGATAACTATTTTATTTTAAGTAGCGATTATATATTTTCGTATCCATATATATGAGATTGTATAATTTTGTTACTTAAATAATTATTTTACGAAAAAATAAGATTTTAATCAAGGTTTATCTTGAAAATTAATTAAAATAGGCAAAGTCTTAATTTAAATATAATTTGTTGTCAAAAAATAATTTATTTGAAAAATAATGTATTTGATTTTATCAAACCAAGAAACTCGAAATTAAATTGGGTATTAATTCTAGTCGAATTATAATTTAATTTAGCCAACTAATTAAATTTGATCATAATTGAAATCAAAATGGTCACAATTACAATACAATAGGCCAATGTGTTCTCAATTTGGTCAAAATTTAAATAAGATGACTAAATCCTAACTGGATTGGGGTTATTTTTTAAATAACTCCAAAACCCTTCTATTTACCCAGCCCTGTTCCCATTTTTTTTAAAAATTGGGCCATCTTACCTGCTCAGCCAGCCCAGACTCGAGCAAGCCACCAAACCAGCCCAAACACCCCTAACTCGGTCCAGCCCAATCTCTCAATCCTTTACCATTTACCTGAATTACAACAACCCACAACATTAACAACGACGAACTCTAGCAATTACCCAACTCCAACATCGAACAACAACAATAGTTCCAATTCACAACAGTTAGCAGCAATTCGTACAACCCAATAAAACATAAAAAATGACGACCCAAACTCAAATATCCAGTAACCCAAACCCGCAACAACTTCAACTGCCTCATCTCTTCTCCATCTGTACGAATCCACGAGTTTAGATGGGTATCGAAGCTTCCAGGTTATTTCTCTAAGAATTATTCACTGAATTTCCAATTTTCATTTTTTAAAATTCCAATTTCGTACACAATAGTACATTCCAGCCCATTCAACAAGCCTTATCATCAATTACCTTCAAAATTCTCAAAAGAACCTTGGAAAATCCCTATCCCACGTCACAATCAATCAAGAATTGAGATTTTTTTATTTATATATAAACCCCTCTCTTTCGCTGTTATGGGTTTTTTTTTTCGAATGAAAAAGGGGCTAAAATTCTCTACTCATTTAGGATTTGGACTTCTGTCCACAACCTGGAGTGCTGAGAATTTTGGTTCAAGTTTTATTTTTTCCTCGTCATTTTCAAATAAGAGTCAACTTGGAGAGGTCGTCGTCAACTCGTCGTCCTATTTCGCTGCCCAAAAAAAGGTAAACACATTTTTTTTTAGTTCGTTGCCTCTTCTTCATCATCTTTTCTTCTTCGTATTACTCGTAAGCATGTTAATTGTGGGACTGTTTGCTGTAGAGACTTCAAATGCCATAGAATTTTTGTTTTCGAGGTTGATTGTTTGTACTTCAAGTAAGTTCCAACCATTCTTACAGAGGCCCATAATTCCAAGTACTCCATACATCTAGGTGCAACAAGATGTATCGAGACTTGACAATACTATTGGTGGCGAAGGATGAAGCGTGATGTTGTGGATTTGTGGTTAAGTGTCAAAACTTTCAGTAAGTCAAATACGAACATTTAAAACCTAGTGGCACATTTCATTGGATGCACATTTTGAAATAGAAGTGGAAACAAATAATGATGGATTTCATGGTGCGTCTTCTAAAATTTTTGAAGAAATGTGACTCCATTTAGGTCATTATTGATAGGTTGACTAAGTCGTCTCATTTCATTCCAGCAGGCACCTAAATTTGTTATTTCATAATGTAGAATTTAAGGGTTTTGGCATGCTTGAATAGAGCAAAAACATTAATTACTTAGCATATGTTGATGATACTATTATATTTGACTCTACTGATAGAAATCCTTGAAATTGGTAATGGATGTTCTTAGCGACTATAAAGCACAATCTGGACAAATGACAAACAAGAATAAAAGTGCTTTCCTTTTCTATCATAAGACTGCCTATGTTCATATCAGGGAGGTAGAGAAATATACTGGGTTCACTAGAGGTAAATTCCCTCACATGTATCTAGGTTGTCCAATTGGTCATGCAAAAAATACGGAAGTGTATTTTTTCAAAATTGATGAAGAAAGTGCATGACAATTTACAAGCTTGGAAGGAAAAGATATTGTTAATTAGTGGTAAGGTTGTCTTAGTCAATAATGTGTTAAATAACAATCCCATCTATTAGTTTTCTCCTATTAATTCTCTAAAATTTATTTTGTATGACTTATATAGAATCTTTGCAAGATTATTATAGAACTATAAGGAGGTAGGCAGAAATAAACACCGGGTCACTTGGTCTAATATTTGCCTTTCCAAAGAAAAAGGAGGATTGGGGTTTAGGTCCTTGTTTGATATATCTAAGGTATTATTTGCTAAGTCATGGTGGATCTTTAGAACTCGAAAGTCACAGTGGACTAATTATACATGGAACAACTATTGTAAGAAAATAGGGCTCAAAGAGTGGAATAGAAAGAAGTTACATTGACTTGGAAATATATACTTGAAGCTAGAGATTAGTTTGATCAAGATATATGGTAGAAACCTAAAGGTGGACACTTTAGTGTATGGTATGAAAATTGGACATAATTTGGGGCCCTGTACTGTTTTTTGCTCGTGAATTCTAATATTAATCACGAACTGAAAGAAGTCAACTATTTTCAAATGGTAGTTGGAACGTAAAGGTAATGCAATAATCATATTCAAAAGACGCGTGCAGTCATATTGTGAACAATGTAAATTGTAAGGAGGAACCAGGAGTATGGGACAAGTCTTGGTGGATGTTGAAAAGTTTAGGAAAATTTTCAATAGGTTCAACTTGGGTATGTGTGATACAAAGAGGTCAGTTTCAACAAAATTTTAAACAAGTATAGTTGAAAGAAGTTCCTTTCAAGGTCTTTTTTTTTTTTGTGGAGGCTGTGGAAGAAGGGACTTCCTATTAGTGAAATACTTGTCAAAAATAGTATCACTGATAATATTACATGTTGTTACTATAGGGATGGTGTGCAAGAAACAGTTGGGTATCTATTTATGAACTATAATATCAATAATCACATTTGGCATGATTTAAAGTTGTTGTAGTTTTTGATGACCAATTTATTTAAGTTAAGGACAATGTATAAAAATGAGAGGAAATTGGGTGTGCACCAAAACTTAAGCCACTATTTGAAGTTGTGCCTAAGTTTATCTTATGGAAGGCATGGAAGAGGAAAAATGCTATAAAATATGGAGGAAGGATGTCACAAGCTAGCATGATACTGGAAATTAACAGGAACTTAACTTTTATGGCTAGATGTATCTACCCCTAGTTAGCTAATATTTCTTCATATTAGCTTGATCTTGTGAATTTTTTAGAAGACTATATCCCAAGGATTGGCAGTAAGATTTTATATTGAAAGTTACCTAACATGGGTTTCTTTAAATATAACTCTGATGGATCATCTAAGAGTAATCCTGGACCTAGTTCAAGAGCTTTTTGTATAAAGGATGATGCTGGGAATCTAATCTATACTGAGAAAAAAAAACTTGGAAATAACTCAAATTTAATGGCTTAAGTTCTAGCATTAAAGATGGGGTTGGAATATTGCATTCATCATAATTACATTCCATTAATATTAGAGACAAATTCTTTGGCTCTTAAGAAGATATTGGATGAAAATTAGGAAGTGCCTTGGGGTATTGCTATGGAGATCAGAAAGATCAAAGCTTTGTTGATTGAGGTGGATGCAAGGATAGAACATGTATACAGAGAGCAAAACAAATTTCTAGACTTTATTGCTAACCAAGTTTTTTTTTTATAGGTATAGACAAAATAACATATTCATTAATTCAAGAATTACCAAGGGAGAAAAAGCAATCCTAAACATAGACAAGCATCAAATACTGAACCTTAGAATAAAAAAAATTCCAAAATAAAACTTTTGAAAATAGGGAGAGGTAATATCAGTGAAGCAAGAGCAAGCAGTCATGAAAATGAGTACTACTATTTGCACAGGCATAATCAAGGTACAACAAAGTAAATATACAATAGAGCGGGATATACAAGGCAATATAAAATGGGATATAAGCTTAGTGGAATTAAATGCAGAAAATAATGAATATGGGAGGCATAAATGGATGCTAGCTTTTAGCAAATCCATAGGTTAAGAATTGAAAGCAGCTACAACCAGTAGCAGACATCACATGAACAAGCAAAAACACAAAGATTTAAGGACCTGGTACATGTCCAATAAGACTAAAGATGGAACTCTAATTTTGTGCTTCTTTAATAGTGGTGTTTGCTCTTTGTTGAGTTAAACATGTCGAGGAGACAAAATTTGGGTGAATCTAATAGTCAGAATCGAGTATTTTTGAAACTAATGGTAGAAGATCAACACTTATCGTGATTGTAGGAGCTCAGATCTATGGATAGATGAGTTGAAGAAGTCTTAATTTGGTTTGATTTTACGTCATTCGTGAGCCTTTGTAACTGTCTCTTATGAAAAACCCAAAACTCAACTATCTTTCACTTATTTCTTGAAGTTTCTTACAAATCGGATGAGCTACGACATCACCTTTCGTGTGCTACTTCGATTTGCCCTAGAGCTGAAGAAACTTTTCAATTTTGTTGGAGCAGATGAAGAGATGACCGTTGCACTTTCCTTTACTCTTTTTGTGTATGATAAATCTATTTTCTTTTTTTTTTTTTGGATTTTGATCTAGTTTTGGACTTGGTCCCAATTTGGGCTTTAGCATTTTTGTACATATTTTGCTTTATAATAAATTAGTATTAGTACCCGCGCGATGCACGGTCGATATTAAATGAAATTTATTATAGAAATTATTATCTTATTAATTTTATATAATAAAAAATTTATTCAATATCGTTCACACATTTGAAATTAATAAATTTATGCAATACCAAAAATAACTATTAAAATATTGAACTTAATATCATTAATTATATAAACTTAAACATTTCTTTTCGAAAGTTAGTATCCGCATGCAAATAATAGTATATTGTAATATAATTATTTGAGAATATTAGATAATATTGTGATCTATATTGATTTATGTTGTAAAAAAATCATATAATTACAAAAAAAGTGCATAGTTAAGGACTTATTTCTAAATTTGGTTAGAAAAACAAAGAATTAATGAAAGATATGTTTTAGTGTTATGCACATGTGGCTTTTCTATAAAATTTTAACTTGCAATTTAAATTCTTTTATATTTAAATATTTTAATTTGCACCCTCTTATCAAGAGGAAGAAAGGAGTTTCTCCTTCTCTTTTCTTGTCTTAATAGAATTTGCTTTCAAAGTAGATTTTGTATTCCTTTGCACGATCTTAGTCATAGTATATTTTTTATAAATTTAAAATATTTTTGCGTCAAGGCAAATAGTTTGAGCAAAGTCTCAATAATAGTCAATTTTTCCTCTCTCGTATTTTTTTATTATCATTTTTTCAACAAATAATTTATAACATTATCTAAAGTCCTAACATGTTTGCACGATTTGATAATGTTCACTTATTCTCTTATGATAATGGACCAACAAATATTAATGAATCTTATTGTATATTATTATTTTGGATAAATGGTATAGTCCTTCATAGGTTTGAATATTCACTCTTCAATTCTATTTTCGATCAACCCTATCATACTTTCTCAATTTACTCAATTTGAATGAAATTATATATATCACTATCGAAATTGAATTCTCTCCCATCTTAGAATATTCAACTAATACTTAAACCCTCATGTTCATCAGTATATTCAACTAATACTTAAACCCTCATGTTCATCAGTACAATAAGATATTAATCGTATTCATCTTTATCCTTTATATTGTACAAAGTAGATTAAAATAATTATTGCACCAAAAGATCTACAATATAATATTCTAAAATTAGAGTTACAAATATAAAGATAAACATGATTGAACTCATTGTTTGTTTATATCAACTAAAACAAAAAATAAGAAAGTTTGTAGCATAATGTTTATAAATAACAAATGATAAATGACAACGCTAAAAAAGAAAATTGCACGTATAAAAAGAATAAAAAATTAAATATTTCTAAACTTTGAAAGTTTCATATAAAGATAATGATATTTTACTCTTGTCAATAATAATTCTCTCTCTCTTTCTACTTTTAAATGGTAAAAAAATCAATCGAACGTATAACTTTAAGATTTTTTACTTTACTTTCACATTAGTACAATATGCTACGTAAAAGTACAATAATATTTGCAGTAAGAATTTAAATATAATGAATTTGAAAAAATCAATATTCATAAGTATTTGATTTATTGAATTTGAGCATTGCCCATGGAGCATCAGCCACGAGATACTCACCCAAATTATGATCTTCGAGATATAGCTTTTGAGATAGTAATTCTAGTGTCGGGTAAATTTCATAGATAATTATACAACTATCATTTTTTTACTAAGGTCACTTAACTATCATTCCTAATATAATATCACAAACCTTTTAATAGACTATTAAAATCACACAATTTAATTTACAAATTAATTATTAATTATACTATACAAAAATATAGTATAGACAAATCAAGTATTAATCCTAACATAAAGAAATATAATGGATTAATAATTTAGTATCATAGTTTATTGATTTTTGAAATCATATTATTATCTCACTAAATCTAAAACAACAATATTTGCAATGCAAGAAAATTAACTATCTAATATCAATATTAGTTTCTTCATATTTAATGTATAACTTGTAAATTTTTATGTTATTGCTACAATTCTCATTGCACATTTCGATCAAGATGAACTTTTTTAAGTCTTTAAAAATGTATGACATATTAAAAGATCAATAACTTAAATCTTCAAAGAGTATAGATTATATTTTTTCATAAAACATAAAGTACATGAATACTGGCTCATAAAATTTTCACCAAACATGTAAAAAATAAAATTAATATGCAACATAACCTGTATATTTATGTATTTGAAATATATTTACTGCTACAATAGTACTATAGTAGTCAATACTAACTGATTTTTAACATTATTTTCTACTCCATAAATATTTCTTAAAATAGTATATATTTCAAAACATTATTTTTATAATATTATTTATATTATTTAAATTAATTGTTTGCATACTTCAAGGGATGACATCATTTTCATAATTTTTTTTTAAAAATTTTGGAATGACTTTTTGGTCATAATAATCTTCTTTTATATAAGTTGCTTGATTACTAATTGATTATTCAATTGTGACTCTTAATATAATCTCATTATTTAAATTGGTTACATACTTAGAGGGATGACATTTTTTTTCCAGTATTTTTTATTTTAAAATGACTATAATATTCATTATGGGGTCTATTGGAAACAACCTCTCTACCTCTTTAGAGGTAGTGGTATGGACTGCGTACACTCTACTCTCCCCAGACCCCACTTTATGGGAATATACTGGGTTTGTTGTTGTTGTTATAATATTTATTATATAAATTGTTTGATTATAATTAATTGACAAATACATGATTATAGCGTCATAAGTTTTAACAATCATAACAATACATACAACTTTTGAAAGAATTGATTTTTACAACAATATGAAATATGAAGTAATATTGAATATTTAAATAATTAACAAAACAACTTTAATAAATAAATAATTAATAAAACATAAAATAATATGAAATACTTAACTACTAATCTTAATAAAAAATAATTAAAAAAATCATATGAGTTTTCATCCAATAGGAATGCATCTTAATTATTTTTTACCACAATATGAAACATAAAATAATATTAAATATTTAAATAATCAACAAAATAGTTTTTTGTTATAAAATGATAGTTTTATGTTGTCAAATGTCAAGTAGCTAGTTCTTAAGATGCCATTTGACATAATTCTAGGCTAGACTAGTTTGTTTTATTATATATATAGATATGAAACATGAAATAATATTAAATATTTACATAATCAACAAAATAATTTTTTTATTATAAAATGATAGTTTTTTGTTGTCAAATGTCAAGTAGCTAGTTCAATAGTGTTTTGTTATAAAATGACAGTTTTTTGTTGTCAAATGTCAAGTAGCTAGTTCTTAAGATGCCACTTGACATAATTCTAGGCTAGACTATTTTGCTTTATTATATATATAGATTCAATTGTGACTCTTAATATAATCTCATTATTTAAATTGGTTACATACTTAGAGGATGACATTTTTTTTTTCAATATTTTTTATTTTAAAATGACTATAATATTTATTATATAAATTGTTTGATTATAATTAATTGACAAATACATGATTTTAGCGTCATAAGTTTTAACAATCGTAACAATACATACAACTTTTGAAAGAATTGATTTTTACCACAATATGAAAGTTTTTTTGTTATAAAATGATAGTTTTTTATTGTCAAATGTCAAGTAGCTAGTTTTTAAGATGCCACTTGGCATAATTCTAGTCTAAACTATTTTGCTTTATTATATATATAGATATGAAACATGAAATAATATTAAATATTTAAATAATTAACAAAATAATTTTTTGTTATAAAATGATAGTTTTTTGTTGTCAAATATCAAGTAGCTAGTTCTTAAGATGCCACTTGACATAATTCTAGGCTAGACTACTTTGCTTTATTATATATATATATATATATATATATATATATATATAGATAGATAGATTGGCCTTTTGGCCATTTTTTAGAAAAGAAATATAGAAAAAAAAAAGAGAGAGATACATAGACGAGAGATTGAGGAGAGAGAAAAGAAGAAAATCATCATCATTTATCTCTGATTTTAGTAACCTTTAATGCAACATTACATTTGATAACATAATCGTCCATTAAAGTCTCATGTGTGATTTTAGCAACAATCTTATTTGAGTGAATCTCTCATTTTTTTAACTATTTGTATACTCTCTTCATTTTAAAAATAATGACTTAGTTTAACTTGACACGAAATTTAAGAAAATAGATAAACTTTTGAATCTTGTGATTTATGTCAAATGTACAAAATGTCCTTCAATCTTGTGGTCTTAAACATGCCACATGGAAAGTTTAAATTAAAAAATTGTTAAAAAGGAAAGGAATCATTCTTTTTTAAACGAACTAAAAAGAAAAGTAGGTCATTCTTTTTTAAACGGATAGAGTATGTATTTACATCGAAAAATAGCACATCAAATACATATACAATTTGTTATCTAAGGTAATTATGAAAGTTTTGCAATCAGTTTATTATTTAAGGACCTATGAGTGCTATTTACGAAATACCCTCATTAAATCCCATTTTAGGGTCATTTTACTAATTGCTTCCCCTTTCTTACACTTTTCATTTTTTTTTAAAAATTGCTGGTTCTCTTTTTTTTAAAAAGAAAAAAATTGCTGCTCTGTTTTTTTTACTAATTTCGCTGCTTCACTTTTTTTTCTTGAAAAATAAATAAATTTACTGCTTTTTATACTTTTTAAAAAAAAAATAAATCTTTTCTTTAATTGATACACCTTTTTTGTTAACATTCAAATATAATTTTGAAACATTTTAATTACTTTTATCAATGAAATACAATATAAATGCATACATACATCTCCCCCCCCCCCCCCTCTCTCTCTATATATATATAACATTTATCCCTTATTTTAATCACTTTGAATGCAACGTTACATTTGGTAACATAATCTTTCATTAAAGTCTAATGCGTGATTTTAAATATAATAAACGATACTCTCCTTTTTTTAACTATTTGTATATGTATTTACATCCAAAAATAACACGTCAAATATATATACAATTTGTTATCAGATGTAATTATGAATGTGTTGCAATCAGTCTATTATTTAACAGCCTATCTTTGCTATTTGTGATATAAATTATCTAAAGATAACTAAAAGTAAGAAATGACACAATGGGAAATTTTATATATTCAGTATTCTCACCTGTAACTTTTCTACAAAAAGCTATGCCTATTTATAGGCTAAGATGGATAAACCCAACTTAAAGGGTGAATGATGAATAGGCTTTATGCCTTATTAAATTAAAGACACATGGCAACTAGCATGGACACATGTACATCTACATGTTATATAATACTCCTCCTTAAATGTTCATATAAAGAAAACTTTACTGAATACACATTTGAATGTTGCCTCATTAAAAACTTTACCAGAAAAAATTCAATGGGATAAAAACCTTGGTTAAGAAAAAAAGAGTACAACACGTATTCTTACTCCCCCTGATAAAGATCTCGATTCAATCGGTTCAGTCTTCGCATCCCAATCATGTATATCATTTTCTCAAAGGTTGAAGTTGGTAAAGATTTGGTGAACAAATCTGCTGGATTGTCACTGGAGCAGATCTGCTGCACATCAATATCACCATTCTTCTGGAGATCGTGCGTGAAGAATAACTTAAGCGAAATGTGCTTCGTTCTATCTCCCTTTATAAGGTCTCCTTTTGATTGAGCTATGCATACTGCATTGTCTTCAAATATGACCGTGGGTACTTTGATATCGAGCTTCAGGCCACATCTTTCTTTGATGGAATGTACCACTGATCTCAGCCATATGCATTCTCTACTTGCTTCATGAATTGCTATTATCTCAGCATGATTAGAAGAAGTAGCAACAATGGTCTGCTTCGTCGATCGCCATGATATTGCAGTACCTCCATATGTAAACACATAGCCTGTTTGAGATCGTACTTTATATGGGTCAGATAAATAGCCTGCATCTGCATGACCAACAAGATCTGGACTAGCTTTGTTAGTATAAAACAGACCCATATCAATAGTCCCTTTTAGGTACCTCAATATATGCTTAACTCCGTTCCAGTATCTTCGTGCAGGGGAAGAACTATACCTCGCAAGCAAATTAACAGAAAATGCCATATTCGGCCCTGTTGCATTAGCAAGGTACATAAGTACACCAATAACACTGAGATATGGTATTTCTGGACCAAGAATCTCTTCACTCTCTTCTAGAGGTCGGAATGGATCTTTACTTACATCAAGTGATCGAACAATCATTGGAGTACTTAATGGATATGCTTTGTCCATATAAAATCATTTCAATACCTTCTGGATATAGATAGTTTGATGAATAAAGACCCCGTCTGCTAAATGTTCAATTTGTAGACCAAGACAAAGTTTTATCTTTCCAAGATCTTTTATTTCAAATTCTTTCTTTAAATATTCAATTTCCTTTAGGACCTCTTCTGGAGTTCCAATGAGATTTATATCATCCACATAAACAGCGAGTATGACAAATTTCGATGTCGTTTTCTTAATAAAAATACAAGGACAAATGACATCATTTATGTAACCTTCGCTTTTCAAGTACTCACTTAGGCGATTATACCACATATGCCCTGATTGTTTTAAACCGTATAATGTTCCTGGTAATCTGATTGAATATAAATCCCGGGACTTTGAACTATATGCTTCAGAAAATTTTAATTCTTCTGGAATTTTCATGTAAATATCGTTATCAAGTGAACCATAAAGATAAGCTGTAACCACATCCATTAGATGAATTTCAAGATTTTCATGTACAGCTAGACCGATGAGGTATCGAAACGTTATTGCATCTATAACAGGTGAATATATTTCCTCATAGTCGACATCGGGTCTTTGAGAGAACCCTTGTGCAACAAGGCGTGCCTTATATCTTACAATTTTATTTCTCTCATTTCTCTTACGTTCGAAGACCCATTTATAGCCTACTAGTTTTACACCATCTGGGGTTTGGACTACAGGTCCAAAAACCTTTCATTTAGTAGGTGAGTTTCAATTCCGATTGAATCACATCTTGCCATTTTAGCCAATCTTTTCTTCATCGACATTCTTCAACAGATAGAGGTTCAAGGTCCTCATTGTCTTGTATGATATTTAGTGCAACATTATATGCAAAAACATTATCCACCGTAATTTTTTATCGATCTAAATTTACCTCATTACTAGTAGAACTTATTGAAAGTTCTTCATTCACTTGATTCTCGGGTTCACTTGATTCTCGGGTTCACTGATTTCTTCAGGAATATCAGGATTAATCAGATTTTGAGTCTCTTCAGGAGAATCTTTTATAATATTATCTTTATCATTCTTCGCGCTTTTTTTTCTAGGATTTTTATACTTTGAACCCAATGAATTACCACGCTTCAGGCGTGCTTGGGATTCAGAAGCTATTTCATTAGAAGATGGTTCTTTTGGAACTTCAATTCGGACAGGCACATTCGCTGCAGGGATATGTGACTTAGTTATCCTTTTCAAATCAGTAAATGCATCTGACATTTGATTTGCTAGTTTTTATAAGTGAATGATCTTCTGGACCTCATTTTCACATATGGGGGTACGTGGATCAAAATGAGATAATGTTGAAACTTTTCACGCAATTTCTCTTTTCAGTTCAAGTTTTCCTTTCCTTAATTGTGGGAAATTTGTTTCATCAAATCAACAATCTGTAAATCGAGCAGTAAATAAATCTCCCGTTAATGGTTCAAGATAGCAAATTATAGAGGGTGACTCTAACCCAACATATATTCCTAACCTTCGCTAAGGGCCCATTTTAGTGCGCTGTGGTGGTGCTACTGGCACATATACAGCACATCTAAAAATTCGTAGATGGGCAATATTTGGCTCATGACCGAGGACCAACTGTAATGGGGAGTACTTATTATAATTAGTTGGCCTGAAACGAACAAGTGATGCTGCGTGTAAGATAGCATGACCCAAAATAATAGTGGGCAATTTCGTTTTCATAAGCAGTGGTCTTGCTATCAATTGTAAACGCTTAATAAATGACTCAGCAAGGCTATTTTGAGTATGGACATAAGCTACTGGATGTTCAATTTGTATCCCAACTGACATACAATAAACATCAAAAGCTTGGGATGTAAATTCTCCAGCATTATCGAGGCGAATAGCTTTAATGGGATAATCTGGGAATTGCGCCCTTAATCGTATTATTTGTGTCAATAATTTCGCAAACGCCAGGTTGCGAGATGACAAGAGGCACACATGCGACCATCTTGAAGATGCGTCTATTAGGACCATAAAATATCTAAATGTCTCAGTAGGTGGGTGAAACAGAGGGGATTCGATGCTAACTTTCAGTGGTGATGGCCTAGTTATCAATTTGCCTTAATAACAAGAAGAACATGAAAATTCATCAGTTGTAAGAATCTTCAGGTTCTTTAACGGATGCCCTTTTGAATTTTCAATGATTCGTCTCATCATTATTGAGCCAGGATGGCCTATTCGATCATGCCATAGCACAAACGTATTTAGATCAGTAAACTTTTGGTTTACGATAGAGTGTGCTTCAACTGTACTAATTTCGGCATAGTATAAGTCGGAAGACAAAGTTGGTAATTTCTCCAACAATTGTTTTTGACCTGAGACATTCTTGGTAATGCCAAGATATTTGGCATTCATTTCATTTATTGTCTTAATATGATATCTGTTTCGGCGGATATCTTTAAAACTTAATAATTTTCTGGGGGATTTAGAAGAGAACACTGCATCTTCATTAATTAATTTTGTCCCCTTAGGCAAAAATATAGTAGCTCTTCCGGAGCCTTCAATCAATTTTGAATTGCCAGATATAGTTGTAACATTTGCTTTTCTTCTAAGTAAGTGGAAAAAGTATTTTTCATCTTTAAATATTGCGTGTGTTGTCCCACTATCAATTACACAAATATCGTCACGATCAATTATTAATCCAAATAAAATTTGAGGAGTATCCATATTCTTCAAAATGAAATATATAAATAAAGTAAATACTAGAACATTACTAGCATATGATCATAATTACACAAATTTTAATTATTTACACGACTAGTAAGATACTTATAACAGAAATGTAAACTAATACAACTTAAACAGAAAAGTAACATAATCAGACTATTTCATAATTATCACCGATTGGGTGATTTACATATTCTTCAGAAACTACAAAGAAATCAGAAACTTCCAAGTCCATGGGTTCGACATTATCTTCAAAGAGAAAGTTTGCTTCAATATCATTTTCTGCCTTTTTAAGGGACGCCTGATAGAGTTTTACCAGATGCTTTGGCGTACGACAGGTACGCGACCAGTGCCCCTTTCCTCCACATCGATAGCATTTACTTTCAGAGTTCGTCCTTGGCGCTGCTTCAGGAGCTTCCCCCTTCTTTTTGCACTGCTGGTGCTGAGGGTTATTGTTTATAGCAATACGATCACCCTGATTAAAATACCTTCCACGACCTCGACTACGACTACAACCACGACCACGACTACGACTTGGGTCAGGACTTCTTTCACGCCTAGTTGGGCAAAAATTTGCAGCATTCACTTTTGGAAATGGAGCAATACCAGCAGGTCGACTTTCATGATTTCTCATTAAAAGATCTTTGTGTTGTTCAACAACAAGAAGATGAGAAATCAATTCAGACTATTTTTTAAATCCCATTTCTCGGTACTGCTGCTGCAGGAGCATACTCGAGGCGGAAAAAGTAGAGAATGTTTTTTCTAATATGTCGTGATCTGTGATATCCTCCCCACATATATTAAACTGCGATTTAATTCTAAACATCGCAGAATTATAATCAGTTATATTCTTGAAATCTTGTAACCTCAGATGGGTCCATTCATAACGAGCTTGTGGAAGAATGACCATCTTCAGGTGGTTGTATCTTTCTTTTAAATTGTTTCACAATATAAGAGGATCTTTAATCGTGAGGTATTCCTTTTTTAACCCTTCATCAAGATGATGACGAAGAAATATCATGACTTTGACCTTCTCTTGATTTGATGCCTTATTGTCATTTTTTATGGTGTCTGTCAGATCCATTGCATTTAAATGTATTTCGACATCTAGTGCCCAGAATATATAAGTTTTGCCCGATATATCTAGGACATTAAATTCACATTTAAAAATATTAGACATTATTTATGAAAATTAAATACTAACTTTTAAGTATTATTAATTTTTTTTTATAATAGCTCATGCTAATAACGTGATATAAATTATCTAAAGATAGCTAAAAGTAAGAAATGAGAAATTTTATATATTCAGTATTCTCACCAGTAACTTTTCTACAAAAAGCTATGCCTATTTATAGGCTAAGATGGATAAACCCGACTTAAAGGGTGAATGATGAATAGGCTTTGTGTCTTATTAAATTAAAGACACATGGCAACTAGCATGGACACATGTACATCTACATGTTACATAACAATTTGCGAAATTTCCTTATTAAAAATCTCATTTTAGAGCCATTTTGCTGGTTGTTTCTCCTATCTTATTCTCTCTCCTTTTTTTTTTTTTTTTTGAATTTCGCTGGTTTTCTTTTTCTTTTTCTACATATAAAAAAGAATTCGCTGCTCCACTTTTTTTTTGAAAAAATAAATTTGCTGCTCTATTGTTCTTTTTTCCTTTGCTTTTTTCGTGCTCTTTTTTTTTTTTTTTTTAAAAAAAGAAACTATTCTTTTAATTGAAGCACCTTTTTTGTTGATATTCAAATACAATTTTGGAACATTTAATTACTATGCTTCTTTTTTATCGATGAACAATATCTGATATCAAATACATACATACAATATGTGTGTATATATATATATATATATATAATTGAAGCACCTTTTTTGTTGATATTCAAATACAATTTTGGAACATTTAATTACTATGCTTCTTTTTTATCGATGAACAATGTCTGATATCAAATACATACATACAATATATATATATATATATATATATATATATTGTATACCATAATATACAATTTTATGCGCATCCTAGATTTATACATATTCTATAAAAAAATAATGATATAGTTTCTATACAATCACAACAATAATTATATATTTTTGCACATATCTTATACAATCTCTAGTTGATATAATTATTCAAATACATATTCTATATAATAATTAGACAGTTTCTATACACATTCTATGCAACCTTTAACTGCAATAATTATTTGGATATATATTCTATTTAATAATTATATAATTTTTATATATATTCTATACAATTTCTATATTTATCTTATATACATACATATTCTATACAATAACTATACAATTTCTATACACATTCTATATAATTTCTTCAAATGACCAATGGATGGAACTAAAATGAGCGAATGACTATCCCGTGACGTTACTTTGAAAATGGCAATTTGGGTAGAATTTTTTTGGCCTGACAGACGTGGATGTCCTTTTCCCAAAGAAAAGTAAGGTGCCCAAGCTATTTATAACACAATAATTTCATGCGTCATAGGTGACATGGCTACATAGAACTATATTTTCTGCATCCATCTTTACTTATCATTATTAATTTGACACATATCTTAATAAATAATAAATAATATGAATTATTTTATTATATTAATCTATAAATATAATAAATTTGATGTTTTGAAAAATATACTGAATAATAAATCATATTTAGTCCCTCTGTCAACTTGACTACTACCTACAATTCAAAAAGAATGATCTGTTTGAACTTTGTATGAAGTTTAAGAAAATAAATAAGACTTTTGAAGCTTCTGATCTTAAACTAAAATTATGTCAAATGTAGCAAAATGTCTTTTAATCTTGTGGTCTTAAACATGTCATATGAAAAATTGGTATCAATGGTTTGTCAAAAAAGAAAAGAGTGATTCTTTATGAAATAGATTAAAAAAGAAAATAATTTTTTTAAACGGACGGATTAATGTTTAAACCCAAATCAATTAGATTAATTCAATGTTTTGAAATTAAAATTTAAATACTAAAAAAATATATGAAAAGTATAATAAATTGCAATTTTCTTATACATTTCACAATGTTGATCAAAATTTATATCTTTTGACTTTTAAAAAAGAAAACTATTACAACTAAAAAACAATAGTAAAAGAAAGAGTAAAATGAACACAAAATGATTTATTGATTTTCTAAGCTGCATAAGTATTGTTGAATATCTATTTTTTGTATAGTGGGCAAGTAAAAGATAGAATGGATGGAGTGCAAATTAGTTACAACAATATGAGGTATGTTATTGTTGTAACTAATTTGCACTCCATCCATTCTATCAACTTGTGGTAACTTATGAAGTATATATTTCTCTTTTTTCTATTATATAGAAGAGAGGGTTTAAACATGTCAGTTTAATGTCAATACTTTTCATTTAAGGGATTATTTGCAACATAATTTAATTCATGGAAAATAAATTTCAACCACAAATAAGAATACAAAACAACAATTTTTATTGATAAACGATGTGGGTACAAATTTGTTCCTCCATTGATTCTTCTCTCTTGATTTTCTCCTTAATTCAATGGCCATCAGTAGCGTATTTCTCGAATGTAGGAAGATTTGGATATGAATTTCTCCGTAATTCGAGGGCCGTTAGTGACGTATTTCTTGAATGTAGGAACATTTGAATTTGATATAAATTTTTTCCATAATTCGAGGGCCGTTAGTGGCGTATTTTCCGAATGTAGAAATTTTTGAATTTGATCGCCATGAAAGGAGGATTTGTAGATCTTCTTGATGTATTTGATTATCAAGAAGAGAGGATTTTGATCCTTTGGTAATATTCCATGAGTTTATGGAATTATCTAGAGATATTTGATTTCTTTATGAATATCTCATGACTTTGTGGATCTTCGAGATGCGGGATATTTCCACCTTATATAAGCGCAATTTAAGGTTTAGGTAAAGTAGCCACCAAGTTAGATTTAGGGTAAAGTAGCCCCCAAGAACTCTAACAAAAACTAAATTCTTTTTGTAGAGTCCACAAAATTTCAATGTTTACAAATACCCCCTACTTCAAGGCTTATCGGAGTGTAGACTTGATGAAATTCAAAGAGGAGTCTTGAAGTACCACTTCCATATTTATGATCCTGCGACTACAGATTTGCATATTTGATTTATGAGAGAAGAGATGAAGGGCAGATTTGGTCCACTGGGCGTACAAATTTGTTTGCAACATAATTTAATTCATGAAAAATAAACTTCAACCACAAATAAAAATATGAAGAAACAATAATTTTTATTTATAAACAATGTGCGTACAAATCTGTTCCTCTCTTGATTCTTCTCTCTTAATTTTTTGCTTAATTCGAGGGATGTCAGTAGCATATTTCTCAAATGTAGGAAGATTTGGATATGAATTTCTCCGTAATTCGAGGGTTGTTAGTGACATATTTCTCGAGCAACATTTGAATTTGATGTGAATTTTCTTCATAATTCGAGGGCTGTTAGTGGCGTATTTTTTGAACGTAGAAATTTTTGAATTTGATCTCCATGAAAGGAGGATTTGTGGATCTTCTTGATGTATTTGATTATCAAGAAGAGAGAATTTTTTATCCTTTTGTGATATTTCATGAGTTTATGAAATTATTTAGAGATATTTGATTTTTTTCATGGATATCTCATGAATTTATGAATCTTCGAAATGCGGGATATTTACTTCTTTATATAGACATAATTTAGGATTTAGATAAAGTAGCCACCAAGCTAGATTTAGGGTAAAGTAGCCTCAAGAACTCTAACAAAAATTGAACTCTTTTTGTAGAGCCCACAAAATTTCAATGTCTACATAGATAATTTAGTCATTTTATCTACCCAATTGATAAGTCACTGTATACGTGTAAAACGTACAGGATCCTACCAAACATGTGGCAATGCATTCAGATATCTCTATATCTCTATTTCTTCTCCTGTCTTTAATTCTCTTCCTCTCAAAACCAAGAAAAGAAGAGAAAAGTTGTTTTTGTTTTCTCCATCGTGTATATTTCCTTCTGATAAGATTATTTCATATTATATAGCATTTTGAGTTTTGGCTCATGGTTTTTTCATTTTTTGAGATTATTTTAATGGTAGAAGATCATCCAATTTGATTCTTCTATTTCTAGGCAGAGATTAGATGGGTTACTTGGGTTTCTCCATCCTTAATATTAATGGAAGAAAAAGAAGACCAAATTCAACTTTTTGCCTTCTAAGTAGATTAGATTGCCTTACAAGATTTTGATCGGTAGAGATTTATACATTTAATACGGTGGCACTGTCTTTTCTTTAAGATTTTAAGTCGAAAAAATTGAATCTTTTGAAATTGTTTGTATGATTTTGCATGTGTTAAAATAAGATTGATTTTTAATTTTTGCATGTGTTACAATTTGAAGTTTCATGATTTTGATAGATAATTTCAGCTAACATTCAAATATTGCTTAATCATAAACCCTTTCAATCATTGTTTAATTATTAGTTGTGAAGTGACCGATTCTGTATTTTAGACATCTCTGACTGCCATATTTTATGTTTAGCAGAGGAAGTTGAGTGACGAACTTGTGGTTTAATCTACAAGAATAAATGAATTTTGCCATGTGTTCATTATCATCTTTTATGATTGCCTCTTCCTACTACAAAAATTTCCAAAGTAGAAAAATGTTCATTTGGCACCTAAACCTTTTGCAAGAATTGGTGACTCAAGTACGATAGATGCAATTCAAAAAAATAAATGTATAGAGAAGAACAAGTTTAGAAGCTTAATTACCTTACTTTGTACAGATAAGTGATATGAGATGTCTGACCTTCCACCACAGAGAGTGACCCTGAATTTTCTCTAATGATATTATTATCAATGAATTTGTCAAATAGCCTTGTTGTGGCTCCAAGCGAATAACCTGCAAAGGACATGTGGTTTCTGTATTTAGTGTCAATTTCGTATATGAAATAAGCAGGGACTTCAGAAATAACTAGCAATAATATTGTGTGGTTTTGGTAGACAGTCATTGTTCATGGCCGCAAGAGCGGTACCAAATTCAGACTCAACTCTGCATATAGATTTTAGGATGTTGTTATCCTTGTAAT
This sequence comes from Capsicum pubescens, assembly GCA_030864215.1. Taxonomy (NCBI): domain Eukaryota; kingdom Viridiplantae; phylum Streptophyta; class Magnoliopsida; order Solanales; family Solanaceae; genus Capsicum; species Capsicum pubescens. Next base: position 191,946,110 of record CM061548.1, on the reverse strand, counting down.
AACCATGTACTAAATGCCTGAACTTTGTTCTTTATATTCGTGGCTGGAAAGTTGGGAGCAAGAGACTTCAACCCATGGTTACGAGTTTTCAAATGGTATATATTTGCTTGCTGTAAAGCCAGAACTTTGTACAGTTGCTTGCTCTCTTTGTTTATTTGCTCATCCCATTGTTAGGTTCAATTGGTGTGAATGAAAAATGAAAAGTTGCTTAGAAGGGACAACTATTGAAAAAAGGTATGACTGTTTGGATGATTGTGACTGTTCGAAAAAGACAGTCTTTTGAATGGACAAACATGCTTGTTCAGAAAGGATACATGTAACGCCTCAAATTTGATATTCGGAATGTTACACGGTGCTCATGACCCCGAAGGACCACAAGCTAACCAATGACTGATATATGTACCTGCATACTGCATAAAATACTTTATAATGCGGAAACATGAACTGAAAGGCTATAAGGTTTAAAACTGAGACATAGTATCTAATAAAAGTGTAACATCTGGGAGGGGTATGAAATACCCAAAACAATTGAAATAAGCTATCTGAACATATTGTAGACTGGAAAGCCTCTAAAATGTGACTGTCTGAATAAGGAGTTAATGAGACATGTACCCAACTAACTTCAATTAATAAATTAATTACTGAGATAATAAAATAATGATCATGTCCTGTCCTCGAAAGATGAGGACTCACTGGTAACTCTGACAGCTGAGACTGGAATCTACTGATGCTCTGGAGCTCGTGTCTCTGAACCTATGGTATAAGACACCGTAGCGCAAATTCGTCAGTACTTTGAATGTACTGGTATGCATGTGAGGTAGGCTGAATGCATGAGGTTCATATGCATGAACAATAACAATAGCAGACTGACTATCATGAGCGTGAGAATACATGCATGAGACATAATAACTGACACCGATACCATGATAACATAATTACTGAATCTGAATACTGATAACATGACATACTAATAACTGATATAACTGATAACATGAGTGATTGTATCTGAGATTCCTGAATCTGATGGAACTAGCTGAGTTCCGTACTGTATCTGAGTTGACTGTATCTGACAGTCCTGAAATCTGAAGAACTATCTGAGTTCTATTACCGAGACTGATTGACTGTGTCTGACAGTCCTGATTCTGTTACATGAAACTGTGGGAAATGGTTATCTAATCGATATGCCCCTAATACGCCATTATGACTGAGTTGGGGTCCAATCTGTAACCCCAATTGGAAGGGTGTTAATACTGCGCCACTGGTAAAGACAAGCTGTGGGTGACCCTCATCTGATAGTGTCCCTAAAAGAGAATGGTGGGGCTCTTATCTGACAGTGCTTATCCACCTCATCAACCCTCATTGGACAGTTTTGATGTCTCAACCTATGCTGTCTACATAGTTCTGGAACACAAGGATGACTTCTAAGAATCACACCTTCATCTGATAGTGTGTGTTCCCATCCTTGGGTTCACTCGGTGCTAATTCCTACATCTATCTGAATAGACTCTGAATATGATTTACTGAACTGAACATGGGCTGAGTTACTGAATTTCGTTGACTTGCGGAATACTACTGATATCTGACAACTGACTGAGTTCATGGGATCATGGAGATTTCCTGAGTCATAAGACTATCTGAAGTCTAAGGATTCATAGATTGACTGAGAGTATCGTGAAAACATGACATGACTCTAGGCACACAACTAATATTTCGAGTACGAGTATCCCCAGGACTCAATGGAAGAAAACTGACCAAGCATAACTTACTTGAACATATAACTAACATCATAATCCATAATACATTTATAGAAGTATTTCATCAAAATATGTGATAGGCATAACTTGTACATACATGGGGATTTCATGGTATCATGCTAGTTAGGCACTTTTCCTTCATCTAGGCATTTAATCAAACATATTGTAGGCATGGTACATGTAAACGCCATTGTACAATAATTAAACATCATGGTTCAATTCTAATTTCATTATTTAAGGGTTTAGTCATAGGTTTGCATGAATCTATATCTATAATAATTTAACCCACATAGAATTTATCACCCAACATGGAGTAGAATTTAATTTCTCATTATCCACATGAACACGAGCAGCCCAATCATGAAATTCATAAGAAAATCTATAAACTTGAATTTAGAAAAGGGATTCTTGGGCTTCATGGACGAAAGGAGTCCATGAATGAACACTATGCATACCTTGGTTCATAAATACATGAAGATTGACGGAGGAAATTCTTGATTCTGAGTCTTCTATGAAAAACCCTAGGTTGTTCTTGAGAGGTTTTTGAGAGAAGAGAGTGTATTTTTGGTGAAAAGTGGCGGAATCACGTGTTAAAGGGCTTAAATAGGGGTGGAAAATTAACCCTTTTAACCCTGGACGTGTCTTGTAATTTTCATAAAAATTTCTCGAATTGGACCCTTGGTAGCGCCGCGTCACTGGAATTTGACAATTGGGAAACTGAGGGATGGCGCGATGCGGAGCCATCGCGTTGCCCCTTTTTTTGCGACCTGGAACTTTGGCACAACGCGGAGAAAATCGCGCTGAGACACTGGAAAAGGACAATTGCCATTTTAGCTTGTGGGGCGGCGCGCCACTGACCAATATGACGCTGTTTTATGATGGGAACTTGAAATAGTCATAACTTCTTAGCTGGTTATTGGATTTAGGCGAATTTTATATCGATGAAAAGCTTATTGAATTTTCCACATGACAAAAAGTGAAAATCTTAAAAATACCACGTGTAAAAAGTGAATTCATCTTTCAAAGAAAGCTCCTAACATTTTTTAGACAATTTTAAGCTAGGAAAAGGTACGGGGATTCTTCCTCAAATAAGACTGAGAGTGAGGGGAAGAACATAAACTGACATACATACTGAACATGGATAACTGGAACATGACTCATAGCTGACATAACCGATAACTGAATATATCATACTGAACATGCATATCTGATGCATGTGTGACTGATTCATGAATGCATGACTGAGTGTTCTGAGGAACTAAGTTTCTCACAATGAGAATGCATGTCTGATGCATAATTATATAACTGAACTGATACATGAATGCATGACTGAATATGCAATGGTACTTGATACCAAGTTTGTGATGAACACTGAACGTGAAACTGAGTAAGCTTAAGGAGGACTGTTACCTTGATCTTGATCTGAGTTGGCGGAGAAGAGGTGAGGATTCTTGGTATGCATGTCTGCTTCTGCTTCCCAAGTAGCTCCCTTGGCAGACTAATTTCGCCAAAGAACTTTAACTAGAGGGACTTCTTTGTTCCTCAGTCTACGAGTCTAATAGTCTAGGATTTTGACTGGAATCTCCTCATAAGAGAGACTGTTTTGAACATCAATGCTCTGAATAGGGACTACAACTGCTGGGTCACCTATGCACTTCTTGAGCAAAGAGACATGGAAGACTGGATAAACTGAGGTTAGATCTGAAGGCAATTCAAGCTCATAAGCTACCTTGCCGAATCGCCTGAGAATCTTGAAGGGACCGACATATCGGGGACTGAGTTTCCCTTTCTTGCTGAACCGCTTTACTCCCTTCATGTGAGAGATATTTAGATAGACATAGTCACCAATCTCGAACTTGAGATCTTTTCTACGAACATCTACATAAGACTTCTGTCGGCTCTGAGCAGCCTGGAGTCTTTCTCTAATCAACTGGACTTTTTCTAAGGCATCGAATACTAAGTCAGGCCCTATGATTGAGGCCTCACTAACTTCGAACCAACCGATCGGAGATCTACATCTCCTACCATAGAGACCTTCGAATGGAACCATCTGAATACTGGAATGATAACTGTTGTTGTATGCAAACTCAATCAAAGGCAAGTGGTCATCCCAACTACCCTTGAAATCAATTGCACACGCTCGTAGCATATCTTCTAAAATCTGAATGGTCCTTACTGCTTGACCATCTGTCTGAGGATGAATGGTTGTACTGAGATGAACTTGGGTACCAAGACCCTTTTGGAATGCTTTCCAGAAGTGAGAGGTGAACTGGTTACCTCTGTCTGAGATAATAGATAATAAAATGCCATGTAATCTGACCAACTCCCTAATGTAGAGTCTGGCGTAATCCTCGGCTGAATAATAGGTATGAACTGGAAGGAAATGGGCTGATTTGGTTATCTTGTCTACAATGACCCAAACTGAATCATGCTGATGACGAGTTCGAGGCAAACCCATCACGAAGTCCATGTTCACTTCTTCCCACTTCCAAGTAGGAATAATGAACTCCTACATAGGACCTCTAGGCTTCTGATGCTCTATCTTAACCTGCTGAAATATAGAGCACTTAGTCACAAACTCTGCAACATCTCTCTTCATCCCACTCCACCAATAGACTTCTCGCAAGTTGCGGTACATCTTTGTGGCCCCTGTATGAATAGAGTAGCGCGCACCATGCGCTTCTGTAAGAATTCGCTGCCTAAAGTCATATACACCTGGAACACATAGACGACCCTGACAACGCAAAACACCATCTCCCCCTTGGGAGAAAACCTCTACTTTCTGATCCTGAACTGACTCTTTCAACTTGACAAGGCTGGGATCTCTATCTTGCTTTTCTTTCACCTCGGAAACTAGAGATGATTCTGAACTACTCTGAACCCATATATCACCCTCATCTGTATCGACTAAGCGAATGCCTAGTCTGGAAAGATGATGTACTTCCTGAGCTAACTTTTTCTTATTGTCATCCACATAAGCAACACTACCCATAGATAGTCTATTGAGAGCGACAACCACTACATTGGACTTTCCCGGATGATAGAGGATACTCATGTCATAATCTTTCAAGAGCTCTAACCACCTTCTCTAACGAAGATTGAGATCTTTATGAGAAAATACATACTGAAGACTCTTAGGATTCGTGAAGATATCTACATGAACTCCGTAGAGATAATGCCTCCAAATCTTCAAGGCAAAGACTACGACTGCTAACTCAAGATCATGAGTAGGATAATTCTTTTCATGGGGTTTAAGTTGTCTGGAGGCGTAGGGTATGACCTTACTATGCTGCATGAGGACACAACCTAAACCCACTCTGGATGCATCACAATACACTACGAACCCATCTGGACCATCTGGAAGACCTAAACTAGAGCTGAGGTGAGTCGAGTCTTCAACTCCTGAAAACTCTTCTCGCAAGGATTTAACCACTGAAACTTGATTTTCTTCTGAGTCAATCTGGACATAGGGGATGCAATAGAAGAAAATCCCTCAAACCGTCTGTAATAGCCAGCCAAACCTAAGAAACTCCTGATATCTGATAGAGAGATAGGTTTGGGCCAATTTCTTACCGCTTCGGTCTTTTAAGGATCTACTCTAATGCCATCACCCAAAATGATATGACCAAGGAATGCTACTGACCTTAGCCAAAGTTCGTACTTACTGAATTTGGCGAATAACTGATAATCTCTGAGAGTGTGAAGTACTGTTCTGAGATGGTCTGCATGTTCTAGCTTACTGCGGGAATAGATCAGAATATCATCTATGAAGACTATGATGAACATGTCCAAGTACTGTTTGAACACGCAGTTCATCAAGTCCATGAAAGCTGCTGAGGCATTGGTAAGACCAAATGACATAACTAGGAATTCGTAGTGACCATACCGAGTACGGAAAACTGTTTTTGGAATGTCACATTCTCTATATGAGGTCTATCTTAGAGAAATAACTGGCACCCTGAAGTTGGTCAAACAAGTCATCGATTCTGGGAAGAGGATACTTGTTCTTGACCGTGACCTTATTAAGTTGACGATAGTCTATACACTTTCTGAGAGAACCATCTTTCTTGCGCATGAATAATACTGGCGCTCCCCACGGGGAAACGCTGGGCCTGATGAATCCCTTATCTAGGAGATCCTTCAACTGTTCTTTCAATTCTCTGAGTTCTGCTGGTGCCATTCTGTATGGCGGAATAGAGATAGACTGAGTATATGGAAGAAGATCAATACCGAAGTCTATTTCCCTTTCGGGAGGAATTCCTGGAAGATCTTCGGGAAAGACATGTGAATATTCATTCACAACTGGAACAGATTCAAGACTGGGATTTTCGGAACTGGAATCCTTAACATGAACAAGATGATAGCACATCCATTAGATATCATTTTCCTTGCCCGATGGTAGGAAATAAGCTGACCCCTGAAAGAGGATACACTACCCTTCCACTCAAGGATGAGTTCATTTGGGAACTGAAATTGGACTATCCTATTTCTGCAGTCGACTGTGGCATAGAAGGAATGGAGCCAATCCATGTTGAGAATGATATCAAAATCAGTCATCTCTAATTCGACTAGATCTGCTGAAGTAACTTTCTAAAATATCATAATCGGGTAGTTCTTGTATACCCACCGGGCTATGATGGTTTTACTCACTGGGGTAGACACTGAAAAGGGCTCTGCTAGAATTTCGGGACTGACTCCGAAATCAACTGCTATATAGGGAGTAACAAAAGACAAGGAAGCACCTGGATCTAGCAAAGCATAAACATGCACATGAAAGATTTGTAACGTACCAGTAACCACATCAGGAGAATTTTCCTGATTTTGCTGGGACTGGAGAGCATAAAGTCTATTTGGGCGTTGCCCACTAGTAGCATTGGGGGTGACACCTTGCTGATTTGGGCGATCGAACTGAGCTGAGGAGCGGAGATGACTCTGATAACCTGATTGAGGGCAGTCTCCGACTTTGTGTCCTGGCTTGCCACAACCGAAAAAGACATTGCTGCCAGTTCTGCACACACCCTTGTGGTTCTTACCACAAGTCTGACAAAGGGGATTAGTTCGGGCACTGCTAACACTGCCCTGAGACTTAGAGACTGGCGCTCTATCTTTGTTACCCTCTCTGAACTTAGGAACTGGAGCACTGGCTGACGAAAGAGCTGGAACTGATGACTTAGGACGAATCTGAGAGTGATTGCCTCCCTCTGACTTAGGCTGACTAAAATTAAAGCTACCTTTCTCCCTCTGCTTAATTTTCTGCTCCTCTATCTGCTGAGCATGAGTCATGAGCCTGGCTAAAGTTATGTCACTATTCAACATGGCGGATCTGCACTCATTAACCACGCTATCATTCACCCCTGAAATGAACTTACTCATCTTGGCCCTGCTATCTGCAACCACATGATAGAGTAAACTTAAGAGAATACTCTTTCACCGTCATATTTCCCTGCCTGAGGTTGATGAATTCTAACACCTTAGCTTCTCTAAGTTCTAGGGGATAGAATCTATAAGGAAAGCAGAAGCAAACTCCTCCCACTCAACAGGCCCTACATCATCTGGCCTTTCGGATTTCCACTATTTAAACCAAGTGTGAGCAACATTCTGCAACTGATAAGCAACTAGCTCATCACTCTCACTAGAATTAACCCCCATTATGTCTGTAACCTTCTGCACCTGATCTAGAAATTCTTGAGGGTCCTCATTTGACTTAGACCCGAGAAATGATGGAGGATTCATTCGGGTGAAATCCCGAATCCTGGATGAAGCTGAATTGGCCAGAACGACAGCTGGTCGTTCATTCTGAGCAGCAACTGAGTTAGCAAGAGTAGTGAATGCAACTCAGAACTCTGCATGAGAATCATGTTCGCCCAAAGGTTCTTCGGGCTGAGGGGCTGGCTGATTCTCGTTTCTTCTTTTAGGAAGCATGTTCTGTAGAAGAAAGGGAGAAATAGATTAGATTGAGAGACTGACTTGAGATTATGCTCACTGGCACGACATGAATACTGAAAGAGGGGAAACTGTTCCTAAATCATCTTATAGCCTCCTGTACATAAATATGGCGCGCAACACACTCATGTACAAAACTCTACTAGATGCGACTTTCAGACTTTCTAGGACTCTATTGAACCTTAGGCTCTGATACCAAGTTTGTAACACCCCAAATCTGATACCCGGAATGCTACACGGTGCTCATGATCCCGAAGGACCACAAACTAACCCATGACTGATATCTTGTATACTGCATAAAGTACTTTATAATGCAAAAACATGTACTGAAAGGCCATAAGGTTCAAAACTAAGACATAGTATCTGATAAAAGTGTAACATCTGGGAGGGGTATGAAATACCCAAAACAACTGAAATAAGATGTCTGAACATACTGTAGTCTGAAAAGCCTCTAAAATGGGACTGTCTGAATAAGGAGTTGATGGGACATGTCCCCAACTAACTCCAACTAATAAACTAATTACTGAGATAATAAAATGATGATCATATTCTCGAAAGATGAGGACTCACTGTTAACTCTGACAGCTGAGACTGGAATCTAATGATGCTCTAGAGCTCGTGTCTCTGAACCTATGGTATAGGATACCATAGCGCAAATGCGTCAGTACTTTGAATGTACTGGTATGCATGTGAGGTAGGCTGAATGCATGGGGTTCATATGCATGAATAATAACAATAGTAGACTGACTATCATGAGCGTGAGAATACGTGCATGAGACATAATAACTGACACCGATACCGTGATAACATGATTACTGAATCTGAATACTGATAACATGAGTGACTGTATCTGACAGTCCTGAATCTGATGGAACTAGCTGAGTTCCGTACTGTATCGGAGTTGACTGTATCTGACAGTTCTGAAATCTGAAGAACTATCTGAGTTCTATTACTTGGACTGATTGAGTGGTCTGACAGTCTTGATTCTGTAACATGAAACTATGGGAAATAGTTATCTAATCGACATTCCCCTAATACGCCATTATGGCTGAGTTGGGGTCCAATCTGTAACCCCAATTGGAAGGGTGTCAATATTGCGCCACTGGTAAAGATAAGCTGTGGGTGAAACTCATCTGATAGTGTCCCCAAAAGAGAACGGGGGCCCCCTTATCTGACAGTGCTTATCCACCTCATCAACCCTTATCGAACAGTGTTGATGTCTCAACCTATGCTGTCTACATAGTTCTGGAATGCAAGGATGACTTCTAAGAATCACACCCTCATTTGATAGTGTGTGTTCCCATCCTTGGGTTTATTCTGTGCTAATTCCTATTCCCATCTGAATAGACTCTGAAAATGATTTACTGAACTGAACATAGGTTGAGTTACTGAATTCCGTTAACTGACGGAATACTACTGATATCTGACAACTGACTGAGTTCATGAGATAATGGAGATTTCCTGAGTCATAAGACTGTCTGAAGTCTAAGGTTTCATAGCTTGACTGAGAGTATTGTGAAAACATGACATGGCTCTAAGCACACAACTAATGTTTCGGGTACGAGTATCCCCAGGACTCGATGGAAGGAAACTGACCAAGCATAACTTACTTGAACATATAACTAACATCATAATCCATAATACATTTATAGAAGCATTTCATCAAAACATGTGATAGGCATAACTTGTACATACATGGGGATTTCATGGTATCATGCTAGTTAGGCACTTTTCCTTCATCTAGGCATTTAATCAAACATATTGTAGGCATTGTACGTGTAAACATCATTGTACAATAATTAAACATCAGAGTTCAATTCTAATTTCATCATTCAAGGGTTTAGTCATAGATTTGCATGAATCTATATCTACAATAATTTAACCCACATAGAATTTATCACCCAACATGGAGTAGAATTTAATTTCTCATTATCCACATGAACAAGAGCAGCCCAATCATAAATTCATAAGAAAATCCATAAACTTGAATTTAGAAAAGGGATTCTTGGGCTTCATGGACGAAAGGAGTCCATGAATGAACACTATGCATACCTTGGTTCGTAAATACATGAAGATTGACGGAGGAAATTCTTGATTCTAAATTTTCTATGAAAAGCCCTAGGTTGTTCTTGAGAGGTTTTTGAGAGAAGAGAGTGTATTTTGGGTGAAAAGTGGCAGAATCACGTGTTAAAGGGCTTAAATAGGGGTGAGAAATTGCCCCTTTTAACCCTGGATGTGTCTTGTAATTTCAGTAAAAATTTTCCGAATTGGACCCCTGGCGCGACGCGGCGCTATTGTGTCATGTCACTGGAATTTGAAAATTGGAAAATTGAGGTATGGCGCGACGCGGAGCCATCGCGTTGCCCTTTCTTTTGTGAACTGGAACTTTGGCGCGACGCGGAGGAAATCACGCTGAGACACTGGAAAAGGACAATTACCATTTTAGCTTGTGGCGCGGCGCGCCACGTCGCGCCACTGACCAATATGGCGCTTTTTTACGATAGGAACTTGAAATAGTCATAACTTCTTACCTGGTTATCAAATTTAGGCGAATTTTATATCGATGGAAAGTTTATTGAATTTTCCACATGACAAAAAGTGAAAATCTTAAGAATACCACGTGTAAATAGTGAATTCATCTTTCAAAGAAAGCTCCTAACATTTTTGAGACGATTTCAAGCTAGGAAAAGGTATGGGGTATTACAATACACATTTCCGGTGAACCATTGCCACCTTTCGGAAGGGACACTTAATAACTATATAAATCTATATTTTTTCACAGGTTTAGTATGAATTTTTTTGCACTTGAAAACATTTCTTATCTTCTAAATTACTTTGTGTGATCATCTAACTGTTAAGTGAGTTCGAAGAGAATCTGATCGTTTGAGGTACCACTAAAGTCAGGTTGTTAAGTCATTTTATCTTGGGAGGAAAATTGGGCAACCTCGGGTACTTGAGGGGAATTATTTCCTTAAGGATACTCCATGAATTTGGAGGACTTGGCTTTTTCTGCTTCATTTAATTTTCTTTAAAATACTGAAAACACACTTCTTTGAAAGGTCATTTTTTATCTTGTGTTGAAGGTGTTGGAAACTTCATAAGTACTCTTCATTTATTCTTGAACCATTGTTGAAGTTATTTTGCCAAAATACAGATTTTTGTGTACCCGAACACAATAATCTTAAGAAAATAATTGAAAAAAAATTACATTTTTTTTGCTTGTTTGTGAAATTTTTTGTTCACTAAAGTTTTTTCTCCCTATAATCTGTATTGTTTAGTTTCTGGAGATTAAAGATTTAAGCTTTCTACTCCATTTGAACTTAACAAGTGATTTGAAGAAATAAAATCTTCATCACAAATTAGAGGTCATTCGATTGACGATTGAAAGTCATAAAAACTTCATCGTTAAACTAAAAAAAAGGGGTGTTTAAAGCTGCTACAACTTTATAAGTAGTATTTTGATATACTAAATTTAGTGTCTTTTTGTGACAGAAAAATGACTTCTGACAGTCAAGTGAATATTTTGCAACGACTGTGGCAGCAACTAATGTTGCCACAATGAGTTATACGAATGCTCTGCAGGCAATGGCACCAGCGGATAAACCCAAAAAATTCACGGGTGTTGATTTCAAAAGGTGGCAACAGAAGATGTTTTTCTACCTTACAACTCTATGTCTTCAAAGATTCACATCTGAAGAAGCTTCAGAGGTGCCCGAGGGAACTTCGAACCAGGAAAAAATTATCATTATGGAGGCATGGAAACACTCCGACTTTCTATGCAGGAATTACATTCTAAATGACTTCCAAGATGAACCGTACAACGTGTATAGTGGAATGAAGACGACAAAAGAGTTGTGAGAACTGCAAGTGCTCATCCATGATCTCCTCGCAGAAGGTATGAGTTTGATGAATACCTTAGTTGAACATATCAAAAATGTTCTTGATGTTCACATAAACTTTGTTGTAGGTTTAATCGTGAACGAGGCGTTCAAGTCGCAGCGATAATAGAGAAGTTACCACCTATGTGGAAGGACTTCAAGAACTACTTAAAACATAAGCGAAAGGAGATGTAAGTTAAAGATCTTATAGTAAGACTGCGCATTGAAGAAGACAACAAAGCCGCGGAAAGAAGGTCGAAAGGAAACTCTACAATAAGTGAAGAAAATATTGCAGAAGACGACCATAACAACTCTAAAAAATGAAAGAAAACTGGACAGAAAAGTAATCAACCTAAGAAGAAATTCAAGGGAAAATTCTTTAACCGTGGCAAGATTGGCCACAAGTCAACGACTTGTCGTGTCCCAAAGAAAGGCAAAAAGAAGGACCAAGCAAATATGGCTGAATCCAAGAAAAAAATGGATGATCAGTGTGCCATGCTGTCTAAATGCAACTTGGTGGGAAATCCTCAAGAGAGGTGGATGGATTCTGGTGCCACCCGCCAAATTTGCACAAATAAAGAGTTGTTTGCTGCTTTTGCTCCGGCTCAAGGTGAAGAGAAGATATATATGGCCAACTTCGCAACTGCAAAAGTAGTTGCGAAGTTGAAGGAACAGGAAAAGTCTGCCTGAAAATGACATCAGGAAAAGTGTTGACTTTGAACATGTTCTGTATGTTCTGGAGTTACGTAAGAACTTGATTTCTGTATCACTTCTTGACAAAAACAAATTCAAATGTGTATTTGTTTTCAAAAAAATTATACTTAGTAAAGGATAAGTGCATGTAGGAAAAGGCTACCTCACTGAGGTCCTATTTAAAATGAATATAATGAATGTTGAAATCAATAAAAGTTTAGTTTCTTCTTACTTGCCTGAGTCTAATGATTGTGGCATGAACGATTAGGATATATCAATTACAAAACTTTATGAAAACTGATTAACTTAAAAGTTTTGCCAAACTTTGAGTGCAATAAATCAAAATGTCAAACGTGTGTGGAATTAAAGTATGCATCCGTATAAGTGCGTTGAAAGGAATTTCAATCCTTTGGAATTAATACACACGGACATTTGTGATATGAAATCAACACCATCTCGTGGTGAAAAAAATATTTTATAACTTTTATTAATGATTGCACTAGATATTGTTATGTCTATTTGCTAAACCGTAAGGATGAAGCAATAGATGTGTTTAAGCAATATAAAACAGAAGTTGAAAATCAGTTAGAGAAAAAGATCAAAACGATAAGAAGTGATAGGGGTGAAGAATATGAATCTCCCTTTGCGGAAATATGTGTAGAGAATGGAATTATCCATCAAACTACATCCCTGTATTCACCTCAATCTAATGGAATTGCGGATAGAAAAAACCAAACCTTGAAGGAAATGATGAATGCCTTACTTATAAATTCAGGTTTACCGCAAAACTTATATGGGGAAACTATTCTTACAGCTAACCGAATACTCAATAGAGCGCCACATAGTATGACACAATCAATTCCATATGAAAAATGAAAAGGAAGGAAACCCAACTTGAAATATTTCAAAGTTTGAGGGTGTCTAGCAAAGGTCCAAGTTCCTTTGCCTAAAAGGGTAAAGATAGGACCTAAGACGGTGGATTGTGTGTTCATAAGATATGTTAAAAGTAGTAAAGCATGTCGATTTTTGGTTCATAAATCCGAACATCCAGATATCAATGACAATACGATAATTGAATCAGATAATGCTAAATTCTTTGAACACATTTATCCATATAAAACTAGGCATGAACAGTCTAGTGGGGGGGAGGGGTCTAAACGACCTCGAGATAAACCAAGTGAGGATGTACATAATGATGAGAATCAATGACGTACTACACATCAAAGAACGTTAACTTCATTTGGATCGGATTTTGTAATATTTCTCTTAGAAAATGAGCCTCAAACATTTAAAGAAGCGACGGCGTCTTCAGATTCATCTTTTTGGAAAGAGGCAGTCAATAGTGAGATTGATTCGATCTTAAGCAACCATATGTGGGAATTGGTTGATCTTTCTCCAGGAAATAAACCTTTAGGTTTTAAATGGATCTTTAAAAGAAAAATGAAAGCGGATGGTACTATTGACAAATATAAGGCAAGACTTGTAGTAAAAGGCTTCAAACAGAAAGAAGGCCTTGATTACTTTGATACATACTTTCCTGTAATGAGGATAACGTCAATTCGGATGTTAATTGCCTTGGCGACGGTATATGGTCTTGAAATCCATCAGATGGATGTTAAAATAGCATTTCTAAATGGAGAATTGGAGGAAGAAATTACATGGAATCGCCTGAAGGTTTTGTGGTTCCAGGAAAAGAAAATAAGGTGTGTAAACTTGTTAAGTCACTTTATGGACTAAAACAAGCACCTAAACAGTGGCATGCGAAGTTTGACCAAACCATGTTGGCAAACAGGTTCAAGATAAATGTGTTTACATTAAAGACACTCAAAATCACCAAGTCATTGTTTGTTTATATGTGGATGATATGTTGATCATCAGTAGAAACATTTCTGACGTAAATGCTACGAAATGAATACTCGAGAGCAAGTTTGATATGAAAGACCTTGGAGTTGCGGATGTGATCTAAGGAATAAGAATCCATAGAACTCCACAAGGGTTGACATTATCACAATCTCATTACATTGAAAAGATACTTGACAAATTCAAGTATTTAAAATTTGATATTGCCAAGACTCCATTGAATATGAGCTTTGCACTTCAAAAGAATGAAGGTGAAAGTGACTCACAATTGGAGTATGTAAGAGTGTTGGGATGTTTAATGTATATAATGAATTGTATACGACCAGACATATCATGGGCTATTAGTAAGTTGAGTCGGTACACGAGTAATCCCAATAAAACTTATTGGATGGAAATGAAAAGAGTTTTGGGGTATCTTAAATACACTCAAGATTATTCTTTGCATGACAATAAATATCCCACGGTACTTGAAGGATATAGTGATGCAAATTGGATCACCGGATCGAATGAAGTAAAATCCACGAATGGATATGTATTTACTATAGGTGGAGGAGCAGTCTCTTGGAAATTATCCAAAAAAACATGTATTGCTCGCTCTACAATGGAATCATAATTTACCGCAGTAGATAAAGCGGTGAAAAAACAGAATGGCTCCGGAATTTCTTGGAAGATATTCCTTATTGGCCCAAACCATTGGCACCAGTATGTATACACTGTGATAGTCAAGCTGCAATAGGTAGGGCAGGGAGTATGATGTACAACGGTAAATCTCGTCATATAAGATAGAGATATAATACCGTTAGAGAACTTTTCTCTAGTGGAATTATCACTGTTGACTATGTGAAGTCAAAGGATAATGTGTTGGATACACTTACAAAAGGCCTATCTAGAGAAGGAGTTGAGAGGACATCTAAGGGAATGGGTTTACGGTTTAGGACAAATCAGCATGACGGTAACTCTACCTAGCAGACTGGAGATCCGAAGAGCTAGGTTCAAGGAGATCAAACAAAGTTGTGTCTGACAGGTTCAACATTGTCAATATACCCAATCCATTCTCATGATGTAGACAATGTTTAGTAAACAAGGATAAGACTTATGGTGTGAATCTTTTAATGATTATCTAAATTTGACAGATTTGATCAAATAGTTTAATCTGTAGGATTGAACGTTTAGAATCACCTATGTTAGGGTAAAGTGGAAGCCGCTTCAAGGAGAATGTTAGTAAAAGCTTATTCTCTAAGCTCTCATGAGACTGAGACGTGTTCATGGATGAAACAAACAAAATCGTGAGAACCATAAACAGTAAAAGGCTGGTTGTGTGACATGTGTTGTCTAGGTGTACATTAAAGCTCGATGGTTCAAATATATCAAATCTATCGATTGATTGAGTGCATCCCATGCATGTTCATTACGAAAAGTTCAAAGGAAAACCCACTTATCCAGATGCAATCAATTTTTGCTTGATGATCACATACTTGTCCGTAAAGTTTTGCAAAGAGTAGCCATTACCCATTCATGTAGGGGATTGTTGGGTTCAATTGGTGTGAATGAAAAATGAAAAGTTGCTTGAAAGGGACACAACTCTTCGAGTAAAAGACACATTATATCGGGAAAATGTATGACTGTTTGGATGGTTATGGCTGTTCGATAAAAACACACTCTTTCGAATGGATAGACATGGCTATCCAGAAAGGATACACCTTTCCGGTGAACCATTGCCACCTTTCGAAAGGGGCACTTAATGGATATATAAACCTACATTTTTTCATAGGTTTAGTACGAATTTTTCTGCACTTGAAAACATTTCTTGTCTTTTAAAATACTCCGTGTGATCATCTAACTGTTGAGTGAGTTCGAAGAGAATCCGATCGTTTGAGGTACCAGTACAGTTGGATTGTTAAGCCATTTTATCTTGAGAGAAAAATTTCGCAACCTCGGGTACTTAAGGAGAATTATTTCCTTAAGGACACTCCGTGAATTCGGAGGATTTGACTTTTTCTGCTTTATCAAATTTTCTTTCAAATACTGAAAACACACTTCTTTGAAAGGTCATTTTTTATCTTGTGTTGAAGGTGCTGGAAACTTCATAAGTATTCTTGATTTATTCTTGAACTTGTGTTGAAGATGTTTTACCAAAATATAGATTTTTGTTTACCCGAACACAACACCCATTTGGTTTCGACTCTCACTCTATGTCTCTTCTTGGGAATTGCAGATCCTTCAATATTTAGACTTACTCATGAGACATCTTTTGTCAGTGCACATGCGTTGGGTCATTACCTGTCAAAGGAGCATAAATTTGGTTGTTGTTCCTCCAACAGGTAACCTATTGCCCTTCTGAACTCCCAAAATTAGCTCTAATGTTCTTAATTTAGCTTCAAATTCCATTTGAAGCTGCTTAAATTTGATCTAAATAAAGAGATATGCTCACTTGCTTGGAATATTTATTTTATTTTTACTTTGGGGTATCTTAAAATTGATTGTTTTATTTGTGGATTAGATTTGTTGGTGGTTTACTGCTTGTGATGGTAATTAGGGAAATTATTGGGGAGATTTACTTGTAAGGATATGGTATGTGGGTGTAATTTAATCTCAAAAGCTCATGAGGGCCGAGGGAAGGATTGTTCAAGTTCATTTAAGCAACCACCAGTTCATTTCCCAATTAATCTGGGACTTTAATTCATTCTAATAATACTAAAGTAAGATTCACAATGTAATGCCTAAGATAATGCGGGACTGCTCTTTTGGCCATTAACTTGAGCACTCAAAAAGCTCTTCCAGCTGCAGCAGACAACCTGTTTGATAATTCACTCCAGGCTTGGCTCGACATTTTGGCAGAACAAATAAAATTAAGAAAAGAGCTAGACTTCTATCATGAGAAACACACCAAATAAAAAGCCTTGAGAAGAAAACATAGAAGAGTACATGGGTGCGTATTGATGAATCACAAATGCATGCAAGTTTCTTTATAAGGCAGAAACTGAACCCATATTTTCTCACAAGATGTTTAAATATTTAACAAAGTAAGCATTGAAGCAAAGGGCGAGAGCAACAAATTTGGGATTCAATTGAACTATTGTGAACACATCACTTATGGATTTTCTTATCAGATAAAATATAAGAGAGAGATAAATGGGTTTTCCTACATCATTTTATCTTATTTTATAATTTTGGGCAAGTATTCTCTATTAGTTTCTTCTGGTAGACCTACACCAGTTTACAGTACATCGTCTCAGCAGAATCAGAAGATTTTGTTTGAGCAAATAAGGATGTCATTGCAAGCACGTTTTAAAAGGCCGGTTGGCACTGGTTTCCACACTTCATGTTCAACTCATTTCTTATTCAGGTACGTAAAATGGACAAGAACACTGAATTAGATCCCACATATCAGATTTATGCTTTGGAAGCCAAAAATCAGCAGCTAAATTCACCTGACTCTTCAACAACTATCTGGTTGTATATGTTTCTCGAATTTACATTGGTTTTGAACTAATCTAATCTTAAAGAGGTAAACAATTTGTTGAATTTTGTTTTCCATTTATTACCAACTTATGAGAATCTATCTACTTAACATACTGCAAATTAGCTTATTATGGTGATACCTGTTCCAATATAATTATTTGACCAACACTTATTGTTCATTTGATACAGATGCGATACTTTCAGGCCCAAAAGAATTTGTACACTCATTTGACACCCTCCTGCGGCTCCTTCAGAAGTTCGTTGGAGATAGAGGAGAAAGCTGATAACTACAGTGATTGTATAAAGACTTGCCAAAGCATTCTTGCAAGAAGCAAATACTTTTAACATTTCTTTTCTAAAAAGCAAAGCAGTCAGAGATGCAAATGTTAGAGAAGAGGAGAATGTTAATGACCAGAAAGTTCAAATCAACAAGTAAATTGTACAGACTCAGGCGACACAGAAGATCTCAAGAGGCAACTAAAAGAAAGCAAGCACAAAGAAGAGGATGTTACAACAATGGAGGCCACACCTCAGCTAACTGGGAGCACCATGCATAACATTTTATTATTATATAAATAAAATGACATTTTATTATTATATAAATAAAATGCATGCAACTATTTTGTAAGATTTCGCTTCTTATCAAATTTTAGTTTTATTTAATTTTTAATTACTCAAAACTTCTGTCGCGTTGGACCCATGCTGATATGGGCCTTGCACCTCTAGTATATATATAAGCATCAGTATGTGTTGTGTCCAACAACCTTATGCTTTTAGCTTATCTATCAGTTTAGGGGTAATAACATCCCAACCATTCAACCATCATGGTCATCTCCATTGTGCTTTCCCTTAATAGCATGATGCTCTAAACCATTATTGTTTGCACGACTGTCCTTTTCCCTTCATCATTTGCTTGACTGGAATGTGCTTCTTACTATTCTGTGATTGTACTATCCTAAGAAATCTATCCGGATCAGCATAGGGGCGGCTCAATATAATTGGTGTCCTAAAGTGAAACTTCAAAATGAAGTCTTTATTTTCTTTATCCTCAAGAAAAAAAATGATTTTATATATATATATATATTTTTACTATTCATTATTATTTTTCTTAATTTGAAGTCTATTTTTATAGCTATTGAGGATTTGTTTTATAATGATATCTTCCAATATTGGTTGATAGTAAACCTAATCTATTCAATTTCTCTTGGGTTGTTGTAGAACTTTTGCATTTGCATTTTTTGTCCCATTTGAATTCACCAAGCTGAAGGAGCTGCTTAACGCTGCCATACAATTTCTTCCACACTTTGATCCAATTTTCGACATGGTTTTTTGTGAAATTAAAATGGAACATCTCGGTTAGAGTGGAAATAGCGGCATCATATGCAAGAGTCTTAGATCTATTTCCCATCCTAAGTTGCTCTACAAGAAGCATGCCGAGGGAACAATCCGTTTCATCAGTCCATCTCATGTGCTTGACATCTCTTATGCTGCTTCAACATCGTATGCAAGAGGTATTAATTGGTTTTGGACTCTAAGAATCAGTAGCCAAATGACGTCTGTTACAGTCCCTACCGGCCACAATTATTTTCGAATAATTAGAGTTGCCACAGACCCGGAAGAAGTAATCGTAGTCTTCAATAACTTTTCCGCTGAAAGCCCGAGCATCCACGTGTGTCTGAGAATATAGCATTCCAGGAGAATAATTAGATCTGAATTGGCAGTAGGCCAGTAATCGCTACCACATGTTGATTAATATTTTCTGTATAAATATGTAGGGCAATATTTTACAAATGAGATAATAGAATTTTTGTGAATTAACATCAATCAAGATTATTATAAACAAACTGTTTAAATTGCAGATCTGAAATATTCTATTGAAAAGGATAGTAATAAAACTGAAGAGAGTAAGTAACTAAGGTGGACTTTGTTTGCAGATGAAGCCTTGAAAAACAAAGAATCCAAAACTTACTTGATTTAAGTTTTGCAAAAGTTTCTCAAGAAATTGTCTTACGGAAAAGTAGTGTTAGGATCTTTTCAAAGAAAAGTTCTTTCAATTTTCAAAAACACTCGGAAATGTTCATGAGGCAAGTTGCTCGGACTCTCTAAAAATATTGCCGCACCTAGGTCGGATCCTCAAAAAATTCACTATTTTGAAGGGTCCGACACGCACCCGGTGACATATTTTGAAAGTCCAAGCAAATAGTTTATGAGAACTACAATTATCCCTATACGTTTTTCTTTTTGGCATGAACTCTTTTTCAAGAGACTTTCATTAAAACGGTGTATAAATGGAAAATGTTGGGAAGAAAACAGTTGACTACGCACTTGATTTGGATATAAGAACATTGGTATAGTATCAATGTCTGTGCACTGGTAGAATATGACTGCATCTTATGAGCTTTTGTTCCGTTTACCCAAATTAAGCTATCTATGGAGCTGAAGAAAGCCCCTAGCCTTATCAAATGATAATAGGCAGTAATGATTAGCAGAAGCACTAGAGAAAGGTGAGCATATACTTAAAGAAATCGAGTTAAAGGGCCAAATCAGCAAGTTCAACACTGAGATCAGAAAACTGTTGAGGAATACGCCAGAAAGCGAAAATATTCATTTGTGTAGTCACCATAAACTCACTCAAACAAAAACGAAGAGAAGTTATTGATGGTTGGCATCAATAAACCCAAAGGCGTGCATGCACTCAAACCGGTCCTCAACCATCCTCCAAAGGAAAGGAGACAAGAAGACAAACTTAAAATAAACTAGGTCAATAATTGAATTACATTCTAAAAGTACGACTAAAAAACACTAACAATTTGGTTTAACATCACCAGTACGCTGCATCTCCTACCATATAAATTAGCAACTACTAAAGTTGCTTAGCCAACTTAACTTCTTTGGTGTTTCAATGCAGATTGTAATTTACCATATCTGATCGGAAATTTTTAGGCAAAATGGTTTAGTAAACTCTTGTACTTGTATGAGCTTGCATTGTGACCCTTCTACTTACAGCTTTGTTGGGTTCAAAGTGTGAAGAAAGTGCGAATGGAAAATGGAGAGAAAAATGGTGGAGGGAAGGAGACACTGATTTGGAAAGTGTACTCCCAAAATTGGAAAGTTTACTAAATCTCCCACATTGGTGGGAGAAGGGAACTTTGAAGTGTTTATAATAATGAACACTTACTCCACATGATAAGTGAGGCAAGAAAATAGAGATGCCTCGCGCCGTTGTCGTTGTCACTTGCTCGGCTTCGAATTTTTGGATTTGTATTTGGATTTGGAAAATGATTGATTGATGAGATCTATCTTTTTGGACAAACTTTATTTGAATTTCGAAAAATACTAAAGGAAACGCAGTAATTTTTTTTTCCTGCAGTGTTTCGAACCTCCATTTATACATGCATGCAGAATTCGAAACAGTGTTTCGAACTGATGCAATACTTCATCGAACTGGTGCCACTGTTTCGTGAACTGGTATGCCTGTTCGGGAAAAGACATGTTCTTTGGATGAACGGACATGAATTTCCAGAAAAGACACACCATTTAATTGAACCAATGCCACCTTTTCAAAGAGGCATGTTATGGCTATATAAACCTGCTTTCATTCACAGGTTTAGATACAAAATTTTCAGAATACAAAATTTTTCCTGACTTCAAAATTGCTCTGTGTGACCAATAAAAACGTTCTGTGCGTTCAAAGATATTCCAGTTGTTTGAGGTATCGCTATAATTGGTTTGTTTGGCCATTAAATCCTGGAAGGAAAATTCTGCAACCTCGGGTACAGTGAGGGGAATTATTTCCTTAAGGAAAGTCCGTGAATTCGAGCGAATTGGCCATTTCTATTTTCATCTTGATTTCTGAAAATAAAATACACTTCTAAAAATAAGAAAGATCTTGTGTTGAGGGTATTTTTTGTACTTCATTGAGTTCTTGTTTTAAACTTGAACTAGTTGAAGTTGTTGTTCTAAATATATAGATTCTGCATACCCGTAGAAGGAAATAACACCTTTGTCATCTGAACCCTTAAACTCAACGAGTCACAATTTTTTAAACCCTTCTGACTATTAACTAAGCCTACGTGGCAGCTTAACAGATGAGATGGAACAAACACGTGATTTTATGCGTGTAGGGTGCTTATACATTTTTTTTTAACTTAAAAGTAAAATAAATAAGTAAATAAAATCTCCATGTTTCCTTGTTCACCACCCACTGTACCCCCTTCCCCCCCACCTCCCTTTCCCCCAGTTTCACCACTAGTCCACAACTCTCGAGCCTCTATTTTCCCCCATATTCACCACCACCATATCCCTACCCCTTTATTTTCCAGCACTATCGTATCCCCATCCTAATTTCTCAAGCAATTACTCTAATTAAAAATCTTCTCAAATCAAAAAAGAAACTAGAAAATTTACGATTTTTTCAAGTAAATTTCTCAATTTTTTCAGTTCATCCATGATGAGAAATGAAGGATGGACATCTGTTTAGTTGTATTTTCTGGATCTTGAAGATTTTCTAGTGGTGGATGGATTGTTGTTGTTCAAGAAGGAGCTCGTCGTTAATGAAAGAAAATAGTTGTAGGCGTTGTAACTGGTACAGGGTTAAGTTTGATTGAGCAGTGATTGAACTGTCGTTGCTGGAGTTGTTCGTTGCTCCACCAAATTGATGTTTCAGTGAATTTTGATCGGAATTTAGAGGACAGGGAAAAGGTCAGTTTGATTTTGGGTGTTAGGTGATTTTGCTAGTGTTCCGGCGACGTGGCGGTATTCCAACGGTGGTGAGATAAAGAAAAAGAAGAAGAAATAGAGGTGGAAGGAGAGGAAGAGAGAAAAATGAGTTAAAGACCTCTCAAGTCTTTAAT
This sequence comes from Capsicum pubescens, assembly GCA_030864215.1. Taxonomy (NCBI): domain Eukaryota; kingdom Viridiplantae; phylum Streptophyta; class Magnoliopsida; order Solanales; family Solanaceae; genus Capsicum; species Capsicum pubescens. The sequence goes on along the minus strand of CM061548.1, from coordinate 191,923,667 downwards.
TATAAAAAGGGATGTACCATAATATTATTAAGTTAAAAAATATAAAATCGCTTAAATAACTGAGATAGTTTTCGACAACTGGATTAGTTGTCTCAACCTCAACAACTATCTAAGTTGTCCAATAACTTTGCACATTTGTCGAACAACTTTAATAGTTGTTGAGATAGAGGACAAGGAGAAAGTCGGTTTGATAGGTGATTTTGCTGGTGTTCCGATGATGTGGCGGTATTCCAGCGGTGGTGAGATAAAGAAGAAGAAAAAATAGAGGTGGAAGGGGAGAAAGGGAGAAAAATGAGTTGAAAGATCCTTTCAAGTCTTTAATTAGAAAAAGAGGATGTACCATAATATTATTAAGTTAAAAAAATAAAATCGCTCAAATAACTGAGATAGTTGTTCGACAACTGCATTAGTTGTCTCAACAACTATCTAAGTTGTCCAACAATTTTGCACAATTGTCGAACAACTTGGCAAAGTTGTCCAACAACATTAATAGTTGTTGAGACAACTTCTATAGTTGTTGACACAACCTTTTTAGTTATCGGCGCGAAAATATTTAAAAAAAAAAACTGAAAAGTGTTATAAATGTATTTACATTATAGTGAATGTCATAAAAAATATAGAAAAGATCTATCAAGATCTAGTTGATATCTATCAGAATTGAAGTATCTATCTTTTAGAGAGAATCTAGGAGTAATTTTCCCTATAAATAGAAGGGCTTCCTTCATTGTAAATCATCCTCCAAGAGAAATAAGAATTACTCTCTATTCTCTCTATTCTTCTTCTTTATTCTTAGTTATTCCATAACACGTTATCAACACGAGCCTCTAACCATCTTCAATCTCTTTCCTTTTGGTGGCTCGGTAATTTATGTCTAATCTTTCTTCATGGTGGTAAGAATATACATTTATATTGATACACAATAAGCTAGTTTTATTGGTTGATATGAATTAATTTACTGTTTCTAAAAATATAGTCATATTGGTTTATGTTATTTGTTTCAGTGAACATCCACCGAAAAGTGGGATATGAAGTTTCACTGTAAAGTTTAACTCTAACAGTTTAATTAAGATTTGAAGGATTCAATGATATGGTTGTGCAAAGGTATATTTTATTTTTCCGCTTTCAAATTCGATACAAAAATAAGTACTAACATATACTATGTTTTGTTCAAATTTTATTATTGTGGACTATAAGTCATTGATTAAGAGTAAGATATTTTATCCCATCAAAAGAATAAAACATCGGGCTAAAGTCTCGATGTACCATGATGATAAGATGTTGGGTTTAAGTCCTATCGATTTATTCCTAAGACGCCTTTATATGGATAAAACATTGAGTTTGAATCTCAATGCACCATATTAATGATATTATGATGGCTAAGGCAAAATAATGTATTTTTGGTGAAAAGTCATGTGATATGTCCCATTGTGCTCCATTGTCTGAAGTGAATGTGGTAGCAGTACATAATATGTCTGAAAAAAGAAAAGTGATTGAATGCACGAATATAAGTGTAGAGAGATAATATGATAATAATCATCAAAAGTGATAATATTTTCACACGCTTATTATGATAATAAGATATGTTAGAGAAAATTTCTCTACAATCATATGTATGCCTCGATTTGCTCCTGAATTAGCAATATTATGAAAGAGGTTATAAGCTATCAAAATTTGATAGACTTAGGGCACGAGTATATTCCATTCTTGGAGAATGAGAAGTTTTTTAATTCAAACGTGTACTTGATTGTGATGGTATCACAACTCACCTCCAAAACAGGCAGAATAACTAAGAAGAGTTATTTTGAAAGAGTGCACAATAACCAAATAAATAGTGCACAATAACAAATTTTTGTTGTTCTAAATTGTTCTGTTAAATAAAAAAGGCAAAATAACCCTAATAAATAGATGGAAAGGGCATTTTAGGCCCAATAGGTAGACAAAGGACATTTTTTCACCATTCACATAGTTGAAGGATATTTTAGGCCCTTTTCCATTTTATTAATTAGCAAACATACAATTATAAATTAGCAAACATGGGCCGGTTCATATCAAACTGAACTTTACCTCATTTAATTGCTATGTAGGGTTTTATGATAGGTTTATTATTAATCTTTTAATTAGTAGCAAAAAAGAACCTAAAAATTTACAACAACAACAATGACAACAACCACAACCACAACCACAATAACAATTGCTATGATGATAACAACAACGACGACAATAATAATGATGACGACAACGAAGATGACAATGATGATCATGATAATGATGATAATAAGACTATTAAAAATTGAAACACCCCAAGTGTTGATCTTTGAGAAATTTCTGAAATTTTATCCTCACTATCCTGACTATAACTTACACTACGAGTCGTAGGGAGTATTAATGAGTTATTGGACCCAAATCGTAGCCTGATCAGTGTGTGTGGATAATTCTTCTGCTCTGATTATGAGTGGATCACTATAGTCGTGAGGACTTATTACGGGTCGTTGTGTGCAAATAGTAGGATATCCAGTGTATACCTAAATGATTTCTGTGTTGACTACGACTGGATCCTATGAGTCGTAAGGTCTCATTACTAGCCATGATATATCAGTGATAAGTTAAACAGTGTGTGTGTCTGGTGACACTGTCTTGACAATGACTCATGGAGATGAGTCGTATTGAGTCGTGACGAGTTATTATGAGACTCGTAAAGACTTACGGTTTATTTTATAGACTTTAATAAGGGTATTTTAGATATTTCTCTCTTATCCCAATAATAACCCAAACCTATAAACATACTTGGGGCCCTATTTTCATCGATAACACACTTCAATTTTTTTTTCTTCTCTCTCAAGTCTCTCAAGCATCCAAACTTAGGGTTTTCAAGAAGCGGGTTAAGGAGACCTTCAAGGGATGAATTCTCTCCATAATCTTTGGTATTTCTGGCATGTTACACTTCCCTAATTGCTACTTTGTTAAAAACACGCATTTTAGAGTATTATTCATATGTTTTTGATGTTGGTTTTGGAACATGGGTTGAGGATTTTGAATGTTTGTTTTTGAACAAAGTTTTCCTTAGTTTACATATTATTGTTCATGCTTTAATTATGGTTTTTAACTTTTGGGTGCATGGGTATGGTGAATAAACTAAGATATTGTGATTTCCCCTAATTTGTGAATAAAGACAATTTAAGTGGTATTGACCTCAACTCTTCCCCCTTTTGTAAAATTGGATTTGAATGTGAAAAGTATGCACATTGAGCTACTCTTTAACTATTGCACAATGTGAAAAGTAAATAAAGCATAATGATTTTTGAATTGAACCTTATGGGGTTGTGTAATTCCCCAAGCTAATATATAGTTGACCAAGAGGGTTGGGAATTTCCCTAAATAATGATAATTGTTTGGCATAGTGATGTTAGCTTGCAAGTGTAGTTGGTATGACGATACCAATAATGTTTGCTTAAATGTGTATCATGATTCAATAAATGGAAATGTGTGATAAATGATTTAATTGGTCTTTAATGAGAGTTGTGTTGTTGAGTCGTGATAGTAGAGGTTCTGAGGGACACGAGGGACCAATACCGGAAACCACGATTGTCAATATGGGGGTTTTAGTGGCAGGGTTGTTCAAGTCACCTTTATTATTATCAAATGATTAGGAGGTTCGAGTTCCCCATATTACATTACATGATTGAGTGCTTAAATCACCTTGGTATGATAGAAGGTTCGAGTCCCCCATGGTACATACGTACATCCTATGGTTTGTGAGGCTACATGCACTAGAGCCCTTCCAGCTGGGGGAGAGCTGGGACCATATAGCCCGTGGGTGCCTTCTTATGTTATGACGATTGAGTTACACAATCCAGGCTAAACTTTTAAAGTGCATGTTAAGCCTTGTTCCCTTTTCCGTTATTTTATTTATGTATTTATTTGATGACGTACACATGGTTTTGAATTGGATTTGACTTGGCTTTATTTTATCCCCTATTCTTGAGTTACATACTAGTGCTCAACTTGCTAACCATATCTGAACCCTGTATCCCCATGTGATGCAGGAACCAGAGATACTTCTATTTTTTGTATAGTGTTAGGTGGATCATCTCGGTTCGTCGGTCTTTGGTGGAAATGGTGGGATTCCATTCTCTGGAAGACTTGGATATTTTTTCATTTTATATTCTTAGATTAGAATTTAGAGTTTACGTTATCATTAACTTTGTCTTTGTCATTTTCATTGTTAGAGTCAGGGGAATATCTCAATACTTTATTGATTTTGGTTTTATTTAGAAGGCTTTGTGGATTACTGTGGACTAGGGTGGTGATATAGGTTGGTTGATTTTGGTCAGTTATCGGCTTTAGACATATCTTAAATTCTTTGAGCTTATCTTATACTATCTTGTTATATGTTTGGAATTCATCTGATTTTAGGGGTAGTGTGTTCTGTTTGGTTAGGTGTAAGGGGTATTCTCTGGTCCTTATTGGAATTGAGATACCCGTCATGGCTAGTCCCTAGTTTGAGTTATGACAATGTTGGTATCATAACCTAGGTTTGGTGTCATTGGCTCTCTATAAAGCCATGTCAAGTAGAGTCTCTTTTATGGGTTTGTAGTGCACTACACTTATAAGGGAGAGACTTTAAGGCATTTAGGAATATTTCCCTTTCTTGGTATTCTATTTCGAGCTATAAAGCCTAAGATTCTTAAATCTCCTTTAATTTCCATATGTTCACTTTTCAGATTATGCTTCCTAGAAGATATGATGCTCGTGGAAAATCTTCAGTCTCGTTTGAAGACTATGTGAGTGGAGCTCGTCCTACTCAAGGAGTTCAGATCCAGTCCAAGGTCATACTTATGATTTCCCCAGTAGAGTTCCACCGATTCCCCTAGCCCTCTCTGAGAAACTTAAGCTGGCATGTCTAATGTTGAGTTTCTCCAGTCAATTCATTTGCTTCCCAGTTGGTTGCCTCTTAGACTGAGCATGTTGCTTCTGTTTTCCCATCTTCTGAGGTCACTAGAGTTGGACAATTTATAAGGTTGAGTCCTCTGACTTTTACTGGTTTTAAAGTTGAGAAAGATCCTCAAAATTTTATTGATTAGATGGAATTTTTTTTCCGTATAATGCATGCTACTGATGTGAAAGGTGTAAAGTTTGTTGCTTATCAATTGAAGGATATGGCATATCAGCAGTATGAGAAATAGGACCAGTCTAGGGGTGATGATGTTGAGTCCACTTTGTGGGATAATATCTCTAGTGCTTTTCCTAATCGCTCCTTTCCTCAGGAGTTAAGGGAGACATAGGCTAAGGAATTCATAAATTTGAAGCAAGGCAGAATGGCAGTAAAAGAGTAGGCCTTAAAGTTTTACCAATTATCATAATATGCTTTAAAATTAGTGTCTAACATGAGGGATAGAATGAAAAAATTTGCTTTGGAATTATCCTATGATTGATCTTAGAAAGCAAGGCTTCCTAGTTGAACAAGGATATGGACATCTCTAGACTTTTGGTGTATATGGAATAAGTGGAAGAGAAAAAGAAGAAACAAGCAGCGATGAGTGAAAGGCAGAATAAGAAGTTTTGGTACTCAAATCAGGATGGAGGTCAACAGCATAGTGCTAAAGATAGTGGAAAATATTCTAAGAAGAAGTGGGGAAATTTTGGTTCCTACTCTATGGCTAGTGCTACTCATTCAAAGCCGTCGGGTGATTGTTGTTTTCAGAATAGTATGGGTATAAGGGTACAGGGTATCCAATGTCTAGCTAGTGGGTCTTAGTTAGCTCCATTATATCCCCCTTGTAGATTTTGTGGTAAGGTGTATTATAATATTTGTGAAGAGGGGAGCAATAAGTTCTTTAAATATGGCTATATTGGTAATATGCAGAGGGATTGTCCTTCTAGGGTTGCTTCTGGGGAAAATAAGATTCTTGTTGCTACTTCATCAGCTCCTACACCAAAGAGTGCTACTTCTATTTCTGGCTCCGACACTGGACGAAACCGTCTGTACGCTCTTGCCATCTATCAGGATTTTGAGGCATCTTCCCCATTACTGTTACTGATATGCTTAAGCTTTTCTCTCATGATGTATATTGTCTACTCTATCCCAGGTGTACCCTCTCTTATATGACCTAGGGTCTACCCTCTCTTATGTAACACCTTATATGGATATCTATTTTGGTTTTGACCCTGAGTATATTTTGGATCCCTTCTCTGTGTCCACCCCGGTGAGTGACTCCATTGTGTCTAGAAGGATCTATAGGTGTTGTGTGATGATGTTTTGTGGTAGGGAGGCCCTGGTGGATCTGATAGAGTTGGACATATTAGACTCTGATGTGATTTTTGGGATGGATTGGTTGCACTCGTGCTATGCTTCCCTTGATTGCCAAACCCAAAGGGTTAGTTTCCACTTCGCTAATGATCTAGTGATCGAGTGGGAAGTAGATCCCTAGTGCCTAAGGAAAGGTTCATTTCATATCTTAGAGCCCAAAAATTAATTTCTAAGGGGTGCCTCTATCACTTAGTGTATGTTAAGGATTCTAGATCCAAAGTTTCTTCTTTGAAGACTATCTCTGTAGTCTGTGAATTCCTCGAGGTGTTCCTTGATGATCTTCCTGGTGTTCCTCCTAATAAGGAAATTTATTTTGGGATTGATCTTCTTCTGGACACTCGTCTTATTTCTATCCCTCCATATAGAATGGCTCCAGCTGAGTTGAAAGAACTCAAGGTGTAGTTGAAATATCTTTTAAATAAGGGTTTTATCTGCCCTAGTGTTTCTCCATGGGGTGCTCCAATTTTATTCATGCATAAAAATGATGGGTCCCTTTGGATGTGTATAGATTACCACTAGTTAAATAAGGTAACTGTGAAGAATAAGTATCCCCTTTAGAGGATTAATGATCTCTTTGATCAGCTTCAGGGTGCTAAGTACTTATCTAAGATTGATCCTCAGTCTGGGTACCATCAGTTGAAGATTAGAGAGGCGGATATCCCTAAAACTGCTTTTCGAACCTAGTATGGTCATTTTGAGTTTTTGGTGATGTCATTTGTTTTGACTAATTCCCCGACAACATTTATGGATTTTATGAATCGGGTATTCCTCCAGTTCTTAGATTTGTTCATAATTGTATTTATTGATGATATTTTGGTGTATTCTAAGAGTGAGGCGGATCATGCCGATCATTTTTGCCTTGTGTTGTAAACCTTGAAAGTTGAATGGTTGTATGCAAAGTTCTCAAAGTGTGAGTTCTGGTTAAATGTTGTGACTTATCTGGGTCATATTGTTTCTAGTGAAAGGATCATGGTGGATCCACAGAAAGTTGCAGTGGTTAAGAAGTGGCCTAGACCTATTAATGCAACTGACATTCGGAGCATCTTGGGTTTAGCCGGATATTATAAAAGGTTTGTGGAAATTTTCTCTTCTATTGTTGCCCCATTGACTAAGTTGACTTAGAAGAAGGTAAAATTCTTTTGGTCTAATGCTTGTGAGGGTAGTTTCGAGAAGTTGAAGGATAAGATGACTTCGACTTCGATATTAAATCTAACTGAGGGTACTGATGGTTTTATTGTCTATTGTGATGCCTACCGGATGGGAATATGTTGTGTGCTGATACAACACAGCAAGGTGGTCGCATATGCTTCTAGATTGTTGAAGGTTCATAGGAAGAATTATTCGATTATTATTTAAAATTGTTAGTTAGGGTGTTTACATTGAAGATCTAGCGACATTATTTGTATAGGGTCCATATAGATATTTGTTCTGATCATATGAGCATGCAATTCGTTTTTACTCAAAAAGATCTAAATCTCAGGCAAAGAAAATGGCTTGATTTGCTAAAGGACTATGACATGAGTCTCCACTATCACCCAGGTAAAGCTAACGTGGTTGCTAATGCTTTTAGTAGGTTATCCATCGAGAGCTTATCTCACGTGGATGAGGAGAAATAGGATTTGGTAAAGGATATTCACCGTTTGGCTAATATTAGAGTCCATCTCTTAGATTCTAAAGATTGTGGTGTAATTGTTCAAGAGATGGTGAACTCATCTCTTGGTGCTGTGGTAAAGGAGAAACAAGTGTTGAACCCTATCTTGATGCAGATCAAGGAGGATGTAGGTAGGCAAAAATTGATGGCTTTCTAGATTGGTGGTGATGGTATCTTGAGGTATCAAGGTAGATTGTGTGTTCCTGATGTTGATGGGTTACAAGGAAAAATGTTGGCTAAAGCTCATGTGTCACATTATACTATTCATCCTAGTTCAACAAAGATGTACCATGACTTAAGAGAAATTTATCGATGGAATAACTTGGAGAGGGATAGCCAATTTTGTAGCTAAGTACATGGTGTGTCAGTAAGTGAAGGTGGAGCACCTAAGGCCTAGTGGATTATTTCATGAAATTGAGCTGCTTGTGTGGAAATGGGAAATAATTAATATGGATTTCATTACTAGTTTTTTGCAGTCTCACCATCAATTTGATTCCATTTGGGTCATCGTGGATAGGATTACTAAGTCTATTCACTTCTTGTTAGTGAGGACTAACTATTCGGTAGAAGATTACGCTAAGCTCTTCATTGAGGAGATCGTGAAATTACATGGTTCCCTATTTTCCATCATGTATGATCGAGGTACTGAGTTCTCATCTTATTTTTGGCTTTTTTCAGAGAGGTTTGGGTACTAAGATGAGCCTTAGTACCACTTTCCACCCGCAAACGGATGGACAAGTAAAGAGAACTATTCATACATTGGAGGATATGCTCAGATTTTGTGTGGTTGACTTTGGTGGTAGTTGGGTTGACCACTTTCCTCTCATAGAATTTGGCCACAATAACAGTTATCACTCTAGAATTGATATGGCTCCATTTAAGGCCTTGTATGGTAGAAGGTGTAGGTCTCCTATTAGGTGATTTGAGGTTGGTGAAAAAAGGTTATTTGTTCCTGATTTGGTTTACCTAGCCATAGAGAAGGTGAAGATGATTTGGAATAGGCTTAAGACCTCCCAAAGTTGCCAAAAGTCCTATGGGGATGTAAGACAAAAAGAGTTGAGTTTAATGTTAGTGACATGGTGTTCTTAAAGGTGTCTCCCATGAAGGGCATGATGCAGTTTGGGAATAAGGGAAAGCTCAGTTCCCATTATATTGGTCCATATTTGGTTTTGAGGAGGGTTGACAATGTTGCATATAAATTAGAGTTGTCTTCAAGATTGAGCTCCATTCATTCGGTCTTCCACGTTTTGATGTTGAGGAAGTATGCGAGTGATCTTGCATTTGTTGTTCCTTTGAAAGGTGTGGGCATTTTGAATTCCTTTTCTTGAGAAAGTTCTGGTGGATATCTTAGGTTGGCAAGTTTGTCGATTGCAGACGAAAGATGTGGCTTCGATAAAGGTTCTTTGGAGGAACCAAAAGTATGAAGAAACTACTTGAGAAGTCGAAAAGGACATTAATTTAAAGTATCCATTCTTATTCCCTACTTTAGAAAATCGTGCTTAAGGTATGTGTGATCTTAACATCTTTATTTTTTGTCTTTATTAAAGGTAAGTGTGGAAGCATTTCTGTGTTAAATCGTGCTCAGGGATAACTTGACCTATCATTCGAGGACGAATGATCCTAATGGGGAAGAATGAAATACCTAGGTGATGATCTCTGAGAAATTTCTGAAATTTTATCCTCACTGTCCTGAATACGACATACCTTATGAGTCGTAGGGAGTCTTAACGAGTAGGTGGACACAAATCGTAGCCTGATCAGTGTGTGTGGCTAAGTCTTCTGCTCTGAGTATGAGTGACTCACTATGATTCATGAGGACTCATAACGAGACATTGTGTGCAAATCATAGGATGTCCAGTGTATAACTAAATGGTTTCTATGGTGACTACAACTGGACCCTATGAGTCGTAGGGTCTCATTATGAGTTGTAAGGTCAGTAGTTTGTGTTCCTGGTGATACTGTATTGACAATGACTCATGGAGATGAGTCGTATTGAGTCGTGATAAGTCATTATGAGAATCGTAACGACTGACGGTTTATTTCCCAGCCTTTAATGAGGGTATTTTAGATATTTCCCTCTTATCTCAATAATAAACCATGACCTATAAACATACTTGGGGCCCTATTTTCATTGATAACACACTCTAAATAATCTTTTTTCTCTCTCAAGTCTCTCAAGCATCCATACACAGGGTTTTCAAGAAGAGGGTCTAGGAGAGCTTCAAGGGTTGAATTCTCTCCCTAATCTTTGGTATTTTAGGCATGTTCTTTGCCCTAATTGCTACTTTGTTAAAGCATGCATTTTAAAGTATTATTTCTATTGGTTTGATATTGGTTTTGGAGCATGGGTTGAGGATTTTGAATGTTTGTTTTTCAACAATGTTTCCCATGGTTTACATATGTTTGTTCATGCTGTAATTATGGTTTTGAACTCGTGAGGTTCATGAGTATGGTGAATAAACTAAGGGATTGTGATTTCCCCCAATTTTTGAATATTGACAATTGAAATGGTAATGACCTCAACCCTTCCTCCCCCTAATTGTGAAATTGGATTTGAATGCGAAAAGTATGCATATTGAGCTACTCTTGAACTACTACATAGTGTGAAAAGTAAATAAAGCATAAGATTTTTGAATTGAACCTTATGGGGTTGTGTAATTCTCCAAGTTAATATATATTTAAACCAAGAGGGTTGTAAATTTCCCTAAATGCTGATAATTGGTTTGGCATATTGATGTTGCCTTGCAAGTGTTGTTGGTATGACGATACCAATAGTTTATGTCTAAATGTGTATCATGGTTCATTAAATAGGAATGTGTGATAAATGATTTAATTGGGCTTTAATGAGGGTTGTGTATCCGAGTCATGAAAGTGGAGGTCCCGAGGGACCAATAATGGAAATTACGGTTGCTAATGTGGGGGCCTAAATGACCGGGTGGTTCGAGTCCCCCTTATTATTATCAGATGATCGGGAGGTTTGAGTCCCCCACACTACATTACATGATTGGGTGCTTCAGTCACCTTAGTATGGTGGGAGGTTCGAGGCCCCTATGGTGCATACATACATTCTCTGGTTCATGCGACAACACACACTGGAGCCTTTCCATCTAGGGAAGAGCTGGGCTCATATAGCTCGTGGGTGTCTTCCTATGTTATGACGGTTGAGCTACACAATCCGGGATAAACTTTTAAAGTGCATGTTAAGACTTGTTCATTTTCACGACATATTATTTATGTATGTATACGATGATGTGCACATGGTTTTGAATTGGATTTGACTTGACTTTATTTTATCCTCTATTCTTTGAGTTACATTCTAGTGCTCAACCCATTAATCATCTCCGAATGCTATATCCCCACATGATGCAGGCACCAGAGATACTTCTATTTTTCCTGCACAGTGTTAAGTGGATCAGCTTGGTTCGTCGGTCATTAATGGGGAAGTTTTCAGCTTACATTCTCCAAAACCTTGGGCAATTCATCAGTTTCCATTCTTAGATTAGAATTGAGAGTTTACATTATCATCAACATTGTCATTATCATTGTCATTGTCATTGTCATTGTCAGGGTTGGGGGCATGTCCCTACACTTTATTGTTTGATTTTACTTAGAAAGCTTTGTGGATTACTGTGGACTTGGGTGTTGGTGTTGGTTGGTCATTTTTGGTCGGTTACTGGCTATAGACATATATTAAATTCCTTGAGCTTATCTTATGCTATCTTGTTATATGTTCTGAATTCATCCGATGTTAGGGTATTGCGTTCTATTTGGTTAGGTGCATGAGGTGGTCTTTGGTTCTCGTTGGACTTGAAAAATCCGTCACGCCAAGACCCTAGTTTGGGTCATGACAAAAATACTATAAAAAGAGACTTAAAAAAGAGATATCAAAAATAGGTCGGAAAAAATAGACCTCATGAGGTCGCTTTTCCCCTATTTTTTTTAAATAAACAGAACTTACCAAGTAGATTAAATGATTAAAAACTTCACAAAATAATAATAGCGATCTCATGGGGTCAGAACTAAATTCAAGGGAAATATAGTGGCCGCATGAGGTCACTAAACATTTAAAAAGAATTAAAAAATAACATAAAATCGACCTGGCGCCACTCCATGTTGGGTGATAAAGAATATATTAATACTCTAGAATAAAAGATTAAAGATCAGGAGCTTGTGCTGATAGCTTTGACTCTCTAGATACCAGAAGCTGAGCTACAAGTTACTAAGCTGAAACTTGAAAATCTGATTTTGGTAAGTCAACTAGAGAAATAAAGTGGTTCCAATTATAAATGGAAGAATAAACTCTCAAAGTTTCAGGTTGAGCTTGAAGAAAAGCTGGAGGATTTTCAAAGGCTTCTCATGGCTGTACTTCAAGAGAATGAAGAGTTAGAAAGGGACCTGGTTCATCTAAGGGAAGAACTTAATAAATCCTACAATGGACTGCATTTTCTCAGATCCTTTCTAACTTTACTAATCAAGGGTCTAACAATGGAAAAAGGCTTGGTTATCAAGAAAGAACCCAACCTAGTGGGTCTCAAGGGACAATTGCTCATAATGCTAAGAACAAGGTTCATAAGCCTCTATGCACTCATTGTGGAAAAGATAGGCATACAAGGGGAAATTGTCAGAACTAGATTAGAGCTAGGATGAATGTTTCCAAATATATTCAGCAAGGAAATGCTCATTCTAAGGGTCTCAAGCCTTACAAAATTGTGAAAAATAACTCTCTACGTAAATGGCCCCAAAGGGATTTGATCACACCATTGTCCCATTACTGGGAACTCAGGCTCAAATGGGCTCCCAAATCTGGAAAGTGATCATGATTCTAGGCAGGAGAAGGGGATTGCAGTCAGGAATAACTCATCAATTGAAAGATTTCAAAGCTCAATAATGGAAGATTTGACTGTGCTCTCTCTCTTAAAACACTTCTGGTGAAGGTGTCTTTTTGTGAAAAGATGATTTCAAAGATATAATCCTGGCCTATGAAAGCAGATATTCAACAAGAGAATGTGTGGAGCTTGTGTTCTAAAGGACGCCATAGAATGACCTTTAGAGATGATGAACGAAAATGCTCTGATCCTGCAGATAAGATCTGATTCTTAGGGATACAGTCCCTAGAAAATCCATCTCAGAAGGAGAAGCTTCATTAGCTTGAACAAAATCAAGTCAAGGACCTGGTTCCCAGACATGCTTTGGGAATAAATTTTAAGATAAATAGAGTGTGCAAAGAATTAAAGCATGATGACGACTTAACCTAATTTGTGAATCATCTTTCCTTCCAAAATTAGCTATGTTTAGGAGACAGGTATTCTCGATAAAGTGGGTATATTTTAATCTAACTCAATACTATACCCTTGTAGGTATACACCCATGGGAACAATTTAGGAAGTAGACAAAAGTGACAAGTGCAAATTTTAAGATTCACTCAAAGGAGAGGGATCTGATCTTATCTTACATGTTAGTATCACTACAGTATGCTTTAATAATCATAAAATATACTGTCTGATAAAGCCATGTATCTTTTCCTTCCCCCACAAAAGCTGTCAATTCGTTTGCGAAATGAAGAGTAACTCTTATCAAAACCAAACATGTCATTCTCTAATTGCAAAGATCACCTCTTCAAAATGCTAAAACAGACTACTTCCTAGTCTAAGTCTTAACTCATCACTCGTTGGCTTCACTAAACCAAATTTATCTTTCTCATTCTCCTTTCTCCAAAAAATCAAATTGAATATGCCCTCATCAAATATCCTGATCCTTCAGCAACCAAATCTATAGAAAACTTCGTCTTAGGTCCTCTAAGTCAAAGTATGGTAATTCTATTGGAATGAGGCAGAAATACATAAGATGTGAAAAGGAAAGAAGCCTCTAAGGGACTTGGTCCCAGAAAGAAAAAGTTACTATTAAAATGTTAGAGGCAAGTAATAAGAACAAAGGATGATATAAAGAATATGGGTGGTTAGAAGGGGATCAAAATGCTGATGACTTAGAAAGTTCTCCTAGGAATAAAATCTTGATCCCAAAATATGTGAGAAAAAGGGAGACATGCAATGCCATACAGGTACCTCCTCAAAAAATTATTTGAACACTTTGAGGTACTTGGGAAAGGATATCACATGGAATAGCCAAGATGATATTCAATTTGAACAAAACTTGTGGAGAATGTATATCAAGTATCTGAATTGCTAGTTGTTCAAGAGAAGTTGGGAATGGAAATGGAGGAGTTAGGAATCTAGTCAATTGTCAAAGATACTGGATTAAATGTATTCTCTGAAGGAATATGTACCACTGATGAACATGCAACTAGAAATGCAAAACTTCAGGAAAGAATAGTCAAATTGAATGCTGAAGTGAATATCCATACCCAACAGTTGGTGGATACTCACTCTACTATAGATGCAAGAATAAAGTACTGCTTAAGTCATTTTTACCCAATCTTCCTTCCACCCGAGCTCTGTTATCCTCATTCCCTCATCAATCTTATGTCAGTTCCATAACCTGGTTCTCATAATGGATTTTAAAGGCGGTTATCATATGATGATTATTCTAGCCTATTGTAATGGTACTGACTATTATGAGTGAATGGATCTTTAGTTTGTGTATCTCATTTGTCTCCTTACTTTTAAGTTGTTCTACATGTTAGTATTGCCCCAGTGGCCATGAGTTAACTAATCTGTGCTTATCTTTACTCTTTGTTTACTGTTAACCCTTTTCAATAATGCCAAAAGGGGGAATACAGAGTTCATGTAGTAGGGACCAGGCACCAGGTAAATTGAGATGCAGATCTGAAAAGAGTCATACTGACGGGGGAAAATGTGTAAATATAAAGACACCAAATGAAATAAAGGTGCACAATGACAGGGGGAAGTTTTTACTTCCAAATAACAATAAGGGACCAGGTCCTTGTGTTCCATGATGAAAGAGAAAGCATGATGATAGGGAGAACATTCATCTTTGGGTGGTAATCACTCTGGTTAAATGTGATTAGTGTGCACTAATACTCAAATTTTATGGTTTGGTTTGTCATCATAAAAAAAAGGAAAATTGCTATATGTAGTTTTGATAATGAGTAGATAAACTATGAGGGACTAGGTCCCTAGACGTGCAAAGTACAGTACAGCTGGCACACATCTTTGCACAGTTTTGTCATCTTGTGTAACAAACTTGCAGGTGTTATTTTGTACTGACTTGGACAGCTGGTCCAATGATCTTTCAAGCCCTAATCATCACCCAGCTATAAAAAGAAATAGATACCTCTTCAATAATCAGTTTTTCGCAAATATAAAGAGTGAAGAGAGGCTGCAAAAACCCTATTTCAATTCTACTCAAGTTCTTAGATTTATGAGTGCTTAAATTGTAATAGTTCTTGAGTGAGTAATGAATTGTAACAGAACTACTCATGTTATAAGAGTAGTGTTTCTTGTTGAGAGACAACTACTTAGGTAGAGTTTCCTAAGTAATATACTGATTAGAGCTAATTAGTGTAGAGGGAGTCCTTGGTAGAGTTACCAAGATGAGCTTGTAGTAGAGTTGCTACTAGTGCAAGGAGCCTAGAGTTAGGCTGGAATCTAGAATGTAATCAGGAGGTTGATTATAGTAGATTTTGTTGGTGTTTGTGAGGGAAATCCGTGGTTTTTCTCATTCTGTGTTTCCATGTAAAAATTCTTGTGACTTTTACTATTTCTGCATTATGTTTAGTTTTCCTGAACTCTATTGTTTGATTGCCTATGTTTGATTATGAGGGACCTGGTCCCTTACTGTGCGGAGCAACCCCGAAGGGTTTCAACATATACATCTCCTCAAAAGGATCCATATCGATATTAGAATGGTAACTATTATTATATGCAAACTCTAAGTCAAATGCTGCTCCCATTGGCCTCTAAAATCCATCGCACAAGTGTGAAGTATATCCTCCAAAACCTGAATAGTTCTCTCTACCTGACCATCAGTCTGGGGTCGAAACGTCGTGCTAAGATCAACCTGAGTACCCAAATCACACTAAAAAGTTTTCCAAAAGTGAGATGTGAACACAGAACCCCGATCTGAAATAGTGGACACCGAAACACCATGCAATCTTACTAATGAAGATACGGTCCAACCTCTCAACACTGAATTAGACCTAAACCAGAATAAACTGAGTTGACTTGGTTAATTGATCCACGATGACCCAAACACTATTAGAACCACGAGATGTATGAGGCAAACCCATTATAAAGTCCATGGTGATCCATCCCCACTTCCACTCGGGAATGGGTAACCACTGAAATAAATCGACATGTCTCATAAACTCGGCCTTTACCTACTAACAACATAGGAAACGAGCCACAAAATCTTCCATATCTCATCTCACCCCACCCCACCAATAGTGCTGTCTCAAATCATGATACATCTTAGTCATACCTGGATAGATAGAATGGGGAACACACACTGCCAGATGAGGGTGTAATTCTTAGAAGCAATCCTTGCATTCTAGAACAATGTAGCCAGCATAGGTTGAGACATCAACACTGTCAGTTGAGGGTTGATGGGGTGGATTAACACTATCAGTTGAGGTTCCCATCGTTCTCTTTTGGGGACACTACCAGATGAGGGTCACTCACAGCTTGTCCTTACCAGTGGTGCGGTATTGACACCCTTCTAATTGGGGTTATGGATTGGAACCCAACTCAGCTATAATAGCTTATTAGGGTCATATCAGTTAAATGACCACTTCCCACAGTCTCAATTTTGGATCCAGTCTCAGTAATAGAACTCAGTTCAGTTCTACAGTTTCAGGACTGTCAGATACAGTCGCTCAGCTCAGTACGAAACTCATCTAGTTCCATCAGAACCAGGACAGTCAGATATAGTCACCAAGTAATAGTATATTAATTATGCAAAAATCATGTTACCAGTATTCAGATTTCAAGACTTTCAGATACAGTCAATCAGACCAGTTCTTCATAATCAGAACTGTCAGAAACAGTTAGTCCTTTATCTATAATATAACATTAGTCCTTCTGTATTCAGTAGACTCAGTTATCCATACCAGTAAACTCAGATGTCAGCAACTTAGTACTCAGAACTCAGTACCCAGTGACAGTATGATCTCAGTTATAGTTTACGTATTCTTACATGTATTCTCACATTCATGTTAGTCAGTCAGTTAGTATTGTTCATGCATATGAACCCCATGCATTTTGCCTACCTCACTTGCATACCAGTACATTCAATTGTACAAACGTATTTGCGCTATGGTGTTTTATACCATATGTTTAGAAGCACGAGCTCCCGAGCATCCTTAGTAGATCAGACGTTCAGCAGTCGGACAAACAGTGAGTCCTCATCATTCGAGGGTAGCATGATTATTTTATTACTTTATTATTTTAGTAGTTCGGAGTTAGTTGGGGACATGTCCCATCAACTCTACAATTTTCAGACAGTTTAGAGGCTTTCAGACTACAGCATATTTAAGACAATTTATTTCAGTTTTTCGTATTGTTATACCCCACTACAAACATTGTTTTATACTCAGTACTAGTTCAGTTTTGAACCTTATGGCCTTACATCTTATATTCTGCATATTTACAGTATATTATTTAGTGCTCAGTTATAGATATCAGTCATGGGTTAGCTTGTGGTCCTTTGGGGTCATGAGCACCATGTAGCATTTCGGGTGTCAGATTCGGGGTGTTACAATATCTTTTGCCAATTCCCACTTTCCTTCATCCTCATGAGCTAAAATCCCCATGGATAACCTCCTAAGAGCATCAACAGCCATGCTAGCCTTACCTGGATGATAGTGAAGACTCATGTCATAGTCCTAGAGAAGCTCCAACCATCTCCTTTGCCTGAGATTTAGCTCCTTCTGAGTGAACACATACTGTAGACTCTTATGATCAGAAAAGATATCTACGTGCACTCTATACATATAATGCCACCAAATTTTCAAAACAAAAACCACCACTAATAAGTTTAAATTATGAGTAGGATAATTCCTCTCATGTACCTTCAACGACTGAAAGCATAGGAAATCACCTTTCCATGTTGCATCTAAACATAACTAAGTCCCACCCTAGATATAGCACAATAAACCACAAACCTCTCACTGCCCTCAGGTAATGTCAAGACTGGAGCCAAAGTTAGCTTATCTTTCAACTTCTCAAAACTCCCGTCACATGAATCCGACTAAGAAAACTTTAACTTTTATGAGTCAACTTAGTCAAAGGAGAAGCTATCATTAAAAATCTCTCCACAAACCACCGATAATACCCAGCCAAACCCAAGAAGCTTTGACTGTCAGCTGGAGTCATGGGTTTAGTCCACATTTTAACCACAACCACCTTTTACAAACCCACCATGATCCCCTCTCTAGAAATAATATGACCAAATAAAGTTCACAATATTCAACTAAAATTCACATTTGGAGAACTTGGTACATAATTATTGTTCCTTCAAGGTCTGCAATACCATATAGAGATGATTAGCATGATCCATCCCACTTTTGGAATAGATCAGAATGTCATCAATAAACACAATGAAGAAGAGATCCAAGAACTACCTGAGGACCCTGTCCATCAAGTCCATAAATGCCACTGGGGCATTCGTCAAATCAAATGACAACACCAATAATTTAAAGTGTCTATACAGAGTATGAAAAACCATCTTAGGGTTATCCTCCTCCCTAATCTTAAGCTGATGATACCCAGATCGAAGATCTATCTTAGAAAAGAACTTGGCACCTTGCAATTGATTAAGCAAGCCATCTATCCTTGGAAGTGGATACTTGTTCTTGATTGTTACCTTATTAAACTGTCGATAGTCAATGCACATCTAAAGGAAACCATTCTTCTTGTGCACGAACAATACTAGTTCACCCCACGAGGATACCTAGGACAAATAAACCCCTTATCTAGAAGATCCTTAAGTTGCTCCTTGAGTTCCCTCAACTCAGCTGGAGCCATTATATAAGGAGGAATAGATATTGGTCAAGTGTTCGGAACCAAATTAATACCAAAATATATTTCCCTATCCGTAGGAACACTAGGAAGATCATTTGGAAAGACCTCAGAAAACTTATTTACTACTGGAACTGACTGTAAAGAAGGACCTTTCAAGTTAGAATCTTTAACCCAGACCAAGTGATAAAGACAACCTTTAGAGATTAACCTTCGAGCTCTAAGATAAGAAATAAACCTCCCCATAAAAGTTAGGGAACAACCCTTCCACTCTATAACCAGTTCACCAGGGAATCTAAAGACAACCTTACGAGTTCGACAATCCAAGGATGTGTAACAAGAGTGTAAACAATCCTTCCCCAGAATGACATCAAAATGCACCATATCAAGTTTAAATAAATCCACCAAAGTATGCCTACCACCAACAGATACCACCCCCTATAGACTCTCTTAGCAATAATTGAGTAACCTACTAGGGTAGAAATAGAAAAAGGATCTAAAACAACCTCAGGATCAAAACTAATATATACAACAATAAATAGGGTCACATAAGAGAGAGTGGACCCCAGATCAAGCAGACAATACAAATAATAAGAAAAGAGTTGCAACATACCAGTAATAACATCAGGTGACGCCTCAAATTCCCGATGAGATACAAGAACATATAAACTACTCCGGCCAGTACCGGTACCAAAAAAGGGAGAAGACACTGAAGCCGTACCACTAGGTGCAACAACAAAAAATAAAGCAATCGAAGCTCTGACCGCTCCCGAAGCTCCCTTACCAACTGGATAATTCTTGAGCATATAGCCTGGCTGGTCACATTTAAAATACTTGTCCATTCCTTCATCATAATAACCTTGATGAAGACGGCCACCGAAAAAGAAAGGAGGCATGAAGAAGTCGATTGGCCCCTACTCATATGAGATTGGGTACCCTATGCCCAAAAATTATCACCACCTTATTGACGCCTATCACCTAACTACCTCGAGTAAAGAGCGCTAACCGTAGAGAAGGAACCAGAACTCCCCTACTTCTTTTTCAGCCATTTACCTCCTTCCCAACCACCTTGCAACTGAGTACCTCCCTAGTCTAAAAACCTGCTCCTTTTACCTTGGCTATCTCCGTACTCTGCCTGTTGCCGCTTCTCATCCACCACCAGCTGCATATGGATAACTAACCTCAAAATGTATATCTTTAATTAGCAAAGGCGTCTTGCTTTCCCAGATCAAATCTCAAAATAGCCCAAAAGCGAACTTTCTTATCCTTGCCCTCATGTTTGTCGCCAAATTAGGAGCATACCTTGACAACTGATGAAATTTCAAGGTATATTCCTTGACAGACATTCTCCCTTTCTTAAGATTCATAAACTTTTCTAACTTTACTTTCCTAAGATCTTGAGGAAAGAAATGATCCAAAAAAGCACCAGAGAAGGCATCATATAAGGACATATCTTTTACATCACCTTTATCCTTATCCCACTCTTTATACTATTGGTACGCAACATTTTGAGTTAAGCTGCAATCTTTACACCTTCTATATATGTGGCCTGTAACACCCTAAATACCTTCTCCGTTTCATCCAAAAAACTTGAGGATCCTCCTCCACTTTCACATCAATAAAAGTAGGAGGATTTAGTTTCATAAAATGACCAACCCTTGTGGCCTCAGCAGACAACCCACCCGACGTATCCCGCTCAGCCTGAGAAGTAACTAAATAAGCAATAGTATGAATAGACTGGCAAAATTCTGCATTAGTCACCTCACCCTGAGGAGGACTAGTAGCAATCGAAGGAACTCCAGAACTATCAGGGATAGGACCTTAAGATCGTAGAAGAACTCCATACATAGGACGTACCCCATCAATATTATCTCCAAATGAAACTAAAGAGTTTTCTTGTGTTCTAGATAAACGAGGCATGATCTGAAAAGCGAACAACCAAGGATTAGAGAAAAATCGAGGACTTAGACTCCAAGCTTTAAAATATAATATCAAGAAAGTAAAACATTCCTAAATGCCTTGTATCCTCTCTGTTATGAGTGTGGCATACTATACACCCTTAAAATAAACTCTACCAAACATGGCTTTGTGGACTCCCAATTGACCATGAACCTAAAGCTCTGATACCAACTTGAAATGAGCCAACTCTGAGCCTTATCATAATGCGTATCCCAAGTTCGACTAGGACCGAAGACCACCTCCGTTACCCAACCAAACCTCCAACCACCTTCCATGAGTTAGTTGAATTTCAAACATATAATAAGATAGTGTAACTATCCAGATTACAGACTCTGGGATAGGTCTATTATCGAGACTGACCCAATCGAGTCTGAACTCTCCCTACAAACCGTACAACTATACCAAGCCAAACCAAACCATAAATCCAACCATAACCAAATAAGCTCCAAAACATAATATGATTAATCCTAAAATGAAATATAATGAAATAGTGAAAAATTATGTCTAATGATATCATCCCCAATACCAATACTAATGCTAAGGCTGACACCAATACCGATCCTGCCCATTCCAACCCATAGTAGTTCAATAAAGCCTATAACAAAAAAAATACCAAAATCCAATTACCACATACCCCCAGCCATAGCCAAAATCAATATCTATAAATAAGTTAAAGTATGAAATAACATTCATGAAATGAAACGGTCCGAATAGATAGAAGCTCACCGCTTCAATCCAAATGCTGACCCTAAAGTACGAATCACAAAACATGAGGAGTAGAATAGCTTGTTCCTGCAATGCATGGGGATAGAACGCCCGAAGATGGGTTAGCGGGTGAACGCTAGCATGAACTCAAGATAAGGATAAAATAATATTATTTATAAAACCAAGTAAAAACCATCCATATGCACACAACCATACATACATACATATATATATGTATATATAACTATGCCAAAAAGGGGACCGATTTTAGGATGCCATTAAAACCTTTATCTGGATTGTGTAGCTTGCCATCCTAAACCACCCACGAGCTATGTGGGTTCAGCTCCCCTGCTGTAAGGTTCCCACTACGTGAAGCTGCACGACCAGGGAAGAAAACCTAGGATGACTAGTACTTCCCACAAAATATATAGTGTGACATCATGCATATCACCAGGATCAAACCTCATATTGACAAATTTGATTTTCCAGTTTAGATCCCCTCGGTACCTCCAGCTTCCACGGCTGTGCTACACATCCCTTCTTTAAGCCCAATTAAAACCATTACTAAGCAACCAACCAAACTATTAACCATTTATTAACCAAGAATATTAGATAATGGTATCATTATGCTGACTATGACTTGCAAGTATTGACCTTACCTAAACCTTTTTGAGATCAAGGGATTTCCATGTACCCATAGATCATATTCAACCAAAACCATGGCCACCAAGTTCTTTCCAATCCATTAAAAACCATTTAAACCATTCATATGATTTTGGGTTCTATTACCAAGTTTAAGTCATGCATAAGTTCCATTGAAAAACTAATATTATAGTGAAAACACTGTTATAGGCATTTTATCAAACACACTGGGGCATAGTATTTCTAAAACCAAAGTCCATTACCAAAGAACCATTCCAATGTAACCAATTATCCAAAACCACCATTAATGCATATAAAGCATAATTAAAACATGGGAAAATAATAACCAACCATTTATAACCAAAACTCCCAAATCATATTTGAAAACCCAAAATCATACAACATTTAAATCATAAAAACATTGAATAAAACCATACTTTTAGTTGGAACTAACAATGAGGGAAGAGGACATGCCTTAAACCAAGATGATGATGGTGAGAAATCACAAAGACAAGCCCCAATTTACTCCTTAAGATGAAACCCTAGCTTCCTTTGCCTAAGAACTCTAAAGAGGATTTAAGAGTGTTTCCCATGTGTTTAAGAACAGAATAATAGGGAAAATAACCTTTCAAGTGCAATATAATTCATGGGACCTTATTTGGATTAGTGGGAAAATGTCCAGATTTTCCTCACTTAAACTACATCAAATTCCCGTCATAGGGTACGACTGACCCTTACGAATCATACCCACCCTATATGAGTGGTACCCACCTCTCATACCCTAGGATTTCCCCCTTGGATCCAACACTTTCCAAGTTATGATACACCTAAACTAAAGTCATATTAAAATATACGACTGGTACCTATAAATCGTACCCCTGGTAGAATAGAATCTAGGAGGTTTGAACACTGACCACCATACGTGTCTTAGGTATGACTCATACCCTTGCTTACTGCTCAGGGTGAGATACTTGTACTCAAATCCAACTTAATTTACTAAGTCTAAGGTTAAGTGAAGGAACCAAATAATCCGTATCCACCAATACGACTCGTAGACATTTCAGTAATCAAAATACATTCCAATAACCAATACTAATCAGCATACGACTAGACCATACCACCCATACCCAAGTGTACGACTTATTCCCCTAAGTCGTATCTTGCCCAGAAACCAAAAATTAAGAAAATTTTCTAAGGTCTAGAAACCAGAGTGTTTCACTAATTCTTGAATTTTTACCACATAATATACAATAGTACCAAATCTAGTAGCTGGGAGACTATAAGTTACACCTTTAAAGATTTTTTATGATCTATTGTGAAGCAATTCCAAATTGGTAAGGTGCTTCTATATCCATTAGAAATAAGCAGGGTAGCTTTGACAAGATGACAACCTAGACCTACTGGAGGTCTAAGAACCAACTAGAGGTCTAAGAACCAATTAGAAAGTCATTGTTCTTCTCAATTTCTCTCTAGAAATTTATAGTTCAGGAAAGTTGTGTAGAGAAGTATACAAGAACATCTTAAGAGAGCTGAAACACAACGTTATATGTATGACGGTGGGTAAGGTATCACCTATTTGGCGTCACCCATCTTTGCCTAGTCATATTTTGCTTACTTTTCTAAGTCATATCAATTTATGTATTGTACTCTCCATTTATGTGACATCATTTGACTTGTCAAAAAGTTGAAGAAAAAAATCATGATGTAAAATAAATCTCATTAGATATTTATTTTGTAAATTATTTCATAAGAACTATGCATATTGAAGCTACCTACTCTTTCAACTCAAGAGTCACCCAAATCTGTATAGCTCTGTGGGTGAGGTAGATTGTCTAATTTTATATATTTGATTATTTGTTTTCTTGCTGATCTTTCATTACATTATGTATTTCCTAGAGTAAACAGATGTATGATATGAAGACTGAAGAGTGCTCATATTTTAAATAGTTCTTGATATGAACTTATACTGAAAAATGTGATTGTTTTTTTATGTTACTCGAATTTATGATTTGGTAGATCTAATAGTTTCTATGATATGTAACCAGGATGGAGAACATAATCCAAAAGATTTTGAAGAAGAAGAAGATACATCTAAGATAACATAGTGGGAGGCTATTAGGTGGTTTGCTATTTTGACAATATGGATATCACTACTGTCTGGATATTCAGTAGATATCAACAAGGTGATGTTTCCTATACACAATGTAGGAATTTACATCAAACTACTCTAAAGCTATGTTGTCGGACTCTTCAAAAATGTTAATAGACGCGTGTTAGATTCGTCAAAACTTGATGTTTCTTATACACAAAGTAGGAAGGTACATTAAATTACTTTAAATCTATGTTGATCAAACTCTTCAAAAATATTAATGGGTGCGTGTCGGCTTTATCAAAGCTAGTGTATTTTTGAAGAATACTACTCGGATGCAATATCGAAAGTGAAGAGTTCATGCAACTTAGATTTAGAGTTGATGTTGATAATATGGTATCTAATTGTCCCTGCAATTTTCTTTTTACATGTTGATCCATACAAAGAGAGGTCCCTAGTTTCATTCTTTTTTTCTTGTTTCCTTTGAAGTCTGAGCATCCTTTAAATTCTTTTTCCTTTTAATTTTCTAATATGTAATTGACACTTTGTTGTTTCTCCTTTTCCACATGCACATATTATCATAATCTTTTTTGTGTAAAACTTGTTGGCTTTATTTACTACCACCAAGTATTAAGCATTTGATTAATTAAGAATCTTTTTCACTTTCTCTTGAATTTAGTTTTAAATTAGCATGACTTACATCTGATAATTTCTATTTTGTATTGAAAGAAAAGTACTAATTCATGCAATCTAAACATTACATAGAACACGTTCACACACACACACACACACACACACATATATATATATAAAGAGGGGTGGGGCATCAAAGGTCACAACTATCTGTTTACCCTTGAGTTAAATGAGTTTTTTTAAATGTTAAATTTTTGTTTCTTAAGTTTCCTTCTTTTAGCTGTATGTAGACTTTAAAGGAACTTGTAAATATGAAATGGTTGTTTTGACATTGTTGAGTTGAGGCTTTGATGAGTTAAGATCTTGTTTGTCTTGTCTTGATCAAAAGAAAAAAATCCTGCTTATCTTGACTATTGCATATATTCAAATCCCAAGATCACAAAAATTAATAATTAACCTTTGTTTCTATGGACTTGATGTATATGGAGACTAAGTAGATACATGGTTATATACTGATGCCTCAGACAAATAGGCTCTTTAATTCCTGATAATGAAATGGATACACCTCAACACTGGCTAGCTGCACTACCTCCTGATTTTTATCTAGTAACTTGAAGTTAGTTGCTGAGTGGAATTAGTGAAGATAAGATAAATAATTATTTATTTTATCTGCCATAGTGTGTTGATATGTCCTTGTAGTATTCTTTTAGAAGAGATATTTTTTTGCAGTTAGGTAACAAGTTGAGGATATTTTGTACTCTTAACAAGTATGTAAAGACGCATTATATTGCTTTAAATGTGGATTGGAGGATATTTAGTATATGTGTTTATTTTACTTTGATTAATTGTTGATAGCTCTTTGAGCTTGATTTAGCTTATTAAATTGTATATATTTTTTTGAATTAAATTAAAATAGTAGGTGGGCAGTTGCAGAAGCAATAATTTACTGCCAGTTTTTTCCTAGAAAAAGACCTCATGGGTCACTATTCTATTTTTCTTTTTATAAAAATCTACCTCATGAGGTCAGCTTTAATAAAAAATAAAATAAAATAAAATAGCGACCTCATTAGGTCTCCTTTGTAAAAAAATAACTAAATAAAATATAAAGTGACCTCACGAGGTTTCTTTTTATAAAATTTGAATAATTACCTGATAATCTCATTAGATTGCTTTGTAGGTCTCTTTTAGTGACCTCATGAGGTCTCTTGCAAAACACGACCTATGTTGTAGCGACCTACAATTCAGGTTGCTTTTTAGGAAAAGAGACCTCATAAGGTTTATTTTTTTAGGTATTTTTTTTTTACAGTTTTTTAGTAGTGTAATGATGATAATAATAATAATAACAATAATAAAATAATTGGATTTCAGTATTTAAATTAACGAGAACCTCAACCCACATGCTTAAGTGGTTTTGGAATGTGGATAATCCTTTGGCTTAGCCTATTTTTCTTAATATTAATGCATTGGATAAATGGCTAATTGATCAGAATGGCCTTTAAAACCTTGTGGGGTACAAGGATTTCGCTAAGTGAATGATTTCCTTTAAAACCTTGTGGGTTGCAAGGATTACCCCAAGTTAATTTTAAGAATAGTGTCTAGGGTACAAGGATTCCCCAAGTGATGGCTTAATGACATTTTCCTACAAGTATAGTCGGTATGACGATACCACTTAATGATGTCTTATGATTGACTCCTTGAATTAATAGATGGTTTATATGCTAAAGTTTTAATTGGTCTTTAAGGGGGTTGTGTAGTTTTCCGTGAAGGTAGAAGTCCCATAGACTAATACTGGAAATTCACATTTATTGATATGAGGGATTAGTCTAGATGACCATGTACTTATGTCACACAATGTGTATATCTGTATCATGGATGGCGTAGGGTATAAGGATTCCCCAGGGGGTGACAGCTGGATCCATATAGCCCGTGTGTTGTTATTATGATGGTCAAGCTACATAGTCCAGGCTAATAAATTTAAAGTTCATGCTAAATCTTGTTACCTTTTCAAAGATTATATATATATATTGCATATGTAATGGTGCATTTATTTTGAATTGGTTTTAGAATAATAGCATTATTTTATTTTCTTATCCCTAAGTTACATGCTAGTGGTAAACCCGCTAACCATCTCCGAACACTATATCCCTACATAATGAAGGAACTGGAGACACTTTTGCTTTTTCTACATGGTGATAGGTGATCTTGGACCATACATGAGTCAGCTTAAAGTGGTAAGCCTCCTTCCTTCGGAAGACTATTACTTTTTGGTTTACTTCACATCATAAACTATTTTTTTTATTTCAGTTTTGGCTATCATCGGGGCATTTTTGACTTGGATTGATTTGGTTTTGTTAGACATTTTATGGATATTGTGGATTGGGATTGGTTATTGACATTCTTAGACTCCTTTGATTTATTGGTTATTCTATCTTTTTATGTGTTCGGAATTCTATTGCTATAGTTATACCATGGTCTATTTGATTAGGATAAGGGGGTGGTCTCCAATCCATGATGGACTTGAAATAACCATTATGGCCTGGCCCTAGTTTGGGTTGTGAAAAAGTTTGTATTCGATCCCTAGGTTCATGGTCAATTTGGTGTCCTCAAAGCCGTGTTATGTAGAATCTCTTGTATGGGTGTATAGCGTGCCATACTTATAAGAGAGAGGCTATGAGACATTAGAAATATTTCCCTTTCTTATTATTCTATTTTAGGCTATAGAGTCTAAGGTTTTGAAATTTTCTCTAATTCCGTTTGTTCACATTTTAGATCTGCCTCCCCAAGGATCTTATGCTAGTGGAACCTCCTCTGTCCCACTTGAGGACAATATTGATGAAACTCATCCTACTTATAGGGTACAAACTCGATCTTGATCCCCATTTTTTGATTTCCCTCATGGAGTTCCACCAATCCTCACTGATCCTTTTCCAGTCGGTTAATCTTATACTCAGTCACCTCAAGGAGATATTTCTAATGCTAAGTTCTGCTATTCCATTCATTTGTTAAACCAGTTGGTGACATCTTAGTCACATCAGTCGGGTCCTGATGGTACTACCATTAATTCTTATGAGGTTACTCAAGTTGGGTAGTTTATAAGGCTCAAACTCCGACCTTTACTGGCTCTAAGATTGAGGAGGATCCTCAAGAGTTCATAGATGAAA
Organism: Capsicum pubescens; assembly: GCA_030864215.1. Taxonomy (NCBI): domain Eukaryota; kingdom Viridiplantae; phylum Streptophyta; class Magnoliopsida; order Solanales; family Solanaceae; genus Capsicum; species Capsicum pubescens. Next base: position 191,895,586 of record CM061548.1, on the reverse strand, counting down.
TGGAAAAGATCTTTTGAATTATGCATACTTTTGACTCAAAGGGTGAAGAAATTGCCACATATCAGTTGAAAGATGTGGCATGTCAGTGATACATGGAGTGGGATCTGTCAAGGGGTGATGATGCAGTGTTGGCATTGTGGGATGATTTTTCTGGAGCTTTTCTTGATCATTTCTTTCCTCAGGAGTTGAGGTAGACTAAAGCTGAGGAGTTTATGAATCTGAAGTAGGGTAGGATGACTATGAAAGAATATGCCTTGAAGTTTCATAAGTTGTCTCGCTATGCTCTGGAGTTGATGTCTTTTATAACGGTTAGGATGAGAATGTCTACTTTTGGTTATCTCAGGACTTGTTCCTAGAGTGCAAGGTTACACTGCTAAATCATGACTTGGATATCTATAGACTTGCGGTGTATATGCAGCATGTCAAAGAGAAAAAGAAAAAGCAAGCAAATATAAGAGAGAGGCAAAGTAAGAAGTTTAGATATTTAGATCAGGGTGGAGGTCAGCGGCAGAGTGGTAGAGATGGTAAGTAGTGGTCTTAAAAGAATTGGGTATTTTTTAACTTTTTCTTGAAGGTTGGTTCCACTTATCCAAAGCCATCCGGCGATCATCGTTTCTAGGTTGATGGTGGGTTTAAGGTACAAGGTGCCCAGTCTCAAGCTAGTGGAGCATAGTCAGCCCCAATCTATCCTCCATGTTGGTTTTGCAGAGAGTTGTATCATGGTTTTTGTGGTGAGGAGAGAAATTGGTGTTTAAATTGTGGTTAACCTGGACACATATAGAGAAATTATCCAGTGGATAAGGTTGCTTCTGGTGCTAATAAGGTCCCTATTACTACTTCTTCAGCTACTGCACCAAAGGGTCCTACTTCTAGTATCGACACTAGTTGGAATCAGCTATATGCTTTTGCCACCCATCAGGAATTTGAGGCTTATCCTGATATTGTCATGGGTACATTAAAAATTTTCTCTCATGATATGTATTATTTACTTGATCTGGGTCTACTCTTTCTTATTTAATCCCTTATATGGTTAGTCATTTTGGTTTTGATCATGAGTGTATATCTGATTTTTTTTATGTATACCCTGGTGGGTGACTCTGTTGTGGCTAGAAAAATCTATAGGCATTGTGTGGTATCTATGTATGGTAGGGAGACATTGGTAGATCTAATAGAGCTGGATATGTTAGATTTTGATGTGATCTTGGGGATGGATTAACTTCACTCATTCTATGCTTTTCTTAACTGTAGGACTTGAAAGGTCAAATTCTAATTCCCAAATGAATCTTTGGTTGAATAGGAAGGTAGTTCCCTAGAGTCTAAGGTAAAGTTTATTTCATATCTTAGAGCCCAAAAATTGATTTCCAAGGGGTGTCTATACCATCTAGTTCGGTTTAAGGATTCTAGTTCTGAGGGTCCCTCTTTGCATCTATTCTCATGGTTAGTGAGTTTATCGAAGTGTTCCCAGATGATCTTTGAAATATTCCGCCTGATAGAGAAATAGACTTTGGGATTGATCTTCTTTTGGATACCCATCCTATCTTTGTTCCTCCTTATAGAATAGCCTTGGCTGAGTTGAAAGAACTTAAGGAGCTATTAAACATCTTCTTGATAAGGGTTTTATTGGCCTTAGTGTTTCTCCGTGGGGTGCTCCCATTATTTTGTGTGCAAGAATGATGGTTCCCTTCGTATGTGTATAGACTACCGCCAGTTGAATAAGGTGAATGTTAATAATAAGTATCCTCTTCATAGGATTGATGATCTTCTTGACCAGCTTTAGGGTGCAAAGTACTTTTCTAAGATTGACCTTCGATCGGGTTATCATCAATTAAAGATTAGGGAGGTGGATATCCCTAAGACTATTTTTCGTACTCAGTATGGCCATTATGTGTTTCTGGTCGTGTCTTTTAGGTTGACCAATGCCCTAGCGACATTTATGAATCTTATGAACTAGGTATTCCATCACTTTCTTGTCCTGTTTCTTATTGTATTCATCAATGATATTCTTGTATATTTAATAAGTGAGAAGGATCACGCCAATCACCTCTGTAGAATGTTGCAGACCCTTAAGGATTAACGTTTGTATGCCATGTTTTCTATGTACATGTTCTGGTTGAATATTTTTACTTTTTTGGGTTATGTTATTTCTAGTGAAGGGATCATGGTTGATCCGCATAAGGTAGAGGTGAAGAAGTGCCCTAAACCCACGACTCCAATTGATATTTGAAGCTTCATTAGTTTAGCCGATTATTATAGGAAGTTTTTTGAGAGTTTATCGTTGATTGCTGCTTTGTTAAATAACTAGACTCAAAAAGGTGAAGTTTTTGTGGTCCGATGCTTGTTAGGGTAGCTTTAAGGAGTTGAACGATAAGTTAACTTACGCTCTGGTCTTGACCCTGCCCGAGGGTACCGATGGATCTGCCATTTATTATGATGCATCTCTTATGGGGCTTGGTTGTGTATTGATACAGCATGATAAGGTTATAACATATTCTTCTAGGTAGTTGAAAGTTCATGAGAAGAATTATCTGATGCATGACTTAGAATTATTAGTTGTGGTCTTTGCTTTAAAATTTGGTGCCACTACTTGTATGGGGTTCAAGTTCATATCTATTCAGATCATAAGAGCCTGAAGTATGTGTTCACTAAGAAAGAGTTAAATCTTAGGCCAAAAAGATGGCTCGAGTTGCTCAAGCATTATGATATCAGTTTCCACTATCATCCAGGTAAAGCTAATGTGGTTGCTGATGCTCTTAGCAGGTTATCTATGGGTAGCTTATCTAATGTTGATAAGAAGAAGTGAGGTTTGGTGAAGGATATTCACCATTTAGATAATTTTAGAGTTCGTCTTTTAGACTCTAATGATAGAGGTGTGATTGTGCAAGAGGTGGTGAAGTCATGTCTTGGTGCTGAGGTGAAGGAGAAGCAAGTTTTTGATCCTATCTTGATGTAAATTAAAGATGATATGGGTCAGCAGAAAGTCTTGGTCTTTGTGATTGGTGGTGATGGTATTTTGAGGTACCAAGGTAGATTGTGTATTCCCGATGTAGATGGATTGCAAGAATAAATATTGGGCGAAGCTCATGAGTCACGGTATATGGCCTATGATGGTTAGATAAAGATGTACTATGATTTAAAGTAGATTTATTAGTGGATAACATGGAGAAGCGTGTAGCATTTTTTTGGCTAAATGCATGGTCTGTCAGCAAGTGAAAGTGGAGAACTTGTGGCCTGGTGTTTTGTCTCAGGATATTGAGTTGCCCGTGTAGAATTGGGAAGTGATTAATATGGATTTCATTACCAGATTCCTGATGTCTCATAGTCAGTTTGACTCAATTTGGGTCATCGTGGATAGGATGACTAAGTCTGCTTACTTCTTGCTAGTGAGGACTAATTATTTGAAAGAGGTTTATGATAAGCTTTTCATTCAAAAAATCATCAAGTTGCATGGTGTGCCTATTTCTATTATATCTGATTAAGGCACGTAGTTCTTGTCTCACTTCTAGCATTCTTTTCAAAGAGGTTTGGGGACTAACGTGAACCTTAGCACCGCTTTCCATCCTCAGATGGATAGACAAGTGGAGAGGACTATTCAGACCTTAAAATATATTCTAAAGGCCAATGTGATTGACTTTGGTGGTAGTTGGGTCGATCATTTCCCCCTCTCATTGAGTTCTCTTATAACAATAGCTATCATTCTAGTATTGGAATGGCCCTCTCGAGGCTCTTTATGGTAAAAGATGTCGTTCTCCTATTGTGTGGTTCAAACTTGGTGACACTGGATTGTTCGGTATGGATTTGGTTCACCAAGCTATGGAAAAGGTGAAGGTAATTACGGATAGGCTTAAGACCGCCTAAAGTTGCCAAAAGTCCTATGTGGATTTAAGGCACAAGGAGTTGGAGTTTGATGTTGGTAATTGGGTATTCTTGAAGGTGTCTCCTATGAAGGGACTGATGAGGTTTTGAAAGAAGGGGAAGCTTATTCCCCGTTATATTGACTCATACTTGACTTTGAATAGAGTGGGCAATGTTTCTTATGAGTTAGATTTGCCTTTTAGTTTAGGCTCCATTCATCCAGTCTTCTATGTTCTGATATTAAAGAAGTGTGTGGGAGATCCTTCCTTGGTTGTCCCTTTTGAAAGTGTGGGTGTTTTGGATTCCTTACTTATGAGGAAGTCTTGGTTAAAATTTTGGATCAGTAAGTCTGTCGGTTGCGGACTAAGGATGTGGCTTTGGTGACGATTCTATGGAGGAACCATAAGGTTGAAGAAGCCAGTTGGGAATTTTAAGAGGACATAAAGTCTAAATATCCATTCCTATGTTCTACTTGGGATAATCGTGCATAAGGTATGTGTAATCTTTAATATCTTTGTTTTCTATCTTTGTTAAAGGTAAGTATGGTTGTGTTCCATGTTAAATCGTGCAAATGGATGCCTTGTCTCATCATTTGGGGATGAATGATCCCGGGGAGGGGGAGAATGTAACACCCAAGATTTTGTTCCTTGAAAATTTCTATGTTTTTGAACTCACTGTTGAACCTACGACTCATCTTATGAGTCATAAGTTGTCATTACGGATCATAAGACCCTAATTGTAGGGTGACAGTGAAGCATGCCCTTGTTTTTTTATGGTTACGACTTGGCCTAACGAGTCATATAGATTCCTCATGAGTCATGATGTACCAATCATAAGGTAACCATTGTATGCCCAAATGGATTCTTTATTGATTATGACTAGACCCTACAAGTCATAAGGTCTCACAATGAGCGATAGGGTACAAGTCGTAGGGTCAATAGTGGGTATGTGTGTAAGGACTCTGGCTTGACTATGAGTTAAGGGACTATTCGTAGCTAGTCGTTATGAGTCGTAGGGTAACCCATAACGACTGGACGATAAATTTCATCATTTTAAGTAAGGGAATTATGGTTAATTCCCTCATTCCCCATTTAGACCCCACGTACATAAAACACCTTGGACCATTATTTCCAACTCTTAACAATCATAAACACTCTCTTTACTCTCTCAAATTCTACATTCAAAGACAAGGCTAGGGTTTCAAGAAATTGGTCATCTGGGGATCTAATGGTGATTTCCTCTTTAATTTCTTGGTGATTAAGGCATGTATCTCTCTCCTTGAACTTGTATTTTCTTTATGGCATGAATTGGTTTATTATTTACTTGGTTTTGATGTTGGGTTTTGAATGATGGGTTGAGGATTATGCATTTATTATGCACTGAATTGATGGTTTGTTAACTCATTAGAATGCATGGGAATGGTGAATGGAATAGGGGTACATGGATTCCCCAAATTTGTCAATAATGGAAATAAGGGTACAAGGATACCCCAAAGTAATTAGATTTCGGTATTGAAATTAACGAGAACCTCAACCCATTTTCATAATTGGTTTTTGAATGTGAATAATCCTTTAGCTTGGCATACTTTTCTTAAAACTAATGCATTGCATAAATGGCTAATGGATAAGAATGACCTTGAAACCTTGTTGGGTGCAAGGATTGCCCTAAGTGAATGATTTTCTTGAAAACCTTGTGAGGTACACGGATTCCCTCAAGTTGATTTTAATAATGGAGTTTGGGCTACAAGGATTCCACAAGTGATGGCTTAATTACATTCGCTTGCAAGCTATAATTGGTATGACAATACTACTTAACAATGCCTTATGTTTGTCTCCTTGAATTAATGGATGGGTTTTTCGCGAAATGTTTTAATTGGGCTTAAAGAGGGTTGTATATATAGCCGTGAAAGTGTAGGTCCCAAAAGAACTAATACTAGAAACTCATATATACCGATGTGAGGGATTGGTCTAAATGACCATGTGCTTATGCCACACCACGTGTATATATATCATAGATATCGTAGAGTACAAGGATTCCTCGGCCTTTCATGATATCTTCGGTTCATACGGTTAAGACATATTGGGGCCCGAGGGGGTGAAAGGTAGACCTATATAGCCTGTAGGTTATTATTAGGTCGATCAAGCTACACAATGTAGGCTAATAAATTTATAGTTCATGCTAAATCTTGTTCCCTTCCCCAACATCTTATATATATATGTATATATATGTATATGTCGCATATGTATAGGTGCATTGCTTTTGAATTGGTTTTAGAAAAATGGCATTATTTTATTTCCTTATCCCTAAGTTACATACTAGTGCTCAACCTGCTAACTATCTCCGGATGTTGTATCCCGATGCAATGCAGGAACTGGAGACACTTCTGCTTTTCCTGCACAGTGATAGGTGATCTTGGACCGTCTGTGAGTCAACTTGAAGTGGTGAGCCTTCTTTTTCTGGAAGGCTATTACTTCTTGGTTTACTTCGCATCACAGTCTATTTCTTCTAATTCAGTTTTGGCTATCATCAGGGGTATGTCATGACTTGCATTGATTTGGTTTTGTTAGAGGCTTCATGGATACTGTGGATTGGGATTGGTTGTTGACATTGTTAGATTCCTTTGAGTTATTGGTTATTCTATTTTGCTATATGTTTGGAATTCTGTTGTTGTAGTTACACCATATTGTGTTTGATTAGTCAAAGGGTGTGGTCTCCGATCCACGACGGACTTGAGATACCCGTCATGGTCAGGTCCTGGTTCTGGTCGTGACTTTGGGGTCACTTATGAATCTAAGCATCGTATTACGACTAGGGAGTGTCCTAAGGTCGTGACATCATTGCATAAGTGTCTTTACTTAAGTGAAAAAAACTTTTGCTTAAGTGGAAATCACTTCACAGGAGAGACTTTGCAAAGATGGAGGATGCGCCACGTAAGCAACCTCACTTACGCAGGAAAGGCTCCGCTTCGATTAGAGGAACTAACATTAGTATCCTCTGCTTAAGTGGATAACCTTCTACTTAAGCAACTCCACTTAAGAAATCAAGGCAAAACTTAAATGGATGTTCTAGAACATCAATAGTGGGAAATTCCTAAGTTTGAACTTCCTCCAATTGGGACCTTAAGATTTATTTGGAATCCTGCAAATGCAAATGAAATATTCTATCCTACTTGAAATGGCATTCCATACTCAAACAAATAAAAAAAATTACCAATAAAGGTCGTTTTGACCAAATGTGGATCCTATACTTACTCTTTTTGCTTTAACCAAATTCCACCTAATAGCTCAAAACAAACCCAAAAGCCTCAAGACCCAAACCAAAGGTCCCACTAGCCTAAAATCCATATTTTGGAGCTTACAAAATTGTTAGATTCTCATTCGAGGCTATTTACTAGAAGTTTTTGCCAAAGACCAATTATTAAATTTCAAAAGCTCCAAAATAAGGAAATTAGACATAGAAACCAAATGAACTACCGAGGAACTGAACCACCGGCTCCAGCTAGCTATAATGACCTAAGTAAGCTATAGGAAAGCTAATAATACAAAAATGAATGAGATGAATAAAATGACCTGGTGGGTCATTACAACATCAACTACTAAAAAGACTTTCATCCTCAAAATTTAAGTTACAAAAAGAGTCTGAAAGTTTAAAAATATGAGGGTAATAGGTCATCATTCCCTGCAAAGCTCCATAGACACCATCCAAGACTAAACAATGCCTCTATAAAATCTTAGCTACAGGAACCCCCTAGATTTCAACTTAATTACCTTAGTGCTTAAATTAACAACTAACTCTTCCTCTAAAGAAACTCCCATACAATAACACCATAACCCACAAAAGAACGTGAGGCACACCCCATCAAATATATACCAATGGTGCATAGATACAAGAAGCATAGACTAAATGACCGGCAAGTACACATGCAAGATAATTCAAAAACCAGATCACTAACCTTAAAATCTAAGTTCAACATCCTTCGATCATCACAAGTCTCTTACATACTATTAACTATAAAAAATCTCTCCAGTATCATTCAAACCCTGTCAGTATAATCAATCAATTTCCAACCTCAACAGGATAAAATAAACACACTAGAGATTTGTACAACCTATCATATGTGAAATATCTTGAAACAATCCATCTAAAAAGTTTTGAATGGTAACGACTATTGGATGCAAACTCTACCAAGGCCAATAACTGGTCCCAATAACCCTTCAAACTAGTAACATAAGTCAAAATCATAACCTACAGAACCTATATAGTTTTCTCTAAATGATCATCAATCTATGGGTGAAAAGTTGTGTTAAGCTTTACTCTTAACTCAAATAGCCATTTCCCTCTAAATAACTTTCTAGAAACTCTATGTGAATCAATAACCAAAGTAAAAAAATGGTAGAAACTGATAACCTGTGTAAACAAACCATCTGTCAAATACAAATTTAAGTTGAAGAAAGACTGAACTTATAGGTGACGAGTAGGCCTAACCATTCTATCAACAATGGCACCAATGGTATCAAATACCTGAAATGCACGCTAAAATAAGTCACAAAATCCATAGGTATCTGCATAGAATCTGAGCCAAACCACCAGGCCTCAAGTGTCCATACTATATCTGCTGACAAACAAACATCTAAATGCCTAACTATGATACATCCCAGTCCCTCACCCAGAAGAGTCAAAATTAGAACAAGGGCTAATAAAACTTTGAGCCCCAAAAGGCCCACCACTTAATTATCGGTCCACTGATGATAGATAATTTTTAATAAATTTGGTCAATAAGGCTACCAAAGAATAAATCCCTTCACCAAGTCATCTCATTTAATCTGCTGCTAATCGGACACACTACTAGCTTCTTTGGAACAAATATGCCTGGCCCCAGACACGAACTATCTCTATCATCTCCAAGCATACACGATACCATTATCTCATAGTACGTGCCTCATAAATTTCATAGACCTAAGTCAATCTCATGCTAAAAAACTCAGCACATTTCCACTGATCCCATAAAAGCTAAAGTTATGGCCCTGTCGATGATCACTATTATAAATAAGTCTAATTAAGGCATAATTACACAATCCATCCAATCCATACCTGTTATGGGGTACTGGAAAACAATAAACATACTAAAGATCAGTGACTGTTATGAGTACTAATGGTAGTCACACCTCAAGCAAACTCTGAAATTGGCTGCACTCAAATACTGGACGAGCCGATCCCTAATGCTCGACATAAAATACTCACACCCGATAGTCAATAAGAAAAACACAATTACAAAAAACCATCTCTATGCCAAACCTAATGGATATATCTCATAGAGACACACCCGACCAAATATCACTATACTTAGAAGATCTTGAAACTACCCCTTTTAACTTTCTCCAACTCAATTGAAGCTATCTGGTATGACATTTGAAAATACTGATCCTTGTATCACTATATCATGTTAGATTTTTGATGCGTTTGAGGTGTTGGTGATGTGATTGGCAATACTTGGGATAGTTGGACCATTTAGGCTGTTCAAAAATTATAATTTAGGAACGAATAACTTAGTTATGTATGCTCTAGGCAAAATTTCTATCTTAGGGTTGATTGTGGCTTAGTTAATATCTAAAAGTGGATTTAGATACCTTAGCTTAGTCTGGAATATAAACTTGCCTAAAAATGTATTTCAGGGATTTAGAAGTGGGTCCTTGATCCACGTTAGGCCAAGATTCGTATTGATCCTTGTAACCTCTTATACGCTCGTTATGTAGTTAGAAAATTCTTACTAAGGTAATGTTAAGGATATTTGGCACTTGATGATTGTGATGGGTTGATATTATTACATTAAGGGTGATATTGATGGTATATATATACACACATATATTTACCAGTTAGAGTCTGGGTATTATTTATGATATTAATTTTATATATACTGGTTTTTCCAGATATTGTCCATGATATAGATGATATGAATACCGGTTCGAATCTAAATATTAATTATATAATTATTGGGTTGAGTTCGAATGTTACCTATGATATTGACTATATGATACTGTTTCAAGGTTGACAATGGGGTATGTGTGAGAAATGGGTATAACTTGAAGTCCAACATTAGGGAATTGCTTATAGTTTGACATGACATAGATTTACTCATTCGTCATCCATTCCAAGAGAGCTAAAATCCTAAATAGTGAGACAACTTAAAATTAGAGCTTGTGAGCTATTTGGGAGCTTGGCTAACACTTGTTTACGTGATTATCTTCCAATTTTTGGTAAGATTTCATCCCTTTCATTGTAGATTTTTCTCCTTTCTTGTTTAGAAATCTCAAGACCTTGAAGTCTTGATTTTAGACTCATATTAGCTTGGGTTTCACCTATTATTCAGGGTAATGACTCATTTAGCATGAGGAAATATTTGGTTGGCTTTAGAAACATGATTTTTGGTAAATAGGACCCACATAGAATTTTGGCGTGTTTTTGGACTTGAAGCACTATAGTGCAATATGTATCATTATTCTTGTATTGATGAGTAAAATGTGATTTTGATAGCTTGGTATCTTGCAGAAACTTCTTGGAAGGGAAATTTGAGATTTAGCAAATCTTTTAAGCTTTCTTCAGCATCAAGGAAGACTAGGTTTTACCCCTTGTTAGATTGAGCTAATTCATAGTTTGTATATGATACCTTGTTAGATTCAGGATATGTATTAGGTGTTAGTGTGATAAATTGAAATACTTGTGATTATTTGGATCATTTAGGCTATTTTTAATATTATTTCAGGCATTATTAGACTAGTTAACCATACCTTAGGTGAAGTTGACTCATAGGTGATATAATGTCCAAACTACCCCTCCTTATAAGGATAAAATAGTCACTGTCAAAATATAGTAACCCAACATGGTTGGGTTTGATCCCACAGGTAATACGTCAGAAATACTTCTCAAACTTGTTAGAATCACTAGGCAGTGCAGAAAAAGGTAAAAAAGGGGGGGGGGGATTTTGTTGAAATAGTAAAAGAAACAAGAATTGGATGCTTTTGGTTGTAAGAAATCTAAGAAAAACACTAGGAATGTGTTCCCCCTGGCTTCTCTACTGAGTAGACTTATTGTGCACTGTCGAACCATTCTAATACCTTACATGTAGAATCTGATAAGTTATGTACCACCAACACTCTTTTGGACTTGCTGACAGATCTCACCCTTTACCGTTTGAGTCTTAAGTTGTCTCCTTATTAAACCTTATCCTGGATTGCAATTAACTATTGCCTTTTGAGTCTCTCGTTATTAGATGAGAGTTAACTATCATATATAGATAATACCTAGTAGCATGGATCAATATATTAAGTTCAAATTATAATTGTAATTATCTTTTCCTTGTCAATACTCCTCTTTTGGAGTAAGTAGAAATAATTTAGGCGAGATTCTAACGTGTGCACCCGTTAAGAAAGCAATCAAAGTGAATAAAACCCATTACATGTAAGACTATTTATCTAGAATGACTTGAAACTTCCTCTACTTTAATAATATGTTAGGACAACCCTGGCTAAGGGAATTAGCCGCTCATAGTTATGAGATCAATCATGGAATCCACAGATAAAATTATAAAATTAATCTCACAATAACAAATAAGAAATCCAAAAGTCTTAAATTGAATAATAAACCAAAAAAAACAAGAATAATAAGAGTATAGGATATCCCCCAAGGGCCTATCCTTGAATATCTGAATCAATAATCTAAACAAAGCCTAACGGGTTTTTATAGATTACAAGAACCCTAAAATTCAAATCCTAAATAAAATATGAAAACATAACTAACCATACTTAATAACGACTAGAAACATCATAGGATTTTATGTAGGTTACATAGAAACCCTAGGAAACAAATACGAAATGATTCAAAATACTTGAGGTCGGTGGCTACTTACAAAGTCAACATACGTACCATATGTCGGACATACGGACCGTATGTTGAACTTTGTAAGTTGACACCCTTGAATCTTGAATCTTCAACTCTCTACACTTTTGCATTCCAATACATACTAATTCTACATACTGACCGTATATTGATCATATGGACCGTATGTTGACTTTTTATGTACCAGTCCTTTGAAACTGAAACTACAACTCTCTGTATTTTTCTACTTTAGAACATATGATGTCTACATACAGTACCTATGTTGAGTTTGTATGTTTAAGTTCTTATACCATAAGATAGATAATTAAATTAGCTTTCCAATGATACTGATGTTGCATTTATCCGATATCAAGTGAAAAGTTATGACCAAGTTACTAAAGCATTGTTAGAGCTGCCAATGACCACGACCCTTTCTTGTTTCCATCTTCTGAGCCTTCGTACTTCAAGTTCTGATACATCCTTAGATCACATACACCTGGTAAGTGGAAAATATGCCCAATATAGCCTCGGTAAGTAGCCAAAAACTCCAATTTTAACTATCTTCGTCAAGAATCATTCCCAAACCTAGTTTTCTAAAATTCACTCCCAAAACACATTAAATCCAACAAAATAGCCTAAGTACATGTATATTCTCTAAGTTTAAGCATCGTAAGTGCTATAAATTCATAGAATATCTATACCTTTAACATAGAATGCTGTATGTCCTCAGGCAACATAACAAAACAGTACGACGATGAGAAACCTAAGATACCTATGGTAGTCAATCATCAAATTTTGCTCAAGATCATTACCCTCTCCATGTTCAATATTTTAAAACCAACTGTGCGTATCAATGAAGCATAGTAGAGTGACACAAAGAAATCAAGCTATGGCATTACTTCAGCAATAAACAACCATGCATATATATACAAGTTACACTACCCAAAATAAGTAAGCAGCTAGCAATATGACTCATGTGCCCTCACAACAAAGAAGTCCCTACTCACTCATATAAAATCCCGCATGCCGATTCATGGACAATCAAGAGACACTCACACTAAAAAAAGATGTTCCAATCAATGTGCATCAAATACCATAGGCTTGCCCTTATTTTCTTTACCTAGTTTTCAGACAGTCATGTTAGGATCACTATAGGACTTTATTTGGATTATAATGTAAGTTTGGGGGGATGGTATGGTACATATGGATATATCAAGTGACTAAGCCTCCTTGGCACTACAACTACTTTTGCGGTCAACACTTTAACTAATTTTCTTTTTATTCCACCTTTATTTCTCCCTTTTTACTCATTATTTCTTATTTAGGTTGGGTGTGGTCTTTTTTCTTTCTTTTTCACAATTTCACAATTTTTTCTTTTCCTTTTTTTTTCTTTTTGTTTTTCTACCACACCCAACCTTACTTTCTTTTTCTCTTATTTTACCCTTCTTCATACCCACCTTATATTATGAACCCTTATGATAGCCATCCTCAACTTAGGAGATTTGCCTGAGTTGAGGTGCACAATGTCCAAGGAGGACTAGGGCCAAAGCAGGTTCATTGTAACACAAATGGGATGGTGAAGGGTGTAACAAAATAATAGGCTATACGTCTCAAAATAGGGATCAAGGGGATAATATGGAAGGTCATTTAGGCTAAAAGTGGACTAACATAAAAAATGGCCTATGATCCTTTCCTAACCAACTATCCTACAACCTAGGCAAGACTAATCGGGCAAGTTCTGGATTTAACATGCAAATGAATCTAAGTAGCATCTCTCATACACATGGCATAAAGTCAATATTATAAGCTACTACTTATCCAATTCACGCTATTGTTAGCACTGATTATCATGTCCCTAATCCTAATCCCATAACGAGATCCACATTGCTCACACATATATACATTCACATAGTTCTAAAACAAAATTTTGGAGGGGTATTATTTTTCTCAAAAATCAATCAAAACAATAAGAGCTGCCCTAAATACTTAAAAATATCCTAATTACATATAAAACACAGTACAATACAAAATAAAACACAATACGACACAAATTTTACCCTAGACATGTCGATTCTACAACTATACCACGATCGATAATAACAGAAACACAATAACAAAAACCACAACATCTATGGTATACCCCCCAACTAAAAGACTTCGCACTTCCTTAATGCACTAAAATAATATAAAACAAGAGGAATGAGAACACACCTAGGATACACTAAGCGTTTGTATCATAAGCATCCCCAGATGGGGGTATCTCTACTGGCGGAGGTGGTGGCGGCAGCGGTGCACTACTAGAAGATGAACCCATTGTTATCTCATCATACATCTGCGTAGACTCCACTGACTTATGTCTGTCCTTTTCAAGGCTTGTTACTGGAATATTGGGATCCTGCAGGTCCTCCGCATGTCATCTCTTAGTCCAACCTACTAGGGCCTTCTCCTCATCCTCTGCAAATAAATCAAAGCATTTAGGCCCATGCAGAGATGATATTTGAGCCACTAGGGGTATGAGTGAGGAGTGGTTGTCATATGGCTCTCTATGATAGAGCATACTTCTGCTCACAAGATATCTACCTCCTTCCTCATATGGCACAGATCTGGCATCTGAATATCTACAAACCAAGATGCAACACATCTCTTAATAGAATCAATACGTGCCTATAAATAAGTGCATAATACTGACATAGCAACTCTATGTACAATATTCCATCTATCCTCTATCTTTTTCTAGTCTAATCTGGACCCATGGATGTATCTACCCATATAGAGTAGCCACCTGTAACTCCCCAAAATCTATCCCAAGAGGTCACATAGTTCTTAGGACCATAAGTGATCCCAAGCTAACCCATGAACTGGCATACTAATAAGCAACTGATAAAATATGTATAAAACAACTGAGTTTAATATGAAGAAACATAATAATGAAGGAATCTGTGAAAATATAATACTGATACAATTTTACATTTTGATAAAGTCTGAAAAGAAGGACTAAAATTACAAGACAGACTCTAACTAACATCTGTGAAGCCTCCACTATACTAACTATAGATAGTTGGGGCACGACTCCAACTATCACTAATCAATACTTATGAGTAAGAAAGTAAAGTACATAAATAATATCTAACTTAAGTCCCCAAAGTAGGAGGACTCGTCATCTGCTAGCTGGAATCTGCAAACTGTCTGAATATGGTATGCGTGCTACAACTTGTACCTACATTATGAGACAACGTAGCTCATAGACATATATGTGGATCAGTACTTTGAGGATGTACTGAGTATATGGGGATGAATGCATAAGTAAAATATAATATCAATCATCATAATTTGTAAAAAAAGAACAATGCATGGTAAATATAAATGGCTCACGTAAGCTGGAGTGTCTAAAATACTAAAATCTGAAGTAATAAGAAGCAAATCATAATTTATAAATCTAGTGAGTCATAACATTTAGTTCTAAAATTTGTATTTCTGTTCTATTCTCAAATCATATAGTCTAAGTGAAAAAGGGCTCACCTTTTATGTCTGAAAACTAAAAACTGTAATTCTGAAACTGAAATCTTAAGTAAAGTAATATCTAAGTAAGTTTGTGAGCCTTTAAACTTAGTTTCTAAAATCTGGAAAATACTTTATCTTAGGGAGGTTCTTCTAACCAACATAAACCATGTGATCATTCATGGAGTCCAATGTCTTTGTCCCCCTTAGGGGGAACATCCTCACATTGGGGAGAGAAGTCATACTCTTTCCAGGGAGTATAACCTATCTGGGTGATCACATATCTGTCATCCATGTAGAAGTGGAAATAATCTAAATCTTATGTTGGTACGTAGTTCTGGGGTATGAAACCATAGTAACGTACCCATCTCAGTGCTAAATACTACTCCCAAAATAATATCTATATGCTCATTCTGATGAAAATCCACTTTTGAAATAGTCTAATGGTTTATAATGAAAACCAACTGTAATTCCGTAAAGCTAAATCTGTAATCTGAATCTAAAAAGTGGATTTCATATTTATTTTGAGATCAAAAGGTCAAATCTTTATCAATAATCTAAAAAGAATCTAGTCATAAAATATTCATAGCACAATCAATTTTGAAACAATAATTCTCATTAGGGCTTAATGACCCATGCTTCAAACTCATGTAAAAATCATTGCAAAACATCATGCTCAATATCCTTCTTGAAAATACTTCAAAAATATCAAAATAATAAAATCAAGAATCTCAATATCATGCTTAAACTCAATTGGAAAAATATAAAAAATCGCATTATAAGCATAATTATATGAAAATAGTCATGCAATTCAACATTCAATCACTTGAAATCTCATAATCTTCAAATAATAAAAATTGGGTATGAATCATAATTGCAAATTATGTCAATTTAACTTTAAAAGTTAGTTTTGGGCACAAGGACGAAAGAATTGTCCTTGTTCATAACCCCACATACCTTAATTGATGATCTTAGATGAGAAAGCTTGAATCTTAGATTCCTATGATGCTTTTGAAGATGAGTTCTTGGAGTTCTTTAATTGGAAATTCTTAATCTTGAACTATCTTGGAGAATTGATGAGGAAAAATTGGATTTATTGGAGAGTAAGTTTGAGCTTTAGAGTTCTCTTTTGAAAGAGAATTGATGAATAAGTTGATTTGAATTCCTATTTGTGTTCTTGAATATATTTTCTTGAAGAAGAAAACTCAAATTGATGTTCTTGGGAATTTTCTTGAGTGATTTTCTTGAACATGGAATAGAAAGTTTAATTATTTATTGTTTTCTTGAATAGAAGGTGATGGAATTGATGAATCTCAAAGACAATTGATTAGGGTTTGTTCTTGGGAGTAAAGTAGGATAATGGGGGCAAAATAATGCCCTAATGGTGGCTATACATTGCTATATTATGACCTGGGTTGAGGGGGAAAAAGACTCTATTGCCCCTCATTAATTTAAAGAAGAAATTCATAACCCGCATCCCCATTTCTCTCATTGCCGCGATGCGGTACCATCGCGGCAGCTTACTGCCTCACACTAAAATGGCTATAACATTTCGCTCGGGTATCGATTTTAGGAGAAATTGATATTGTTGGAAATATAATTCAATTATCTACAATTTGGTGGGTCTTGAGCTGGAATATTCTACATAAATCATAAGTTATACACTTTCAAAGTTGCTCCCTATACAATTGGACCCCAAACTTTGAATGAATCTAATGTTCTCAGCTCTACTTAACTCTAAGTGACTTCTATGAATACTATTCACCTAATAAGAACTTCACATACTTAGGATTAAAGTTATGACACAATAATTAGAATAATGGATCAAGAGTACGGCAATTACACCATCACCGCGATGCGGTGAAATCACGTTAAGCTACTAGAAAAGGACGAGTGTGAATTTGTACTCCGGCGCGACGCGATGCTATTGCATTGCGCCACTGGAAATTCACAATTGAGAATTTGGATCTCTCCATGATGCGTCAATATCAAGGAGGTCCACTGGAATATGACAATTTCCATTTTGGCATCCACCGCAACGTGGTGAGTCCCCAGGTGGAACACTGCATTACTAAAAATGCTCTAACTTCTTCACCGAGTGCCGGATTTGGGCGAATTTGATATCGATGGAAAGCTTATTCATTTTACCACATAGTGGATGGTATAAATCTAGAAAATTGAATTTTAATTAAAGGTTATTCATTTTTGAATCTCACTCTTAACATTCTAGGAACAAATTTTAAGCTAAAAAAAACACGGGTTGTTACTATATCTCCTCCTTGGGAACATTCGTCCTCGAATGTGGATAATTAATCTGAAAATACTGAGGAATATGAGTTTTAAGCTATCATGCACAACTGAAATAAACTGAATAACTGAATCTTAAACATAATGAGCTACTGAACTGATCTACTAGTGCATGACTTCTCAAGAAAATAGCTATATGGATGAGATAGAAATGAGAGCGCCAACTTATGAGTAACCATTACTTTAGGATGGATATAATTTCGTGAGAAAAAAATGAGAGATTTATGATATGAAAACTTGGGGTATTACAACATCTCCCACTTGGGATCGTTCACCCCCGAATGATATTGATTTGGTTGAAATACTAGGAAAAGACTAAGCTGATATACAGGATACTTACGGACTGAATCATGCTTAATATCTGAATCTGAAACCGATGCATGATGCATGAACTGAGCTAAATTCGCAAATTACACAAAGTGAACAAATTTTCTCTTAGAATGATATGCCTAGATGGGAAGATTGAAAACCATAGAAACTTGCCTGTATGGATGCTAGACTGAATTACTGGCTAAATGGGTTAACTCATACTGTACATTCCACTTCAACAACTACATTCAACCTTATACTAGGATCTCACTAACGCACAATGTATCCATCCACATATATACAAACATGACATTCAAGCCTATCTTCATAACCACGTATGCACTTCTAAACAAACACTCATGAAAGCATCTTTCTCAAATTCTCTAATACCTCTATCAATAACAACTTCCATGCACTATTCAATTCTTAGGAAGACACACATAAAATATCCCCAACTAACCAAGTCATACACAAAAAAGCTTCACCTCAATATTCCTTCATTTATAGACCTACATAAAACAAGCATACAACAATCTTCCCAAACATAACACATTTACTTTCTCCCATCTACACAAGTATTCATCATCACTACTAGAATCTGGAAGTATGACTTAATTACTTATCCTATTATCCCCCCCTTAGCTTTAAGCCATCATTCTCAGTCTGTGGATCACTAAATAAGCTCTAATCTAAACTGAAATCACTTTACTCTAGAGTCTGGCGTGAATCAATACACATAAAACTAAACTTACCTTGAAGGACTGTATCTTAACGTGTAACTCCCAATGCTAATGCCTTCTTCTAAGATTCAATGCTTAGATTTCTATAACCCCAAAAGTCATCATATAACAAGAAAAAGGTATAGTTCTTTATTTTTTTCAACAAATTCATCGAAGTTGTAGAGAAATTTAAGAATTTTTCTCCCAAAAAAAACACTTTTTGCAACAATAAAAATATATTGTTGCCAATGTATTTATATTTAAATTTATTTATTAATTCATAGTTTATAGCAACAAGATTATTATTGTTGCTAAAAAATTGTGGCTAATTCTGCACTTTCTTGTAGTGTCATCGCTGGAAACCGCAGCTCCCGATGCGGGACTTATGATATATGATCCTACATGAAAGGACATTTTCTTTTTTTGGACATATCACATGGGGGGATTTTCTGCGGTGTGCTCACATGGGGGGGTATCACCGCTCCAATCCTGTAAGCTACTTGGATTGAGGGCTTAGCCGCTGAGTCAAGGGCTGATTCTATATAACTCGTGGAATTTCAGACTTATAGGGTGTACCACCTAGCTCAGAAGTAAGATAAAGAGGGATTCATGGATTCAAAAAAATGTTTCAATATCTTTAAAGTGTGCCCATGTGTTTTCATATATTATATGTAAAATATTTTATCAATTGCTCTCACTTATGTTATATATAAATACATTATTTTGGATTGCTCTACATACCAGTACATCTGTATTGACACCCTATATTTCAGGATTCTGAGACACAGTCCCGGGGTCCCACTAAGCAGTAGATTGGGTGGTTTAAAGTTTGCATTTGGTGAGCCTCTCTTATTTTGGAAGGCCTTGTTGATTTGACATTGATATTGCATTTTAGTTTATGGTCCGACTGGGGGCCTTGTCCCAACATTCAGACAGTAGTGTTTTTGAGTTGTTAGAGATTCTACAAACTAGTGTTAGGTGTTTTTGAATGTTTCATGAACTCATATTTGTATTGTTCATTTGAAGTAACAGAATGACCATGTTTCCATCTTTTCATATTTTTTTCTGCATTTTTCTTATAGGATCTGAATTATGTCTATGATTGCTAGTTAGAGAAGGGCTCTCGGGCCTTCACGGTTTGGGATGTCTGTCGCGGCCAGGGCCTCGGTTCGAGTCGTGACACTTTTTAACTGTTACTACTCCGTTGACAAAGATAACTATATTAAAGGTTAAGTTTTTATGGTACAATGCTTGTGAAAGTAGCTTTCAGATGTTAAATGATAAGTTGACTTTTGCGTCTATTTTGACCCTATCTGAGGGTACTGATGGTTTTGTTATGTATTATGATGCATCCCATGCGGTATTGGGTTGCATTTTGACACAGCATGGTAAGTTTGTAGCCTATGCCTCCAGGAAGCTTAAGGTTCATGAGAAAAATTAGTTGACTCACGATCTAGAGTTGGCGGTTGTGGTCTTTGCTTTTAAGATTTGGTACAATTATTTGTATGGGGTGTATGTGTATATTTATCCAGACCATAAGAGCTTGTTGTATGTGTTTACATTGATGGAATTGAATCTTAGGCAAAGGTAGTGGCTTGAGTTGCTCAAGGATTATGACATTAGTTTGCACTACAATCCAGGTAAAGCTAATATTGTTATAGATTCTCTTAGAAAGTTGTCTATGGGGATCTTATCTCATGTTGATGAGGATAAAATAAGGTTGGTGAAGGACATTCATATCCTAGCTAACTTGGGAGTTCATTTTTTGTACTTTGTAGATGGAGGAGTGATTTTTCAGAAAGTGGTTTAGTCATCTCTTGGGGCTAAGGTTAAGGATAAATAGGTTATAGATCCTATATTTATGCAAATAAGGGATGATGGGTCAGCAAAAGGTTATGGCTTTCGAGATTGGTGGAGATGGAATCTTGAGACACTAATAGAAAAAATAGGAAAACCGACCATATGTGGTCGGTTTTCTTGCTTTTGCGACCACAAAACCGATCAAAATGCGTGGTCGAAAAACTAGTGGTAGCTTTTTTAAAACCGACCACACGTGATCGATTTTTTTAAAATATATATATATATATATATTTAAAATTTAATATTATTTTAAAAAAAATTAAAACAAAAGCGACCACTGGTGGTCGCTCTTTTAAATTTAATAAAAATAAATTTTCAAAAAAAACCGACATGTGGTCGATTTATTGTTTAAATTATTTAATTAATTGTGGTTGCTTTTGTAAATTAATTAATTAATTAATTTAAACAAAAGCGACCACATATGGTCGCTTTCTTATATATTAATTAATTAATTTATATAAAAAGCGACCACATGTGGTCCTTTTTTTATTTAATAATTTATTTAATAAAATCATTTTCAATTAATTATAGTGTGGTCGGTTTTTTGTAAAATGTTTCAGAAAAACTGACCACATGTGGTCGCTATTCTGGAATTTTTTTATAAACCAATCAAAGTGGTCAGTTTTTTGAAAATTTTCCAGAAAAGCGACCACATGTGGTCAATTTTTCTGGTAATTTTGTAAAAAAAATAACAGCATATAGCTACGCTACATTCCATCAAACCTCTTATATAATACAGTCCACCAATCAAAATTTAATATATAATCAACCACCATAAGAATACAAACATTAAAAATTAAATTATTTACAAAATTTATCGAGGTTCCAAATCCAAACTACAAAACAAACAAAATACTAAAAACTATAACTCACCATCAACATCCTCATTCTCAGCCTCTCCCGTTCTATTATCATTATTTCGTTGATATATCCAGCTATAACTAGTTCCATCTCCACAAGCAATCAAATTCAAATAATTAGTTCAAGTCACAAAAGTTCACATTTCAAGTACCTGCACTAAACATTTTCAAGTAACTAATTCACTTCACAAGTTGCCAAACTAAACTTAATTCAAAATGAAAAGTTCACATTTCAAGTACCTACACTGAAACATTTTCAAGTCACTAATTCACTTCTCAAGTGACCACACTTTACTAAAATCAAAGCGCAAGTTCACATTTCAAGTACATAAATTCAAAACAAAATTTACTAATTCATAATTCAAGTACCTACACTTAAACATTTTCAAGTCACTAATTCACTTCACAAGTTACCAAACTAAACTAAATTCAAAATGAAAAGTTCACATTTCAAGTACCTATACTTCAACATTTCCAAGTCACTAATTCACTTCACAGGTTACCAACCTTTACTAAATTCAAAATGAAAAGTTCACATTTCAAGTACCTACACCTAAATATTTTCAAGTCACTAAGTCACTTCACAAGTTACCAAACTAAACTAAATTCAAAATTAAAACTTCACATTTCAAGTACATACACCTAAACATTTTTAAGTCAATAAGTTACTTCACAAGTTACCAAACTAAACTAAATTCAAAATGAAAAGTTCACATTTCAAGTACCTACACTTAAATATTTTCAAGTTACTTATTCACTTCTCAAGTGACCACACTTAACTAAATTCAAAACACACATTCACATTTCAAGTACCAACACTTAAACATTTCCAAGTCACTTATACACTTCTCAAGTGACCACACTTAACTAAATTCAAAACACAAGTTGATCTTTCAAGTAACTAAGTTCAAACCACAAGTCAACTATGCACTTCTCAAGTGACCACACAACTAAATTCAAAACACAAATTCACATTTCAAGTACCTACACTTAAATATTTTCAAGTCACTTAATCACTTCTCAAGTGACCACACTTAACTATCAAAGAAGGAGTTCACCTTTCAAGTACCAACACTTAAACATTTTCAAGTCACTAAGTCACTTCACAAGTTACCAAAATAAACTTAATTCAAAACTAAAATTCACATTTCAAGTGCCTACACTTTAACATTTTCAAGTCACTAAGTCACTTCACAAGTTAACCGAACTTTACTAAATTCAAAACAAAAGTTCTCATTTCAAGTACCTACACTTCAACATTTTCAAGTCACTAAGTCACTTCACAAGTTACCAAACTAAACTAAATTCAAAATGAAAAGTTCATATTTCAAGTACCTACACTTCATCATTTTCACGTCACTAATTCACTTCACAAGTTACCAACCTTTACTAAATTCAAAACAAAAGTTCAAATTTCAAGTACGTACACCTAAACATTTTCAAGTCACTAAGTCACTTCACAAGTTACCAAACTAAACTAAGTTCAAAATGAAAAGTTTACGTTTCAATTACCTACACCTAAATATTTTCAAGTCACTTCACAAGTTACCAAACTAAACTAAATTCAAAATGAATAGTTCACATTTCAAGTACCTACACTGGAACATTTTCAAGTCACTTGTTCACTTCTCAAGTGACCACACTTAACTAAATTCAAAACACAAGTTCACATTTCAAGTACCTACCCTTAAACATTTTCAAGTCACTTATACACTTCTCAAGTGAGCGCAATTAACTAAATTCAAAACACAAGTTCATTTTTCAAGTAACTAAGTTCAAACCACAAGTCACTTATTCACTTCTTAAGTGACCACACTTAACTAAATTCAAAACACAAGTTCACATATCAAGTGCCTACACTTAAATATTTTCAAATCACTTATTCACTTCTCAAGTGACCACACTTAACTAAAATCAAAACATGAGTTCACCTTTCTAGTACCTACACTTGAAATATTTTTAAGTCACTAATTCACCTCTCAAGTTACCAAACTAAACTAAATTCAAAACTAAAATTCTCATTTCAAGTACCTACACTTCAACATTTTCAAGTCACTAATTCACCTCTCAAGTTACCAAACTAAGCTAAATTCAAAACTAAAATTCACATTTCAAGTACCTACACTTCAACATTTTCAAGTCACTTCACAAGTTACCAAACTAAACTAAATTTAAAACTAAAATCCACATTTCAAGTACCTACACTTCAATATTTTCAAGTCACTAATTCACTTCACAAGTTACCAAACTTTACTAAATTCAAAACAAAAGTTCACATTTCAAGTACCTACACTTCAACATTTTCAAGTCACTAAGTCACTTCACAAGTTACCAAACTAAACTAAATTCAAAATGAAAAGTTTACATTTCAGGTACCTACACTTCAACATTTTCAAGTCACTAATTCACTTCACAAGTTACCAACCTTCACTAAATTCAAAACAAAAGTTCTCATTTCTAGTACCTACACCTAAAACTTTTCAACTCTCTAAACTTAATTATTTTCAAACTTATTCATTTATTAATAACTCTTGTATTATTAAATCATATTTATTATGTATCACTCATACACTTAATTCAATAGGTTTACAAGTGGAAAAAGGTAAAAATGAAAATAGTGAAAATAAGTATTAAATAGTTTTCTAAATCTCAAATACAACTTGCTATGTCCTATTTAGAATTTGTATAGGGAATTTACAATTTTTTGAATACAAATGAGATAATTTTTTGAAATAAGGTGAAAATAATTCTTGATTAAATGTCTCATAATCATAGCTAACAATTATCAAGGCCAAATAGGCCTTATACTAAATTGATTTGCATACTCCAACAATCTAACTCAAAACCTCTAAATAATACTCTTGACTCACTTTTTAGTTGGTCCACAAAAAGAATACTCCTCAATCACATACATCAATCACATACCAAAATGAGTAAGCAACATCAAACTGAACAAATTTAACCCTTAAGCAAATCATTTTTAAAGGGATTAATCCTAACATAAATTAGCTCTAAAAATTGAAAAAGCCAAAACAGTAAACACACAATGGAGAAACAGAAAGGTAAAGTAGAAGATGATAAGAAGAACAACACTTAAACTTGTCTAGTAATGTTACCTGAGGGAGTTTACAAGTAATTTCCAGTAAAGAGATGAAAGAAGAAATCAAGATGACGGAGAAGGAATTCGTCGGCAGCAGCGACGGCGCGAGGGAGTTTGCCGATGAGCTGCTCCTTATGGTGGTTATGCCGGTAGAAGGCGATTGTTGACTGGTGAAATCCTCACCGAAAGTGGCGGATTCTTATGATGGGGGATGGTTTTGTTCGATTGGTGATGTTGAGAGGCGACATCTTGGTGAAGTGGTGGTGGTAGAGGCAATTGAGGAGAGAGCAATGATGGACTCGTTGGTGGTGGAGCAGTGGTGTTGGTGGAGCAGCGGAGAGAGCTTGTAGAGGAGATGCGGTTGTTTTGTTGGAATGAGGGAGATTAGGGTTTGTTGTTGGTTTAAAAGGAAAGAAAGAGTTGAATTGATCTTAGTCGTCGGATCAGCTTTGATCAACGACTGAGATTAAATAATTTAATAAATGTATCAATAATTTTAAAATAAATAATATAATAGTAAAAAACAAATAATATAATTATTCTCAGATTAGTTATGAATAAATCACATAATTAAAATCAACAATAATAATGATTCAAAATAAAATAGACACTTGTAAATTATGAATCTTTATTTTAAAATTATCGATAATGATGATGATGATGATAATAATAATAATAATAGATTATGTATTTTGTAATATAATCATGAGTGTGCATGTTTACAAAAAAATAATAAAATATTATATTTGAATTAATAAATTATAAAAAAATATTATATTAGATATAAATGAAAATTGGTTTAAAAAATGAACCAAATTGAATTCAAAAATAGGTTAAAATTGACATTGATTAGATATAAGGTTGGCTAGAATTTAAATAAAATTTAGAAGATAATTGAATTAACTTAGGCTGCTATTTAAATATAATAATTAATTCATACTAATAATAAATTAAAAAATATTATAAAAATTGTTATTCTTACAAATAAATTACGTATGTCACATAGAAAATATTATACAAAAATTACCAGTAATAAATTTGAAATATACCTCGTAATACAGCGTGTTAATTTGTTGGATTATTAGTTAATTAGATTTAGTTATATAGCTTTTGATTACTACATACGTCACTACACGAGATACATGGATATATACATATATTCGATTGGCTATCATGCTTCCAAACACGTATTATATACATCAATCACATACATGATTTTATCACCCCATAATATACATTTGTTAATTTATCTTATGTTATTATACCTTTAACAGTATACTATATATCACCTTGATCGATCGATCGCATGATATCATTATATTCAATATATAACTAGATATATTTTGTTAGCTTTAATTTTTACTATGTATTACGTACATCACTACACAAGAGATATACATACATATATATAAATGTAACCTTCGAACTATGCACTACGTACATCACTGCATAATATATATACCTATTCATTCACACACACATATACACACTATCGACTATCAAGTTTTAAATACGTACTATATACATCACATACGTACACTAGTATATTACCCCGTAATATAATACGACGTATTTCATATACATACTTTAATGAGTTATTGATTAATTTTATTATCTTACATTAATATAACTTCAACGTACAGTATATTATTACATCGATTGTTTCAAATCAAGGTTTTCAATATGTTTGGATAGATTCTTCTAGTTTTTTACTACATCGTTCATCGATCACTACATCATATATATATATATATATATATATATATATATATATATCAACTCTTAAATACATACTATATACATCACATACATGATTTTGCTATCCCATAATAATATACAACGTATTTCATATATACTCATATGAATTATCGGTTAGTTTATCTTATGTTATTATACCTTCAATACATAATATATATACTCTATATATACCTATACATACACACACATATACACACTATCGACTATCAAGTTCTAAATCCGTACTATATATATCACATACGTACACAAGTATATTACCCGGTAATATAATGCGACGTATGTCATATACATACTTTGATGAGTTATCGATTAATTTGATTGACTTACATATATGTAACTTCAACGTACATTGTATTATTACTTCGATCATTTCAAATCAAGGTATTCAATATGTTTGGATAGATTCTGCTAGTTTTTTACTACATCATTCATCGATCGATCACTACATCATATATATATATATATATCAACTCTTGAATACGTACTATATACATCACATCCACTAGTATATTACCTCATAATACAACACATTCATTATATTTTGATGAATTATCGATTATATACGTACGTTACATTATTATAACTGCAATAGTAGCATAATATCATTACCTCAACTTTTTGATATAGACATATTCATTATACAAAGAGTATGTCTAACGTCATTTAACGTATATACAAAGGAAAATATTTATTTTATATATTAAAACATTAGTAAAAGATAAAGATTATGTTTAATGTAATTTATTTATTTTATTTGATGTAATTCTTAGCATAATTTTTTTTACAAAATCTAAGTTTAATTGATTTTTATTATTATTATATTGGTTATCGACTACGTGTGATCAGTGTAATTTCAAAAAATAATATATTCAATTTTACATAAAATTATTTTTTAATAAAAAGCGACCACAAGTGGTCTCTTTTTTAAAGTATTTAATTTTTTTAATATAAAAGCGACCTCAAGTGGTCAGTTTCCTAAATAATTTTCTTTTTTATTTTTTTAATTCCAAGTGCGACCATTTGTGGTCGCTTTTATAAAAAAATTTAAATTTAATTTTGAAAATATAATCGACCATAAGTGGCTGGTTTTCTAAAATAGTTTTGATTAAATTTTTTAAATAAAAGCGACCACAAGTAGCCGCTTTTATATAAATATTTTTAAAATTTTTTAAATTAAATCGACGACAAGTGGACTCAATTTATTATTTTTATTAATCAAAAAGCGACCATAAGTGGTCGGTTTCTTAAATAATTTTCATTTTTTATTTATTTTTAATTGCAAAAGAGACCACTTGTAGTCGCTTTATAAAATATTTTTAATTTAATTTTAAAATTAAAAGTGACCACAAGTGGTCACTTTTTTAAAAATAGTTTTTAATTAAAGTGACCACAAGTGGTTGCTTTTTTTAAATTATTTTCTGATGCAGTTTTATAAAATAAAAAAGCAACCACAAGAGGTCGCTTTTTATTTTATTTTTAAGAAATAATAATTGATATAAATATTCTTGAAATCATTATTTTGGAATTTAAAAATAAAAAATAGGTTTTTTAGTAGTGAGATATCAAGGGAGGTTGTGTATTCCTGATGTAGATGGGTTCTGGGAAAGAATTTTGGATGAGGCTCATGAGTATAGATATGTTCATTTGGGTTCGACTAAGATTGATCAAAACTTGAAGGAAATTTACTGGTGGAATAATATGAAGAAGGATGTGGCAAATTTTGTTACTAAGAGTATGGTTTGTCGGCAAGTCAAGGTTGAACAATTAAGGCCTAGTGGCATGTCCTTAGAGATAGGTTGACTTTGTGGAAGTGGGAGATGATTAATAAGGAGTTTTTTATAGGTTTTTCACGGGCTCGTAATTAGTATGATTCCATTTGGGTCATTGTGGACAGGATGGCTATGTCTTCTCATTTCTTACCTGTGAGTACTAGCTACTCAAAAGATGATTATGTTATGTTATTCATTCAAGAGAAGTAAGGTTGCATGGGATGCTGATGTCCATTATTTCAGACTGAGGTATGCAATTTTCTTCTCTCTTCTAGCGATCATTTTAGAAAGGTTTGGATACTCAGGTGAACCTTAACACCACTTTCCACACTCAAATAGATGGTCAAGTGTAATGTACTATTCAGACTTTGGAGGATATTCTAAGGGACTATATAGTAAATTTCAAAGATAGTTGGGTCGACCATTTGCCTCTTATTGAGTTTGCTTATAACAACAGTTATTATTCTAGCATCCAAATGGCCCTTTTTGAGTCTCTTTATGGTAGAAGATGCATTTCTCCTACTGGTTGGTTTATGGTGGGTGAGACTAGGTTTTTTGGACTTGAGTTGGTTTACCAAACCAAGGAGAAGGTGAAGATGATTATAGAAAGACTTGAGACTACTCAAAGTCGCCAAAAGTCTCATGCGGATATGAGGCGAAGGGGGTTGGAGTTTGAAGATAGTGATTGAGTATTCTTGAAAGTTTCTCCTATGAAAGGAGTCTTAAGATTTTGGAAGAAGGGGAAGCTCAGTTCCTTCTACATTAGTCCATATCATATTTTAAGGAGAATTGGGAATTTTGCTTTTGAATTAGATTTACCCATAGGTTTGGCTTCGATTCATCCCATTTTCCATGTGTCCATTCTTAAGAAATATAAGGGTGACCCTTCTTTGATAGTACTTATTGAGGATGTTTTTGTCCCAGATTTATTGTCTTATGAGGAAGTTTAGGATGAATTATTGGATAGGAATATTTGTATATTGAGGGAAAAGGATATAGCTTCGGTTAAGGTTCTTTGGAGAAATGAAAAAGTAGAAGAGGCTACTTGGGAATATGAAAAAGAAAATGAAAGCCTAGTACCCGTTCTTGTTCCCCGTGTTGGATGAAAGTACTTAAGGTATGAATTTCATTTCCCTCTTATCTCATTTTAAATTTTTCCTTGGATTCTAGTGTGTTCTTTATATTATCACGCTAAAATTGTCCTAACTTCTCATTCGCGGATGAATGATCCAAAGGGGGGGATAATATAAGACCCCGTAAAACTTAGATCATTTTACTTTTGCCCCTCCCACGTGTGTAGTGTTAATTTTTGACTTGAGTTATGATTATGGATACAAAAAGGGTGTTTTGGGAAAATTTTGGAATTTACGGAAGGGGTTTGGAGTCATTTTGGGACCCCGATGTAGTGAGGGTCCGCGATAGTGGTGAGCCACGCCACTTAGCTATCGTGACAAAATTATGGAACACTGGCTACCCTCTGTGATAGCAGCGTGCCACATTGTTGTTATAAATTCATCCAGTTTTTGTTTTCTACTTGGGGTTAGGGGCTTTTTTGTCCTTTACCCCTTACATGATTTAATAACACCAAATTAACCTATTTCATTCATTTTTCAAAGATCAAACACTAGACTTTTCCTCTTTAACTCCCAAACTAAGAAAGTTCAAGGGTTTTACAAGAAATCACTACTCCGGGATCCAAACTTCGATACCTTTCAAATTTCTTCTATATTTCAGGCATGTTTCAATTTCCTTAACCTGTATTTTACATTCTGGCATAAATTTACTTGATATTCATGTGTTTTTAATGATTGGTTCGAAATTAGGTTGTGGGTTTGTTGTTGTTGTTACTTGAATTACTTTTCCTATGTATTGAATAATTATTCATGCTTTAATTGATTGTTTTTGGTTTAATTTGGTGATTGTGATTTTGGTTGGATGACATGGGTTTCACCAAATTTGATGAATTTTTTCTAGGTAATGGTATTAACATCAACCCACATTGTAACTTGATTTTTGATTATGGATATTTGCACAATCTAACTTGTCATTGAAACCATTGTATTGCATTAAAGGATAAAAGGGTAAAAATGGATTTGGAGTGGCCTTGGTGGCCATGGTTTTGGATTTTTAATGGAACTTGGGAGTCTATTGGTTAAATGCACTGGTTTGGCTTAAGTGAATTAGCTTTAAGGCATGGTGGTATGATGATTCAATGTTAGAAAATACCTTAATAATGACTCTTTCGTTATAGGTTTTTTAATGTGCAAAATATTTTAATTTGGCCTTACAGGGAATTGTGTAGCTCACCGTAAAGGTGTAGTCCTGGAGGACCAACACTAGAAACCACGTTTGCCGATGTTTGGGTCTATTTGAACATGTGTCGTGATACAAATTATATTTTGGATTGCTGTCACCTTGGTGTCTTTAGCTTTTCCTTAGTACATGCGGAGAACATGGACTGGGGCCCTTTCGGTAGGGGAAGTCGGACCCATATAGCCCATGGGTGCATTTAGGACAGATCAAGCTACATAGTTCAGGCTACTGGTTTAAACAATTATGTTAATGGACCCTTGTCCTTATACCGACATCCTATATATGTATATATAAATGTTGTGCATATACTTTTTACTTATTTTTTATGAATGCACTATTTTATCCCTTTTCCTCGAGTTACATGCAAGTGCTTGCCTCACTGACCATTCTTGGACACATCATCATTTAATGATATCAGTTCAAAGGACTTTTTTATTGTTCGTGTGCAGTGTTAGTTGGTTCGGTACGTTTGTTAGTCTGCGATGAAGTGGTGTGCCTACATCTTTCAGATGGCTTGGTTATTTTATTGGTTTGTTTATTTTCTTAGTACTCTTGGATTTTTTTGTCATAGTCTAGAGCATATCCCGATGGAATTGGTATTTTTGGTTTAGAGGGTTTTTGGACAGGATCGGGATGTCTTTGATGTCTTATTTTGACTCTTTACATTTTCTTTTGGTATCACTTATCAATCATCGATTTGGTTGTCTTTCGCTATTTATTATTATAGTGTTCTGGAGACAAGGCTGGGGGGTGTCTGGCCCATGGTGGGCTTGAGATGCCCGTCACGGCTAGGTCGGGTTTGGGTCTTGATAATTGATTTAACCACGACCACAACCTAAATGAGTATCCCCTCAACCACCACCACAGGCACCACTACCTCTACCCCACGCAACTCAAGCAGAACCTCTACCTCTCACTGCAGATATAGGAGTATCCCTGAAAACTCATTGGGGATAGTCCTTCACCAAATGGTCAACCTCATCATACACAAAGGAAACTCTATGGCATAACTAAATAGGAGGAGGTACGATTGAGCTAGAATGAAAAGTGAAAGCTACTAGAATAGAATATCCACTACCTGAACCCTGCAAGGCTTCCTGCATTGGTCTACCATGATATCCACGAAAGCCTCTAGAATATCTGCCTTAAGAAGGGTGACCTCTGAACTCACGTTGATGGCTTCTTGGAACCTCCTTGACATGCTCAAAGAATAGACTCAGTCATCTTAGCATGGTCTACTATAATCTAAAACGATGCCTCATATACTACCATCTCGGAAATAGACAACTGAAGAGAAACATCCAACCTTTTCCAAACATCTAAATCTTTCCAGACTTGGTGTCAATATTGCATACTAATATCTAGACATGTCATATAAATGTGTCTCATACTCCGTAATAGTCATGGAGTCCTATTCCACGTGATCAAACTCATCTATCATCTGATCCCTCAAAATGTAAGCATAAACTTATCCAAAAAAGGTGTTAGCTAACTGATCCTAAGTCATCTCTGGAGACCTAAGAGGTATGCAACTAACAAGTGACCTCCACCAATTACTGGATGCATCTCTCAACAAGTAGTATAAGAAATCCCATGTTATTCCAGCGAACCAAGATTATACACGATGATCAATCAAAAACTCACAGGCATCATTGCCCATAAGATCACTGAACCTAGGAGTACCCTAGCAAGTGAATCTCTCAAACTTCTTCTGGTCCTTAAAAGACATAATGTACTTAGAACAATAGAAGGCATAGTAAATCTAGCTGGTTGAGATCCCACATGAGAAGGTAACATAGATGAAGGATGAATTCCTAATCTCAGAATACCATACTTAGATACAGGCACTAAAGGAGGAATAAAACTTAGAGTCTTTGAAGAACCATAAGTAAATGTCTGTACCACTGGAGGATCCACACTCTGAATTAGAGGAATATCATAGACAGACATTGGCACAGAATGAGGTACAATACTCTTAGTTGGAGGAACACCAGGTGTACTCAATGGAGCACCCTAAAAATAGTTCAATAAGCAAATCAATAACCCCTCCAAGAATGAGGTAGAAGAATACTATGGGACCAGAGTAGGCCCCATGTCTATAGCATGCTCAACTCGACGCTCAGGGGAGAGCTCCCTAATACTACCTATAGATGGGGTATATCCCCATTCTGTCCACTACCTCGATCCCATCTATGGATCACAACTCACCTTCTAGACTGAGACCTTCCTTGGATGATGGCTCCGTATCTCTAGTCTCATGGGATCTAGTCCTCACCATCTATACAAAAAATAGTGAAACACTATTTAGGATGCAGGGTATAAAATATCTACATGATATATTATTAAATAAAGGAATTTTTCCTAAAGATATCTTATAGACTCTCTAAGACAAATACAGACGTCCAAATGCCGATCTGCAAGACTTTACTTGACATCCTTTTCTCATACTAATAAAACCAATAAAACCCGGATGCTCTAAAACCAATTTGTCATGACCCAAATCCAAGGGTAATGATAGAACTTATCGTGGCAAACTTGACAAGTAATCCTATCATGTAAACTGATATAAAATTAGAAGAAAATACCAAAACGCAAGGCAAAACTCCTCGAGCGGAGTTGAACCACACATATATAGTAATAGCGGAAATACATTACCAATGATACCATACAATATCCCAACCTAGTATCATAGTGTAACAACTACTAATACATCTCGAATGTCAAAGATACTATCATAGACCAAAAGGCTAATAATGTCTTTGAATAAAAAACAGGACCTAAAATAGATAGAAAGGGGTAGTATATCGACTCAAGAAGTATAAATCGACTTCTATCTTTAATATGCCCTAGATATTGCCTGAATCAACTATCGTGAGGCCCATTTGTATTGAGATCTAATAAAAAGGGCATAGTATGGGTGAGTACAGTCCATATATTTTTAGTAGGTATTATAGGCCGACTGACCAAAGTAGAAAATAAAGCAAATAGTATACACACTATGGGCAATCACTAGCAATTAGAAGATGTCACAAATGGTAGCCCACATTGTCTCCACTAATACTTCTATAATATCTACATATTCCATAAATAAAAGTATAGGAACGATAATATAACACAGAATGAGCATAATATATGAAATACAATAAAATGATGATGATGATGATAATAATATGATGCTTGAGGTAGTCGCACAACCTCCGTATACACCTACAAGGTTGTACTCCCAATGTAGGTCCCATAAGGGGTTTGTTAACCCATAAAAAACTCAATATCCAATACTAATATCCATAACTCCTCTCTTACACAAACATTAATGAGGGTTTTATAAATGTCATATTTTCTATCTGAAAAAGCTAGTGTTTCTAGTATTTCCATGGAGGCACCAATTTTTCATAAATGTATATAATATGAGGATGTAGTACTAACAACCAACCAAAATGATAATTTTCAAATCCAACCAATATACCAACCAGGTGAGCCAAAATCCACTAAATATGCCAACCATCCATGAATCCAATGTAATCCATATGCCAACAGAGTAAAATACACAACAATATGCCATAGATACCGTACAATTTCAAAATTAGTCTTTTTCATTGGAAAATATACAACCAAAAATACATATAAAAGGAAAAAAAATCATATAAGACCCCACATGGTTACACACAACAAATAATTTCTCAAAACCATAATTAACAATAATATAGACTCCAACACAGGCACAACACAATGATCAATACATTTCTATGATTAGTTCCCAAAACCATAACATGGTTTTATACCAATAATAACTACCCAACCTAGTCTAAAGAAAGTGAGCCATAACATACCACAAATGTTGAAAACAAATCCAAAAGCCTTTACAATTGAGCTTTATCATTACAAATAGACTCGATATCAACTAAAATACACAAATATAGTATGTTGTGTTAAAAAGAAGCCAATGATACCCATATTATCTATTCTTAGGTCAGGGTCAAAATGAAACTTTGAAAAGAGCTTTTGAAAAAGAACAGTAAAATTGGAATTTTTGTCAAAAAATTTCATTTCCCATGATTGAAGGAAATTATAGAGGAAAACCCAAGTGAAAATGAGTTTGAATTAGGGTTTAAATCGAGAAATTACTAACTTTGGCCTTTTGGGTCAAAATCCCTAATTTTCACTTTTCAATCAAAGTTTTAACAAGATTTAAATGATTATAATCAAAGAAAGTAACTAAAATAGGAATTTGGAGTTTACCCATGCTTAAAAATGAAAGAAGTTTCCCAAAAACTTGTTAACCAAGCTCTAAGTTTCAAAAATATGGAAAAATACAAAAAAGAAGATTTTATATGTCCCAGTTATTGTCTAAGAGACCACTGATTGCTTAAGAGGCCATCACTTAAGAAACCAGGTGTCACTTACATGATACCCTCCTAGAGGGGTTTACTTCTTAATCTAAAACTCTATTCAAATAAAAATTATACACATACTAGAATAGAGTTTCAAATCCCACAATATGTGGAAAAGCAGAAAATAACCTAAAGGGTCATTATGACTATCGCCTTGGTCGCTGAAAAAAAAAAGGCTTTTCTAATGCGTAGACCAGGTAATATTGATTAGCATGAAAAAATCTAGGTTATGTTTCCCCTGGATGAAATAATTTAAATTCAAGGCTAGGATAATTTGAATAAAATTCTGGTATTGTTTGGTCTAGTTGATTTTGTTGAGTGATGTTATAGTGTTTTATGGATTTTATGATGATATTATATAATTTAAGATTTTTAGTAATGCATATAAACTTTTTGAATGAGATTCAAGTTAGTAGAACTCTTGTTATACTGTTTGACATGAAAAGCTTTATTCATAAATCAAATTCTGAAGATTGTTCTATGAAATGGACTAGAAGTGGGACTCATCCCAAGTTTCAACATTAGAGCTATTATAACAAGAATAAGAGTTGTGTTCCCCGGTGTCAACGTCCCATCTCTTTAGTCAGTTCCTTTAGCATGTGATTTTAGAAAGGTCAACATCCATCTCTTTAGTCAGTTCCTTTAGCATATGATTTTTAGGAAGTGTTCCTTATGAATTTTCCTAGTATGCCTCTGGATTAGGATATTATTTCTATTTTGATATAGAGTTGGACACTCAATCTATTACTAATTCTATAAATAAGATGGCTCTGGTCGAGTTAAGAGAGATAATGGCCTAATTGATAGATTTGCTTAATAAAGGTTTTATACAACCTAGTATTTCACCTTAGGGTTCTCCAGTTTTATTTATAAAGAAGAAAGATGGTATTTTTTTAATGTTCATAGATAATTGACAACTGAATAAGGTTACTATCAATAATAAGCACTTATTGCCTAGGATAGAGGACTTGATTGATTAGTTATAAGGAGATTTGATATTCTTTAATATAGATCTGAGGTCAGGGTATCATCAATTGAAAATACAACATAAGCATATTCCTAAGATAGTCATTCAGAATAATAACAGGAATTATGATTTCTTGGTGATGTCATTTGGTTTGACTAATGCACTGGTAGACTTTATGAGTTGACAAAAGAGGTTTTTAAGCCTTTCATAGATTTTTTTTATAAAGTTTATTGATGATATTTTGGTGTACTCTAAGAGTAAGGAAAAATATGGAGGGCATTTATGTATTTTGGATTTCTTAAAGGAAAAGAAACTTATGCAATATTCTCTATGTGTGAATTCTAGATGTTTTATGTGTCCACCTTAGGGCA
Source organism: Capsicum pubescens (assembly GCA_030864215.1). Classification (NCBI taxonomy): domain Eukaryota; kingdom Viridiplantae; phylum Streptophyta; class Magnoliopsida; order Solanales; family Solanaceae; genus Capsicum; species Capsicum pubescens. The sequence goes on along the minus strand of CM061548.1, from coordinate 191,859,640 downwards.
TGTTGTTTCTTAGAAATGGGTGATGTTAGATCCTCAAAATATTGAGGTAGTTACAATTTGGCTAGGCCCGCTATAATGATAGAAAATTAAAGCTTAGTGGGCTTGGTTAGTTTCAACTGTACGTTTTTTAAGAACTTTTGCTTTGATTGACACTCATTTGATAAGATTGAATAAAAATTTGATACCTTTTGTTTGGTCTGACTAATGTAAAAATAGATTCCGAAAGCTTAAGTTTCTTTTAACCACGACCCTCTATTCTTGCCTTGCCTATTGAAGTTAAATATTTTATTTAATTTATGATGTTTCACGCTTTGGTTTGGATTTCGTGTTGATACAAGATGAAAATATGATTGCGTATGCTTCAAGGCAACTGAAAGATCATAAGAGGAACTATCCAACTCATGACTTAAAGTTGGTAGTTGTGGCCTTTGCAAATAAAATATGGATGGACTAATTATATGTTATAAAGTGTGAGGTGTTCATGGATCATCACAACATGCAATATGTGTTCACTCAGAAAGACATGAATTTGAGACAATGGCGATGGACGGGGTTGTTTAAAGATTATGATATCACTATCCAGTACCATTAATGAATGACCAATATTTTGTAGATGCATTTAACAGGATCCCTATAAGTATGGGATGCTAGTCTTGTTTAAATGTTACAAAACATACATTAGCAAGAGAGTTTCAAACTCTAGCAAAGAAGTTTATATAGTTTTAGCTGTCAAAAAGATAAGAAGTGTTGGCTAGTGTTGAATTAAGGTCGACATTCCCTGATCAAATCAATACTAGAAAGTTTGAAGAGTAAAGTTGAATAAGATTTAGAATAATGTGGTGTGTGGTGAGGCCCGAGAAGGCACTCTTGATATTGGTGGCATTTTAACACTGAAGGGGTGTATGTTTGCCCCATGTTGATGATTTGATTCCTAATCTACTAGAAAAAGCCCATTCCTCAAGATATTAAATAGACTATGGCTCAACCAAGATGTAATAATACATGAGGCAACTTTAATGGTGGCCTCAAATTAAGAGGGATAAGTTCAGTATAAGGCTAAGTGTCAGAACTGTCAATAGGTTAAGTATGAGCATCTGAAGCCTACAAGTTTTCTTTAGTGAATTTGTATTTTGAAGTAGAAAGAGAAGAGGATTTCCATGGACTTTTTGTTAGGTCTCCTTACAACCTTGGAGCAATATATCTTTAGTTGGTTTATCATTGATAGGTTAACAAACTCTGCGTATTTTGTTATAGTAAAGGTAGGGTACAATGCATGAAAGTTAGCCATGATCTACGTTAAGGATATCTTGCAGTTTCATGGAGGTCCAGTCTCCATCACATTTGATATAGGTATGTAGTTAACCTCAAAATGTTGGAACAAATTTCTTGAGTAGTTGGGAACTAAGTTGGATCTTAGTACTGCCTTCCATTCTCAAATTGATGGATAATCTATGAGAACTATTCAAGTATTGGAAGACATGCTTTGGGAATGTGTATCACTCCAATATAGGTATTAATTCCTATTGTTGAGCAAATTTTCACACAAAAATTGTTATCACCCCACTGTTGACATGGCTCTATTTGAGGCTCTATATACGAGGAGATGTAGATCACCCATACGTTGGTTTAAGGTGGGTGATGTGAAGCCTCTAGGCACTGATTTGTTAAAGGTATCACAAAAAATGGTGAGGTTTATTCAAGGGAAGTTGTTTTTGTATCAAAAAGTCAATAAAAGGATATATGGATCCAAAAGTAAGGGATATGTTTTAAAAAAAAAACTGAACATGTATTACATAAGATTTCATTTATGAAGGAAACTGTGTGGTTTGGTAAGAGGTTCAAGCTAATCCCAGGTTTATTAGTCCATGTGATATTGTAACGCCTTGAGTCTGTACCCCAGACAGTACACGGTGCTCATAATCCCGAGGGACCACAAGCTAACCCATGACTGGTACCTGTTCAATATCTGAATAATAATACTGTAATTATGCAAAAATTAGGGGGAAACTTTCCATAAGGTTCAAACTGAAAGTAAATAATGAATACTGAAAATTGAATACTGATACATCTGTTTGAAATACTCTAGTCTGAAAAGCCTCTGCTGTCTGAACAAGGAGTTGATGGGATAAGCCCCAAACTAACCCCAACTATTGTAAACTGATAAAATAAGATACTGAAATAATAAGTCTGTCCTCGAACTATGAGGACTCACCACTAAGTTCGATGTTGATAGATCGGGATGCTAAGTATTATTGGGAGCCGTGCGTCTGAGCCTATGATATAAGACATCAAAGTGCCAAAGAAAGGTATGCGTCAATACTTTAAATGTACTGGTATGCTAACTAAGGTAGGCTGAGATACATGGATTCATATGCATGAGAAATACTAACTGAATGACATAAATATAACTGAATTAAAGTACATGCATGAATACGTAAACTGTAACTGAGATCGTGATAACACTGACTACTGAGTTTTGAATTATTAATTTACTGATATCTGAGTTTACTGATACTATGTATCTGATAACTGGGTGACTGTATCTGACAGTCCTTCTTCTAAAGAGCTGGTCTGAGTTCTATACTGAGTTGAGTGACTATTTTCTAACAGTCCTGAATCTGTAGAACTAAACTGAGTTCTATACTGAGACTGAATTTGAAACTGAGACTGTGGGAGGTAATCATCTAACCGACATGCCCTTCTATAAATGTATTAGGGTCCAAGATCTAACCCCAGTGATGATAGGCTAATTTACACGCCTATAGTGCTATATTTTACCCATATTTTAGCCATGTTTTGAGGACAAATTATATAATTCATGCACTTTTAGTCCTTTTTCCTGTAAGTGAGCTAACGAACATGATTAGCAAGTTTTCAGGTATAAATGATGCAGAATTCAGTATTTTATGGATAACTTGACGCCAAAGAAAGCTTCACGAAAGGAGGAAACCAAATCTTGGACGCCAAGGACCAAAAGTGGCGCATGGATAATCTGTCCCGGGCAAAAACAACAATTCTGAAGACTTTGGGGACTAGTAGTAACTTATTAGGATTAGGATAATGATACCTTAACCTAGTAGGATGGGTTAAGTAATTCATTAGCTTAGTAGGAATAGGATAGGAGTATTATAAATACCCTATTCTGCTAGAGATTTAGATAATTCTTCCATTACTTTTAACTTCGAATTACAATTCTAATTCTACTTTTCAATTCTTATTCTACTTCCGCAAGACCTTTTCTATTAATTCTACTTTTTATTCTTCTTCTATTCATCTAATCAATTCTTAATTTCCGCAACCAGAGAAACGTTACTTTGCAAGGAATTCACTCCTAACGCCTACCACACTTTGCTACACGAAATATTTATTGTGGTATAATAACAATGTCTATTGTGATTTCCTTCGCACTCATGGGTAACTAAACTTCTCTGTTGGGGTTATGGAAGCCATATGAGATACTATCTATTGCTATGAGTTTGTGAATTCGTGACACGTATATTGCTTATATCATTATTCTCTTCATCTTAATCTAAATTCTTTGTGGTTGCAAACGCATAGAATACGCCAGTATAGCATTAACTTGTTCGAAAGAAAGGTTATATGTCTGGAAAAGAGATAATGTCAAGGTAATAGGGTCCCATCCCCTATTAAAAAGTTAGTGTCGTAACTGGATTAACCTCTTGGAGAATTTGTACCGTTAGATACGCTTTAAGCTCGAAAGAGTTAAAGTGAAATAGTCCTTGTTCAGGTCGAAAGACGCTTGGATTTACCATCGAATACAATTCTCTATAAGCACATGCATGTCTGAACTCCGCATAACTCATAGCCAATAGAGACGTACAACTCATAAGGTGGACATAACCCCAACTTCTCAATTCTCATCGTTTACATCTTACTAAAGATTCTTTCTTTTTACTTTGCTATTTCCATTTTTTCTCTACTATTTGGTTACATTACTTGCACAACAAGACTCCCCCCTTTTTCGAGACTTTCACTAAAAGTCTAGTAATCTTTGCTTACTTGTTGACCAAGCTATTCCCTGTGGGATCGATACCCAACCCAGTTGGGTTCTATATTTGACAAACGACCGCTTTACACTCCTACGAGAGCTGTAGATTGAGCGTTATCAAAAATTGGCGCCGCTGCCGGGGAATACAAGTGTCAATTAAGTTCGTAATAATTACTAGACCCTTTGGTCAAAGATTCTCGTACTTTTACTTTTAGTTTTTGTTTTTATTTACTGCAGGTTTTTATTCAGTGCATGCCCCATACCCGAAGTTCTGGTCAACCGTTATTACCTATCAATCCTGAACCACAACGTATTCGCAGAATGGAGGCACAACACGTAATTGAAAGGATGGCTGCTCAACAGGAACAGGCGAGACTAGCTGCGCTAGCCGCCGCTCAAGTGCATCAACAGAATATTAATAACCCTGGGCGAGCAACAAATCCTGACGATGATGATCTAGGTGATGACGAGCTACTAAACCTTAGGCATGCCGCTGAGATCGCAACACCTTCCAACAAAAGAGATCGTCAATCTAGGTTTAGTCCTGAACGCCAAGCTATGCAACCAGATTTTGACGATGATGATGATGATCTTGATGGAGCCGGAGCCACAGGAGCCATTATTCCTCCACCATTGGCACCTGGAGCCAAGTTCAACATCACAAGCACCATGATTCAGTTATTTCAACTCAAGGGATTATTAGGTGGACTAGCAGGCGATGATCTGAATATACATCTCATCAACTTTATTTCCACATGCAAGTCGTTTGACAATCCTGGCGTTGGTCAGAATGCAATTCGATTACATATATTTCTATTGTCTCTATCTGGGGAGGCAACTCTATGGTTGAATGGGCTGACTCCTGATTCTATTACAAATTGGAGGAAATTGAGAGACGCTTTCCTAGAAAGATTCTTTCCACCATCCAAAAGAGCACAAATGAGAGATGAAATCAGCAACTTTCGTCAGCTTCCAACTGAAGCCCTTCATGAAACATGGGAGAGGTTCAAGACGAAGCTAATGAGGTGCCCAAACCATCACATGACTAATGTTCACCTAATGGAGATACTTTACAGAGCCTTGAATTCAATAACTAAACCAGTTGTGGATAATGCGGCTGGAGGATCATTTATGGATCTCACCTTTGGTCAGGCAAGCAATATGCTAGATCGTATAACGAAGCAAAGTAGAGCTTGGCATACCAGGGATTCTGAGGTAGCAAGCCCCACTTTATCTATAGGCATGACTGCAGACCAAAGGAGAAGAGAAGAAGAACGTGATCAAGATATGGCGCACATGAAGACACAAGTGGATCTTCTTACAAAGCATCTATTATCAGGGAAGACCGAAAAAGTCAAAGCCATTGCGTCAAAAGGAAGAGACGGATCTGATTCGAAAGAAGAAGCCAACTACTTAAACAATCAGGGGAGTTTCCGAGGTAATACCCAAAGAAACCAAGGTCGAAACTATTATGATAAATATGGAAACAAGGACCAAGGTATTTGGAAGAACAAGAATGACAAAAGTGGTTTGTATGTTCCCCTTGGAAGACGTGACGCCACCACATCTAGTTCTGGAAGTATGGAAGACATGATGGCTAAACTATTGAAAGGAGTGGAAGCAACTAGCACGGGAGTAACGGAGGTAATAAATGATTTGTCCTCTATGAAGCAATTAGTTGATTCACATTCCACTTCAATCAAGCAAATAGAGCAGCAATTGAGCCAACTTTCAGCAGCACTCAATCAAAGAAAGGATGGCACTTTACCTAGCGACACTGTGCAAAATCCAAGGAATGAGGGATCATGCATGGCTATTACTACTCGAAGTGGTAAGGCGCTGGAAACTTCATCTAAGGGCAAAAAAGTGGTCGACGATGTAGCAGACATTGATGACAAGGCAAAAGGAGAAGCTACCGTAGAATCCACCCACGACGTCCATGACGGTACACCGAGTATGTTGCAGCCTAAAAAGGCTGAAAAACGAAGGCAAGAGGAGAAGAAAGACGTGGAGAGAACAATTCCATACCCACCACCATCTTTTCCTCAAAGATTGAAGAAGGTGGCGGACGATACAAAGTTCAGCAAATTTATGACTATGTTAAAGCAGCTGACCATTAATGTTCCATTGGTGGAGGCACTTGAACAAATACCTGGGTATGCGAAATTTATGAAAGATCTTTTGACGAAAAAACGGGCAGCAAGCCATGAGTTGAACGATAATGTTCATCACTGCAGCGCCATCGCTACCCGATCACTAGTTCAGAAGAAGGCTGACCCCAGAGCTTTCACTATTCCTTGCACTGTTGGATCTTTGAATTTTGCCAAGGCATTATGTGATTTAGGAGCCAGCATCAATTTGATGCCATTATCTATCTATAAAAAGTTGGGGTTAGGTGATCCTACTCCAACCAATATGAGGCTCATAATGGTGGATAGGTCGGTAAAACGACCTGTTGGGATTCTATGTGATGTATTGGTAAAGGTTTCTTCATTCATCTTTCCAGCAAACTTTGTTATCTTGGATTGTGTAGCAGACTCAGAAGTTCCCATAATCTTGGGGCACCCTTTCCTTGCTACAGGAAGCGTGCTATTGATTTGAGAGCTAATGAGCTTTCATTCCGAATAAATGACGAAGTAGTTCGCTTTGATGTGTGCAAATCAATGAAGCAACCCAAAGAGCTGAACATATTCTCGGTGGATGATGTTTACTTTGATGATGAGAAAGAACTACTTGAAGAAGAGCAAATTATTGATGACCCAGTGGCGGTTGTGCTCATGAATGAAGAGAGTAAGGATGCTGAAAATTGCGAAGAAGCTATTTGTGCTCTATCAGTATTAGGGACATATCGCCATACTCCCAAGAAGCTGGACCTCGATCTCAAAAATAGACCCACACCACCAGCCAAGCCATCTATTGAAGAGCCACCCACGTTAGAATTGAAGGAGCTGCCTAGTCATTTAAAGTATGCATTCTTAGGAATCGGAAACACACTTCCAGTCATTGTGGCAGTAGATTTGGGTGAGCAACAAGTTGCAGCTCTCATTACTATTCTACGGAAGTATATAAGAGCCATTGGTTGGACCATTGCTGATATTATTGGTATTCCACCTGGGATTTGTACACATAAGATTCGGCTTGAAGAAAATTGCACACCCACCATTAAGCATCAAAGGCATCTCAATCCACCTATGCAAGAAGTGGTGAAGAAAGAAATTATCAAGTGGTTAGACGCAGGAGTTGTGTATCCAATCTCCGACAGTACATGGGTAAGCCCGGTACAATGTGTTCCCAAGAAAGGAGGCATGACGGTGGTCGCAAATGAAAAGAATAAGCTTATTCCACTCAGACCCGTCACCGGATGGAGAGTATGCATGGACTACAGAAAGCTGAATTCTTGGACACTCAAAGATCACTTTCCAATGCCATTTATGGACCAAATGCTAGATCGATTAGCAGGGAAACGATGGTTTTGTTTTCTAGACGGTTATCCAGGCTATAATCAGATTTGTATTGCCCCCGAAGACCAAGAGAAGACAACATTCACATGTCCATATGGCTCGTTTGCCTTCAAACGTATGCCATTCAGGCTATGTAACGCACCAGCCACCTTTCAACGTTGTATGATGTCCATTTTTTTTTATATGGTTGAAGATACTTTGGAGGTATTCATGGATGATTTTTCAGTCGTTGGTGAGTCTTTTGAAGCGTGCTTGGTAAACCTAAGTATGGCGTTGCAAAGATGTGTAGAATTCAACCTAGTGCTTAATTGGAAAAAATGCCACTTCATGGTTAAAGAAGGTATTGTTCTGGGGCATAAAATCTCCGAAAGAGGGATTGAGGTTAATCGAGCAAAAATTGAGGTTATTGAGAAGCTACCACCACCAATTTTCGTAAAGGGAATTCGTAGATTCCTCGGTCACGCAGGTTTCTATCGGCGGTTTATCAAAGACTTCTCCAAAATTGCTAGTCCATTGTGCAAACTCTTGGAGAAAGATGCAAAATTTGACTTCAATGAAGATTGTTTGAAGGCATTCGAACGCCTCAAAGGAAAACTAATTGAAGCCCCTATCATGGTTGCACCAGATTGGTCTCTACCGTTCGAAGTCATGTGTGATGCTAGTGGGGTAGCCGTGGGCACTGTACTTGGCCAGAGGAAGGAGAAATTATTCCATCCTATCTACTATGCTAGCAAGGTCCTGAACGAAGCCCAAAAGAACTACACTGTCACAGAACAAGAGCTCCTAGCGGTTGTGTATGCGTTTGAGAAGTTCCGTGCTTATTTGTTGGGGACCAAAGTTATCGTTCATACAGACCATGCAGCTCTAAGATATCTAATGACACAGAAGGATGCGAAACCAAGACTAATTCGATGGGTGTTGCTGCTGCAAGAATTCAATTTCGAAGTTAAAGATAGAAGAGGTTGCGAGAACCAAGTGGCTGATCATCTATCTAGACTCGAAAACGAGCATATGGCGCAGCCTGAAATCGAGATTGATGATGCATTCCCTGATGAGGAGATCTTAGCAACGATAATGGAAAATTTACCATGGTATGCCGACTTTGCAAATTTTGCGGTAAGTAATGTGATACCTGCAAACTTATCTTACCATCAAAAGAGGAAGTTTATGCATGATGTAAAACACTACTTTTGGGATGAGCCATATTTGTTTCGACGATGCGCGGATGGTGTTATCCGATGATGTATATCCCATGCAGAGGTGCCTAATATATTGGAAGCATGCCACACTTCCCAAGTTGGGGGACATCACGCAGGTAATCGGACAACAAGAAAGGTATTGCAAAGCGGATATTATTGGCCTTCGATATTTAGAGATGCCTACGACTTTGTTAGAAGATGCGACCAATGTCAGCGACAAGGTGCTATTTCGAAACACCATGAGATGCCCATGTCAAAAATCCTTGAAGTAGAGCTCTTTGACGTATGGGGTATTGATTTCATGGGTCCATTCGTAAATTCGTTTGGAATGAAGTACATCCTAGTTGCTGTAGATTATGTCTCAAAATGGGTTGAAGCAGTAGCGTTGGCCGACAATGAGGGAAAGCGTGTTGTTGCATTCTTGAAGAGAAATATCTTCTCTCGCTTTGGAGTACCACGTACTATCATAAGCGATGGAGGATCCCACTTTTGCAACAAGCTATTCAAATCTGTGTTGGCAAAATATGGTGTCAAGCAACATAAGGTAGCCACACCTTATCACCCACAAACTAGCGGCCAAGTAGAGGTTTCTAACTGAGAGATCAAGAAAATCCTTGCTAAAACGGTGAATGCTAATAGGAAAGATTGGTCTAGTAAGGTGGATGATGCACTATGGGCGTACAGGACTGCATTCAAAACACCCATTGGCATGTCCCCGTACCAACTAGTTTATGGGAAGGCTTGTCACTTACCCATTGAGCTTGAGCATAAGGCATTGTGGGCGTTGAAGCGATTGAATTTGAATTGGGATGATGCAATAAATCTGAGATTGGAGCAACTGAATGAGATGGACGAATTCCATCTCCATGCTTATGAAATATCAGACCTATACAAGGAGCGGATAAAAAAGTATCATGATCAGCGGATTGTTCGACGAAACTTTCAAAAGGATGATATGGTCCTTCTTTTCAATTCTAGACTGAAGTTATTCCCAGGTAAGTTAAAATCCAAGTGGTCTGGTCCATACAAAGTTAACCAAATCTACTCGTCTGGAGTAGTAGAGTTGGAAGACAATAATGGTGTTGTCTTCAAAGTGAATTGCCAACGAATAAAACCCTATATCGGTCCTCTTGATTCGATAAATTATATGGCCCTCACTTATCTCGACGAAGTCTAAGTACTCTAGGTAACTATGTCGTGCCGCGATAATAAATCAAGCGCTAGATGGGAGGCAACCCATCGGTTATCGTTTTTCATTTTTCCTTTCGTTCTAGTACGTGTTTTGCTTTTGATAAATAAAAATCCAAAAATAAGAGTCGTGCCACAACCAAAACTAAGGCGCTGTATGGGAGGCAACCCATCGTTCTAATCGTTTTTATTGTCTTTGAGCAAATGTAGGTGCAAGAGGTGTAAAACGAGGAGATTGGTTTCAAATCTCGATTTGGACGTGTTGCATGTTAAAGGTGGTAAGTTAGGAATGAGGAAGCAAAAGGTTATGGATTGAGCATTGCTCATGAAAATATAGGCATCAAACAAGGCTAGGACTAGGTAAAACTAGGCCCCAAACAAGGCAAAGACTATACTATGGCCTAAGATCTCGGAATCTAGTGTGCCATAGCATAGGCGCCGCCCATGCCCAAGTATGCCATAGCTAAAGCCTTTTGTCTCTGAATCTCATATGACATGCTAAAGGCGCCGCCTATGCCTAGGAATGCCATGGCATAGGCGCCGCCTATGCTAAACAATGCTTTGCAAAAGGCGCCGCCTATGCCAAGCATAGGCAAAGCAAAAGGCGCCGCCTATGGTCACTTCTTGTCTCCAAATCCGATTTTAAATGGGTCAAAACCTGACCCAACCTTCTCCTATAAATATGAGACTTAGTCTTGAACCAAAAACACATTGGAAACCTAGCTTAAGCGCCGCCTATAGTCCCCAAATCCTCTCAAAATTTTTCCTTTTGCTCTTTTTCTTCACAAGAACATCATCCAAAGGCATCAATCAAGTAAGTACTACTTTGTTCTTCATTTACATTCCGTAAGTAATACATTACTACTCCTATTATGAATTGTTAAATCTTGAAGAAGTATTGGTGATGTGAATGTGTTTGAATTGTTGATATACAACTACGTGAATGAACGTATACGTAAGGATGATCTTAACTTATTTCCAACTTGAATTTGATTTTGATGCATTGTCATACTCTTGCGGAATTGCTATGGTCACAAAAATTGCATAATCTTGTCACTTGAATACTTACATGATGGAATGACTTGTTCATCGGGATAAGAATTATAGTTGCCTACCGACATAGGAGGTTGTGATTAGTTAGATACTATACCTTGATTCAATCCCTATGTAGTAGTCATGATATATCAAACATGAAAGTATTGCCAAGATTACAAGAAGTATGACTGCTCTGATTTTATTGTTGGAATATAGCACCTAAAACGTATGTCGATGAAGTCTGACTAGTCGACCACTTTCACTTCACTAGTCTGTACCAACAAACTAAGTGTGGGGTGGTGCCCCTACTTCTCGTTTATAGATTGTATCTATCGAGATGATGCTAACATAAACATTATTTTAGTCTTAGGTACAATGGCACCCAAAGCAAGACAAGGCAAAGATAAGGCCAACACTTCACAAAAAGGCAAGAAAAGAGGCCGAAAAGAGCAAGGAGAATCATCCTCGATGCAATTACCACGTCGCATGTTCGGAATAAAATGGGTTCTTGAGGAGGAAGCAAAGGAATGGTATAGGAACAACAAAGAAAGAAAATATGTTCATGTGGACTTGATAAACAAGGAAAGCCTAGCAAAGAAAGAACCGCGCATGTTGGCCAAGATCATGGCATTACATCTGGATTTCATCTTCCGAGACATGGGAGAATGCAATCTCGATTTAACAAGAGAATTCTATGCCAACTGGTCACCGAAAACCACAGGAAGCGAGGTCAAGATTCGGGGCCAAGTTTTACAACTCAATGCGGATTTCTTCAACTCCTTTCTTGGCTTGCCTTCAGTCGATCCATCACCATTCAAGGAGATGTACAGGAGACCTCCATATAGAGCTATTCGACACACACTCTGTGGAACAAGATCCATGGGACGCTGGAGTAGACACAACGACACTGGTCGACATAACATATTCCCATATGCTCCTTTGAATAGGAAAGCAAGGATATGGTTGCGCATAGTCAACTCTTGCCTAATTCCAGGGACTCAGTACACCAAGATAACAAGAGATAGAGTGTTCTTGGTATACGCATTGATGACGAATGTCCCTATCAACGTCGGGGCAATTATTCGTTCCACAATGCGGAAAGCTAGGCTACACAAGAGGTCCCACTTCAGTTTTGGCAACCTGTTGACTGCAATACTAAGGAAAGAAGACATCGAAGAGGAACCGGCTGATCACAAACTCCCACACAACACAAAGAAGGTTGACCTCACGAAGGTTAAAGATGCTGAAACCACTCATGGAGTCAACCTTACCACTTCAGAAAGGCATGCTCGCGATGAAAGCTTCTCCCGCCATTTATATGGCATGATGAAGTTTACCATGATGAGCGGGGGTCGTGTTCCAACTGCTGCAGAGCTCCAACAGTTGGATTATGACTACCCAATGAATGAGCATGCGAGGGCGATGTGTGGAGTAGGTGTATATTTTGAGGAACCTCTTGATGACGACATGCCAACCGATGATGATCGACGAATGCCAGACTCTGACGTGGAAGAGAACTCTGATGACGACGACTCTAATGACGATTCCGATGCAGGGGGTATGACCCCAGACATAGAGGATGAGCCCGAATAATCAGGTTCTTCTTATTTATTTTTTCACTGAGGGCAGTATGTTCCGTCTAAGTGTGGGGTGCTGGTATTTGCATTCTATACTTCTCTATCCACATTTGAATTTATTTATGTTTGTTTGCTTAGCTTAGTTTTTTTTTCTTTCTCGTTTTTCGTTTTTTTGTTTTTCTTAACTTCGCATGAAATTATTCTGACAGGCAGCATGAGATTATGATAAGAGTTTGTGCTAAAATCATGACTATTGAGACGTTTAGGCTCTAATTGTGACTCACTATGTGATATTGTTTGGTTTAATTCCTTCATCTGTGGGGTCAAGAGTCTATACTACTCCCAATAAAGTCGACCATGTGCCTTGTGTGTGAGAGATAATAGTATATTCTGTGCTTGTGGCTGATGCTAGAACTTGCCTGGTATGTATGTAAAGCGAAAATAAAGAGTGCAAGTTTAGGAGATGATTTAGGCATTTCTTTGGCAACCTATGATTGTTTACCTTCTTTATACCTACCCATGGATATCATCCTAGATAAAACCCTTTTGAGCCTTTAGCCTATTTTCTTTGACAACCTCATATGTAAGACAAATCCATTTTTTTCAAGACCATAATTTGATCCAAATTCCTAAGTGCTTTAAAGTATAAAAGACATGTGACAGAATAAGAGGAAATTGAGTGAATATGATGCTTTAGAATGTATTGGTGCTTGAATTCATTATGAAAAAAAAGTGCTATCATAAGAGGTATGTTATGAAAAGAAAAAGGAAAGGAAAACTAAAAACTTGGTTATGTCTAAAATTAAAAAAACAAAAGAGGAGAAAAAGGGTGGTAGATTAAAAGAAAGTAGAGAGGTTGTTTGAAAGAAAAGCGTTAATGATATAATGTGATGTATTAAAGCGCTTAGGAACATAGTCACTATTTCTGGCCAAAATAGTCCTACCCGTCCCTTAACCTACATTACAACCAGCAAAAGACCTATTTGATCCTAAGCTTAGCATTCTGACATTTAGTGGAGCATTACACTAAGGGCAAGCCTATGGTCATCAGTTACAACATATGAATTCTTTGTGAGAGTGAGAGCAAAGATATTTTTATACCCATGTTTGAAAAATATGCTATACTTGTGAGTGATTATGGGTAATACATTGTGAGACACACATGGTTGATGAGTTTTGGGTAGTCGTGTATGATTCTTTGTGCCTTGACTTTTGAATATGAGTTTACCACCATCACGAGTCTATATTGGAGGCTGAATTGTTTCTACTAATGATCAGAAAACTACTCTTTGTTGATAATTGTTATGCTTGTCTTGACGAATATCTTGTGTTGTTGCTGTGAAACCCTAAGTAAATGTTAAGAGGGACGTGATATTTTGTTCGAGGACGAACAAAGCTTCAAGTGTGGGGTGTTGATGATAGGCTAATTTACACGCCTATAGTGCTATATTTTACCCATATTTTAGCCATGTTTTGAGGACAAATTATATAATTCATGCACTTTTAGTCCTTTTTCCTGTAAGTGAGCTAACGAACATGATTAGCAAGTTTTCAGGTATAAATGATGCAGAATTCAGCATTTTATGGATAACTTGACGCCAAAGAAATCTTCACGAAAGGAGGAAACCAAATCTTGGACGTCAAGGACCAAAAGTGGCGCATGGAAAATCTGTTCCGGGCAAAAACAGCAATTCTGAAGACTTTGGGGACTAGTAGTAACTTATTAGGATTAGGATAATGATACCTTAACCTAGTAGGATGGGTTAAGTAATTCATTATCTTAGTAGTAATAGGATAGGAATATTATAAATACCTTATTCTGCTAGAGATTTAGATAATTCTTCCATTACTTTTAATGTCGAATTACAATTCTAATTCTACTTTTCAATTCTTATTCTACTTCCGCAAGACCTTTTCTATTAATTTTACTTTTTATTCTTCTTCTATTCATCTAATCAATTCTTAATTTCCGCAACAAGAGAAACGTTACTTTGCAAGGAATTCTCGCCTAACGCCTACCACACTTTGCTACACGAAATATTTATTGTGGTATAATAACAATGTCTATTGTGATTTCCTTCGCACTAATGGGTAACTAAACTTCTCTGTTGGGGTTATGGAAGCCATATGAGATACTATCTATTGCTATGAGTTTGTGAATTCGTGACACGTATATTGCTTATATCATTATTCTCTTCATCTTAATCTAAATTCTTTGTGGTTGCAAACGCATAGAATACGCCAGTATAGCATTAACTTGTTCGAAAGAAAGGTTATATGTCTGGAAAAGAGATAATGTTAAGGTAATAGGGTCCCATCCCCTATTAAAAAGTTAGTGCCGTAACTGGATTAACCTCTTGGAGAATTTGTACCATTAGATACGCTTTAAGCTCGAAAGAGTTAAGTGAAATAGTCCTTGTTCAGGTCGAAAGACGCTTGGATTTACCATCGAATACAATTCTCTATAAGCACATGCATGTCTGAACTCCGCATAACTCATAGCCAATAGAGACGTACAACTCATAAGGTGGACATAACCCCAACTTCTCAATTCTCATCGTTTACATCTTACTAAACATTCTTTCTTTTTACGTTGCTATTTCCGTTTTTTCTCTACTATTTGGTTACATTACTTGCACAACAAGACTCCTCTTTTTTTTTAGACTTTCACTAAAAGTCTAGTAATCTTCGCTTACTTGCTGACCAAGCTATTCCCTGTGGGATCGATACCCAACCCAGTTGGGTTATATATTTGACAAACGACCGCTTTACACTCCTACGAGAGCTGTAGATTGAGCGTCATCACCCAGTTGGAAGGTTGTCAGTACCGTGCCATTGATAAAGACAAGCTGAGTCACCCTTATCTGGAAGGTGCTATGATTGAAAATGGTGGTACCCTCAACTGGCAGGTAGGACACCTCATCAACCCTCAACTGGCAGGTTGATGTCTCAACCTCCACTGGCTACGTAGTTATGGAACACAAGGATTGCTTCTAAGGATCATACCCTCTACTGGAAGGTGAGTCCCCATCCTTGGGTTCACTCGGTGCTAAATCCTAATCCCAACTGAATTGACACTGAACTTATTCCTAGTTCATACTAAGCTTGGCTGGACTATTACTGATTATATGTCTAACTGAACTGAACTGAGTTTAATAAGTTCCATTGACTAATGGAATACTACTGAATTCTATTAACTGACTGAGATTACTAAGGTCTGAACTGAATATTGAAGTGGACTGGAATGATACTGAGTTTACTGAATTTTTTCCTGAGTTCTCTAACTGACTGAGAGTACTACTGATCGTAACATGACTGAGATTTTTCTATAACTGACACTGGCTCTAGGTAATCGGTTAAATTATTGGGTATTAAATACCCCCAGGACTCGATAGCATAAAAGTAAAGCATCACATAACCTTGCATATAGTAGAAATGTACACTTGTTTATAATGCATCTATAGAGGCATTTTATCAATCACTTGAATGGCATGAACTAGTATACATGATAACATGATATAATCCCACTATTTAATTCATATGAACAACTCGTCAAACACTTGGAAGGCATTGTATATGCACATAGTACTAATCAACACATGAGCATCACAATTTCAAGGCTTTAACACAAATTCACATGATACTACCTACATAATAATTGTTTTTACATAAATCTTGCACTAAATCATGGTATAGATACCCAATCAACATTATAATCATGAATGCACTTGAATCCAAATCATGGAAGTCATGAAATCAATATATTTAAAGTTTAAAAGAGTTTCTTGGAAGGGACCCTTGGATGAACACTTGACATACCTTACCAATTAAATTTTGAAATATTGACGGTAAGTTCTTAAGCCTTGAATTGAATTTGAAATCTCCCAGGGTTTGTTCTTGAGAGCAACTTATGAAGAATGAATAGATTTTTTCTCTTAGAAGGGTTTAATTTTATTTTTTGGGGCTGATAGACATGAGAAAAGGACCCACTTACCCCTGAGGACACGATTTTTTAATGACTGAAAATTGAACTAGCGACCCGCAGACCGACGTGTTGCATCGTTGGCATTGATGTGGTTGCCAACGCGCAGCGTTGAGTCCACGTCGGTTCACTAAAATTTTCACCGGGAGATGGAGGAAAATATTCATCGACGTGATGGGCGATGCGGCGCGTTGAGATCGCATCGATCCACTGGTTTGAGCTTTCAAATATGATCCAACAAAGTTCAAAAAATCTAAAACTTATTCGGGAACACCCACTGTCATTCTTGATCATGATTCAACCTAAAAATCATAATTTTAAGGTCATGAGTGTCATGAAATAGAGTTGCAAACTTATGAAGGCTAAAATAACACTAAGTCTGAATACTTAGCTAAAATTTTCTAAGTCTAGACCCCTTAACATGCTTTAAAGAACTGAGTTAAGCTTAGCATTTTGCGAGATCTTACAATATCTCCCCCTTGGTAACATTCGTCCTTGAATGAGACTGACTAAGCTAAGAAACACTAATAGACTGAGCTTACACACTGAACATACATATATGATGCATGGAACACCTGACTGAAACTACAGATAAGCTGAGTTTTCAAACTGAACATGCATATTTGATGCATAAGTGTATAACTGAACTGATTCGTAAATGCATGACTAAATATGCAACGGTAATGGGTACCAAGATTATAACTGTAACTAAACATGGACTAAGCCAATCTAAGGAAGACTGTTACCTTAAGCAGAGAATACTGATGAACCTGAGATTAGTTACTAAACAATGCATGAACGGGAACATGAAAATATAACTGAGACTGAAATGTGATACATGAACTGAATATCATGGACTGAACTGAGCCCCTAAATACATGGCTTATGGCTGAGATTGAATCTTGAGGGTCCACCTATGAGTACCCACTACTCTAAACTAGATTTGTTGCATGAAGATAAGATAGAAGGTTTAGGTCATGAAATCTCTAGGGAATTATAGTGAATCTTTCCCTTGGGAAATTATATCCCCTAAAGAATGCTGACTTAGCTGAGATACTGAGGAAAAGGCTGAGATGATGCACAGGGCACCTATGAACTGAATCGTGACTGCATATCAGGGTTTTAAAATTGAGGCTTGACACCTTTACTAAGTTAAACTAGCAACCACATGGTTGATCGATCTTGGAATAGTTACATTCATGAGACTTTGGATAGTGCAACTAGATGGAAGGATGGGGAAACTGACCATAAGAACATTATCCACCTAACTGCTAAACTGAATTGCTGGTTTTGCGTAATAACTTATGCTGAAAACTTATATTCGACTAGAGCCTTTATTTGACACTCTTTCTATAGAGCTAGTGGCTCTAGGGAGCAAAAAGTCTTGGCATGGCTGAATAAAACAACTGAATAAGAAAATCACATTCTGGCTAAAATTTTGTAATATGAGTCGAGGCCTACGAAACATCATCTAAGATAAAGTGACTGAGCCTTATGCACTGCAACTACAAATTTTCAAACTTAGACTTATCCCTTGAATACTCTCTCAACTATACTCTCCACCTTAGTACAACACATCACCTGAGACAACTGAAAATATTCACATGGGTATTGAGCACAAGTGCATAAATTTACTAACTTATCTAATTATTTGAATGGCTGATAGGTGAATACTTGGTCTGGTAATATTAAACTATACTTAGTCTGAATAACTGGACTGGAACTGTAGAGTATCATGCATACGAGGTAAGGACTAACTGGGTAACATGAAATAACTGAGCATTAATTCATAAAAACTGTATTATTTGAGAAGGTAAGACCAAGCGTATAACATAACTCTAAAATAGTCTATAAACTGAGGTACTGAAGTACTGATAACTGAAAAACTAAAAACTGTACGCTATAGTCAAGAAAATCTAAAACTGAACTGAGTTACTGATCTGATTACTAGACTGGGACTGTGAATGTGACTGTAATTAAGACTGCAACTGAGACTGTAATGGAACTGAGCACTGGGTTCTAATAACTTTCCTACTGAGGTCTGATCTGGACTGAATTCTCCCACTATGTTCAAGCCTACTCAAATCTCCAAAATGTATTTAACCACTTACACATCAACATGACACTCAAGCCTATCTTCATAACTACAGCCTCATGTAAAACTAGCATGCAATAATCTTTTCTTAATATGAAACATTTAATCTATCCCTTCTAAGCAACTGCTCTTTGCTACATCATTTCATAAAGAGAGTTCACTGAAGGTTAAAACATGAGGACCTGAAGCATGAATGGCACTATACCAAACTTGACACTTAAATGAGGCCTAAGTAATAGGAATTAACATCCTGGATTTTATCGAGAAATCTAAAATAAGGATTTACATGACAAAATCTGAATTTAGATGATCATTAGGAGTATAGCATAAGTCATGGGAACTGAGCATACTGTAAAGCATGACATGAGTACCTGAGTCATAAACTGCATGACCTGAGCTTGGAGTTTCTGTGTTCATGGAACATGATGCGTAACGCTGCGTGATTTGGAACTCCTTAAACTAGGAACTGTAAGCATGCATGATTTTCGATGATGTGAACAAATATGATCTATGACCATAGAGATGACATGTAAGGCATGAGTAGATATCGTGATAGTTGAAGTACAAAACTTTGCACCGAGGTAAGGATGGGTTAGGCATTATGCCTTCCCACTACTTTTCTACACATACAAACATTACTATTAAAATCTGAAAGCCTGACTTGGTTACTTGTTCTACCATCTCCCCCTTAGCATAAAGCCGTTATTCTAAGTCTATGAATAACTTAATAAACTCTAAACCAAAATGAAACCATGTTACCCTAGAGTCTGAGATATAATAATACTCATAACACTCAACTCATTCTGAAGGAATATACATGGTAATGTAAGGTCCACTGCTAGTACTTTCTTTCGATACATAATTCTTAGCTTTTTATTGCCCCAACAATCATCATGTAGCAACCTCAACACTGACTAACTTAGAATTCTTTACTCTTTTTTATACTAGTTTAATTAGAGATTCAAAGTTAAATCAACTGAAATTGAGGTACTACCCCTTCATCCAAAGATTGGTCTCTCAGGAAACTGAAATGGGATGACTTTATTACTGAAATCAACTGAAGGGATTTTTCTGAAATAGGGTAATCGAGCAATTTCTTTATACCCGTCTGGCTGGAATAAATCTACCTACTGGGGAGAGGAATAAAGAAAAGTTCTGTTAAGATTTCTAATATGACGTAAAAGTTGACTGTTATGTAAGGAGTTACAAAATATAGAGAAGCTCCCGGATCTAACAAAGCATAAATATATAAATGAAAGATCTGTAACGTACCAGTGAGCACATCAGGAGAACTTTCCTGATCCTGTTGGGACTGAAGTGCATGAATCCTGTTTGGACATTGCCCACTGGTGGTACTAGAAGTAGCACCCTGCTGATTCGGGCGACCAAACTGAGTTGAAGGATGGCCGGACTGACCCTGTTGGCGTAAATCCTTTCCCCTCTGAGCCATTACTCTACACTCCTGCATCCTATGTCCTGGCTTACTGCATCCAAAACATACATCACTGCCAGCTCTACACACTCCCTTATGGTTCTTACCATATTCCCCGTAAAGCGGATTAGTATGAACACCCTTGCCCCTAACTTGCGACTTAGAGCCTGATGCCCCATTTCAACTGTCATTCTTAAACTTAAGCACTGGCACCCTAACTGAAGGTGGAACTAGGAATGAGAATCTATGAGTAATTGGGAACGGTTACTACCCCCTGATCTTGGCTTAGAATTATTTGTTCTAGCCATTTTATTTTTCCTACGCTCCCCTCCCTCAACCTGCTGAGGGCAAATTAATAACCTAGATAGGAAAACAGTCTGCAAATTATTTTGAGCAACTACTGAATAAGCCAATGTAGTAAAAATAGCTCTGAATTCAGCGTAAGAGACATGCTCATTCAGGGGATCTGCCTGAACGGGTGGAGAAGCTGGCCGATTTTCATCTCTTCTTTCATTAGCTTTTCTGGGAGGCATGTTCTGGAAGCATAAGGAAGAGATAAATTAGACTAAGAGTTTAACTGGGGCTCATGCTCACTCACACGACATGAATACTAAAAAAAGGGAAATTTTTTCCTAAAACATCTAATAGCCTCCTGTCTATAAGTGTGGCGCGCTACACACCCATGCACAAGACTCTACTAGATGCAAATTTCAGACTTCCTAGGACTCTGTTGAACCTTAAGCTCTGATACCAAGTTTGTAACACCCCGAGTCTGTACCCCAGACGCTACACGGTGCTAATAATCTTGAGGGATCACAAGCTTACCCATGACTGGTACCTGCTGTAATATTTGAATAATAATATTGTAATTATACAGAAATTAGGTGGAAACTTGCCATAAGGTTCAAACTGAAAGTAAATACTAAATACTGAATACTGATACATCTGTCTGAAATACTCTAGTAAAAAAAACCTCTGTTGTCTGAACAAGTAGTTGATGAGACAAGCCCCCAACTAACCCCGACTACTGAAAAGTGATAAACTGAGATACTGAACTAATAAGTCTGTCCTCAAACTATGAGGACTAACCACTAAGTCTGTTGTTGATAGATTGGGCTACTAAATATGATCGGGAGCCCGTGCGTCTGAACCTATGATATAAGACATCATAGCACAAAAGAAAGGTATGTCTCAGTACTTTGAATGTACTGGTATACTAAGTGAGGTCGGCTGAGATGCATGGGTTTAGATGCATGAACAATATTGACTGAATGACATGAATATAACTAAGTGAGAGTACATGCATGAATACGTAAACTGTAACTAAGATCGTGATAACACTGGATACTAAGGTCTAAATTACTGATTTCTGAGTTTACTGATACTGTGTATCTGATAACTAAGTGACTGTATCTGACAGTCCTGATTCTAAAGAGCTGGTCTGAGTTCTATACTGAGCTGAGTGACTGTATTTGGTAGTCCTGAATCTGTAGAACTGAACTGAGTTCTATACTGAGACTAAATTTGAAACTAAGACTATGGGAGGTAATCATCTAACCAACATGCCCCTCTCTGAAAACTATTCATTCTACACTGGCAGAGAAACTTGTGTAGAATGAATAGTTTTTTTCTCTTAGAAGGGTTTAATTTCTTGTTTTAGGGCTGATAGACGTGGGAAAAAGACCTAATTACCCCTGAGGATACGACTTTTTAATAACTAAAAATTGACCTAGAAACGCGCAGACCGATGCTCTACGTCGTTGGCATCAACGCGATGGAAAACGCACCACATCGAGTCCACGTTGGTTCACTAGAATTTGAATTGGGAGCTGGACGAAAATATTCATCGACATGATGGGCAATGCGACGCATCGAGATCGCGTTGATCCACTGGTTTGAGCTTTCAAATATGATCCAAATAAAGGTCAAAAAATCCAAAACTTGTCCGGGAACATCCACTGACATTCTTGATCATGATTCAACCTAAAAATCATTACTTTAAGGTCATGAGGGTCGTGAAATAGAGTCACCAACCAACGAAGGCTTAAATAACACTAAGTCTGAATACTTAGCTAAAAGTTTTCAAGTCTGGAACCCCTTAACAAGCTTTAAAGGACTGAGTTAAGCTTAGGATTTTGCGGGGTCTTACAGATATTCTAGAGGATATGGGTATATTAGCTTATAGTATTGCATTGCCTTTGAGCAGGAATCTATATTGTATTCTATATTCTTTGGTGATGAAATACATGAAAAATGGATAATATATCATTCACTAGGACTCAGTTTTACTAGATTAGAATCACTCATATGAGAAGGAATCAATCTTCATACTTGATACGGATGTACGTAAGTTGAGAATGAAAACAATTAGGTCTGTGAAAGTCTAGTTAAAGAACTGTCTTATTGAGCAGGCCCCTTGGAACATTAAAGCAGATAAGCATAGCATAAACCCATAATTTTTTTATTATTAATGTATTTTCTCCCTAGATTTACATTATTTCCTTATTATTGGCATTTGTGAATGAATGGTGGGTAAATTAGAATGAGATGTGATGACCCTTTAAATCATTATGGTATTGATTAGCATGCAAAAATTAAGTGAAGTTTCCCTCAGATAAAAATAATAAAATTTTAGGAAAGACTAGATTCAAATAAAATTTTGGTGTAGTATGGCCTAGGACATTCTGGTGAGTGATGTTGTATTATTTCATAGATTTAAGTTGATATTGAGTAACCAATTTGATTAGTACTCCAAACAAATTTGGAATACGAATAAGATTAGTATAACTCCTGTGATAGCATTTGATGTAAAGGGGATGTATTTCTAATGAAAAATATTGGGGAGTATGTTTTGAAATGGACCTGTGCAGGGAATCATCCTGAGTTTTTCCTTGAAGCTGCTACAACTTGAATGAGGGACACTACAGTGATCCCACTGTAGTAGCATATGGACTGTTGTATCAGAATTTCATAGTTGGTTAGGGTTGCTAAAACAAGCGATTCTTTATGCATCAATGCTACTGCATTGTGAAGCAGGCCACCACAGCAGGATCGATGCAGTAAAAAATAGTTTTCTCTCACTTTCAATGTCTTTTTTGTCAAAACTCACCAAGGTTGACTTAGGGAAAGAGAAAGGCAATTTTCTGTGTTTTTGGCCTTTTCCTATTATCAAGGTAAGATCATTCCACCAATCTAGCATTGTTTTACTCCTTTACTCCTTAGATTACTAGAATATGTTCATGGTGAAAATTGTGGGAGTAATGCTAGGGTGAACGATCTAGTTTAAATTAGCTATGGGTGGCTTAGAATCACTTGTTATTGACTTGAGATTGTCAAATTATGCTTCCTAATAAAGAAATTGTCATAATAATCCTAAGCAATAAGGACTTTGAAGGGAATGAAAGGTTAGAAACACTGAATAAGGAAATAGGCTATGGTCATGAGTTAAAACAATGAATTTAGGTTTATAATGCCTATAATTGATGATTAAATGGTTATATTGTTATTTATTTATGAACTTTTGATAGATAACAAGCCAAAACAACAAGAAATATAAAGAAAACCGTGATATAGTATATATCAAGGCTTGAGTCAATGTAGATAATGGTTGGAGTGGAGTTTACACTCTATTTGATTGTATATGTTCTTATTAACTGAATATTCATTTACTTGTTTACAAGTCATGCCTGTAAATGTTTCAAAATGATCAATTAAATAGTGAAATCATTGGTTATTAATGGACATACTATAGAATTTGTACAGGTGGCTAGTATGTCGTCATTGTTATGAATTGATCAATGTTGGTGTGTAATTAAATAGGGAATTTATGTGGTATAAAGGTGGAAATATGGGAATAAGGGTAGAAATGTAGGAATAAAGATGGATTAACACTTTATTGGGATAAGGTTACAAGACACCTCTCTCATATCAATAAAGCCACACACACAAAAATAGAATAAAGTATCCAAAATACAACATCTCAAATGTAGAGCTAAATATTATAGTTGTAAAAATAATAAACCTCTCTCAACTCTAAAGCATGTATTGTACTTAATGAAATAGGACTAAAGAAAAAAGAAGAGAATAAGAATGACGATCCTGATGAACTGTAATGACCCTTCAGGTATTTTCCGTGTTACTTCTTTTTTTTATAAAGCTTTCTCATAGCTCCCCTCAAGTCATTTATGACATGCTGGAATCGATAGTTTTGTTACGTGGTGGTTCGTTTGGTTGTTAGAGCCATTTTTGTTTTTTGAAGTCTTCGTTGGTTCGAAATGGCCACTGAGCAAAAAATTCAGCAAAATAATATCAGATGGAAAATCGGACTTTGCCAACATATCCGGAGTGTTGAAATCTATATGGTTTCATAACTCGTTTACTCAAATTGGACTTCGGATGCATCCAGAGGCCTTGGACAAAATATTGAATCAAATTCCAAGTTTCAGCCATTATCTAGTGCCCGAAGTGTCGTGATCGCATGAGGATTTGTGCAATCAAGATGGCCGCGATCACGTTCTAGCGCGTAAGCATGATCGCGCCTCTTGAAGCCTTGAATAGTCCATTTAAAAGCCCTCTATTGGCCAAAATTTTGTCATTTCCTACATTGGTTTGAGTCCCTAACCCTAATAGAGTGTAAAACCCTTAAATTGAGTATTGTGGGTTGATTGGGAGCTTGACTAGCTCGTGTAATCATGTTTTACTATGAATCTAAGGTATGAATCCTTTAAATTTTGATGTTGAATTATAGTTTATTAGATACAAAACCCCAAATGGCTTGAGGCATAATTTTATCCCCAAATATGATTGTTTTGTACTAATTTCTTAAGGGTTATAACTTCCTAATGGTATTTGGACAATGGGTTGGTCTCGAAAACTCATTTTTCGTATGTGGAACCCACTTGGGGGTTTTGGTGTCATCTTTGGACCCGAAGCACAATGTTGCAATATGGGTGTTGTTATTCTCATAATAAAGCATTGATTATATTGTTGATATCTTGGCTTGTAGAAGAAGCTTCTAGGAAAGGGAAAGCAAAGATTGTTGGTTCGCGAGCTATTTGGACTCGAGGTAGGTTAGGCTTACTTGTAGTTAGATTGAACTTTATTAATGTATGACTTTGATTTCTTGATAAGATTTGGCGGGGTCTTAAAAATTGAATTGGTAGATGGAAATGTTTGGGACTAGTTGAATCATTTAGGTCTTTAAATAAATTAAGGGGTTGTTTGGTTGGAAAACAAGTTATGCTGGGATTAGTTATGCTGGGATTAGTTATCTAGGTATTATCTTTTAGTGGTTGTTTGGTTTGTGATACTAAAAATAATATGCATTTCATTCCTTTTAAGAATTGATAGTTTGTTTACTAAAATACCCTTCACCTTATTTAGCTTAATTATTTTCCTTCATATTAAACCATACAAATAAAAATTGAAAAGTACCTATTTTTTAAACTTTAATAGTTTTTTTTTCCTAAAAATACATGTTAAAAAATTTATGTTAATATTTATTAAACGTGTACGAAGCATTAATATTTCATGTTAAATTACTTATTTTGTCCTAAATTTTGTATAATGTTGATAATCCCATTTTTTGTTAAAAGTGAAAAACAAGTACTCTCATTTTTCATTATTTAGTATCGTATTTGGGAGTTAAATTGTACTTTTTAAAAAAATTAAATATTCAAATATTTTACCTATATATAAAAAAATAATTTGTTATTTAATAACTAAGCATGTACTAAGTTAGAATGGGAATGTCAAGATATTAATTATTTGTTCATGATAAATTTGTTACGGAAAAAGAAAATATAAAGTAAGATTAATAAACATTTCTACAAAATTGAAAGACAACAAACCCTTGCATCAATTTTGAATTTGATTGTATAAATAGTTTTTATGGTGTCACTATCATTTTTTCATGAGTTGTCACTTTTGTAACATTTAATAAGCTCATATAATTGTTCAAATTTATCAAAATGGATGAAAATTTGTGAAGTAATAAAATTCAAATGAGGGATAGTATTGATAAAAAAATTTGATATGAGGATGACCAAAATCTCACATTCTCTCTTATATATAGTAGTAAAGTAAAGTAAAATATTATATGTATATATATATATGAATATATATAATATTATATAGATATAACGAAAAGTGATAATCAAAGAATTTGAAGGTAATTTTGTTAGTTTATAGTTTTAGCCCAAGAATAAATTATGTTGGGATTGTCATACCACCATATGTGTGGGATAACTTATCTCGGGACTATTTATTAGTCCCTAGATAAGTTATCCCAAATATTGATAACCAAACGACGCATAAAATTTTTTATCCCAAGACTATTATTTTATCCCGAGATTATATGCTTTAGTACCTCACCCCAAAAGAATCCTAAGTGGGATTGTTGACTCATAGCCTAGCACTTTCGTTAGTTGGACTTGTAAGCTCATGAATAACATGAGAATACTCTAATTGGTCTAGTGGATGAGAGTGATCTTGTTCACTCACCTTAAAGGTATGTTGACCTAAATTGACTTTAGGTGCTTGGAGTGACTTAGGAGGAATACTTAAAGAAGAATTGTCTTATTGAACTAGGGTGGATTGGTAATACCTTAAGGCATGATTTAGATAACTTAGTCTAATTTCGAGTAAAAGTTGGACTTGTAAAAAAGAACTTTGGGATTATTAGAAACGGAACTTGACCCGTCTTAAGCTTGAACTATGTAACTTTCTTAGTGACCTAGTTATGTGATGAACGTCTAGATTATGCTTTTGGTGATATGATAGATCTCTCATAGGTTGGTTTAAGGTGGGTGATGTGAAGCCTCGAGGCACTGATTTGTTAAATGTATCACAAGAAAAGGTGAGGTTCATTTAGGGGAAGTTATTTTATTATCACAGAGTCAATAAAAGGATATATGGATCCAAAAGTGAGGAATATGTTTTTCAAAAAAAGGTGAACATCTATTACTTAAGAAGGGATGTGTGTGGTTTGGCAAGAGAGTCAAGCTTAGCCCAGGTTTATTACTCCATATGATATTCTATAGGTTTTGGGTATATTAGCTTATAGGATTGCATTGCCGTTGAGCAGGAATCTATCTTGTATTCCATATTCTTTGGTGTTGAAATAAAAGAAAGATGGATAATATAGCATTCACTAGGATTCAGTTTTACTAGATAAGAATCCCTCCTATTAGGAGGAACCAATCTCCATACTTGATTAGGATGTACGGAAGTTGAGAATGAAAATAATCAGGTCTGTGAAAGTCTAGTTGAAGAACTGTCGTATTGAGCATGCCACATGGGACAATAAAGCAGATATGCATAGCACAAACCCACAATTGTTTGATGATTCGTCTATTTTCTCCCTAGATTTATATTATTTCCTTATTATTATCATGTGAGAATGATTGGTGGGTAAATTACTATGTGATATGATGACCCTTTCAATCATTATGGTATTGATTAGCATGCAAAAATTAGGTGAATTTTTCCTCAGATAAAAATAATAAAATTTAAGAAAAGAATAGATTAACTTAAAATTTTGGGGTTGTATGGCCTAGGTTATTCTGGTGAGTGATGTTGTAGCATTTCATAGATTTAAGATGATATTGAGTATGCAATTAGTTTAGTACTCCAAAAAAAATTTTGAATAAGAATCAAATTAGTATAACAACAGTGATAACATTTGATGTAAAGGGGCTTTATTTATAATGTCAAATATTGGGGAGTGTGTTAGGAAATGGTCCAAAGCTGGGAATCATCCTAAGTTTTTCCTTGAAGATGCTACAACTTGAATGAGGGACACTGCAGTGATCCCACGTAGCATATGGACTTCTACATCAGAATTTCAAGGTTGGTTAGGGTATCTACAACAGGCGATTTTTGATGCATCGATGCTACTGCATTGTGAAGCAGGCCATCAAGGGAGGATTGATGCAGTATAAAATAGTTTTCTCTGACTTTCAATGTCTTTTTGTCAAAAATCACCAAGGTCGACTTAGGGACAGAGAAAGGCAATTTTCTGTGTTTTTGGCCTTTTCCTATTATCATTGTAAGATCATTCCACCAATTTGGCATTATTTTACTCCTTTACTCCTTAGATTACTAGACTATGTTCATGGTGTAAATTGTGCGAGTAATTCTAGGGTGAATGATCTAGTGTGAATTAGCCATGGGTGGTTTAGAATCACTTATTATTGACTTGAGATTGTCAAATTATGCTTCCTCATATAGAAATTGTCATAATAATCCTAAGCAGTAAGGACTTAGAATGGAATGAAAAGTTAGAAACACTAGAATAAGGAAATAGGCTATGATCATGAGTTAAAACATTGAATTTAGGTTTATAATGCCTATAATTGATGATTAAATGTATATTGTTCTTTATTTATAAATTTTTTATTGATAACAAGCCAAAGCAACAAGAATAGGAAAGGCAACCGTGATATAGTATATTTCAAGGCTTGAGTCAATGTAGGTAATGGTTGGAGTGGAGTTTACACTCTATTTGATTGTACATGTTCTCAATAACTGATTATTCATTTACATGGTTACAATTCATGCCTGTAAATAATTCTAAATGATCAATTAAATAGTGCAATTATTGGTAACTAATGGACATACTATAGAATTTGTACTTGTGGCTAGTATGACGTCATTTTTATGAATCGATCAATGTTGGCGTGTAATTAAATAGGGAGTTTAGGCGGTATAAAGGTGAAAATATGGGAATAAAGATGGATTAACTATATTTTGAGATAAGGTTTACACAACACCTCTCTCATAACAATAAAGCCACGCACACAAAAATAGAATAAAGTATCCAAAATAGAATATCTCAAATGTAGAGTTGAATATTATAGTTTAAAAAATAATAAAAACCTCTCTCAACTCTAAAGCATGCATTTTACTTAATGCAATAGGACTAAAGAAAAAAAGAAGAGAATAAGAGTAAGGGTCCTAATGAACTGTAATGACCATTCAAGTCATTTTTCGTGTTTTTGCTTATTTTTGCTGATAAAGCTTTCCCATAACTTTCCCCAAGTAATTTATGACATGCTGAAATTGATAGTTTGGTTACCTGGTAGTTCGTTCGGTTGTTATAGCCATTTCCCCATCTAGAAGTATTCATTGGTTTCAAATGGCCACCGAGTTAAAACTCCAGCAAAACAATATCGAATGGAAAATCTAACTTCGTCAATTCATCTGAAGTGTCAAAATCTATATGGTTGCATAACTCGTTTGCTCAAATTAGACTCCAGATGCATCCCGAGGCCTTGGCCGAAATATGCACTACTAG
Source organism: Capsicum pubescens (assembly GCA_030864215.1). Classification (NCBI taxonomy): domain Eukaryota; kingdom Viridiplantae; phylum Streptophyta; class Magnoliopsida; order Solanales; family Solanaceae; genus Capsicum; species Capsicum pubescens. The sequence continues at coordinate 191,830,367 of CM061548.1, read as the reverse complement.
AAAAATAGGCTATGGTGACGGTTCTCTTACCGTCCCCATAGACACCAAACCGTCCCCATAGCTTTATCACAGCGGTTGCCACACCCGATACAACTGAAGGCATTACAGTAGGTCTAACGTGATGGTTTTTCGTGACAATTACTAAAACTATCGCTATATCATGACGTTTAGTGACGGTTATTTTATTGACAACATGGCGACGGTTAGCAAGTTAGTGGGACGGTTCCAAACCATCCCGTTATACACATTATATTATGATATTGCGATGGTTATTAGTCTATTGAGATGGCTTCTAACCGTCCCTTTTAACATGCTATTGCGACGGTTGTATATTCTATTGCGACGGTTGTATGTGTATACTATTGGAATGGTTATATATGTTATTGTGACGGTTGTATGCATATAATATTAGGATGGTTATACATGCTACTGGGACAGTTAAACATGAGCTATAGCAACTGTTAATTTTATGTTATTAGGACAATTATTATTAGAATACTAGAGGAGCATGACCCCGTGTCAACACGGGCCCAACATTAAGATATTTATTTGTCTTTTCAATCTTGATATATTTAAATAATTTTTTTTAATAAAAGGATTGCATATGTTTTCTAGGATTCATCCGGAATCTAGCATAAGTTTAACATATGTTATTTTAATACGTATTTAGATAATTTAAGTTGTTAACTATTTTAATTTATAATATTCTTTATGTAATTTTTAAATTAATATATGTTACTTTTCTTGTCCAAATTATTGTGGCATTGATAGTCAATTATATTTTAAAAATAATTTAAGTTTTTAATTATTGTGATTTATACTTTTCTTCTATTCCAATTTCAGTGACACTAATATAATTTCAAGAGTCGACCAAATATTTTATATCTTTTAAATTTTTTAAGTTTTTAATTATTGTGATTTCTAGTATTTTTCATGTAATTTTTTTGAAATATATAACATATTAAATTGTTTTTAGATATTTTAAGTTGTTAACAATTGTAATTTATAATACTTTTTATGTAATTTTGAATAATATATGCTACTCTCCTTGTCCAGAATTTTGTGTCGACGACAGCCAATTATATTTTTTAAATAATTTAATTTTTTGATCATTGTGATAATATTTTTTTTATCTCAACTATGTGGCACAATGTTCAAATGATCATAATAATTAATTAGGGGTGATATAGTAAAATCACGACTGAAGCAGCTAAAGTGAAAATCAGTCAATTTTTTTAAAAAAAATTGTTAATTATTGCTTTTACAGTACTTTTTATTTCATTTTCAAATAATATATGTTGCTTTATATCTTCTACTTCTTTCTTCAACCGATTTTGTTCATTCATAAAATCAACCACCAGAGACGTGGGTTCTCTATCACCGATCCTGAGAAAACGATCATTTTTTCTATGAGCTGAGATGCCATACATTCCCTTTACTGAATCAGCTCTCCCTCTTCTCTACTTTTGTTGCAAAATCAAAGTAAAATAATCAAAAACGACTAAAGTTGCTCAAGACTTCACAATTATTTAGAGTTAAAAGCTTCAAATGTGTTCTTTCCCGTCCCAATTTATGTGGCACTAATATAATTTTGATAGTCAATCAAATATTTTATGTTGACATATCATTTTGTTATTCTTATTTTTCTTATACATAAATGACTTATAATAAGGAGTGATATAGTAAAATCATCATTCGAAAGACGAAAATTTAATTTAAAACATTAAGAGTTAATTTCGTATTTTATGTCTATTTTATTTTTCATTAAATATTATTTATTTTTTTAATACCTAGATGACTCATAATAATTAATTAAGAGCGATTAATTATGTTATTACTATAAAAATTAATATAATTTTATCATATCCAAAAGTAATCATCAATAATTCACCAGAATAATATATTAATTAAAGACGGGATGTTATATTTGCATATGCAAAATATGATATTATTAAACATTATTGGATAGTGCATTATATTTATCTTTCACAATAATAAAATTTTACTATATATTTTTCTTTATTTCTTTTTAACTTGATACATATTGACCCAACACAAATTCTAAGAAAATATTCATTAGAAATTTATTTTATTAAATTAAATTTATTAATTTTGTAATTTAAAAATTTAAAATTAAGTTTAAATATTAGTATTTCTATATAAGGAAAAAGTAATTTTAAAATTTAATTTACTAAAATAAATAAATAAATAAATAAAAAGATTATTTTTTATATAAAAGTTAATTAAAATAATAAAACTGATTTACTTTAAATATTTAGTTGCAATTAATTAAGACAATTTTTTATTTGGTCATAATTTATATTGCACCGATAAAATTTTGAAAGTTGAATAGAACTTTTATCTGTTTTTAAAAAAGTATTTTAACTTGTTAATTATTGTGATTTATAATAATTTTTACTTAATTATTAAATAATATATTTACTCCTTGTGTCCCAATTTATGTGGCTTCAGTATAATTTTGAGAGTCAACTAAAATTTTTATATATCTTTTAAATATTTTAAGTTGTTAATTATTATAATTTGCAGTACCTTTTCTTTTATCTCAATTTATGTGGCATTGCTAAAATAATGAGTCAATAAAATTTTAATGTCTTTTAAATATTTTAAGTTATTAATTATTGTGATTTGTGGTAACAAATTAGTTTTGAACATGATAGCCAATTAAATAAAAAAAAAAAATTTACTTCCAATATGTAGTTATAGTTAATTAATATAAATTAATAGAATATATTAAATATTTAAATCATTATGATGAAACAATGAAATTATTATATATTGGGACATGATATGTAATTAAGTGAAAGTAGAGGGATTTTTTGGTAAGAATCAATAAAATTTCTATATATCTTTTAAATATTTTAAGTTATTAATTATTGTGATTTGTGGCAACAAATTAATTTTGAACATGATAGATAATTAAATAAATAAATAAAAAATACTTTCAATAGGTTGTTATAGTTAATTAATATAAATTAATAAAATATATTAAATATTTAAATCATTATAATAAAATAATAAAATTATTATATATTGGGGCATGGTATGTAATTATGTGAAAGTAATTGGGCTTTTTGGTAATTGAAAGAGGTGGTCGAAACCACCTCTTCTATATAGTAGAAATAGAAATGCAACAATACTATAATAGCATATATTATGCTATTGCCATGATTTTATAAAGCTACCATAACACGAAAAATATACATATATATTAATCATCAAGAGTATTAGTAACTATTAATTTCCAAAATATCAACCAATAAGAAACCAAATATTTTTTGACCATTCAAAAAAAACAAAACATACACAAATTTTGTATGTTAAAAAATAAAAGATGTTTGAAACTACTCGATCAAATTTTCCAACAATTAGTGTAACATGAAGCCAATGTGATCGATCTCTTAGGTCAGGTCTAGTTCATCAATTTTGTTCCTACCATATTCTATGTCATGATTACCTACAACAATAAAAAAAAGAAAAAAAAAATTAAAGTCGCGCAACAAACTACACAACAACAACTACATTACCCACTATTGAGATCAAACAAACCCAATATATACCCCAACCAAAGTTGGAAAAGATCAAGCATACCAACTTTTTAACTTCTAAACTCAAAAAATGCAAATTGTCTACCAATGTGAGAAGATTGCTGAGAAAATTGACAGTAAAGGAATTACTTTACAAATGATCCCTCATCTACGGGTGAATTAAGTTTTCCAAATTCCCTCACATTGCAAGTTCTTGAAAACTATAATGATTGGAGACAACCAATTTAGGGGCATTCTTCCGAAATCATCCTTGACTAACATGTCGTTGTCTCTTATGAGTTTAATCACCTATGACTCTGGAATCAGTGGGAAATCCCAGTTGAAATCGATAACTTCACTAACTTATCGTTGTTAACATTGGGAGCCAATGAGTTAATTGGTTCAATTCCTCACAAATTGGGAAAGTTGAACAAGTTGTAAACTTTGAGAATGTACTACAACCAATTAGATGGGATCATACCTGAAAGATTATGCAAGACTGTCATCTAACATTTGCATTAACTTTCCAACTTTAGGGACAACCGGCAAAATTGCTGGTATATTAATTGTTTCATCAACTTAAATTGTCCATTTCAACAATAACAATGGTAAATGAAGCAAACACATTTTCTAATCACCAAGACAGTACAATCAATTGAAAAGAAAAAGCTGATTAGTTAGTCAGCATTCAGTAAATCAAAATTTACCAATTGAATAACAGACACTATATTACAGATATACACGCCACAAGCTACTTGATGGAGCAGCAAAAAAGAAGAAAAATAAACAAACAAATAGAACCCCAAACAGAGCTACAATGCATATGACATAAGAGAATTAAGAGAACCTACCAGAGCATATGACTTAATTATGTGTTCAAGTAATTTCCACTTATGGTGCATCCCTGGAGAACTCGTATCCTCGACCACATTGCAAGCTTTGGCAGTAAGACAACTGTCTTAAGGATAGATACTAGTATAATAAACAATTTTGGTAAGAGATGGTATAAGATAGAAGATCAATTTAATCTTTAACAGACCGAGCTAGGAAGCCACAAAAACACCTAGATTGCAATTTTATTTACCAAGACAACTGTCTTAAGGATAGATACTAGTATAATCAATAATTTTGGTAAGAGATGGTATAAGATAAAAGATCAATTTAATCATTAACAGACCGAGCTGGGAAGCCACAAAAACACCTAGATTGCAATTTTATTTAACCCGAATTATTGTGAATTGCTAATAATCGAACTGGCATATACAGATATACTCATCAACTGCCAAATACACCACATGCCTATTTAACTGATTCTATTTTCCTGCTATCTAGGAATGATTTTAGGCCTGTCTCAACTAATTCACGAAGTATTTGGCCATTAGCAACACAAACTAACTGATAGCTTTGTTCACAAACACTTGAACAAATAATTTATTTATGAAACTTTAGATCCCAAAGGGATAGAGAATTTAGAAAGCATGTATGAGAACAAACAAAAGATACTTCCAGAAAAATACGATGACACAAAGCACCACAGTTAGTACTAGGTAACATTAGATGAGCACAACATACAGATTCTTGCAGTAAAACATGATGATATGCAGTACCACAGAATAACCAAATTCGACTAGATTACGCTAGCTTTCAGTCAAGCGCATTTCCAGATTCCATCTGTAATAAGTAACAACAACATAACCTAGATAAAAACTAACATCATAACCTTTAGAAACCTAAACTCACAAAAAATCAAATAGGGGAAGAACAATAAAGAAATAAACTACAAGACTAATTGCTGCTGCTAAATCAAGTGACTCAGTTACCAGCCACCAATAACCATTCAATACAGTCCCAACAACAACAACAACAATATCAGCCACCAAATGAACTGGAGTACAATTCAGAATTTCAAACACTAACCTTGACTATTTTGATTGTTTCTCCCTGTAGCTGCAAGTGTAGAGGTAGATTATCTTGGCAAAGGAATGGAAAATGCCACTAGCATCTTAGGATCAATTAATCCTGCATTCTGAAGTTGAGCAATTACATCTGTAATAACTTCTTGTCGAATAGTTCTCTTTTGTTCATCGATTTGATCCTCCATTTTTTTTGCAATCTTTAATGTATTTGTTGCACGACTTCATTAGTGGCATTTAAAATTGGTTCAGAAGTGCCATTTATTCTTTTCAAGGAAGTCTTTGTAACCCCGATTCCATACAGTCTTACACATCCCGGATGTTCAGGACCTACGACTGCTGAAAATGCATCACCATACTGATCATTTGCACCATGTTGCGTTTCAATTTCCTCCATTTCAGTATAATAAATCATATTCAAAATCACATTCAAGTAATTACAAATTAAGAACTGGATGTCAATATAAACTTAAAATAGATAAGTTTCATACAATTTTACTAGTGGTGCTTTCATTTGACATCTTGTATGTATGACTAGGTTTTCTTGCTCTTGTGACCACAAACATTTCCTTCGGCGACAAAGTTCCCCCTTCTCTTTTTCCAATTTATATGAAAATGAATATAAAGAATTACTTAAATGACAAGTTAGAACTCAATAAGAAATAAGAGAACACATCAATTTATTGTAAACTAAAGCAAAACTCTTTTTGCCAGCAGTGTGTGGATCCATCAGCTTCTTTCGATTCTCAATCTTTATTTCGGACATTTTCTATAAAATGAATCAATAACATTAACTAAAGTAATAACGGTTCTATAGAACTAACAGTAATATGATCACAGATGTTGAAATACATTTTACCTGAGATTTATCAAACATCCAATATTTGAGGAGCTGTTCAAATTGACATTCTGGAATACCTCCTGGCTTTTTGCCATTCGAACTTCATCATTTTCATATGGATTGTAATGTCGTTCATTCAAGTCATCTCTATGCTTTCTCCAAGATTCTCGAAGTCTTTCCAAAACCCAACCTTTTGCGGCACCAGGAATATCATATTTTGACTACAAGTTGGTGTCATTAAGTTATAGTAACCAAAAAAAGACAACTAAAAAAATATCATATACTGATAGAGACAAACCTGAGTATAATACCATAAATCCTTTCTAGTATCCATCAGCCTTCAATCAAATATATCCAATGGGCAAAGGGTCGTATTATTTGCCAATGTGCCTAGGAAGCTTCCTAACTCAGTTACAACTTCATCAGTAAGATCAACAGGTTGATTTTGCTATTTAGTATGATCAGTTTCTTCTCTTATTGTCCATGTACCTTGTGTATTTGTGTTTTGCCTCTTGTTTTTCTAGTGGAAGGCCCTTCAACTATAAGACAATAGACAAAAATTAAAAGTCATGAATGAATTCAATAAGTTTCTAAGCTTTATGTTACCTTGTTCTTCAGAATGTTCAGCTATTATCGAAGTGGCTGAATCATTCATTTGGACTTGATCATCTGCATGTTGCTCCTCTACAACATGATTGGCAGCGCCCAATCGCATACGCAAGTGTACGTGGTCTTATCAAGTAGTAAAGTGGCTTCAAGGAAGCCCAAGTATCGATCTCTCAGGGACTTGCGTTCGCCGCCTATCCAATTCCAGTTTAACCAATTGAAGAGAGTAGCAAATAGAGTTTTAAAGTTGTAAATTAAAACTAAACTAAACTAATGCAAAAAAGTAATGACTTAGGACAATATATGGATAGTAGCCCAGGGTTAAGGATTACGAACAATCATATTATGTTGTTGAACTTCATTCGTTAACTTGCTTATCTTGGTTATTGATTCCTGGGTTAATCGCATGATTATGGTTTCCCAACCTCTAATCCTTTACCTAAGTTGGACCATACACCTACATCGTTGAGCGGAATGTAATAATCCAATTAAGTGTATTAAAGCTATCATCCTACGTGTGAATCAAGTAAGACATCTAAGTACATCCTTGTCCTAGATGCTAATTCAAGTCTCTTATTTTATAAAGAAACAAGAACCATACTTTGCTTATTCCCATGTTTTATTACCCTATTCCCTCTCCCGAGTTTACAATTGACAATTGATGTATTCTAAGGGTAGTTAATCATTAAAATAGTTAAAACAAGAATAAACAAACAACCATAATGATAAGAAAATCAACAAACTTTATTCAAAACAAAAGTAATCATGAACGTGGCCTTAACCCTGGAAAAGGAGTTTTAGCCTTTCATTGAAGTATTCATCATCCAATCCCTTGGATTGATGATAAAAAACATTAAAGAAACTAAATTAAAGAATGATAAAACCTAAATAATGTGTAGAGCAGCCTCCTCTCTTCCAAAGACGTCCAAAAGTGTGTAAAAACGTGATATAACATGTATAGATAGCATAAGGGTAAGCCAAGTCCGTGCTGGAGTCGAATTGGAGTGAAACGCCCAGGTGTGGAGTGGAGCATGCATCGCATGCTATTCGCATGCACTCACTGGAAGTTGGCTTCTTAAATTTCTCTAGGGCATTGGACCCCTGAAGTACAACATGCGGCGCACGTTGTATTGCACCGGAATGGAGCATGCGATGCATGCATATGGAACGTACATACTATTTTGGGTCCCTTATAAGTCTATTGATGGGTTGAACGCACCCATACAACTCCACACGTGCCCACATTCTCCCTGGACATTCAAAGTGTCCAAATTGCGTCAATTTTGCGTATTGGGCTTCCGTGATCCATTCCAAGCCTTTTTGAGTTGTTTACACTTGATTTGAATCTTGCATATCTTTCATATATCATCATTATCCATTTACAAAGAATCCTATAGCATTAAACACAATAATTTAGAGCTCAAAACAACACAACATCTAACACGACGAAATAGAAACACGAGCTAAGCATAGGCAAATTTCACTTTGATCTTTAACTCATTGTTTTGACCCTTAGCTTGATCCAATTGACCCTTGAGAATTATGTATAAGTTGTTTCACATATAAATACATAATAACAACCTTATTAACTGATTAAAACACATTAGATCCCAACACAATAGACTAGAAAAATACCTAGCTCAAGCTAGTTACACTAGTTTTCTCGGTTGAACTCTAAATGCTCAAATTGAATCAAAACACATGTGAAACCACCATTAAATATTGTAAACACATACTTAGACACTTAAATGCACATTTATATCATTATCAACACACTAATCACATGAATTATCCTCAAAATAAGGCTAAAAAGGCTTAGAATAGCAATGCTAAAATGCATAAATTCACCAAACATCAATGATGCTCCACTACAGATTGTTCAATTTCTTGAGATGGTGGCTGTTGTACTAGTGGTTGTTGTACTGGTGGCAGCTGTTCTCCAATTAGTTTGAGATGATTCTTTTTCTCCGATCGTATGGCTTTAATTGTTTAAGTTGTTGTCAATAATCGCCGTTTTCTATTTGCCATGGATGATAACGATCTAGGTTTAGTAAATACCTTTCTTTTTTCTCTTTTGTTATTTTTTGAAGGTCCTTGTTGATTCATTTTTATCCAATTATCATTGGTACCACAATAATGCTCACTACTATATATACTGCAATAACAAACAAGGTGAAAGTTCAAATATACTGCAATAATAGACAAGGTGAAAGTTCAACTTAAATGAATTACTCATGCTTTAGGCTACAAATTATACTAAAGGAAAACAAATTCTATCAGATTTGAGAATTGTGGTAGCCTATTATGAATGTTCTAGCTGAACTGGGCAGCTACTCAAACCAACACAGAATGTGTTTAAAAGCTTGTTTTGCTGGATAGTGTCCTAGCTACCCCTTGTCATAGCCATATAGATAGCATCAGTACTAAATGTTATTCACTATTCGATGTTGCAGACTGAGTCTCCAGTTCACCACTGACCCCACCAATTCCATCAACTTTAATGCCTTAAACATAAATTATCATGTGATAATGCTCAACTAAATGACTAAGATGTTACGTGATAACGTTGAGCGTTATCACGCGACATCTTAGTCATTTAGTTGAACCTTATCACATGAACATATGGGCAAATCATATAACATGATGAAAAATTAATAGCTGTACATGCATAAACTGCTCTACTAATTGATTGATTACAGTAAAATCTGAAGAAAATGTGTAGAGAGAAAGTATCTAATGCAAAGAACGAATGCTACTTTGATAAACTTGACTACTAAAATATCTCTTCAAGTTGCTTGTTCTACTGAATACAAGTCTTGTTTTGATCTATCTTCTGTCATGTAATCTCTTCTTTGTCTTGGAAAATAAGCTAACGAAAATGATCAAGCACGACTAAGAAATTTTTATATCAAAGTGTTCCGTTCAACCAAAAAGACAGGCCAGTATTGCAAAGGTGAAGGCAACTGATACCACTCAAACAGAGTAAATATCATAAGGGCAAAGCCAGGAAACACTCCCAACTCCCTTCCTACTCATCTAAAATGGTTGCAGGTGCTCATTTAAATCAGCCTGCATCACTAGCAGTGTAGGTAGTCAGATGCTAATTGAGCTTATGGAAAGCATTTACAAAAGCTTGCACTTTCTGTCCGTTACACTGCACAACTACTCTGAGGCTTAGACATTTTCTATCCGTTGCATTTAAAGTGCTTATACTATATTAGACACAAGAGCCCGTGCAAGCATGGGCCTAATGTTTTGTGTTGATGTTGTCTTGGTGTTCCCCTAAGGATGTAACACGTATATAGTTGATTAGTAAAATGACAAAAATACCCTTTAGACTAAGCTGTCAGGACAACCCTAAGGTGCCTGCTTTAGCGCACTTTTATATATTAGTAAATACCTGTCTTAAGCAGATACAATTATCACAAACGCAACACTTCATCTCAACAGTAGGACCAGTTGCAGCAACAACCACAACCACAACAAGTTAGCCTAAGGAAAGTATTGAAAGATGATGTTCTATCTGGATTTTGATATCATTAAATTCATGCAACATCAACTTACCTTTCTTCTTTTGTTGTAGTTGGAAATTCCAGCTTTTCCTGTTCCCTTTCTTTTTGGGTTTCCTAAAAATTGAATATCTTATCAGTCCAACTGTCCAAGCAATTGAAGCGTAGTTCAATAAAAAAATGAGCATTTCCAGAACTATAGAGAGCAAATAAAGTATACCCAAATCAACAAAAAGTAAAATTGAGATAAATAATAGCATAAACTTGTACCAAAACACACACACACACACAGAGATGAAAATTGATAAGACAAATCCAAGAACACAAAAGTGGTATTCAATAAAGCATTAATATGTGTTTGTCAAACAAAACATGCATATGTAGAAACATCCTAAAGAGGTTTTGTGTGATCAGTCTTGAGTGCATTGTTTTTACCAAACATGGAGAACAAAGAGGTTTTGTTTGACATCAGTTTTCATGTCAAACACTTGAACCTTTATAATTAGAAACCAAGTCTTCAGCGCATCGAATAATATAAACACATTATATATTCATTTGGTTGGTCCAAAAATAGATACTTATTTGCCCAGCAGCAATCGTCAAGTCTTATCCCGAATTTTTAGATGGGGTGCTCCAGACATTAATAAGGAGAGACAGCATAATGTTGTGCTATGAATCTTGGTATAAACATTACAAGAAACATACAGGCCATGAGCTTTTAGATGAAACTTCACATGAACCTACCAAGATCACTTGGCATTATGCAATTGTTATGACCCATTGTTTTAAAAAAAGAGGCTGAAGGGTAATGTTGGACATATTAGGTTATAACCCATTGTTTGACCTAAGCAAACTTTGGACGGGTTTAGTATTGACCCCATCATTAAATTGATCCGTTTTGACAACCCATCCATTTTCCATCCCTCTAAGATATCCAAATATGATGACTGAACTATAAACAATTAATATATATGCTAAACTATGAGCATGTGACTGCTGGAGTTTTACTGGTACTGGAATAATTCGTAGTTTAGTTCAACTACTTTCTTTTGTGTATTAAGAGCAGAAGGCTCATATAGTACTGCAAATATTCTTCTATTTTCTGTAATCTGCTTTACGTGTTATTTTCTAAAAATCTTGTAAGAGTTAACATTCTGCTCCTTTCATTTCCTACTTTATTTTTAGGCAAGTAAGAAGGTGTTGGACCCAGTAGCTCCACTCTATAAATATGGTGTTGTTTCTGTTTCTAACATCCTTACAACTACATGTCAGTATGAGGTAAATGAAGAACATTTGAGGAAGGAACTAAAAAATGAATTTAAACCATTAGAAGATTTATCAAGTTGCTATATAACAAAACACTGTCTATTTTGATGAATTCTTTCTTCAGGCTCTCAAGTACATTAACTTTCTTGTTCAAACCCTGGCAAAATGTACCAAGATGATACCTGTAATGGTATGTTTGCTTGCTGGATAGATTGTTGTTATTGCTTAGTAACTACTGCATACAATTCCTCTTGGTCTGAACTTCTCTAGTATATGCATGAATAAAGCTCTATTGCATGTATTTGTGTTGTGGTATTGCTATTTTTAGGCTTTGATTTGGCATTTTGTTTGGAACTAATCACAACCATGATATCATCTTAGTCTTCTATGAAAATCATTTGCATTTATTATTTATAGAACTTCACTCATTCTTATGGAAATCCAATTTTCACGTGAGATGGACTCCATTAAAGGGAAATATCAAATAGCAAACCAAAATTGACCATTCTTTGTCGAAACATATCCCATTATGACCTTGTACTAAATACAACACCACAAACAGATAAAAGATCCATATATTATCCCTATACGATCAAGGGCAACATCAAAATCAACTTATATGGAAAGAAAGAACAAATTTTTGATATTGAAAAATGATTGGATATAGAGTCTATCCATCCAAGTGAAACAATCGAAACAAGGCGAAAATCCCATCTTTTAATAAAAAGCATTTCACGAATAGCCCTTGATCTTCCCTTTGGGCATTAACTATGTTGTTTTTTTATCCGTTAAACTGCACAACTACTTTGACAACAAGGATTTGAAAGGCTTATGGATCAGGGCGACTCGAAGAGTACAATGAATAAGTGTAATAGCTGTGCTCATATATCATATCTGGAAACCATGTAATTTAGCTCAATGGAATAGTATAGTCCCTAGGCCACATAGTATAGTGCTACAAATGCAGCAAAATAGTTAAGTACAGAGGTTTTAAGTTTGTACATAGGATGATCATCTACAGAGACATAGGGTGGATAGAATAGTTACACACATAGGAAATTGTATAGAAGTAGAGTGGTCAGGACGTAGGTTTCTCTTTTTTCTCTGATGGATTGCTCATGAAAAGAGAGTCTTGTGGAGGTTTGGTGGTGATAATAAAATGTGTTTGTTCGACAAAAAATATCATATCTTTCAAAAGCAGTTTATTTTTGAAGGTTTGATAGGGGTGCAATAACATTTTGAAAAGTCCGAACAACATAGCTAATAATTGCCAACAAACTCGCCTACAGGAAGTAAGAATTTCTAGTATTCGTTGTTCAGCATAGGGGCCAAGTTAAGCTACTAACAAAGTAGAAGTAGAGCAACATAGGTGTGGACAGCTGAAACTACAACTAAAGGATTAGGAATAGTACTACTTGCTCCCGGTAAGTAACCCCCGGCTCACTCTTCTATTGCTCGAGTTTCTACTGATTTGTGTCATATATACCATAAATTATCAACTACAACTATAATAAATATCAATATCTGTGTATGTCCAGGATTGTTTCGTCCCAATACTGATAACTAGTTTATAACTTAAGGCAAACATAGACGTTCATTGTATAAATTCCTATAAATTGATAATAAGATCTTTTACTCTCATATTCATTTCTTTATAATTGCATGAAATTTTCCCACAATCAAACCACAAAATCCATAAATTAGACCACAAATCCATAAAATTACCCTAAAATCAGAACATAAAATCCATTTTTAATGAACAGGGAACAAAATCAGAGACCTACCTGAGAAGAAGAACGTTTCCAGAGAAGTAAAATTGCAAGAACAGTTGAAAATCAGCGACTTGTAGCTTAGAAAAGACAACAACCAGCACACTACCGTTGTTTTTTCAATCTCCGACTGATTGAAGACGTCCTAAGACGAGTTGGCTGTCGAGTATTGAATGGAGAAGTGGCTGTTAATCGAGTATTGAACGGAGAAATGGCTGTCGATCGATGAAGTGGATCACATTAATTTCATGGAGAAGTAATGACTAGTATCTTAAAATGGGTGGCTATCGATTGAGTATTGACCGGAGAAATAGCGGAGAAATGGCTGTCCATCGATGAAATGGCTATCACGTTCAATTACTGTATTAAACACTAATGGCAGAGAAATAGCGGAGAAGTATGGATCATCAGTATTAAACCCTAAATGGGGTTGACCAGAAAAATTTGGGGCTAATAACTTATTTTATTTTTTTAAAATAAAAATAATAAAAAAGAAGCGGGTAAATAAGTGTTGGAGCAAAAATTCCTGCGTAATGCCATATTTTAGCTGATATAGAATATGGGACGGTCATATATCTGTTACCATAGATATCTATAGGGACGATTATAATAACCGTTATCATAGATATAATTATTGGGATGGTTTTCGAAGCTAATGCGATGATTATCTTTAAATATTTTCCTAATACAATTTATAACAATATGCGACGGTTGTAACTATCGCTATAGCTTATTTATAGTAACGGTTGTCTAACCGTCACTAATTAGTTATCCCCATAGTTGTCCTTTCTAGTAGTGATGGAATCAAATTTCAAGTTTCAGCCATTATCTAGTGCCCGGAGTGTCGCGATCGCATGAGTAGTGGTGCAATCGAGATGGCCGCGATCGCGTTCTAGTGCGTAAGCGTGATCGAACCTCTTGAGGCCTTGAATGGTCTATTTAAAAACCCTCTTTTGGCTGAAATTTTGTCATTTCCTCCATTATTTTGAGTTCCTAAACCCTAATAGTGTGTAAAACCCTTAAATTAGGTATTGTGGGTTGATTGAGAGCTTGACTAGCTCGTGTAATCATGTTTTACTACAAATCTAAGGTATGAATACTTTAAATTTTGGTGTTGAATTATTGATTATTAGACCCAAAACACCAAAAGGCTTGAGGATTGATTTTAAACCCAAATATGGTTGTTTTGTACAAATTTCTTAAGGGTGATAACTCCCTAATGGTATTTGGACAATGGATTGGTTTCGAAAACTTGTTTTCTGTATGTGAAACCCACTTGGTGGTTTTTGTTTCATCTTTGGACCCGAAGCACAATGGTGCAATATGGGTGGTGTTATTCTCATAATAAAGCATTGATTATATTGTTGATAGCTTGGCTCGTAGAAAATGCTTCGAGGAAAGGGAAAGTGAAGATTATTGGTTCGCGAACTATTTTGATTCGAGGTAGGTTAGGCTTACTTGTAGTTAGATTGAGCTTTATTATTGTATGACTTTGATATCTTGATAAGGTTGGGCGGTGTCTTAGATGTTGAATTGGTAGAAGGAAATGTTTGGGACTAGTTGAATTATTTAGGTCTTTAAATACTTAAGGGGTCGTGTGGTTGGAAACAAGTGATGCTGGGATTAGATATACTGGGATTAGTTATTTTGGTATTATCTTTTTGTGGTTGTTTGGTTTGTGGTACTAAAAATAATATGCATTTCCTTTTTTTTTAAGAATTGATAGTTTGTTTACAAAAATACCCTTCATCTTATTTAGCTTAATTATCTTCCTTCATATTAAATCATACAAAAAAATTGAAAAGTTACTATTTTTTTTAACTTTTGCAGTTTTTTTTCCCCCTAAAAATACATGTTAAGAAATTTATGTTAATATTTATTAAACATGTATGAAGCTTTAATATTTCATGTTAAATTACTTATTTTGTCCTAATTTCTGTAAAATGTTGATAATCCCATTTTTTGTTAAAAAAAATATATCAACAAAAAGTGTGAAAAACAAGAACTCTCATTTTTCATTATTTTGTATCGTATTTTGAAGTTTAATTGTACTCTTTTAAAAAATTAAACCGCCAAACATTTTTAGCTATATATAAAAAATATTTGTAATTTAATAATCATGCATGTACAAAGTTAGAATGGAATGTCAAGATATTAATTATTTGTCCATGATAAATTTATTACAGAAAATGAAAATCTAAAGTAAGATTAATAAACATTTCTACAAAATAGAAACACAATAAACCCTTGCATCAATTTTGATTTTGATTGTATAAATAGTTATTATGGTGTCACTATCGTTTTTCATGACTCGTCACTTTTGTAGCATTTAATAAGCTCATATAATTGTTCAAATTTATCAAAATGAATGAAAATTTGTAAAGTAATTAAAATTTAAATTAGAAATAATATTGATAAAAGAAATTGATATGAGGACGACCAAAATCTCACATTCTCTCTTATATATAGTAGTAAAGTAAAGTAAAAATATAATATATATATATATAATATATATATATATATATATAACATTAAATATATATAATGAAAAGTGATAATCAAAGGATTCAGAGGTAATTTTGTCATTTTATAGTTTTATCCCGAGAATAAATTGTGTTGGGATTGTCATACCACTATATGTGTGGGATAACTTATCCCGGGACAATTTATTAGTCCGAGATAAGTTAAGTCGAATATTGACAACCAAATGACACGTAAAATTATTTATCCCAGGACTATTATTTTATCCCGATATTATATGCTTTAGTACCTCACACCAAACGGCCCCTAAGTGGGATAGTTGACTCATAGCCTAGCACTTTGGTTAGTTGGACTTGTAAGAATAGCCTAAGAATACTCTTATTGATCTATTGGATGGGAGTGACCTTGTTCACTCACCTTAAAGGTATGTTGACCTAGATATGATTAGTTGTGGAATGACTTAGGTGCTTGGGGTGACTTAGGAGGAATATTTGAAGAAGAATTATCTTATTGAACTGGGTGGATTGGTAAGCCCTTAAGGCATGATTTAGATAACTTAGTCTAATTCATAGTAAAAGTTGGACTTGTAAAAGATAACTTTGGGATTATTAGAAACATAACTTGACCTGCCTTAAGCTTGAACTATGTAACTTCCTTAGTGACCTAGATACGTAATGAATGCCTAGATTATTCTTTTAGTGATATGATAGATCTCCCATAAGTTGGTTTGAGATGGATGATGTGAAGCCTCTCAGCATTGATTTGTTAAAGGTATCACAAGAAAAGATGAGGTTCATTCAGGGGAAGTTGTTTTAGTATCACAGAGTCAATAAAAGGATATATGGATCCAAAAGTGAGGGATATGTTTTTAAAAAAATAGTGATCATGTATTACTTAAGATTTCACTTATGAATGAAAGTGTGTGGTTTGGCAAGAGGGTCAAGCTTAGCCCAGGTTTATTAGTACATATAATATTCTAGAGGATGTGGGTATATTAGCTTATAGTATTTCATTACCTTTGAGCAGAAATCTATCCGGTATTCCATATTCTTTGGTGATAAAATACAATGAGGATGGATAATATATCATTCACTAGGACTCAATTTTACTAGATAAGAATCCCTCCTATGATGAAGAACTAATCTCCATACTTGATAGGGATGTACGGAAGTTGAGAATGAAAACAATCATGTCGGTGGAAGTCTAACTGAAGAACTGTCTTTTGGGGCAGGCCACTTAGGACACTAAAGAAGATATGCATAGCAGGAACCTGCAATTGTTTGATGATTCATGTATTTTCTCCCTAGATTTACATTATTTCCTTATTATTGTCATTTGAGAATGAATGTTGGGTAAATTAGTAAGTGAGGTGATAACCCTTTCAATCATTATGGTATTGATTAGCATACAAAAATTAGGTGAAGTTTCCTTCAAATAGAAATAATAAAATTTTAGGAAATACTAAATTCAAATAAAATTTTGGTATTGTATGGCCTAGGTCATTCTGGTAAGTGATGTTGCAGCATTTCATAGATTTAAGATGATATTGAGTAAGCAATTTGTTTAGCACTCTAAAAAAAATTTGGATTAAGAATTAAATTAGTATAACTCCAGTGATAGCATGTGATGTAAAGGGGATTTATTTATAATGTCAAATATTAGAGAGTATGTTATGAATGAGAATCATTTTGAGTTTTTCCTTGAAGCTGCTACAACTGGAATGAGGGACACTAGAGTGATCCCACTATAGTAGCATATGGACTGCTACATCAGAATTACAATGTTGGTTAGAGTTGCTACAACAGGCGATTTTTGATGCATTAATGCTAGTGCATTGTGAAGCAGGCCACAACAACAGGAACAAGATCGATTCACTAAAAATAGTTTTCTCTGACTTTCAATATCTTTTTGTCAAAACCAACCAAGGTCTACTTAGGGAAAGAGAAAGGATTTTTTTTGTGTTTTTGGCCTTTTTCTATTATCAAGGTAAGATCATTCCATCAATCTAGTATTGTTTTACTCCTTTACTCCTTAGATTACTAGACTATGTTTATGGTGAAAATTATGGGAGTAATTCTAGGGTGAATGATCTAGTGTGAATTAGCTATGGGTGGTTTAGAATCACTTATTATTGACTTGATATTGTCAAATTATGCTTCCTCATATAGAAATTGTCATAATAATCCTAAGCAATAAGGACTTTAGATGGAATGAAAGGTTAGGAACACTAGAATAAAGAAATAGGCTATGATCATGAGTTAAAATGTTGAATTTAGGTTTATAATGCCTATAATTGATGATTAAATGGGTATATTGTTCTTTATTTATGAATTTTTGATCGATAACAAGCCAAAGCAATAAGAAATGGAAAGGCAATCGTGATATAGCGTATTTCAAGGCTTGAGTCAATGTAGGTAATGATTGGAGTGGAGTTTACACTCTATTTGATTGTATATGTTCTCATTAACTGATTATTCATTTTCATGGTTATAAGTCATGCCTGTAAATGATTCTAAATGATCAATTAAATAATGTAATTATTGGTAATTAATGAACATACTATAGAATTTGTACTTGTGTTTAGTATGACGTCATTGTTATGAATCGATCAATTTTGACGTGTAATTAAATGGGGAATTTAGGTGGTATAAAGGTGGAAATATAGGAATAAGGGTGAAAATATGGGAATAAAGGTGGATTAACACTTCTTTTGGGATTATGTTGACAAGTCACCTCTCTAATAACAATAAAGACACACATAAAAATATAGAATAAAGTATCCGAAATAAAATATCTCAAATGTTGAGCTGAATATTATAGTTGCAAAAATAATAAACCTTGATCAACTCTAAAGAATGCATTGTACTTAATGCAATATAACTAAAGAAAAAAAAAGAGAATAAGAGTGAGGGTCCTGATGAACTATAATGACCCTTCAGGTCATTTTCCGTGTTCTTGCTTATTTTTGCTGATAAAGTTTTCCCATAGCTTCCCCCAAGTCATTTATAACATGCTGGAGTCAAAAGTTTGGTTACCAGATGGTTCGTTTTGTTGTTAGTGCCATTTTCCTATTTAGAAGTCTTCGTTGGTTCCAAATGGCCAATGAGCAAAAACTTCAGTTAAACAATATCGATGGAAAATCTGACTTTTCCAACATATCAGGAGTGTTAAAATATATGTAGCTTTATAACTCGTTTGCTCAAATTGGACTCCAGATGCATCGTGAGGCCTTGGACAAAACATTGAATCAAATTCCAAGTTTCAGCCATTACCTAGTGCTCGAAGTGTCGCGATCGCATGAAGAGTGGTGCGATCGAGATGAACGCAATGTGTTCTAGCACGTAAGCGTGATCGTGCCTCTTGAGGCCTGGAATGGTCCATTTAAAAGCCCTCTTTTGGCCGAAATTCGGTAATTTCCTCCATTGCTTTGTGTCCCTAAACCCTAATAGAATGTAAAACCCTTAAATTGAGTATTGTGGGTTGATTGGAAGCTTGACTAACTCGTTTAATTGTGTTTTACTACTAATCTAAGGTATGGATCCTTTTAATTTTGGTGTTGAATTCTTGTTTATTAGACCAAAAACCTCAAATGGCTTGAGGCTTGATTTTATCCCCAAATATAATTTTTTTTGTACAAATTTCTTGAGGGTTATAACTCCCTAATGATATTTGAACAATTGATTGGTCTCAAAAACTCATTTTCCGTATGTGGAATCTACATGGGGGTTTTGGTGTCATCATTAGACCCGAAGCACAATAGTGTAATATGGGTGTTATTATTCTCATAATAAAGCATTGATTTTATGTTGATAGCTTAGCTCATTGAAGAAGCTTCGATGAAAGGGAAAACGATGATTGTTGGTTCGCGATCTATTTGGACTCGAGGTAGGTTAGGCATACTTGTAATTGGATTGAGCTTTATTATTGCATGACTTTGATATCTTGATAAGATTTGGCGGGGTTTACTGTTGAATTGGTAGAAGGAAATGTTTGGGTCTAGTTGAATCATTTAGGTCTTTAAAAATATTAAGGGGTCGTTTGGATGGAAAACAAGTTATGATGGGATTAGTTATGCTGGGATTAGTGATACTAGATTAGTTATCCTGGTATTATCTTTTAGTGGTTGTTTGGTTTGTGGTACTAAAAATAATATGCATTTCATTCCTTTTTAAGAATTGATAGTTTGTTTAAAATAATATCCTTCACCTTATTTAGCTTAATTATTTTCCTTCATGTTAAACCATACAATTTTTTTTTGAAAAGTTACTGTTTTTTTTAACTTTTGTAGTTTTTTTCCCTAAAAATACAAGTTATGAAATTTATGTTAATATTTATTAAAGGTGTACGAAGCTTTAATATTCTATGTTAATTTACTTATTTCGTCCTAAATTTGGTAAAATGTTGATAATCCCATTTTTTGTTAAAAAAATTTATCGTCAAAAAGTGTGAAAAACAAGTACTCTCATTTTTCATTATTTAGTATCGTATTTGGGACTTAAATTGTACTTTTTTAAAAAAATTAAATTTTCAAGCATTTTTAGCTAAATATAAAAAATAATTTTTTATTTAATAATCAAACATATATTAAGTAAGAATGGGAATGTCTAGATTTAATTATTTGTCCATGATAAATTTGTTACGAAAAATAAAAATCTAAAGTAAGATTAATAAACATTTCTACAAAATAGAAAGACAATAAACCCTTGCATCAATTATGAATATGATTGTATAAATAGTTTTTATGGTGTCACTATCATTTTTCATGACTCGTCACTTTTATAGCATTTAATAAGCTCATATAATTGTTCAAATTGGATGTAAATTTGTAGAGTAATTAAAATTTAAATTAGGAATTATATTGATAAAAAAATTTGATATGAGGACGGCCAAAATCTCACATTCTCTCTTATATATAGTAGTAAAGAAAAGTAACATATTTTATATATAATATTATATATATATAAAAAATATTATATATCTATAAAATATTATATATATATATAAAATATTATATATATAAATTTTTTTATAGATATATATAAAATATTATATTTACATAATGATAAGATTAGCGCCGAGTGAATTCCATGACTGACGGAATACTACTAATATCTGATAACTGACTGAGTTCATGGGATTACTGAGGTTACTGAATTACTGAGCTTTCCTGAGTCACATGACTGACTAAGTTCTATGGATCATGGCTTGACTAAGGATATCGTGAAAACATGACATGGCTCTAAGCACATAGCTAATCTTTTGGGTACAAGTATCCCCAGGACTCGATGGAAAGAAATTGACAAAGCATAACTTTCTTGAATACATAACCAACATCAACAATCCATAATACAATAAGTTGAGGATTTCATGAAGTACATGGTTATCATGATCTTGTACATGAATGGGAATACATATCAATATACCAATATTTCATCAACTAGTCCCCTAAGTAATCCATCAAACATTCATAATGCACAAAGATATCATAGAAGTCATTTTGATAATAAAGGTAAAGCATGAATTTATCATTTGGATCACAATTTAGCTATAAGGCATAATTTTTATACCTTTTTGGCATTTTATCAAACACCTTACATGCACAACTTAAGGCATAGGTGAAATCATCAAATTTCACAAATCATAAACCACCAAATTCATGGATTTCAACTTATATGCTAATGTAGTTTCATAATTTCACATAAAGATCCCAACTTGAGAATCAAACAACAACCATCACATAAACTTGAACAACCCATAACATAATAACATGATTCATAATTTAAAAATAGGGTTCTTGAGCTTTATGGATGAAAAGAATACATAAATCAACACAACGCATACCTTAGTTCGTGATCCTATGAAGATTGACAGAGAAAATTCTTGAATTTGAATCTTTCAATTGGAACCCTAGCTTGTTCTTGAGAGATTTTTGGGAAAAATAAGTATATTTTTCTTCAATTGGGGCTAAATCCTGTGTTTGGGATCTTATATATGGATGGAAAAAGACCGTTTTGCCCATAAAACAACCCAAAACGGAGTGTTTACGTCACTTGGGTCATAAGATATGTGGCGCACACCTTATCACATAATCTAGGTTGTGAGAGACACATATTATCGCATACATTAGGTTGTGCTTCGCACACATTATGACATAAGTTAGGTTGTGCGTCGCACACCTTATGTTAGGCGACACACTCCACTTTGCAAAGCCATAAGTTCTTGCTTGGGTGTTGGATTTTGGTAAAATTGGTATCGTTGGAAAGATAATTAGATTCTCTACAATTTGGTGGGTCTAAAACTGCCAAAATACCATATATACATCAAGTTATGTGCGTTCAAATATGACCCTTGCAGAATCAAATACTAAAACTTGAGGGATTCAAAGGCTCTTAGCTTGCCTTACTCTAAGTGAATCTTATGAACATGCTTAACACATAATGAGCTCTCTTCTCACTAGTATACTCATTGTAAGTCTTGTACTCAAATATGAGTCACAAGATAGGAGGTTTCATATGTAGGAACAATGGTTCATTTTCTAGCTTAGAAATATATGGGGTATTACAATATCTCTCCTTTGGGAACATTCATCCTCGAATGAGACTGACTGAAAGGTGAGAGATGATAAACTGAAGTAAGTACAAGACATATACTACTAAAACATGATTTCATGACTGACATGACTGATAGGCTGAACATATCATACTGAACATGCATATCTGATACATGGGTAACTGATTCATGAATGTATGACTGAGATTTCTGATAAACTAGATTTCTCATAATGAGGATGCATATCTGATGCATGACTGATAAGCTAAATTCATGCATATCTAATGCATGATTATATGACTGAACTGATACATGAATGCATGACTGAGATTTCTGATAAACTGCATTTCTTATAATGAGGATACATATCTGATAAGCTAAATTCATGCATATCTAATGCATGATTATATGACTGAACTGATACTTGAATGCATGACTGAAGATGCAATGGTACTTAGTACCAAGTTTATAACGGAATTTTGAGCATGAAATTGAATACCAAGTTGGTAATGAAACTGAACGTGATAACTGATACCAAATTTATAACTCAAATTTGGACATGGAACTGAATAAACTTAAGGAAAGCTATTACCTTGAGCTGAGTCTGAGTTAGCGGAAAAGAGGTGAGGATACTTGGTCAGCATGTCTGCTCCTTTTTCCCAAGTAGCTCCCTCAATGGACTTGTTCCGCCAAAGAACTTCTACTAGAGGGAATTCTTTGTTCCTCAGTCTGCGAATCTAATAGTCTAGGATTTCGACTGGAATCTCTTCGAAAAAGAAGTTGTTCTGAATATCTATGCCCTCTATAGGTACTACAACTAATGAGTCACCTATGCACTTATCAAGCAAGGAGACATAGAACAGTGGACGAACTGAGGCTAGATCTGAAGGCAATTCGAGCTCATAAGCTACTTTACTGAAGCGACTGAAAATTTTGAAGGGACCGACATATCGGTGAATGAGTTTTCCCTTCTTGCCAACTCTCTTCACTCCTTTTATAGGAGAGATCCCTAGATACACATAGTCACCAATCTCAAACTCGAGATTCTTTACTGAACATACATGAATAAAAATATGAGAACATAACTGAGTCTGAAACGTTATGCATGAAATGAATACTGTGAACTGAATATTGTGAACTAAACCGAGACCCAAAATACATGGATCATGGATGAGATTGAAACTTAAGGGTCAACTTATGAGTACCCCCTACTCCAAACTGGATTCATTACATGAAGAAAGAAAGGGGATGTTTATGTCATGAAAGTTTGGGGGTTCATACTATATATCCCCCTTGGGACGCTATGTCCCTTAAAGAATGCCGGCTTGGCTGAGATGTTGAGAAAAACTGGGGCGATGTACAAGGAAACTACGAACTGAATCATAGTTGATTATCTGAGATCTAAAACTGAGTCATGATACATGAACTGAGCTCAACTTGCTTTTATCTAGTTGGTTCATCTGAGAATGGTTACATTCATGAGACTTCAGATAGTATGTCTGGATGGAAGGGATGGAAACCCAAGCCATGCGTACTTGTCCGTCAGACTACTAAACTGAATTACTAGATTTGCGGATTACCTCATACTGAAAACTTATAATTGACAGAAGACTTTATTTAAAACTCTTTCTATAGAGTTCTAGTGGCTTTAGGGTACAAGGAAACCTTGGCGTGATCTGATTAAGATAGCTGAATAAGAAAATCATCACTTGGCTAAATTTCTCTAAGATGAGTTGAGGTCTACAAACAAGAGTTAAGATAAGGTGACTAAGACTCCTGTACTGCAATTGAGACTACTCAAAAAATTCACGTGGGTGCTGAGCACGAGTACATAAATATTTTGACTTATCTGATTAACTGGATAACTGATAACTGAATACTAGGCATGTAAGACTGAACTGTACTTAGTCTGAATAGCAGGACTGAGGCTGTAAAATATTATGCATAGGAGGTAAGAACTAACTGAGTAACATGAGGTAACTTGAGCATGGATTCATGAGTTCTGTATTATTTGTTAATGCAAGACCAAGTGTATGACATGATTTGGAAACATTCTGTAAACTGTGGTACTGAAATACTAATAACCGAGTAATTGACAATTAGTCAAGCAAGCTTAAAACTGAACTGAGTTTCTGATCTGATTACTGAACTGAAGCTGACATTATAACTAAGGCTGTAACTGGGACTCATAATGGAACTAAATATTGGGTCTTGATAACTGAATACTGATAACTGAGGTTTAGACTAATACTGAAGGACTTAATTCTTAGACTGAACACTGATCACTGAGTACTGAATACTAAAACTGTAACTGAGTTTTGATAGTTACGTTATGAGGACTGACAACACTCACACTCTATACTTTACCAACTTCTAAATACTACCTCTTGCTAGCCATTTACTTGCACACTAACATGATATTCAAGACTATCTTCATAACTACACCCTCGTGTACAATAAGCATACAACAATCTTATCTTAATACGTAACATCTACTCTCTCCCATCTATGCAACTGCTCATCACTACACATTTTTCACAAAGAGAGCTTACTGAAGGGTTGAATCAGGAGAACCTGAAGCATAAATGAACACTAACAAAACTTTGACACTTGACTGAAGCCTGAGGAATAGAATATAAACATAATGGATTCACCAAGAGATCTAAACTGAGGATATGCATAATATAGTCTGAATTTAACTTATCAGTAGGGGCGTAGCAGGAGTCATGAAAGCTGAATATATTGTAGAGCATGATATGTGTACATGAGGCATGAGCTGCATGACCTGAGTTTGGAGTTTTCTGTATTCGTGGGACATAATTTGTATTATTGAGGGGAATAGAACTGAACTCCTTATGCTGGGAACTAGAATCGTACATGATTCTATGAAAAGCGTGCGAATATAAGCTGGGTTCATGGAACTGAGCTATGAAGCATACGTAGGCATCATGCTGACCGGAGTACGAAACTTTACACTAAGATAAGAATGGGTCTGGAACCGTTTTCCCCTTACTGCCTTTCTATACGTACTGACACTACTACTGGAATCTGAGGGCCTAACTTGGTCACTTGGTCTATCATCTCCCCCTTAGCTTTAAGACATCATCATAAGTCTGTGAACACTTTACTAAACTCTGAACTGAACTGCAATCATTATTACATACTTATACTCTGTTCGACACATAGTTGCCTTACTAAAAACACCATCTACTTTTGTTTATTCATAGACTACTAAAATCATATCTCCTAACTCACATCCCCACCTTTATACTTAGTATCAAATTAATAAACTTAAATTCTTTCTAGCACTGTTCAAGCCTACTAATTTACTTTGGTACAACATCCCCATGAATACATAATCTATTTAATACGGATAATATTATCCCAACTCTACTACTGCTAAACTCTTAGGTTCATGCATCTAACTCTAGGTCATATGCTATTATAAGATTCTGAGAACGGGACTGATGGCATATCTAGATTCGAGTTCATGGATGAGTTCTCATGATCATGAATAAAATCTGTACAACTTTGGAGCATAACAGAACTAATGGGATACTTTTGAGCCTATGGTCAATCCCATGACTCTCCACGGGGACTGTCTGAGAAAACCCTATCTCTAGGACTTTGAGCTTCACTATTTTTGTTACCTTAAAAGTAAGGTGGAGTTGACATGAGTGAAGCATGGTGAGAATCTTCATGAGTTTTCTAAAGAACCTCCTATAGCACGATTTGAGACATGAAAGAAGGGAAACTATTTCTAAAACATCTCATAGCCTCCTGCACATAAGTGTGGTGCATAACACACCCATGCACAAGACTTTACTAGATGTAGCTTTCAGACTTCCTAGGACACTATTGAACCTTAGGCTCTGATACCAAGTTTGTAATACCCCGAATTTGGTACCCAAAATGTTACACGGTGCTCATGACCCCGAAGGACCACAAGCTAACCCATACTGATATCTGTACCTGTATACTACATACATTCTGTATAGTACGGAAACATGAACTAAAAGGCCATAAGGTTCAAAACTGTAACATAAGATCTGATAAATCATAACATATGAATGGGGTATGAAATACCCAAAACAAAACTGAAATAAGTTATCTGAACATACTGTAGTCTGAAAAGCCTCTAAACATGACTGTCTGAATAAGGAGTTGATGGGATATGTCCCCAACTAACTCCAACTAATAAATTAATTAATGATATAATAAAATAATGATCATGTCCTCAAAAGATAAGGACTCACTTCTAACCCTGACTGTTGAGACTGGAATCTATTGATGCTCTGGAACTCGTATCTCTGAACCTATGGTATAAGACACCATAGTGCAAATACGTCAGTACTTTGAATGTACTGGTATGCATGTGAGATAAGGTGAATGCCTGGGGTTCATATGCATGAACAATACTAGCTAACTGACTAATATGAACGTGTGAATACATACATGCATACATAGTAACTATATCTGAAATCGTGATCACATGAATTTACTGATAACTAACATGACTAATGAATGAGTTCTGATAACTGATATAACTGATAACACGAGTGACTGTATGATGGAACTAGATAAGTTTCGTATTATATCTGAATTGACTGTATCTGACAGTCCTGAGATCTGAAGAACTATCTGAGTTCTATTACTGAGACTGATTGACTGTATCTGATAGTCCTGATTCTATAACATAAAATTGTGGGAAGTATTCATCTAACCGATATGCCCCTAATTCACCATTATGGCTGAGTTGGGGTCCAATCTGTAACCCTAATTGGAAGGGTGTCAATGCCGCAACACCGGTAAGAACAAGCTGTGGGTGACCGTCATCTGATAGTGTCTCTTAAAAGAGAACGGTGAGACCCTCATATGATAGTGTTTATCTACCTCATCAACCCTCATCAGACAGTGTTGATGTCTCAACCTATGTTGGTTACATAGTTCTGGAACACAAGGATGGTTTCTAAGAGTCACACCCTTATCTGACAGTGTGTATCCCCATCCTTGGGTTCATTCGGTGCTAATTCCTACTCCCATCTGATTTGACTCTGAACATGATTAATTGAACTGTACATCGACTAGGTTTACTGAATTCCGTGATTGATGAAATACTACTGATAGCTGATAACTGACTGAGTTCATGGGATTACTGAGGTTACTAAATTACTGAGCTTTCCTAAGTCACATGACTGACTGAGTTCTATGGATCATGGCTTGACTAAGGATATCGTGAAAATATGACATGGATCTAAGCACACAGCTAATCTTTTGGGTACAAGTACCCCCAGGACTCGATGGAAAGAAACTGACAAAGCATGACTTTCTTGAATACATGACCAACATCAATAATCCATAATTCAATAAGTTGGGGATTTCATGAAGTACATGGTTATCATAATCTTGTCATGAATGGGGATACATATCAACATACCAATATTTCATCAACTAGTCCCCTAAGTAATCCTTCAAACATTCATAATGCACAACAATATCATAGAAGTCATTTTGATAATAAAAGTAAAGCATATATTTATCATTTGGATCACAATTTAGCTATAAGACATAATTTATATCCCTTTTTGGCATTTTATCAAACACCTTACATGCACAACTTAAGGCATAGGTGAAATCATCAAATTTCACAAATCATAAACCACTAAATTCATGGATTTCAATTTATATGCTAACGTAGTTTCATAATTTCACATAAAGATCCCAACTTGGGAATCAAACAATAACCATCACATAAACTTGAACAACCCACAACATAATAACATGATTCATAATTTAAAAATAGGGTTCTTGAGCTTTATGGATGAAAGAAATCCATAAATCAACACAACGCATACCTTAGTTCGTGATCCTATGAAGATTAATGGAGAAACTTCTTGAATTTGAATATCTCAATTGGAACCCTAGCTTGCTCTTGAGAGGTTTTTGGGAAAAATAAGTATTTTTTGCTTCAATTGGGGGCTAAATCCTGTGTTTGGGAGCTTATATATGGGTGGAAAAGGACCGTTTTCCCTTAAAACTGCCCAAAACGGAGTGTTTATGTCACTTGGGCCATAATATATGTGGCGCACACCTTATCATATAATCTAGGTTGTGCGGCACCCACCTTATCACATACATTAGGTTGTGCGTCGCACACCTTATGTTAGGCGACTCACTCCACTTTGCAAAGCCATAACTTCTTGCTCGGGTGTCAAATTTTGGTAAAATTGGTATCATTGGATAGCTAATTCGATTCTCTACAATTTGGTGGGTCTAAAAATGCCAAAATACCATATATACATCAAGTTATGCTCGTTCAAATATAACCCTTACGGAATCAAATATTAAAACTTAAGGGATTCAAAAGCTCTTAGCTTGATTTACTCTAAGTGACTCTTATGAACATGCTTAACACATAATGAGCTCTCTTCTCACTAGGATACTCATTGTAAGTCATGTACTCAAATATGAGTCACAAGATAGGAGGTTTCATACGTAGGGACAATGATTCATTTTCTAGCTTAAAAATATACTGGGTATTACAAAAAGTAAGACTCGTAAAAGAGAACTTAGGGATTATTAGAAGCGGAACTTGACCCGCCTTAAGCTTGAACTATGTAACTTCCTTATTGACCTAGATACGTGATGAATTCCTAGATTATGCTTTTGGTGATACTTCTTATGTTGCGCATCCTTGATAACGCTCACCTATACCATGCAATTTGGTAGAAGACGGTCGTTGTCAATATCTCAACTTATTTTGAGGTCTAATCCACAAGGAGTGAAAAATAGAATTCTAGTCTTATAGGTTTTAACACTTACTAAGAAAACTCTTGAAGTTCTAATAAAGTAAAAAGACTGATTTAACATGGGGGGAGGGGGGTTGGTTTTGGGAGAGTGTGTGCGTTAATAGTATCTCAATTCCGCAAATTACACAATAATTGTAATTTAACTTCGATATAAAGAGAATCTTGGGATTATGTCTACCTAAGTGAAAATTAGGTATGTGTATGTGAAGATTTGGTGTACATGCTAGTTGTTAACAATATGGTAGGCTAGGTCTAGGGTTCTTGAGGCTAGCTTGTCAACAAAACCTCGAGAATTTCACATATTGAACCTTTTGGATAACTAACATGTGTGTTAATTATATTCACCTAGTACCTTAATTAGGTATTCCCATTTCTAGGAAAATACCCAAAATGTAATCAACTTCATACTCACTCTTACGTCTAAGATAGTGAGAATTCATAAACTAAATCCATTAAGTATCTACTATTGCCTTGGTTCCCAAATCCCTCTTTCAAGGATAATGTGGGCTCCAAAAGTTTACCAAAACCACTCTTTCAAGGATGGTTTGAGCTTTCTAAAGTTTGGGGTTTTCACCCACAAACCCATTTTGAGTATTTGGGGCTTTCATACATAAATCCTAACCAATTTAATCAAAGAATAGTAGAACCCATTATCAACTAACTAGCATATACACAAATACATCACAACCCACAACTAATTATACCATAGTTCAACATAATCCCAAGACTAAAAGATTTAGTTACTCATGAAGAAAGAAATATATACCAAATTGATTTTTCAAGGCATCCATTCTTCATAAATACCAAATTTCAAATCTCCAAATCAAATTACAATTCTTTCCCAATTTAGGTTTCAATTTCAAATTCAAAGTATAGCTAGTCTTTAGAATGCTCAAATGGGAAAAGGTTTTAAGATTTTAAGGGATTTGGGGTGTGTTGCTGAAAATTACAAAACTACCCCTAGACCTATTCCCGCATTGCCGTGATCGAACTAGATTTATTGAGATCATGGATACCACGACTATGGTAGATCCACGCGATCACAGTTGCTGACCTTCTTGAAAGGCTGCGATTGCGGACCTCAGACCATGATCGCGGTAACTGAGGCCTATTTCTGCTCCAGGTTTTCCAGCTGCACTTCTTTTCTATCTTTTGATCCTTTTTAGATTAAGTCGATATCTTTCCATCCCATAACCTGTATGCCTGCAAAGTGTGGATATTAGTGTATTTAATGATACATATGTCTTGTTTATACATTTAAATCATGGATATGTGCATGAATGTTGAGTGACAATAAATGGTAAATTCACCACTCATCAACTCCCCCAACTGAAAGCTTTGCTTGTGCTTAAGCAACACTACCTATTACCCTGAGATTGTACACATTTGTGCTTACATTAAATGTCCCAATCATCATAATGACTTCAAGCTTAGTTAATACCACAATTTAGCTCTTCAAACATTGGCAAAACTATTTTCACGACACCCTTCAATATAAAATGTAATATTTTAAGGATGCAAGAGACTTTAAAGAGCAACCATGCAACAATCACTAATATTCTAGAAATGTCTCATAGTTGACCTCAACTACATTATACTCCTTTTTGCCTTATTTTTTGGGAGATGACAAAATCATCCACCTCGACGTATTTACATTCCCCCACACAAGAAAGAAAATTCCACACACCAAGTCATCAATCATACAACAAGGAATTTAAGTGTAAAAAACTCTCTCTTTTAAGAACTCTCAATGCTAATAGTACCATTCAATAGGCTTGCCCTATTTTCAATCACCACTACAATGAAAATACTTGGTTGGAAATCACGAAGGGCTTTTTGAGCTTGTAACATAGGTTTGAGATAGGGTAGGATATATTTTAGTAACAACATGGCTATACCCTTCTTGAACATCTACATCACACTATTCCATCCAACTTTATATCATAGGCCATATCTTTTGTTTTTTCTCTTTACAAATGTGCATATTTTTTATTTTCTTGGTTCACCCATTTTCTTTTCATTTTTTTTGTTGAACCATTTGTGCTTCTCATTCTTTTGTTGGATTCTTTCCTTTTACTTATTAATTTGTTCTTAACACTCAAGTTCATAGGCATTCTCTTACAACTTCATGGCCCAAAGTTACCTCTTTCAATCATCACCACCCCTAACTTATATTTTTAGCCTCAAGTTGCAGTTGTAAGTTCAAGGAGGGTAGAGTTCAAAAGAGGGATAAAAATTAAAAGGCATATGGCTTGCAATGTGTTTCCCGATGAAAAGTTCAAAGACTCAAAGTGGGTGACTATGGATAACAACTACGCATCGGTAGGATTTTTAATCTAAAGTGGACTTTCAATGTCACAAAGATGGCCTAAGATCATCTCCCCAACCGAGTACAATCTTAATTAACTTTGAGAGACTAATGGTGCAAGTTCTAGATAGTACAATTATACATGATATTTTGAAAAATAAGCTCACCACACATGACATGCAAATTTGCTAAGGAGGCTCAATTTCCCCTTCCTCTAGAGACAAAAATAGAGTATCTACCAATTTTTACATGCCTAAAATTTCAGAGTCATAAAAAGAGATAAAGTGTCGATACAAGATTGCTCACATTCGTGCCCTCAAATTTTTTGAAAACTTTTTGGATGGAATCTAATAGTTGTATGGTCTGTGTGCACAACTGTCATAACCCAATTTTTGAGTCATGATGACATATACTTTATCCTACACGTAGATAAGCGAAACTTTAGCACACATCGATGAGTAATGGGCTAGTTAGTGGAAAATGTCATAATTGACAGAAATAGGCAAGTAAATGAATCACAAGCAATAAATCATAGAACAATAAAATAATTAAAGTGAAATAAATGCGGAGTAACATCATCCCACAACCTAATAAGGTCGATTAAAGAGACTCTAATCCAAAGGAATACGAATACTATCAAATTCAAATATACATCAATCTAAAAAATATAAAGACTATTCAAAAAATAAAGATGGAGAAAAGGTCAACTTCGGCTTCGAGAGCTCACCATGTCTATGATCTCTGACCAACACCATCATAGTGTTCAACAGCGACAACTAGTACTTGGGGTTTTCACCATAAAGGTACAAAAGTGAAGTATGAGTACCATAGCCACGGGTAGCTAGTAGTCATGATTGATCGACTGAGCTAAATCATAATATAAATACAATAAAATGTGGGATAAATAAGCTAAGTTGATGAAAAGGGCAAATATGAATAATGCTCCAAATACTGGAAATAAATAATCGAAATAAAAATATTAAATAAAACATAGCTATCTCTACATAACTGGGCCACCATAAGCCCAAAAGATGAAAATAAAGTACACAACCCAACACGGGCCCCATAAGCTTGGAGGGTTAAATCATGGATAAGTAATAATAGTAAATATACCAACTAACCATATCTCAAAACCATAGCCGTGGATCCTTCCATACCGTAAACACTTTACTCAAATCAATTCCATAACCATCATAAATAAACTCTCAATGTCGAACTTGAATCAAAACTTATACATGAATACCATACTTGAATCAAAATTATTATCATTAATGATGTCGAAATCGAACAAGTCTTAATATCATAAATCATTACATTTCAACCAGAACTATCATCTCCCAAACACAATTGATCTAAGGTGGATTTATGTACCTTAGTATTGTTATCCGGGCTTATTTAGCTTAGTTTAGAGGGCTTCTCTTGTGCTTAATGAGTAATTCTTGGTATAAACGAGAATCTAAGTGTTATGTTGTGGAAATGTAATGTTCAATGTTTATTAATAGTGAATTTGGTGTCAAAAAACCAAGTTAAGAATCAAGGGACGAAAGATAGTACTCTTAGCTTGAGCTAATGCCTTTACTAGTTTGTTGTCTTGACTTATATGTTGTTTTGTGCTCTAATGTGTGGTGTTTGATGGTGTAGGAAGATTTTTTAGTAGATCATGATGGTTTATAGTTGATGTTAAATATTTAAATTGAGTTAAAATAACATCACAAAACATTGAATTGAAGTACAAAAGCATGGGACAAACTTTGACCAAAGTTGGGCATTTTGGACTTCTTGGCATGCTACACTTCTTAGGTTATGTGATAAGGCCCTGTAACACACTTGGAAGCATACTATATGGCCAATTACAATATTCCTTGATGTTTTTGACATTCCACTCTGCCTAGATGGCGCGATATTCATGTGACACACCCATTAGTTGAAATCGATATTTTTTTGTCTTCCTATAAATAGGACACTCAGTCAATATGTTAGAAACCTTGGATGACCTTGGGAATTGAAGGGAGGTTAGAGAACACTTAAATTAGAGTTTTAATCTCTTTGATTTAATTTTTTTATGTATCTTAAAATGGATTACACTCTTGTGATTCTTGTAACGTCTATGAGTGGCTAAATACCCATTTTTGGGGTTAAGGCCAAGAACATGAGTATTATTGTTATGAATTGATTTGGTCATGGTTTTTTATCATTTTTCTTTGTTTTTGTCCTTATTTCACTACTTTTTTTGGTAAACAGGTAACTTTTCCATTCAACCAAAAAGTTCTTTACAAATCAGCTGGACATTTTTGACTCAGTTCCAGGTCACAATAGATTTATTTTCTAATCAATATGCTAGTTATTTAAATTTACATTGGATAACCTGTTAATCTATCTAAGTATACTTTCCATTTGATATGTGTTTGACCTGCCACAAATAACTGAATGACAATGCTTCTGGCTCTTTGTCTGATATTCTTTTTATGGGTAGTAAATATTCTATCATTCCTTTCTACCCATATGTGATATACTGCTGCTACTAAATAGAATCCAAGTATGCTAGATCTTGGTCTACTGTTGGACATTAGGTGCACTAGGTTCTAAATATCATACTGCCAATCCCCTGTGCTCTGCTGATATCCTAGCCAATGTAGAATGTAGTTCCAAAGAGTTTGAGAGTAATTGCATTTAAAGAACAAATACTCAAATGTTTCCTCCTCAGCTGTTGTACATAGCACACACTCTTTCTGCACTTGAATACTCTATTTTCTAACTCTATCCATAGTTGCAAGTCTGTTATGTAAAGCCAACCAGAGAATAAATTGGTGTCTGGGAATCATCCCTTTTACCAAGGCCACTTTGTGCCAATTAACCTTCTGGTATTGTGGTCTCATATAGTGATAAGCCTTCCTGATACTAAATCCTTTATGACCATTCATTTGTTGTAGTTTATGATGAATGCTTGTTGTACCTGATAGCCACTTCCTTGCATCAAGAACTTTCACTATTTTAAGGTTTATGACCCCTGGAATACATGCTATAACTCTACTGTGGACCCAAAAGGATGAATGGTAGAGTAGAACGTGGGATGAATAGAATAGGATCATAATTTTCATAGAATGACGTTATTACTTGAAAAAAGGATAGGAATATACTTAAGTGACATATTTTTTCAATTATGCAATGAAAACAAAAGCATTTAACTTAGTTCTCACATCCCCACTCAACGATGTAGTTACGGGTCTAAGTTAGATAAATGATTAGAGGTTCGGAAGGCGATAGTCATAGTATAGACCCCACAAACCAACAACAAAGATAAATAACCTAACTAGTGAAGTTATATAACATAGTATGATTGTTCGTAGTGCATTGAGCCTGGGTTTCTCTCCATTGATTGCCTAATGACTTAATTTACCGCATTGCTTTAGTTTACTTTTATTTATTACTTTAAAACTCTTGTGGTTTCCTTTGAACTAATTGAATCTTAATATTTGAACTAAAAATAAATTATTTATTAACACTAGTCCATGCGGGATCGATACATGGCTTTCTTAAGGACACTATATTACTTGGGTGGACCACATACACTTGCGTGTGCGCATGGGCACATAATGTTTTTGGCGCCATTACCAGGGACTTATAATTGGAAATAGTCGTAGTTTTAGTTTTACTTTTTGAATTCATTGGTGCTTTTCACTTTGTAATGGTTTTTAAATTTGAAGACAATAGGTTAATAACCTAGTAAGCTGGCAAGGGTCCGAGAATTGGTTGAGCCAGACCTTG
The DNA here is from genome assembly GCA_030864215.1 of Capsicum pubescens. Lineage (NCBI taxonomy): Eukaryota > Viridiplantae > Streptophyta > Magnoliopsida > Solanales > Solanaceae > Capsicum > Capsicum pubescens. The sequence goes on along the minus strand of CM061548.1, from coordinate 191,795,006 downwards.
AGGTTGAGTAACACTTACACTAACTGAGGAAAGAAGTATTCTTTCTCTACCGAATCCCATAGATTCACGAGGAACAAAACATTCATGCTTCTATGATTGAGGATCCACCATCCCACAGGCTAGATCGTGATGTGGCAATCCTACTTGCGACTAATGTGACCTCTGTAATTTGTAGACAGGCTATAAAATGTAGATTTAAATTAAAGCCGAATATGGTGTGACTTTTCCACATCAGTGGATAGTTTACTGGGCTATCACATGAAGATCCACAGGTCCACTTGCAAAACTTTCTTGAGATTAGTTGCACATTCATCCCTATGTGTTTTTCAACTAACTATGTAAGCCTGACACCCGTCCCCTTTCAACTTTTGGGAGAAGAAAAGAAGTGGTTGAATGTTGAGCCTACAGGTTCAATCACAACATGTGATAACTTATCTTAGAATATCCTCATTTTCTTCTTTCCATCTGGCAAGACTGCGAGACTACACAGTGAGACCTTGGAGCTTCAAGCAGAGGTAAGATGAGAATCTGTACTATGCTTGGGAGAGGTTTAATTATCTTTTTTGGGACTGTCCATATCACCAGCAGTCTAATAAGGTACTACCTCACACCTCTGTAGAGACACTTGAATATAACACAAAAAAATTATTAGGTGGTCAAGCTTAGGAAAAGACATATAATGAGCTATACATATTGCTAAACCGAATTCCCCAAGGAAATCAGGATTGGTATGGTGATACCTCTAAGAGTTTAGTGAAAAAACATGTAGGCTTGATTGAAGTTCATAGCATTACCGCCTTAGTTGCCCAACTTTTAGCTATGATGAATTTGATGATGACTCAATCCAACAAGTTTGGTGTGCAACAGTCTCAGCCTCAGGTTAAAGTGCTGCAATAGTCTCTGATATGGTGTGAGATTTGTGGAAACAATGGACACAATTCATACATATGTGGAGACAATTCTGAATCCATCAACATTGTGGGGAATGCACAAAAGTCGAATTATGGTAATGCGTATGATAAAAAGTGGCAGACTCAGCACATTCATCTTTACGTAAATGACCACCACCAATAGTTTCAATAGTAGCAACATAATACTCAAGCCAGTAACATTGAAGAGACATTGGAAAATATTTTGGCTAACCAAGAACAGATGGATACTGAAATTTAAAATCAACAAGTAGGTCAGAGGCAGTTAGAGCAGCAGTTGGGGCAGTTCGCTCAGGCATAAAATTCTAGGACTTAAGGTGGTGTTCCAAGTGATAATAAACCTCCAACACAAGTAATGGTAATAACTTTGAAGAGTGGTAATGAGCTGAATAATAGGCCTCCAAAAACAAATAAGGAGGTGAATGTAGAGTTGGTTCCTCATTCGACTGTAAATAGAGTTACTATAATTTGGGGAACTCTAAGTACCCAATGATAATAACCACTTAGAAGAAAAGCCAACCACCACATTACCATAGAGGTTCCAGAATAAAAATGATGATGAATGCTCCAAGAAGTTGCTTAGGAGGCAACCCAAGTTAAGTTAAGTATTTTATTTTCATTATTTTAGTTTTTACTTTATGTAGTGTTTGTTTTTGTTGAGTCACAGGAAGATGGGAAGTCTGAGTACCGAAACTGTGAGCTAAAGAGCATCCCAAAGACTAAGTGTGGGGTCCCCAGACCTTCTTGATGTGTAAAGATGTTTCTATCTAGGCCTAGAGGCCTCAGGTAGTATTTCTATCTTGACATTTAAGTTTACTTTAGGGACAAAGTAAGTTCTAAGAGTGGGGAGGGTAAATTCCCTTATTTTCGGGTGATGTAATGCTGCAGGGCCTTAGTTTTAGTTGTTTGTCTAGTTTTTTGGTTAAATTTGAAAAAAAATTACAAAAAGATTTTGCTCTTTAGTTTTTAGTTTGTTGGTGTCATTTGAGTCGGTGCATACTTCACCCTCCCCATGGTTATTCTTTTCGATTCCTTTCCATTTGGGTGCCCCTTGAACCCACTATTGTTTTTCTCTTTAGGAGTACATTTTTATTTTTTGTGATTAGGATAAGTGAGATATCCTAGTTGGTGCTATGTGTTATTACATGATACAAGTTGTTTTGGAGTGTGCGAGCAGGTTGATTGTGTGAATGACAACTTCTGAGACTCCTAAGCTCTACTTTGTTACTCATATGTGTTGTTGGCTTAATATTGAATTCATGTGATTGCGTGGTTAAGAGTCTGTGATAATCCTACTTGAGTTAAGCATGTACCATGTATGAAGTGAGGTTTTGTGTATTCCTTATTGCATTGATGTCCAGAACTTGCCTGTTATGTGTGTAAATCAAAATAAAGAGTAAGAGTTTAGGATATGATATAGGCATTTCTTTGATAGACATGCTATTGAAATATGTGAGGTTGCGTCACACTATGTAGAGACAGGTCCCTTAGAGTCAGACACAGGCAATCAAACCGTAAAGCAGAAAGAAACAAAAACTTTACTGGAAATTAAAGAACACAAAGATTTAACATAAAAATCTCCTTGCTCAAAGAAGGAGAAGCCACGGCTTGTCCTCACAGGCACTCAACAATCCACTCTAATCACACTCTTGATTATAGACTCAATGTGAACTAAAATCTTAGCTCCACCTATTTAATATAACTCTATTACAAACCTACCTTATAAACTCTGCCAAAAACTCACTTCAAAACTTATTAACTCTAACCAATATAAAACTCAGGTAACTCTACCTAAGCACTCTGAAGAACACAAAGAAAAAGCATTAGTCTTATAACACGATTAATTTAATGACAAACCAAGACTTGACTCAAGAACACATACTCTCTCAGCACGCAAAGGATTGGGACTTGAGAAATATTTGAGTTTTCGCCGATTTCCCTTTTTAAAAAATCTAATTGCAAAAACTAGTGAATTAAGGGGAATTCTTTTCTATTTATAGTTGGAAAATGCTTAGGGTAGAACTATGATTGGGTCAGTTGTCCTGAAAGGTACAAAATCACCTGCATAGTTTGTTATATTACTAGAAAAAAATATGAAGGATAGTGATAGCTGTACTAAATTCATGAAGACCTAATGTAATACCTCATACTTCTACCTAACTTAAATTCATCCCAAAAATGTTAAAGACTTGCTTTAAAAAATGCATCCAGTTTTATACATGTGGAATTTTTAAGATTTTGACTTTTGTTGTATGGGAATTGTAATAAGATCTCCATCGATATCAAATTCACCCAAATCCGACACTCGGGCGAAGAGTTAGAGCTATTTTAGTAAGAAAGTATGCCACCTGAGCCATCAACGCGTCGCGGAGAAAGCCAAAATGACAATCGTCAAAATACAGTGGGCCTCCGCGATTATGGCGCATCGCGCCAAGGCTCAAATCCAGAGTTTTGCATTCCCAGTGTCTAATCACAATACCGCCACGTCGCGGTAAGATTCCAGGTCCCATCCAATATCGCAACACGATTTTACCGCGTCGTGCCTTCAACATAGTTTCCAGTTGGCAATTTCCAGTGGTACGACGCGATAGCATCGCGTCGCGCCAAGTGCCCAAATTGGGTTTTCAGTGATGAAAAATAAAAACCTTCTAAGGGAAATTGGGTCTTTTTTCATGACCAAGATCAACCTTTAACCAAGAAATTATGCCCTTAAAAACCCCGTTACATCACTTTTCCTCACTTTCTCTCAAGAACAAAATCCTTCTCTCTCAAGAGGCAAAAACCCCAGCTCTCAAATTCAAGGGCCAAATCACAAGAACTCTCCATCAATCCTTCCAAATCCATTAACTCAGGTATGCATAGTGTACATTCATGGATTACTTCCATCCATGAAGCCCAAGAATCAAGTTTTAAACTATGAATTATGATATTCATGCTACGTATTGAGTATGTTCATGTGGTTGTCGTTGTATGATTCCTAAATTGGAATCTTTATGTGTGTTTATGAGAATATGTTAGCATATGAGTTGAAAACCATGAATTTTAGTTGGTTATGATATGTTAATTTGATAATTATGCCATGCCCTAAGTCATTCACCCTAAGTGTTTGACAAAATGCCTAAGAGACTAGAAAATATATAATATAGCTCAATTATGACTTAAGTGATGGATTCATGTTTTACCATTATGTTCAAATTACTCCCATGCTATTGATGTGCAATGTAGATGTTTGTTGAAATGCTTATGATTCTAGAATGTGGAATTATGACATTGATTATATGCATTCCTTCCATGTACAAGATTATGATAACCATGTACTTCATGAAATCTCCAACTTATTGTATTAGGAATTTTTGATATTGGTCATATGTTCAAGAAGTGTCAAGTTTTGTCAGTTTTATACTATCGAGTCCTGGGGGTACTTGTACCCGATAATTTAGTTGTGTGCCTAGAGCCAGTGTCATGTTTTCACGATACTCTCAGTCAAGCCATGATCAGTAGATTTCAGTCAGTCATGTGACTCAGGAAAACTCAGTAAACTCAGTATCAGTCCAGTCCCATTTAGTAATCTCAGTAATCTCAGGAGTCTCAGTGATATCAGTCAGTCATCATGTCTCAGTAGTATTTAGTCAAGACCTTATTAAACTTAGTCAGCTAGCAGAACTCAGTAACATTCTGTCAGTTAACAGAATTTAGTAGTATTCCATCAGTCAACGGAAATCCAGTGAACTTAGTTCAATCTAGTTAATCAGTAAAATCAGTAATAGATCAGTCCAGCCTAGTATGAACTAGGAAATCAGTTCGGTGTCTATTCAGTTGGGTATAGTATTCAGCACCGAGTGAACCCATGGATGAGGACACACATTGTCAGCCAATAGAGGGTGTGATCCTTACTAGTACTACCTGCGTTCCAGAACTACGTAGCCAGCCTAGGTTGAGATGTACCCCTATGAGTCTATGGACTATATATCTCCTTTGAGTTTTCCATACAGGAGGGGTTGATGGAAGAGATCACTGTCAGAGTGGGTTTACTCATAACTTGTCATTACTCATGGAACAGTACTGATATCCTTCCAGCTGGGGTTATAGGTTGGACCCCACCAGTTCAGATTCGGGGCATGTTGGTTAGATGATTACCTCCCACAGTCTCAGTTTAAGATTCAGTCTTCAAAATAACACTCAGTCCAGTTCTATAGAAATCAAGACTGTCAGATATAGTCACTCAGCTCAGTACGAAACTCAGCTAGTTCCATCAAATTTTAGGACTGTCAGACACAGTCACCCAGTTAATAGTATATTAATTATACAAAATTTATGTTACCAGTATTCAGATTTCAGGACTGTCAGATACAGTCAATCATACCAGTTCTTTATAATCAGAACTGTTAGAAACAATCATTCTTTTATAAGAAATACGACAATAATTCCTCAGCACTCAATAGACTTAGTCATTCAGTATCCCAGTATTAGTACTCAGATATGAAAAAATCCATGTTATTAGAATTCATGAGTCAGTGTTATCACGATCTCAGTCACAGCCACGAATTCATGCATGTATTCTCACATTCATGTTATTTAGTCAGTTAGTATTGTTCATGCATATGAACTATTGCATTCAGCCACCTCACTTGTATACCAGTACATTCAGCATACTGACGCATTTACGCTATGGTGCTTTATACCATAGGTTTAGAAGCACGAGCTCCCGAGCATCCTTAGTAGATCAAACGTTTAACAGCCAGACTAGTAGTGAGTTCTTATCATTCAAGGATAGCATGATTATTTTATTACTTTATTATTTTAGTAGTTCGGAGTTAGTTGGGGACATATTCCATTAACTCCACAGATTTCAGATAGTTTAGAGGCTTTCAGACTACAACATGTTTCAGACAGTTTATTTTAGTTTTAGGTATTCTTATACCCCATTACAGACATTGTTTTATATTTAGTATTAGTTTATTTTTGAACCTCATGGACTTACGACTTATATTCCGCATATTTATAGTGTATTATTTAGTGCTTAGTTACAGATATAAGTCATGGGTTAGCTTATGGTCCTTCGGGGTCATGAGCACCGTGTAGCATTCCGAGTACTATATTCGGGGTGTTACAAACTTGGTATCATAGCCTAAGGTTCAACAGTGTCCTAGGAATTCTGAAAAGCCACATCTAGTAGAGTCTTGTACATGGGTGTATTGTGCACCACACTTATATGCAGGAGGCTATGAGATGTTTTAGGAACAGTTTCCCTTCTTTCAGTATTCATGTCGTGCCAGTGAGCATAATCTCCAATTATTTTCTCTGTCTAATCTGCTTATTCCTCTAGCTTACAGAATATGCCTTCCAAAGGGGCTAGCGAAAGGAGAATCGGTAATCAGTCAGCACCTCAGCCCGTTTAGGCAGATCCCCTGGACAAACATGTTTCCCATACAGAATTCAGGACTATATTTACTACTCTACAAAATTCAATCACAACTCTGAATGAACGGCCAACTGTTATTCCGACCAACCCAGTGGCCAATTCAGCTACAGCAAGGATTTGGGACTTCACCCGAATGAATCCTCCCCTGTACTCCAATTCTAAGTCCAAAGAGGATCCACAGGAATTCCTAGACCAGGTTTAGAAAGTCAAAGACATTATGGGAGTGACTTCCAGTGAGAGTGAAGAGTTAGCCACTTATCAGCTACAAGATGTAGCCCATACGTGGTTTAAACAGTGGAAGGTAGACAGGGGTACAGATGCAGAGCCCATAGAATGGGAAGAGTTTTCTATAACCTTCTTAGATAGATTCTTTCCCCATGAGCAGAAAAAATCCAAAGTATTAGAGTTCATCAATATCAGACAAGGTAGTATGAGTGTAAAAGAATACTCCCTCAATTTCACCTAGTTAGCCAGGTATGCTCCCTATGTAGTAGCAGACATTAGATCCAGAATGAGTAAGTTTGTGTCTGGGATTTCAGGTAGAGTGGTTAAGGAGTGTCGGACTGCGATATTGATTAAAAATATGGAAATATCTAGGCTTATGGTCCATGCTCAATAGATTGAGGAGAAAAAACATAAGAAGAATGAGAGGGAAAATAAGAGGGCCAGAACTGGTAGTTATAGTTTTTCCCAGCCAGGGTTGCAGGGTAGTAACCATTCTCGACATAGATAGAAGTTTCCAACCCCAGTTCCATCTTCATCTAGTGCACTAACACTAAAGTTCAGAAATGACCATAGAGATGGGGCACTAGTCTCTAAGGCCCAGGGTAGTGAGAGCAGGGTTTTTACTCATCCGCTTTGCAAAAAGTGTGGTAAGTATCATAAGGGTATATATAGAGCCAATAGTGATGTGTGTTTTGGATGTGTCGAGATAGGTCACAAAGTCCTAGACTGTCCTAAGCCCGGTCCGTGAAGTCAGCACGGTCGTCCTTCAGCTCAGTCCGGTCGCCCGAATTAGCAGGGTGCCAATTCTAGCGCTATCAGTGGGCAACTCCCAAACAGACTCTATGCATTTCAGTCCCGACAAGATCAGGAAAGTTCTCCTGATGTAGTCACTGGACCTTTTCCAGTCTCCACCCCAGTGAGTCAGTCTAATACAGCCCGACAGGTATACATGAACTGTCCGGTTATGATGTCTCAGAAAGTTAGGCCTTCAGAATTCTGGTAGTGATGCCAGTATGTGTAGAAATTCCGTAAGGAAAGATGATTCCTGACCCATTCTTGCCTCAGTGCAAAGTTTTGTACTTCAGCCATCATGATACTTACACATGCTTCACATCATAATTCCATATACCCAGCTTATATTCATGCGCTTTCCATAAAATAGTGTGTGTTTTAAGTTTCTAGTATGAGGATTTTCGGCTTACTTAGTGTTACGAATCATATTCCATGAGTATGGAAATTCCAGACTCAGGTCATGCAGCTCATGACTCATACACTCATGTCCTATCTTATAGTATGTTTAGCCCACATGATTCATGATCCACTCTTAATGATCAGCCAAACTCAGACTATGCCACGTATATTCTCAGTTTAGATCCCTTGGTGAATCCATTGGGATGATGTTCTATCTCTCGAGTCTCAGTTATAGAGTTCGTTCAGTAATTAATATTCAGTAAAAGACTCAGATAGTCCTACAAAACCTTGCCTTTCAGTTATCAGTTACTTAGCCATCAGAATTTAGTACTTTAGTACTAGTCTAAACCTCAGTTATTAGAAACCAATAGTCAGTCCCAGCTACAGTCTTAGTTACAGTTACAGTCTCAATTATCATCTTCGTTACAATCTCACTCCTAGACTAGTAATCGGGTCAGTAACTCCATTTAGTTTCAAGTTTACTCAACCACAACGTATAGTTATCAGTCACTCAGTTGTCAGCCTTCCAGTACCTCAGTTTACAAGACTATTCCAGAATCGTGTTGTACTCCTGGTGTTGCATCTCAAATAATACAGTTACCCTCAATTCATGCTTAGTTATTTCATGTCACTCAGTCAGTCCTTATCTCCTATGCATAATACTCTGTAGTTGCAGTCCAGTTAATTAAGACAAAGTACAATTCCATCTTGCAGACCTAGTATTCAGCTATCCGTCATTCAATTAATCAGATAAGTTAGTATGTTTAGGCATTCGTTCTCAGTGCTCATGCGAATATTTTCAGTAGTCTCAAGTGAAGAAGAAGTTCTTCAGTTAAGCATAATTTTTTAGTATGAATTAGATCGATCAGCTAGTAATTTAGTTTAGCAATCAGGCAACAAGTTCATATGGTGTGGTTTCCCATCTTTCCACCTAGTCCTACTATCATAAATCTCAGGAATGTTACTATTTCATGATAGAAAGTCCCAGTAGTAGCAAGATCAACTCAGTTTATGTATTATGCCTCAGTTTTAGATCCCAGATATTCAGTCATAATTTAGTTCATAGGTGCCCTGTGCATCATCCCAATTTTCCTCAGTATCTCAGTCAAGTCAGTATTCTTCTAGGGACATAATGTCCCAAGGGGGAGATTCTCTATAATCCCCGAGCAATCATGCCCTAAACCCTCCAATTTCTCTTCACGTAACGAATATAGTTTGGAGTTGTGGGTACCCATAGGTTGAACCTGTAGCTCCAATATCAACGGTAAGCCATGTACTCAATTGCTCAGTTCAGTTCACCATACCCAGTTCATGTCATATGTTACAGACTCAGCCATGTTCTTATGTTTCCGTTCATGTGTATTCAGAAAGGATCTCGAGATGAGGTCAGAAAATTTCGTGTGTTTAAAAATCTCTCCCATGAAGGGAGTGAAGAGGTTCGGCAAGAAGGGAAAGCTCAGTCCCCGATATGTCGGTCCCTTTAAAATTCTCAGTCGCTTTGGCAAAGTAGCTTATGATCTTGAGTCGCCTGTAGATCTAGCTTCAGTGCATCCGTTCTTTCATGTCTCCTTGATTAAGAAATGCATAGGTTACCCAACAGTCGTAGTCCCTGTTGAGGGAATAGACATTTAGAACAACCTCTCTTATGAAGAGATTCCAATTGAAATTCTTGACTATCAGACTCGTAGACTAAGGAACAAAGAAGTCCCTCTAGTTAAAGTTCTTTGGCGAAATCAGTATATTGAGGGTGCTACTTGGGAAGAAGAAGTAGATATGCGAACTAAGTTTTCTCACCTCTTCTCTGGTAATTCATACTCAGCCCAAGATTATAGCTTTCCTTAAGCTTATTCAGTTTCATGTTCAAATTTCAGTTACAAACCAGTTTTATACTAGGATTTCCATTTTAAACTTGGTATCCATTTACCATTGCATAATCAATCATATACTCATGCATCAGATCAGTCATGTATTCATGCATCAGACATTCATTCTCCTTGTGAGAAACTCAGTTATCAGAAATCTCAGACATGTATTCATGAGTCAGTTCAGTCATGAAATCATGCATCAGCTATGCATGCTCAGTATGAATCTCAGCAATGTCAGTCATGTAGTCATGTTCCAGTTGTTCATGTTAAGTTATGTACTTTAGCTTATTGTTTCTCCCATTTCAGTAAGTCTCATTCGAGGATGAATGTTCCCAAGGGGAGATATTGTAATACCCCGCACATCTACCTAACTTAAATTCATCTAAAAAATGTTAAAGACTTTCTTTAAAAAATGAATCCACTTTTATACAAGTGGAATTTTTAAGATTTTGACTTTCTGTTGTGTGGTAATTTTAATAAGCTCTCCATCAATATCAAATTCTCCCAAATCTGACACACGGGCAAAGAGTTAAAGCTATTTTAGTAAGACAGTGTTCCACCTGAGCCATCAATGCATCGCGGAGCATGCCAAAAAGACAATTGTCGAAATCCAGTGGGCCTCTATGATTATGGTGCATGACGCCAAGACTCAAATCCAGAGTTTTCAATTTCCAGTGTCGCATCGCGATACCACCGCATCTTGGTAAGATTTCGGGTCCTATCCAGTATTACAACGCGATTTCACCGTGTCACGTCGTCAACCCATTTCCCAGTTGGCAATTTCCAGTGGCACGATGCGATAGCACCACATCACGCCAGGTGACTAAATTGGGTTTTCAATGACGAAAAATAAAAACCTTCTAAGGGCAATTGAGTCTTTTTCCATGACCTAAATCAACCTTTAACCACAAAATTATGCCCTAAAAAACCCTATTACATCACTTTTCCTCACTTTCTCTCAAGAAAAAAATCCTTCTCTCTCAAGAGGCAAAAACCCAAGCTCTCAAATTCAAGGGCCAAATCACAAGAACTCTCCATCAATCCTTCCAAATTCATTAACTCAGGTATGCATAGTATTTATTCATGGATTCCTTCCTTCCATGAATCCCAAGAATCAAGTTTTAAGCTATGAATTATGATATTCATACTATGTATTAATTATGTTCATGTGGTTGTTGTTGTATGATTTCCAAGTTGGAATCTTTATGTGTTTTTATGAGAATATGTTAGCATGTAAGTTGAAAACCATGAATTTTAGTTGGTTATGATATGTTAATTTGATAATTATGCCATGACCTAAGTCATGCACCCTAAGTGTTTGAAAAAATGCCTAAGAGACTAGAAATTATGTAATATAGCTCAATTGTGACTTAAGTGATGGATTCATGTTTTACCCTTATGTTCAAATTACTCCCATGCTATTGATGTGCAATGTAGATGTTTGTTGAAATGCTCATGATGCTAGAATGTAGACTTATGACATTGATTATATGCATTCCTTCCATGTACAAGATTACGATAACTATATACTTTATGAAATCTCCAACTTATTGTATTATGAATTTTTGATATTGGTCATATGTTCAAGAAGTGTCAAGTCTTGTCAGTTTTATACTATCGAGTCCTGGGGGTACTTGTACCCGATAATTTAGTTGTGTGCTTAGAGCCAGTGTTATGTTTTCACGATACTCCCAGTCAAGCCATGATCAGTAGAATTCAGTCAGTCTGTGACTCAGGAAAACTCAATAAACTCAGTATTAGTCCTGTCCCATTCAGTAATCTCAGTAATCTTAGGAGTCTTAATGATCTCAGTCAGTTATCATGTCTCATTAGTATTCAGTTCAGACCTTATTAAACTCAATCAGCTAGTAGAACTCAGTAGCATTCTGTCAGTTAATAGAATTCAGTAGTATTTCGTCAGTCAACAGAAATCCAGTGAACTCAGTTCAATCTAGTTAATCAATAAAATCAGTAACTGATCAGTCCAAGCTAGTATGAACTAGGAAATCAGTTCTGTGTCTATTCAGTTGTGAGTAGGATTCAGCACTGAGTGAACCCATAGATGAGGACACATACTGTCAGTCAGTAGAGGGTGTGATCCTTAGTAGCAATCCCTGTATTCCAGAACTACGTAGCCAGCATAGGTTGAGATGTACCCCTACGAGTCCAGGGACTATACATCTCCTTTGAGTTTTTCTTATAGAAGGGGTTGACGGAACAACTCCTTGTCAGAGAGGGTTTACTCATAGCTTGTCTTTACTCATGGCATGGTACTGACACCCTTCCACCTGGGATTACAGGTTGGACCCCACCAGTTTAGATTTGGGGCATGTCGGTTAGATGATTACTTCCCACAGTCTCATTTTCAGATTCAGTCTTTAGAATAAAACTCAGTCCAGTTCTATAAAAATCAAGACTGTCAGATACAGTCACTCAGCTCAGTACAGAACTCAGCTAGTTCCTTTAGATTTTAGTACTGTCTGACACTGTCACCTAGTCAATAGTAAATTAATTATATGAAATTCTTGTTACCAGTATTCAGATTTCATGATTGTCAGATACAGTCAACCAGACCAGTTCTTTATCATCAGAACTGTCAAAAATAGTCATTCCTTTATAAGAAATACGACATCAATTCCTCAGTACTCAATAGACTTAGTAATTCAGTATCCCAATATTAGTACTCAGATATCAGAAAATACATGTTATCAGAATTCATGAGTCAGTGTTATCACGATCTCAGTCAATGTCACGTATTCATGCATGCATTCTCACATTCATGTTATTCAGTTAGTTAGTATTGTTCATACATATGAATCATTGCATTCAGCCACCTCACTTGCATACCAGTACATTCAACATACTGACATATTTGCGCTATGGTGTTTTATAACATAGGTTTAGAAGCATGAGCTCTCGAGCATCCTTAGTAGATCAGACGTTCTGCATCTAGACTAGCAGTGGGTCCTCATCATTCGAGGATAGCATGATTATTTTATTACTTTATTATTTCAGTAGTTTGAAGTTAGTTGGGGAAATGTCCCATCAACTCCATAGATTTCAGATAGTTTAGAGGATTTCAGACTACAACATGTTTCAGATAGTTTATTTTAGTTTTGGGTATTGTTATACCCCATTAAAGACATCGTTTTATATTCAGTATTAGTTCAGTTTTGAACCTTATGGACTTACAACTTATATTCCATATATTTACAATTTATTATTCAATGCTTAGTTACAGATATCAGTCGTGGGTTAGCTTATGGTCCTTCGGGGTCATGAGCACCGTGTTACATTCTGGGTACCAGATTCAGGGTGTTACACCTAAGGACCTGGCCCCTTGATGTCAGTTGATCATCATCAAAACAAGATATAGAAAATTTCCCCCTTTTTAATGATGATAAACAAACCCCAAATTTTTGAGCATTAATGTTTATTCATCTCATTCAACCAGAGTGATTACCATTACTTCCGATGAATATTCCCCCTCTTATTATGCTCCATGCTCCCCCTATCAATATGTCATCATGCTTCACCACCATTCTTCCCTTTGTCACTATACCATCCATTAAACATTTTTTAGCCATTAATATGCAGTCATACTTCACCAACATTAAAAACATATGCACCTGGTACCTTGTCCCTAACATATCATGCTACACACACCTCACCTGGTCCCTACCACATGAATTCAGTATTCCCCAATTTGGTTTCATTAAAAATTGATAACAATAACCCAAGAGTTAAATAAGAATAAGTTCGTTAACTCATGGCTGCTTGGGAAACACTAACATAAAAAATAACTTTAAAATTAAGAAAGAGACGGATGAAACACACAAACAATGATTCCTTCATATGTACAAGGTAAGTATCATTTCAGTGCATAATTTTAAGTTTCCAGAGAATAAGTCTCAGGAATTAAGAAAATTTAAGAAGGTGAAGGACTGGGGAAGATGGTTTGGAAAATTAGAGCCATGGTATTATTTTTTGTGGCACGACAGTGTAACAATTCTTTGGTTAGCTGCATTATTTCTGCGTTCAAGCTAAGAACCTCATAAGTTAGAGTTAAAACTTTCTTCTTTAGTTCAACATTCTCAGTTCTAAGCTCTTCAGAAGAACTTGGATCCTTATCAGTGCGATGCTGAATTGTCATTTGCAATTTGCTAATCTCTAAATCCTTAGCAGCTGTGTTAAGCTTCAATTCCTATATCTATTTGCTGAGCTCTCTTTGAGTAATATTACCTGATTTTTTCTTCTCACACTTATTAGAGTCTTAATAACTAACAATTGTAACACAATTCTAGGAGTTCCATTTTCACATACAATACAAAAATGATCAAACACTTTGTTTAACCAGTATCTATAAGGCATGCCATGTTTTCCATTTTTCCCACGAACAACTTTATGTATGTGCTCCATTATTAAGGCCGGTAAATTAATGGACTCAAGACTGCTAAGACACTACATGACACACAAATCAGTAGTTGAAGCAATGTTCCTCTTTTGTAATCTAGGTAGAATCACTTTGTTAACAAAATCAAACACTAATTGTAACTCACTTTTGAGCGATTTCTTATTTACTACAACCACAAATTTTCCTTTAATATTTGATGCATTTGCCTTGAACTCTATTGAGGGATATTATTTTGAGACAGTCCTCACACCACTGATAGGAACATCCATAATTTTTTGAAGTAATATAGCATCAAGATTTAGCTTCTTTTCTTAAGCAACAACAGTCATCTTCAGTTTTTCTTCAAAAAAATCCAATGTGGAATAAGATTCCCTTACTACCTCATCTAAGATGATGAGAGTGGGTCCTTCCATATGACGAAGCCATTTTTTATATTTAACAACCTCAATTAATTCCATCATGCCTGGTTTTATTAGTACACTTGAGTCAAAAACCCTCCTAGTTAGTCTTTTTGATTTCTCAAGAACCCATTTCTAACTTCCTTGGGCACAATCTTCATTTTTTCCTCCCTTTCCATTATTTTCCTTTTTTTTTGGACCAAGTCCCTCTGAAGGCTGATGCTTTATAGTAGGACTCTTAGTTTTCACTCTGGAACTTCCTATTTTAAAACTAACATCTTCTGACTTAGGACCAAACAAACTCCTTTTTGGGTTCTTTGATACCAAGATGATATTTTTTACAATCTAATCATTACTTATCATTAAATTATCAAAAAAATTATGTGTTTTGGGGGATAAATCTTCATCAATGAGTTGAGTGAAAAAAGAGTCTGGCTTTCAAAGAATGGGATGACTTAACTTGGTTGATTCTTTGAATGAAGAAAGATTTTCAGACCAAAAAAATTAGGAAAAAGATCAACAATTTTCTTAGGGATTTCATTCTCTTGAGATTCATCCTGGAGGTGGCTGTAGAGACTGTTTTAGTCATCTGATATCCTGATGGGGATGGAAAGAAAAAATCTAATTTGGAGTTCTGAAGAAGGCTTAAGAGTTCGTTTTTGTCTACACTGAACTTTGAGAACATAATTTATTTCAAATTAGGTGCTTCTTTGAAAGGAAAATGACCACATATCTTGAAAAGGCATTAGGGTAACATATACGAACAAGGATGAGCTTTTGAAGGAGTGAGAAGAGATTTAATTCAATTTAAAGGTGACTCACCTTTTCCTTTCTGGATAAGAAAAATTTCTAACACAAAGAGAGAAGTCACAACTTTTTCTATTAGAAAAAAATGCACATTCATGATACTAACCTGAGAAATGAGACCAGGTCCCTCTCATTTTTCAGTAAATCCTCAAATTTGTACAAGTCACCTCTATCTTCTTCAAAAGTCATTCCCATATGTACATACGTGCAAAGTTATGATACTGAGTTATACCAACATGTACATACTTTATCACGGATACCTGTCTCTTGATCATAGCCAGTTTTAGGGAGAAAAACTAATTCATCTAATAGGTTAGGTTATTTTGATCAACCCCAACCTCTACTTATTCTTCAAAAATTATTCCTTGTGAAGATACTTAGTAAAAATATTTATTATTTGATCTTCAATCTTGCAAAAATTCATCCAAATAGACCCCTTCTAAATATTGTCTCTTAGAAAGTGATGTCTACTATTAATATGCTTTGTCCTTTTATGTTGCACTAGATTCTTGGCCATGTTGAGAGCACTAGTATTATTATGCATCAGACGGATATTGTTTGAGACAATCCCAAAGTCTTTCAGTTTTTGTATGATCCATCACAATTGAGCACAACAAGAAGCTGCAACCACATACTCTGCTTCAGCAGTAGATAAAGAAACCGATTTTTTCTTCTTAGATCACCAGGAGATAAAGGAAAACCCCAGAAAATGAGCCATTCCTAAGATACTTTTCTATCCACTAGATATCCAGCATAATCAGCATCTACATATCCTACTAGATCAAAACTATCTCTAGAAGAATAGTACAGGACCAGGCCCCCTATTCATTTAAGATACCTGAGAATTCATTTTGCAGCTTTCAATTGAGACTCCTTAAGGTAGGCCTGAAATCTTACACACATTCCCACACAAAATACAATATTTGGCCTGCTTGAAGTGATATATAGTAAAGATGCAATAATCCCTCTATACATGGTCTCATTAACTAAGGGACCAAATTTATTATTATCCATCTTGGAGCTGGTTCCAATTAGAGTTTTAATTAGTTTGGCTACTCCCTTGTTGTACTTATTCAATAGCTTCTTGAAGTAGTTCTCTTGACATATCATTGTCCCTTGAGAAGTTTACTTGATAAGCAAACCTAGGAAGAATATTAGTTCACCTATCATGCTCATTTCAAATTCACTCCTCATTAGCTTTGCAAACTATTTACAATGTGATTTAGAAGCAATACCAAATATTGTATCATCAATATATATTTGAACAATAAGTAAGCAACAACTACCTTTGGACATTAGAAAGAGAGAATTGTCTATTTTATATCTTTTAAAGTAATTTTTTGGAAGAAACTTTGAAAGTATCTCATATCAAGACCTATGTGCTTGATTCAACCCACAGAGAACTTTGTCCAATTTGAGTACATGATGAGGAAAATCTATATCTTCAAAACCTATAGGTTGTTTGACAAAGACTTCTTCATTCAAGTATCCAATTAGAAAAGCACATTTGACATCCATTTGGAAGAGTTTGAACCCCATATAGGCATCAAAAGTAATAGGACTCCTAATATCCTCTATCCTTGCTATAAGGGAAAATGTCTCATTATAATCAATTTCTTCCTCCCTGTTATAGCCTTGAACAATCAGCCATGCTTTATATCTGTTGATAGTTCCTTGTTAATCCTACTTATTTCTGTAAACCCATTTTATCCCAATAAATGTTCTTTCAATAGGTCTGGGGACCTGGTGCCAGACTTTACTTTTTTTAAATTGTTGAAGCTCCTCCTGCATTGCATTGATCTATTCAGTATCTTTCAGAGTTTCTTTCCCATTTTTAGGCTCAACATAGGACAGGAATGCTGATAATGCCATGAAATTTATGGTTTTATCTCTTATTTGGACTCCAAATTCTTAAGGTGTAGTCAGATACTCAAGTGGAGTATAAGATGTGTGCCTCTAGTTTGACCTTATATGATTAGTTCCATTGGGTCCAGATCCTTTTGATTGGAAATTTTAGCTTTTTCTTTCCACAAAACAAGTCCTTTGAAATCTACTTATTCAGCAAAGAGGAACTCACATGTACCAGCCTTCTATGCCACCAATCAACATCTTCATTTTGAACACTAAAGCAAGTTAATTCCGCATAATCCAAAGATTCTATATCTTCAACATTTATATTTTTATCCTCTTGTCTTTGAGAATAACTCTCCCTGACTTTAAGCTTGAAATAGTACATCCATCAACTGAGAATTTGACCTTATTACCTTTGTCAATGATTTGACAGACATATAAAAGATTGTACATGAGGCCATACACCTAACACATATCTTCTGTTGCTTGATCAGGTGATTTTCCTATCTTTCCCACACCATGAATATAGTCCCTTTTACCATTTCTAAAAGAGACACCTCCAGCTTAAAGTGTCTTGAGAGAAAGAAAGCAGTTTGTCCTTCCTGTCATATGCTTTGAACATCCATTATACATGAACTAGTTCGGACTGCATTCTCCTCCTACTAACCGCAAACATATTCATTTGTTAGATTTGGGTACCCACATGATATTGGGTTCCTAATAGGAAGACAAAGGTGTGATCAAATCTTTCTTGGCCCATCTGAGTAGAGAGTTCCTCTTCTTAACATTTTTCAAGGGCATGAAACCCATAGGATAATAATTCTCCTGCTGGATATATTCAGTGCTGCTCATTATAGCTCTAAGCCAATACTGACAGTTTTTCTCGAAGTGTCCATCTCTTCTACAATGAGTACATAATGCTTTGTGGACCCTAATTCTAATACCATAAATATCTTTCCCTTGATACCCAAGTGATAGGGTTTTGTAATGATGTCCAAGTCCTTTACCATCATTGACACCCTAACCATTTAAATTAGATAGGATTTGAGGGGATGTGGTCCATTTTAGTGATTTGTTAAGTTCTTCCCTTATATGGACCAGATCCCTTTCTAATTCTTCATTCTTGTAGAGGGAAGTCATAAGGTGCTTTTTAGAATCCCTTAATTTTTATTCAAGATCAATTTGAAGCCTTGAAGCTTCTTTCTTCCATTTATGATTAGAATCATTTACTTTGCCTAGTTGACTCATTAAACTTAGATTTTTAGATTTCAATTTTGTGAACAATTCTTCTGTTTTAAATATTTGGAGAGTTAAAAAAATTAATTCAAGCTTTTGATTTTCTACTATATCTTCTAAATCACTTTTCGAAGTAGTCAGTTTACACAAAGAGTCAATCAACATATTCGAAAGTTTTATTATTTTTCTACTAGAGTTGTCTAAGGCATACTTCACTACATAATCTGCTACAACCTTTTTTCTTGATTTTATAGGGACCTGGTCCCTATTTTTACTTTTGTCACCTCTAGTCTTGAGATATTCATGATAATCCATTTTGTGCATTGGACAATCCTTAATGAAATACTCAAGACTTCCACATTTCTGACAAACCTCAACAGTGCCTCCTTTTTTGATGCTGCTTCCTTATCTTTGAAACTAACCAATTTTATTCATAGCTCTAACAATCCTTTTTGAAAAATAGGCAACAACTGTGTTTTTTTTTCTAGAATCAGATTTTTAAGCCTTCACTGCCAGAGATGTTTCCCTTTTTACTTACTTCTTCTCTTATTCTTGCTTCTTCTTGAGCTCATGAGTCTTTAGATTACCAATGAGTTCATCCATAGTGAGAGTCTTCAGGTTTCTTACCTCAGTAATAGAATCCACTTTGCTTTCCTAAGATTAAGGGATAACACCTAGACTTTTTCTCACATGCTTATACAAAAGAGTCACTTCTCCTAAGCAGTGTAGCTCATTTGTGATACAAATAAATATTTTATGCATTTCTTGAATTGTCTCTCCTTTCTTCATAGAAAAGTTTCATACCGAGTAATCATCATGTCATCTTTTGAATCCTTCACATCAGTTGTTCCTTCATGATCTATCTATAGGCAATCCCAGATTTCTTTAGCATTTTCACAAACAAAAATTTTGTTATACTCATCAGGTCCTATGCCAAGACAAGAAATTTCATTGTTATGTAATTCTTCTCATAATTTTTTTGATCTTTATCATCAAAATCTCTCCTATTTTTGATAAATATCCTTGTTATGTCCCCTTTTTTGACCTCTCTAAAAGGCACATTAGGATTATCAAGTATTTTATTCATTAGTTCACTGTCCTCAGCCATAATGAAGTCATACATCTTAGTTTTCCACTACCCATAGTACTCTCCATTAAATTAGGGTGGTTTTGTGGTAGATTGCCCTTTTTCAAAATTAGGCGTAACAACCATGATCAATAAATCACTCTAGGTATGAACCTTTTGGAGTGTCCTTTATCTGATACCAATTGTTGAAATGTGGTGAGTTTCACCACCTATGAGGGACCAGGTCCCTTAGAGTGACACATGAAATCATATAATAAAGTAGTAGGAGACTAAAACTTTGCTGGAAATTAAAGAACATAGAGATTTAACATGGAAACCTCCTAGTTCAAGGGAGGAAAACCACAACTTGCCCTAAAAAGCACTCAACAATCCACTATAATGAAACTCTTGATTATAGACTCAAGGGCAACTTAACTCCAAGTTCCACCAGTTTGCAATAACTACATTGCAAACTTACTTTGTCAACTCTGCCAAGAACTCACCTTAATATTTATTAACTTTAACCAAAATCAAACTCAGGTAACTCTACCAAAGCACTCTCATGAATATAAATAAAAAGCATTCCTTTTATAATAGGAGTAATTAAATTACAAACCAACACTTGACTCAAGAACACACAATATCTCAGTACATAAAAGATTGGAACTTGAGCAATATTTGAGTTTTCGCCAATTTAACTTTTTAAACAATTTGATTTCAAAAAATAGTGAATTGAGGAGAATTATTTTATATTTATAGCTGGATAATGATTATGATAGAAATACGATTGACTAGGTTTTTCCACAAGATACAAGCTCACCTGTGCAGTTTGTTACACTAACAGACAAAACTACGTAGGACAGTGATTGATGTACTGAACTCATGAGGACCTATGGATCTGGTCCCTTGATATCAGCTGATCATCATCAAAATAGGATCTAAATGGGGTGATTATCTAAGGTGGATTTATGCACCTCAATATTGTTATCTGGGCTCATTTAACTTAGTTTAGAGAGCTTTTCTTGTTCACAATGAGAAATTCATGGTATAAATAAGCATATTAGTGCTATGTTGTGTAAATTTAATAATCAAAGTGTGTTCATAGTGAAATAGGATTCAAATCACCAAGTTGATAATCAAGGGACAAAAGCTAGTACTCTTAGCTTGAGCTATGGCCTTTACTAGTTCGTTGTCTTGAATTGTATGTTGTTTTGTGCTCTAATGTGTGGTGTTCGATGTTGTAGGAAGATTTTTGAGTTGATCATGATTGTAAATTGTTTCTTTAAAATATGTAAATTTAGTGAAAATAACATCATAAAGATGGGACATAGAGGACAAAAGCATGGGACAAACTTGGACCAAAGGTTGGCATTTTGGACTTCTTAGCGTGCCATACTGCTTAGGTGATGTGATAAGGCCATGGAACGTCCTTTTCATTAACCTAGATTTTCTATTATAATTTTCTTTCATGTTTTTATCAATCCACACTGCCTAGATGGTGTGATATTGGCGTGGTACGTCCTTAGGTTGAAATCGGCAATTTTTGTCATCCTATAAATAGGACACTTATTAAAAATGTTAGACAACTTGGATGACCTTGGGACTTGAATGGAGGCTGGAGAAAACTTCAATTATGGTATTTATATCTTCACTTTAGTTTGTTTATGAATTGTAACATGGATAGCACTCTTTTGATTCTTGTTACTTCTAGGAGCGGCTAAATACCCGTTACAGGGTTAAGGCCATGAAGATGAGTATTATTTTTATGAATTGATTTGGTTATAGTGGTTTATCATTTTTGGTTATTTTTATCCTTATTATCACTATTTTAAGGTTTTAGGACCCTTTGAATACATGCTATAACTCTATTGTGAACCCAAAAGGAGTAATGGTAGAGTAGAACGTGGGATGAATAAAATAGGATCGTAATCTTCATAGAATGATGTTATGATTTGCACTTAGGATTGGAATATATTTAATTTCCCTATTAAGGTAAAGTTAGGAACGAATACGAGAGCATTTAACTTAGTTCTTGCATCCCCGCTCAATGATGAAGTTGTAGGGCTAAATTAGATAATTGATTTGAGGCTCGGAAGGCCATAGTTAAAGTATAAACCTTGTCAACCAACAACCAATATAAATAACCTAACTAATGAAGTTATATAACGTAGTATGATTGTTGGAAGTTCCTTGACCCTGGGTTTCTCTCCATTAATTGTCCAAGAACTTTAATTTATCATATTGCTTTAGTTTACTGTTAGTTATAACTTTCAAACTCTCGTGGTTAAATTTGCATAGATTGAATCATAATATTTGAACTGAAATTATATAGTTGCTCAACACTAGTCCTAGTGGGATCGATACTTGGCTTTCTTAAGGCCACTATATTACTTGGGTGGACAACGTACACTTACGTGTACGCTTGGGTGCTACAACAATTCTAGAATAAACCATCATACCGAATCCTCCTTGTGCTCATGATGATAAATAAGATAATGAAACATGATGTTTATGTCTACAAGGATCTATTAGTAATCTTGGCCGAAGTTGGGTCGGAGGGTCCCACTTCTAATCCCTATACTCCATTCTAAGGCAATTTCTACACCAGGCTAGACTAGAGTGTCAAATACTATTAGATGCTAAGAAGTCTCATGGAATCCTAAGCTATCCATTCTACCTAGGGAGCAAGTGTCTAAGTAAATACACCTAATTATAGCCTTTTAATATGCTAAGTAACCCAATTCACAATAGATACACCTCTAAGTCCTACTTTCTATTCAAAAACTAGCACAATATTATATTAAAACTATAATTAAGCCCAATATAAGAGAAAAGTGAACCAAGCCTACCTAGACAACAAAGAAAGCCTAATAAAATCTGCTAAAATGGTAATTTCTCCTTTCAAAAAGATTTTGCACGATACCATTCTATCAAAATAGTAATCTACGTATTAATATGAGAGCAATTGTTCCCATATTGTATTGTCCAAAATAAAGTAAAAATCCCATGTGTCGTCCGCTTGCGAAATCACAATTTGAATACTGTCAACACGTCCTTCTATACACAAGCATTATTTACCCTCTAGAATGGTTAAATTCTGAGCTCAAACGATACTAAGAATCAACCCAACTAGAATATAGGTATTTGGGTCTAAGTTGAATAATTAACCCATGAATTAATTGGAAACTTACTAGGATTTTGACGAGAAAATGATTATTATGAGCTTAGAAATACCCCATTATCTATTAATAATCACATTCCCAGTTTTTCACACTTTCTAGGCTTTTGAATCTTGAGATATGTGAAAAACAAGGAGAAAATCGGGCAAAGGAGGAATTTAATGCTCTCAAGCCGTTGCTTAAGTGATCACTGCTAAAGCGGTCCCCACCTAGGGCCTGACCTCCTCTTGAACGGTAAGCAATGTCTGATTAAGCGAATGGTCCTTCTCTAATGCCGTCTGATTAGGATGGTCCTGGCCGCTTAAGTAACCACTTGGCAACTTAAGTGGATGCACCTACCGAGTTTCATTGAACCCTCAAGATTCATTAAAAATCTAGTGAATGAAAATGAACTATGCTACTTTACCAAATTAGATATTTCAGACTTAATAGCACCATTGAAATTTCCACCCGGGTTCTTTTTTTATGAAAAATGGGCCCCACATACATGGGCTATTTTATAAAATTTTGACTAATAGCTCGCAATGAGTCTGAAAGCCTTGAGACACAAACCAAAGGTCCCTCTTGCCTAAAATAGATGTTATGGAGCTGATGGATCTTTCATAATTGGCATATGAGGTCGTTAATCTAAACTTTATGCACAATAGCAAATCCTTACCACAAAAGACTTCAAAATTGTGAATTGAATTTAAAATCCAAACAAACTGCCCAATAACTAAACTGTTAGCTCCAACAAGTCATAAATTACTTGGGAAAGCTATAGGGAAACACTAGATTATGAAAATATGTGGAAAATTTGAAAATGACCTAGAGGGTCATTACGATATCCACTACTAACAAAATTTTTATCCACGAAAGTAATAGGTTAGGATTTACCTAGAAGTTTAAATTTTAGGATACTGGCCCCGCATCTCTCTTTTGATCTCCTGAGTAGCCTATTTTACTAGGTAATGTCTCCTCCAAACCTTAACTACTAGAATCTCCCTAGAGTTCAATCGCCATACATTCCTGGCTAATATGAACATCGGCTCCTCCATGAAGGTCAATCTCTTATCCAACAGAATTGAGTCCTATCGAATAATATGTAACTCATCGGTAATGTAACGTCGCATCATAGAAATATGGAAAATTAGATGAACAACATAAAAATCTAGGGACAAGGCTAACTCAAAAGCCATATTTTTAATTGTGCGAAGGATCTCAAAAGGTCCAATGTATCTAGGGTTGAGCTTCCCTTTCTTCCTAAACCTCATCACACCCTTTATAAGAGATACTCAAAAGAATACTTGGTCTCCTGCTCCAAACCTTAAAGCATCAAGCGTATGATATGTATAAGACTTCTGCCTACTTTGAGTCGTCCTCATCCTATCCTGAATCACCTTTACTCTATCCAATGACACCAAAAGCAAGTCCACACCACAGGGCCTAACCATAGAGGTATCGAACCAACCAATCCGAGATCAACAATGTATACCATATAGTGTTTCAAATAGTACTATGTCAATGCTTAAATGGTATCGATTATTTTATGTGAACTCTGTCAATGCCAAGTGTTGCTTCCACTAACCTCAAAATACATAACACAAGATCGATGCATATGCTTAAGAAACTGAATAGTTTTCTATGACTGTCAATTGGTTTGAGGGTAAAAAGTGGTGCTAAGATCCACCTAAGTTCTTAACTCCAAGAAATTTCTCTAGAAGACAAAAGTGAATACTGAGCCCCGATATAAAATGATAGATATAGGTACTCCATGTAGGTGATCTATCCTACAAACATAGCTATGGGCTAATCTCTTGGCACTGGCGGACATCTAAATAAGGAATAAAATGTGCTAATTTGGTCACCCGATCTATGATGATCCAAATGTCGTATGAACCATGGGAGGTGCAACGCTACCAACTAACAAAGTCTATGGTGATCCACTACCACTTTTACTCGAGAATAGGCAATCTCTGAATCAAGCCACTAGGCCTATGATGCTTAGTCTTCACCTACTGAAAACCTATGCAACAAGATACAAAGTTTTTCACATCACCCTTTATGCCACTCTATAAATAGTATTTCCTCAAATCACTATACATCTTAGTTCTCCAAAGGTGAATAGAATATTTGTAGCTGTGAGCCTCACACAATATCGACTAAATTATGTCACCAACCCTTAAAATACAAATGCAGCCATTAAATCATAAAATACCCTCAGAATCTATGGTATCCCTCCTGGACTCACCACTGAACACCTGATCATAAATGACACAAAGTCCCTTCTCCTCAAAATGGCAACTCAAAATTTTCAAAAATAAGGTAGACCTTACCTCAACACTAGCAAGGATCCTTCTGGAATCTAAAATATCAAGTCGCACCATCAAGTTGGCTAAAAACTAGATGTCCCAAACCAACAACCTCTTACTAAAAAAAATAGAAGCCAAACTACCCATAATCAATGCCTCTTAGCTCAAGGCAACTGCTACTACATTCGCCTTGCTCGAATGATATACAATAGAGAGGTCATAATCCTTTAGTAACTCCATCCGCCTATGCTTCCAAGAATTAACCACTCTGTAGGTCATAAGATGATGATGGCTATGATGATGAGTGTAGATCTCACAACGTACACCATAACTAATGCCTCCAAATCTTGTTACAACCCAAAATCAAAGGGTCATGATGGCACTTGTCATGACAAGCCTTGACAAGTAAGTGTATCATGCAAAATTATATGAAATAAAAAGATAATACAAAACCCCAAGGAAAGACTCCTAGAATGGAGTCAAACCACACATATATAGCTAATAAAAATAATAAAAAAGATGCGGGTAAATAAGTGTTAGAGCAAAAATTCCTGTGCAATGCCATATTTTAGCTGATATAGAATATGGGACGGTTATATATCTATTACCATAGATATCTATTGGGATAATTATAATAACCATTACCATAAATATAACTATTGGGATGATTTTCAAAGCTAATGCGATAGTTATCTTTAATTATTGTCCTAATACAATTTATAACAATATGCGACAGTTGTAACCGTCGCTATAGCTTATTTATAGAAACTATTGTCTAACCGTCGCTAATTAATTATCCCCATAGTTGTCATTTCTAGTAATGATGGAATCAAATTCCAAGTTTCAGCCATTATCTAGTGCCTGAAGTGTCGCGATCGTATGAGTAGTGGTGCAATCGATATGATCGCGATCGCGTTCTAGCGCATAAGTGTGATCACACCTCTTGAGGCATTGAATTGTCTATTTAATAACCCTCGTTTGGCTGAAATTGGTTTATTTGGTCCATTGTTTGGAGTTCCTAAACCCTAATAGTGTGTAAAACCCTTAAATTCAGTATTGTGGGTTGATTGGGAGCTTGACTAGCTCGTGTAATCGTGTTTTACTACGAATCTAAGGTATGAATAATTTAAAGTTTGGTTTTGAATTATTGTTTATTAGACCCAAAACTCCAAATGGCTTGAGGATTGATTTTATCCCCAAATATGGTTGTTTTGTACAAATTTCTTAAGGGTTATAACTCCTTAATGGTATTTGGACAATGGGTTGATCTCGGAAACTCGTTTTCCGTATATGGAACCCACTTGGTGGTATTTGTTTTATCTTTAGACCCGAAATACAATGGTGCAATATGTGTGTTGTTATTCTCATAATAAAATATTGATTATATTATTGATAGCTTGGCTCATAAAAGATGCTTCGAGGAAAGGGAAAGTGAAGATTGTTGCTTCGTGAGCTATTTGGACTCGAGGTAGGTTAGGCTTACTTATAGTTAGATTGATCTTTATTATTGTATGACTTTGATATCTAGATAAGGTTTGGTGGTGTCTTAGATGTTGAATTGGTAGAAGGAAATGTTTGGGACTAGTTGAATCATTTAGGTCTTTAAATACATTAAGGGGTCGTTTGGTTGGAAAACAAGTTATGCTGGGATTAGTTATGCTGGGATTAGTTATACTGGGATTATATTTTAGAGGTTGTTTGGTTTTTGGTACTAAAAATAATATGCATTTTATTCATTTTTAAGAATTGATAGTTTGTTTACAAAAATACCCTTAACCTTATTTAGCTTAATTATCTTCCTTCATATTAAACCATACAAGAAAAATTGAAAAGTTACTATTTTTTTATAACTTTTGTAGTTTTTTTCCCCATAAAAATACATGTTAAGAAATTTATGTTAATATTTATTAAACATATATGAAACTTTAATATTTCATGTTAAATTACTTATTTTTTCCTAAATTACGTAAAATGTTGATAATCCCATTTTTTGTTAAAAGAATTTATCGTAAAAAAGTGTGAAAAACAAGTACTCTTATCTTTCATTATTTAGTAGTGTGTTTTGAAGTTTAATTGTACTCTTTTAAAAAATTAAATCGTCAAACATTTTTAGCTATATATAAAAAATATTTTTTATTTAATAATTAAGCATGTATTAAGTTAGAATGGGAATGTCAAGATATTAATTATTTGTCCATGATAAATTTTTTACAAAAAAGGAAAATCTAAAGTAAGATTAATAAACATTTCTACAAAATAGAAACACAATAAACCCTTGCATCAATTTTGATATTGATTGTATAAATAGTTATTATGGTGTCACTATCTTTTTTCATGACTTGTCACTTTTGTAGCATTTAATAGGCTCATATAATTGTTCAAATTTATCAAAATGGATGAAATTTATAGGGTAATTAAAATTTAAATTAGGGATAGTATTGATAAAAGAAATTGATATGAGGATGAACAAAATCTCACATTCTCTCTTATTTATAGAAGTAAAGTAAAATAAAAATATTATATATATTTATATAATATTATATATAATGAAAAGTTATAATCAAAGGATTCGGAGGTAATTTTATCATTTTATAGTTTTATCCCAAGAATAAATTGTGTTGGGATTGTCATACCATCATATGTGTGGGATAACTTATCCCGTGACTATTTATTAGTCTCGAAATAAGTTAAATAAAATATTGACAACCAAATGACGCGTAAAATTATTTATCCCAGGACTATTATTTTATCCCAAGATTATCTGCTTTAGTACCTCACACCAAATGACTCCTAAGTGGGATAGTTGACTCATAGCCAAGCACTTTGGTTAGTTGGACTTATAAGGTCATGAATAGCATGAGAATACTCTTATTAATCTAGTGGATGGGAGTGACCTTGTTCACTCACCTTAAAGGTATGTTAACCTAGATATGATTAGTTGTGGAATGGCTCTAAGTGCTTGGGGTGACTTTGGAGGAGTACTTGAAGAAGAATTGTCTTATAGAACTAAGGTTGATTGGTAAGACCTTAAGGCATGATTTAGATAACTTAGTCTAATTCATAATAAAATTTGGACTTGTACAAAATAACTTTAGGATTATTAGAAGCGGAACTTGACCCACCTTAAGCTTGAACTATGTAACTTCCTTAGTGACCTAGATACGTGATGAACGCCTAGATTATTCTTTTGGTGATATGATGGATATCTCATAGGTTGGTTTGAGGTGGGTGATGTGAAGCCTCTAAGCACTGATTTGTTAAAGGTTTCACAAGAAAATATGAGGTTCATTCAGGGGAAGTTGTTTTAGTATCAAAGAGTCAATAAAAAGATATATAGATCCAAAAGTGAGGGATATGTTTTTTAAAAAAAAGTGAACATGTATTACTTAAGATTTCACTTATTAAGGGAAGTGTGTGGTTTTGCAAGAGGGTCAAGCTTAGCCCAGGTTTATTAGTCCATATAATATTCTAGAGGATGTGGGTATATTATCGTATAGTATTGCATTGCCTTTGAGCAGGAATCTATCCGGTATTCCATATTCTTCGGTGATGAAATACAAGAATGATGGATAATATATCATTCACTAGGACTCAGTTTTACTAGATAAGAATCCCTACTATGACGAGGAACCAATCTCCACACTTGATAGGGATGTACGGAAGTTGGGAATGAAAACAATCATGTTTGTGAAAGTCTAGTTGAAGAACTGTTTTTTTTGAGCAGGCCACTTGGGACACTAAAGCAGATATGCATAGCTCGAACCCACAATTGTTTGATGATTCATGTATTTTCTCCCTACATTTATATTATTTCCTTATTATTTCCATTTGAGAATGAATGTTGGGTAAATTAGTATGTGAGGTGATAACCCTTTCAATCATTATGATATTGATTAGCATGGAAAAATTAGGTGAAGTTTCCTTCAGATAAATATAATAAAATTTTAGGAAATACTAAATTCAAATAAAATTTTGGTGTTGTATCACCTAGGTCATTCTGGTGAGTGATGTTGCAGCATTTTATAGATTTTGGATGATATTGAGTAAGGAATTTGTTTAGCACTCCAAAAATTTTTTGGAATAAGAATTAGATTAGTCTAACTCCAGTGATAGAATTTGATGTAAAGGGGATTTATTTATAATGTCAAATATTGGAGAGTATGTTATGAAATAGACCAGAGCTGAGAATCATCCTGAGTTTTTTCTTAAAGCTGCTACAATTGGAATGAGGGACATTACAGTGATCCCACTATAGTAGCATATGGGCTGCTGTATCAGAATGTCAAGGTTGGTTAGGGTTACTAAAACATGGGATTTTTGATGCATTAATGCTAGTGCATTGTGAAGCAGGCCACCATAGCAGGATCGATTCAGTAAAAATTAGTTTTCTCTGAATTTCAATATCTTTTTATCAAAACTAACCAAGGTCGACTTTGGGAAAGAGAAAGGCAATTTTTTGTATTTTTGGCCTTTTCCTATTATCAAGGTTAGATCATTCCACCAATCTAGCATTGTTTTACTCCTTTACTCTTTAGATTACTAGACTATGTTTATGGTGAAAATTATGGGAGTAATTCTAGGGTGAATGATCTAGTGTGAATTAGCTATGGGTGGTTTAGAATCACTTATTATTGACTTGATATTGTCAAATTATGCTTCCTCATATAGAAATTTTCATAATAATCCTAAGCAATACGGACTTTAAATGGAATGAAAGGTTAGAAACACTAGAATAAGGAAATAGGCTATGCTCATGAGTTTAAACATTGAGTTTAGGTTTATAATGCCTATAATTGATGATTAAATGGTTATATTATTCTTTATTTATGAATTTTTGATCGATAACAAGCCAAAGAAACAAGTAATGGAAAGGCATCCGTGATATAGTGTATTTCAAGGCTTGAGTCAATATAGGTAATGATTGGAGTGGAGTTTAAACTCTATTTGATTGTATATGTTCTCATTAACAGATTAGTCATTTACATGGTTACAAGTTATGCCTGTAAATAATTCTAAATGATCAATTAAATAATGCAATTATTGGTAATTAATGGACATACTATAGAATTTGTACTTGTAGCTAGTATGACGTCATTGTTATGAATTGATCAATGTTGGCTTGTAATTAAATAGGGAATTTAGGTGGTATAAAGGTAAAAATATCAGAATAAGGATGGAAATATAGGAATAAAGGTGGATTAACACTTTTTTGGGATTAGGTTGACTAGATACCTCTCTCATAACAATAAAGCCACACATAAAAAAATAGAATGAAGTATCCAAAATAGAATATCTCAAATGTTGAGCTGAATATTATAGTTGCAAAAATAATAAACCTCGCTCAACTCTAAAGCATGCATTGTACTTAATGCAATAGGACTACAGAAAAAAAGAAGAGAATAAGAGTGAGGTCCTGACGAACTGTAATGACCCTTTAGGTAATTTTCCATGTTCTTGCTTATTTTTGCTGATAAAGTTTTCCCATAGCTTCCCCCAAGTCATTTATAACATTATGGAATCGATAGTTTGGTTACCTGGTGGTTCATTTGGTTGTTAGAGCCATTTCCCTATTTAGAAGTCTTCGCTGGTTCCAAATGGCCAATGAGAAAAAACATCAGTAAAACAATATCGGATGGAGAATCTGACTTTGCTAACATATCTGGAGTGTTAAAATCTATGTAGTTTCATAACTTGTTTGCTCAAATTAGAATACAGATGCATCGTGAGGCCTTGGATGAAGCATTGAATCAAATTCAAAGTTTCATCCATTATCTAGTGCCCGAAGTATCGCGATCGCATAAGGAGTGGCGCGATCGAGATGGCTGCAATCACGTTCTAGCATGTAAGCGTGATTGCGCCTCTTGAGGCCTAGAATAGTCCATTTAAAAGCCCTCTTTTGGCTGAAATTAGGTAATTTCCCCCAATGCTTTGTGCCCCTAAACCCTAATAGAGTGTAAACCCTTAAATTGAGTATTATGGGTTGATTGGAAGCTTGACTAGCTCGCTAAGAATCTAAGGTATGAATCCTTTAAATTTTGGTGTTGAATTCTTATTTATTAGACCAAAAACCCCAAATGGCTTAGGATTGATTTTATCCCCATATATGATTGTTTTGTACAAATTTCTTGAGGGTTATAACTCCGTAATGGTATTTGGACAATGGGTTGGTCTCAAAAATTCATTTTCCGTATGTGGAACCTACTTGGGGGTTTTGGTGTAATCATTGGACCCGAAGCACAATGGTACAATATGGGTGTTGTTATTATCATAATAAATCATTGATTATATTATTGATAGCTTGACTCATAGAAGAAGCTTCGAGGAAAGAGAAAGCAAAGATTGTTGGTTCGCGAGCTATTTGGATTCGAGGAAGGTTAGGCTTTCTTGTAATTGGGTTGAGCTTTATTATTGTATGAATTTGATATCTTGATAAGATTTGGCAGGGTTTTAGATGTTGAATTGGTAGAAGGAAATGTTTGGGTCTAGTTGAATCATTTAGGACTTTAAATACATTAAGGGTTCGTTTGGATGGAAAGCAAGTTATGATGGGATTAGTTATGCTGAGATTTGTTATACTAGGATTAGTTATCCTGGTATTATCTTTTAGTGGTTGTTTGGTTTGTGGTACTAAAAATAATATGCATTTCATTCCTTTTTAAGAATTGATAGTTTGTTTAAAATAATACCCTTCACCTTATTTAGCTTAACTATTTTTCTTTATATTAAACCATACAATTTTTTTTTTGAAAAGTTACTGTTTTTTTAACTTTTATAGTTTTTTTTCCTAAAAATACAACTTATGAAATTTATGTTAATATTTATTAAAGGTGTAAGAAGCTTTAATATTTCATGTTAAATTACTTATTTTGTCCTAAATTTGGTAAAATGTTGATAATCCCATTTTTTGTTAAAAAAAATTATCATCAAAAAGTGTGAAAAACAAGTACTCTCATTTTTCATTATTTAGTATCGTATTTGGGGACTTAAATTGTATTTTAAAAAAATAAAATTTCAAGCATTTTTAGCAAAATATAAAACATAATTTTTTATTTAATAACTAAGCATGTACTAAGAATGGGAATGTCAAGATATTAATTATTTTCCCATGATAAATTTGTTACGGAAAATGAAAATCTAAAGTAAGATTAATAAACATTTCTACAAAATAGAAAGTCAATAAACCCTTGCATCAATTTTGAATTTGATTGTATAAATAGTTTTTATGGTGTCACTATCAGTTTTTCATGACTCGTCACTTTTATAGCATTTAGTAAGCTCATATAATTGTGCAAAGTTATCAAAATGGATGAAAATTTGTAGAATGATTAAAATTTAAATTAGAAATAATATTGATAAAAAAATTTGATATGAGGACAACCAAAATCTCACATTCTCTCTTATATATAGTAGTAAAGAAAAGTAACATATTATGTATATATAATATTATATATATATAAAATATTATATATATATATATAAAATATTATAATATATATAAAATATTATATTTATATAATGAAAAGTGAAAATCAAAGGATTTGGAGGTAATTTTATCATTTCATAGTTTTATCCCAAGAATAATTTTTGTTTTGATTGTCATACCACCATATGTGTGGGATAACTTATCCCGGGACTATTTATTAGTCCTGAGATAAGTTATCCCCAATATTAACAACCACACGATGCTTAAATTTTTTTATCCTAGGACTATTATTTTATCTCGAGATTATAAGCTTTAGTACCTCACACCAAATGACCCCTAAGTGGGATAGTTGACTCACAACCTAGAACTTTGGTTAGTTAGACTTGTAAGATCATGTATAGCATGAGAATACTCTAGTTTCTCTAGTGGATGAGAGTGACTGTGTTCACTCACCTTAAATGTATGTTGAC
Source organism: Capsicum pubescens (assembly GCA_030864215.1). NCBI lineage: Eukaryota > Viridiplantae > Streptophyta > Magnoliopsida > Solanales > Solanaceae > Capsicum > Capsicum pubescens. The sequence goes on along the minus strand of CM061548.1, from coordinate 191,762,239 downwards.
CCAGATATGCTTAGTTGTGGAATGACTTAAGGTTCTTCGGGTGACTTAGGAGGAATACTTAAAGAAGAATTCTCTTGTAGAAATAGGGTGGATTGGCAAGCCCTTAAGGCATGATTAAGATAACATAGTCTAATTCTGAGTAATAGTTAGACTCGTAAAAGAGAACTTAGGGATTATTAGAAGCTGAACTTGACCCGCCTTAAGCTTGAACTATGTAACTTCCTTATTGACCTAGATACATGATGAATGCCTAGATTATGCTTTTGGTGATACTTCTTATGCTGGGCATCCTTGATAATGCTCACCTATACCATGCAATTTGGTAGAGGATGGTCGTTGTCAATATCTCAACTTTTTTTGAGGTCGAATCCATAAGGAGTGAAAAGTAGAATTCTAGTCTTAAAGGTCTTAACACTTACTAAGAAAACTCTTTAAATGCTAATAAAGTAAAAAGACTGATTTAATATGGGGTTGGGGGGTTGGGTTTGGGAGAGTGTGTGCATCAATAGTATCTCAATTTCGCAAACTACACAACAATTGTAATTTAACTTCGATATAAAGAGAATTTTGGGTATATGTCTATCTAAGGGCAAATTAGGTATGGGTATGTGAAGATTTGGTGTACATGCTAGTTGTTAACAATATGGTAGGCTAGGTCTAGGGTCCTTAAGGCTAGCTTTTCAACAAAACCTTGAGAATTTCACATATTGAACCTTTTGGATACCTAATATGTGTGTTAATTATATTCACCTAGTACCTCAATTAGGTATTCCTATTTCTAGGAAAATACCCAAGATGTAATTAACTTCATACTCACTCTTACGTCTAAGATAGTGAGAATTAGTAAACTAAATCCATTAATTGTCTACTATTGCCTTGGTTCCCACATCCCTCTTTCAAGGATAATGTGGGTTCCAAAAGTTCACCAAAACCACTCTTTCAAGGATGGTTTGAGCTTTCAAAAGTTTGGGGTTTTCACTCACAAACCCATTTTTAGTATTTAGGGCTTTCACCCTCAAATCCCAACCAATTTAATCAAACAATAGTAGAACCTATAATCAACTAACTACCATATACACAAATACATCACAACCCACAACTAATTGCACCATATTTCAACATAATCCCAAGACTAAAAGATTTAGCTACTCACAAAGAAAAGAAACATATACCAAATGGATTGTTCAAGGCACCCATTCTTAACAAATATCAAATTCCAAATCTCCAAATCAAATTACAGTTCTTTCCCAATTTAGGGTTTCAATTTCAAATTCCAAGTATTTCTAGTCTCTAGAATCCCCAAAATAGGAAAAGGTTTTAATCTTTTAAGGGATTTGGGGTCGGCTGCTGAAAATTATAAAACTGCCCCTAGACCTAATCCCGCATTGCCATGATCGAACTAGATTTGTAGCGATCACGGCTACTATGACTGCGGGTAGATCCACGCGATCACAATTGCTAACCTTCTTGACTGGCCGCGATCGCGGACCTCAGACCATGATTGCGGTAACTGAGGCCTATTTATGCTCCAGGTCTTCCAGCTGCACTTCCTTTCTTTCCTTTGATACTTTTTAGCTCAAGTACATATATTTCCATCTCATAACTTGTATGCCTGGAAAGTATGGATATTAGTGCATTTAATGATACATATGTCTTATTTATACATTTAAATCATGGGTATGTGCATGAATGTTGTGTGAAAATAAGTGGTAAATTCACCACTCATCAATACCCCCAACTGAAAGCTTTGCGTGTGCTCAAGCAACACTACCTCTTACCCTGAGATTATACACATTTATGCCCATATTGAATATCCTAATCATCATAATGACTTCAAGCTTAATTAATACCATAATTTAGCTCTTCAAACACTGGCAAAAGTATTTTCACGACACTTTTTAATATAAAATGTAATGTTTCAAGGTTGCAAGAGACTTTAAAGTGCAACCATGCAACAATCACTAACTACTCTAGAAATGACTCATCTTTTACCTCAACTACATTATACTCTTTTTTGCCTCATTTTTTGGGAGATGACAAAATGACCCACCTCGATGCATTTACATTCCTTCACATAAGAAAGAAAATTCCACACACCAAGTCATCAATTATGCAACAAGGAATTTAAGTGTAAAACACTCTCTCTTCCAAGAACTCTCAATGCTAACAAGTACTATGCCATAGGCTTTCCCTATTTTCAATCACCACTACAATGAAAATACTTGGTTGGAAATCACGAAGGGCTTTTGATCATGTAACATAGGTTCGAGGTAGGGTAGGATATATTTTAGTAAAAACATGGATATACCCTCCTTGAACATCTACATCACACTATTCCATCCAACTTTATATCATGGGCCACATCTTTTGTTTTTACTCTTCACACATGTGCATACTTTTTATTTCCTTGGTTCACCCATTTTCTTTTAAATTCTTTTTGTAGAACCCTTTGTTCTTCTCTTTACTTTGTTGGATTCTTTCCCTTTTCCTATTCATTTGTTCTTAACACTCAAGTTCATAGGCATTCTCTTACAACTTCATGGCCTAAAGTTACCTCTTTCAATTATCACCACCACTAACTTAGGATTTTAGCCTCAAGTTATAATTGTAAGTTCAAGGAGGGTAGGGTTCAAAAGAGGGATAAAAATTTAAAGGCACATGGCTTGCAATTAGTTTTCTAATGAAAAGTCAAAATGCTCAAAGTGGGTGACTATGGATAACAACTACGCAAGGTTAGCATTTTTGATCTAAAGTGGACTTCCAATGTCACAAAGATGGACTAAGATCATCTCCCCAACCGAGTACAATCAAAATTAGCCTTGAGAGACTAATGGGGCAAGTTCTAGATGGTACAATTATACATGAGATTTGAAAAAATAAGCTCACTACACATGACATGAAAATTCGCTAAGGAGGATCAATTTCCCCTTTCGCTAGAGACAAAAATGGAGTATCTACCAATTTTTACAAGCCAAAAATTTCAGTCATAAAAAGAGAAAAAATGTCGATACAAGATTGCTCACATCCGTGCCCTCAAATTTTTTCAAAGTTTTTTGGACGGAGGGGGATGTTTGCTTTGCATATGCACCAAAATTTTTTTCTAACTATGGTACCAACATAAGCCTTCATCTCACATTTTAGATTTTACACGGGCAAACCATATGGTTACTCATACTTTGCCATTGGTACATGTGTGATCCCAATTCTCAAAATGCCACAAGTACTCATATTTTCCTTGAATTTATAAGCTCAATGCTATAGGTACTCAGACTTCCCCTACATCCATGGTTCAAAACCGAATCACAATGATTTTCCCTTAAGAATTTTGTCACTCAATCTATCATAGGGCTATGCTCGTAAAAAAATATCACAAACAAAATAAAGGTAACACAAAAATATAGAAATGAAACAAAACAACTAATCAATGCAAAGATGGTCACCATCAGAGTACCCAAATATTACAATCCAAAAGAATATAAAAACATCAAGAAATATCAATAGTATAAGCCCAAATAATATGAATGCGGAGAAATGCACCCCCAACTAAGAAGCTAGCAATGTCCTCACTGTATAAACAATAAAGCATAAGAAGAGATAAGGGTGCTCCCTAAAACCACATCAAGAACTGCTCTCGTTTGTAGACTCTACATCATCATCAGGATCCTCAGGGCCGGACCACTCGGCTGACGCCTCATCATCGTCACTTTCTACTCGGGAGGAAGGGATTTTATTACGGGGTTTTAGGACCTTCTAGAGGACCTTCACCCCCTTCCACATCCTGCTAAAGAACTTATCTCTTTTTTTCTCCCTTTTTATCATCTTCTCATTACAATCCAGAGATCTCGATATGACTCTGCTAAGGATGAGTAGGCTCTCTCAAGCCTAGAAATGGTAGCTTCCTACTTTTTTTGGTCCTCCCAATACTTCTTATAATCATCAATGTAATATTCTTCTAAAGTTCTCCCAATGATTCTATCTAGGAAAGATTGTACACTACTTAGTTCTCACAACTTTTATGATCTTTAAATTTGAAAAAAAATCTTGACATATAAGAATATAATGGATTAGACTTGGCTTGACATTTTTCTTTGTCATAAGGAATCTAATAGTTGTATGGTCTGTGTGCAAAATTGTCATAACCTAATTTTTGAGTCATGATGACACATATTTTATCCCACACGTAGATAAGTGAAACTTTAGCACACATCGATGAGTAATGGGCTAGTTAGTGGAAAATGGTATAATTGACGGAAATATGCAAGTAAATGAATCACAAGCAATAAATAATAGAACAATAAAATAATAAAAGTGAAATAAAAGAGGAGTAACATCATCCCACAACCTAATAAGCTCAATTAAAGAGACTCTAATCCAAAGGAATACGAGTACTATCAAAGTCAAATATACATCAATCTAAAAAATATAAAGACTATTCAAAAAATAAAGATGGAGAAAGGTCAACTTCGGCTTCGAGAGCTCACCATGTCTATGATCTCCGACCAACACCATCATAGTGTTCAACGAAGACAACTAGTACTTGAGATTTTCACCAAAAAGGTACATAAGTGAAGTATGAGTACCATATCCATGGGTACGCAGTAGACATGATTGATCAACTGAGCTAAATCATAATACAAATATAATAAAATATGATATAAATAAGCTAAGTCGATGAAAAGGGCAAATATGGATAATGCTCCAAATAATATAATAAACAATCAAAATAAAAATATTAAATAAAACATAGCTATCTCTGCATAACTGGGCCCCCATAAGCCCAAAAGATAAAAATAAAGTACATAACCCAACATGGCCCCCCATAAGCTTGGAGGGTGAAATCATGGATAAGTAATAATAGTAAATATACCAACTAACCATATCTTAAAACCATATCCATGGATCCTTCCATACCGTAAACGTTGTACTCAAACCAATTCCATAACCATCATAAATAAACACTCAATGTCGGACTTGAATAAAAACTTATACATGAATACCATACTTGAACCAAAATTATTATCGTTAATGATGCCGAAATAAAAAATATCATAAATCATTGCAGTTCAACCAGAACTATCATCTCCCAAACACAATTGATCTGAGGTGGATTTATGTACCTCAGTATTGTTATCCGAGATCATCTAGCTTAGTTTAGAGGACTTCACTTGTGCTTAATGAGTAATTCTTAGTATAAACAAGAATCTAAGTGTCATGTTATGTAAATGTAATGTTCAATGCTTATTAATAGTGAATTTTGTGCCAAAAAACCATGTTAAGAATCAAGGGACGAAAGACAATACTCTTAGCTTGAGCTAAGGCCTTTACTAGTTTGTTGTCTTGAATTATATGTTGTTTTGTGCTATAATGTGTGGTGTTTGATGGTGCAAGAGGATGTTTTAGTTGATAATGATGGTGTATAGTTTATGTAAAAGATTTAAATTGAGGTAAAATAACATCACAAAACATGGAATTGAAGTACAAAACCATGGGACAAACTTTGACCAAAGTTGGGCGTTTTGGATTTCTTAGCATGCCACACTTCCTAGGTTCTGTGATTAGGATGTGTAACAACCTTGGAATAATCCTATATGGTAAATTCCAATGTTCCTTGATGATTTTGACATTCCACTCTGCCTAGATGGCGCGATAATGGCATGACACACCCATAAGTTGAAATCGACATTTTTTTGTCCTCGTATAAATAGGACACTCAGTCAATATGTTAGAAACCTTGGATGACCTTGGGAGTTGAAGAGAGTTTAGAGGAGACTTAAATTATTCTTTTTATCTCTTTAATTAAGTGTTTTTTTATATATCTTAAAATGGATTATACTCTTGTTATTCATGTAACATCTATGAGCGGCTAAATACCCATTTTTGGGGTTAAGACCAAGAACATGAGTATTATTATTATGAATTGATTTGGTTATGGTTTTTTTTTATCATTGTTATTTGGTTTTTTCCTTATTTCACTATTTTAAGGTTTGATGACCCTTGGAATACATGCTATAACTCTACCGTGAACCTAAAAGGATGAATGGTAGAGAAGAATGTGGGATGAATAAAATAGGATCATAATCTTCATAGAATGATGTTATTCTTTGAACAAAGGATAGGAATATACTTAAGTGCCATAATTTTTCAATTATGCAATAAAAAAACATTTAACTTAGTTCTTATATCCCCTACCAACGATGTAGTTATGGGTCTAAGTTAGATAATTGATTTGAGGTTCGGAAGGCCATAGTCATAGTATAGACCCCGAAAACCAACAAGAAAGATAAATACCATAAATAATGAAGTTATATAACATAGTATGATTGTTTGTAGCGCATTGAGCCCAGGTTTATCTCCATTGATTACCCAAGGACTTAATTTACCACATTGTTTTAGTTTACTATTATTTATTACTTTCAAACTCTCGTGGTTATGATTGAATTGATTGAATCTTAATATTTGGACTAAAAATAGATTGTTTCTAAGCACTAGTCCATACGGGATCGATACATGGCTTTCTTAAGGACACTATGTTACCTGGATGGACCACGTACTCTTGCGTGTGCACATGGGCACATAATATTTTTGGCGCCATTACCAGGGACTTATAATTGGCAATCGTCGTAGTTTTAGTTTTACTTTTTGAATTCTTTGGTGCTTTTCACTTTGTAATGGTTTTTAAATTTGAAGACAATAACTTAATAACCTAGTAAGCTGGCAAAGGTCCGGGAATTGGTTGAGCCAGACCCCGAGGCTGAGCAACACTTACACCAACTGAGGAAAGAATTAGTCTTTCTCTACCATATCCTACAAATTCATAAGGAACAAAACATTCATGCTTCTATGATTGAGGATCCACCATCCCATAGGCTACATCTTGATGTGGCAATCCTGCTTGCGACTAATGTGACCTCTGCAATTTGTAGAAAGGCTTTAGAATATAGATTTAAATTAAAGTAGAATATGGTATGAATTTTCCACAGTAGTGGATAGTTTACTGGGCTATCACATGAAGATCCACAGGTCCACTTGCAAAATTTTCTTGAGATTAGTTGCACATTCAACCTTATATGTTTTTCAACTAATTATGTGAGCCTGACACTCTTCCCCTTTCAACTTATGGGAGAAGAAAAGAAGTGGTTGAATGCTGAGCCTGTAGGTTTAATCACAACATATGATGACTTATCCTAGAAAATCCTCATCTGCTTCTTTCCATCTGGCAGGACTACGATACTACACAGTGAGCCTTGGAGCTTCAAGCAGAGGCAAGATGATAACTTGTACCATGCTTGGGAGAGGTTTAATTATCTTTTTTGGGATTATTCATATCATCAGTAGCCTTATATGGTACTAGATTACACCTTTGGGGAGGTACTTGAACATAACACAAAAAAATTGTTAAATTTAGCTGTAGGTGGTCAAGCTTTGGAAAAGACATATAATGAGCTATACATATTGCTGAACCAAATTGCCCAAGGAAATCTGGATTGGTATGGTGATACCTCTAAGAGTTTAATTAAAGAGCATGCAGGCTTGATTGAAGTTCATAGCATTACCGCCTTAGTTGCCCAACTTTTAGCTATGATGAATTTGATGACGACTCAATCCAACAAGTTGGGTGTGCAACAGTCTCAACCTCAGGTTAAAGTGCTATAATAGGCTCAGATATGGTGTGACATTTGTGGAAACAATGGACACTGTGTATACATGTTTGTAGAAAATTTTGAATCCATCAACATTGTGGGAAATGCACAAAAGCCGAATTATGGTAATTCCTATGATAAAGAGTGGCAGACTCAACCCATTCATCTTTAGGGAAATGACCACCAACAATAGTTTCAACAGTTGCAGCATAATACTCAGGCCAGTAACATTGAAGAGACTTTGGAAAATATTTTGGCTAACCAAGAACAGATGGATGCTGAAATTAAAAATCAGCAAGTAGCTCAGACGCAGTTAGAGCAGCAGTTGGGGAAGTTCACTCAGGCATAAAATTCTAGGACTCAAGGTGGTTTACCAAGTGATAATAAACCTCGAAAACAAGTAATGGTAATAACATTGAGGAGTGGTAATGAGCTGAATAATACGCCTCCAAAAACAAATAAGGAGGTGGATATAGAGTTGGTTCCTCATTCGACTGTAAATAGAGTTGCTGATAATTTGGGGAACTCTAAGTACCCGATGATAATATCCTCTTAGAAGGAAAATAATTTTGCATGCTCCAAGAAGTTTCTTAGGAGGCAACCTAAGTTAAGTTAAGTATTTTATTTTCATTATTTTAGTTTTTACTTTATGTAGTGTTTTTTTTTGTTGAGTCACAGGAATATGGGAAGTATGAGTACCTAAAACGTGAGTTAAAGAGCATGAAAAAGACAAAGTGTGGGGTCCTCGGACCCTCTTGATGTGTAAAGATATTTCTAGCTAGTCCTAGAGGCCTCAGGTAGTATTTCTATCTTGACTTTTAAGTTTACTTTAGGGACAAAGTAAGTTCTAAGAGTGGGGTAGGGAAATTCCCTTATTTTCGGGTGAAGTAATGCTGTAGGGAATTAGTTTTAGTTATTTGTCTAGTTTTTTGGTTAAATTTGAAAAAAAAATTACAAAAAGTTTTTGCTTTTTAGTTTTTAGTTTGTTGGTGTCATCTGAGTTTGTGAAAACTTAACCCTCCCCGTGGTTGTTCTTTTTAGTTCCTTTCTATTGGGGTGCCCCTTGAACGCACTATCATTTTTCTTTGTAGGAATACATTTTAATTTTTTGTGATTAGGATAAGTGACATATCCTTGTTAGCGCTATATGTTATTACATGATACAAGTTGTTTTGGTGTGTTCGAGTAGGTTGATTGTGTGAATGACAACTTCTGAGACTCCTAAGATCTACTTTGTTACTCATATGTGTTGCTGGATTAATGTTGAATTCATGCGATTGCGTGGTTAAGAGTTTGTGATGATCCTATTTGAGTTAAGCATGTTCCATGTGTGAAGTGACGTTTGTGTATTCCTTATTGCATTGATGTATAGAACTTGCCTGCTATGTGTGTAAAGCAAAATAAAAAGTGAGAGTTTAGGAGATGATATAGGCATTTCTTTGATAGCCATGCTATTGAAACATGTGAGGTTGCATCACACTACGTGGGGACAGGTCCCTTTGAGTCAGACACAGGCAATCAAATTGAAAAGCAAGAAAAAACTAAAACATTGCTGAAAATTAAAGAACACAAAGATTTAACATAGAAACCTCTGTTCTCAAGGAAGTAGAAACCACGACTTTCCCTCACAAGCACTCAACAATCCACTATATTCAAACTCTTGATTATAGACTCAATGTGAACTTAACTTTAAGCTCCACTTATTTAATATAACTTTATTATAAACCTACCTTAACAACTCTGCCAAAAACTCACCTCAATGCTTATTAACTCTAACCAATATAAAACTCAGGTAACTTTACCTAAGCACTCTTAAGAACACAAAGAAAAAGCATTACTCTTATAACACGATTAATTCAATTACAAACCAAGACTTGACTCAAGAATACACACTCGCTCAACACACAAAGGATTGGGACTTGAGCAATATTTGAGTTTTCGCTGATTTCCCTATTTTAAAAATCTAATTACAAAAACTAGTGAATTGAGGGGTATTCTTTTCTATTTATAGTTGAAGAATGCTTAGGGTAGAAATATGATTGGGACAGTTGTCCTGAAAGGTACAAGATTACGTATATAGTTTGTTATATTACCGGACAAAATTATGAAGGACAGTGATAGCAGTACTGAATTCATGAAGACCTAGGGACCTGGCCCCTTAATATCAGTTGATCATCATAAAAACAAGATATATAAATTTTCCCCCTTTTTGATGATGACAAAGTAATCCCAATTTTTTTTGCATTAATGTTCATTCATCTCATTCAATCAGAGTGATCACCATTACTGCTGATGAATGTTCCTCTTCTTATTATGCACCATGATCCCCCTATCAATATGTCATCATGCTTCACCAACATTCTTCTTTCTGTCACTATAACATCCATTAAACATTCTTCAGCCATTAATATGCACTCATACTTCACCAACATTCAACACATATTCACCTGGTACCTTGTTCCTAACACATCATGCAACACACACCTCACCTGGTACCTACCACATGAATTCAGTGTTCCCTATTTTGGTATCATTGAAAATTGATTACAATAACCCAAGAGTAAAATAAGAACAAGTTAGTTAGCTCATGGCTGCTTGGGAAACACTAACATGGAGAACAACTTTAAAATTATGGAAGAGACAAATGAAACACACAAATAATGATTCCTTCATATATACAAGGTAAGTATCATTTCGGTGCATAATTTTAATTTTACAGAGAATAATCCAAAGGAATTAAGAAAATTTAAGCAGGTGAAGGACTGGGGAAGATGGTTTGGAAAGTTAGAGCCATAGTATTGTTTTCTATTACATGACAGTGTAACAATTCTTTGGTTAGCTGCATTATTTCTGCGTTCAAGCTAAGAACCTCATCAGTTAGAGTTGAAACTTTCTTCTTTAGTTCAACATTCTCAGTTCTAAGCTCTTCAGAAAAACTTGGATCCTTATTAGTGCGATGCTGAATTGTCATTTGCAATTTTCTAATCTCTAAATACTTAGCAGCTGTGTTGAGTTTCAATTCCTATATATCTTTGCTAAGCTCTCTTTGAGTGATATTACCTAATTTTTTCCGCACACACTCATAATAGTCTTAATAACAAACAATTGTAACACAATTCCAAGAGTTCCATTTTCACATACAATACAAAAATGATCAAAAACTTTGTTTAACCAGTATCTATAAGGCATGCCAGGTTTTCCATTTTTCCCATGAATAACTTTATGTATTTGATCCATTATTAAGGCCGGTAAATTGATGGACTCAAGACCGCTAAGACACTACATAACATACAAATTAGTAGTTGAAGCAATTTTCCTCTTTTGTAATCTAGGTAGAATCAGTTTGTTAACATAATCAAAGACTAATTATAACTCACTTTTGAGTGATTTCTTATTTACTACAATCACAAATTATCCTTTAATATTTGATGCATTTTCCATGAACTCTATTGAGGGCTATTGTTTTGAGACAATCCTCACATCACTGATAGGAACATCTGAATTTTTTTAAAGTAATACAATATCAGTATGGAATAAAATGCCCTGACTACTGATGATAGGCGAATTTACACGCCTATATCAATATATTTTGCCCATATTTTAGCCTAGTTTTGAGAACAAAGTATATATTTTATGCACTTTTAGTCCTTTTTCCTGTAAATGAGCTAACAAACATGATTAGTAAAGTTTCAGGTATAAATGATGCAGAATTCAGCATTTTATGGCTTACTTGATGCAAAAGAAAGCTCACGAAGGAAGGGAAGGGAGTTTACACGCCTAAGGACCAAAACTGCTGCATGGAAAATCTGTCCCGGGCTAAAACAACATTTCTAAAGACTTTGGGGATTTGCAGTAACTTAGTTGGATTTGGACAATGATATATTAACCTAGTACAATTGGGTTATGTATTTCATTAGTTTATTTGGATTATGATAATGTTACATTAACCTAGTATAATTGGGTTAAGTATTACATTAGCCTAGTAGGATTTGGTTAGATATTTTATTTATCTAGTAGGATTAGGATATGGGTATTATAAATACCCTATCATGCTAGAGATTTGGAAGGATTTTGAAGGGGGGAGACCACAATACTTTCTTCCATCTCTCTCATCTTCCACTACAAACAATTCTACAACTCTTCTAATCTTTCCATTAATTCTATTTTTCTTCTTCTACTCTTCTATTCTTAAATTCCACAACAAGAGAATCGTTACTTTGCCTAGGAATTCACGCCTCACGCCTACCACCTGAGCTACACGAAATTACTCAATCTTGTGGTATAACAACAATGTCAATCGTGATCTCCTTCGCATTCATGGGTAACTAAACTTCTCTGTTGGGGTTATGGAAGCCGTATGAGATACTATCTATTGCTGTGAGTTTGTGAGTTCGCGACATGTATACTGCTTATATCATTATTCTCTTCATCTTAGTCTACATTCTTTGTGGTTGCAAACGCGAGAATACGCCAGTATAACATTTAACTTGTTCGAAAGAAAGGTTATCTGTCTGGAAAAGAGATAGTGTCAAGGTAGTAGGGTCACCCCCTAAAATTCCCTACTAAAAAGCTAGTGCCGTAACTGGACTAACCTCTTGGAGAATTCGTACCGTTAGACACGCTTTAAGCTCGAAAGAGTTAAAGTGAAATAATCCTCGAATAGGTCGAAAAACGCCTGGATTTTCCATCAAATACAATTCTCTATAAGCAGTTGCATGTCAGAATTCTACACACTCATAGCCAATAGAGACGTATACCTCAGAAGGTGGACATAACCCCAACGCCTCAATTCTCATTGTTTACAACTTACGTAACAATATTTCTCTTTTACTTTGCTATTTTCAGATTTTATTTAATTGTTTTGGTGACACATTACAATCCCCCCTTTTTACGAGACTTGCACCAAAAGTTTAGTAATTTTGCATACTTGTTGGCCAAGCTATTCCCTGTGGGATCGACACCCAACCCTATTGGGTTCTATATTTGCTAACGACCGCTTTACACTCCTACGAGAGCTGTAGATTGAGCGTTATCAACTACCTCATCAAAGATGAAGAGAATGGGTCCTTCCATAAGATAAAGCCATTTTTACTATATTTAACAAACTCAATTAGTTCTATCATGCCTAGTTTTATTAGTAAACTTGAGTCAAAAACCCTCCCAGTTAGTCTTTTTGATTTCTCAAGAACCCATTTGTAACTTTCTTGGGCACAATCTTACTTTCTTTCTCCCCTTCAGTTGTTATCCTCTTTTAAGGACTAAGTCCCTTTAAAGGCTGATGCTTTATAGTAGGATTCTTATTTTCACTCTGGAACTTCTTATTTTAAAACTGACATCTTCTGACTTAGGACCAAACAAACTCCTTTTAGGGTTATTTGATACCAAGATGATATTTTTAACAACCCAATCATTACTTATCATTACATTGTCCAAAAGATTATATGTTTTGGAGGATAAATCTTCATCAACGAGTAGAGTGAAAAAGGAGTCTGGATTTTAAGGGATAGGATGGCTTAACTTGGTTGATTTTTTGAATGAAGGAAGATTTTCAGACCACAAAATATTAGGAAGAAGGTCAACAATTTTCTTAGGTATTTCATTCTCTTGAGATTCATCCTGGAGGTGGCTATAAAGACAATTTTAGTCATGTGATACCCTGATGGAGATGGAAAGAAAATCAAATTTGGAGTTCTGAAGAAAGATTAAGAGTGGGTTTCTGTCAACACTAAACTTTGAGAACATAATTTATTTTAGGTTAGGTGCTCCTTTGAAAGGAAAAGGACCACAGATCTTGAAAAGGCAATAGGGTAACATATGCGTACAAAGATGAGATTTTGAAGGAGTGAGAAGAGATTTAATTCAATTTAAGTGTGACTTACCTTCTCCTTTTAGGATAAGACAAATTTCAAACACAAAAAGAGAAGTCACAACTTTTTCTTGCAGAAAAAATGCACATTCATGATACTAACCTGAGAAATGCGACCAGGTCCCTCTCTTTATTCAGTAAATACTCAAATTTATGCAAGTCACCTCTGTTAACTTCAAAAGTCATTCCCATGTGCACATACTAGCAAAGTAATGATACTGAGTTATACCAACACGTATATACTTTATCAAGGATACCTGTCTCTTGATCATAGCCAGTTTTAGGAATAAAAACTAATTCATCTAGTAGGTTAAGTTTTTTTAATCAACCCCAACCTCTACCTGTTCTTTACAAATTGTTCCTTCTGAAGAGACTTAGTAAAAATGTCTGTTATTTGATCTTCAATCTTGAAAAAATTCATCCAGATAGCTCCTTTCTTAACATTGTCTCTTAGAAAGTGATGTCTAATATTAATACACTTTATCCTTTTATGTTGCACTTGATTCTTGGCCATGTTGAGAGCACTAGTGTTATCATGCATCAGATAGATAGTGTTTGAGACAATCCCAAAAACCTTTAATTTTTGTTTGATCCATCACAATTAATCACAATAAGAAGCTGCAACCACATACTCAGCTTCAGCAGTAGATAAAACAACTGAGTTCTACTTCTTAGATCACTAGGAAATTAAGGAAAACCCCAAAAAATGAGCCATTCCTAAGATAATTTTCTATCCACTAGATATCCATCGTAATCAAAATCGACATATCCTACTAGATCAAAACTATCTCCAAAAGACTAGTGCATGCCAGGTCCCCTATTCATTTCAGATACCTGAGAATTCTTTTTGCAGTTTTCAAATGAGACTCCTTAGGGAAGGCCAGGAATCTTAAACACATTCCCACACAAAACACAATATCTATCCTACTTGAAGTGATATCTAGTAAAGATCCAATAAAAACCTCTATACATGGTCTCATTAACTAAGGGACCAAATTCATTATTATCCATATTGGAACTGGTTCCAATTAGAGTTTTAATTAGCTTGGATTCTCCCATGTTGTATTTATCAGTAGCTTCGTGAAGTACTTCTCTTGACAGATCATTGTCCCTTGAGAAGTTTACTTGATAATCAAACCTAGGAAGAAACTCAGTTCACCCATCATGCTCATTTCAAATTCACTACCTATTAGCTTTGCAAACTCTTCATATTATGATAAGGAAGTAACTCCAAATATTATATCATCAACATATATTTGAACAATAAGTAAGCTGCTACATCTGGACATAAAAAAAAGAGTACTGTCAATTTTCCATCTTTTAAAGTAAATTTCCAGAAGAAACTTTGAAAGTATCTCATATCAATACTTAGGTGCTTTCTTCAACCCATAGAGAACTTTGTCCAATTTGAGTACATGATGAGGAGAATCTATATCTTCAAAGCCTATAGGTTATTAGACATAGATTTCTTCATTCAAGTTTCCAGTTAGAAAAGCATATTTGACATCTATTTGGAAGAGTTTGAACCCCATATAGGCAAAAAAAGTAATAAGAATCCTAATATCCTCTATCCTTGATACAGGTTCTTCTTATTTATTTTCCACTGAGGGCAGTGTGTCCCGTCTAAGTGTGGGGTGCTGGTATTTGTATGCTATACTTCTTTGTCTGCATTTGCATTTATTCTAGTTCTTGTTTGTATTAATTAGTCATAATTAGTTAATTTAAATTTTAAATTTATTAGATTTTGATGCATGAAATTGTTCTGATAGGCGGTATGGTGTTATGACAAGAGTTTGGGCTAGAATCATTATTATTGAGACATTTAGGCTCTAAGTGTGACTCACTGTGTGATAATTGTGTGGTTGAATTCATTCATCTGTTAGGGTCAAGAGTTTATAATACTCCCAATAAAGTTGACCATGTGCCTTGTGTGTGTGAGATGATAGTATATTCTATGTTTGTGACTGATGCTAGAACTTGCCTGGTATGTGTGTAAAGCTAAATAAAGAGTGTGAGTTTAGGAGATGATTTAGGCATTTCTTTGGCAACCTGTGATTGTTTACCTACCCGTGGACATTATCCTAGTCAACCCTTTTGAGCCTTTAAGCCATTTTCTTTGACAGCCTCATATGTAAGCCTAATCCATTTTTTTCAAGACCATAATTTGATCCAAATTCCTAAGTGCTTTAAGTTGTGAAGTCATGTGACAAAATAAGAGGAAATTGGGTGAGAGTGATGCCTTAAAGTGTATTGGTACTTGAATTTGTTATGAAAAAGAGTGGCTATCATAGAGGTGTGTTATAAAAAAAGAAAAGAAAAAGAAATAGAAAAACAAAATGATAAATTATGTTTATGATTAAATAAAAAGATAGTTATGCTTGAATGGCAAAATAGGTGAAAAGGGGTGATAGATGAAAGAAAGGTAGCAGGGTTGATTAAAAGAGAGTGTTAATGGCATAATGTGATGTATTAAAGTGCTTAGGAACATAGTCACTATTTCTGGCCAAAATAGTCCTACCCGTACCTTAGCCTACATTACAATCTGTAAAGACCTATTTGATCCTAAGCTTAACATTCTGATATTAGTAGAGCATTACACTAAGGGCAAGCCTATGGTCATCAGTTGCAACATATGAATTCTTTGTGAGAGTGAGAGCAAGGATAATCTTATACCCATGTTCTGAAAAATGCAATATTTGAGAGTGATTATGGGTAATATCTTATGTGAAACACACGTGGTTGATGAGGTTTGGGTAGTCTTGTATGATTCTTTGAGGCTTAACTTGTGGATACGAATTAACCATCATTACGAGTCTATGTTGGAGGCAGAATTGTTTCTAGAAGTGATTAGAAAACTACTCTTTATTAATGATTGTCATGCCTGTCTTGACGAATATTTTGTGTTGTTGCTGTGAAACCCTAAGTAGATATTTAGATGGACATGATATTTTGTTCGAGGATGAACAAAGCTTTAAGTGTGGGGTGTTGATGATAGGCGTATTTACACGCCTAAAGTACTATAATTGACCCATATTTTAGCTAAGTTTTGAGGACAAAATATATAATTCATGCACTTTTAGTCCTTTTTCCTGTAAGTGAGCTAACAAACGTGATTAGAAAGTTTTCAGGTATAAATGATGCAGATTTCAGCATTTTATGGATAACTTGACGCCCAAGGAAGCTTCACGAAAGAAGGAAGGGAAAGCTTGGACGCCAAGGACCAAAAGTGACGCATGGAATATCTGTCCCGGGCAAAAAAAGCATTTCCAAAGACTTTGGGGATCAACAGTAACTTATTAGGATTAGGATAATGATGCAGTAACCTAGTAGGACTAGGATAAGTAATGCAGTAGCTTAGTAGGAATAGGATATGGGTGTTATAAATACCCTATTTTGTTAGAGATTTTAAGCATTCTACTTCTAGTTCCGAATCATTCTAATTCTTCCATCAATTTGAATTCTCATACTTTTACTTTTTATTCAACACTGTCAATTCTTATTCTCTTCATCTATTCAATTCTTAATTTCCACAACAAGAGAACCGCTATTCTAAAAGGGAATTCACGCCTAACGCCATACCAAACCCTACTACACGTAAGATCTTTATTTTGGTATAACGATAAAGTCTATTGTGATTTCCGTTGCACTCATGAATAGCTAAACTTCTCTGTTGGGGTTATGGAAGCCTTATGAGATACTATCTATTGCTATGAGTTTGTGAGTTTGTGATTCGTATGATGCTTATATCATTATTCTCTTCATCTTAATGCAAATTCTTGTGGTTGCAAACACATAGAATACACCAGTATAACATTAACTTGTTCGAAAGAAAAGTTATATGTCTAGAAAAGAGATAATGTCAAGGTAATAGGGAACCAACCCCTGTTAAAAAGTTAGTGCCGTAACTGGATTAACCTCTTGGAGAGTTCGTACCGTTAGACACGCTATAAGCTCAAAAGAGTTAAAGTGAAATAATCTTTGATGGTCGAAAGACGCCTGGATTTACCATAGAATACAACTCTCTATAAGCACATGCATGTCTGAATTTCGCATAACTCATAGCCAATAGAGACGTATAACTCATACGGTGGACATAACCCCAACTCTCAATTCTCATTGGTTAAACATCCTACTAAACATTCTTTTTTTTTCTTTGCTATTTTCCGTTTTCACTTTGTTACATTATTGCACGTTACAATCCCCCCTTTTACGAGACTTGCACCAAAAGTCTAATAATCTTTGCTTACTTAGTGACCAAGTATTCTCTGTGGGTTCGATACCCAACCCATTTGGGTTATATATTTGACAACGACCGCTTACACTCTTACGAGAGCTGTAGTTTGAGCGTTATCAAAAATTGGCGCCGTTGCTGGGGAATACAGTTGTCAACTAAGTTTGTGATAGTTACTAGACCCTTTGGTCAAAAGTTCTCAGATTTTACTTTTAGTTGGTTTTTTTGTTCTATTCAGGTTCTATTGGTAGGATGGATGCACAACATGACATTGATAGAAGGGCGGCTCAACAGGAGCAGGCTAGACTAGATGCACTGGCAGCTGCTCAAGTGCATCAACAGAATATTGATAACCCAGGTCGGGCAACAAATCCTGATGATGAGGACCTGGGTGATGAGGAGCTACTAAATCCTAGGCGTATTGATAAGGTGGCGGCACCTATGCATAGGAGAGATCGTCAAGATAGAATGAGACCTGACCGCCGAGCTGTGCAGGCTCCTTTTGATGATGATGATGACGATCTGGATGGAGCTGGTGCTACAGGAGCTATTATTCCTCCGCCCTTGGCACCTGGAGCAAAGTTCAATATCACTAGCACCATGATTCAGCTATTGCAGCTCAAAGGTTTATTTGGTGGACTCGCAGGCGATGATCCGAATATGCACCTGATCAACTTTATCTCTACATGCAAATCATTCAACAATCCAGGAGTTGGACAAAATGTAATTCGGCTGCGCTTATTTCCATTGTCTCTGTCTGGGGAGGCAACTCTATGGTTGAATGGGCTAACTCCTGATTCTATTACTAATTGGAGGAAACTAAAAGACGCTTTCCTAGAAAGATTCTTTCCGCCATCCAAAAGAGCACAGTTGAGAGATGAAATCAACAATTTTCGACAGCTTCCAACTGAAGCTCTCTACGAAACATGAGAGAGGTTCAAAACGAAGCTTATGCGGTGCCCAAACCATCATATGACCAATGTCCACTTGATGGAGATATTATACAGATCTTTGAATTCGGTGACGAAGCCAGTGGTTGATAATGCAGCAGGTGGGTCATTCATGGACCTCACCTTTGGTCAGGCAAGCAATATGCTAGATCGGATGACGAAGCAAAGTAGAGCTTGGCATACTAGGGATTCTGAGGTAGCAAGCCCCACTTTATCTATTGGCTTGACTGCAGAGCAGAGGCGTAGACAAGAGGAACGTGACCAAGATATGGCTCTCATGAAAACACAGATGGATCTTCTTACCAAGCCCTTATTATTAGGGAAGACCGAAAAAGTCAAAGAAGTTGCGTCAAAAGGAAGAGACGAATCCGATTCAGAGGAAGAAGCCAACTACTTGAATAATCAGGGGGGTGTCCGAGGCAATGCCCAAGGAAACCAAGGTCGGATCTATTATGATAAATCTAGATACAAGGATCGCGATCAAGGTAGTTGGAAAAACAATACCGACAGGAGTGGTTTGTATGTTCCTCCTGGAAGATGTGACGCCGCTGCATCTAGCTCTGGAAATATGTCCATAGAAAATATGATGGCTAAGCTACTGAAAGGAGTAGAGGCAACCAACACAAGAGTAACTGAGGAAATAAATGATCAGTCCTCAACGAAGCAATTGGTTGACTCGCATTCCACTTCAATAAAACAGCTGGAGCAATAATTGAGTCAATTATCTGTGGCATTCAACTAAAGAAAGGCTGGAACACTACCCAGAGATACGGTGCAAAACCCAAGGAACGACGGATCATGCATGGCTATTACTACTCGGAGTGGTAAAGTGTTGGAAAATCCATCCAAGGACAAGAAGGTGGTTGATGATATAGCGGATAATGTTATTGATGCAGAATGTGAAGAGGCCGAAGAAGCTGAAGAGAGTGTTCATGACATCACCCCTAGACGTCTGCAGCCTGAAAAGATTGATAGTTGGAAGCAAGGTAAAAAGAAAGTGGTGGAGAAAACTATTCCCCATCCACCACCACCTTTTCCTCAGAGACTGAAGAAGAAGGCTGACGATACCAGGTTCAGTAAATTCATAACTATGTTGAAATAGCTGACTATTAATGTTCCTTTGGTGGAAGCGCTAGAGCAGATGCCCGGATACGCTAAATTCATGAAGGACTTTTTAACAAAGAAGCGGGCAGTAAGCTATGAGCCGGCAGATAATATTCATCATTGCAGTGCAATTGCCACAAGGTCCTTAGTACAGAAGAAGGCAGACCCTGGTGCTTTCACAATTCCTTGTACGGTTGGATCTATGAATTTTGCTAAGGCATTGTGCGATTTGGGAGCTAGCATCAATTTGATGCCACTATCCGTCTACAGAAAGTTGGGGTTGGGCGACCCTACACCAACCAATATGCGGCTCATGATGGCAGATAGGTCGGTAAAACGACCTATGGGTATCTTGAATGATGTGTTGGTGAAGGTGTCTACCTTTATTTTTCCTGCAGACTTTGTGATTTTGGATTGCGAGGTGGATTCTGAAGTTCCCATAATCTTGGGACGTCCTTTCCTTGCAACAGAAAGTGTGCTTATTGACATGAGAGCTAATGAGCTTTTATTTTGGTTGAATGACAAAGTGGTCCGCTTTGATATATGCAAAGTAATGAAGCAGCCCAGCGATATGAATTTGTTCTTCGTAGCTGATGTTCATTATGAGGATAAGAAAGCATTATCTGTAGAGAAACAACTTACTGTTGATCCATTGTCTGCTGCGCTGCTGAATGTTGAACATGAGGACGATGAAGATTATAAAGAAACTATGTGTGCTCTAAAATAAATAGGGTCCTATTCTCATACTCCTAAGCAGTCGGACCTTGATCTTAAGAATCAACCGTCACCAACAGCGAAGACTTCCATTGAAGAGCCCCCAGTGCTAGAATCGAAAGAGCTCCCCAATTATCTAAGGTATGCATTCTTGGGAAGTGGAAATACACTTCCGGTGAGTGTGGCAGATGATTTAAGTGAACAACACGTAGAGGCTCTCATCTCTGCTCTGAAGAGATACAAGAGAGCTATGGGTTGGAATATTGATGATATAATTGGAATCCCTCCTGGGATATGTATGCACAAGAGTCATATGGAAGAAGATTTCATGCCTACAAGTAAGCATCAACGTCGTCTGAATCCATTCAGAAAACGATGCCCCATCTATCTCGATGAAGTCTAAGTAATCGAGATAGCTATGTCGTGCCGCGATAATAAATCAAGCGCTTGGTGGGAGGCAACCCATAATTTTTAATTGTTTTGTTTTCATAAGATTTTGTCGAGCCACGACCAAAACTAAGTCGCTTGATGGGAGGCAACCCATCGTTCTAATCGTTTTTGTTGTCTTTGAGTAAGTGTAGGTGCAAGAGGTATAAAGGAGGAGATTGGTTTCAAATTTTGATTTGGAAGTATTGCATGTTGAAGGTGGCAAGTTAGGAATGAAGAAGAAAAAGGCTATGGGTTAGGCATTGCCTATGAAAATATAGGCAAAGAACAAGTCAAGGCCTATGTAAATCTAGGCCACGAACAAGGCATGGCCTATGCTGTGGCCTAAGCTCTCGGATTCTAGAGTGCCATAGCATAGGCGCCGCCTATGCTCAACAATGCCATAGCATAGGCACCGCCTATGCAAAAGCATTTTGTCTCTGAATCTAGTATGCCATGGCATAGACGCCGCCTATGCCTAACAATGCCATAGCATAGGCGCCGCCTATGCCAAGCATAGGCAAAACATTAGGCGCCGCCTATGGTCACTTTTGGCCTCCAAATCCGATTCCAAATGGGTCAAAACCCGACCCAAGCTTGTCCTATAAATAGAACCTTAGTCTTAGAACAAAAATGCATTGGAAATTCAACCTAAGTGCCGCCTACCTCTCCAAAATCTCTCAAAAATTTTCCTTTTGCTCTTTTACTTTGTTAGAACATCTTCCGAGGCCATCAACCAAGTAAGTACTTCTTTGGTCTTCTTTTATATTCCGTAAGTACTACACTACTACGCCTATAATGAATTGTTAAATCTTGAAGTAGTATTGGTGATTTGAATGTGATTGATTTGTTGTGATACATCTCGTTGAGTGAAAGAATACGTGTGGGTGTTCTTGATTTTGTTCCGACTTGTATTTGATTGTTATACACTATCATACTTTAGGGGAGTCGACATGGTGAAGTTAATGACATAATCTTCAAAATTGAATGATTGAATATTTGAATGACTCGTTCATCAAGATAAAGATCATGATTGAATACAAGCATGAGATGTTGTGATTATTTCTATGCCATAACTTGATACGATCTCTATGTAGTAGTCTTGTTCAAAAAGTGCATTAATCCAAACATAAAAGTATGATCAAGATTACATGAAATAGAGTTGGAAAGGATAGTTAAGATGACATGAAAGTATGACTGTGCTGAACATATTATTGGAACATAACGCCTAAACGTATATCGATGAACTCTGAGTAATCGACAATGTTCACTTAATTAGTTTGTGCCAACAAATTAAGTGTGGGGTGGTGCCACTACTATTTTTTTGTCGACTGTATCTACCGAGATGAAGCTAACATGACTATCATTTTAATCTCAGGTACAATGGCACCAAAAGCACGCCAAGGAAAAGACAAAGCAACCACCTCACAGAAAGGCCAGAAAAGGGGAAGAAAAGAGCAAGATGAATCCTCCTCACTACAAATACCTCAACGCACTTTTGGATCAAGTAGGTACAATTTGAGAAAACTCTGAGGATGACGACTCTGATGATGATTCCGATGCAGGGGGTATGACCCCAGACATAGAGGAGGAGTCCGACTAATCAGGTTCTTCTTATTTATTTTCCACTGAGGGCAGTGTGTCCCGTCTAAGTGTGGGGTGCTGGTATTTGTATGCTATACTTCTTTGTCTGCATTTGAATTTATTCTAGTTCTTGTTTGTTTTAATTAGTCGTAATTAGTTAGTTTAAATTTTAAATTTATTAGATTTTGATGCATGAAATTGTTCTGATAGGAGGCATGGTGTTATGACAAGAGTTTGGGCTAGAATCATTACTATTGAGACATTTAGGCTCTAAGTGTGACTCACTGTGTGATAATTGTGTGGTTGAATTCATTCATCTATTAGGGTCAAGAGTCTATAATACTCCCAATAAAGTTGACCATGTGCCTTGTGTGTGTGAGATGATAGTATATTCTATGTTTGTGACTGATGCTAGAACTTGCCTGGTGTGTGTGTAAAGCGAAATAAAGAGTGTGAGTTTAGGAGATGATTTAGGCATTTCTTTGGCAACCTGTGATTGTTTACCTACCCGTGGACATTATCCTAGTCAACCCTTTTGAGCCTTTAAGCCATTTTCTTTGACAGCCTCATATGTAAGCCTAATCCATTTTTTTCAAGACCATAATTTGATCCAAATTCCTAAGTGCTTTAAGTTGTGAAGACATGTGACAAAATAAGAGGAAATTGGGTGAGAGTGATGCCTTAAAGTGTATTGGTACTTGAATTTGTTATGAAAAAGAGTGGCTATCATAGAGGTGTGTTATAAGAAAAAAAAAGAAAAGAAAAAGAAATAGAAAAACAAAATGATAAATTGTGTTTATGATTAAATAAAAAGATAGTTATGCTTGAATGGCAAAATAGGTGAAAAGGGGTGATAGATGAAAGAAAGGTAGCAGGGTTGATTAAAAGAGAGTGTTAATGGCATAATGTGATGTATTAAAGCGCTTAGGAACATAGTCACTATTTCTGGCCAAAATAGTCCTACCCGTCCCTTAGCCTACATTACAATTTGTAAAGACCTATTTGATCCTAAGCTTAACATTCTGATATTAGTAGAGCATTACACTAAGGGCAAGCCTATGGTCATCAGTTGCAACATATGAATTCTTTGTGAGAGTGAGAGCAAGGATAATCTTATACCCATGTTCTGAAAAATGCAATATTTGAGAGTGATTATGGGTAATATCTTATGTGAGACACATATGGTTGATGAGTTTTGGGTAGTCTTGTATGATTCTTTGTGTCTTAACTTGTGGATACGAATTAACCATCATCACGAGTCTATGTTGGAGGCTGAATTGTTTCTAGAAGTGATTAGAAAACTACTCTTTGTTAATGATTGTCGTGCCTGTCTAGACGAATATTTTGTGTTGTTGCTGTGAAACCCTAAGTAGATATTTAGATGGACATGATATTTTGTTCGAGGATGAACAAAGCTTTAAGTGTGGGGTGTTGATGATAGGCGTATTTACACACCTAAAGTACTATAATTGACCCATATTTTAGCTAAGTTTTGAGGACAAAATATATAATTCATGCACTTTTAGTCCTTTTTCCTGTAAGTGAGCTAACAAACGTGATTAGAAAGTTTTCAGGTATAAATGATGCAGATTTCAGCATTTTATGGATAACTTGACGCCCAAGGAAGCTTCACGAAAGAAGGAAGGGAAAGCTTGGAGGCCAAGGACCAAAAGTGACGCATGGAATATCTGTCCCGGGCAAAAACAACATTTCCAAAGACTTTGGGGATCAACAGTAACTTATTAGGATTAGGATAATGATGCAGTAACCTAGTAGGACTAGGATAAGTAATGCAGTAGCTTAGTAGGAATAGGATATGGGTGTTATAAATACCCTATTTTGTTAGAGATTTTAAGCATTCTACTTCTAGTTCCGAATCATTCTAATTCTTCCATCAATTCGAATTCTCATACTTTTACTTTTTATTCAACACTTTCAATTCTTATTTTCTTCATCTATTCAATTCTTAATTTCCACAACAAGAGAACCGCTATTCTAAAAGGGAATTCACGCCTAACGCCATACCAAACCCTACTACACGTGAGATCTTTATTTTGGTATAATGATAAAGTCTATTGTGATTTCCGTCGCACTCATGAATAGCTAAACTTCTCTGTTGGGGTTATGGAAGCCTTATGAGATACTATCTATTGCTATGAGTTTGTGAGTTTGTGACTTGTATGATGCTTATATCATTATTCTCTTCATCTTAATGCAAATTCTTGTGGTTGCAAACACATAGAATACGCCAGTATAGCATTAACTTGTTCGAAAGAAAAGTTATATGTCTGGAAAAGTGATAATGTCAAGGTAATAGGGAACCTGCCCCTGTTAAAAAGTTAGTGCCGTAACTGGATTAACCTCTTGGAGAGTTCGTACCGTTAGACACGCTTTAAGCTCGAAAGAGTTAAAGTAAAATAATCCTTGATGGTCGAAAGACGCCTGGATTTACCATAGAATACAACTCTCTATAAGCACATGCATGTCTGAATTCCACATAACTCATAGCCAATAGAGACGTATAACTCATAAGGTGGACATAACCCCAACTCTCAATTCTCATTGGTTAAACATCCTACTAAACATTCTTTCTTTTTACTTTGCTATTTTCCGTTTCACTTTGTTACATTATTGCACGTTACAATCCCCCCTTTTACGAGACTTGCACCAAAAGTCTAATAATCTTTGCTTACTTAGTGACCAAGTATTCTCTGTGGGATCGATACCCAACCCAGTTGGGTTATATATTTGACAACGACCGCTTACACTATTACGAGAGCTGTAGTTTGAGCGTTATCAACAAACTAATCCTAAATTTTTTTGCATTAATGTTCATTCATCTCATTCAATAAGAGTGATCACCATTACTGCTGATGAATGTTCCCCTTCTTATTATGCACCATGATCCCCCTATCAATATTTCATCATGCTTCACCAACATTCTTCTTTCTGTCACTATACCATCAATTAAACATTCTTCAGCCATTAATATGCAGTCATACTTCACCAATATTCAACACATATTCACCTGGTACCTTGTTCCTAACACATCATGCAACACACACCTCACCTGGTCCCTACCACATAAATTCAGTGTTCCCTATTTTGGTATCATTGAAAATTGATTACAATAACCCAAGAGTAAAATAAGAACAAGTTAGTTAGCTCATGGCTGCTTGGGAAACACTAACATGGAGAACAACTTTAAAATTATGGAAGAGACAAATGAAACACACAAATAATGATTCCTTCATATATACAAGGAAAGTATCATTTCAGTGCATAATTTTAATTTTACAGAGAATAATCCACAGGAATTAAGAAAATTTAAGCAGGTGAAGGACTGGGGAAGATGGTTTGGAAAGTTAGAGCCATAGTATTGTTTTCTATTACATGACAGTGTAACAATTCTTTGGTTAGCTGCATTATTTCTGCGTTCAAGCTAAGAACCTCATCATTTAGAGTTGAAACTTTCTTCTTTAGTTCAACATTCTCAGTTCTAAGCTCTTCAGAAAAACTTGGATCCTTATCAGTGCGATGCTGAATTGTCATTTGCAATTTTCTAATCTCTAAATACTTAGCAGCTGTGTTGAGTTTCAATTCCTATATATCTTTGCTAAGCTCTCTTTGAGTGATATTACCTAATTTTTTCCGCACACACTCATAATAGTCTTAATAACAAACAATTGTAACACAATTCCAAGAGTTCCATTTTCACATACAATACAAAAATGATCAAAAACTTTGTTTAACCAGTATCTATAAGGCATGCCAGGTTTTCCATTTTTCCCATGAATAACTTTATGTATTTGATCCATTATTAAGGATGGTAAATTGATGGACTCAAGACCGCTAAGACACTACATAACATACAAATTAGTAGTTGAAGCAATTTTCCTCTTTTGTAATCTAGGTAGAATCAGTTTGTTAACATAATCAAAGACTAATTATAACTCACTTTTGAGTGATTTCTTATTTACTACAACCAAAAATTATCCTTTAATATTTGATGCATTTTCCATGAACTCTATTGAGGGCTATTGTTTTGAGACAATCCTCACATCACTGATAGGAACATCCGAATTTTTTTAAAGTAATACAACATCAGTATGGAATAAAATGCCCTGACTACCTCATCAAAGATGATGAGAATGGGTCCTTCCATAAGATAAAGCCATTTTTTTTATATTTAACAAGCTCAATTAATTCTATCATGCCTAGTTTTATTAGTAAACTTGAGTCAAAAACCCTCCCAGTTAGTCTTTTTGATTTCTCAAGAACCTGTTTGTAACTTTCTTAGGCACAATCTTACTTTCTTTCTCCCCTTCAGTTGTTATCCTCTTTTTGGGACTAAGTCCTTCTAAAGGCTGATGCTTTATAGTAGGACTCTTATTTTCACTCTGGAACTTCTTATTTTAAAACTGACATCTTCTGACTTTGGACCAAACAAACTCCTTTTAGGGTTATTTGATACCAAGATGATATTTTTAACAACCCAATCATTACTTATCATTACATTGTCCAAAAGATTATATGTTTTGGAGGATAAATCTTCATCAATGAGTTGAGTGAAAAAGGAGTCTGGATTTTAAGGGATGGGATGTCTTAACTTGGTTGATTTTTTGAATGAAGGAAGATTTTTAGACCACAAAATATTAGAAAGAAGGTCAACAATTTTCTTAGGTATTTCATTCTCTTGAGATTCATCCTGGAGGTGGCTATAAAGACAATTTTAGTCATGTGATACCCTGATAGAGATGGAAAGAAAATCAAATTTGGAGTAATGAAGAAGGATTAAGAGTGGGTTTCTGTCAACACTAAACTTTGAGAACATAATTTATTTTAGGTTAGGTGCTCCTTTGAAAGGAAAAGGACCACAAATCTTGAAAAGGCAATAGGGTAACATATGCGTACAAAGATGAGATTTTGAAGGAGTGAGAAGAGATTTAATTCAATTTAAGTGTGACTTACCTTCTCCTTTTAGGATAAGACAAATTTCAAACACAAAAAGAGAAGTCACAACTTTTTCTTTCAGAAAAAAATGTACATTCATGATACTAACCTGAGAAATGCGACCAGGTCCCTCTCTTTATTCAGTAAATACTCAAATTTATGCAAGTCACCTTTGTTAACTTCAAAAGTCATTCCCATGTGCACATACTTGCAAATTAATGATACTGAGTTATACCAGCACGTATATACTTTATCAAGGATACCTGTCTCTTGATCATAGCCAGTTTTAGGAATAAAAACTAATTCATCTAGTAGGTTAAGTTATTTTAATCAACCCCAACCTCTACCTGTTCTTTACAAATTGTTCCTTCTGAAGAGACTTAGTAAAAATGTCTGTTATTTGATCTTCAATCTTGAAAAAATTCATCCAGATAGCTCCTTTCTTAACATTGTCTCTTAGAAAGTGATGTCTAATATTAATACACTTTATCCTTTTATGTTGCACTTGATTCTTGGCCATGTTGAGAGCACTAGTGTTATCATGCATCAGATGGATAGTGTTTGAGACAATCCCAAAAACCTTTAAATTTTGTTTGATCCATCACAATTAGTCACAATAAGAAGCTGCAACCACATACTCAGCTTCAGCAGTAGATAAAACAACTGAGTTCTGCTTCTTAGATCACTAGGAGATTAAGGAAAAACCCAAAAAATGAGCCATTCCTAAGATACTTCTCTATCCACTAGATATCCATCGTAATCAAAATCGACATATCCTACTAGATCAAAACTATCTCCAAAAGACTAGTGCATGCCAGGTCCCCTATTCATTTCAGATACCTGAGAATTCTTTTTGCAGTTTTCAAATGAGACTCCTTAGGGAAGGACAGGAATCTTAAACACATTTCCACACAAAACACAATATCTATCCTGCTTGAAGTGATATCTAGTAAAGATCCAATAAAAACCTCTATACATGGTCTCATTAACTAAGGGACCAAATTCATTATTATCCATCTTGGAACTGGTTCCAATTAGAGTTTTAATTAGCTTGGATTCTCCCATGTTGTATTTATCAGTAGCTTCGTGAAGTACTTCTCTTGACAGATCATTGTCCCTTGAGAAGTTTACTTGATATTCAAACCTAGGAAGAAACTAAGTTCACCCATCATGCTCATTTCAAATTCACTCCCCATTAGCTTTGCAAACTCTTCACATTATGATAAGGAAGTAACTCCAAATATTATATCATCAACATATATTTGAACAATAAGTAAGCTGCTACATCTGGACATAAAAAAAGAGTACTGTCAATTTTCCCTCTTTTAAAGTAAATTTCCAGAAGAAACTTTGAAAGTATCTCATATCAATACTTAGGTTCTTTATTCAACCCATAGAGAACTTTTTCCAATTTGAGTACATGATGAGGAAAATCTATATCTTCAAAGCCTATAGGTTATTCGACATAGACTTCTTCATTCAAGTTTCCAGTTAGAAAAGCACATTTGACATCTATTTGGAAGAGTTTGAACCCCATATAGGCAACAAAAGTAATAAGAATCCTAATATCCTCTATCCTTGATACAGGGGAAAATGTCTTATTATAATCAATTCCTTCCTCCTTGTTATAGCCTTGAACCACCAGCCTTGCTTTATTCATGTTGATAGTTCCTTATTAATCCTGCTTATTTTTGTATGCCCATTTAGTCCCAACAAATGTTCTGTCAACAGGTCTGGGGACCTGGTGCTAGACTTTTCTTCTTTTAAATTGTTGAAGCTTCTCCTATATTGCATAAATCTATTCAGCATCTTTTAGAGTTTCTTTCTAATTTTTAGGATCAACATAGGAAAGGAATGTTGATAATGCCATGAAATTCATGGCTTGATATCTTCTTTGGACTCCAAATTCTTAAGGTGTAGTCAGATACTCAAGTGGATGAGAAGATGAGTGCCTCTAGTTTGACCTTATGAGATTAGTTCCATTGGGACCAGATCTCTGTGAATTTTTACAAAACCCTTCCTATTATTTTGCTGGAGTTGGGGTTTGTGACTAAGATCCTATATCACCACCACTTTCATCATTCTTCTCTGCATTATTTAGTTCTTGATTATCATCTTGAGTAACATCATCCCTTTAAATAGGAATGAGTTCTTTAATTTCTGAATCTTCACTATCACCTGGATTTATTATCTTTCCCGACTCATCAAAGACCACATGCACAGTTTCTTTAACACAAGGAATTCTTTTGTTGAAAACTCTGTATGATTTTCTTGTTGAGGAATATGTTTCATCACTTTTAGAGTCAAACTTTCTTATATTATTCTTTCCATTATTTAGAACAAAACATTTGCACCCAAAAGGTCAGAAGTAGTAAAGCTTAGGCTTTCTATTAAACACAAGCTCATATGGGGGTCTTGTTCAAGAGAGATCTAACCAAGCATATATTTGTCACATAGAAGGCAGTATTTATAGCTTCAGCCCAAAAGCTCTTTGGAAGCCCATTATCAATCAGCATGGTCCTGGCAATATATATAAGGTTTCTGTTCTTTTATTCAATAACTCCATTTTGCTGAGGATTTATTGGAGCAGAGAAGTTATGATTGATTCAATTTTTAGCACAAAAATCATGCTACTTGGGAGTTCTCAAATTCAATTCCATTATAAGATCTGAATTAAACAATCTTACAATCCAACTTCATTTGAATTTTCTTGGCAAAAGTAACCTGAACCTCATAAGTTTCATCCTTTGTTCTCAAGAACATTGTATAGGTGAACCTTGAGTGGTCATCCAACATCATAAACCCATACTTCTTTACTCCTCTACTTTTGACTTTTACAGGTCCACCTATATCCATATGCAACATCTCAAGGGGTCTAGAATTTTTCAACTGCTTCTTCAACTTAAAGGAAGACCTGGTTTGTTTTCCTTTAACACAGGCATTACAAACCTCGTTGTTTGAAAAATTTAGCTTTTTCATGCCACAAAACAAGTCCTTTGAAATTTAATTATTCAATAAAGAGAAACTCACATGTCCCAGCCTTCTATGGCATTAATCAACATCTTCATTTTGAACACTCAAGCAAGTTAATTCTGCATAATCCAAAGATTCTATATAATCAACATACATATTTTTTATCCTCTTATGTTTGAGAATAACTCTCCCTTAATTTAAGCTAGAAATAGTACATCCATCAGTTGAGAATTTGACCTCATTACCTTTGTCATAGATTTGAGAAACACTTTAAAGACTGTACATGAGGCCATTCACCTAACACATATCTTATGTTGCTTGATCAGGTGATTTTCCAATCTTTCCCACACCATGAATATAACCCTTTTTACCATTTCCAAAAGAGACACCTCTATTTTGAAGTATCTGGAGAGAAAGAAAGCAGTTCGTCCTGTCTGTCATATGCTTTGAACATCCATTATGCATGAACTAGTTTTGACTGCATTCTCCTTCTCCTACCCATAAATATATTCATTTGTTAGATTTAGGAACCCACATGATATTGAGTTCCTAATAGGAAGACAAAGGTGTGATCAAATCTTTCTTATCCCATATGAGTAGAGAGTTCCTCTTCTAAACATTTTTCAAGGGTATGAAACCCATAGGATAATAATTCTCCTGCTTGATATATTCAGTATTGCTCATTATAGATCTAAGACAATACTAACAGTTTTTCTCGAAGTGTCCATCTCTTCTACAATGAGTACATAATGGTTTGTGGACCCTATTTTTAATACCATGAACATCTTTCCCTTGAGACCCAAGTGATTGGGTTTTGTACTGATGTCCAATCCCTTTACCATTATTGGCACCCTAACCAGTTAAATTAGATAGAATTTGAGAGGATGTGGTCCATTTTAATGATTTATTATTTTTTTCCTTATACGGACCAGGTCCCTTTCTAATTCTTTATTCTTATAGAGGGCAGTTATAAGGTGATTTTTAGAATCCCTTAATTTTTCTTCAAGATCAATATGAAGCCTTGAAGCTTCTTTCCTCCATTTATCATCAGAATCATTTACTTTCCCTAGTTGACTCATTAAACTCAGATTTTTAGATTTCAATTTTGTGAATAATTCTTTTGTTTCAGATATCTGGAGAGTTAAAAAAATTAATTCATGCTCTTGATTTTCTACCATATCTTCTAGATCACTTTTCTCAGTAGTCAGTTCACACATAGAGTCAATCAATATATTCAAAAGTTTCATTATCTTTCTACTAGAGTTGTTATCTAAGTTTTTCTTAATATCTGAGAAAGTTACTCATATTCTTCTTTATATTAAGTGTTTTTCATAAGAGAAAATAAGGAATAATATATAACCTCACTATCTTACACAACTAGCATAAACACATCTTTAGTCTTCTCAACTTCATCAGATTCATTGGAGGAGTCTCCCCGACTGCTAAGGACTATTTCACTTCATAATAAGCTACAACCTTTATTTTAGATTTTATAGGGACCTGGTCCCTATTTTTTCTTTCGTCACCTCCAGTCTTGAGATATTCATGATAATCCATTTTGTTCATTGGACAGTCCTTAATGAAATACTCAAGACTTCCACCTTTGTGACAAACCTCAACAGTGCCTCCCTTAGTGTTGTTTCTTCCTCGTCTTTGAAACTGACCAATTTTCTTCATAGCTCTAACAATCCTTTTTGCCAAATAGGCAACATCTGTGTCTTCTTTTCTAGAATCAGATTTTTAAGCCTTCAATACCAGAGATGTTTCCCTTTTTACTTTCTTCTTCTCTTGTTCTTGCTGCTTCTTGAGCTCATCAGTCTTTAGATTACCAATGATTTCATCCATAGTGAGAGTCTTCAGGTTTCTTGCCTCAGTAATAGAATCCACTTTGCTTTCCCAGGACTAAGGGATTACACCTAGAATTTTTCTCACATGCTTATACAAAGGAATCACTTCTCCTAAGCAGTGTAGTTCATTTGTGATAAAAATGAATATTTTATGCATTTCATGAATTATCTCTCCTTCCTTCATAGAAAAAGTTTCATACTGAGTAATTATCATATCACCTTTTGAATCCTTCACATCAGTTGTTACTTCATGAGCTATCTATAAGCGATCCCAGAATTCTTTAGCATTTGCACAAACAAAAAATCTGTTATACTCATCATGTCCTACGCCAAGACAAGAAATTTCATTGTCATGTAATTATTCGCAATATTCTTTTGATCTTCATCATCAAAATCTCTTTTTTTTTGACAACCATCCTTGTTATGTCACCTTTTTTGACCTCTCTAAAAGGCACATTAGGATCATCAAGTATTTTATTCATTAGCTCACTGTCCTCTGCCATAATGAAGTCATACATCTTAGTTTTCCACCACCCATAGTACTGCCCATTAAATTGGGGTGGTCTTGTGGTAAATTGCCCTTCCTCCAAATTAGGTGGAACAAAAATGAGCAATAAATCACTCTTGGTATGAACCATTTGGAGTGTCCTTTATCTGATACCAATTGTTGAAATGTGGGGAGTTGCACTACCTATGAGGCACCAGGTCCCTTAGAGTCAGACACTCGAAATCAAATAATAAAGCAGTAGGAAACTAAAAATTTGCTGGAAATTAAAGAATACAAAGATTTAACATGGAAATCTCATTGTTCAGGGGAGGAAAACCATAGCTTTCCCTCAAAAGAACTAAACAATCCACTGTAATCAAAATCTTGATTACAGACTCAAGGGGAACTTAACTCCAAGTTCCGCCTGTTTGCAATAACTCTATTGCAAACTTACCTTGTCAACTCTGCCAAGAACTCACCTCAATATTTATTAACTTTAACCTATATCAAACTCAGGTAACTCTACCAAAGCACTCTCATGAACATAAATAAAAAGCATTCCTTTTACAAAATGAGTAATTAAATTACAAACTAACACTTGACTCAAGAACACACAATATCTCAGTACACAAAAGATTGGGACTTGAGCTATATTTGAGTTTTCGCCAATTTTACCTTTTGAACAATTTGATTGCAAAAACTAGTGAATTGAGGAGAATTATTTTATTTTTATATCTAGATAATGATTAGGATTGAAATACGATTGACCAGGTTTTTCCAAAGATACAAGATCACCTGTGCTATTTGTTACATTAACAGACAAAACAGCACAGGACAGTGATTGATGTACAGAACTCATGAGGACCTATGGACCTGGTACCTTGATGTCAGAAGATTATCATAAAAATAGGATATAAATAGGGTGATTATATAAGGTGGATTTATGCACCTCAGTATTGTTATCCGGGCTTATTTAACTTAGTTTAGAGAGCTTCTCTTGTTCTTAATGAGAAATTCATGGTATGAATAGGCATATAAGTGCTATGTTGTGTAAATTTAATGTTCAAAGTGTGTTCATAGTGAAATAAGAGTCAAATCACCAAGTTGATAATCAAGGTACAAAAGCTCGTACTCTTAGCTTGAGCTATGGCCTTTACTAGTTCCTTGTCTTGAATTGTATGCTGTTTTGTGCTCTAATGTGTGGTGTTCGATGTTGTAGGAAGATTTTTGAATTGATCATGATTGTAAATTGTTTCTGTACAATATGGAAATTTAGTTAAAAAAAAAATCATAAAGCTGGGACTTGGAGGACAAAAGCATGGGACAAACTTGGACCAAAGGTTGGCATTTTGGACTTCTTGGCGTGCCACACTGCTTAGTTGATGTGTAAAAGATGTGGAACACCCTTTTCATCAACCTATATTGTTAATTCACGTTTTTTTCCACATTTTTTATCAAGAAAATCTTCCTAGATGGTGTGATATTTGCGTGGCATGTCCTTAGATTGAAATCGACAATTTTTGTCCTCCTATAAATAGGACACTTATTCATAATGTTAGATACCTTGGACGACCTTGGGACTTGAAGGGAGGCTGGAGAAAAATTCAATTATGGTATTTATATCTTTACTTTAGTGTGTTTATGAATTGTAACATGGATTATACTATTATAATTCTTGTTACGTCTTGGAGCGGCTAAATACTCGTTCCAGGGTTAAGGCCATGAACTTAAGCATTATTTTATGAATTAATTTGGTTATAGTGGTTTATCATTTTGGTTATTTTTATCCTTATTATCACTTTTTTAAGTCTTCAGGACCCTTTGAATACATGCTATAACTCTATTGTGAACCCGAAAGGATGAATGGTAGAGTAGAACATGGGATGAATAGAATAGGATCTAATCTTCATAGAATGATGTTATTATTTGCACTTAGGATTGGATATACTTAATTTCCCTATTAAGTTAAAGTTAGGAATGAATACGAAAACATTTAACTTAGTTCTCACATCCCCGCTCAACGATGTAGCTGTGGGGCTAAGTTAGATAATTGATTTGAGTCTTGGAAGTCCATAGTTAAAGTATAGACCCCGTGAACCAACAACCAATATAAATAACCTAACTAATGAAGTTCTATAACATAGTATGATTGTTGGAAGTTCCTTGACCCTGGGTTTCTCTCCATTAATTGTCCAAGAACTTTAATTTATCATATTGCTTTAGTTTACTGTTAGTTATAACTTTCAAACTCTTATGGTTACATTTGCACTGATGGAATCGTAATAGTTGAACTGAAATTATATAGTTGCTTAACACTAGTCCCAGTAGGATCGATACTTGGCTTTCTTAAGGCCACTATATTACTTGGGTGGACCACGTACACTTGCGTGTGTACTTGGGTGTTACAAAAATTCTAGAATAAACCATCATACCGAATCCTCCATGTGCTCATGATGATAAATAAGATAATGAAACATGTTGGTTGTGTCTACAAGGAGCTATTACTAATCTTGGTCGAAGTTGGGTCGGAGGGTCCCTTTTCTAACTAATACTCCAATCTAAGGTAATTTCTACACCAGACTAGACTAGAGTGTTAAATCCCACTATTAGAAGCTAAAAAGTCTCATGGAATCCTAAACTATCCATTCTACCTAGGGAGCAAGTGTCTAAGTAAATACACCTAATTATTGCCTCTTAATCTGCTAAGTAACCCAATTCACAATAGATACACCTCTAAGTCCTACTTTCCATTCAAAAACTAGCATAATATTATATTAAAACTATAATTAAGCCCAATCTAAGAAAAAGGTAAGCCAAGCCTACCCGGACACCATAGAATGCCTGATAAAATCTACTAAAATAGTTATTTCACCTTTCAAAAAGATTTTGCACGATAGCATGCTATCAAAATAGTAATCTACATATTAATATGAGAGCAATGTTCCCATATTGCATTGTCCAAAATAAAGTCATAATACCATGTGGAGCCCGCTTGCGAAATCACACTTTCAAAACTATCAACACGTCCTTCTATGTGCAAGCATTATTTACCCTTAAGAATGGTTTAATTCTGAGCTCAAACGATACTAAGCATTAACCCAACTAGAATATAGGTATTTGGGTCTAAGTTGAATAATTAATTGGGAACTTACTGGTATTTTGACGAGAAAATGATTATTCTAAGCTTAGAAATACCCCATTATCTCTTAATAATCACTCTCCCAATTATTCACACTTTCTAGGGCTTTCAAATCTTGAGATATGTGAAAAACAGGGAGAAAATCGGGGAAAGGAGGAATTTAATGCTCTCAAGCTGCTGCTTAATTGATCACTGCTAAAGCGGTCCCCGCCTAGGGCCTGACCTCCACTTGAATGGTAAACAATGTCTGATTAAGAGAATGGGACATCGCTAATGCAGTCTGATTAGGATGCCCACCTGGCAACTTAAATGGATTCACCAACCAAGTTTCATCGAACCCTCAAGATTCATTAAAAATCTAGTGAATGCAAATGAACTATGCTACTTTACCAAATTTGACATTTCAGACTCAATAGCACCATTGAAATTTCCATCAGGGGTCGTTTTTATGAAAAATGGGCCCCACACGCATGGGACATTTTATAAAATATTGACTAATAGCCCGCAATGATTCTGAGAGTCGTGGGACATAAACCAACGGTGCCTCTTGCCTAAAATCGATGTTATGGAGATGATGGAACTTTCACAATTGGCATACGAGGTCGTTAATCTAAACTTTATGCCCAGTAGAAAATCCTTACCAAAGAAGACTTCAAAATAGTGAATTGAATTTAAAATCCAAACAAACTGCCCAATAACTGAATTGTTAGCTCCAACAAGTCATAAATTACTTGGGAAAGTTATAGGGAAGAACTAGATTATGAAAATGAGTGGAAAATTTGAAAATGACCTAGAGGGTCATTACGATATCCACTACTAACACAACTTTTATCCACGAAAGTAAAGGGTTAGGATTTACCTAGAAGCTTGAAATTTGAGGATACTGGGCGCGCATCTCTCTTTTGATCTCCTTAGTAGCCTCTTTTACTAGGTGATGTCTCCACTAAACCTTAACTACTAGAATCTCCATAGTGCACAATTGCCATACATTCCTAGCTAATATGAACATCGTCACCTTCACGAAGGTCAATCTCTCATCCAATAGAATTGAGTCCCATCAAATAATATGTGACTCATCGGTTATGTAATGTCGCAACATAGAAATATGGAAAATTATATGAACAACATAAAAATCTAGGGGCAAGGCTAACTCATAAGCCATATTTCTAACTATGCGAATGATCTCAAAAGGTCCAATGTATCTAGGGTTGAGCTTGCTTTTCTTCCTAAACCTCATCACACCCTTTATAAGAGATACTCAAAAGAATACTTGGGATCCTGCTCCAAACCTCAAGGCACCAAGCGTATGATCTGCATAAGACTTCTTTCTACTCCGAGTCGCCCTCAGCCTATCCCGAATCACCTTAACTTTATCCAATGACACCCAAAGAAAGTACACACCACAAGGCCTAACCCTTGAGGTCTCGAACCAACCTATCAGAGATCAATAATGTATACCATATAGTGTTTCAAATAGTGCTATGTCAATGCTCAAATAGTAGCTATTATTATATGTGAACTCTGTCAATGCCAAGTGGTTCTTCTACTAACCTAAAAAATTCATAACAAAAGATCGATGCATATGCTCAAGAAGCTGAATAGTTTTCTATGACTGTCAATTGGTATGAGGGTGAAAAGTGGTGCTAAGATCCACCTTAGTTTTCAACTCTAGGAAATCTCTCTAGAAGATAAAAGTGATTACTGAGCCCCTAGCTAAAATGATAGATATAGGTACTCCATGTAGGTGAGCTATCCTACAAACACAGAAATAGGCTAATCTCTCGGGACTGACGGACATCTAAATAAAGAAAGAATTTTTCCAATTTGGTCACCCGATTTATGATGACCCAAATGTCGTATGAATAACTAGAGGTGTGAGGCTACCCACTAACGAAGTCTATGGTGATCGACTGCCACTTTTACTCGAGAATAGGCAATCTCTGAATCAAGCCACTAGTCCTATGATGCTTGGTCTTCACCTGCTGACAACATAGGCAATAAGCTATAAAGTTTTTCACATCTCTCTTCATGCAACTCCATAAATTATATTTCCTCAAATCTCTATACATCTTAGTTCTCCAAAGGTCAATAGAATATTTGGAGCTGTGAGCCTCATACAATATCTACTAAATCATGTCACCAACACTTAAAACATAAATGCAACCATTAAATTTAAAAATACCCTCAGAATCTATGGTATTCCTCCTGGACACACCACTCAACACCTGATCATGAATGACACAAAGTCCTCTATCCTCAAACTGGAAACTCAAAATTTTCAAAACTAAGGTAGACCTCACCTCAACACTAGAAAGGATCTTTCTGGAATCTAAAATATCAAGTTGCACCATCAAGTTGGAAAAGACTAGATGTCCCAAACCAACGGCCTCTTAGGGAAAAAATAAAAGCCAAACTACCCATAATCAATGCCTTTTAGCTCAAGGCATCTTCTACTACATTCTCCTTGACCGGATGATATACAATAGAGATGTCATAATCCTTTAGTAACTCTATCCGCCTATGCTTCCAAGAATTAACCTCTCTGTAGGTCATAAGATGATAATGACTATGATGATGAGTGTAGATCTCACAACGTACACCATATAAGTAATGCCTCCAAATCTTGTTAAAATCCAAAATCCAAGGGTCATGATGGTACTTGTCATGACAAGCCTTGACAAGTAAGTGTATCACGCAAAATTATATGAAATAAGAAGATAATACCAAACCCTAAGGCAAGACTCCTAGAATGGAGTCAAACCACACATATATAGTAATAGCAAAAATACATCACCAAATATACCATACAATATCCCAGAACCTGGTTTCATAGTGTAAGAACTACTAAATACATCTTGAATGTCAAAGATACAATAGTAATCCAAAAGGATCATAATCTATTTTAGAATACAAAACAAGACTTGAAATAGATATGAAGAGGAAGTAGATAAACTCTAGAAGCATAGATCTACCGTACCCCTAATATACTCCATATACCACCTGAATCATGTATCGTGCGGTGCACTTGTACTATAACTACATAAAAAAGATGCAGTAGAGGTGACTATGGTACAATTTTACTCAATTGGTATCCTAGGCAGACTGAGCAAAGCAGAAAATAAAGCATATAATAAATATACTATGGGAACATTACCTGCAATCATAAGATGTCCCAAATAATAGCCAACAACATCTCCACTAACAGTTCTATAATATCCACATATACCATAAATACAAGTATAAGAAAGAAGCAAAAATATACACGTATACGAGATACAAGTATGAGAAAGAGGTATAAACAAACAGATAGCATATCAAGGATGATAATATAACCAATATAAGCATAATATAAGAAATAAAATAAAGATGATGATGCTAATGATGTGATGCCCGAGGTTGTCGCACAATCTCCATATACACCGACTGAGTTGTGCTCCTAAGGTAGGACCCATGGGGGGTTTATAAACCCATATACAATCCAATATGCAATATGAATATCTATAACTCATCCCCAACACAAACATCGATAAAGGGGTTTTAGAGATGTCGCAGTTTCTATCAGAAAAACCAGTGTATCTAGTATTTCCACAGTGGTACCAATGTTTCATGAATGTAGATGATATGAGGATGTAATGATCACAACCAGCCAAAATGGGAATTTCCAAATTATACAAATACAACAAACTATGTGAGCTAAAGTCCACTCAAATTGCCAACCCTCTATGAATCCAACATAATCCATAGGTAATAGAGTAAAATATACAACAATATGCCATAAATGCCCTTTTTAATCAGAAAAGGTACAACTAAAATTACGTATTGAAGACCAATATAATCATATAGGACCTCACAAAGTCACACATAGAAAATAATGTCTCAAAACCACTAATAAAAATAATATAGGCTACCATACGGGCACAACAGAATTATTAATCCATTTACATAATTAGTTCTCGCATCCATAACATTATTTTATACCAATATTAACTACCAAGACTAGTCTGAAGAAAGTTAAGCGATAACCTACCTCAAATGCTGAAAATCGATCCAAAAGCCTTTACCATATAGCATTCTCCTCACAAATAGATGCAGAATCAACAAAAATACATAAATATAGAATCTATGAATAAAAAGAAAGCCAACTATACCCATATTGCACATTTTTGAGTTGGGGTAAAAATGGACCACCAAACTGGGTTTTCCAAAAAAGAAGTGTAAAATGGGATTTTTTGTCCAAAAATACATTTCCCATGATTAAAGGAACTTATAGAAGGAATTCCATGTGAAAATGAGTTGGAATTGAGGTTTAGATCAAGAAATTGCTAACTTAGGCCTTCCAGGTCAATATCCCCAATTTCCACTTTTAAATCCATGTTTCACAAGATTTAAATGATAAGAATCAAAGAAAAGTAATTGAAATGGGGATTTGGAGCTCACCTAAGCTTAAAAATGGAAAACATTTTCTTACAAATCGAAAACCCAAGCTCCAAGTCTAAAAAAAGGTGAAAAATTGCAGAAAAGATTATATTGCTAAAGTAGCGCCTAAGCGACCACTGGGTTGCTTAAGAGGCCATTGATTTAGTGTCTACATGTTGTTTATGCAATAACCTCCTGTCATGCAAGTGACATATACGTGACCAATCTATCTCTTAAGAGACAAGCGCTTAGGTGAGCCTTATGTCACATAGCCGATATTTTGGCTATCAAGCCAAGTTGTTTAAGGACCAAAGTGTCTCTTAAGTGGTGCACCAGCTAAATGGTTCACTAGCTAGAGACTTGCAGAATTCCAAGTCTTTGAGGACTCCTCGAGATTCATCTGAAATTTTGAGAATGCTAATGGAATATGCTACTAGACTAAATATGACACTCTAAATCATTGGCGATATTATATTTTTGAAAAAAATGCTATTTTCACAAAGTTCACCCCCAAAACCCAATTTTATATCTTTCCAAGCCAAGTGTTGAAATATGATAAAAAATTCTCGTAAAATCACACCAATGAAGTTATCAACCTATAATCGACATTCTGGATCAGCTGACGTAGTCCATCTGCCATCCGACGCACAAATCAATAAATATTGACCAAACTCAATTATAAAGCCTTTATTTCGACCAAAAATAACTCGCATAAATCATACTAAAATTCATTGGGAACCATACCAATCATCCCTACACCTCACAAATACCATAAAACAACCATTGGGAAAGGTAAAATGGTCAAATCACACAGAAATTAATAGTTCACAAAAATCACCAAAGAACAAGTGATTATATTATCCACTAATCTCCAAAACCTAAATAGTCCTCTTTGACTGACCATCAGTATGGGGGTGATAGGCTATTCTAAGATTATATCGGGTACCTAACTACTCATAAAAAGTCTTTTAAAAGTGAGATGTGAACACATAACCTTAATCCGAGATGATGGACACTAGCACACCATGAAGATGAACAATTTAACGGATATAGATACTAGCCAAGATCTTAGCACTAAAAGAAACTTGAACTAAAATAAAATAAGAAGATTTACTTAATCAATCCACGATGACCCAAACACTATCAGAACTACTAGAAGTATAAGGCAAACTAGTCATAAAGTCCATAGTGATTTATTCTTATTTCCACTAGAGAATTGATAACCTCTAAAGCAAACCACCATGTCTAAAATGCTGGGCATTCAGCTGCTGGCAACATAGGCAACGAGTGACAATATCCATTATAACATTCCTCACACCACCTTACACAACCTCAACAGTAATGTTTTCTCAAATCATGATAAATCTTAGTCATTATCGAATGGATGGAATATTTGGAATAATGAGCCTCCTCCAAAATCAATGTAATTCAATTGCCCGCTCTCGACACATAAACTCGGCCTCCAATCCTCAAAACACTATCTTTATCAAGTGAGGTGTCCTTAGACTCTCCACTCGATACCTTATCCCTAATCACTTTCAATCCAACCTTATTAAATAGATGAATCTGAATCTATTCTATCAAGGAAGACCTAGCCTCAACAAATTCCAAAACACATCCATGTGTAGAAATATCAAGCCTAACTATTTGATTAGCCAAAAACTAAACCTCTAAGGCCAAGGTCCGCTCCTAGGTCAAATAATATGCCAAG
This sequence comes from Capsicum pubescens, assembly GCA_030864215.1. Lineage (NCBI taxonomy): Eukaryota > Viridiplantae > Streptophyta > Magnoliopsida > Solanales > Solanaceae > Capsicum > Capsicum pubescens. The sequence continues at coordinate 191,720,198 of CM061548.1, read as the reverse complement.
ATACCTATGCCAGTCGACTTCCAACTCAAGGCATCCTCAACCATATTAGCCCTGCCTTGATAATATAGAATAGTAAGATAATAATCCTTAAGAAACTCAAGCCAATGAAACTAGCTCATATTAAGATCTCATTGGGTGAAGAAATACTGAAGGCTACGATGATCTAAGAAAATCTCACAATGTACTCCGCACAAATAGTGCCTCAACAACTTCAAAGTAGAAATAACCATGCACAACTCCAAATCATAGGTAGGGTAATTCCTCTCATAGGGCTTCAAATTATGATAAGAATACGAAATCACCTTACCCTCAAACATCAACATAAAACCTAACCCAACACCTTTAGAATCACAAAAGATGGTAAAATCCATGCACTTCTTAGGAAATATCATGATAGGAGCTGATGTCTATAAGTCCTTGAGCTTTTGAAAGATCACCTCACAACCATTGAACCACTAAAAGGAAATATTCTTTTGAGTTAACCTGGTCAATAGAGCTACAATAGATGAGAAAACCTCAATAAAGCACTGATAGTAACCTGCTAGACAAACAAACCTCTAAATATCGATGGAAAAATTAGGCCTAGCCCAATCATGAACCACTTAAATATTAGTTAGATCGACCATAATACCATCATTGCTCATCAGATGACCTAATAAAAGGATAAAATCTAACAAAAACCCATACTTAGAAAACTTATCATACAACTTTCCATCCCTCAACCTCTGAAGCGCAATAACTCCAATAAATCCTATAACTTATCCTTCAATTCCTTCAATGTCACTGGGGCCATCCACTAAGGAGGTATAGAAATAGTCATGGCACCCAACTCAACATCAATAACAAAACGAATATCACAATCTAAAGGCACACAAGGAAAATCCATGGCAAAAACATCCATGAACTCAAGGACAATACAAATAAAATCCAAAGAAGGAGGTGGCACTAGTATCATGAATATGAGCCAAATAAGATAAAAGTTCTCTCTCAACAAAGCGACAAACTTAATGAAAAGATATAACATTCTTGGGACCCAAATAAAGCACAACCTTCTAAGATATCCTTGGCTCACCCAACAAAGCTATGGTCACTATCTTAGCATAACAATCTAGGACAACATGATAATGATCTAATAAATCCATACACAAGATGACAATAGAATCTACGATAGATAGGTTAATCAGATTAACCTAAGTCTCACACCCAACAAAGTTTACAATACAAGATTGGTGCACCCAATCCCTGAATAAAAAAGTATCTTATAGGGGTAGATACATGGATAAGCATCGAAAGAGGCTTGCTACTATAGTCAAAAACCAAAATAAGATATTCAAACACATAAGAAAAAATTGATCCTGGATCAAATAACACCAATATAGATCTAAAACAAACAGGGATGATAATAGTAATGACATTATCAAAAGCCTCTACCTCTTGTTTTGTGGGTATAACATAGTTGTAAGACCCTATAAAAGTTTGATAATATTATTTTTCATACTCCAGGGTGCATAACTTTAATTTTTGACTTGAATTATGATTAGGGTTGTTGAAAGGGTATTTTGGGAGAGTTTTAGAATTTTCAAAAGGGATTCGGGGTCAGTTTAAGACCCTAAGGTAGTGAGGGTCCATGATAGTGGTATGTCATGCCACTTATCTTTTGCGATAAGATTGTGGCTCGCTAGCTCCCCACTACAATAGCTGCATGCCATACTTCTACATTAAATTCACCAAGTTTTTATTTTTTGCACTTGGAGTGAGGGACTTTTTGGTCCTTTGCCCTTTGCACGACTTTAAAATACAAAATTAGTCCTTTTCCTTATGTTGTAAAAGATCAAACACTACACTTTTCCTCTTTAACTCCCAAACCAAGAAAGTTCAAGGGTTTTATAAGAAATCACTACCCCGGGCTCCAAGCTTCGATTCCTCTTCAATTTCATCTATATTTTTGCCATGTTTCTCTTTTCTTAACTTGTATTTTACATTTTGGCATAAATTTACTTTAGATTCATGTGTTCTTAATAACATATTTTAAAATTGGGTTGAGGGTTTTTGTTTTTTATTACTTGAATCAATTTTTCCATGTTATAAATGGATTATTCTTGGTTTAATTGCTGGTTTTGGGACTAATTTGGTGCATTATGATTTGGCTTTGAATGAGTGACATAAGTTTTACTAAATTTAATGAATTTTGTCTTGGTAATGGTATTAACCTCAACCCACATTATAACTTGATATTTGATTATGGATAATTGCATAATTTAACTTGTGTTTGAAACCACTGCTTTGAATTAAAGCATAAATGGATAAAAATATATTTAGAGTGCCCTTGGTGGCCATGGTTTTGGATTTTTTATGTAACTTAGGAGTCTAATGGTTAAATAGACTAGTTTGACATAATTGAATTAGCTTACAAGCATGTTGGTATGACGATACCATGTTAGAAAATGCCTTTATAAAGATTACTTGGTAGTTCATTGGTTTATGTGCAAACTATATAATTTGGGCTTAAAGGGAATTATGTAGCTCACTATAAAGGTGTAGTCGCTAGGTGACCAATACTGGAAACCATGTTACTGACATAGGGGTCTATATGGCCATGTGTCTTGATACACATTATATTTTGGATGGCTATCACCTCTATGTCTTTACCCTTTCCTCTGTACATATGGCTAACATGGGTTGGGACTTTCTGTAAGGGAGTAAAGAGCTATATAACTTGTGGGTGCCTTTAGGACAGAGTGATATACGTACTTCAGGCTAATGGTTTAAACAATCATGTTAATAGACCATTGTCCCTATCTCAACATCTTATATATGTGTATATAAATGTTGTGCATGTGGTTTTTACTAGTTTTTTTTTTATAAATATGCTATTTTATCCCTTTCCCTCTAGTAATACGCCAATGCTTGCCTCATTGACGTTCTCTGAATGATGCATCATTTTATAATATAGGTTTATAAATATTTTTATTTCTCATATTTAATTTTAGATAGTTTGGTAATAATATGTTCGTCTGCTAGGAAGTAGTGAGCCTCCTTGTTTTGAAAGGCCAAGTTATTTCATTGGTTTCTTTATATTCTTAGTACTCTTAGATTCTTTTTGTCATAGTAGGAGGCATGTCCCGATGGAGTTGGTATTTTTTGTTTAGAGGCTTTTATGGATAGGATTAGGATGCTGTTGATGTCTTTTTTTGACAATTTATATTTTCTTTTAGTATCACTTATCTATCATTTATTTGGTTGGTTTCCACTATTTATTATTATTTTTCTCTTGATGTAATGCTAAGAGGGTGGTCTCTCGCCCATGATGGGCTTGAGATGTCCATCATGGCTAGGCTCAAGTTTTGGTTATGATAAGCTATTATTAGAGCATGGCTTAGAGTGGATGGGTGTCCATAAAGTTATGTAGATTAGTGTCCCTTTTATAAGTGTGTAGCATGCCACACTTATAATAGAAAGGATACAACGCATATATGAATATTTCCCTTTCTTGTGTGATTCTTCTTTAACTCATAATTTACTCGTATTTAAGATTATGCATCCCCAAAGATCTGTCAATCATGGAAACTCTGCTGGAACCTCTGTTTCATATTTGGAAAATATGGAGGGAACTCACCTAGTTTATGCAGTACAGACCTAGTCTAGGGTCCCTGCTCCTGATTTTACCACTTCACATGGGGTTCCACCAGTCCCTACTGGTCCTCTTTAAGCTTCTCAGTATGGTTATACTTATTCACAATCTCCTCAAGGAGATATCTCTAATGCAGAGTTTTGTCAGTCAATTCATTTTCTTAGAAAGATTATGGCATCACAGTCTCATTGATCTGGTTATGCTGGTCCTGTTTCCAGTTCATTTGAGGTCACCAGGGTTGGATAGTTTATGTGGTTGAATCCCCATAAACTGGTATCTAATATTTAGGAAGATCCTCAGGGGTTTATTAATAAGATGGAGAATATTTTTAAGGTGATGCATACTACTTATTTAGAAGGTATAGAGTTTGTTGCTTATTAGTTGAAGGATATGGCTTATGAATGGTATGAGCAGTGGTAAGAGATGAAGGGTGATGATGCTGAGGCGGTGGTGAACAATGTTATGGACATATCCAGGTTGGTGGCTTATATGTAACATGTGGAGGATGAGAAAAAAAAACAGGAAGAAATAGGAGAAATGTAGGTTAAGAAATTTATATATGATGAGAAGGATGAAAATCAATAGAATATTTGGAGAGATTGTAGGCAGTGAACCAAGAAGAAGAATTGGGGAAATTCTTATTTGACAGCTAATGCTCCTTATCCTAAGACTTCAGATGATGATCACTTTTAGGCTAGAAATAGTTCTAACGCACAGGGAGACTAGTCTCAAGTCAGTGAACCTCAGTCAGCCTTACCTAATCTTCATTGTTGATTTTGTGGGAAGCTTCATCATGGATATTATGAGGATGGAAGGAACTTGTGTTTTTATTATGGTCATCCTGGCCATCTAGAATGGAACTGCCCAACGGCTAAAGGTTCCACTTGACTAATAAGGTCCAGATCACCACTTCTTTGGCTTATCCACCTAAGGGCGTCACTTTAAAAATTGAAAATAGCCAAAATCACCTCTATGCACTTGCTACTCATGAGGAATCTGAGGCATCCCGAGATGTTGTCATAGGTATATTATGGCTCTTTTCCTATAATGTTTATTATTTTCTTGACCCCGGTTGTACCCTATCTTATGTGACCCTTTATGTGGCTGTACACTTTGGTTTTGGTAATGAAAATGTTTCTGACCCATTTTCTATTTCTACTCTGGTGGGTGATTCTATTGTTGCAAGAAAAATCTATAGGGGTTATGTGTTGTCTATCTTTCATTGGGAGAAATTGGTGGCTTTTGATGTAATATTGGGGATGTATTGGATTCATTTGTGTTATGCTTCTCTTGATTGTAGGACTTAAAAGGTCACTTTTTAATTTTTTAATAAACCAGTTATTGAATGGGAGAGAAGTTCCTTAGTACTAGAAGGGAGGTTTATTTTTTATCTTAGATCTCAATAAATGACATCCTAAGGGTGTCTATACCATCTAGTTCATGGAAAGGATATTAGCTCTGAAAGTCTTTCTTTGCAATTTGCCTTATGGTTATTGAATTTCCGTATTTTATAACAGTGATCTTCCTGGAATTTCTCCAGATAGGAAAATAGATTTTGAACATGACCTTCTATCGGATACCCATCCTATTTTTATTCATTCTTATAGGATGACTCCGACTGAGCTAAAGAAAGTAAAGGAACTAAAGGAGCAGTTAAATGATCTTCTTAATAAGGGTTTCATCTGTCCTAGTATTTCTCCATGGGGTACTAATATGCTTTTCGTGTATAATAAAGATTGGTCTCCTTGGATATATATATACTATCTTCGGTTTAATAAGGTCATAGTGAAAATTAAGTAGCCTCTCCCTAGGATTGATGACTTTTTTTATCAGCTTTTGGGTCCTACGTGTTTCTCTAAGATTGATCTCCGTTCGAGATATTACCAGTTGAAAAATAAGGAGCTAATATTCCCAAGACTTCTTTCCAGACCTGGTATGTCCATTATGAGTTTTTAGTTATGTTAATTGGGTTGACTAATGCTCTGACTACTTTCATGGATCTTATAAAAATGGTGTTCAGGAAGTTTCTGGATTTTTTTGCTATAGTCTTCATTACTGACATCTTGGTGTATTCCAAAAGGAAGGAAGATCACGCCAATCACCTCTTAATTATGTTACAAACTCTTAAGGACCAAAAATTATATGCAAAATTTTCTAAGTGTGTATTTTGGCTATGTGTTGTGACTTGTCTTGGTCATGTTGTTTCTAATAAAGGGATCAAGGTGGATCCATAGAATGTTGAGGCAGTTAAGAAGTGTCCTAGACCCATGACTCTAACCAACATTAGGAGCTTCTTGGTCTTGGCTAGGTATTATAGGAGGTTTTTTGAGACTTTTTTATCTATTGATGCTCCGTTGATGAAGTTAACTCAAAAAAGGTTAAGTTTTTATGGTACAATGCTTGTGAAAGTAGTTTCATATGTTAAATAATAAGTTGAATTTTGCACCTAGTTTGACCCTACCTGAGGGTACTGATGGTTTTATTTTGTATTATGATACGTCTCGTGTGTGGATGGGTTGTTTTTTGACATAATATGGTAAGGTTGTAGCCTATGCCTCCAGGCAACTTAAGGTTCATGAGAAAAATTACCCGACTCACGATCTAGAGTCAGCGGTTGTGGTATTTTCTTTAAAAATTTGGCTCCATTATTTGTATGGAGTGTATGTAGATATTTATTCAGATCATAAGAGCTTGTAGTATGTGTTTACATATAAGGAATTGAATCTTAGGCAAAGGTAGTGGCTTGAGTTTCTCAAGGATTATGACATCAATTTGCACTACTATCGGGTAAAGCTAATATTGTTGTCGGTTCTCTTTGCAGGTTGTCTATGGGAATCTTATCTTATGTTGATATCGATAAAATAAGGTTGGTGAAGGACATTTATAGCCTATCTAACTTGGGAGTTCATCTTTTGCAATCTTTGGATGGAGGAGTAATTTTTTAGGAAATGGTTAAGTCATCTCTTGGGGTTGAGGTCAAAGAGAAATAGGTTATGGATCCCATATTTATGGAAATAAAGAATGATGTGGGTCAGCAAAAGGTTATGGTTTTCGAGATTGGGGGAAATGGAATCTTGAGATATCAAGGGAGGTTGTGTGTTCCTGATGTAGATGGGTTATGGAAATGAATTTTTGCTGAGGGTCATGAGTCTAGATATACAGTTCATCTAGGTTCGACCAAGATTGATTAGGACTTGAAGAAAATTTACTGGTGGAATAATATGAAGAGGTATGTGGAAAATTTTGTTACTAAAGTATGGTTTGTTATTAAGTCAAGGTTGAACATTTAAGGCCTAGTGGCATGTCCTTAGTGATAGAGTTGCCTATGTGAAAGTAGGAGATAATTAATATAGATTTTCTTACAGGTTTTTCACAGGCTCGTAATCAGTATGATTCCATTGGGGTCTTTGTGGATATGATGACTATGTATTCTCACTTCTTTCCTATGAGTACTAATAACTCAAAAGATGATTATGCTATGTTGTTCATTCAAGAGAAGTAAGGTTGCATGGGATGCCAATGTCCATCATTTTAGACTGAGGTATGCAAATTTATTCTCTCTTCTAGCGATCATTTTAGAAAGGTTTGGGTACTTGGGTGAAACTTAACACCTATTTCCACCCTTAAATGTATGAACAAGTATAACGTACTATTCAGACTTAGGAGGATATGCTAAGGGACTATGTAATAAATTGCAAAGATAGTTGGGTTGACTAGATGCCTCTTATTGAGTTTGCTTATAACAACAATTATAATTCTAGAATCCAAAAGGCCTCTTTTGAGTCTCTTTGTGGTAGAAGATGCATTTCTCCTATAGGTTAGTTTATGGTGGGTGAGACTAGCTTGTTTGGTCGAGAGTTGGTTTACCAAGCCATGGAAAAGGTAAAGATAATTAGAGAAAGACTTGAGACTGATCAAAGTCGCCCAAAGTCTCATGTGGATGTGAGACGAAGGGAGTTGGAGTTTGAAGATGGTGTTTGGGTTCTCTTGAAAGCTTCTCCTATGAAAGGAGTCATGAAGTTTGGGAACAAGGGGAAGATCACTGCCCTCTACATTAGTCCATATCATGTTTTATAGAAATTTGGGAATGTTTTTTATGAATTAGATTTATCCATGGGTTTGGCTTCGATTTATTCCATTTTCCATGTGTCAATGCATAAAAAATATGAGGGTGGCCCTTCTTTTATAGTACCTATTGAAGATGTTGTTGTTCCAGATTTATTGTCCTACACGGAAGTCCAGGAATAAATATTAGGTACAAAAATTCGTATATTGAGGGCAATAGATATAGCTTCTATTAGGGTTCTTTGGAGAAATGAAAAAGTAGAAGAAGATACTTGGGAATATGAAAAATAAATGAACGCCAAGTACCCGTTCTTGTTCCCCGCGTTGGATAAAAGTACTTAAGATATGACTTTCATTTCCCTCTTATCTCCTTTTTAATTAGTCCTCGGACTCTAGTGTGTTATTTAAATTATCATGCTAAAAATATCCTAACTTCTCATTCGCGGATGAATGATCCAAAAGGGGGATAATGTAGGACCCCATTAAACTTTGATCATTTTATTTTTGACCCTCCCAGGTGCGTAATGCTAATTTTTGACTTGAGTTATGATTACGAATGTGGAAAGGGTGTTTTGGGAAAATTTTTGAATTTATGGAAGGGGTTTGGAGTCATTTTGGGACCACGAGGTAGTGAGGGTCTGCGATAGTGGCGTGCCATGCCAATTAGCTTCCACGATAAAAGTGTGGCACACTGGCTACTCTCTGAGATAGCAGCGTGCCACACTACTATTATAGATTCATCTAGTTTATGTTTTTTTACTTGGGGTTAGGGGATTTTTTGTCAATTACCCCTTACAAGACTTAATAACACCAAATTAACCCATTTTTCCAGTTGTCAAAGATCAAACACTACACTTTTTCTCTTTAGGTCTCAGGCTAAGAAAGTTCAAGGGTTTTACAAGAAATCACTACTTCCGGCTCCAAACTTTGATACCTCTCCAATTTTTTCTATAATTCAGGTATGTTTCTTTCCTTATCTTGTATTTTACATTGTGGCATAAATTTACTTGATATTCATGTGTTTTGAATGATTGGTATGAAATTAGGTTTTGGTTTTTTTATTGTTGTCAGTTGAATTACTTTTCCTATGTATTGAATGATTATTCATGCTTTAATTGATTATTTTGGGTCTAATTTGGTGCATTATGATTTTGGTTGGATGACATGGGTTTCACCAAATTTGATGAATTTCTTCTTTGTAATGGTCTTAACATCAACCCATATTGTAACTTGATTTTTGATTATGGATACTTGCATAATTTAACTTGTCATTAAAACAATTGTATTGCATAAAAGGATAAATGGATAAAAATGGATTTCAAGTGGCCTTGGTGGCCATGGTTTTGGATTTTCATTGGAACGTGGGAGTCTAATGGTTAAATGCATTGGTTTGGCCTAATTGAATTAGTTTTAAAGCATGTTGGTATGACGATTCAATGTTGCAAAATTCCATAATAATGACCCCTTCGTTGTTGGTTTGTTTATGTGTAAACTATTTTAATTTGGGCTTACAGGAAATTGTGTAGCTAACCGTGAAGGTGTATTCAGGGGGACCAACACTAGAAACCATATTTGCTGATGTGGGGATCTATTTGACCATGTGTCGTGATACACATTATATTTTGGATTTCTATCATCTTGGTGTATTTAGACTTTCCTTGGTATATGCGGCTAACGTGGACTAGGGCCCTTTTGGAATGGGAAGTCAAACCCATATAACCCATAGGTGCACTTAGGACAGAGCAAGATACATAGTTCAAGATAATTTTTTAAACTATCATTCTAATGGACCCTTGTCCCTATATCAACATCCTATATATGTATATATAAATGTTGTGCATGTGTATTTTACTGGTTTTTGATGAATGCACTATTTTATTCCTTTTCCTCGAGTTACAAGCCAGTGCTCGCCCCACTGACCGTCCCCGGAAGCTGTATCATTTCATGATGTAGATTCAGAGGACTTTCTTATTGCTTGTGTGTAGTGTTAGGTTGTTCAGTGAGTCTGTTAGTCTGTTGTGAAGTGGTGTGCCTACATCTTTCAGATGGCCCGGTCATTTTATTGGTTTCTTTATTTTCTTAGTACTTTTTGATTTTTTGTCATAGTCTGGAGCATGTCCCGACGGAGTTGGTATTTTTGGTTTAGAGGGTTTTTGGATAGGATTGGGATGTCGTTGATGTGTTGTTTTGACACTTTACATTTTCTTTTTGTATCACTTATCAATCATTGATTTGGTTGGTTTTCGTTGTTTATTATTATAGTGCTCTGGAGGCAAGACTAAGAGGTTGGTGTCTTGCTCGTGGTGGGCTTGAGATGCCCGTCATGGCTAGGCCCAGGTTTGGGTCATGAAAATAGATTCCACAAAGACCACAACCTAACTGAGTAGCCCCACGACCAACATCACTGGAACCACTACCTCTACCCCGCACATTTCTAGTAGAACCTCTACCTCTCACTACCGATAAAGGAGTAGCCTTGAATACACGATTGGGATAGCCCTTCGCCAAATGGACAACCTCATCATTCACAAAGGAACCTCTATGGAATAATTAATTAGGAAAAGGTACGATTGAGCTAGAATGAACACTGAGAGCTACTAGAATAGAAGAGCCACTACTTGAACCCTAAAAGGCTTTCGACATAGGTCTACCATGATATCCACGAAAGCCTCTAGAATCTCTGCCTCAAGAAGGGTGACCTCTTAACTCACGTTGATGGAACACCTTCTTGAGATGCTCAAAGAATAGAATCAGTCATCTTAGCATGGTCCACTAAATCTCTGAGTAGCAAACTAAAGATAAACATCAGACCTTTTCACGAACTTCTAAATCTTCTCATACTTGGTGGAAATACTGCGTAAGAATATCTATACATGTCATAGAAATGAGACTCATACTCTGTAAAAGTCATAGAGCCCTACTCCACGCAATCAAACTCATCTATCATCTGATCCCTCAAAGTGTATGGCATAAACTTATCCAAAAAGGCCATAGCTAACTAATCCAAAGTTGTCTCTGGAGACCTAAGAGGTTTGCAACTAACAAGTGACCTCCACCAATTACTAGATGCATCTCTCAACTAGTAAGTAGTATAAGAAACCCCATGTGATTCCAGCAAACCAAGATTATGCATTTTCTCACGACAATCAATCAAGAAATCATAAGCATCGTTTCCCACTGGATCACTGAATCTAGGAGGACCCTAGCAAGTGAATCTCTCAAACTTCTTTTGATCCTTAAAAGACATAACTATACTCACAACAATAAGAGGCATAGTAAATCTAGCTGGTAGATATCCCATATGGAAAGGTAACATAGATAAAGGCTAAATTCCTGATCTCGGAATACTATACTCAAATGCAAGAACTAAAAGAGGAACGTCACTTAGTGTTTTTGGAGTACCATAAGAACATGTCTATACCACTGGAGAATTTACACTCAGAATTGGAGGAACACCACAGGCAGACTCTGGCACAGAATGATGTACAATACTCTTAGCTGGAGTAACACCAGGTGTACTCATTGGAGAACCCTCAAAATAGTTCAACAAGCAAATTAATAACCCGTCTAAGAGTGAGGTAGAAGAATGATATGGGACCAGAGTAGGCCCCATGTCTCTAGTATGCTAAACTCGAGGATTAGGGGAGATCTCCCAAGTACTACCTCTAGATTGGGTATATCCTCGTGCCGTCCACTACCTCGAGCCCATAAATGGCTCACAACTTTCCCTCTAGACTAAGACCTCCCATATATAATGTCTTCACATCTCTAGTATCATGGGATCTAGTCCTCACCATCTGTGCAAAAAATAGTGAAACACTATTTAGGACATAAGGTATAAATGACCTGCATGATATATAATTAAATAAAGTAAATTTTCCTAAAGATATATTATAGATTCTCTAAGATAGATATAGACATCCAAATGCCGATCCATGAGACTACTTGACACCCTTTTCTCATACTAATATAACCAATGAAACCTAGATTCTTTGAAACCAATCTGTTATGACCCAAATCCAAGGGTAATGATGGCACTTATCACGGCAAGACTTGATAATTAAGCATAAAATGCAAACTGATATGAAATCAGAAGACAATACCAAAACTCAAGGCAAGACTCCAAGAATGAAGTTGAACCATACATCTATAGTAATAGCAGAAATACATTACCAATGATACCATACAATATTCCAAAACGTAGTATCATAGTGTAAGAACTACTAATACATCTGGAATGTCAAAGATACAATAATAGACCAAAAGGCTAATAATATGTCTTTGAATAATAAACAAGACATGAAATAGATAGGAATAGGTAGTATATCAACTCAAGATATATAGATCGGCTGCTACCTCAAAAATACCCTAGATATTGCCCGAATCAGCTATAGTGTGGCCCATTCGTATCTAGATCTGCATAAAAAGGGCATAGTAGGGGTGAGTACAGTCCACTTAGTTTTAGTAGGTATTACAGTCCAACTGAGCAAAGTAGAAAATAAAGCATATAAGATACACACTATGTGCATGTCATTAGCAATCAGAAGATATTACAAATGGTAGCCCACACTGTCTCCACTAATACTTCTATAATATCCATATATTCCACAAATACAAGAACAAGAATGATAATATAACACAGAATGAGCATAATAGATGAAATGCAATAAAGATAAAAATGATGGTGATGATACTGATGTGATGCCTGAGGTTGTCACACAACCTCCGTGTACACCTACCAAGTTTTGTTACCAATGTAGGTACTATAAGGGGTTCGTTAACCCATATACAACCCAATATCCAATACTAATATCAATAACTCCTCTCTTGCATAGACATTGATGAGGGTTTTTAAAGATGTCACATTTTCTGTCTGAAAAATCTAGTGTTTCCAGTATTTCCACGGTCGCACCAATGTTTCATAAATGTATATAATATGAGGATGTAATGCTCACAACCAACCAAAATGAGAATTTCCAAATCCATCCAATATCTCATGCCCTAGTAAGGTCGGTACAAGAGCCTCTAATCCTACAAAATATGAGTACAATCAAAATAAAAAATACAATAGTCTCAAAATAAAAAGACTACCCAATAATCAGAGATTGAGGAAAGGTTAATTCTAGATCTAAGAGCTCACCCTGTCTCCAAACACCAACTAGAACATTCACAGCATCATCTACAGTAGCTAGTGCTAAGATATGCACCAAAAAGTTATAGAAGTATGATATGAGTATCATTTCCATGGGTACTCAGTAAGCATCATCAGCTGACTAATGTAAATCATAATATAAGTACAATAAATTCAAGATGAATAAGCTAAGTGAAGGAAAAGGGAAAACCTATAATACCATTCTATATACTAATAATAAGCAATTGAAATAACAATATTAAAGAAACCATAGTTATATCTACATTACAAGGCCAAAAGCCAAAAAATATAAATAAAGTATCAAAACATGGACCTCATAATCCTTGAGGGTGCAACCATGGAGAAGTCATAAAAAAATATATATCAACTAGCCATATCTCAAAACCATAGTTGTGGATCCTTTGATACCATAAAGGCCAGACTTGAATTGTTTTCATAACTATTATAAATAACATTTCAATGGTAAACTTGAAATGAAACTAATATTATGAATATCAAACTTGAATCAGAATTAATATCACTAATAATGTCAAAATAGAATGGATCTTAATATCATAAATCATCATACTAAAAAAAAAACTATCATCTCCTAAACACAAAGCTAGAATAAACCATTATACTAAATCCTCCTCCATCTCACAAAGGTAAATAAGACAACATAACATGCCTATTGAGTCTATAAAAACCTAATAGTAATCTTAGTCTAATATGCGATGGAGGGTTTTACTTCTTACTCCAAAAGTCCATTCAATGGAAAATTGTACCCAGACTAGAATAGAGTTTCAAATCCCACAATTAGATACTAAAATGTCTCATGGAGTCCTAAACTATCCATTCTACCTAAGGATCAAGTAGTAAGGTCAATATGACTAATTACAAACTCTTAATCAGCTAAGAAACATGATTCATACTAGAGGCACTTACAAGTCCTAATTCCTATCCCAAAACTATCATAATATTATATTAATACTATAAATAATCCAAAAATAAGAGAAAGGCAAGCTTAGCCTACCTAGACATTGAAGAATGCAAAATAAAATTTGCTAAATTGGTGATCTCCCTTTTTGAGAAGCTTCCGCATGTTGCCACACTATCAAAAGAGTAATCTATGCATTAATACAAGAATAAGGGTTTCCATATTAAATTTTATGCTTTGGTTCCAAAATCATAAAACAATCCCATATGGTCCTACTTGCAGAATCACACTTTTAATATCGTCAATACATCCCTCTAAGCTCAAGGATCATTTACAATCAAGAATGGGTAAATTTTTAGTTCAAACGATACTAAAATCAACTCAAAAAATAATCTAGGGTTTTGGTTCAAAATTAAAGAATTAAACTATGAATTATTCAGAAACTTTTAAGGATTTTGATAAGGACCCCCACGATCTCATAATAATGACTCTCCCACAATTTCTTAATAATGACTCCCCTAATTTTTCATATTCTCTAGGGATTTTGCCTTCTGAGACTTGTGGTAAATGGGGAGAAAATCAAGTAAAAGAGGAATTTAATGTCCTATAGGTGTCGGTTAAGTGGTAACCGCTAAGGCGGTCCATGGATGCTTAAGTAGTCCCCTTCTAGATCCTGACCTCAACTTAAGCAGTCAGGACATTGCTTAAGAGATGCACACTTACGAAAATAGGCATTTTCTAAATTAGTCAGGATGGGTTGGCCTTGGTCACTTAAGCAACCATTTGGTTGCTAAAGCAGCATCCGCTTAAGTGACCAAAGGTTCACTTAAGTTGATGCACCAGATGAAACTTGGAAAAATTTAATATTTCCATCTATCCCTCGGGATTCATGCAGAATCTTGTAAATGCAAATGAACTAAGATACCCTATAAAAGTCAATACTCTGAACTCCATGGCACCATGAAAATTTCTATTTGTGGTTTTTTTGATAAAAGGTAAGCCTCACAACCATGGGTCATTTTATCTAATACCAATAACCCAAAATGATTATAGAAGCCTTAGATCCCAAATTAAAGGTCACCCTGGAGTAAAATTGATGTTTTGAAGCTGATGGAACTCTCAAAATTAGAATATGATGTCTTTAACCTCATATTTACACCCATAAGCCAATAATTACCAATAAAGACTTAAAAATAATAAATTGGCTCTAAAAATTAAATGAACTTCCTAATAACTGATCTGTCGGTGCCAACAAGTGGCAAATGACATGGGCAAGCTATAGGAAAACACTAAATGACGAAAAATATGGAAAAGTAGAAAATGACCTAAAGGGTCATTATGACTATCACCTTGTTCACTAATAAAAAAGAAAAAGACTTTTCTAATGCATAGACCAGGTAATGTTGATTAGCATGAAAAACTCCAGGTTATGTTTCCCTTGGATGAAAGAATTAAAATTCAAGGCTAGGATAATTTGAATAAATTTTTTGTTTTGTGTGATCTAGTTATTTTGTTGAGTAATGTTATAGTGTTTTATGGATTTTAAGATGAGATTATATAATTTAAGATGTTTAGTAATGTATATAATCTTTTTGAATAATATTCAAGTTAGTAGAACTCTTGTTATAGTGTTTGATATGAAAAGCTTTATTCATAAATAAAATTCTGAAGATCGTTCTACAAAATAGATAAGAAGTGGGACTCATCCCACGTTTAAACCTCAGCGCTACTATAACAAGAATAAGATTTGTTTTCCCTAGTGTCAAAGTCCCATCTACTTCGTTAGTTTCTTTAGTATGTGATTTTTAGGAAGTGTTCCTTATGAATTTTCCTAGTATGCCTCTGGATTAAGATATTATTTCTTTCCTTTTAACCACTTTAATTTGTGATGCTTCACGCTTTGGTTTGGGTTCTGTGTTGATACAGGATAAAAATATGATTGTCTATGCTTCAAGGCAACTGAAAGATCATAAGAGGAACTATCCAACTCATGACTTACTGTTGGAAGTTGTGGCCTTTGCATTTAAAATATGGAGACACTAAATTTATGTGATAAAGTGTAAGGTGTTCATGGATCATCACGACATGCAATATGTGTTCACTCAGAAAGACTTGAATTTTAAGCAATGGCGATGGATGGGGTTGTATAAGGATTATGATGTCACTATTTAGTACCATTAACGAATGGACAATATTTTTTAGATGCATTAAACAGAACAACTATAAGTATGGGATGCTAGTCTTGTTTAAATGTTACTAAGCATATATTAGCTAGAGAGTTTCAAACTCTAGAAAAGAAGTTTATACAATTTTTGCTGTCAGAAAGATAAGAAGTGTTGGCTAGTGTTGAATTAATGTCAACACTCCTTGATCAAATCAAGACTATAAAGTTTAAAGAGTGAAGTTGATTAAGATTTAAAATAATGTGGTGTGTGGTGAGGCCCGAGAAGAAACTCTTGATATTTGTGGTATTTTGAGGGTAAAGTGATGTATGTGTGCCCCATGTTAATGATTTGATTCCTAATCTATTAGAAAAAGCCCATTTCTCAAGCTATTAAATACACCATGGGTCAACCAAGATGTAATGAGACATGAGTTAACTTTAATGGCAATCTCAAATTAAGAGGAGTAAGTTAAGTATATGGCTAAGTGTCGGAACTATCAATAGGTTAAGTATGAGCATCCAAAGACTACAGGTTTACTTTGGTGAATATTTATTTTGAGGTAGGAATAAGAGAAGCTTTCCATGGACTTTTTGGTAGGTCTCCTTAAAAATCTTGGAGCAATATAACTTTATTTGGTTTCTCATTGATAGGTTAACAAAGTATGCATATTTTGTTCTAGTAAAAGTGGGGTACAATGCAGGAAAGTTAGACATGATCTATGTTAAGGATTTATTGTAGTTGCATAGAGGTCCAGTCTCCATCAATTTGATAAAGGTATGTAGTTAACCTCAAAATGTTGGAACAAATTTCTTGAGGAGTTGGGAACTAAGTTGGATCTCAGTACTGCCTTCCATCCTCAGATTGATGGATAGTCTAAGAGAACTGTTCAAGTTTTGGAAGACATTCTTTGGACATGTGTATCACTCCAATATAGTTATCAATTCTTGTTGTTGAGTAGTTTTTCACACAAAAATTATTATCACCCCACTATTGACATGGCTCCATTTAAGGCTCTATATATAAGGAGATGTTGATCTCTCATAGGTTAGTTTGAGGTGGGTAATGTAAATTCTGTAGGCATTGATTTGTTAAAGGTATCACAAGAAAAGATGAGGTTCATTTAGGGGAAGTTATTTTAGTATCAACAAAAGGATATATGGATCCAATAGTGAGGGATATGTTTTTAAAAAAAACGAACATGTATTACTTAAGATTTCACTTATGAAGGGAAGTGTGTGGTTTGGAAAGACGGGCAAGCTTTGCCCAGGTTTATTAGTCCATATGATATTCTAGAGGATGTGGGTAGATTAGCTTATATTATTGCATTGCCTTTGATCAGGAACCTCTCTGGTATTCCATATTCTATGGTGATGAAATACTAGAAAGATGGAAAATATATCATTCACTAGGACTCGGTTTTACTAAATAATAATCCCTCCTATAAGGAGAAACCAATCTCCATACTTGCTAGGTATGTACGGAAGTTGAGAATAAAAACAATCAAGTGTGTGAAATTCTAGTGGAAGAACTGTCTTATTGAGCAGGACACTTGGGACACTAAAGCAGATATGCATAGCAAGAACCCACAATTTTTTGATAATTCATGTATTTTCTCCATAGATTTACATTATTTCCTTTTTATTTCCATTTGAGAATGAATGGTGGGTAAAATAGTATGTGATGTGACAAACCCTTCAATCATTATGATATTGATTAGCATGCAAAAATTAGGTGAAGTTTCCCTCAGATGAAAATAATGAAAGTTTGGGTAAGACTAGATTCAAATAGATTTTTATGTTGTATGGCCTAGGTCATTCTGGTGAGTGATGTTGTAGCATTTCATAGATTTAAGATGATATTGAGTAAGCCAATTTGTTTAGTACTCCAAAATTTTTTTTGGAATAAGAATCAGATTAGTATAATTCCAGTGAATGCATTTAATGCAAAAGGGATTTATTTATAATGTCAAATATTAGGGAGTGTGTAATGAAATAGACCAGAGCTGGGAATCATCCTGAGTTTTTCCTTGAAGCTGCTACAATAGGAATGATGGACACTATAGTGATCCCACTATATTAGCATATGGACTGCTGCATCAGAATGTAAAGGTTGGTTAGGGTTGCTACAACAGGTGATTTTTGATGCATCAATGTTATTGCATTGGGAAGAAGGCCACTATAGCAGGATCGATGCAGTAAAAAATAGTTTTCTCTGACTTTTAATGTCTTTTTGTCAAAATTCAGCTAGGTCAACTTAGGGAAAGAGAAAGGAAGTTTTTTATGTTTGTGGAATTTTCCTATTATCAAGGTAAGATCATTCCACCAATCAAGCATTGTCTTACTCTATTACTCCTTAGATTACTATACACTGTTCATGGTGAAAATTATGGGAGTAATTACAGGGTTAACGATCTAGTGTGAATTAACTATGAGTGGTTTAGAATGACTTTTTATTGACTTAAGATTGTCAAATTATGCTTCCCAATGTAGAAATTGTCATAATAATCCTAATCAATAAGGACTTTGAAAGAATAAAATGTTAGAAATGCTAGAATAAGGAAATAGGCTATGATCATGAGTTAACACATTGAATTTACGTTTATAATGCCTATAATTGATGATTAAATTCTTATATTGTTGTTTATTTATGAATTTTTGATCGAGAACAATCCAAAGCAACAAGAAATAGAAAGGCAACCGTTATATAGTGTATTTCAAGGCTTGAGTCAATGTTGGTAATGGTCGGAGTGGAATTTACATTCTATTTGATTGTATATGTTTTCATTAACTGATTATTCATTTACATGGTTACAAGTCATTCCTGTAAATGATCAATTAGATAGTGCAATTATTGGTTATTAATGGAAATACTATAAAATTTGTACTTATGGCTAGTATGATGTCATTGTTATGAATCGATCAATGTTGGCGTGCAATTAAATAGTGAATTTAGGTGGTGTAAAGGTGTGAATATGGAAATAAGGGTAAAAATATGGGAATAAAGGTGGATTAACAATTTTTGGGGATAAGGTTGACAAGACATCTCTCTCAAAATTATAAAGCCACACACATAAAGCTAGAATAAAGTATCTAAAATAGAATATCTCAAATTTAAAGTTGAATATTATAGTTGCAAAAATAATAAACCTTTCTCAATTCTAAAGGATGCATTGTACATTATGTAATAGGACTAAAGAAAAAAGAAGAGAATAAGAGTGACGGTCCTGAAGAACTGTGATGACCCTTAAGGTTAGTTTCCGTGTTCTTTCTTATTTTTACCTATAGAGCTTTCCTATAGCTTTCCCAATTCATTTATGATATACTGGAATCAATAGTTTGGTTACCTGGTGGTTCATTTGGTTGTTAGAGGCATTTCCTCATTTAGAAGTCTTCGTTGGTTCCAAATACTCACCAAGTAAAAATTTCAATAAAATACTATTATATGGAAAATATGACTTCTCCAACGCATCCGGAGTGTCGAAGTTTATATGGTTGCATAACTCGTTTGCTCAAATTGGAATCCAGATGCATCCCGAGGCCTTGGCCAAAACATGGAATCATATTCCAAGTTTTAGCCTTTATCTAGTACCCGAAGTGTTGCAATTGCATGAGGAGTGGTACGATCGAGATGTTCGTGATCATATTCTAGCGCTTAAGCCTGATCGCGCCTCTTGAGGCCTGGAATGGTCTATTTAAAAGCCCCTTTTAGCTGAAATTTGGTCATTTCCTCCAGTGCTTTGAGTCCCGAAGCCCTAATAGAGAGTAAAACCATTAAATTGAGTATTGTGGGTTAATTGGGAGCATGACTAGCTCATGTAATCGTGTTTTACTATGAATGTAAGGTATGAATCCTTTAAATTTTGGTGTTGAATTTTTGTTTATTACACCTAAAACCCCAAATGGCTTAAGTCTTGATTTTATCCCTAAATATGGTTGTTTTGTACAAATTTCATGAGTGTTATAACTCCTCAATGGTATTTGGACAGTGGGTTCATCTTGAAAATTCATTTTCTACATATGGGACCTATTTGGGGGTTTTGGTGTCATCTTTTGACCCAAAGCACAAAGGTGAAATATGGGTGTTGTTATTCTTATATTAAAGCATAGATTATATTATTGATATCTTGGCTCGTAGAAGAAGCTTCTAGGAAAGGGAAAGCGAAGATTGTTAGTTCACTAGCTATTTGGACTCGAGGTAGGTTAGGCTTACATGTAGTTAGATTGAGCTTTATTATTGTATGACTTTGATATCTTGATAAGATTTGGTGAGGTCTTAGATGTTGAATTGGTAGATGGAAATGTTTGGGACTAGTTGAGTCATTTAGGTCTTTAAATACATTAAGGGGTCGTTTGGTTGAAAAACAGGTTATGCTAGGATTAGTTATGCTAAGATTAGTTATACTGGAATTAGTTATCCTGGTATTATCTTTTAGTGGTTGTTTGGTTTGTTGTACTAAAAATAATATGAATTTCATTCTTTTAAGAATTTATAGTTTTCTTACTAAAATACCGTTCACCTTATTTAGCTTAATTATTTTCCTTCATATTAAACCATACAAAAAAATTTGAAAAGTTGCTATTTTTTTTAACTTTTGTAGTTTTTTTTCCCAAAAAAATATGTTTAGAAATTTATGTTAATATTTCTTAAACGTGTACGATGCTTTAATATTTCATGTTAAATTACTTATTTTGTCCTACATTCTATAAAATGTTGATAATCCCATTTTTTGTTAAAAAAAATTATCGTCAAAAAGTGTGAAAAACAATTACTCTCATTTTTCATTATTTAGTATCGTATTTGGGGAGTTAAATTGTACCTTTTTAAGAAATTGTTAAATTGTACTTTTTAAAGAAATTTAACTTTCAAACATGTTTTGCTATATATAAAAAATAATTTTTTAGTTAACAATTAAGCATGTACTAAGTTAGAAAGGGGATGTCAAGATATTAATTATTCGTCCATGATAAATTAGTTACGAAAAATGAAAATTTAAAGTAAAATTAATAAACATTTCGACAAAATAGAAAGACAATAAACCCTTGCATCAATTTTAAATTTGATTGTATAAATAATTTTTATGGTGCATTATCATTTTTTCATGACTCGTCACTTTTGTAGCATTTAATAAGCTATATAATTGTTCACATTTATCAAAATGGATGAAAGTTTGTTGAGGAATTAAAATTTAAATTAGGGATAATATTGATAAAATTTTGATATGAAGACAACCAAAATCTCACATTCTCTCTTATATGTAGTAGTAAAGTAAAGTAGAATATTATATATATAATGAAAAGTGATAATCAAAGGATTTGGAGGAAATTTTGTCCCTTTATAGTTTTATCCCAAGAATAAATTGTGTTGGGATTGTTATACCATAAATATGTGAGGGATAACTTATCCCAAGAGTATTTATTATCTCGAGATAAGTTATCCTAAATATTACCAACCAAACGATGCATATTTTTTTTTTATCCTGGGACTATTATTTTATCCCAAGATTATATGCTTTAGTACCTCACACCAAATGACCCCTAAGTGGGATAGTTGACTCATAGCCTAGCACTTTGGTTAGTTGGACTTGTAAGCTCATGAATAGCATGAGAATACTCTAATTGCTCTAGTGGATAAGAGTTACCTTGTTCACTTACCTTAAAGGTATGTTGACCTAGATATGCTTAGTTGTGGAATGACTTTAGGTGCTTGGGGTGACTTAGGAGGAATACTTGAAGAATAACTGTCTTATAGAACTAGGGTAGATTGGTAAGCCCTTACGACATGATTTAGATAACTTAGTCTAATTTTGGATAAAAGTTGGACTTGTAAAAGAGAACTTTGGGGATTATTAGAAGCAGAACTTGACCTGCCTTAAGCTTGAACTATGTAATTTCCTTAGTAACCTAGATATGTGATGAACGCCTAGACTATACTTTTGGTGATATAATGGCTAAACCCAGTAAAGGGTTTATGCATGTTGTTAATATTGAGATAATGTTTATCCGATCGATTATCTTTCTATCATGATATGGATAGCCTTGGAAAGTTTTGTGAATTGAATCTATGGTTATGCTATCACTTAACTTATTGGCTAGTTTACTATGTGAGCCTTGAATTATGTTACAACTCTTATTATGATTCAAGCTTAATGACTAAGCTAATATTTGTTTAAAAGAATCTCTTGCGCTTTCAATGTGAACCATGAGGGTAAAGAAGGATTTTAGAAGGTATACCCATGTCTTAAAATTGACTTGTTAGTAATCATGTTAAGCACGGAAAGGTGCTAAGCGTTCTTGTAATTGGGATATACAGGTCCATTCACTTACTCATATAATATGGTGATGATTAATGGTAAAGTACCTTAATATGTATTTCTTTAACTCCCTTACACTCTATTGATTATTGCTTCTACTTGTTCTTTCTTTGGCTATATGTATGTATTTATTGTTGTCATGATAATTATTGGTGGTATGATGATTCCCGATGAATCGAGAGGATATAATTATAATGTGATAATTCTCAGTGAATTCGGAGAATATATTGATGATATGATGATGCCGAATAAATCCAGAAGAGGTATTGATGTTATGATGATACTAGGTGAATCAAGAGGATATATTGATAATGTTATGATGCCCAATAAATCTGAAAGAGGTATTAATGTTATGATGATGCCCGATGAATCTGGAGGATATATTGATGATGTGATGATGCCCGGTAAATCTGAAAGAGGTATTATGTTGTGATGATACCGGGTGAATTCAAAGGATATATTGATGATGTGATGATGCCCGGTAATTCCGAAAGAATTATTGATTTTATGATGATGCCCAGTGAATTCGGAGGATATATTGATGATGTGATGATACCCGACGAATACGGAAGAGGTACTGATGTATGATGGTGCCCGATAAACTCAGAGGATATACTAATGTTATGGAGATGTTACATAGTGGTTATGACTTTGAATGGTTTAGTCCTTTTGTGCACTTAGACTATGTTGTTTTTTCTTGGGGAATTTTTTGTAATTCTCTGCCATTAATCACTAGTTAAGTGACATGGCTCTTTTTAAGACTAAATAGTGAATTGAAGTAGAAGATGTCGATTATTGAGTGAAGACTAATTGGTAAGTGTAATAAAGTATAGAATTAAGGATTCACCTAGTTAATATACTTGGCTTGAATAAATGGTTATGTTATGGATTTCGCCTTGTAAAATGGGTTATCTAGATAACTAGTTGTCTATGTAAAGTGGTTATGTTACTTGAAGGCTAGAAGACTAGAATACTAGTTAGTGGACCTTGTTTAATTAAAATGTGGTAACTAGTAATTGTGGTTGTAAGATTGCTAATGATAATAATAGAATTAGCATTGTTGTTGATTAGTGATATTGATGCCTAGCATGTAATGTCATTGGTTGCTTAATGAGGACTTAGACAATTATGGTGATAATTAGAAAATGGGGTTGGAATATTGATAGATATGTGTGTTGGTGATATGTAGTTTCTCCCTATATCATGACTAGTATAATTATGATAACTAGGTGTTCATTGGTTAAATGGTGATTATGGTTTAGTTGTGGTCTTGGCTAGATGTGGATGTTAGCTATCTATGAATGATAATTAGTTGCGATTTCATGATGAAGGATTATGAGAAATCAGTTAGGCTAATGTTTGGAGGCTTTATGACAATAAGAAAACTAGTAGTTTAATAATAAATGGTGGTTAGTTGACATGGACTACGTAGAGTATATTAATGAGTTAGAGGTCTAAATGGCTATTAACTATGATTACGATTACATTTATATGTTTTGTTCGATTTGCTATAATTTATGATGAATAGGGGTCTTGGAAAATGACTGTTAACGGAAATCATGGTAAACATAAGTTGGTTGTGTATGTATACATATTCTTGGTATGTTGATGTATTAATCTATTAGTGCACTCTCCAGTGGTATGGGACGCCGTGATGGGTCCTTTACTTGTGTACTTTTGTGTGTACTTCCCAATGGTATGGGACGCCGTGGTAAGTCTTTTTATTTATGCTCTAATGATTGTAGACATATTAAACTTGGTATTTATATGATAGTAATTATATATATATATTGTTTTATGCTTTTGGATCGGTTTTTTACTATGTATGACGATTGTGGTACGTATTGATATGAGATATCGTATTATTATTCTAGTCGGTTAGTTATTTAATACAGTGATGATGGAGATGATTTGGGTTATATTTCGTACATTGACTTATAGTTACTATCTTACTTTATATCATCTTTATACCACAATTTAGCTAGTCGGTCGATGATGCCTACTGAGTATCCGTCATTTTAATACTCATACTATACTTCTGTACTATTTTGATGCAGTCCCGAGTACTAGTTGTAAGTTGAGAAGGTTCTGTGTTGATCTTCTAGAGGTAGAGTGAATTCATGGAGTTTGAGTCATCCATTATCCCTCTATCTTTATTCTGTCTTTAGTATTCAAGATGAATGCAACTATTTAGTGTTTTAGTTATAGTTCCTATTTCTGAACTTCGATACTCTTGTACTGATATTACTAGGTCATGGGATTGGTATTCATATGTTGGTTGTCTTATATTATGTGGAACAATGTTTCTTATGTTTGTGATCATATATTTGGTCTATATTGGATGTTTCTACCAAGGTAACCCATTGCCTTAGCTCCGGGTTACAGTATCGGCTTACCTGCTGGTGGGTTTTAGTAGGTGCCATCATGACTCACATATCAGGCTGCGATAAATTGGTATCAGATCCTAGGTTTCACCAATATTATTGGTACAAGAGAAATTGTCTGATAGAGTCCTATGGATCAAAAAGTTGACGTCTATTTCCTATTATCCAAAGGCTATAGGACATTCTTAGTAGTCCTTCACTTCTTTCACTCGTATCGTTCTAAGAGTATGAACTAGTTTGTAGGATGTTTTCTTGACTTTAATATTTCACAGATACCTAGGACATGTGTTGCAGCTATGCGTGATGAGCTTTCGAGACCCATTCTAGGAAAATTTCCCCTGTACGAGGACAACCTCAAAATGTGTCCCTAGTTAGGGATCAGGATGGGCTACCCCCAGACCTCAATACTGCACCTGAGCTAGAGATTTCTCCACCTTAGCCAGTGGTAGGCCAAGGACCATTCCAAGATCCACCAGGTTTTATTCCCTCATTTTTTATTACAGATGCTTTGGTTTAGCTGTTGGGTATTATTAATGGTTCATAGATTTTTGGGGAAGAAGTGCAGGTTGCAGCTGCAACTCCTGGAGTTAAGATTCCCCCTATGTCGGTAGTTGTCAGCCGATGGTCTCTCAGCAAGTTGTGACCCAGCCTACTATGTCTGCTGAGGAGAAGAAGATGCTGGATAGATTTTTAAGGTTGGCTCCACCTTGGTTTTTTGGTGCTCCTTGAGAGGATGCATTTGAGTTTCTGAATACTTGTGAGGATAGACTTCATGGATTAGTTCTTTTTGAGACTCATTGTGTCAATTACACTATATTTTAGTTAGGTTTGTCTGCTCGGCACTGGTGGAGATATTTTTTGAGTTCTAGTCCATTTAGATCTTTTCCCTTTTCATGGACTCAGTTCTATGAGATGTTCATAGAGAAGTATATGCCTCGCAGCCTTAACGATCAATTGAGAGATCAGTTCTCTAGATTAGAGTAGGGTTCTATGATAGTCACTGAGTATAAGGCTCGTTTCCATAAGTTGTCCTAACATGCGACCTCTATCTTAGATACTGAGTGTGAGAGAGTTCGCTGCTTTATGAAAGGATTGAGACTTCCTATTCAAATGGTTACTTAGAGTTTAGTTGTTGTGGGTAGGACTTTTGCTAAGGTTTCTGATCATGTTAGAGTGATGGAGGACATGCATCATGAGGTCCATGATAATTGGACCAAGTATCAGGGCAGATTTGGTAGGAGCCGTTGTAGCTCCCAATTCAGAGGTGAAACTTCTTATGTTGGGCATCCTTGATAACGCTCTCCTATACCATGCAATTTAGTAGAGGATGATCAATGTCAATATCATAATGTTTTTTGAGGTCGAATCCACGAGGAGTGAAAAGTAGAATTCTAGTCTTATAGGTCTTAACACTTAACAAGAAAACACCTGAAGTGATAATAATGTAAAAAACATGAGTTAAAATGGGGGGGGGGGAGTTTCGGAGAGTTTGTGCGTCAATAGTTACTCAATTCCACAATCTACACAACAATTGTAATTTAACTTCAATATACAGAGAATCTTGGGATTATGTCTACGTAAGGGCAAATTAGGTATGAGTATGTGTAGATTTTGTGTACATGCTAGTTGTTAACAATATGGTAGGCTATGTCTAGGGTCCTTAAGGCTAGTTTGTCAACAAAACCTCAAGAATTTCACCTATTGAACCTTTCAGATACGTAACATGTGTATTACTTATATTCACCTTCTACCTGAATTGGGTATCCCTATTTCTAGGAAAATACACAAGATGTAGTAAACTTCATACTCACTCTTATGTCTAAGATAGTGAGAATTAGTAAACTAAATCCATTAATTGTGTACTATTGCCTTGGTTCCAACATTCCTCTTTCAAGGATAATGTGGGTTCCAAAAGTTCACCCAAATCCCTCTTTAAAGGATGGTTTGAGCTTTCAAAAGTTAGGGGTTTTCACCCCCAAACCCATTTTTAGTATTTGGGTCTTTCACCCATAAATTTCAACCAATTTAATCAAATAATAGTAGAACCCATTATCAACTAACTAGAATATATACAAATACATCACAACCCACAACTAATTGTACCTTAGTTCAACACAATCCCAAGACTAAAAGATTTAGCTACTCAAGAAGAAAAGGAAGAAACATTTACCAAAAGGATTGTTCAAGGCATCCATTCTTCACAAATACCAAAATCCAAATCTCCAAATCTCCAAATAAAATTATAATTCTTGCCTAATTTAGGGTTTCAATTTTAAATTCAATGTATTGGTAGTCTTTAGAATGCCCAAAATGGAAAAGGGTTTTAACCTTGTAAGGGATTTGGGGCCAACAACTACAAATTACAAAAATGCCCCTAGAACTAATCCAACGTTGCTTTGATAGAAATAAATTTGTTGCGATTGTGGCTATTGTGACCGCGGGTAGATCCACATGATCGTGGTTGCTGACCCTCTTGACTGGCCGCAATTTCGAACCTTAGACCACGATCGCGGTAACTCTAGACGCACTTCTTTTCTCTCTGTTGATCCTTTTTAGCTCAAATCCATATCTTTCCATCTCATAACATGTATGCTTGCAAAGTGTGGATATTAGTGCATTTAATGATACATATGTCTCATTTATATATTTAAATCATTACAATGTGCATGAATGTTGAGTGTAAATGAGTGCTAAATTCACCACTCATCCACTCCCCCAACTTAAAGCTTTGATTTTTCTCAAGAAACACTACCTCTTACCATGAGAGAATGCACATTTATGCCCACCCTGAATGTCCCAATGATCATAACGACTTCACGCCTAGTTAATACCACCATTTAGCTCTTCAAACATGGACAAAACCATTTTTATGGTACTCTTCAATATAAAATGTAATTTTACAAGGATGCAAGAGACTTTAAAGAGAAACCATGCAACAATCACTAATACTCTAGAAATGACTCATCTTTGGCCTCAACTACATTATAATCCTTTTTGCCCTATTTTTTGAGAGATAACAGAAACACCTACCTCGACTTATTATATGCCTCCACAAAAGAAAGAAAATTCCACACACTAAGTCATCAATTATGCAATAAGGAATTTAAGTGTAAAACACACACACACTCTCTCTCTCAAGAACTCTTGATGATAACAAGTATCATGCCATAGGATTTCCCCTATTTTCAATCGCCACTACAATGACAATACTTGGATGGAAATCACGAAGGGGTTTTGAGATTGTAATGTAGGTTCTGGGTAGGGTAGGATATATTTTAGGAACATCTTTGATATATACTCCTTGGACATCTACATCACACTATTCCATATAACTTAATATCATGGGACACATCTTTTGTTTTTACTCTTTACACATGTGCCTACTTTTTATTTCCTTGGTTCACCCATTTTCTTTTCATATCTTTTTCTTGAACCCTTTGTGCTTCTCTTTCCTTTGTCAGATCCTTTCCTTTTCCTTATTTATTTTTTCTCAATACTTAAGTTCATAGGCATTCACTTATAACTTCGTGGCCCAAATTTACCTCTTTCAATCATCACCACCCCCAATTTAGGCTTTTAGCCTTAAGTTGGAATTGTATGTTCAAGGAGGGTAGGGTCAAAAGATGGATAAAAATTGAAAGGCTCGCATCTTTCAATGTGTTTGCAAAAGAAAAGTCCAAAGGCTCAAAATGGGTGACTAGGGATAACAACTATGCAAGGGTAGGATTTTTAAACTAAATTAAACTTCCAATGTTACAAAGATGGCCTAGGACCATCTCTCCAACCGAGTACAATCAAAATTAGTCTTGAGAGACTAATGAGGCAAGATCTAGATGGTACAAGTATACATGAGATTTGAAAAAATAATATCACCACACATGACATGCAAATTTGCTAAGGAGACCCAATTTCCCCTTCCGCTAGAGACAAAAATAGAGTATCTACAAATTTTTACAAGCCAAAAATTTTGGAGTAGTAAAAAGAGAAAAAGTGTCAATACAAGATTTCTCACATCCGTGCCCTTAAATTTTTTGAAATCTTTTTGGACGGAGGGGGATGTTTGCATTGCATTTGCATCACACAAAATTTTCTAACTATGGTACCAAAATAAGCCTTTGTCTCACATTTTGGCTTTTACACAGGCAAACATATGGTAACTCAGACTTTTCGATAGGTGCATGTGTGATCCCAAATCCCAAAATGCCATAAGTACTCAGATTTCCCTTGTATTTATGATCTCGATGCTATAGGTACTAAGACTTTCCCTGCATCCATAACTCAAAACCCAATCATGAAGCTTTTCCCTTAAGAATGTCTTCACTCAATCTATCATACGAAAATGCTCATCGGATAACATCACAAACAAAATAAAGATAACACAAAAATCAAACAACAAAACAAAATAACTAATCCATGCAAATGTGGGAATAATCAGAGTGCCCAAATATTAAAATACAAAAAAACATCAAGAAATATCAATAATACATGACTAAATAAAATTAATGCAGAGATAGGCACCCCCAACTAAGTAGCTAGCAGTGTACTCACTGCATAAATAATAAAACATAAGAAGCGATAAGGGTGCTCCCTGAAACCGCATCAAGAATTGCTCTCGTCTGTAGACTCTGCATCATCATTGTCATCCTTAAGGCCAAACCACTTGGCTGGCACCTTATCACAACTCTCTAATTGGGAGGAAGGGAGTCTATCATGGGATTTTAGGACCTTCTATAGACCCTTCACCCCCTTCCATATCCTACTAAAGAACTCATCTCTCTTCTTCTCCCTTTTTACCATCTTTTCATGTGTAATCCAGAGATCTCGATGTGACTCCACCAAGGATGAGTAGGCTCTCTCAAGACTAGCAATGGTATCTCTCTTCTTCTTTTGGTCCTCCCAATACTTTATATAATCAGATCGATATATATATGAATGACAGGTAGTAAAGGGATCTTCTAGGTCTCGGGGAAAACCTGATATGATATCCTGATGTCCGTAATATCAACTCTAATATCCTCAAGGGGATCGGTGGTGGATGGCCTACCGGACTCAAGCTCCTCACATGTTGACTTGCCTAAATCGATCTTTCTCTATTTTATTTTGCCTGGTGTGCCCTCTCCCCTAATTTTCAATAGATCGATGGAAGTGCCAGGGCGTACCTAAGTATCTCCAAAGTATTCCTCAACCCCATCTCTCATTTAAAGCTTAGTAATCAAAGATGGAAAGAAGAGATGTATCCCACCCTGGTTCTTGAAGAATTTTATGTCAAAAACCATGAGGTGACCAACATTCAAAGAAATGCTATCTAGAATGCAAGAAGCCATTTGAGCCTTCAATCTGGGACTGTCGTCATATAGGTGCAAGGGGAGACTTAACTGTATATGATGTTTAACATAATCTGAACCTCGACGATGAAGTCATTCATATGGATTTACTCTTAGTTACCGCCCATGAGACTTTCTTTTTGGGGCAAAGTCTTTCAGCAAACTAACTTCCTGATTCAAACTATTTTTCTTCAAACTCACCGATGTCTGCATTTGGGAGCCCATAAATATCATTGATTCGCTCTGCCCTGAAGTACACTATTTCCTCCCGAAACATGATAGTTATATAGGATGGATCCGAAAAAGACACTATGTAAAGATTGGTGTAGAATTCATGGACCCATTTCTCATTAGCCTTGCAAGGATCAAGGGAAAAACACCGCTACCCTATGGCCACAAGCCTATCATGAACTGCCAAAAGCTTTTCCGGCATATTCTCCAACCATATACCTCTCTCCGATAGCAGTTTTATCCTCTAAAGATCATCATATTTGTGAGTGTGGCACTTGGTTTCCATGAATTTGATGTGGTCGTATTTCTCCATGAGATTATCCTAAGAAGCAAAAAATGACACAACCTCATCAGTCATTGGTATATTCTTGCACAAACTATGCTATGTTGTCTAATAATTCTCATTGGATGGTTACTTGGTGGTGTTTGAAGAAAAATAAAAGTGCAGAATTTTTGGCATAGGAAGAAAATAAGCCTCGATTACCGTGATCGCGGTCCATGAAGTTGTGATCGCATTATAGCAATCGCGATTTTTGAGACCATTTTCAACCCTAATTTTCAATGTCCAAAAATTTATATTATGAAGCCTAAATCATGTTCTATAACAAGGATTTACACTTAAACATTGAACAAGACCACTAGGTACTTGATTATGCCCTAGAATGAAAAAACCATTATTGAATATGCATTCAGGCGCCCTATCAAACACTTGGTGTCCACTCTTTATTTATCTCAATTTCACACATAATTTGGGGACTCAAGACTTCCCCACTTATGTGTACACCATGTTATAGAAGTTAAATACAATACAAGTATGATTTATGGAGCATTTAAGCATGAAAAACATAGATTAGTCCTTTCCTATAACATGCATTCTATGGCTTGATTTCCATAATCATTGCATAGATTTGGGGCACCTATCAGATAAGAGATGCAAGAGAGATGGATATATGCTATTAGAATAGTTACAATCTGGCCAGACATGGGTATAATTAGAGAGAAGAACATGAGAAGGGAGTGTTGAGAGAATGTGGGGTTTATATGATTGTAAGTTTGATGTGACCTCAATCACTGTTTGGGTCCGATGATTGCAGACACGTGGGTGACAATGATCACAGTCAATGTCCAGCGATCGCGGTAACTGGGGGCATTTCATCTCCCTTATTTTCCCCTGTTTAGATTATTTACCATTTTGGATAGATTTTCCCCTATTCAGTTCAACATGAAAAAATATCACACTTCTTTCTCAAGCTCATCCAACACACTCTATAGACCCATAAGTGCATGGGTTATTTAATTGACAATACTAAAATCTACTCCAAAAGAATAAAAATAAAGGATACGATCTACTTTCGTGGCATTTATGGGTTGCCTCCCACATAGTTCCTTAATTTACGTCGTGGCACGACATCTTCATTATTTCTCAAGTTGGGTCTTCAAGGGCCCTCTCATTCACTTCTTCAATTTCAACATCAATCACTGATATCACTTGAAGATCCATGGGTTGTTTCTTTGTTTTGCATACTCGAAAAGATACCTCATCATCATGAACTCTAAACCTCATTTCACCTAAATCTAAGTAAACAACGGCTCTTCTAGTGGCTAAGAAAGGTCAATCAAGAATGATAGGAACCTATTAATCCATCTTACAATCTAAAGATACAAAGTCTTCCGAAAGTATAAATTTGTCCACTTTGACTAGAACATCAAAAAAATCCCGACTGGTCTCTTGACAGACCGATCCGACATTAAAAGTATCATAAATGTTAGAGTTGGGGTGTCCAATCCGAGATTTTTGTAAATGATAAATGTCATGAGGTTTATGCTCGCGCCAAGGTCGCATAGAGCTTTTGCAAACACATGTGTTCCAATGGTGCAAGGGATGGTAAAAGCTCTGGGGTCTTCCATCTTTTTCACAATTTTGCTACTCATGATAACATTACAATAATGGGTGAGTTCGATCGTGTAACCTTCGATGGGCTTTTTTTTTGGACATAAACTTATTCATAAGCTAAGCATATCTCGAGATCTCTTGGATCTATTCAAGTAATGGGATATTGATAGAGAGGTTGCTAATCTTGGCCATGAATTTCTGGATTTTATCACCCTCCTATTTTCTTTGAAGCCTTTGAGGAAATGGGAGAGGGACTTGTATTTTAGTAATCATATCACTTTGTGATTTCACATTTTCCATCACCTCTTCATCAACTTCCAATAGTTACTTTTCATCATCTTCTTCTTGAGATTTTGGTGGCACTTCTTTTTACTCAACTTTAGGCATTTTTTCACCCAAATGTTCTTTCAAGTGATAACCAAGGTTCTTTCCACTCGTAGTGACTATTTCTAAGACATGAGCTTCATTTTTTGGGTTTGAAATAGTGTCACTAGGAAGACCACCCTTTGTCCTAATATTTAATTGGGTGGAAATTTTCCCAATTTGAGTCTCCAATTATTTAACGGAGGTGGAGTAGGACATCAAAGTTTTATTAAGTTGTGAAAAATCACCTTTCATCTCACAAACCATTTTGTTTGTTTCTTCACTCTCATTAAACTCCTTTCCAAGACATCTTCGGCCTTGTATTTATCGGTGTCTATGATGCTACTATCTTTGTTCTTTGCTGTTAATAAGAGGGAACATACCAATAATAATCATGATCTCTATCCCTCCAATCACGATCATATTCACGGTCCTGCCAACCTTGATTCCCATATTGCCTTTGATAAGTGGGGAAAGAACCCCTCGAATAGTTTTCTAAGTACCGAATCTCCTCATTAAACTTTTTAGACTCTTCTTAATCCTCATTGTCTTTTGATTCTATGGAATATACCACTTGTGCGGGTGTACCCATCATATGTTTAGTCAAAATCTCTAATTGAGTCATCATCTTATCCATATTCTCTTTTCTTTCTTTATCTTGTTTCCTTTGTTCCTTATCAACCAAGGATTTAGTTAGAGAACTCTTAGGAACCTCAACATCTCGGGTATGCCATTACTGATTTTTCTTTGTAGCCTTCTCAAGAATATTTATTATCGTGTGATAATCCATCTTCAAAAGAGAGAGACCCCCACCGCATTGGCCACCACAGTTTTGTTGAGCGGATCAAGAGCACGGTAGAATATTTGGAGAAGAATCTTGTCCAGGACTCATGGTTTGGACATTGTGTTATTGGTGTATTGAATATTTCCCATACTTCATACAAATGATCTCCGTTCAATTTCCTAAAGTTGATGATCTAATCCCTCAATTGAAGCTTTTTGGAATGTGAGAAATACTGGTCAAGGTAGGTTATGGTGAGTTCATCCCATGATGTGATAGACCCAACCGAATGAGACCAAATCCATAATACCACTTCTCCCGTTTGAGAAATTGGGAAGAGAAAAAATTGGATGGACTCTTGGGTTATCTGTGCAATATCAAAGGGTGCACACATCTCTACAAAATTCTTCAAATGAAGGTTGGGGTTCTCATAATCTTGCCCCCCAAAAAGTCCCTTTATTTGCAACATGTGCAACATGACGCTTGTGACATGAAAGACACTGGTCCCATGAGTAGGTGGGATATGTATGACGCTTGAAAGACCACTGTCATTGAGTTTCCACTAATCATAAAAAGGACCATCGAAAGACCTGGCTTGACTAGCATTGTCATTCATGGTTTCGTTAATGCTATGGAGATACCTATAAGGAAACAAAAACAACAACAAAAATAAATATACACTACTATAGGTATGCCCTAAGTAAGAATCAATACCGCAAAAGTGAAAACTAAATTTCACTCCCCAAAAGCAGTGCCATTTTGATAACGCTCACTTATACCATGTAATTTGGTAGAGGACGATCGTTGTCAATATCTCAATTTTTGTTGAGGTCAAATCCACAATGGGTCTTAGCACTTACTAAGAAAATACCTGAAGTGCAAATAAAGTAAAATGCATGAGTTAAAATTGGGGCGTGGGTGGGTGAGAGAGTGTGTGTGTCAATAGTAACTCAATTCCACAAACTACATAATAATTGTAAATTAACTTCAATATAAAGAAAATTTGGGTATTATGTCTACCTAAGGGAAAAGTAGGTATGGGTATGTGTAGATTTTGTGTACATGCTAGTTGTGAACAATATGGTAGGCTATGTCTAGGGTCCTTGAGGCTAGTTTGTCAACAAAACCTCAAGAAATTAACCTATTGAACCTTTCGTATACCTAATATGTGTATTAATTATATTCACCTTGTACCTAAATTGGGTATCCCTATTTCTAAGAAAATCCACAAGATGTAGTCAGCTTCATACTCACTCTTATGTCTAAGATAGTGAGAATTAGTAAACTAAATCCATTAATTATCTTCTATTGCCTTGGTTCCCACAAATATCTTTCAAGGATGATGTGGGTTTCAAAATTTCACCCAAACCCCTCTTTCAAGGATGGTTTCAAATTTCAAGAGTTTGGGGTTTCCACCCACAAACCCATTTGAATATTTGGGGCTTTCACCTATAAATCCTAACAAATTTAATCAAACAATAGTAGAACCCATTATCAACTAACTAGCATATACATAAATACATCACACCCCATAACTAATTTCAACTTAATTCAACATAATACCTAGACTAAAAGATTTAGCTACTTATGAAGAAAGGAAAAAAATATATACCAAAAGGATTGTTCAAGGCATTCATTCTTCACACATACCAAAATCCAAATCTCCAAATCAAATAATAATTTTGGCCCAATTTAGGGCTTTAATTTCAATTTCAAAGTATTGCTGGTCTCTAGAATTCCAGAAATGGGAAAGGTTTTTAAGATTTTAAAGGATTTAAGGTTGGTTTCTAAAAATTAAAAATTTTCCCCTGGGCCTAATCCCGTGTTGTTGTGATCATACTAGATTTGTTGTGATCATGCCTACCGTGACTGCAGGTAGATCTATCTAATCACGGTTGCTGACCTTCTTGTCTGTCCATGATTGTGGACCTCAAATTATGATCACAGTAACTGAGGCTTATTTCTGCTCCAGCTCTTCCAGCTGCACTTCTTTTCTTTCTTTTAATCCTTGTTAGCTCAAGTCCATATCTTTCTATCTCATAACCTGTATGCCTAAAAAGTGTGGATATTAGTCCATTTAATGATACATATGCGTTATTTTAACATTTATATTATGGCAATGTGCACGAATATTGAGTACAAATAAGTGGTAAATTTACCACTTATCAATTCTCTGCATCCATCTTTTCATCCTTAAAGTTAGACTAGTAGACCAGTTCAAGCAGCTCTTTAGACCATTGACGAAGGCCAGTTTGATACTAGTGGTCTCCCTAGTAAAAATAGTGATCAGTGTTTGACACATTCATCTACAGGTCGTGTTAGGCATGGTGGTTACTCCAGTTTAATTGATTATATTAGTTTTGGTTATTGTGATTCTTATTTTACTTGTGGGCTTCCTGGTTATTTCTCGAGAGATTACCCTAGTCGTGGGGTGATGTCTATTTTAGCCGAGGGTGATACACCTATTAGGGAAGTTTATCCTTCAAGTAGAGGTTGTCGGTGAGGTTGCAAGAGTGGTTACCAAGGTGCTCAAAGTTGTACTCAGGCAGGCAGGATTGGAGGTTAGTCAGGTGCCTAGCCAGGTGACAACCATGGTTAGGTGTATATAGTACCTGCTAGGCCCAAGACTGAGACTTCAGATATTTTTGTGACAGGTATGATTTTGGTGTGCCTCAAGTCGACTCTTACTTTATTTGATCCCAGATCAAATTATTTTTATATATCTACTTATTATGCACCATGGTTGGACTTGAATTATGATTTATGATCTATGGCATTGTGCGTATCTACTCCCGTGGGTGTTTTTTTAGTAGTGGATCAAGAATTCAGATCATGTGTTGTGACAGTTTGTGATGGTGATACTTATGCTGATCTTTTTATTTTTGATATGCTAGATTTTAATATAATTCTAGGCATGGACTAGTTATCCCTCTATCATATGGTCTTGGATAATTTTGCAAAGACCGTTACCTTAGCTATACCCGGTGTACCCCCAATCGTGTGGCAGGGAACGGCTAGTCACGAGCTGACGGGGATTGATTCCTATGTTTGTTCTAAAAGGATTTTATCAAGGGGTTTTGAGTATTATATCTCTTATGTATATGATACTTATGTAGAGAGTTTATCGCCTGACTCTATTACTATTGTGTGTCAGTTCTCTGATGTGTTTCCTGCCGACGTCCTTGGTATTCGCCCTGACGTGAGATTGAGTTTTTTATTGACCTTAAGCCTGGCACCTAAACTATTTTTATGGAACCATACCCTATGGCTCCTGCTGAGCTTAAGGAGCTGAACTCTCAGATCTAGGATCTTCTTGGTAAGGGTGTCATTAAACCGAGTATGTCCCCATGGGGAGCTCCTATTTTGTTTGTGAAGAAGAAGGATTATTCTATGACCATAGGTATTAATTATATGAAACTTAATTATATGACTGTAAAGAACCGTTATCCTATGTCTCATATTGATTATTTGTTCGACCAACTTTAGGGCACAACCATGTTTTTTAAGATAGATTTAAGATTAGGTTATCATCAGTTGAGGAATTGGGATGAGGATATCTCAAAGATGGGACCTGTTATGGTCATTATGAGTTTTTGGTCATTTCTTTTGGGTTGAATAATTCCCCATCCATGTTTATATATTCGATGAACCGTGCGTTAGACCTTATCTGGAATTATTTGTTATTGTATTCATTGATGACA
Source organism: Capsicum pubescens (assembly GCA_030864215.1). NCBI lineage: Eukaryota > Viridiplantae > Streptophyta > Magnoliopsida > Solanales > Solanaceae > Capsicum > Capsicum pubescens. Next base: position 191,683,281 of record CM061548.1, on the reverse strand, counting down.
TTCTTGTGTAGTCGAGGAGTAGCAAAGAGTATGTGCAATATTTGAGAGTCATGCTTTATACTCTTAGAGATCATGTTCTTTCTTCCAAGTTATATAAGTGTGACTTCTGGCTTGAGTTAGTGTCATTCCTTTGACATATGGTGTCCAAACCAATTATTATGGAAGACCCGGCTATGATTATGGTAATTTTTGATTGGGCTAAGTGTATGTATCTGACTGAAATTCACAATTTTATTGGTTTAGCTGGTTATTATAGGAGTTTGTTGAGAGTTTTGCTACTATTTCACCCCTATAACTAGATTTACTCAGAAGAAAGTACCTTTTCGATGGACCGAGGAGTCATAGTTGAGCTTTGGAAAGCTTAAAGATTATTTTAATTCAACTCCTGTGATAACTCTTCCAGTTGAGGGTGAGGGATTCACCATATTTTTTGATGCTTCTGGTGTTTGTCTTGGTTGTATTTTGATATAGCAGGGTCGTGTAATTTCTTATGATTCTAAGCGGCTTAAGGTACATGAGTGTAACTACCTAACTCATGATTTAGGGTTGGCAGTGGATGTTTTTGCCCTCATTATTTGGAGACAATATTTGTATGGTGTACATTGTAAGATTTTCACTGATCATCATAGCCTTCAACATTTTATGACCCAACGGGAGCTTAATGCTTGCCAACACAGATGAATAGAGTTGTTGAAGGACTATTATATATCCATCTTGTATCATTCAGGTAAGGCAAATATGGTAGATTATGCATTGAGTCGCAAAGCACTGAGTATTGGTAGCTTGGGTTGCATTTTTGTTTCTCATAGGCATATGGCATGGGAAATTCAGTCCTTACCCAATTTGATGGTTTACCTTGATATTTTAGATCCTACTAGGATTTTGGCTTATATGGAGGTGAGGTCCTCCTTATTTGAGTAGATTCGTGATCGTTAGTAAAAGGATAACAAGTTGTGTATTCTCCATGATAAGGTGGTGAATGGTGAGTCTGGAAGGAACACTATTGATTTTGAGGGTATATTGAGGTTTTAGAGTTGTACTTGTGTTCCACAACTTGATGACTTAATTCATTCGATCATTTATGAGGCTCATAACTCTAGATATTCTATTCATCAAAGTACAACTAAGATGTATAGAGATTGGACGTAGTATTACTGGTGGGATGTATAAAGAGAGAAGTGACAAACTATGTGGCTCATTACCTATGTTGTCAGAAAGTTAAAGCCAAACATCAATGTCCAGGTGGGTTGACTCAGAGGTTCCCCATTCTTGAGTGGAAATGGTAACGGATTACTATTGACTTCATTAGTGGTTTACCTCGTACTCCCCGTGGTCTTGATTGTATATAGGTTATTATGGACTGGTTGACCAAGTCACTATACTTTATTCCTATTTAGTTCCACTTTAGTGCTGAGAGGTTAGCCCAAATTTATGTTCGAGAGATAGTTCATTTGGATGGAGTGCCCATTTCTATCATATCAGACTGTGGCTCTATATTTACTTTGAGATTTTGGGGAGCATTTTAAGAAGAGTAGGGTACTCGAGTGAATTTGAGTATAACTTTTTATATGTAGACAGATGGTCAATTTGAGTGCACTATTCAGGTGCTTGAGGATATGCTCCGAGCCTGTGTTATGGATTTTGGAGAACAGTGGGATCAGCACATAGCATTGGCAGAGTTTTTTTATAATAATAACTATCATTCAAGGTTTAAGATGGTGCCTTATGAGTCTTTATATGGTAGGAGATGTCGTTCTCTGATAAGGTGGTTTGAGACTTTTAAGGTGATACCTTACGGTATGGATTTTCTTTAGGTCTTATTGGATAGAGTCAGGGTGATTTAGGATAGGCTGAGAGAATCCTAAGTAGGTAGAAGGCCTATGTCAATCGTAGACTTCGTTCTTTGGGATTCAGAATTGGTGACCATATGTTCCTTCGTGTTTTGCCTATTAGAGGTGTGATGAGGTTTAGAAGGAAGGGTAAGATCATCCCTCGATACATTGGTCCTTTTAATATTCTCTGTACAGTTGACAAGGTGGTGTATGAGTTAGCTTTACCTCCAGATTTTGCTGTTGCTCATCTGTTCTTTTCATGTATCGATGCTGCAAAGTATATCCTGATTTATCCCATGTGATTGGGTGGGACTCAGTCCAGATGATGAGCAGGTTGCTTATGTGGAGGAGGCCATGCTTGTTTTTGCTAGTGATATGAGATTGTTGCGTACTGGAGAGATTCTTGTGGTTAAGGTTCAGTGGAAGCACTGCCCAGTATAGGAGGCTACTTGGATGATCGAGTGTGAGATACGAGCCCTGTAATCTTATTTGTTTGAGACATCAAGTATTTTTCTTCATCTTTAACTTTCGGCGATAAAAGTTCCTTAGTAGTGGATGTTGTAATGACCCTTTTGGTCATTTTCTGTGTTCCTACTTATTCTTATCGATAGAGCTTTCCCATAGCTATCCCAACTCATTTATGAATTGAAAGAATCGATAGTTCGATTACCTGGAAGTTCGTTTGGTTGTTAGAGACATTTCCTTATTTAGAAGTCTTTGTTGGTTCCAAATGGCCACTGAGAATAAAATTTAGTTAAATAATATCGGATGGAAAATCCATCTTCTCCAACGCATCCAGAGCGTCCAAATCTATATGGTTGCATTTCTCATTTTCTCAAACTGAACTCTGGATGCATCCTAAGGCCTTGGCAAAAACTATTCCAAGTTTCATCCATCGTCTATTGCCTTATGTGTCTCGATCGTGATAGGAGTGGTGCGATCGCAATGGCAAGGGTCATTGTCTAGCACGTATGCACGATCGTGCCTCCTGAGGCATGGAATAATCCATTTAAAAGCCCTCTTTTGGCAAAAATTTAGTCATTTCCTCTATTTCTTTGAGTCCCCAAACCCTTATAGAATGTAAATCCCTTAAAGTGAGTCTTGTGGGTTGACTAGGAGCTTGAGTAACTTGTGTAATCATGTTTTACTATGAATCTAAGGTATGAATCCTTTAAATTTTGGTGTTTAATTCTTGTTTATTAGACCCAAAACCCCAAATGGTTTGAGGCTTGATTTTAGCCCTAAATATGGTTGTTTTGCTAATATTTCTTGAGGTTTATAACTCCCAAATGGTAAATGGACAATGGGTTGGTGTCGAAAACTCATTTTCATATGTGGCACCTACTTAGGGGTTTTGCTGTCATCTTTGGACCCGAAGCACAATGGTACAATATGGGTGTTGTTATTCTCGTAATAATGTATAGATTATGTTATTTACAACTTGGCTCGTGGAAGAAGCTCTGAGCTAAGGGAAAGTGAAGATTGTTAGTTTGTGAGTTATTTGAACTCAAGGTAGGTTAGCCTTACCTATAGTTAGATTGAGCTTTATTACTGTGTGACTTTGATATCTTGATAAGATTGGGTAGGGACTTAGATGTTGAATTTATAGGTGGAAATGTTTGGGACTAGTTGAATCATTTAGGTCTTAAAATACATTATGTGAGATAGTTCTCTCAAAGCCTAGCACTTTGTTTAGTTGGACTTGTAAGCTCATGAATAATATGAGAATACACTAGTCAGTCTAATGGAGGATAGTGACCTTGTTCACTTACCTTAAAGGTATGTTGACCTAGATATTCTTAGTTATGGAATAACTTTAGGTGCTAGGGGTAACTTAGGAGGAATACTTGAAGAAGAATTGTCTTATCGAACTAGGATGGATTGGTAAGCCCTTAAGGTATGATTTAGATAACTTAGTCTAATTTTGGGTATAAGCTGGACTTATAAAAGAGAACTTTGGGGATTATTAGAAGTGGAACATGACCCGCCTTAAGTTTGAACTATACAACTTCTTTAGTGACCAAGATACGTGATGAACAACTAAATTATGCTTTTGGTGATATGATTGCTAAACCCGTTAAAGGATTTATACATGTTGTCAATGTTGGGATAATGTGTATACTTAATTTATTATCATGTTGTCATGATATGGATAGCATTGGAAAGTATTGTGAATTGAATCTATGGTTACGCTATCACTTAAATTATTGGCTAGTTTACTATGTGAGCCTTGAATTATGTGACAACTCTTATTATTATTTAAGCTTAATGACTAAGCTAATGTTTGTGTAAAAGAATCTCTTGCGTTAGCAATATGAACCATGGAGGTAGAAGAAGTATTCTAGAAGGCATACCCATGGCTTATAATTGACTTGTTAATAATTATGTTAAGATCGGAAAGGTGCTGATTGTTTATGTCATTTGGATATGCATGCTCATTCACCTACTCATTTAATGTAGTGATGATTAATGGTAAGGTACATTTATATGTATTTCCTTACCTCCCTTACACTCTATTGATTTTGGGTTGTACTTGTTCTTGCTTCGGCTATATGTATGTATTTATTATTGTCATGATGATTATTTATGATATGATGATGAACGACGAATCCATAGGATATATTAATGATGCGATGATGCTCGGTAAATCTGGAGGATATATTGATTATGTGATTATTCTCGATAAATCCATAGAGGTATTGGTGTTATGATGATGTCTGGGTGAATCCGAAGGATATATTGATAATGTGATGATGCCCGATAAAATCAGAAGAGATATTGATGTTATGATGATTCCCGGTGAATCCAAAGGATATGTTGATGATGTGATGATGCTCGATAAATTTGTAAGAGGTATTGATGATGCCGGTTGAGTAAAAAGGATATATTAATGATCTGATGATGCCCGGTAAAGTTGGAAGAGTTGTTGATGTTATGATGTTGCCCGATTAATCCGGATGATATATTCATGATGTGATGATGCCCGATAAATCCGGAAGAGGTATTGATTTATGATGGTGCCCGGTAAACCTGGAGGATATACTAATGTTATGGTGTTACATAAAGTAAGTATATATAAATATATCAGTATTTTTGTAGTTATGTCATTGAATGGTTAAGTCTTTTTGTGCACTTACGATATGATGTTTTTCCTTGAGAAGTTGTCTACAATTCTCTACCATTAATCACTACTTATGTGGAGTGGCTCTCGTTAAGACTAAATAAAGAATAGAAGTAAAATGTGTCGATTATGCAGTTAATACTAATTGGTAAGTGTAATAATGTGTAGAATTAAGGATTCACCTAGTGAATATACTTAGATTGAATAAATGGTTATGTTATGGACTTTCCTAGTAAAATAGGTTATCTTGTTAACTAGTTTTCTATGTAAAGTGGTTATGTAACTTGCTAGAAGCCTAGAATACTAGTTGGTGGACCTTCTTTAGTTAAAATGTGGTAACTAGTAATTATGGTTGTATGATGGCTAATGATAATAATAGATTTAGCATTGTTGTTGTTTAGTGATATTGATGCCTAGAATGTAATGCTATTAGTTGATTAATGAGGACTTTGACAATTATGGTGCTAATTAGAAAATGGCACTGGAAAATTAATAGATAAGTATGTTGGTGATATGTAGCTTCTCCCTATATGATGACCAGTATACTTATGATAACTAGGTGTGAGTTAATTAAATGGCAATTATGGTTTAGTTGTGCTCTTGGCTAGATGTGGATGTTGGCAATCTATAAATGATAATTAGTTGTGATTTCATGATGAAGGATTATGATAAATCGTTTAGTCTAATGGTTGGAGACATTATGACAACTAGCAAACTAGAATCTTAATAATAAATAGAGGTTAGTTAACATGGACTAGATAGGGTACATTAATGAGTTAGAGGACTAAATGACTATATAACTATGGTTACAATTACATTGGTATGTGTTATTCAATTTGCAGTAATTGATGATGAATGGGGGTCTTGGGAAATAGCCATTAATCGAAATCATGGTAAATATGAGTTGGTTGTGTATGTATACATATTCTTGGTATGTTGATGTATTAATCGATTGGTGCACTCTCCAGTGGTATGGGATGCCATGATGGGTTATTTAATTGGGTTCTTTTGGGTCTACTTATCGGTGGTATGGGATGCCATGGTAAGTTATTGTCCTTTATGCTCTAATGATTGTACGTGTATTAAAATTTGTATTTATGCAATGGTAATTATATATCTATATTGTTTTACACTTTTGTATGGCTTATTTATTGTGTATAACGGTTGTTGTACATATTGGTATGACATGTCGTATTATTGATCAAGACGATTTGTTATTTTGTGCAGTGATGATGGAGATGCTTCAGGTTTGATTCTATACCTTGACTTATAGTTACTGTCTTACTTTATATCATCTTAATATCTTAATTTAACTAATCGACCGATGATGCCTACTGAGTAGACATTGTTTTGGTACTCATACTACACTTATATACATTTTTGGTGCAGCCTCAAGTAATAGTTATTGCTGCTGAGTTGATATTGTGTTGTGTTGATCTTCTAGAGATAGGGTGAGTTCTTGGGGTTTGAGTCACCTTTTTTCCCTCAATCTTTTTTCTGTTTTTAGTATTAATGGTGAAGTATAAGTGAAACACCTTGGTTTATGGACCTTAAAAAATTTCCTTGATTTCTGCTTTCTGTGCAAGATACGACTTCGGGGAACGAGTTATACACTTGGGTACGGGTGGTATGGTTAAGTCATATGCTGATTAGTGTTGGTTGGTGGGATGGATGTAGTTACTGGAATGGGTATGATTTGGGTGGTACGAGTCATATAGTTGGGTATGGTTATCTGGTTACTTTACTTAACCTTAAACTTGGTAAGTTAAGTTGGATCTGAGTACGAGTGGCTCACCACGAGCCCTAAGCCAGGGTATGAGTCATACACAAGACTTGTATGGTGGTCAGTGGTCAAACCTAATGAATTCTATTCTGCCAAGGGTACATTTTATGGGCACAAGTCATAATTGAATATGACTTGGTTTTTGGTGTTTCGTACCTTGGATAATGTTGGGTCCAAGGTGAAAATTCTAGGGTATAAGAGGTAGGTACCACTTATACAAGATGGCTAAAACTCGTAAGGGCTAGCCGTACCCTATGGTGCGAATTTAATGTAGTTTAAGTTAGGGCAATTTAGACATTACCCCCCACTTATCCTAATAAGGTCCCACGGCTTATATTGCACTTTGAAGGTTATTTGCCTTATTAATCTATTCTTAAACACTTGGAAAACACTCTTTAGTCCTTTCCAGAGTTCTTGTGGAATAGAAGCTAGGGTTTCATCATAAAGAGTAATTGGGGCTTGTCATGGTAATTTCTCTCCATCGGCATCTTGGTTTAAGGCATATTCTCTTCCCTTATTGTTAGTTGCAACTAAAGGCATGGTTTTATACAATGTTTTCATGATTTGAATGTTGTATGATTTGGGGTTTTCAAATATGATTTGGGGTTTTTGATTATGAATGTTGGTTATGGTTTTCCCATGTTTTTAGTTATGCTTTTATATGAATTAATGGTGGTTTTGGATAATTTTTTGTATGGGAATGGTTCTTTGGTAATGTACATTGGTTTTGGAAATACTATGCCCCCAAAGTGTTTGATAAAATGCCTATAACAATCCTTTCACTATAATATTGAATTTTTTCAATGGAACATATGCATGGTTTAAACTGGTAATGGAACACTAAATGATATGAATGGTTGAAATAGTTTTGAATGGATTGAAAATGCCTTGGTGTCCATAACTTTGGTTTAATTGGAAATCATGTGGGGTACATGGGAATCCCCTAAGGATTGACTAAGGATAATACTTAAAGTTATAGTTGGTATGACGATACCACTATCTAATAGACTTGGTTAATAAATGGTCAATGGTTTGGTTAGTTGCTTAGTAATGGTTTTAATTGGTCTTAAAGACGGGATATGTAGTAAAGCCATAGAAGGTAAAGGTCCCGGGGGGATGTAAACTGAAAACTCATATTTTTTGATGTGAGGTTTGGTCCTAATGACCATGTGCATGATGTCACACTATATATTTTGGGGGATGTACTAGTCATCTCAGGTTCTTTTCTCCGGTGTGATGCTTCACGCACTGAGGCCCTTTCAATAGGGGAGCTGAACCCATATAAACCATGGGTGGTTTAGGACGGCAGAGCTACACAACCCAAGTAAAGGTTTTAATGGCATTCTAAACTTGATTCTGACATGGTTATATATATGTATAGTTGTGTGCATATGGATGGTTTTTACTTGGTTTTATAAATGACATTATTTTAACCTTATCCTGAGTTCATGCTAGTATTCACCCGCTAACCTGTCTTCTGCTGCTGTATCTCCACGTAATGCAGGAACCATTCGTTCTACTTCTCCTGCTTAGCATTCGGATATTCGAGCACTACGGTTGGATTGAAATGTGAGCTTTCATCTTTACGGAAGGCTCCATTTCATGGATGGTATTTTATACTTTAACTTATTTATGGATATTAGTTTTGGTTATGGTTGGGGGCATGTCCCAACCGGATTTTAGTATTCTTTTGTTTAGAGGCTTTGTTGAACTACTATGGGTTGGAATGAGCGGGATCGGTATTTGTGTCAGCCTTAGCATTGGTATTGGTATTGGTATTGGGGCTGATACTAGTTGATAATATTGTTGGTTGTTCTAACCACTTTTATTTTGGGATTATATATTTAATTATTAATGGAACTTATTTGTTTATGGTTGGATCTATGGTTTTGTTTGACTTGGTATGATTGTATGGTTAGCAGGGGACGGTCGGACTTGGTTGGGTCAGTCTTAGTAATAGACCTATCCCAGAGTCTGTAATCTGGATAGTTACACTATCTTGTTATTTGTTCAAAATTTAGCCAACTCAGGGCAGGCAACTAGAGGTTGGGTTGGGTAACGGGGGTGGCCTTCGGTCACGATCGGACTTGGGATGCCCGTAACGACAAGGCCTCGGGTCGTGTCATGTTAATAAGACTATTTAATACTCTTTAAACTTTGAGTTGTAATTCCTATTGCCGAACTTAGATTCCTTGTACTGATATTACAAAGTTGGTATTAGTACGTTGGTTGTCTTCTGTTACGTGGAACACTGTTGCTTATATTTGTGTTCAATTATTTGGTCTATGTTGGATGTTTCTACTAAGGTAACCTATTGCCTTAGCTCCGGGTTGTAATTTTAGCTTACCTAGTGGTGGGTTTTAGTAGGTGCCATCATGACACAGAAATTGGGTCATGACATGAACAGGGCTAAGCCATTGGGGATGAATGGCTTGTCAGAACGGCCTCTATCTGGGCATCAGTGCGAAACTTATATGAGGGTAGATCTACTATTGTGTCTAATTAAACAACTGAATTGGAGGTCCTAATCTGGATTGTTTCTTTAGTCATCCTCTTAATATGGAAACAAGAATTGCATCCTTAGTCTCTTTCCCGTCAGGTTGCATATCAAATGTTATCAACTGCTCAAATTAAGCACCAATCTGGTCCGTATCAATCTCCTCCTCAACTAAAGCACAATCCTCATCTACTAGAGCATTAGCATGAACATATGGTGGGGCCAATAATTGAACTGAAGCTCTCCATAGATATTACAAGTCTAGGAACTGAAGCTTATTTACATACTTTTGGAGGGAAGAAAGCTCATTCTTCATCTTGGTCATAGGACTGCCTTGTACTAAATTTTGATACAAGATATCATGAATGTCTCTCAACTCCTCTTGATTGGTATCATGGAGACTTTCACTGCATCAAAAATTATCTAAGTAATTTAAGACTTCAACGTTGATGACCTAATCTCCTGAGTGTGTCAACTGACCTATTAGGTTAATATCTTTCTGATTAAGAGGGACTTTTGAAATGTCTGCAGCAGTAGATGGTCGAGCGCCAGTAGTTGTAGGTACAGGAGGCTGAGTGTATGGACCTATAGAGGAACTTGGAGGAGTAGGAGCAATAGTAGGAGTAGTATGGGTGGCACCACTATCACATGAATCAATGTCAATTGTTGGGGAATCATCCACCCAGGATTTCTTCTTCTTTACTTCTTGGATAATTTCCAAATGGGTAATATAAACAGTCGAGGTGGGGAAGTACTCAAAATATTTTTCATATCAAAGGAACTGTAGTATGGAGACATAATTCAGTTATTAGAAATAGGAAATCAAGAGAGGTCTTCTTTTATTGGGCTCTACGAGCAATGTCTGAGGCGATGATCATAGAAAGATCAAGCCTCTCTTTCATTATTATTGTGCCAGCTATCACTTCCTAAGGGTTTACCGAAATTTTATTTTTGGAGAAGGTAGGAGATTACTACACATAAAGCTCAACAAATACCGAGCTTCCACATGTATAGAACCCTTCTCAATTGGTGTACCAAGAGAAAGCAATGGAGAGTTCCTATGACTCATCAACGTGGATAACCGACCTAAAAAATCATCAATATTTATCTAAATCAAAGGCCAAAAAGCGATGTGCGTCTATGGTGTCACCATAGATTGTATTTATCATACTACCATTACACCTCGAACAACCACTCAACACTTATTTCTTGTGGCTTATAACTTCTTCCTTTTCCAAGTAATAGTTTTTTTGTAAGCTTCATAAAATTCTCTAACCCAATTCTTCACATATAGCTTCAAATATTTGGTAAATTTCTTAAAACCATGATAGAAGATAACATCCACTACCTTCAGGTGGTTGCCTTCTACCCATTACTTACTAGTCCTTTGTTCCTCAATAATTGTTTGTTTGCCCGAATCTTTGAAGTAGTTGAGGAAACAATGACCTCTTCGTAGATATGGATTTGGGGCCACCTTGGATCTTATTGCACCTCCTTTCTTTTTCTTTGTAATCTCAACTTACTAAGTTTACAAGGATTTATGAATTAGAGTAATATCTCCCTCCCTTGAGGTACTTAGGTGGTACGTCTTGGAGTTAGAGATCTTCTATGAAGTTATTGGAGCATTTCTTTTCCCTTCTCATTTATATGAACCATCCTTTCTGGTTGAGTATGACCCAGAATTGAGACTTTTTTTGAGAATTTTTTTGGTGGGGGGAGAAGGACAAGAGTCTTTCGTTGCAACATGATTTGAGCGAACCATATCTACACGTGAAAGAGTTGATGCACTAGGAAAATGCTTGAAAAAATAAGATATAATATTTTTTTGAATTGCAGCACAAAGCAATATGGCAAATGGCCTATGGATTCGGCAATGAAGATTACCGATCGCCAAGTAGGACTGTAGGTGAGGAGAATTCATTGATGTAAACTTGAGGATCATTGATTCATTAACGAGTTCAACAATACCTTACAAGCATCGCGAAACTACTAGGGCATCGACAAAATGTCACTTTTATAAACCTAACAGACTGGACTTTCGGTGATATAGGGAGATTTTTAGTGATATGTCATGAATTTTGACGCATTGCTGAAATTCTCAGTCCATTCCCATTCATCATCATCCCCAAGAATTATAAATGATTTGACCTTTTAAGCCATTTTACTGGCCATTTCAGCTATAAAATGCCATGGGTACTCAAACCTCCCCAAGTCTCAGTAACACAAACACTAATGGATGATTTTTCCCTTAAGAATGATGTTACCTAATCTATCACTGGGAAAAATTAGTTGATTTCAAGTAAAAACAAAATTTGGCACCTCTTTAAACAACAAAAAGCCCATGATACATATATTCACGATTGATGCTCTAGTGGACCCTAATTTCACATTGATGCTCTAAAGACTTAGTTATGCATAAACATCATGATAATTCAAACAAGAACAATATTATGCACCAAGACTGACATATAAGTTCAAGCAATAGAAATAACATAAGATTTAAACCAAAAATCAGTTTTCACCTTTAGACCAAGAGAGAAAGATACATAAATAAGAGAAGAGTGTGATGATGCTGTGAACTCTGATGAATCGCGATAGTGATGATAGTGTGCTTGTGTGCAGCAATGGTGAAAAGTGAGAAGATAATCGAGTATATATGTGTGTGTTGAATAAGTGAGATGATATAATAGAGAGATGTAGGTACGAGAAAGGATTTGAATAAAATCTAAGAGTAAAGAAATTTAGAAGTCAAGGGTGAAGGAAAGTCAGACTGTCGTCATATAACATGTGACCCTTTTGTGATGTGTATAGAATTGCTTAAACTATCAGTGATTCACTGAATTGTAATCTCATAGCTGATTTTAATAGTGATCAGCACCCAGAGCTTCCTTAATGGTGAACCAATTAGGTGATGGTCATTCCATTATCAATGCCTTTTGTGATACATCAAATGGTGGATACCATCACAAATTTTGATAGTTGTACAACTTTGGGAGACCATTTTTGGTGAAGGAAAATGGTAATTCATTAATGGGTTAAGCGTACCACCAAAGTCTCTTTCCTGGAGATTTTCACGCGATCTCTCATATTTTATTCTTCTACTTGAGTTATGGTAAGTTTCCCACATTCTAATCTACTACACACCTAAACCAATCAACACACACTATAGAAAACAACAAAAATAAACTTGGGTTCCCTCAACAGAAAAATCTTAGTTATCATAGTGGCATGATATTATTCATCATCAAGAAATATCTTTGAAATAGAGTCCCTCCACTTTGGTTGGTCTGTCCTACCAAAATAGAAGTGTTTCAACCTTTGACCATTCACTGCGAACCTCCTTTTCTCATTATTTTCCAATTCAATTGCAAAACTAGGATACACTTTACCATCGTGAAAGGGCCCGACCACTTAGACTTTAGTTTCCCTGCAAAGAGCTTCAACCTTAAATTTAAAAGTAACATCTCAATCTCACATGAAAATCACTCTTCAATACCTTGGTAGAATACACCATTTCATATGCTCCTTGAATAGAACTGAGCTCTCATATGCCCGAAGATAAAATTCCTCTAACTCCTGTATTTACTCACTCTACACTTGGAGGCTACTTTTCAATCCATATTAAACTTATTTAAAAACCAAAGAGATAGATGTTCTAACTCTACCGGTAGGTGACAAACTTTCCTAAACACAAATTGATAGGGAAGCATATCAATGGGTATTTTAAAAGTTTTTAATAGGCCTAAAGAGTATCGTCTAATTGCCTAGCCTAATTAGTAAATTCCACATTCATGGCTTTCTACAAGACTGGCTTGATTTGTTATTTTGAAACATCAACTTATCCACTTGATTATTGATGGTATAAGGTAGTCACCATATGCTTCACCCCATATGTCGCCACCCAAATTACCAAATCATAATGGAACCTACTCTAATCCACCTAGATAGGATAACCTCTTACAATCCTTTCAATATATGTGCAGAAATCTTGAATAAATAACACTTATCCAACTTTATAAGAACAAATTTTGTAAATATTAAATATGGAAAGAGAAACTATCCCTAGGAGCTAGTCTAAAGAGGTACAAGAGTTGCTAAGACAAAAATAACCAAGACACAACTTCTACCACAAGTGAGAAAGTGGAAGTTGCTAAGACATCACTATAGTCACATTATGAACTCAACACTGATTCCTACGAAAGACTATACCCTAAAAAGGGCATAGAAGGAACAGTATCAACACAAACAACTCATACTAACACGCATTATCTATCAACCAGGGTTACATCACGTAAACACAATATATAAATCACATAAGAAAATATGTGAAATTATATAACATTTTTATCCACAACACTATTATCCACTTATGTTACCTAAGAGTATTTTATCATTATTCCCATTGATCATTCACTTTACCTAAAGGGTCATCCATCCGAACTCTCATAGTTTTACCCCAATAGTTATTATGAGTAAATCTATTTTACTTATGCCTCGATTAACTTGAATGATAAAAAAATCCAATAATCATCACCATGTAGCAATCACAACTATTAACACACAATATGAAATAATACCTCAAGTTTATGATATTTAGCCTTTTCAACTAACTCTACAACTTTAGTCAAGTACAAATCAAGTGACAACAAGTCAAGTCAAAATATGACCAAGTCAACAACCCTGACTCTAAGAATCCAAGATAACAAACTATGACTCAAACAACAAAAATCCCAAAATATATCAAGCAACAACCCAAAAGAGTTCATTCATGGCACCCACCACAACAACTATAATATAACTTGGTTTGCTCATAGATCCAATACAAACAACAATAATAACATTAATTACATATATGGTCCACTCAAGGAACCATCAAACTCACTTGAACCTTGTACATCCATGCGAAGGGTATTTTAATCGCCTTCTAGTAATGACCTGCAAGGGACAAGCTCTGTCCATGTACCAAAACCTAGATATCTGGTGCCTGCCAACCTTATTCCACTAAATCCCATGAAGATGTCTAAATATCGGTACATCCAACAAAAATAAGTATAAATACATGAAGATGGAAAAATACTGGGACATTCCACAATATATAATAGATATAGCAACAATCACAACCATAATGAGAACAATTAAACTTAAATAATAAACAACTTTTAAATAAAACCTCATTAGATGTGATTAAGACTTAGGATATAATTCAACAATTTACTTTCTTGAACATGTGATGTAAAATAGAGATAAGCACTCCAAACATTTAGTCAAACTCAAGATAATCATTTCATGTAAACTTTAATTAACCTTTAAAACATGAAATCACTAGTATACCTTAAATCCAAATAATAACTCATAATTCAGGCCATATAAATTCATATTTATTAATTACAGCATGCCCAAAGACCTATTTATGACTTTTTCAAGAAAGTATTATCAAGTAATGTTTAGTTAATCCAGGTACTAATTTAAGAGTGCACATTCAACTCCAAGGAGTCTAAACTCTACTTCAAGGTTTATAAGTTCATTCATTAATCCCAGCTTCCTTTACTTATACAAAAATTAAGAATTCCACTATAATCCAAAAATCACTACATTCATGTCATTACTAGTTTCAGGACCTACCTCATTAGCCAATCCTTCAACTCTATTCAATGTACAGTCTAGTTTTAGTTATATGCCTTTATACCTTTAGTTCATAACCCTTAGCCTAATTTGACTTTAGGCTCTAAAGCTAAGTCACAACCTCCCATACAATAATCAACTTTCATTATCTCATATCCCAATCGCACATAATACAAAGTTCACCCTTTTATGATAAGTAGGTTAAATTACTAAATTATAAGCTCACACAATCTCCTTAACTACTATATTCACAATATCTCATATTAGAATCCACCTTTTAGTCTTAAATCACACAACACCCATCAAGGATTCATAAAATAACATAATAATATTCAATTAGGCCTTTATTACATTAATCTATATTTTATCCATCTGAACTCTATGTCTGCATGCCTATGCATGATTTCTTCCATCTAATCTATATTATGTACATGAATACTAACTGTAATCTACTACTAAAAAATCATTACCCACCTAGGAGCTAAGATTCTGCAACATTTTCTAAGGTTAATCATCTAATAGACAATAATTATAAGAGTAATCAACAAACTACTCTTCTAACAATTACTTTGAGAATTCAATCCCACTAGTTCAACATTTATTTACGGTCTACAAAATTATCCAAGGGTGAATTAGTCATTAAATTAGTTCCTTCAAGCTCAACCTAACTCCATTAATGGAGGTTTTAAGGTAAAGTTTTTACTTTTATTGAATTCAAGGTCCACAACAATCATTTTTCATGTTTTAGAAATACTAATTTATGCTAGGGAATGTTAATAAAGAATTTAGTATTGATTCTAGGTGATATTAATCCAAATCATAGGTTTTACACAAAAATATCATGAACATAGGATTAAACTACAAAATAATCTTACGATTAAAGGATGTTCTATTGATTCTAAGATGTTAAGCAATTGAAAAATGAAGAAGATGACGGAAGAAACTTACCTCAAAAAAAAATTTCACCTATACAAAGAGAAAATTTCCCCTCTCAGGCGAAGGAATGAAAATTTGGGATTGGGGGATTTAACCAATCAAATATGAGTCATAAACTGTTGTTCGTTCTATAGATCCCCAACCTACTACGACACCCCAACTTTTTCAGCTCGGGCGGTCTTTAGTAAAATGATCATAACTTTTTACTCAAAAATCGGATTAATGCACGATTGGTTATGTTGGTAAGAAGAATCTGAGATCTTTAATTTGGTATTTATTAGTCTTCCTAAATTCAATATTATAGGACTAATGCTTAATTGAAGTTTGCCCTATTTTAAACTTAGCCGAAAACTAAATCGATAAGGATACTTTCAACTTAATTTTATGCTAGAAGTATTGTATAACCTTAGTACAAATCAAATGCATTCCAATACTAAATAATTGATCCTAACGCATATCACACATGAGATTCATATACCTTTTCTATAGATATTTTGAGTATTGATAGAACTTGTTGTTATGATAGATATAAAATTACTACCATTCGTTCGAAAACAGGCATTGGTAAAGAGAAGAACGAATAGTTATTTCACACATTAATCTAAGAATGAAACCTTGAGAATTTATAATGAGGTAATATCATAGAATTGAGAAAAATGAACAATTACAACATTGATCTTGCTATAGTTGTCGCTATAACAGGAATTATTAGCTGCATTGCTATAGCGATATGCATGTTGTCATAGCTGCCTAGGAATGGCAAAAACATGGGAATCCTCTTAGTTTTTCATCATATCCACACGATACTAATATTTATTAGTATTAGAAAGTAACCCCTTTATGTTAAACGCTATATCTGGTGTTCTACTAGTATGAAGTCTATTTCCAAAAGTTCTACAGGTTCCTAATCGTCTTAGCTATCAAAAAATCTAGATAAAATATATTATACCTACCCAATTCATTCTCAGATTTCCCTAGACCATTACTTACTTAGATTTCACCAAACACTAGCATAGCCTGAAAATTCAAAATCCAAACAAGAGAAAAATTTGAACCCGAGCAATTACATCCTAAACAATGATATAGCTAACATAAAATCACCAACTACTACATTGTATTTTACCCTTGAGACATATAATCAACAAAAAGATTAGATCATCTAGAGTACAACCATTAACCAACACACCACTACAAATTTCATTAACACATAGATTCTCTAACACCACTTACATTAGTCTATTCAAACCTTAACAATTAATCATTCATAGAAAAACATCTTTTTAATTATCACCCGAGGACAAGTTATACTTATTTATCCTCACAACTAGCTTACAACTAGTCAAGTTACTGACCCAACATACCTCAATCACTTAGGAAAAATACAACTAAGTAGTACCATTATCAATAAGAGGGACATGAATATTGAAGAATACATCTAATAATTCCATTCCCTCATAGGTCCCTACAACTAAGGATCATCAATCATAATCAAGCTATCACATTAAAAGGACCCTTGCAATTCAACTATTCTATTCCCAAGGAATACTCTTAGTCAATAATTATTTTCATATAATTAGCATATTAAAAATGTCAAACAATATGTAACGCCCTGAGTATGGCACCCCAGATAATACATGGTGCTAATAATCCTGAGGGACCACTAGCTAACCTACGACTGATATCTGTAACTGAGCATTGAATAATAGTAATATATTAATAACAATATAACTGAAATAAATGGGGAAATATGGAAAAAAACTTGCCATAAGGTTCAAAACTAAAACATAACTGATAATGCGATATAACAATACCAAAACTGAAATAACTGTCTGAACATGCTATAGTCAGAACAACTAGTCTGAAAGCCTCTAAACTGTCTGAATAAGGATTTGAAGGGACACATCCCCAACTAACCCCATCTACTAAAAATTGAACTGAAATAATGAAATAATCATGCTATCCTCGAATGTTGAGGACTCAGTCAATCTACCGCTGCTGGCTGAATCTAAACTGCTAAGGATGCTCTGGAGCTCATACTTCTAAACCTATGGTATAAAATACCATAACACAAAAGAAAAGTATGCTTCAGTAGGTGTGAGTGTACTAGTACAAAAAGTGAGGTAAGGCTGAATGCAAAGGTTCATATGCATGAACTATATCTGATTGAATATCATAAAAATAACTAAATGAGAACACATGCACGAATATATAGACTGTAACTGAAATCATGAGAATTTTGAATTCTGAGTTTTACTTATAACATTGATTACTGATAACTGATATAATTGATATTGGGTGACTGTATCTAACAGTCCTAATTTTGATGGAACTAGCTGAGTTCCATACTGAACTGAGTAACTGTATCTGACAGTCCTGAAATCTGTAGAACTATATGAGGTCTATTACTGAGACTGAGATAGTGACTGTGGGAGGTAGTCATCTAACTGACATGCCCCTAATTTGAATGGTGTCAAACCCGTACCACTAATAAGGATAAGCTATGAGTGACCCTCATCTGATAGTGTCACCAAAGGAGAATAGTGGGACCCTCATATGGTAGTGTTAGTCTACCTCATCAACCCTCACCTGTCAGTGTTGATTTCTTAACCTATGCTGGATACATAGTTCTGGAATAAAAGGATTGCTTCTAAAGGTCACACCCTCTACTATCAGTGTGTACCCTCATCCTTGGGTTCGCTTGGATATAATCCTACTCTTAACTGAATAGACACAGAACTAATTATACTGAGATAAACTGGACTGAATTCACTGAGTTCCGTAGATTGACAAAATATTACTGAATTCTGTTAACTGACTGAGTTCATAAGATTACTGAGTTTTCCTGAGTCATGTCACTGACTGAATTCTACTGAGTTCTGAAACTGACTGAGAATACTACTGATCATGGCGTGAATGAGATTATCTTAATATTGACACTAGCTCTAGGCACACAACTAAATTTTCGGGTATTGAATACCCCTAGGACTCGATAGCATGAACATAAATAGGACATGACAATTCTTGAGCCCATAACAATGGTTAACAATTTATAATACAACCATTGAGGAATTTGATGATGCACTTTTTACTCATAGTCTTTTACATGAATAGGAATACATACCAACATATCATAAGTTCACAATCTAGTCTCATGAACACTCCATCAATTCATCATAAAACATAACTTCAGTATTGGAGTCATTTTGAACATGTAGTTATAGCCTAAGTTCATTATGTAGATCAACAAGGGTTCATAAAACACAATTCTACTTACTTAGGCATTTTATCAGACACAAAGAATACATATACTTAGGCTTAGGCATGAGCGTTAACACTTCTACATAATGGCTACTTTAATCAACCCAATTTCATGAAATTCAATCCGCATGCTAACACAGTATCATGAAAACACACTAAAGATTCCAACTTGGGAATCATACAACACATTAACGTGATCATAACTAATACACAACATGAATATCAAAATTTATAATTTAAAATTGGATACTTGGACTTCAAGGAAGAAAGGGATCCTTGGATGAACACTTTACATACCTTAGAACCTAAATCCTTGAGGGTTCTTGAAGGAGTTCTTGAGCCTTGTTCTTGAATTTTGAAACTAGGGTTTTTTCCTTTTGAGAGAGAATGATGAATTTTGGGGAAACTTGTGAGAATAATGAAATATTTAGGTTATTTAGGGATCAATTTCATGTTTGGGTCTCACCGGTTCGTGGGAAAATGACCTATTTACCCTTAAAGATGCGGTCATTTAATGACTGAAAACTGGGCATCGACGTGATTGGCGGTGCAGCACGTCGATGCCATCGACACGATACCCGACGCATTGCACCTTAATCATGCTAAGCCTCAGTAATTTTGACTCTGTTAACCCACAACAATGTTAACCAACACAATAGGCGATGCGGCGTGCCAAGATCACATTGGTCCACTGTTTTGAGACACCAAATGTGGTCTAAATGAGTTCCGAAAAATCTGAATCTCGCCCGGGAACACCTATTGACCTTCCTGATCATGAATCAACAAAAATATTAATTATTATAGGAAATTGAGGTCGAAAAATGAGATTGCCAACCTTCGAAGGCCAAAAATAAACTAAGTCTGTAAACTTAGTGAGGATTTTCTAAGTTTGGGACCCCTTGACAAGCTTAAAAGACTGGATTAAGCTTAGGAATTTTGCGGGGTCTTACACAATAAAGAGCCAATAACAAGTCATTTTTTTAATCTGTACATGGGTGACTATTTCTACCAATAGAAAATAATAATTTCATAAATATTCAATAACTTAGTTCCACCATATTCTCATGATTTCCTTATCAACTACAAATTATCATCACAATGCAAGTCGTTATTCAGTCAAATTAAAAATCATCAAGTCAAATAACGTTTGACGTTCAAATATAAATGTTACCTCAATCGACAACATCACCCCTATCAAACAATTAACGTTCATGCCAAGGGATACCATATTTAAACTTTTATTTATTTAACCTATAATTCAGTCATCAATTAAAACTTTAAGTTATCACAAAAATTTATGCCAAAATTATTTTTTCTTAATTCACAATTATGATGTACCATAAAATTTACCGTAGTTCCTGCTATTAAACAACAATATCCATTTTTCCATAGTACTTATACATGTACCAACTATTTTTAAACAAGAGTTTCCATAATTCTGTACTCTATTTCTCTCACCATTTTACCAATGATAAGACCATGCCCAGCATTTAGCATACCATTGTCTACTTAAAATCACATAACAATACGTTCCTTTAACCAGTTACACATAACCAAGTTATGTCCTTTCACAATTCACAAAATTTAAATTAATTCAACCAATTACAATTTACATAAGACCAATGAATTAACCTTATGAACCAATTTAAACCTTTATGTTCCTAGAAACAAGACAAGCAAATAGTAGTCAAATTCTATAACAAAGAATACCACACATGGACACTTCTCACATTCACCTATCACAGATTAAGAGTAAATCAAGGAACTACAAATCGCAAATACACTTTTTATTACACCAACAAAGTTACAACAAACCAATTTCATCATAATTCATATGAAAATCATAATTTTTACCCATTATAAACATTAATTATCCTTTAACACATGACTAAAATCCAGTCAACAACTCATAAATTAGGTCTTATTAATTTATATTCATTAATTGAGAAAAGACATAATATCACCATCGAAGTTGTACCAAATTGGCTAAATGACACCTTAAGTTTGTGGGCATCATATTACCCCACAAAAATTAGAAAGAAAATTATAAATGGACCATTCTTACTGAATTTCAGCCTAGGATTTTGTTCAATGCAAATGACGCGCATAAAGGAGAAAAGTTTACTGGAAGAACAAGTTAAAAATACCACATCTTAATAATTTTTTAATTTTTCTGTAAAACTCATTTTCTTTTCCATCTTCCCCAAATCCCCCTTGAAATTCAATTAAATCTATGAAAAAAAAGAGATATTGACCTTAATTAAGTCGGCCAAAAAATGAATGAAGTTTTCATAATGTAGAATTTTATGGCTATCGACGTTTAATTTTTGATGAAAATGAAAAAGTGATAAAAAATATAGAGTGGTGTCATCTGTCGGCCACCATTTTTGCTGGTGACAAAAGATTTTCTAAAGATAAATAGAATGATAAATTTTGACTATCATTGAATTATAATAGAGAGAGAAATCATCAATTAAAGTGATTTAATATCATAGTGAAATTTTAGAGAAGAAAATTTACACATTTATAAATTCACTCCTTTTTTAGTTCAAATGAGGGATAAAAATGGTGGAGTTAGGACAATGAAGGGGATGGGGATTAATTAAAGTAGAAAAAATAAAAATATTAGTGTGGAGGTTAACTGTAGGAGAAATTAGAGAAAGATGGTTAGTAGGAGAGAGAAAGATAAAAAAAAGACAAAAGTATATGGAATTTTTTTTTAAAATTAAATTAGTAATTGGAGCGTGGTCAACACTAATTTCTAAACATTGGGTTCAATCCAAAAATTATATAATAATGTAAATTTGAAATGGTTTAGGAGGGTAATAAGACCCCCATAAACATTAACCGTCTTTCTGAAAATTTGAGAAAATATTTGTGGTATCTATATGTCTTTCTCTTCATTAATTACAACATTTCCAAAGATCAATCCATGACTTACTCAAGAAAGCATTATCAAGTCATGTTCGTAAAATCCAAGAACTTATTTTAAGAGAACACATTCAACCCCAATGAGTCTAAGCTCTAGTTTAAAATGGCACTAGTCTTAGTTCCCTGATTTTCCATGGTTTTATAAAACTTATGATTCTTAAACTTGGGGAATATGCATGTACTTAAGGCTATTTAGTTGGATTTGATGTGTTTTTAACTGATTTTGTAGAAAACTAGGTGTTGGAAACAAATTGAAAGAAAACAAAATGAAAAGCTTAAAAGTGACTACCAACCTAAGAACCTATGCCCCGTAGGTTCCACCTAAAGGTTACCGGTGTTAGAACTTGAGTTTTAGAGAGTAATTTTTGGGGCACCACCTATGGCTACCCACCTAAGAAGCGTATATGCCACCTACGGCCCATAGATGGGTCCGTAGAAGGCCGTCGACTAACTTTTCCTGAATTATTTGGGATTAATTTGTATGATTCCCAAGGTGTTGGCCACTAAAAATTCTATTTTTTTGAGATCATTGTCCTTACTATGACATACCCTATGACACATAAAGTATCATTGATGGTCATAGGACCCCAATCGTAGAGTGTCTAGTAAAGGTAGCCTAAGTTATTATACAAATTACAAGTGGCTCCTAACGAGTTATAAAGACTCTTAATGAATTGTATGGTCCCATACATATCCAAACCAATGTATTCACTAAGTGTTTCTGTCTTGACCTCGACATGGACCCTACAAATCGTACTGTCACCTGATGAATTGTGTGGTTTGAATCATAGGGTTACTAGTGAAGAGTCCTTTAGATAATGAATTTATTACAACTTATGGTAATAAGTCATAACATGTCATTACAAGTCTTAAACTTTGGACATTTCCCCTTTTCCCTAAATCATGATCCACCACCTAAAACCACTTTAGGTTGTCATTATCACTCCAAAATAATTTATAATAACTTCTAAAACACACTTAATTTTCTATGGTCAAGATACTTAGGGTTCCTAAGAAGTTGATCAATTAGACCTCCAAAGTGCAAATTCTCTCCATAACTCTTGATATTTCAGACATCTTACTCTTCTCCAACTATTACTTAGTCATGTTATAGGTTTGATGTTGGTTTTGGAGCATAGGATTAGGGTTTTTAAAGTTTGATTTGAATAATGCTTCCCATGGTTTACATATAATTGTTCATGCTTTATTTGTGGTTTTGAACTTGTGGGGTGGATGGGAATGTTGAATAAACTAGGGTATTGTGATCTTCCCAAATTTTCTTGCTATTAACAATTGAATTTGTAATAACCCCAACCTAAGTTTATGAAAGTGGTTTTGAGTATGAGTATAATTACATTGAATTACTTTTGAAACAATTGCATGAGATAAAAAGATTATTGAAACATGACGGTTTGATTTAATTAATAAAGGGAGTTGGTGTTCCCCCACATTGTATTAATGAACAAAGGGAGTTCTTTTCCTGGGTTAATAGAAGTTCTAATGGCATAATAATGTTACCTTTCAAGTATAGTTAGTATGATGATACCAAAATTTATGCCTAAATGTGTATTATGGTTTAATAAATAGGAATGTTTGATAAATGTTTTAATGGGGATTAAAGAGGATTGTTTAGCTGGGCCATAAAAGTGGCGTTTCTGAGGGACAAAAGCATGAAACCGTGTTTGCCAGCGCAAGGGTCTAAACGGCTTGAGGTTCGTGTCCTATGCTTGTGGAAGGATGGTTCGAGTCCACCTTAAGGTTTGAGTCCCTCATATTATATTACATGATCGGGTTCTTAAGTTACCTTTAGTATATGATTGGGAGGTTCGAGTCCTCCGTCCATATATATAAGATTATTCACTAGTTCATACGACTGCACGTGTTAGGGCCTGACCAGAGGGTGAGAGCTAGGGCCCATATAGACCGTGGGTACTAATATATGATGGTTAGGCTAAATAACCCAGGTTAAGATTTTAATAATACATGTTAAGACTTGTTCCCTATCCCAGTATTTTATATAAGTATATATGTATGCGCACATGTATTTTAATATGTACATTATGTTGAACTTGATTTTGAATTGTCATTACTTTATCCTTATTCCTAAGTGGCATGCTAGTGCTCAACCCACTAACCATCTTTGAATGCTAAACCTCCATGCGATATAGTGTCCAAAGGCAATCTTACTTTTCCTATGCAGTGTTAGGTAGATCGACTCGGTTCTTCGATCATTTTTGGTAAAGTGGTAAGCTTCCATTCTTTAAAAGACTTGATCATTCCATCAGTAACTAAAATTAAAGAGTGCATATTAACATTTTCATTGACATTATCATTGTTAGGGTCTTCGATATTTCCTGACATTTGTTGTTTTTTGATTAGTAGAGGCTTTGTGGATATTACTGTGGATTGGGTATTTATATTGACATTCTAATATGTCTTTGAGTTTTTTACTTTCCTATATTGTTATATGTTTGGAATTTAGCCGTTGCTAGGTGTTATGTTTTGTGTTGACTAGGCAAAGGGGGTGTCTAAAGTCCTTGGTGGAATTGGGATACCTATCACGACTAGGCCCTAGTTCAAGTCATGACAAAGATGGTACAGAGCCCAGGTCTGGTGTCATTGGTTATCCAAAACACTATGTGAATTAGAGTCTCTTTAATGGGTGTGTAGCGTGCCACACTTATAAGGACGAGTCTATAAGAAATTTAGGAATATTTTCTTTTTTTGTTGTTCTATTTCAAGTTATAGAGTCTAAGGTCTTGAATCTCCCTTAACCCCATTTTTTTGCATTTCAGATCATGCCTCCAAGAAGGTCTGATGCATATGGAAACTCTTTTGTCCCATCTGAGGACAATATCAATGGAACTCATTCTACTTACAATGTTTAGACCTAATATAGGGCACCAACTCATAATTGTACTACACTATATGAAGTTCCACCGATCCCTACCAGTTCTCCAAAAACCACTCGGGCTGATGGTGATCAAGAGTAACTGCCCCAAGTAGATATTTTTGATGCTGAGTTTTGCTGATCTATTAATCTATTGACCCAGTTGGCAAAATCTTAGTCAAGTCAATCAGGCCCTACTGGTACTATTGTGAGTTCTTTTAAGATTACTCGAGTTGGGTAGTTTATGACTCTCAATCCTCCGACCTTTACTGGATCTAAGGTTAAGAAGGATCCTCAAGGATTCATAGCTGAAAGGGTGAAGATCTTCTAAGTTGTGCATTATTATGACTCTGAGGGTGTGGAATTTTCCCCATACTAGCTGAAGGATGTGGCATATTAGTGGTATGAGGAGTGAGATCAGTCTTAGGGTGATTATGTAGAGTTGGCAATATACAATGACTTCTCGGGTACTTTTATGGATCGTTTCTTTTCTTTGGAGTTGAGGGAGGTTAAAACTGAGTTTTTTTAAAATCTAAAATAAGGTAGGATGAGTTTGAAAGAGTATGCCCTAAAATGTCACAAGTTATCTGTTATGCTCCTAAGCTAGTGTCTTGCATGAGAGCTAGAATGAGGAAATTTTCTTCTAGGTTATCCCACAATTTAATTTTTAAGAGCAAGGCCTCCTTGTTAAGCAAGGATTTGGATATATCTTGACTTATGGTGTTTATGCAATAGGTAGTGGAGGAAAAAAGATGTAGGAAGAAATTAAGGAGAGGTAGAGTAGGAAATTTTTATATCCGTATCAGGGTGGAGGTCAATAGTAGAGTGGAAGAGATGCTAAAAAATGGTCTAAGAAGAAGTAAGGAAATTCTGGCTCGTATTCTACGGGTATTGCTCCATATCCTGTCTTTTGGGGAATGTCATGTTCAGAGAAATAATGGATTTAAGGCACAGGGTGCCCAGTCTCAAAATAGTACAGCTTAGTCAGCCTCATCTCATCCCCCTTGCCTATTTTGTGGGTAGGTGCATCATAGGTTTAGTGAGGAGGGAAGGAATAATTATCTTAAGTGTGGCTTATTAGGCCACCTGCAATAGGATTTTCCCTCAGACAAGGTTGCTACTAGGGCTGATAAGGTTCCGATTACCGTGTCTTCATCCTATGCATGAAAGGGTAATACTTTTGGAACTAACACTAGTCGAAATCGCCTTTACGCTCATGCCACTCGCTAGGAATATGAGGCATCTCTAAATATTGTCACTAGTACATTACAACTTTTTTCTCATGATGTGTATTGTCTGCTTGATTTGGGGTCTACCCTTTGCTATGTGGCACCTTATATTTCAATTTGGGTTTTGTCCCGAGTGTATTTCAAATCTCTTTTCTATGAATACCCTAGTAGGTAATTTTGTGGTTGCTAAAAGAGTTTATAGTAGTTTCATGATATCTATCTGTGGTAGGGAGACTTTGGTAGACTTCATGGAATTGGATATGGTTAATTTTGACATTATCTTAGGAATAGATTGGCTCCATTCATGTTCTGCCTTTTTTGATTGTCGAACCCTAAGGGTTAGATCAAATTCCTAAATAAACCAGTGATTTAGTGGGAAGATAGTTCTCTAGTGCCTAAGGGAATGTTTATTTCTTATCTTAGAGCCCAAAAGTTAATTTCAAAGGGGTGTCTTTATCATTTGGTCTGAGTTAAAGATTCTAATTTGGAGGGTCCTTCATTGCAATATGTCGTTGTGGTCAGTGAGTTTCCTAAGTTTTCCTTGATGATCTTCATGGTGTTTCTCTCGATAGGGAGATTGATTTTGGGATTGATATTTTTTTGGATACTCATCCTAACTCTATCCCACCCCATAGAATAGCTCTGGCTGAGTTGAAAGAATTTAAGGAGTAGTTGAAAGACCTTTTTGATAAGGTTTTTATTCATCCTAGTGTTTCTCCATGGGGTGCTCATATGCTCCTCGTCCATAAGAAGGATGGGTCCCTTAAAATATGTATAGATTAATGCCAGTTAAATAAGGTGACAGTGAAGAATAAGTATCCTCTTTCTAGGATTAATGACCTATTTGATCAACTTTAGTAGGCTAAGTAATTCTATAAGATTGACCTTCGGCCGAGTTATCTTCAGTTGAAGATTAGGGAGGTGGATATCCCTAAGACTGCCTTCCAAACCCAGTATTATCATTTTGTGTTTTGGGTGATGTCCCTCGTCCATATAGATCTTATAAACTTTGTATTTTGTCTATTTTTGGATTTATTCATAATCGTGTTTATTGATGACATCCTTATTAGTCTAAGAGTGATGAAGATTATGTCGATTATCTCAAAGTAGTGTTACAGACCCTTAAGGAGAAGCAATTTGATGCTAAATTCTCTAAGTGTTAATTTTAGTTGGATGTTGTGACCTATATGGGTCATGTTATATCTATTGAGGGGACATGGTTGATCCACAGAAGGCTGAGGCAGTTAAGAAGTTGCATAGACCCATAACTCCAATTGATATTCGGATCTTTGAGGACTTGGTCAGATATTATAAAAGGTTTGTGGAATATTTCTCTTCTATTTCTTCCACATTGACTAAGTTTACTCAGAAAAAGGTAAATGTTATTATGGTCGGATGCCTTTGAGGGTATCAAGGTTTAGTGGTTTATTGTGATGCATCCCGTGTATGACTTGGCTGTGTGTTGATGCAACATGGTAAGATGGTAGCGTATGCTTTTAGGCAGTTAAAGGTCCATGAAAGAAATAATCTGACTCATGATCTAGAGTTATTGGTTGTGGTGTTTTCTTTGAAGATCTGGCGCCACTACTTGTATAGAGTTCATGTTGACATTTATTTTGATCATAAGAGCTTGCAATTTGTGTTCACCCAGAAGGAGATGAATCGCAGAAAAAGGAGATGGCTTGAATTACTCAAGGACTATGATGTGAGTCTTCACTATCATCTAATTAAGCCTAACATAGTTGTTAATGCTTTTAGCAGGTTATATATTGGAGGATTATCTCATGTGGAGGAGGAAAAATGAGAATTAGTGATGGATATTCATCGGTTGGGTTATCTTTTAGTCTGACTCTTAGACTCTAAGGATGGAGGTGTGATAATGCAAGAGGTTATGAATTCATCCCTTATTGCTGCGGTGAATGAGAGGTAGGTTTTGTACCCAACCTTTATAAAGATTAAGGGTGACTTAGTTCAGCAAAAAGTAATGGTTTTTGAGATTGGTGATGATGGTATATTGATACACTAAGGTATGTTGTGTGTCCCTGATGTTGATGGGATGTGATAAAGGATCTTGGCTGAAGCTCCTGAGTTGAGGAATACTGTTCATCCTAGTTCGACAAAGATGTACCTTGATTTTAAAGAGATCTATTGGTGGAATAACATGAAGCGAGATATGGAATATTTTGTGGCCAAGTGTATGGTTTGTCAAGAAGTGAAGGTGGAGCACTTGAGACCTTATGGGTTATCTCAAGATATTGAGTTTCCCAAATAAAAGTGGGAAGTGATTAAAATGGATTTCTTTACAGGTCATCCGTAGTCATGCCATCAGTTTGATTTGATTTGGGTTATCGTGGACACGATGAACAAGTCTTCTCATTTCCATGTATGAGTACTAATTACTCTGCTTAGGATTATGGAAAGTTGTTCATTTAGGAAATCGTCAAGTTGCTTGCTGTGCCTATTTCTATTATATCTGATTATAGTATTCAGTTCTTTTTTTTTTACTTTTGATGCTCTTTACAGAGAGGTTTGAGAATTAAGGTGAACCTTAGCACCATTTTCCACCCTCAGATAGATGGAAAAGTACAGAATACCATTCATACATTGGAGGATATGTTAAGTTCCTATGTGCTTGACTTTAGTGGTAGTTCGGTAGATCATTTGCACCTTATAGAGTTTACGTATAATAGTAGCTATCATGCTAGTACTGGAATGGCTCTTTTTAAAGTTCTTTATGGTAGGAGGTGTAGATCTCTTATTAGGTTGTTAGACGTTGGAATCTTAACTTGGTTCACCATTTCATAGAGAAGGTGAAGGTGATTCTAGACTGGCTTAAGACTGCCTAGAGTCACCAAAGGTCCTATATGGATATAAGGCAAAGGGACTTGGAATTTGATGTGGATGATTTGGTGTTCTTGATGGTGTTTTCTATGAAGGAGTGATGCGGTTTGGAAGGACGGAAAAGCTCAGTCCCTATTATGTTGGTCAATAATATATTTAGAAACGAGTGGGCATCGTAGTTTATGAGTTGGATTTGCTTTGAGCTTGGGTTCCATTTATCCGATCTTTCATGTCTTGATGTTAAAGAAGTTTGTGGGTTATTCTTCCTTGATAGTTCCTTTGGAGTGTGTTGGTGTTTTGAATTTTTTGTCTTTTGAGAAAGTCTCGATTGAGAAATCGATTCGACAAGGCCATCAACTATGCACAAAAGATGTGGCTTCGGTAAAGGTTCTTTGGAGGAATCAGAATGTTGAAGAAGCTACTTAGGAAGCTAAAGAGGACATGAAGTCCAAATACCTATTCTTATTCCACATTTCAGATACTCGTGCTTAAGGTATGTGTTAATCTTTCCATCTTAGTTTTCTATCTTTGTTAAAGATAAATATGGGTGTGTTTCTATGTTAAATCACTCTAAGAGATGCCTTGACCCATCATTCGAGGACAAAAGATCCTAACAGGGGAGGCAGAATGTGATGCCCCAGGTATTGGCCACTAAAAATATTGAGTTTTGAACTCCGTGACCTGACTAAGACTCGCCCTACGAGTCGTAACATATCATTGCAGGTCATAGGACCCCAATAGTAGGGTGCCTAATAAAGGTAGCCTAAGTTATTGTCCCAATTATGAGTATCTCCTAATGAGTCATAAATACTTTAAATGAATCATATGGTCCCGTCCTTAGACAAACCAGTGTGTTCCCCAAATGTTTTTATCTTGACTACGAATTAGACCCTACTAGTCATTGGGTCACTTGATGAGTCATATGGTGTGAATCATAGGGTCACCAGAAAAGGGTACTTCAGCTGCTATCTTCACTACGACTTATGGTAATGATCCATTACGTGTCCCTAGCAGTCTTATAGTGACTCATAGACACTAGCGATAATTTTTCATATTTTAATTAAGGGAACTTTGGACATTTCCCCTTTTACACAAACTATAACCCAAGACTTAGAACCCCTTTAGGGTGTCACTATCACTTTAAAATAAATCAAAATAGCTTCTACAATATTCTTAATTATCCAAGGTCAAGATACTTAGGGTTTCCAAAATGTTGATCAATTAGATCTCCCAAGGGATAATTCTCTCCATAACTCTTGATATATTACGCATGTTACTCTTTCCAAACTATTACATTGTAAAAACATGTGTTTTAAATAGTTATCTATGGGTATTTGATGTTGGTTTTGGAACATGGGTTGAGGGTTTTGAATGTTTGTTTTGAATAATGCTTCCAATGGTTTACATTTAATTGTTCATACTTTATTTATGGTTTTGAACTTGTTGGTTTATGGGCATGGTGAATAAACTAAGGGATTGTGATTTCTCTAAATTTTGTGAATATTGACAATTGAATTGGTAATAAACCCAACCCAATTTTTTGAAAGTTGTTTTGAGTATGAGTATAATCGCATTGAACTACTTTCTTAATAATTTCATTATATAAAGAGGTTATTGAATCATGACTATTTGATAAAATGAACAAAGGGAGTCGGTGTTTCCCCCACCATGCATTAATAAACAAAAGGAGTTGTTTTCCCGAGATAATTAAAGTTGTAATGGAATGAAGATGTTACCTCTTAAGTGTAGTTGGTATGACAATACCAACAATGTATGCGTAACTGTGTATTATGGTTCAATGAATGGGAATGTGTGATAAATATTTTAATGGGGCTTAAAGAAAGTTGTGTAGATGGGTCGTGAATGTGGCGGTCCCGAGGGACAAAAAATAGAAACTGCATTAGCCGACGCAGTGGTCTAAATGATCTGGGGTTTTAGTCCCCTTTCTTATAATTGGGTGGTTCGAGTCCACCTTATTGTATGGTTGGAATGTTTGATTCCCCCATATTACATTACATCATCGGGTGCTTAAGTCACCTTTTAGTATATGATTGGGAGATTTGAGTCCCTTGTGTATATATATAAGATTATTCTCCGATTCATGTAGATACATGCACTAGGCTCAATCGGGGGTGAGAGTTGGGGCCTATATAGCCCTGGGTACTGATATACGGTGGATAGGCTATATGTCCCAATTTAAGTTTTCAAAAATGCATGTTAAGCATTGGTCCCTATCTTATTATTTTATATAAGTATATATGTTTTCACACATGTATGTGAACCTGTACATTAAGTTGAATTGGATTTTTAATTGTCATTACTTTATCCTTATGCCTGAGTTACATGCTAGTTCTCAACCCACTAACCGTCTTGGGATGTTGTATCCCCACGTAATACAGTGTTCATAGACAATCTGACTTTTCTTATGCAGTGTTAGGTGGATCGACTCGGTTGGTTCGTCGGTCGTTTACGGTGAAGTGGTAAGATTTTTTTCTCTAGAAGACTTGATCATTCCATCAATTTCCTTTAATAAACTAGAGTTAAAGAGTTCACATTAACATTGTCATTTGTTTTTGGATTAATATTGACTTTGTTCATATTACTATGGATTACTTTCCTATATTGTTATATATTTGGAATTTTGTCGCTGCTAGGTGTTATGTTCTGTGATGACTAGGCGAAGGAGGTGGTCTCAAGTCGTCGGTGGACTTTGGATACCCATCACAACTAGGCCCTGGTTCGGGCAGTGACAATTTCCTAGGGTTTCCATGTATCCTATATATACTCCTATGATATTTTTTAGTCATTATTTTGTATGTTTACTAAATTTTAAGTCCTATATACTCTTAGAAACATCTATTGATTCCTTGATTGAATTTTTGATCTTAGGATTCTTGTGTTCTTTGTTTTTGGTTTATTATTAAATTTGAGAATTTAGGTTTACTTTCTTTAGTGTTGTGAGATTGAATATATGACTTTGTCTTTGAATTCCATGAATTGTCTCACAATCATGGGCAACAAATTCCCTTAGCTAGGGTTGTGGGAACCATTGTGGATTAACGAAGTAGAGGGAGTGCCAAGTCATTCTAGATAGATATTTTTTGATGTATTTTGGTTTTCTTCGATTTAATTGATTTCTTAGAGGTGATATATGTTAAGAACCCGCGTGTATTCGTAGATTACTTCAAAAAAGTTAGTGATTGAGAAAAGAAAATTACAATAGTGATTTGAAGTTAATTATTGATCAAAGATAATCATCTTCATCTACTTAATATAATTATCTTACATCTAATAACTTGTGACTCACAATGTAATAGTTAATGTTTGATCCACGACAAGGGTTAGTTATGGGACACTCTGAGACTCACAAGGTATAGAATGAGATTTGCCAATGAGTCCACATGACAGTTGGTGATACCAAACACATGCAAGGTATTGGAATAGTTTGATAGTGCACAATAATTCTACTGTGTTACAAGCCATGGGGAACACAAGCCTAGAGTTTGTCTAAGATATTTTACAAGCAAAAACATTCATACTTATCACTTTTTACTATTAAAACAAACCTCTTTTTTACTTTTCGGTGCTGCCCGTTGATTTCAGCAAACTTGAGAGATAGTTTCATGTATTATTTGTGGGTTCGACCCCAACCTGAGTTGGGTCACTACATTATCGAACGATTTATACTTTCTAAGAAGGTGTAATTTTGGGAGATTTCAAAAGTTTGTTGCCGTGGATGGGTAATACGGGTGCTAGTTATTGATTGATTTTTTTAATGTTTTTGGTTTTACTTTTTTTATTTAGATACTCTTTTGGATAGGACATATTTTCAAGAGAAAGGGTGTAGTGATGATGACTCTTTATTTATTAACCCTTATCCTTTTGATACAGTTCATTACAATAGAAGCGTGATTGATATGTTGTTGGAGCATAATGAGAGCATTCTAGGCACGTTGACTCTCCAGGTAAAAGGAAAAGAGGAGTCCAGTCAAAAGGTTGACAAGTTTGGCTTTGATATTATAAATTTAAAAGTTGATTTGAATGCAAAGTCTGATGTGCGTAGTAACAAAAATACAGTTATGAGTTGTGTAACGCTTAAAAACTTCTTATAAACCAAATTGCAGAGCTAAAATTGGAGACGTAAAAACTTGATCAGACTTTCGTGGATGTTGTCATTATTCAAAAGAGAACACTACAGTTATGTCAGGATATAAATTAAAATACAATTCATGAGTCAGGATGTATTGGACCTTTTTCGAAGAATTTTTCCACATTATGTTTTGATAGTAAGATATTAATTGAGCCATCTAAGCCTATGAAAAAGTGTGAAAAGGATGACGAATATGTCTATATTCTTGAATTTGTTTTGTTAAAATCAAGAAACTACATTCCTCACTTAAGGGACAAGAGTTGCAACATGCCACATCTATTTCTTGGTTCCTTTATTTTATACCACTGCCCCTGGAGCATAGTAGAAAATAAGAGAGAAAATTAAGGGTAAAATTGATAATTTCAAAGCGGACAAAAAATTGAAGGCTAACCCTTTGTCTACCTTGCTTAAGTATGAGTAATCAAGGTACCCATGGGATTTTTGGTGAAGTCGGAGTAACCAACACAACCCCGTTATGTCATGCATTAAATCAAGCGTTGCTTGGGAGGCAACATAGGGTATGGTTTTATTTTTGCATTTTTGTTCATGAGATTGACATCAGATCTTCACACCTATGGTGTCGTAGATATGTTTATAACTCTCTGGTTTTGTAGCCGTCTAATGTATTGGGGATAAAACATGTTTATAAGTTAAGGGTGGGGCTACTTGTGGGTTTATATGTCCTCTTGGGATTTTTTTTGTCGTGGCTCTTTTCGCCGGAGTATCATTCTTAGTATATCCGACATATTTAGGTTGTATAGTGTTTTATTTTGTATTGGGTTGTGATTTTATTTAACTAATAGAATTTTTGAGTATTTAAGTCAGTTGATGTGTTTTGTTTTTATTTTTACGAAAAATGCCCCTCAAAAATATTATTTCTGAACTATGTGATGTTTATATATATGTGACCATTGTGAATCTCATTATGGCATTATAATTTGTGACTTAATAATCATAGCTAACAATTGCATGAACTAGATAAGTAGTAGTTTGTGATGCAACCTTGTGCGATGTGTTTGGTAGATCATACTTTGTTCCCTTTGTGTATTGAATCCAAAACTTGCCCGATTAGTCTTGCCTAGGTTATAAGAAAGTTGATTATGAAAAATCATAGGCCGTTCTTGAAATAAGTCCATTTTTATCCTAAATGACCTTACAAAAGTGAATAAGTATCCCTTGATCCCTATTTTGTGCCTATGTAGACTATTTTGTTGTTACCCCTTTCATCTTTTTATTTTTATTACAACGAACCTATTTTGGCCCTGGTCCTCCTTGGATATTGTGCACCTCAACTCAGGCAAATTGCCTATTTTAAGGGTGGCTATAATAGGGGTGCATAATGTGTAGTGAGTATGATGAAGGGTAAATAAGAGAAAGAAAGTAGGGCTGGGTGTGATAGAAAAAAATGGAAGAAGAAAAAGAAAGAATAAAAGAACCACACCTAGCCTAAAAGTGTAATAAAATAGAGAAATAAGGGTGGAATAAAAGAAAGTTGGTTGTCAGTGGCCTCCCATTATAAATGTAGAGCCAAGAAGGCTTAGTCACTAAAATGTCCTTATGTACCATACCAGCCCCCAAGCCTATGTTACAAGCCAAGTAAAGTCCTGCAGTGATCCTAATCTGACTGTCTGAAAGCTAAGGTAAAGAAAATAAGGGCAAGCCTATGGTATTTTGTGCACATTTATTGAAACTCTCTTATGAGTGTGAGTGTCTCTTAATCATACCTTAATTGAAATGAATAATTCTATTGAGAAATTGGGACTACTTTGTTGTGAAGGCGCATAGGTTTTGTTGCTAACTGCTTACTTGTTTGGGTAGTGTAACTTGTACATATGTGTTGTTGTTTGTTGCTATGTAATGACATATCCTTATTCCGTAAGGTCATATTGTTGTGTTGCATTGATACACACAGTTGGTTTTAAAGCGTTAAAATAGAAGGGTGGGGTGTAATGTTTTTTAGCTTAAAGTTGAAGATTGACTGCCATATGTATCTTAGGTTTCTATTTGTTAAGCATTGTTGTGTTGTTCTGTTATGTTTTGTTACCTGAGGACATGCAACGTTCTAAGTTGAGGGTCGTGATGTACCATGATTTTTTGACACTAAAGATGCTTAAATTTGGGTAATATGCAGGTACTTAAGGTTGTTTAGTTGATTTGTTGTGTTTTTGAGTGATTGTGTAGGAAACTAGGTGTTGGAAGCTAATCAAAAGAAAATGAAATGAAAAGCTGAAAAGTGACAAACTACTAGAACTCTACGCCCTCCATAGGTACCACCTAAGGGGCGTAGGTAGTGGTTTATCTATCATAATTTGAGTTTTAGAGATTAATTTTTGGGGCACCACCTACGGCCACCCACCTAAGGGGCGTAGGTGCCACCGACTACCCGTAGGTGGCCATATAATCACTTTCTCTGGATCATTTTGAATTGATTTCCTAAGGTTTACATGTAACCTATATATACTCCTATGATGTTTCTTGGTCATTGTTGTATACGTTTACTCTAGTTTAAGTCCAACGTACTCTTAGAAACAACTATTGATTACAAGATAGAATTTTTGATCTTGGGATTCTTGTGTTCTTCATTTTTAGTTTGTTATTCAAATTGACACTTTGAGTTTTCTTCTTTCATTATTGTGAAATTCATTGTATGATTTTTTTCATGAATTTCATGAATTGTCTCGCAACTATGAGCGGCTAATTTCCTTAGCTAGGGTTGTGGGAACATTGGCGGATTAAAGAAGTAGAGAAAGTGCCAAGTTATTCTAGATTAAGATTCTTGCATGTATTGTATTTTTCTTACATTTAATTGATTTCTTAGTGTTGGTTACTCATAGAACCAATATAAATAATAATAATAACATTAATCACATATATGGTCCACTCAAGGAGCCATAAAACTCACCTGAACCTTGTACATCCATGCTAAGGGTATTTTAATCGCCTTCTAGTAATGACCTGCAGGGACAAGCTTTGTTCATGTACCAAAACCTAGGTATCAGGTGCCTGCGAACCTTATTCCATTAAATCCCAAGAAGATGTCTAAATATCGGTACATCCAATAAAAATAAGTATAATACGTGAAGATGGCAAACTACTGGTACATCCCACAATATGTAACAAATATAGCAACAATTACAACCACAATGAGAACAATTTAAATTAAATAATAAATAACTTTTAAATTTAACCTCATTACATGTGATTAACACTTAGGATATAATTCAAAAATTTGCTTTCTTGAACATGTGTTGTAAAATGGAGATAAAAACACAAAACACTTGGTCAAACTCAAGCTAATCATTTCATGTAAACTTTAATTATCCTTTAAAACATGAAATCACTAGTATACCAGAAATCCAAATTATAATTCATAATCCAGGCCTTATAAATTCATATTTATTAATTACAGCATGCCCAAAGACCTATCTACGACTTTTTCAAGCAAGTATTTTGAAGTCATGTTCAGTTAATCCAATTACTTATTTTAATATTGCACATTCAACCCCAAGGAGTCTAAAATCTACTACAAGGTTCATAAGTTCATTCACTAATCACAGCCTCCTTTATTTATAAGAAAATTGAGAATTTCACTATTATCCAAAAATCACTACATTCATGTCTTTACTAGTTTCAGGGCCTACCCCATTAGCCAATCCTTCAACTCTATTCAATTTACAGTCTAGTTTTAGTTATATGTCTTTATACCTTTTAGTTTCTAACACTTAACCTAATTTGACTTTAGGATCTGAAGTTAAGTCACCTAATTTGACTTTAGGATCTGAAGTTAAGTCACAACCTTCTATACTATAATCAACTCTCATCACAAGCCTTAAGAAAGATTATCCCATATCCTAACCACAAATAATACAAAGTTCGCCCTTTTATGGTAAGTAGGTTAAATTACTAGATTATGAGCTCACACAATCTCCTTATCTACTATATGCACAATATCTCATATTAGAATCCACCTTTATGTCATAAAACACCCAAGACCCAACAAGGATTCATACAATAGCATAATAATGTCCAATTAGGCCTTTATTAAATTAATCTAAATTTTATCCATCCAAACTCCATGTCTGCACGCCTATACATGATTTCTCCCATCTAATCTATATTATGGACACAATTACTAACCATAATCTACTACTCATAAATCATTACCTATCTAGGAGCCAAGTTTCCTCAACAAATAATCTATGCCATGGATGATTTTACATCTTCTTCACATTTTCTAAGGCTAATCGTCTAATAGACAAAAATTATAAGAGTAATCAATAAACTACTCTTCTAACAATTACTTTGAGAATTCAATCCCACTAGTTCAACCCTTATTTAAGGTCTACAAAATTATCCAACGATGAATTGGTCATCAAATTAGTTCCTTCAAGCTCAACCTAACTCCATTAATGAAGGTTTCAAGCTAAAGGTTCTACCTTTATTGAACTCAAGGTCCCCAACAATCATTTTTCATGTTTTAGAAATACTAATTTATACTAGGGATTGTTAATATAGAATTTGGAAT
The DNA here is from genome assembly GCA_030864215.1 of Capsicum pubescens. NCBI lineage: Eukaryota > Viridiplantae > Streptophyta > Magnoliopsida > Solanales > Solanaceae > Capsicum > Capsicum pubescens. The sequence continues at coordinate 191,645,666 of CM061548.1, read as the reverse complement.
TGATTCTAGGTGATATTAACCCAACTCATAGGTTTTACCCAAGAATATCATGGACATAGTATTCAAATATAGAATAATCTTACTATTAACTGTTGTTCTATTGATTATAAGATGTTAAGAAATTGAAAAATGAAAAAGATGGTGGAAGAAACTTATCTCAAAAAAGAATTTTCACCCATACAAAGAAAAAATTGCCCCTCTAGGGCCAAGGAAAGAAAATTTGGGATTTGGGGGCTGAAACCAATCAAATATGAGTTATAAAATATTGTTTGTTCTATAGCACCCCGACCCACTACGACATCCCAACATTTTTAGCTCGTACAGTGTTTAGTTAAATGGTCATAACTCTTTTACTCAAAAATTGAATTAATTCACGGTTGGTTATGTTGGTAAGAAGACTCTGAGAAATTTAATTTGGAATTTATTAGGCTCACTAAATTTAATATTATAGGACTAATGCTTATTTCAAGTTGTCCTTGTTTTAAACATAGACGGAAACTAATCCATAAGGATTCTTTAAACTTAATTTTGTGCTAGGAGTATTGTATGACCTTAGTAGATATTAAATGCACTCCAATACTAAAGAATTGATCCTAACACATGTGACATATGATATTCATATGCCTTTTCTACAGATATTTTTAGTAATGAGGGAACTGGTTGTTACGATGGATATAAAATTACTATCCATTCATTCCTAAATAGGAATTGGTAAAGAGAAGAACGAATCGTTATTTCACCTATTAATCTAAACCTTGAGAATTTATGATGAGTTAATAGCTCAGCATTGAGAAAAATGAATAATTACAACATTGATCCTGCTATAGTAGTCCACACCCGCTATGGCAACACCACTATTGTGGGAATTTTTAGCGGCACTGCTATAGCGACATGTATGTCGTTATAGCTGCCTAGGCAAGGCAAAAACAAGGAAATCCTCTTAGTTTTTCATCATCTCCACATAATACTAATTTTTATTAGTATTAAATAGTAACCTTTTTACGTTAAACACTATATCTGGTGTTCTACTAGTATGAACTCCATTCCAAAAAGTTCTACAGGTTCCTGATCATCTTAGCTATCATAAAATCCAGATAAACTTTATTATACCTACCTAATTCATTCTTAGATTGCCCTAGATCATACCTTACTCAGATTTCATCAAAGACTTGCTTAGCCTGAAAATTTAAACTCCAAACATGAGAAAAATCTTAACCCGAGCAATTACATCCTAAACAATGATATAACTAACATAAAATCACCAAGTACAAAATTGTATTTTCTCCTTGAGACATATACGTTATGGCCCTTTTTAACTTTTCTATGATCAACACAAAAAATTAGATCATCTAGAGTACAATCATTAACAACACACCACTACAAATTTCATTAATACATAGATTCTCCACCACCACTTACATTAGTCTGTTCAACCCTCAACAATTAATCATTTATAGCAAATCATATTTTTAATTATCACTCGAGGACAAGTTATACTTATTTAGCCTCACAGCTAGCTTACAACTAGTCAAGTTACTAACCCAACATACCTTAATAACTCAGGAAAATAACAACCAAGTAGTACCATGATCAATAAGAGGGGCATGAATATTGAATAACACATCTAATAACTCCATTCCCTCATAGGACCCTACAACTAAGGATCATCAATCGTAAACAAGCTATCACATTGAAAAGACCCTTGCAATTCAACTATTCTATTCCCAAGGAACACTATTAGTCAATAATTATTATCATATAATAAGCATATTAAAAATATCAAAAAATAAATAGCCAATGAAAAGTCATTTTTTTAATCTGTACATGGGTGACTATTACTACCAATAGATAACCATAATTTCACAAATATTCAATAACTTAGTTCCACCATAATCTCATGATTTCCTTATCAACTACAAATTATCATCACAATGCAAGTCGTTATTCAATCAAATTAAAAATCACCAACTAAAATAATGTTTGATGTTCAAATATAAATGTTACCTCAATCAGCAACATCACCCATATCTGACAATTAACTTTCATGCCAAGGACTACCATATTCACACTTTTATTTATATAATATATAATTCAATCATCAATTAAAACTTTAAGTTATCACAAAATTTTAAGCCAAAAATATTTTTTCTTAATTCATAATTATGAAGTACCATAAAATTTTCTTACCGCAGTTCTTGCTATCAAACAACAATAACCATTTTTCCATAGTACTTATACATGTACCAACTATTTTTAAACAAGAGTTTCCATAATTCTGTAATCTCTTTCTCTTACTATTTTACCATTGTTAAGACCATGCCCAACATTTAGCACACCATTTTCTACTTAAAATCACATAAAGATTCTTTCCTTTAACCAGCTACACAAAACTAAGTTATGTCCTTTCACAATTCACAAAATTTAAAATAATTCAACAAACTACAATTTACATAAGACCAATGAATTAACCTTATGAACCAATTTAAATCTTTATGTTTCTATAAACAAGACAAGCAAATAGTAGTCAAATTCTATCACAAACCAGAGAACACATGGCAACTTGCCACATTTACCTATCACAGATTCATAGTAAATCAAAGAATTACAAATCACAAATACATCTTTTATTACACTAATAAAGTTACAACCAACCAATTTAATCATAATTCATATGACAAGCATAATTTCCAGCCATTATAGACAATTATCAATTGGAAAAAAATACGTTTCAATTGCAAACTCCTCAAGATACTAATTAGAATAGACTAGATTACAATTATGATTGGGAAGATCCCAATAGTAATCAAGATATACCAATTGGATTCAACCCATACAAATAACAAAACAACTACATGCCAGGGAGGAAAGAAGTGAAACTATTTTCCTAAAGTACCTCATATATTTCCAAAGATTTGATGTGGACGTCAACTTAACAATGACTCTACATGAAATTTGCTCTTTTACTAGGATGGCAACCTAATACCGTATTGTCTTGAGCTAAATTAATTGATCATGACGGAACCTACTCTAATCCACCTAGATAGGAAAACACCTTACCATCCTTTCAACATGATACAAATAAGTCCTGAATAAATGATAATAAACTAACTTTATTACAACTAATTTTATAAATATTAAATGCGAAAAAAGAAACTACCCTAGGACCTAGTCTAAACAAGTACAAGAGTTTCTTAGAGGAAAATAACCAAGACATAACTTCCACCATGAGTGAAAAAGTTGAAGGTGAAGAGATCACTACCGCGTTAGTCAAGAAACCAACACTGATTCCTATAAAAGACTATCATACAAAAAGAGTATAGAAAGAGTAATATCAGTATCAATAACACATACTGGTAGGTATCATTGGCCAACCAAGGTTAGATAATGTAAAAAAATATAGAAATCGCAAAGGAAAGCATGACAACTTTTATAACATTTCAATCCACAACACAATTATCCACTTGTGTTACATAAGAGCATTCCATTCTTATTCCCATTGATCATTCATCACATCAACTCAAGTGTCATTAATCCCAGTTCTCATAGTTTAACCCCAAAAGTTACTATGAGTAAATTTATTTCACTTCTGCTTAAATTAACCTTAATGATAAATAAAAGCTAACAATCATTGCCTTGTAACAAGTACAACTATAAAACAAACATTATGATACAATACATCAACTTTATGACATTTATCCTTTTCAAGTGACTCTACAATTTAAGTCAAGTACAACTTAAGAGACAACAAGTCAAGTCAAAATATGACCAAGTCAACACCCCTGACTCTAATAATTCAAGTCAACAAACCATGACTTTAACAACAAAAATCTCAAAATATATCACGAAACATCATAAATGGATTCACGTAATAAACCCACCACAACAACCATAATATTACTAGGTCCACTGATGGAACCAATTTTAATAGGAACAATAACATTTATCATATCCCTGGTCCATCCAATAAACCATCAAACTCACCTAAACTTTGTACAAAATGCTAAAGTTATTATCACCACCCTCAAGCCATGACCTGCAGGGGACAATATCTATCTATCTATGTACAAAAAACAAGACATCAAGTTCTTGCCGACATTATTTCACCAAATCCCCGTGAAGATGTTCAAATACCAGTACATCCTACAATTATAAATACAAATCCAGTGAAGATATAAGAATATTAGTGCATCCCATAATTAGCAGTAAATATTACAACAATTACTATCGCAATGAGAATAACAACTACACTTGTATAATTAACAAGCTTTTAGTATAACCTCATTGCATATGATTAACACTTAGAATATCATTCAATAATTTACTTTCTTGAACATACATCATAAAAAGGAGATAAACATTCTAAACACTTGGTCAAACTCAAGCTAATCATTTCATGTAAACATTAGTTATCCTTTAACACATGAAAACACAAGTATGCCTTAAAGCCAGTCAACAACTCATAACTTAGGTCTTATTAATTTATATTCATTAATTGAGAAAAGACATAATGTCACCATCAAAGATGTACCAAATTGGCTAAATGACACCTTAAATATGTGGGCATCATATTACCCCACAAAAGTTAGAAAGAAAATTATAAATGGACCATTTTTACAGAAGTTTAGCCTAGGTTTTTGTTCAACACAAATGATGCGCATAAAAGAGAAAAGTTGACTGCAAGAACAAGTTAAAAAATACCACATCTTAATAATTTTTTCATTTTTTTGTAAAATCCATTTTCTTTTCCATCTTCCCCAAATCCCCATTGAAATTTAATTGAATCTTTGAAAATAAACAGACATTGACCTTAATGAAATCGGCCTAAAATGAATGAAATTTTCTTGCTGTAGAATTTTATGTCTATCGACGTTTAATTTTGATGAAAATGAAAAAGTGATAAAAAATATGGAGTGGCATCGTTGGTCGGCCACTCTTTTTGCCAATGTCAAAGGATTTTTTGATGATAAAAGGGATGATAAATTTTGATTATCATTGAATTATAATAGAGCTAGAAATCACCAATTAAAGTAATTTAATATCTTAGTGAAATTTCAGAGAAAAAAATTTACACACATTTATAAATTCACCCCTTTTTCATCTCAAATGAGAGATAAAAATATGAAGTTAGGACAATAAAGGGGACGAGGGATTAGTTAAAGTAGAAAAAACAAAAAATGTTGGGGTGGAGGTTGATTGAAGGAGAAATTAGAGGAAGATGGTGAGTAGGAGAGACAAAGATAAAAGAAAATGACAAAAGTATAAGGAAAAATAAAAAAAATATTATTTTAAATTAAATTAACATGTGTAAATTAGTAATTGGAGCATGGTCAGCTCCGATTTCTAAAAATTGGGTTAGATCCAAAATTACTATAATAATGTCAATTTGAAATGGTTTAGGAGGGTAATAAAACCCCCCATAAACATTAAGTGTCTTTTTGAAAATTTGAGAAAAAATTTGTGGTGTCTATATGTCTTTCTATTCATTAATTACAACATTTCCAAAGACCAATCCATGACTTACTCAAGCAAACAATTTGTCATGTTTGTTGAATCCAAGAACTTATTTTTAGAGAGCACGTTAAACCCCAATGAGTCTAACCTCTAGTTTAACATTCATAAGTTCATTCACTAATCCCACCCTCCTTTATTTACACCATAATTGGGGATTCCGCTATTATCGGACAACTCCTACATTCAAGACTTACCCCATTAGTCAATCATTCAACCCTATTTAATTTACAGTCAAGATTTAGTCATACACCTTTATACATTTTACTTCCGGACCCTAAGCCTAACTTTAGTTTAGGCTCTTAAGTTAAGTCACTAACTTCTCATACCATAATCAACTCTCGTCACTAACCTTATTAAAGATTATTCCACATCCCAACCACACATAATACAAAGTTTACCTTTTTATGGTAGTTAGATTAAATCACTAGATTATGAGATCACACATTTTCCTTATCAGCTATATTCACAATATTTCAAGTTACAATCCACCTTGGAGTCATAGGAATACACAATACCCATCACGGTTTCAACAATAACATAATAATATACTATAAGGCATTTACTATATTAATCCACATTTTATCTATTAAAAATCCATGCCACATACCTAAGCATGATTTCTCCCATCAAATCAACATAATGGATATAATTACTAACCACAGTCTACTAATCATAAATCATAACCTACCTGAGCGCCAAGTTGATGCAACGAGTAAGCTATGCCATGAATGATCTTTTTTCTTATTTGCATTTGCAAAGTCTAACTATCTATCGAACAACAATTATAAGGAAATTAATCAACTAATCTCAAAATAAATACTTTGAGGATTCAATCCCAGCAGTTCTACCCTTAAGTACGGTATACAAAATTACCTAAGGATTAATTAGTCATCAGAATTGTTCCTTCAAGATCAACCCAACTCCACTAATGGAGTTTTAGGCTAAAGGTTCCACCTTTATTGAATTCAATATCTCCAACTAGTTAATTAATAATTTACAACATCAACGCATGCTGAGAATTGTTAATTAACAATTAAAAAGTGATTCTCTGTGATATTAACCCAACCCATAGGTTTCCTAATAAAATGTGGTTTGAGGGTTCAAATTTGCAAGTATTTCACCATTAAAGGTTGTTCTAATAAATTTAAGATGTAAGAAAATTAAGAAATGAAGAAGATGGCAGAAGAAACTTACCTCAACAAAGAGTTTTCACCCATATGAAGAGAATATCACCTATCTAGTGCTTAGGAATAAAAGTTTAGGGTTTGGGGGCTTAAGCTAGTAAAATTAAATTATAAACTATTGTTTGTACTGCTATAGCATCCTGAATCACTATAGCGCCTCAACCTGCTATGACACCCTTAAATTTTTAAGTTCTAATAGTCTTCAGTAAGATAGTCATAATGTTTTACTTAGAAATTGGATTAATAAAAGGTCGGTGACATTGGAAAGGAGACTCGGATATATTTAGTGTATTGGGTATTAGGCTCCCTATATTTTTTTACTCTAGGAGCAATGCCCATTTGGGCTAAATCGGTAAGGATACCTTTCACTTAACTTTCTGATAGGAGTATTGTATGACCTTAGTATATATCAAATGTATTCCGTACTAAATAATTGATCCTAATATATGGGACATATGAGATTCATACAACTTTGCAATAGATATTTTCAATAACAACAAAATTAGTCGTTAAACCACACTTACCAAGTAATGCACCAAATAGTCAATTACAAAAATGAGATCCCCCATCCCTAAGAATTACTCGGGGAGTCAAAAACCTTGTAAATATGTGTTTATGTAAGAAGAATATGAGACTCTTACTCTCACTATTTTGAAAAACAATTACTTCCACCTATTTTTACATATAATCCACGACTACCAAAGTGTACTTGTTCCTATAAGAACTCATAAAGGGTACCTTGAAGTCATTACCCCATGCATCAAATAAATCCACTTCTATATGGGACATCAAAGGCATCTCAAGACTCTTTGAGATACTCCTTGCATTTGTCATTGAGTACATATTCTAACTATGAAGTGTGTGCCAATAGAATCCACTGTAAAGTACCTTAGTGGGCTTTCTCACACTCCCGTAGCGACTAATAAATTGGGATAAATGGAAAGACTCAAGGATATCCCACATTTCGGACTCTATCACGTATCTTTTGATAAATACATATGCATACTCCCTAAAAAGATATGATTCATCCCCATATTACTTTTTAATATCATGGAGGAATTATTTTTGGTGATTATGGTTGATGTCTTAGGGCAGTAAACTACACATCACATAATTTGTGTAATCTCATACCATGGTTCACTACTCCCTAAAAGACTCATCACAACATTATTAGAGAAGGTTTCATCAATATAAATCTCAACCAATTCCTCTCTTATGGAATCTAGGTGTTGTTTACACATTTTTCTATACTTAACTTCAAATCAAACTCTTGAAGTAGACAGATCCATTGAATCAACTGAGGATTAGACTCATTTTTAGCCATCAAATACCTAAGAGTCACGTGGTTAATGTGCAGAATGAATTTTGTGCATAATGAATAAGCAAAGAGTTTAAGAAAAACACAAATTGAAGGAAGCAAATCTTGCTGTATAATCATATAATTTCTTTGTGCATCATTTAAGCAATTGCTAGCATAATATATCTGATGAAAAATCTTATTCTTTCTTTGGCCTAAAATTGCATCAATGCCAAGACACTTGAATCACACATCAATTCAAAAGGCAGTGACCAACTAGGGGCTAAATGATAGACGTCGACGAAAGTTTTTCCTTGAGGAGATTAAATTCTCTCACACAATCACTATCAAACTTAAATTTTTCTTTTTTCTCAAGGATATTAAACATCAGATGACCTATCTTGGAGATGTATTTGATGAAATTTCTTTAAAATCTGACATGTCTAAGAAATCTTCAAATACACCTCATAGATAATGGAAGGGCTAGCTTGGCTGAACATTGAATTTCTCCTTGGTAAACTTGAATACCTTTAACTAAATTCTTATGCTCAAGTACTATACCATCCTTTATCATAAGATGACACTACTCTCAGTTCTCTGATGTGCAATGGTTTTATGTCACTTATGATGCTTAAAAATAGGGAATATGTATGTACTTAAGACTATTTAGTTGTATATGATGTGTTTTTAAGTGCAGGAAACTAGGTATTGGAAGCTAATCAAATGAAAATGAAATGACAAGCTGAAAAGTGACCACCAACCAAGGAACCTATGCCCCGTAGGTTCCACCTAAATGTCATAGGTTTCAAAACTTGAGTTTTAGATTTTACTTTTTATGGCATCACATATGGCCACCCACCTTAGGGGCGTATATACCACCTACGACCCATAGGTGGGTCCGTAGGTAGCCTCCGACTTACTTTTCCTGAATTATTTGGGATTAATTTCTTTGATTCCCAGGTGTTGGCCACTAAAAATTCTAAGTTTTTGAGCTCATTTTCCTAACTACGACACATCCTATGAGTCATAACGTTTAATTGAGGGTCATAGGACCCCAATCATAGAGTGTCCAGTTAAGGTAGCCTAAGTTATTATCCCGCTTACAAGTGGCTCCTACCATGTTATAAAGACTCTTAAAAAGTTGTATGGTACCATACGTATCCAAACGAATGTGTTTACCAAGTGTTTCTGTCTTGACCTCGACATGGGCACTACGAATCATACGATCACCTGATGAGTCATACAATGTGAATTATAGGGTCACTAGAGAAGAGTCCTTCTGCTAATGTCTTGATTATGACTTGGGATAATGAGCCATAACTTGTACTTACAAGTCTTATAGTGTCATGTAGTCAGTGGCAATTTTTTTTTTAGCTTTTAATTAAGGGCACTTTGGACATTTTTCCTTTTCCCCAAATCATGACCCACCACTTAAAACCACTTTAGGTTGTCATTATCACTCTCAAATAAATTGAAATAACTTCTAAAATACTCTTAATTTTCAAAAGTCAAGATAGTTAAGGTTTCCAAGAAGTTGATCAATTAGAGCTCTCAAGGGAAAATTCTTTCCATAACTCTTGATATTTCAGGCATCTTACTCTTCCCCAACTATTACATGGTAAAATCATGTGTTTTAAATAGTTATGAATGTGGGTGTTATGTTGGTTTTGTAACATAGGTTTAGGGGTTTTAATGTTTACTTTGAAAAATGCTTTCCATGGTTTGCATATAATTGTCCATGCTTTATTTATGGTTTTAAACTTGTGGGGTGTATGGTCATGTTCAATAAACTAGGGGATTGTGATTTCCCCAAATTTTCTTAATATTTACAATTGAATTGGTAATAAGCCCAACCTATTTTGTGAAAGTGGTTTTGAGTATGAGTATAATTACATTGAATTACTTTCAAAATAATTGCATGATATAAAGAGGTTATTGAAACATGACGGTTTGATTTAATTAATAAACAAAGTCGGAATTTCCCCACTTAGTATTAATGAACAAAGGAAGCTCTTTTTCTGGGTTAGTGGAAGTTGTAATTGCATAAAAAGGTTACCTTTCAAGTTTAGTAGGTCTGATGATACAATAATTTATGCCTAAATGTGTATTATGGTTCAATAAATAGGAATGTTTCATAAATGTTTTAATGGGGCTTAAAGAAGGTTGTGTAGTTGGGCCATGAATATGGCTGTCCTGAGGGAAAAACACATGAAACCGCATTTTCCAGCGTAGGGTTCTAAAAAGCCTGGGGTTCGTGTACCTTGCTTATGGAAGGATGGTTTGAGTCCACCTTACTATATGATTAGGAGGTTTGTGTCTCCCATATTATATTACATGATTTGGTGCTTAAGTCACCTTTAGCATATGATTGGGAGGTTTGAGTTCTTCATCTATATATGTAAAATTATTCACTGTTCGTGCGGCTACACATACTGGGGCCTAATCAGAGGGTGAGAGTTAGGGCCCTTATAGCCCGTGGGTACTGATATATGATGGTTAGGGTAAACAACCCAGGTTAATATTTTAATAATATTATAAGCTTCCAATCTCTAAAAGACTTGATCATTCCATCAGTTTCCTTACATAAACTAAAATTAAAGAGTGCACATTAAGGTATTCATTGACATTATCATTGTTAGGGTCTTGGTCATATCCTGACACTTTTTTTTTATTAGACGAGGCTTTGTGGATATTACTGCGGATTGGGTATTTATGTTGATATTAAAATATGACTTTGAGATTTTTACCTTTCTATAGTATGATATGTTTAGAATCCAGTCGCTGCTAGGTGTTGACTAGGTAAAGGGAGTGGTCTCAGGCCCTCGATGGACTTGGGATACCCATCACGACTAGGTCTTGGTTTGGGTTTTGATAAAGATGGTACCAGGGCCTAGGTATGGTTTCATTGGTTATCTAATAAACCGTGTGAAGTAGAGTCACTTTTATGGGTGTGTAGTATGCCATACTTATAAGGAAGAGGCTACAGGACATTAGAAATGTTTCCCTTTCTTGGTGTTCTATTTTAAGCTATATAGTCTAAGGTCTTGAATCTCCTCTAACCTAATTTGTTCGCATTTAAGATCATGTCTCCAAGAAGGTATGATGCATGTGGTAACTATATTGTCCTATCTGAGGATAATTCCAATGGAACTAGTTCTACTTTTAATGTTCAGACCTAGTATAGGGCTCTATCTCCTAATTATACTTCCCCACATAGAGTTTCACCGATCCCTACCAATTCTCTAAGTTCTACTCGAGATGATGGTGATCATGTGTAACTGACTAAGTAGACATTTCCAATGCTGAGTTTCGCCGATCTATTAATTTGTTACCCTAGTCGGTAATATCTTAGTCATTTCAATCGGTCCTTAATGGTACTATTGTGAGTTCTTCTGATATTACTCAAGTTAGGCAATTTATGACTCTCAATCCTCTGGCCTTTACTGGCTCTAAGGTTGAGAATGATCCTCAAGGATTCATAGATGAAATGGTGAAGATTTATTGAGTTGTGCTTGCTTCTGACTCTGAGGGTGTGGAATTTGTTGAATACTTGCCGAAGGATATGGCATATCTGTGGTATGATGAGTTGGATCGGTCTAGGGGTAATTATACAGAGTTATGACTATACAATGAGTTCTTTGGTACTTTTCTGGATTGTTTCTTTCCTTGGGACTTGAGGAAGGTTAAAGTTGAGGACTTTTTGAAGCTAAAATAAAGTAGGATGATTTTGAAAGAGTATTCCCTAAAATTTCATCAGTTATCTATTATGCTCATGAGATATTTTTTGCATGAGAGATAGAATAAGGAAATTTTCTTCTAGGTTATCCCACAATCTGATTTTGGAGAGCAAGTCCTCCTTGTTGAACAATAATATGGATATCTCTCAATATGTGGTGTATATGCAATAGTTCAAGGAGGAAAAAAGAATTAGGAATAAATTACGGAGAGACAGAGTAAGAAATTTTTGTATTCGTATCAGGGTGGAGGTCAATAAAAGAGTGGTAGAGATGCTAGAAAATGGTCTAAGAAGAAGAAGGGAAATTTTGGCTCATAGTCTATGGCTATCTCTCCATATCCTATATCTTCTTGTCATTATTATGTTCAGAGAAATAATGGATTTAAGGCACAAGGATCTCAATCTCAGGACAGTAGAGCTCAGTTAGCCTTGTCTTATCCTCCTTGCCTATTTTATGGGTAGGTGTATCATGGATTTAGTGTGTAGGGAGGAATTATTACTTTAAGTATGGACAGTAAGGCCTCCTGTAACAGGATTTCCCCTCAATCAGGGTTACTACTAGGGCTTTTAAGGTTCCGGTTACCACATCTTCAATCCCTGCACCAAAGGGTGCTACTTTTGGATCAAACACAAGTGGAAATCACCTTTATGCTCATGCCACTCTCTAGGAATACTTGACATCTCCAAATGTTGTCACTAGTACATTACTAATTTTTTCTAATGTTGTGTATTGTCTTCTTAATTCAACAACTACCCCTTCTTATGTGACACCTTATGTTTATATTTATTTTAGGTTTTGTCCCAAGTGTATTTTGAATCCCTTTCTGTGACTACCCTGGTAGGTGTTTTGTGGCTGCTAGAAGAGCTTATAGGGGTTCCTTGATATCTATCTGTGGTAGGGAGACCTTGGTAGACTACTTGGAATTGAATATGGTCAATTTTGATGTTATCCTATGTATGGATTGGATCTATTCATGTTATGCCTCTTTTGACTGTTAGACCCTAAGGGTAGATCAAATTTCCAAATAAACAAGTGATTGAGTAGGAAGGTAGTTCTTTAGTGCCTAAGTGAAGGTTTATTTCTTATCTTAGAGCCCAAAAGTTAATTTCCAAGGGGTGTCTTTATCATTTGGTCCAAGATAAAGATTCTAATTTGGAGGGTCCTTTATTGCAATATGTCCTTGTGGTCAACGAGTTTCCTAATTTTTCCCCAAGGATCTTCATGGTGCTTGTCTCAAAAGGGAGATTGATTTTGGGATTGATATTCTTCTAGACACATATCCTATCTCTATCCCACCCCATAGAATGGTTCTGGATGAGTTAAATGAATATAAGGAGCATTTAAAAGACCTTCTTGATAAGGGTTTTATTCATCCTAGTATTTCTCTGTGGGGTGCCCCTATGCTTCTCATCCATAAGGAGGATGGGTCCCTTAAAATGTGTATAGATTAACTCCAGTTGAATAAGGTGACAATAAAGAATAAGTATCCTTTTTCTAGGATTAATGACCTGTTTGATCAGCTTCAGGATGCTAAGCAATTCTCTAAGATTGTTCTTCCATTAGGTTATCATCAGATGAAGATTAGGGAGGTGGATATCCCTAAGACTTCCTTCCAAACTCGGTATGGTCATTTTGAGTTTTTGGTGATGTCCTTTGGTTTGACTAATGCCTCGATAATATTTATGGATCTTATGAACAATGTACTTCGTCTATTTTGGGATTTATTCATAATTGTGTTTATTGATGACATCCTAGTTTATTCTAAGTGTGATGAAGATCATGTCGATCATCTCAGAGTAGTGTTACAGACACTTCAAGACAAGCAATTTTAGGCTAAATTCTCTAAGTGTTAATTCTGGTTGGATGTTGTGACCTATATGGGTCAAGTTGTATCTATTGAAGGGATCATGGTGGATTCACAGAAGGATGAGGCAGTTAAGAAGTTGCATAGACCCACAACTCCAATCAATATTCAGAGCTTTTAGGGCTTGGTCAGATATTATAAGAGGTTTGTAGAATATTTGTCTTCTATTACTTTCACATTGACTAAGTTGACTTAGAAAAAGGTAAACGTTCTTATGGTTAAATGCCTATGACGGTATAGAGAAGTTGAAGGATAGGTTGACTTCAACTCTGATTTTAACTTTACTTAAGGGTATCGAGGTTTTATGGCTTATTATGATGCATCCTATGTGGGACTAGGTAGTGTGTTAATGCCCCATGGTAAGATGGTGGCATATTCTTCTAGGCAGTTAAAGGTCCATGAAAGGAATAATCTGAATCATGATTTGGAGTTGTTGGTTCTGGTTTTTTCTTTGAAGATATGGCACCACTACTGGTATGGAGTTTATTTTGACATTTATTCTGATCATAAGAGGTTGCAATATGTGTTCACCCAAAATAATTTGAATCTAAGGCAAATAAGATGTCTTGTATTACTCAAGAACTATGATATGAGTCTTCACTATCATCTAAGTAAAGCTGATATAGTTGCTAATGCTTTAGCAGGTTATCTATTGGAAGATTATCCCATGTGGAGGAGGAGAAGCGAGAATTGGTGATGGATATTCATCAATTGGCTAATATTTTAGTCTGACTCTTAGACTCTGAGAATGGAGGTGTAATAGTGCAAGAGGTGGTGAATTCATCCTTTATTTCTATGGTGAATAACAGGCAGGTTTTGGACCCTACCTTTATATAGATTAAGGGTGACGTAGTCCAGTAGAAAGTGATGGTTTCTAAGATTGGTGATGATGTTATCTTAAGATACCAAGGTAGGTTGTGTATCCCTGATGTTGATGGGATATGAGAGAGGATCTTGTTTGAAACTCATGACTCGATATACATTTTTCATCCTGGTTTGATAAAGATTTACCACAATTTAAAAGAGATCTATTGGTGGAATAACTTGAAGTGAGATATGGAAAATTTTATGGCCAACTGTATGGTTTGTTAACAAGTGAAGGTGGAGCACTGGAGACCTGGTGGGTTGTCTCAAGAGATTGAGTTTCCCAAATAAAAGTAGGAAGTGATTAATATGAATTTCATTACTGGTCATCCAGTCCTCCAATCAATTTGATTTGATTTGGTTCATCGTGGACAAGATGACTAAGTCTTCTCATTTACTACCTGTGAGGACTAATTACTCTGCTTAGGATTTTGCAAAGTTATGTATTTAGGAAATCACCAAGTTGCTTGTTGTGACTATATCTATTATATCTTATTGTGGTACTCAGTTTTGCTTGCACTTTTATGCTCTTTCAAGAGAGGTTTGGTAACTAAGGTGAACCTTAGCACCATTTTCTACCCTCAGATAGATAAACAAGCAGAGAATACTATTCAGACATTGGAGGATATATTAAGGTCCTGTGTGCTTAACTTTAGTTGTAGTTCGGTTGATCTTTTGCTCCTTGTAGAGTTTACGTCTAATAGTAGCTGTCACACTAAAATTGGGTTGGATCTTTTCAAAAATCTTTATGATAGGAGGTGTAGGTCTCCTATTAGGTTATTCGAGATTAGAAAGAACAAATTATATGGTCCCGACTTGGTTCACCAAGCCATAGAGAAGGTGAAGGTGATTTAAGACAAGCTGAAGACTGCCTAGAGTCACCAAAGGTCCTATGCGGATACAAGGCTAAGGAACTTAGAATTTGATGTGGATGATTTGGTGTTCTTGATGGTGTATCCTATGAAGGAGTGATAGGGTTTGAAATGAAGGAAAAGCTCAGTCCCAATTATGTTGGTCCATAATACATTTTGAAATGAGTGGGCATCATAGCTTATGAGTTGGATTTGCTTCCTAGCTTAGATTTTATTCATCTAATTTTTCATGTCTTGATGTTAAAGAAGTTTGTAGGTTATCCTTCCTTGGTAGTTCCTTTGGAGAGTGTTGGTGTTTCTGATTTCTTGTCTTATGAGGAAGTCTCAACATAGATCTTTGATTGACAAACCCGAAGGCTGCAGACAAAAGATGTAGCTTCGATAAAGGTTCTTTGGAGGAATCACAAAGATGAAGAAGCTATTTGGGAAGCTTAAGAGGACACAAAGTCCAAATACCCATTCTTGTTTTGCGTTTCGGATACTCGTGCTTAAGGTATGTGTAAATTTTACTATCTTTGTTTTCTATCTTCATTAAAGGTAAATGTGGGTGTGTTTCTGTGTAAATATCTCTATGAGATGCCTTGACCCCTTATTCGAGAGAATGTGAAACCTTAAGTGTTGGCCACTAAATATTTTGAGTTTGGAACTTACTGACCTGACTAGGACTCAACCTACGAGTCATAACGTGTCATTGTAGGTCATAGGACTCCAATCGTAGGGTGCCTTATAAAGGTAGCCTCAGTTATAACCCAAACCCAATTTTGTGAATGTGGTTTTGAGTATGAGTATAATTACATTGAATTATTTTCTAAACAATTGCATGATATAAAGAGGTTATTGAATCATCAATGTTATATATAATGAACAAAGGGAGTTGGTGTTTCCCACAACTTGCATTAATGAACAAAGGGAGTTGTTTTCCCGAGATAATAAAAGTTGTAATGGCATGATGATGTTATCTGTCAAGTGTAGTTGGTATAATAATACCAATATTTTATGTGTAAGTGTGTGTTATGGTTCAACGAATGGGAATGTGTGATAAATGTTTTAATGTGTCATAAAGAGGGTTGCGTAGCAGGGTCGTGAATGTGGTGTTTCTGAGGGACAAACTGGAAACTGCATTTGCCGACGTGGGGGTCTAAATCGTCTGGGGTTTTAGTCCCCTTTCTTGTAACTAGGTGGTTCGACTCCACCTTACTATACGGTTGGAATGTTTGAGTCATCCATATTACATTACATGATCGGGTGCTTAAGTCACCTTAAGTATATAATTGGGAGGTTTGGGTCCCTCGTGTATATATATAAAATTATTCTCCTATTCATGAAGATGCATGCATTAGGGTTTAACTAGGGGTGTGATCTGGGGCCCATATAGCCGTGGATAGTGATATATGGAGGTTAGGCTACATATCCCAAATTATGATTTTAAAAAGCATGTTATGCATTATTCTATCCTATCATTTTATATAAGTATATATGTATGCAAACATGTATATGAACATGTACATTTAGTTGAACTGGATTTTGAATTGTCATTAATTTATACTTATCCCTGAGTTACATGATAGTTCTATACCTATTAACTGGCTTGAGATGCTGTATCCCTACACAATATAGGGTCCTAAGACAATTTGACTTTTCTTGTGTAGTGTTAGATGGATCAGCTCGGCTAGTCGGTCATTTGCGCTGAAGTGGTGAGATTTTATTCTCCAAAATACTTGATAATTCCATAATTTTTCTTTAATAAACTAGATTTAAAGAGTTTACATTAACATTGTCATTGTCAGGGTTGAGGGTATGTCCCGATATTGGTTGTTTTCAGATTAATAGAGATTTTGTACATATTACTGTGGATTGGATATTTATGTTTACATTGTTAGATGTCTTTGAGTTTTTTTACTTTCCTATCTTGTTATATATTTGGAATTCTTTCGTTGCTAGGTATTATGTTCTATGATGACTAGGCGAAGGGGCTGGTCTTAGGTCGTCGGTGGACTTGGGATACTTATCACAGCTAGGGCTTGGTTCGGGTAATGACAATTTCCTAGGGTTTCCATGTAACCTATATATACTCCTATGATATTTTTTTAGTCATTAATATGTATGTTTACTAAATTTTAAGTCCAATATACTCTTAGAAACATCTATTGATTCCGTGATTGAATTTTTGATCTCAGGATTCTTGTGTTCTTCATTTTTGGTTTCTTATTAAATTTGAGAATTTGGGTTTACTTCCTTCATTGTTGTGAGATTGAATATATGACTTTGTCTATGAATTCCATGAATTGTCTCACAACCATGGGCAGCAAATTCCCTTAGTTAGGGTTGTGGAACCATTGCGGATTAACGAAGTAGAGGGAGTGCCAAGTCGTTCTAGATAAATATTCTTGCATGTATTGTGGTTTTCTTCGATTTAATTGATATCTTAGAGGTTCCTAATGTTAAGAACCCGCGTGTATTCACTAATTACTTCAAAAAGAGGTAGAGATTGAGAAAAGAAAATTACAATAGTGATTTAAAGTTAATCGTTAATCAAAGCTAATCATCTTCATCTACTTAAGATAGTTATATTTCATCTAATAACTTGATACTCACAATGTAATAGTTAATTTTTGATCAACGACTAGGGTTAGTAATGAGACACTCAGAGACTCACAAGGTAAAGAATGAGATTTGCCAATGAGTTCACAAGATAGTTTGTGATACATAACTTGTATGATTCTGCATGCAAGGTATTGTCACTGTTCGACAGTGCATAATAATTCTACTGATTTACAAGCCATGGGGAACACAAACCTAGAGTTTATCTTAGATTTTTTTACAAACAAAAGCATTCATACTTTTCACTTTTTACTATTTCAACAAACTCCTATTTACTTTTCAGTGCTACCCATTAATTTTAGCAAACTTGAGAGAGAGTTACACTTATTGTTCGTGGGTTCGACCCCAACCTGAGTTGGGTTACTACATTTTGCATCAACTGATTTATACTTTCTAAGGAGGTGTAATTTTTGACGACTTCAAAAATTTGGTGCCATTGCTGGGGAATACGGTTACTAGTTATTGATTGATTTTTTTATGTTTTTGGGTTTTATTTTTTATTTAAATACTGTTCTGGATATGACATATTTTCAAGATGAAGGGTGGAGTAATAATTAATCCTTATTTAATAAACCTTATCCTTTTGATTTAGTGCACTATGATAGGAGCGTGATCGATATGTTTTTAGAGAATAATGAGAGCATTTTAGGCACATTGATGCTCCAATTAAAAGAAAAAGAGGAGTTCAGTCAAAAGTTTGACAGGTTTGGCTTTGATAATCACAACTTACATGTAGA
Organism: Capsicum pubescens; assembly: GCA_030864215.1. Taxonomy (NCBI): domain Eukaryota; kingdom Viridiplantae; phylum Streptophyta; class Magnoliopsida; order Solanales; family Solanaceae; genus Capsicum; species Capsicum pubescens. The sequence continues at coordinate 191,626,999 of CM061548.1, read as the reverse complement.
ATTGAATGTAAAGTTTGAAGCGTGTAATAATAAAAATTTAGTTATGTGTTGTGTAATGATTAAAAACTTCTTATAAGCAAAATTGTAGAGCTAAAATTGGAGGAGTAAGCACTTGATCACACTTTTGTGGATGTTGTCATTATTTAAAAGAGAACACTATAGTTATGTGAGGATATAAATTAAAATGAAATTCATGAGTAGGGATGTATTAGACCTCATTCGAAGAATTTTTCCACTTTATGTTTTGATAGTAAGATATCAATCAAGACATCTAAGCCTATGGAAGACTGTGAAAAAAATGATGAATATGTCAATATTCTTGAATTTGTTTTGTCAAAATAAATAAACAACATTCCTCACTTAAGGGACAAGTGTTGCAACATGCCACATCGATTGCTTTTTTCCTTTATTTTATAGCACCGCCCCTGGAGCATAGTAGAAAATTAGATAAAAATTAAGGGTTAAATTCATAAGTTCAAAGCGGACAAAAAAATTGAAGGCCAACCCTTTGGCTACCTTGATAAAGTATGAGTAATCAAGGTACCCATGGGATAATTGGTGAAGTCTGAGTAACCAACACAACCACGTCTTGCCACATATTAAATCAAGCATTGCTTGGGAGACAACACAAGGTATGGTGTTATTTTTGCATTTGTGTTCACGAGATTTACATCAGATCTTCACACATATGGTGTTGTAGATATGTTTTTAACTCTCTAGTTTTATAGCTGTATAATGCCTTGGGGATAATGCATATCTATAAGAAGAGGGTGGGGCTACTTGTGGATCTAGATGTCCTCTTGGGATTTTTGTTATCGTGTTTCTTTTCACCGGAGTATTATTCTTAGTAGAACCGGCATATTTAAGTCGTATAGTGCTTTATTTTGTTTTGTGTTGCACTTTTATTTAACTAGGAGAATTTTTTGTGTATTTAAGGTAGTTGATGTGTTTTGTTTTTATTTTTGAGAAAAATACCCCTAAAAATATTATTTCTGAACTATGTGATGTTTATATATGTGTGACTATTGTGAATCTCATTATGACATTAGAATTTGGACATAATAATCATAGTTAATAATTGCAAGAATTGGATAGGTAGTAGTTTGTGATGCAACCTTGTGCTATGTATGTGGGAGATCGTACATTGTTCTCTTTGTGCATTGAATCCAAAACATGCCCAATTAGTCTTGCCTAGGTTGTAGGATTGTAAATTAGGAAAAAACATAGGCCGTTCTTGAAATAAGTCCACTTTATCCTAAATTACCTTAAAAAAATGAATAAGTATTCCTTGATCCCTATTTTGAGCCTATGCAGACTATTTTGTTGTTATACCTTTCACCTTCCCAATATTATTACAATGAACCTATTTTGGCTCTGGTCCTCCTTGGACATTGTGCACCTCAACTCAGGAAAATTTCCTTTATTGAGGGTGGCTATCATAGAGGTGCATGATGTGAAGTGGGTATGAAGAAGGGTAAATAATAGAAAGAAAGTAGGGCAGGGTGTGATAGCAAAAAATAGGAAAAGAAAAAAGAAGAATAAAAGAACTAAACCTATCCTAAAAATGTAATAAAAAGGAGAAATAAGGGTGGAATAAAAGAAATTTGGTTGTAAGTGGACCCCCGTCGTAAGTTTAGAGCCAAGGAGGCTAAGTCACTACAATGTCCATATGTACCATACTATCCCCTAAGCCTATTTTACAAGCCGAGTAAAGTCCTACAATGATCCTAATCCGACTATCTGAAAGCTAAGGTAAAGAAAAAAAGGGCAAGCCTATGGTATTCTGCGCACACTGATTAGAACTCTCTTATGAGTGTGAGTGTCTCTTGATCATCCCCATATTAAAATGCATGATTCCATTGAGAGATAGGGGCTTCTTTTTGTGTGAGGGTTCATGGGCTTTGTTGCTAACTGCTTACTTGTTTGGGTAGTGCAACTTGTACATTTTCATGGTTGTTTGTTGCTAATGTAATGCCATATCCTTATTCCCTAATGTAATATTATTGTGTTGTATTGATACACACAGTTGGTTTTAAAGTGTTAAAATAGGAAGGAGATTGGAGAGGGGGTGGGGGATGGGGTAATGTTGTTTAGCTTAAAGTTGATAATTTACTGCCATAGGTATCTTAGGTTTCTCTAGGTTAAGCATTGTCGTGTTGTTCTGTTATGTTTTATTGCCTGAGGACATGCAATGTTCTAAGTTGAAGGTCTTGATGTTCCATGATTTTGTAGCACTGACTATGCTTAAATTTGGGTAATATGCATGTACTTAAGGCTATTAAGTTTGATTTGTTGTGTTTTTGAGTGATTTTGTAGAAAATTACGTGTTGGAAGCTAATCAAAAGAAAACAAATGAAAAGCTAAAAAACGACCAACTACTAGACATCTACGCCCCATAGGTACTACCTAACAGGCATTGGTAGTGGTGTAGGTGTCAAAACTTGAGTTTCAGAGAGTAATTTTTGGGGCATAACATACGATCATCCACCTAAGGGGCGTAGGTGCCATCGATGACCAGTAGGTGGCCACCAAATCACTTTTTCTGAATTATTTTGAATTGATTTCCTAATGTTTCCATGTAACCTATATATACTCCTTTGATGTTTCTTGGTCATTGTTATGTATGTTTACTAATGCCAAAGTCCAACATACTCTTAGAAACAATTGTTGATTACAAGATTGAATTTTTGATCTTGGGATTATTGTGTTCTTCATTTTTTGTTTGTTATTCAATTTGACACTTTGGGTTTTCTTATTTCATTATTGTAAAATTCATTCTATGACCTTTTCAATGAATTCCATAAATTGTCTCGGAAATATGAGCGGCTAATTCCCTTAGCTAGGGTTGTGGGAACCCTGGCAGATTAATGAAGTAAAAGAAGTGTCAAGTCATTCTATTTAAAGGTTCTTCCATGTATTGTGGTTTTCTTACATTTAATTTATTTCTTAGCGGTGGATAACATTAACAACCTGCCTGTATTCACTACTTACTTCAAATGATAGGTAGAGATTTGGAAAAGAATATCACAATGTTTATTTGAAAATAATTATCGATCTAAGCTAATAATCTTCATCTACTTTAGATAATTATCTTTCATCTAATAACTTGAGACCTGGAAGTTAATGGTTAATATGGGATCCATGGCAAGGGTTAGTAATGTGGCACTTTGAGACTCACAAAGTAAAGAGTGAGATTTGCCAATGAGTCCACAAGGCAATTAGTGATACACAACTTGCCAGATTCTACATTCAACGTATTGGAATAGTTTTATAGTGCACGATAAATGACTGGAGTTAGAAATCTAGGGGGATCACAAGACCATTATTCGTCTTAGATTGTTTACAACTAAAAGCATTCATAGTTGTCACTTTTTACTTTCACAACAAACCACTCATTTACCTTTTAGTACTGCCCATTAATTTTAGCAAACTTGAGAGATAGTTAGAAGTATTCCCTATGGGTTCGACCCTAACCTAAGTTGGGTTACAATATTTTACATCATCCGCTTTATACTTATAATATGGTGTACTTTTGGGAGATATCATACACAAGAATAGTTTCAACATATCTTTCAAATATTTTCCCAAGTGTTCACGGCATAACTCAAAAATATAATCCATAATGGAAAAATCATCCCTGAAGATATCTATAGTATCCTTTAACATTGCTAAAAGATAAAACTCATACACCTTTCAAAAGTTTAGGGTACATTGTATAATCCAAAAAGAAAATGCTTCAAGCAACAATAGCATATGGACATGTAACACCCCGTGTTTTTGGCCTAGTCTATGAACCATCATTCCTATGTGTAAAATCTATAATCCTAATGATTCCCATGTGAATATAAGTTTAATGATCTTTATCCTCATGTTTGATGTGCTTTCGAGGTGAAAAATGTTCATAAGAATCACTTAGAACAAAGTTGAGCTTAGAGCCTTTGATTCATCCAAAGTTCGGTATTCGATTCTTAAAGGGTCTAGTTTAAATGTGTATAACTTTTTATATACATGGAATTTTACATATAAAGACCCAACAAGTTGTATATAATTTAACTAGCTTTCCAACTATACCAATTTTGCCGTAATTCGATACCCGAGAGAAAAGTTATGACATTTTTCGTGAGAGGCAGTAAGCCGACGCGATTAGGACGCGACGCGTCGGTCATTGACACAATGGAAACTGCATCACTGAATTGTTTCACACTCTATTTCTGTTCCAAAAGGATCTAGGGGCATTTTGGTCACTTTTTCTCACCCAAATCCGCCCATAACACTTAATTTCAGCCCCAAAAAATATTAGATACATTATTTTTCATTTTTTTCTTTCCAAGAAAACCCTAGCCCCCTAAAGATCACCAAGAATTTCATCAAATTTTCTTTAAGAAAAGCAAGAACTCAAGTTTCCCAATTCAAGAAAGCTTTCAAGATTGTGTTTCTCCTTCAAGATTAAAGCTTTAAGGTATGTGAAAGTTCATCCATGGGCTCACTTTCACCCATGGAGCCCAAAATCTCATTTTCAAGTTTAAAGTTGTGATCTTTATAGGTTAATATGAATTATATCCATGAAATTCAATTACGTATCATGTTTACAAATAGTTTTTGTTGAAATTACCTTGATATGTTCGAATGATGATTTTCACATTCTAAAGCCTTAAACCATGTTTCAAATATTTAAAATTATGTAAATTTCATAGTTTAACTAGTCCCATTTTTAACTCATGGTCCCCATGTGTTTGATTTCTAATTAAGAGTATGTGTGTTTTCAAGTGGAATGAGCCAATACATATTTTGAATGTTATGATCTTCATATCAAATCCTGAAGTTGTGAATTGATTCGTGTAACTATGATATTTTTGCATGCTTGCTCTTTCCCATTCAAAAGTTTATGATCCCCATGTGTTTGATGAATTATCCCATGTTAAATCCTTAATTGGCAGTTTTTAATATTGAATTCATGCAATGGCTACATGTCTAAAACTATCCCCATGCTTAGCTTAAACTATGAATTGCAAGTGTTTGGAGAAATGCCCAAGCGATGGGTTTCTTTAAGTAATGACTATTTATCATGTCGTCAAAGCCTTAGTATAATCTTGTTATATTGTTATTGAGACCTGGGGGTTATTAATACCCAAAATTTAGCTATTGTCTAATTTTCCAGAATCAACAGAATGATTTTAGTTACACCATAGGAAACATCATTCAGTCAGTAATATGGTCATTTGTAACTCCAATTAAGTTAGTCCGGTCTGGTTTCAGTCCTAGTATCATTTTATACATTAATGATTACCTCAGAATCTGTATACACTGTTATTTTTAGAATACCATGACCTGAGTTTATCAATTATCAGTTAATAGTGCATGCACCAGTTAGTATTCTTGTGTTATTCAGTTGGGAGTAGGGTTCAACACCGAGCAAACCTAGGGATGGGGGCATTCCTGCTAGTTTAGGGTTTGACCCTTTGTTGCAATCCCTGAGTTATAGAACTACATAGCTAGCGTAGGTATGAGATATCTTCCTACCAGGTTAGGGTTGACACATATCTCATGAATTTCCTGCCAGTATAGGGTTATTTCTTAGTCCTTTAGGACACCAGTTTAGTTAATCTATATAGCCAGTGTTAGTACCCGTGGCATGGTATTGACACCCTTCAAACTTGAGTTACAGGTTGGACCCCGATTAGCTCAACTTAGGGCAGGGCATGTCGGTTAGATGATACCTCCAATAGTCTCAGTTAAAGTTTAAGTTATAATCTTAGTTCAGTGTTGAGTTTAGAGTTCAGTTTTAAGTTTGCTCGACAATAATATATAGTTATAAGTTATTCAATTATCAGTATTTCAGTACTTTAATTTATAGACTATTTCAGAATCATGATATACACTTGGTCTTGAATTCTTAGATAATATAGTTTTATGCACTCATGTTCAGTCATCTCATGTTGTTCAGTTAGTCCTTATCTCATATGTATAGTACTCCAAGTTTCAGTTTTGTTATTCAGACTAAGTACAGTGTAGTCTTACATGTCCAGTTTTCAGCTATCAGTCATTTAGTTAATCAAATAAGCTTAGTATATGTTACATTTTGTTCTTCATGTTTAGGTATCTGTGCTCAGTAAAATTGTATATTCAGATCCCCGATGTTATGTCAGATTTCATTACGTAGTTTCAGGATCAATATTCATACAATATTCATACAATATTCATATTTTACCATATCCCATTTTCAGTTCTACTTATATCATTAAAGTAAAGTTTTACAGAAACTAAATGTAGAGATTCACTAGCTTATCAGAGTATGTTTGTCAATTATGCTTTAAGATGTTTTCAACTTTTAGTTTATTCCATCCTATTAGTGAGTCTACTTACACTTAGCATGTATGTTTTAATATTTTGTATGAAATCAGTTTCACTTATTGCATTCACTCCTGCATACTCAGTACATTCCATAAGTACTGATCCGTATATATGTCTGTGTGGCTACATTATTTCATAATGTAGGTACCATTTGTAGCCCGCACATCATGATCAGACAGTTGTAATTTCCAGCCAGCAGGTGATGAGTTCTCTTGTTTTGGGAACTCCAGACAATTTTAGTTCATATATAGTTTATTTATTTTCATATGTATTGATTAGTGATAGTTGGAGGCATATACCAGCTATATATAGTCAGTATAGTAGAGGCTTCCTAGGTGTCAGTCAGATTCAATCATGTAAATTTCAGTTTATTCCTTCAGTTTTATCAGATTGTAAACTTTATCAGTAATGTATTTATTCAGATTATTCCATAATTATATTTCTGCACAATAGAATTTGTTTTTTATTTTTATTATAATTTTGTTGCTTAATAGTAAGCTAGTTCATGGGTTAGCTTGGGGTCACTTGTGGTTTCAAGCATCGTGTGATGACTACGGGGTAGTATCTGGTCGTTACAAACTTGGTATTAGAGCACAGAGTTCAAATATCCTAGGGTGTCTATGAAGTCGTGTCTAGTAGAGTCTTGCAGAATGGTGTGGAGACGTCTGTACTTTTCTTCGAGATTCTATAGGGTATTTAGGAATTTTTTTTCCTTCTTTCATGTCTCAGTTCATGCTATAGCAAGGTCCTCTAAGAAACTTACACAAATTCTTATCTTACTCTATTCATTCCATCTCTACCTTGTTTTTGAGGTAACAGAAGTTGTCAAACTCAAATCTTTACAGACAAAGTTTCCTCAGCCAGTCCCTATAAATAGTTATGGGATTACATATTGGCTCAGAATGTATCCCATTAGTTCCCTTATGTACTAAAGTTTGAAATATTTCATTCATGTTCATGAAAATCGCGCGTTAAGCAAAAGTCAGATGTGCTTTCAAATCCCTTCACAGAATCCCTTTTACAATATGTGGTCTACAGTTAGAAGCATAAACTGAGAATTTTAGAAGTAGTAGAGTTGGGATAGCATGATCTAGATTGAGCAGATTATATATTCATGGGGCTAGTTGTACAAAATGGTGAATCAGTAGGCTTGAATAGTGTATGCAAAAATTTAAGTTTATTAATTTGAAATTAAGTATGATGGTGCGGATGTGAGTTAAGAGAGGTAATATTAGTAGTTTATTAAGAAATAGAAGTAGATGATGTGTTTAGTGTGGCAAGTATGTGTCAAGAAGAGTGTAAGTATGTGTTGATGATAGTAGAAGTTAATTAAAGTTAAGGGTAGCATATTCTGTGGGAGTTTAGTATTTATGTGTATCGTTATACCTCGGGCTCTAGAGTAAAGTTGTTGTAGTTCAATTAGAGTTTATTAAGTGGTTCACAAACTTAGAATGATGTTTTAGGGATAAGGGGGAGATGATAGAACAAGTAACCAAGTCAGGTCCTTGAATTTTAGAAGTGATGCTAGAGTATGGTGGAACATTAGTAAGGGCGAATAATTCCCAACCCATTCTTATTTCAGTGTTGTATTTCAATCATAACAATATCTAATCATGCCTTACATGGAAAATCCATGATTATAGTTCATGTTCATGCACATAATAAAGAATTATTTACTCTGCCAGTTCCTAGTATGAGGAGTTCCAGTTCACTCAGTAGTACAAATCATGTTCCATGAACTCATGAACTCTAAACTCAGGTCATACATCTCATGACTCATGTACTCATGCTTTACAGTATGTTCAGTTCAATTACTTATGCTACACTCCTAATGATCAGCAAAATTCAGTTTATGTCATGTATACCCTCAGTCTAGATCTCTTTGATAAATCCATGATGTTGATACTCTATTTCTCAAATCTTAGTAAAGTGTCAATTTATGCATAGTATCCCTTCGTGTTTCAGGTCCTTCTATTTTAACTTTCAATGACCTTTGTTTATGTCATGATTAGTTGAAATTCTATGTGTATTTTATTAGGGTAGTGCATGGAAGTTTTAAGGATAGAGGTTTAGATGGTATGAGAAAGATGCTTTTATGGGTGTGTGCTTAGAAATGCATATGTGGTTATGAAGATAGGATTGAATGTCATGATTGGTATACAAGTGGAATGTGTAGTTTAGTATAAGCTTTCAGTATGATTCATTCCAAATAGCCAGTAATTCAGATTAGCAGTTTGACAGACAAGTTCCTATGGTTTACCATCTTTTCTATTCATAAGGTAATTCATTCACGACCATGCAAGTCATAAAATTCAGTTCAGTTCATGCATCAGGCATCAGATACAGATTTTAGATATTCAACCACGATTCAATTCATAAGTGTTCTGTGCATCATCTCAGTCTTTCCTTAGTACTTTAGCCAACTCAAATCATTCAGGGGATGAAGTATCCCAAGGGGAAGATATAATATCCTGGGTATTCATATCTTAAATCTTTTATCTTTTCCTCAAGAAACAAGATCCAGCTTAAAGTAATGGTTACTCATAAGTTGACTCTCTTATTTCTATCTCATCCTTATGACCATTATCATGTCAGTGCATGTATTCACAAAATCAATTCAATTTATGTATCATGCTCAAACTCAGTTATTCAATCATGTTCCAAGTCATGCATGTTCAAAATATGATCTCAATTACCTTTGTACAGTACTCTCAGTCTAACCAGTCTCATTCGAGGATGAATGTTCCCAAGGGGAAGATAATGTAACACCCAGTGTTTTCGGGCTAGTCTATAAACCGTCGTTCCTATGTGTAAAAGATATAATCCAAATCATTCATATGTGAGTATAAATTTCATGATCTTTATATTGATGTTTGATGTGCTTTCGAGGTGAAAAATATTCATAAGAATCACTTAGAACAAAGTTGAGCTTAGAGCCTTTCATTTGTATAAAGTTTGGTATTCGATTCTTCAAGGGTCTACTTTAAACGTGTATAACATTTTTTATACGTTGAATTTTATATCTCAAGACCCACCAAATTATAGATAATTGAATTATATTTTCAACGATAAAATTTTTGTCTTAATCCAATACCCGAGTGAAATATTATGCCATTATTCGCGAGAGGCAGTAAGCCAACGTGATTGGGATGCGACACATCGGTCATCGACGTGATTATCAAAACAACACAATAGCAACTGCATCACTGAACTTTTTCACATGCTATTTCAGTTCCTAAAGGGTCCAGGGGCATTTTGGTTACTTTCCCTCACCCAAATCAACCCATAACTCTTATTTTTAGCCCCCAAAAGCATTGGATACATTATTTTTCATCTTTTTCTCTCCAAGAAAACCCTTGTCCCTTCAAGAACACCAAGAACTTCATAAATTTTTTCTCCAGAAAAGTAAGAACTCAAGTTTTCCAGTTCAAGAAATCTTCCAAGATTGTGTTTCTCCTTCAAGATTAAAGATTTAAGGTATGTGGGAGTTCATCCATGGGTTCCCGTTCACCCATGGAGCCTAAAATCTCATTTTCAAATTCAAAGTTATGATCTTTACATGTTAATATGAATTATATTCATGAAATTTCTTTAAATTTGATTATGTATCATTTTTACAAATGGTTTTCATTGAAATTGCCTTGACATGATCTAATGATGATTTTCACATTCTAAAGCCTTAACCCATGTTTCTAAAATTTAAAGTTATGTGAATTTCATGGTTTAACTACTGCCATGTTTAAATCATGATCCCAAAGTGTTTGATTTCAAATTAAGAGTATGTTTGTTTTCAAGTGGATAAGCCAATACATATTTTGAATGTCATGATCTTCATATCAAATTCCAAAGTTGTGAATTGACTCATGTAACCATGAACAAGTTCATGGTCCCCATGTGTTTCTTGAATTGTCCCAAGTTAAAGACTTAATTGGAGATTTTTAATAATAAATTCATTCTATGGATACATGTTTAAAACTATCCCCATTGTTAGCTTAAACTATGAATTGGAAGTGTTTCTTGAAATGCCCAAGTGATGGGTTTCTTTAAGTAATGACCGTTTATCATGTCCTCAAAGCCTTAGTATGATCTTGTTGTATTTTTATAAAGTCCTAGGGGTTATGAATACCCGAAATTTAGCTATTTTCTAGTTTTCCAAAATCTATAAAATGATTTAAGTTATACCATAGAAAATATCATTTTGTCATTAATATGGTCAGTTGTGAGTTTGATTAAGTAAGCTCAGTATGGTTTCTATCCCAGTATCAATTTATATGTTAATAATTACCTCAGAATCAATATGCATATTTATTTTTAGAATACCATGACATGAGATTATCATTAATCAGTTACCAGTGCATGCACCAGTTAGTATTCCAGTATAATTCAGTTGGGAGTAGGATTCAGCACCGAGCTAAACCAGGGATGGGGGAATTCTTTCCAGTTTAGGATTTGACCTTTAGTAGCAATCCCTGAATTACAGAACTACATAGCTAATGTAGGTTTGAGATGACTTCCTACCAGGTTAGGGTTGACACATATCTTATGAGTTTCCTGCCAGTATAGGGTTACTCCCTCATCCTTTAGGACACCAGTTTAGTTTATCCATATATCAAGTTTTAGTACCCATAGCACGGTACTGACACCCTTCTAAATATGGTTTTAGGTTTGACATAGATTATCTTAGATTGGGGCATGTCAGTTAGATGATACCTCCCACAGTCTCAATTATAGTCTCAATTATAGTCTCAGTTCAGTATTCAGTTCAAATTTTAGTTTCAGGTTTGATTGACCATAACATACAACTTAGTTATTCAGTTATCAGTATTTCAGTATTTCAGTATTTCAGTTTACAGACTATTTCAGAATTATGTTATACACTTGGTCTTGTATTCTCAGATAATACACTTTTATGCGTTCATGTTCATTCATCTTATGTTTTTTACTTAGTCCTTATCTCATATGCATAATACTCCACAGTTTCAGTCCAGTTATTCAGACTAAGTACAGTCTAGTCTTAGATGAATAGTTTTCAACTATTAGTCACTCAGTTAATAAGATAAGCTTAATATATGTAATGTTTGGTTTTGTATGTTTAGGTATTTGTGCTGACTATAATTGTATATTTAGATCCCCGATGTTATGTTAGTTTTCAACACGTAGTTTCAAACTCAGTATTCATACAGTATCGTATCCCAGCTTCAGTTCTACTTATATCATTAAAGTAAAGTTTTACAGAAAGTAAGTGTAGAGATTCACCATCTTATCTGAGTATGTTTGTCACTCATTCTTTAACATATTTTCAGCTTTTAGTTTATTCTAGCCTATTGGTGAGTCTACTTACACTTAGCATGTATGTTTTAAGATTTCATATGAAATCAATTTTACTTATTGAATTCACCCCGGCATACTCAGTACATTATAGAAGTACTGATACGTATATACATCTGTATGGATACATTGTTTCATATTGTAGGTACCATTTGTAGCCTGCATATCATGATCAGACAGTTGCAGTTTCCAGCTAGCATGTGATGAGTTCTCTTATTTTGGGAACTCCAGACAGCTTTAGTTCATCTTCAGTTCATTTATTTTTGTCTGTATTGATCAGTGGTAGTTGGAGGCATATCCCAACTATCTATAGTCAGTATAGTAGATGCTTCATAGATGTCAGCCAGAGTCAGTCATGTAAATTTTAGTTTCTTTCTTCAATTTTATCATATTGTAAACTTTATCAGTAATGTATTTATTAAGATTATTCCATAATTATGTTTCTGCACAGTAGAACTTGTTATTTATTTTTATTATAATTTAGTTGCTTAACAATATGCCAGTTCATGGGTTAGCTTGGGATCACTTGTGGTTCCAAGCATCTTGTGACGATTAGGGGGTAGTCTCAGGTCGTTACAGGACATGTGAAATTATTTTTCTCGTGGTTCTCTAGTGTGACTCAAATTTTTTTATAACCATATTACCCATCTATGAAATAATACGAACCCTACCCTTCCAATTGATTAAGCATTTAATCCATGAATGGCATAGAAAAGTGGTCCTTCTTTGTCCAAGATTGCAACTTAATCTATATATACTCTTCAACCCATAACCAATCTCATGGGGATAATCTCACTATTTTTAATAGGAACCACCATGATTCCACATTTTTTTGGGATGTATTGAACTGGGCTCACCCATGTGCAATTCAAGATTAAATACATGACACACAAATCTAACTATTTGATTATCTGCTTTTTAGTAATGTCTTGCATTAGAGGATTTAACCTTCACTGATGGTCAAAAAATAATGCATAATCAGGATACAAATTTATCCTTTGAGTACAAACACTTGGAGCAATCTCGATTATATTTGTAATAGTCAACCCGATAGCCCGAATAAATTTTCTCATAATCGATTTCAAGGATTCAACTTCCCATGGAAATAAATATCCCACAATGATGATGGGTAAGGTTTACCTTCCTAAAAAATACATTGCAAAGATGCAGGGAAATGGCTTGAACTTAAGTTATGGTGCATCCTCAATTGAGGGCTTGGTGAGAGGACTCTCTCAATTTTTCAAGACATGGTCTAATATGAATTAGTTCTTGATGTAGGAACCAATACCAATCAAGGAATCCATGGTCTCATCATGCCCTTTAATATCTTCACTTCCATAATTCCATAAGACTTCTTCTAGTGGCTTAGTAATAAAATTGACCTCTATAGCATTGACCACCTTATCACTAATCATGTCAATCACCGAAATCACTTGCAAATAGTTTGGTTTCTTTATGGACTTGCACATATTAAATGTCACCTATTCAGCATTCATTATAAATTTTCTTTTGCCACATTCCATATCCACTAATGCCCTCCTGGTAGAAACAAAAGTCCTACTGAGAATTTTAGAAATTTAATAGTTAATCTCACAATCTAAGATCACAAAGTCTATGCGATATATAAATTTGTTGACCCCAAAAAGAATATTACATAGAATTCCATCTGGTCATTTAACAGAATAATCTGCCATTATGAGTCTCATGGTTGTGGATATTAGAGCACTCAATCCAAACTTCTTGAATATAGTTGGAGGTATCATGTTAATACTTTCCCCCAAGTCACACAAATCCTTGCCAAATTAGTATACCCAAAAATATCAAGGGATAGTGAATTAACTTCAGTTTTCTATAAGATCCCACAAAATTCCTAGCTTAATTCAGTCCTTTTAGCTTGTTAAGGGGTCCCATACATAGAAAATTCTAGGTAAATATTTAGACTTAGTTTATTTTTAGGCCTTTGAAAGTTGGCAATCTCATTTCGCGACCTTAAAGTCCTTTAATTGTCTATATTTTAGTTAATTCACGATCAGGAAGGTCAATAGGTGTTCCCGAACAAGTTTTGGCTTTACTCAGACTTTGTTTGAAGCTCCTTTGGAATCCCAAAATAGTGTACCAACGCGATCTTGTTGCATCACATTGCCAATCGTGTTGGTTAATATTTTTCACACCTACCAGTGTCAAATTCCAGTGAGACAGCATGATTTTGGCGTGATGTGTTGGACATCGCATCAGTGACATCGACATGCCATGTCTGTAATACCCCGATTTGTTGAACCGGGAATGCTATATGGTGCTCATGACCCCAAATGATCACAAGCTAACCCATGACTGATATCTGTACCTGTATACTGCATAAAATACTGAATAATGCAAAAACATGCACTGAAAGGCCATAAGGTTCAATGCTGAACATAACATGGATGAGATAATATCTGTGGGGTAATACAATACCTAAAACAAAACTGTAAACACTGAAGTTTGAAACATAATAGTCTGCATCTAGTCTTAAAGCCTCTACTGTCTGAATCATCTGAATAAGGAGTTGATAGGACATGTCCCCAACTAACTCCAACTAATAACTAATCAATGAAATAGTGGAGAAATAATCATTTCCTGGAAGGATTAAGACTCACTTCTATTCTGACTGCTGAGATTGGAATCTACTGCTGATCTGAAACTCATTTCTCTGAACCTATGATGTAACAAAAAAAGAAAGCCCCATAGCGCAAATGCGCCAGTACAATGGAATATAATGAGTATATATGTGATGTAGGCTAATGCAAGGGTTAACATACATGAACAATGATAGTTGATTGTCTAACATGAATGCGAGAATGCATACATAAATACATAATTGTAAATGACACTATGCTATTGTGATTACCAAATCTGAATACTGATGGCATGACATAATTATAACTGATATAAATGATAGGATAAATAGATGTATCTGAATGTATCAGTGTTGAATCAAAAGAACTATTTGAGTTCTTTTACTGAGACTGGTACTGAAACTGTGGGGAGTAGTATTTAACCAACATGCCCCTAATACGCCATTAAAGCTGAGTTGGGGTCCAATATGTAACCCCAATTAGAAGGGTGTCAATACCGCACCACTGGTAAGGACAAGCTGTGGGCAACCCTTATCTGATAGTGTCCCCAAAAGAGAACGATGAGGCCCTTATATGACAGTGCTGATCCACCTCATCAACCCTCATCAAACATTGTTGATTTATCAACCTATGCTGGCTATATAGTTCTAGAATGCAAGGATGACTTCTAAGGGCCACACCCTCATCTGATAGTGTGTGTCCCCATCCTTGGGTTTATTCGATGATAATTCCTACTCCCATCTGAATGGACACTGAACATGATTTACTGAACTGAACATGAGCTGAGTTGCTAAGTTTCGTTGACCGATGGAATACTACTAATATCTGACAACTGACTGAGTCAAAAGATCATGGATATTTTTCTTGAGTGATACGACTATCTGAAGTCTAAGGATTCATAGCTTGACTGAGAGTATCGTGAAAGCATGACATGGCTCTAGGTACACAACTAATGTTGCGGGTACAAGTACCCCCAGGACTCGATGGAAGGAAACTGACAAAGCATGACTTACTTGAGTACATAATAATCATCATAATACATTTACTGAAGTATTTCATCAAACGTGTGATAGACATAAGATTGTACGTACATGGGAATTTCATGATATCATGCTAATTAGACACTTTCCCTTCATCTAGGCCTTCAACCAAACACATAGTAGGCATAGAATGTTTAAACAACATCATACAACAATTAACTATCATGATTCAATTCTAATTTAATCATTCAAGGGCTTAGTCCTAGGGTTTCATGAATCTATACCGATATAAATCAACCGATATGGAATTTAACACTCAGTCATGGAATATAAATTCAATTACTCATTATCAACATGAACAAAAATATCCCAATCATGAAATTCATAAGAAAATCCATAACTTGAATTTAGAAAAGGGATTCTTGGTCTTCATATAGGAAAGGAGTCCATGAATGAACACTATGCATACCTTAGTTTGGGATTTTGTGAAAATTGATGGTGAAACCTTCTTGAATTTGAATCCCTAATAGAAACCCTTGCTTATTATTGAGAAAAACTTGAGAGAAAATAGTATATTTTGGGTGAAGAATAGCTAAATCACATTTTATTAGGTTTAAATACAGGTAGAAAATTGACCCTTTTAACCCTGGACGCGTCATTTAATTTCAGTAAAATTTTCCCAAACTGGGCCCTTGGCGCGACGCGGCATTATCGCACTGTGTTACTGAAAATTGATAATTAGGAAATTGAGGGATGGAGAGATGCGGAGACATTGCGTTGCCCCTTCCTTTGTGACCTGGAACTTTGGCGTGACGCGGGGGAAATCGCGCTGAGACACTAGAAAAAGGACAATTCTAAATTTGAGGGCTGGCGCGACGCGCCATAATCGCGGACACCTACTGGAAATTTCCAAATGCCATTTACTCTTGTGGAGTAGTGCACCATTGACTAATATGGCATTGTTTTATGATGGGAACTTGAAATAGTCATAACTTCTTACCCAGTTATCGGATTTAAGCAAATCATATATCGATGGAAGGCTTATTGAATTTTTCCACATGACAAAAAGTGAAAATCTTGAAAATTCCTCATGGAATAATTATCATTCACTTTAGAAGCTAATACTAGGAATTTTTGCAATGAAATTTGCTAGAAATCTTAGGGGTATTACAATATCTCCCCCTTGAGAATATTTATCCTCTAATGAGACTGACTGAGAGGGGAAACAATAAGCTGAACAAGAACTGAACATAAATAACTGGAACATGATCTCATGACTGACAAGATGAACATAACATACTGAACATGCATATGTGATGCATGTGTAACTGATTCATGGATGCATGACTAAATGTTCTGAGGAACTATGTTTCTCACAATGAGAATGCATTTCTGATGCATAATTATATAACTGAGCTGATACATGAATACATGACTAAATATGCAATGGTACTTGATACCAAGTTTATATTGGGAACATGAACATGAAACTGAATACCATGTTTTTGATCAATACTGATCATGAAACTGAGTAAGCTTAAGGAGAACTATTACCTTGAGCTTGATCTAAGTTGGCGGAGAAGAGGTGAGAATACTTGGTACGCATATCTGCTTCTTCTTCCCAAGTAGCTCCCTCAACGGAGTGATTTCTCCAAAGAACTTTAACTAGAGGGACTTGTTTGTTCGTCAATCTACGAGTCTGATAGTGTAAAATTTTGACTAGAATATCTTCATAAGAGAGACTGTTCTAAACATCAATGCTCTGAATAGGGACTATGAATAGTGGGTCACCTATACACTTCTTGAGAAAAGAGACATGGAATACTGGATGAACTGGGGCTAGATCTGAAAGCAATTTGACCTCATAAGCTACCTTGTCGAACGACTGGGAATCTTGAAGGGACCGACATATCAGGGACTGAGATTTCCCTTCTTGCTGAATCTCGTCACTCCCTTCATGGGAGAGATCTTTAGATAGACATAATCACCAACCTCAAATTCGAGATCTTTTTTACGAACATCTTCATAAGACTTCTGTCGGTTCTGAGCAGCGTGGAGTCTTTCTCTGATTAACTGGACTTTTCCTAAGGAGTCGAATACTATGTCAGAACCTATGACTGAGGCTTCACTAACTTCGAACCAACCAATTAGAGATCTACATCTCCTACCATAGAGAGCTTTGAATAGAGCCATCTGAATACTAGAATGATAGTTGTTGTTGTATGCAAACTCAAACAAAGGCAAGTAGTCATCCCAACTTCCCTTGAAATCAATTGCACACGCCCTTAGCATATCTTCTAAAGTCTGAATGGTTCTTTCTTCTTGACCATCTCTCTGAGGATGAAAGGCTGTACTGAGATGGACTTGGGTACCAATACCTTTTTGGAATGCTTTCCAGAAATGAGAGGTGAACTGGGTACCTCTGTCTGAGATAATGGACAATGGAACGCCGTTTAATTTAACCAAATCCTTGATATAGAGTTTGGCATAATCCTTGGCTTAATAAGAGGTATGAACTAGAAGAAAATAAGCTGATTTGGTCATTCTGTCTATAATGACCCAGACCAAATCATGCTGATGATGAGTTCGAGGCAAACCCGTCACGAAGTCTATGTTCACAACTTCCCACTTCCAAGTAGGACTACTGAACTCCTGCATAGACCCACTAGGCTTTTGATGCTCTATCTTAACTTACTGACATATAGAGCACTTATCCATAAACTTTTCAATGTCTCTCTTCATCCCACTACCCTAATAGATTTCCCATAAGTCGCGGTACATCTTTGTGTCCCCTATATGAATAGAGAAGTGTGGACCATGAGCTTCTGCAAGAATTCACTGCCTTAAGTCATCTATACCTGGAACACAGAGATGACCATGACAACACAAAACACTATCTCTCCCTTGGGATAAAACCTCTACTTTTTGATCCTAAAATGACTCTTTCAACTTGAAAAAGATGGGATCTCTATCTTGCTTTTCTTTCACCTCAAAAACTAGAGATGATTTTGAACTACTCTGAACACATACACCACCCTCTGAAGAATCGACTAAGTGAATGCCTAGTATGGCAAACTGATGGACTTCTTGAGATAAGTTCTTCTTACTATTCTCCACATCAGAAACACTACCCATGGATAGCCTACTGAGAGCATCGGCCACTACGTTGGCCTTACCCGAATGATAGAGGATACTCACATTGTAGTCTTTCAAGAGCTCTAACCATCTTCTCTGATGAAGATTGAGATTTTTTTTAGAAAATACATACTGAAGACTCTTGTAATCTGTGAAGACATCTACATGAACTCCATAGAGATAATGCCTCCAAATCTTCAAGGAAAAGACTATGGCTTCTAACTTAAGATCATGAGTAGGATAATTCCTCTCATAGGTTTTAAGCTGTTGATGATAGGCGTATTTACACGCCTAAAATACTATAATTTACCCATATTTTAGCTAAGTTTTGAGGACAAAATATATAATTCATGCACTTTTAGTCCTTTTTCCTGTAAGTGAGCTAACAAACGTGATTAGCAAGTTTTTAGGTATAAATGATGAAGATTTCAGCATTTTATGGATAACTTGACGCCCAAGGAAGCTTCACGAAAGAAGGAAAGGAGAGCTTGGACGCCTAGGGACTAAAAGTGACGCATGGAAAACCTGTCCCAGGCAAAAACAGCAATTCTAAAGACTTTGGGGATCAGCAGTAACTTATTAGGATTAGGATAAGTACGCAGTATCCTAGTAGGATTAGGATAAGTACACAGTAGCCTAGTAGGAATAGTATATGGGTTTTATAAATACCCTATTGTGCTGAACTTTTTATTCATTCACTCATTAATTCATTCAACCCTCACAATTCAACTCATTCATCCTATTTTCTATTCAATTCTATTTTCTTTGACATTTAGTACTATTCACGTTACTTTCTGACAGAGAAAGCACGACCCTTGTGACCAACGTGAGATCATGATGATGTTTATTGTGATATGCGTTGCAATCATGAGTAGCTAAAATTCTCTGTTGGGGTTATGGAAGCCTTATGAGATACTATCTATTGCTATGAGTTTGTGAATTCATGACACGTATGCTGCTTATATCATTACTCTCTTCATCTTAATATAAATTCTTGTGGTTGAAAACATATAGAATACGCCAGTATAGCATTAACTTGTTCGAAAGAAAAGTTATATGTTTGGAAAAGAGATAATGTCAAGGTAATAGGGCACCAACCCTTGTTAAAAAGTTAGTGCCGTAACTGGATTAACCTCTTGGAGAGTTCGTACCATTAGACACGCTTTAAGCTCGAAAGATTTAAAGTGAAATAATCCTTGATGGTCGAAAGATGCATGGATTTACCATAGAATACAACTCTCTATAAGCACATGAATGTCTGAATTCCGCATAACTCATAGCCAATAGAGACGTATAACTCATAAGGTGGACATAACCCCAACTCTCAATTCTCATTGGTTAAACATCTTACTAAACATTCTTTCTTTTTACTTTGCTATTTTCTATTTTTACTCTATTATTTTGTTTACATTATTGTACGCTACAAAATCCCCCCTTTTACGAGACTTGCACCAAAAGTCTAATAATCTTTGCTTACTTAGTGACCAAGTATTCTCTGTGGGATCGATACCCAACCCAGTTGGGTTATATATTTGACAACGACCGCTTACACTCTTACGAGAGCTGTAGTTTAAGCGTTATAAAAAATTGGCGTCGTTGCCGAGGAATACGGTTGTCAACTAAGTTTGTGATAGTTACTAGACCCTTTGGTCAAAAGTTCTCAGATTTTACTTTTAGCTGTTGTTTTTGTTCTATTCAGGTTCTATTGGCAGGATGGATGCACAACGTGACATTGACAGAAGGGCGGCTCAACAGGAGCAGGCTAGACTAGCTGCACTGGCAGCTGCTCAAGTGCATCAACAGAATATTGATAACCCAGGTCGGGCAACAAATCCTGATGATGAGGACCTGGGTGATGAGGAGCTACTAAATCCTAGCCGTACTGATGAGGTGGCGGCACCTATGCATAGGAGAGATCGTCAAGCTAGAATGAGACCTGACCGCCGAGTTGTGCAGGCTCCTTTTGATGATGATGATGATGATCTGGATGGAGCTGGTGCTACAGGAGCTATTATTCCTCCGCCCTTGGCTCCTGGAGCAAAGTTCAATATCACCAGCACCATGATTCAACTATTGCAGCTCAAAGGTTTATTTGGTGGACTCGCAGGAGATGATCCGAATATGTATCTGATCAACTTTATTTCAATATTCAAGTCGTTTGACAATCCAGGAGTTGGGCAAAATGCAATTCGGCTGCGCTTATTTCCATTGTCTCTGTCTGGGAAGGCAACTCTATGGTTGAACGGGCTAACTCCTGATTCTATTACTAATTGGAGGCAACTGAAAGACGCTTTCCTAGAAAGATTCTTTCCGCCATCCAAAAGAGCACAGTTGAGAGATGAGATCAGCAATTTTTGACAGCTTCCAACTGAAGCTCTCCACGAAACATGGGAGGGTTCATAACGAAGCTTATGCGGTTCCCAAACCATCATATGACCAATGTCCACTTGATGGAGATATTATACAGATCTTTGAATTCGGTGACGAAGCCAGTGGTTGATAATGCAGCAGGTGGGTCATTCATGGACCTCACCTTTGGTCTGGCAAGCATTATGCTAGATCGGATGACGAAGCAAAGTAGAGCTTGGCATACTAGGGATTCTGAGGTAGCATTCCCCACTTTATCTATTGGCTTGACTGCAGTGCAGAGGCGTAGACAATAGAAACGTGACCAAGATATGGCTCACATGAAAACACAGATGGATCTTCTTACCAAGCACTTATTATCAGGGAAGACCGAAAAGGTTAAGGCCGTTGTATCACAGGGAAGAGATGAATCCGACTATGAGGAAGAAGCGAACTACTTGAATAATCAGGGGGGTTTCCGAGGCAATGCCCAAGGAAACCAAGGTCGGATCTATTATGATAAATCTGGATACAAGGACCGCGATCAAGGTAGTTGGAAAAACAATACCGACAGGAGTGGTTTGTATGTTTCTCCTGGAAGACGTGACGCCGCTGCATCTGGTTCTAGAAATATGTCCATGGAAGATATGAAGGCTAAGCTGCTGAAAGGAGTAGAGGAAACCAGCACAGGAGTAACTAAGGTAATAAATGATCTGCCCTCAATGAAGCAATTGGTTGACTCACATTCCACTTCAATAAAATAGCTGGAGCAATAATGGAGTCAATTATCTGCGGCATTCAACCAAAGAAAGGATGGAACACTACCCAGCGATACGGTGCAAAACCCAAGGAACGACGGATCATGCATGGCTATTACTACCCGGAGTGGTAAAGTGTTGGAAAATCCATCCAAGGACAAGCATGTGGTTGATGATATAGCGGATAATGTTATTGATGTAGAATGTGAAGAGGCCGAAGAAGATGAAGAGTGTGTTCATGACGTCACCCCTAGACGTCTGCATCCTGAAAAGATTGATAGTTGGAAGCAAGGTAAAAAGAAAGTGGTGGAGAGAACTATTCCCCTTCCACCACCACCTTTTCCTCAGAGACTGAAGAAGAAGGCTAACGACACTCCTAAAAAGGTTGATAATCAGAAGTAAGATAAAAATAAAGTGGTGGAGAAAATAATTCCCCTTCCACCACCACCTTTTCCGCAGAGACTGAAGAAGAAAGATGATGATACCAGGTTCAGTAAATTCATGACTATGTTGAAGCAGCTGACTATTAATGTTCCTTTGGTGGAAGCACTAGAGTAGATGCCCGGATACGCTAAATTGATGAAGGACCTTTTAACAAAGAAGTGGGCAGTAAGCTATGAGCCGGCAGATAATATTCATTATTGCAGTGCAATTTCCACAAGGTCCTTAGTACAGAAGAAGGCAAACCCTGGTGCTTTCACTATTCCTTGCAGGTTGGATCTATGAATTTTTCTAAGGCATTGTGCGATTTGGGAGCTAACATCAATTTGATGCCACTATCCATCTACAGAAAGTTGGGGTTGGGCGACCCTACACCAACTAATATGCGGCTCGTGATGGCAGATAGGTTGGTAAAACGACCTGTGGGTATCTTGAATGATGTGTTGGTGAAGGTGTCTACCTTCATTTTTCCTGCAGACTTTGTGATTTTGGATTGCGAGGTGGATTCTGAAGTTCCCATAATCTTAGGACGTCCATTCCTTGCAACAGGAAGTATGCTTATTGACATGAGAGCTAATGAGCTTTTATTTCGGTTGAATGACGAAGTGGTCCGCTTTGATATATGCAAAGAAATGAAGAAGCCCAGCGATATAAATGTGTTCTTTGTAGATCATGTTCATTATGAGGATAAGAAAGCATTATCTGTAGAGAAACAACTTACTGTTGAGCCATTGTCTACTGTGCTACTGAATGTTGAGCATGAGGATGATGAAGATTATGAAGAAACTATGTGTGCTCTAACAGAAATAGGGTCCAATTCTCATACTCCTAACCAGCCGAACCTTGAACCTAAGAATCAACCATCACCAACAGCGAAGACTTCCATTGAAGATCCCCCAGTGCTAGAATCGAAAGAGCTCCCCAATTATCTAGGGTATGCATGCTTGGGAAGTATAAATACACTTTCGGTGAGTATGACGGATGATTTAAGTGAACAACACATAGAGGTTCTCATCTATGCTCTAAAGAGGTACAAGAGAGCCATTGGTTGGTCTATTGATGATATAATTGGTATCCCACCTGGGATATGTATGCACAAGATGCATCTCGAAGAAGATTGTGTGACCACAATGAAGCATCAGCATCGTCTGAATCCATTCAGAAAATGATGCACCAAATATCTCGATGAAGTCTAAGTAATCGAGATAGCTATGTCGTGCCGCGACAATAAATCAAGCGCTTGGTGGGAGGCAACCCATCGTTTTTAATTGTTTTGTTTTCTTAAGATTTTGTCGAGCCACGACCAAAACTAAGGCGCTTGATGGGAGGCAACCCATCGTTCTAATCGTTTTTGTTGCTTTTGAGTAAGTGTAGGTGCAAGAGGTGTAAAGGAGGAGATTGAGTTCAAATCTTGATTTGGAAGAATTGCATGTTCAAGGTCGTAAGTTAGGATTGAAGAAGAAAAAGGCTATGGGTTGGGCATTGCCTATGAAAATATAGGCAAAGAACAAGGCAAGGCCTATGTAAATCTAGGCCACGAACAAGGTAAGGCCTATACTATGGCCTAAGCTCTCGGAATCTAGTGTGCCATAGCATAGGCGCCGCCCATGCCTAAGTGTGCCATAGCATAGGCGCCGCCTATGCAAAAGCATTTTGTCTCTGAATCTCATGTGCCATGGCATAGGCGCTGCCTATGCCTAACAATGTCATGGCATAGGCGCCGCCTATGCTCAACAATGCTTTGCAAAAGGCGCCGCCTATGCCAAGCATAGGCAAAGCAAAAGGCGCCGCCTATGGTCACTTTTGGTCTCCAAATCTGATTTTAAATGGGTCAAAACCCGACCCAAGCTTGCCCTATAAATAAGACACTTAGTCTTAGACCAAAAATATATTGCAAACCTAAGAAAAGCACCGCCTACCTCTCCAAATTCTCTCTAAAATTTTCCTTTTTCTCTTTTACTTCACAAGAACATCTTCCAAAGGCATCAACCAAGTAAGTACTTCTTTGTTCTTCTTTTATATTCCGTAAGTACTACAATACTACACCTACAATAAATTGTTAGATCTTGAAGTAGTGTTGGTGATTTGAATGTGGATTGATTTGTTGTGATACTACTAAGTGAGTGAAAGAATACATAAGGATGATTTTAACTTATTTCCAACTTGTCTTTGATTTTCATACACTGTCATACTTTTATGGAATTGACATGGGCATGAAAATTGCATAATCTTGTAAATAGAAAGCTTACATGTTGGAATGACTTGTTCATCGAGATGAGAATCATGGTTAAACTACCAACTTGTAAGGTTGTGATTATTTCTAGATGTTATAACTTGATTCAATCTCTAAGTAGTAGTCTTGATCAAAAGATGTATCAACCATGAAAGTATTGCCAAGATTTTTTTGGAAGTATGACTGTACTGATTATATTGTTGGAATATAGCGCCTAAAACGTATATCGATGAAGTCTGAGTAATCGACATCATTCACTTCACTAGTCCGTACCAACAAACTACATGTGGGGTGGTGCCACTACTGCTTGTTCATTGATTGTATCCACCGAGATGAAGCTAACATGAATATTATTTTAATCTCAGGTACAATGGCACCAAAATCAAGGCAAGGAAAGGATAAAGCAACCACTTCACAAAAAGGCCAGAAAATGGAATGAAAAGAGAAAGGTGAATCCTCCTCGCTGCAAATACCTCGCCGTATGTTCAGAATTAAATGGGTCTTAGAGGAGAAAGGAAAGGAGTGGTATAGGAACAATAAAGAGAAGAAATATGTTCATGTGGAGTTGATACACAAGGAGAGCCTAGCAAAGAAAGAACCTCGCATGTTGGCTAAGATAATGGCGTTACATCTTGATTTCATCTTCCGAGATATGGGAGAGTGAAATCTCGATTTAACACGAGAATTCTATGACAACTGGTCACCAAAAACTACATGGAGTGAAGTCAAGATTCGGGGCCAAGTTCTGCAACTAAATGCGGAGTTCTTCAACTCCTTTCTAGGCTTTCCATCTGTGGATCCATCACCACTCAAGGATCTTTATCACAGACCTCCATACAGGGCAATCAGACACACATTATATGGAACAAGATCAATGGCACGGTGGAGTCGTCACAAGGATACCGGTCGGCACAACACCTTCCCGTATGCCTCCTTGAACAGAGAAGCTCGGATATTGTTGCGGATAGTAAATTATTGCCTGATTCCAGGGTCACAGTACACAAAGATCACACGTGATAGAGTTTTCTTGGTGTACGCCTTGATGACGAACATCCCCATCAACATTGGGGCGATTATTCGATCTTCAATGCGTAAGGCCAGGCTACACAAGAGGTCCCACTTCAGCTTTGGAAATCTGTTGACTGCGATATTGAGGAAGGAGGACATTGAAGAGGAACCTGCAGATCATAAGCTTCCACACAACCCGAAGAAGGTTGACCTCACAAAGGTTAAAGATGCTGAATCTATGCATGGCGTCAACCTAACCACTGCAGAAAGACATGCTCGCGATTAAAGCTTCTCCCATTATTTATATGGCATGATGAAGTTTACTATGATGAGCGGGGGTCGTGTTCCAACTGCTGCAGAGCTCCAAAAGTTGGATTATGACTACCCAATGAATGAGCATACGAGGGCGATGTGTGGAGTAGGTGTATATTTTGAGGAACCTCTTGATGACGACATGCCAACCGATGATGATCGATGAATGCCAGAATCTGACGTGGAAGAGAACTCTGATGACGACGACTCTGATGATGATTCCGATGCAGGGGGTATGACCCCAAACATAGAGGATGAGTCCGACTAATCATGTTCTTCTTCTTTATTTTCCACTGAGGGCAGTGTGTCCCGTCTAATTGTGGGGTGCTGGTATTTGTATGCTATACTTCTTTGTCTGCATTTGCATTTATTCTAGTTCTTGTTTGTTTTAATTAGTCATAATTAGTTAGTTTAAATTTTAAATTTATTAGATTTTGATGCATGAAATAGTTCTGATAGGCGGCATGGTGTTATGACAAGAGTTTGTGCTAGAATCATTACTATTGAGACATTTAGCCTCTAAGTGTGACTCACTGTGTGATAATTGTGTGGTTGAATTCATTCATCCGTTAGGGTCAAGAGTCTATAATACTCCCAATAAAGTTGACCATGTGCCTTGTGTGTGTGAGATGATAGTATATTCTATGTTTGTGACTGATGCTAGAACTTGCCTGGTGTGTGTGTAAAGCGAAATAAAGAGTGTGAGTTTAGGAGATGATTTAGGCATTTCTTTGGCAACCTGTGATTGTTTACCTTTTGTTTACCTACCCATGGACATTATCCTAGTCAGCCCTTTTGAACCTTTAAGCCATTTTCTTTGACAGCCTCATATGTAAGCCTAATCCATTTTTTTAAGACCATAATTTGATCCAAATTCCTAAGTGCTTTAAAGTGTGAAGTTATGTGACAAAATAAGAGGAAATTGGGTGAGAGTGATGCCTTAGAGTGTATTGGTACTTGAATTTGTTATGAAAAAGAGTGGCTATCATGGAGGTGTGTTATAAAAAAAAAGAAAAAAAAAGAAAAAAAGAAAAAAAAAAAAAGAAAAGAAAAAGAAATAGAAAAACAAAAAGATAAATTATGTTTATGATTAAATAAAAAGATAGTTATGCTTGAATGGAAAAATAGGTGAAAAAGGGTGATAGATGAAAGAAAGGTAGCTGGGTTGATTAAAAGAGAGTGTTAATGGCATAATGTGATGTATTAAAGTGCTTAGGAACATAGTCACTATTTCTGGCCAAAATAGTCCTACCCGTCCCTTAGCCTACATTACAACCTGTAAAGACCTATTTGATCCTAAGCTTAACATTCTGATATTAGTAGAGCATTACACTAAGGGCAAGCCTATGGTCATCAGTTGCAACATATGAATTCTTTGTGAGAGTGAGAGCAAGGATAATCTTATACCCATGTTCTGAAAAATGCAATATTTGAGAGTGATTATGGGTAATATCTTATGTGAGACACACATGGTTGATGAGTTTTGGGTAGTCTTGTATGATTCTTTGTGGCTTAACTTGTGAATACGAATTAACCATCATCACGAGTCTATATTAGAGGTTGAATTGTTTCTAGAAGTGATTAGAAAACTACTCTTTGTTAATAATTGTTGTGCCTGTCTTGATGAATATTTTCTGTTGTTACTGTGAAACCCTAAGTAGATGTTTAGATAGACATGATATTTTGTTCAAGGACGAACAAAGCTTTAAGTGTGGGGTGTTGATGATAGGCGTATTTACACGCCTAAAATACTATAATTTACCCATATTTTAGCTAAGTTTTGAGGACAAAATATATAATTCATGCACTTTTAGTCCTTTTTCCTGTAAGTGAGCTAACAAACGTGATTAGCAAGTTTTCAGGTATAAATGATGAAGATTTCAGCATTTTATGGATAACTTGATGCCCAAGGAAGCTTCACAAAAGAAGGAAAGGAGAGCTTGGACACCTAGGTACTAAAAGTGACGCATGGAAAACTTGTCCCACGCAAAAACAACAATTCTAAAGACTTTGGGGATCAGCAGTAACTTATTAGGATTAGGATAAGTACGCAGTATCCTAGTAGGATTAGGATAAGTACACAGTAGCCTAGTAGGAATAGGATATGGGTGTTATAAATACCCTATTGTGTTGAACTTTTTATTCATTCACTCATTAATTCATTCAACCCTCACAATTCAACTCATTCATCCTATTTTCTATTCAATTCTATTTTCTTCGACATTTAGTACTATTCACGTTACTTTCTGACAGAGAAAGAACGACCCTTGTGACCAACGTGAGATCATGATGATGTTTATTGTGATCTCCGTTGCAATCATAAGTAGCTAAAATTCTCTGTTGGGGTTATGGAAGCCTTATGAGATACTATCTATTGCTATGAGTTTGTGAATTCGTGACACGTATGCTGCTTATATCATTACTCTCTTCATCTTAATATAAATTCTTGTGGTTGAAAACGCATAGAATACACCAGTATAGCATTAACTTGTTCGAAAGAAAAGTTATATGTCTGGAAAAGAGATAATGTCAAGGTAATAGGGCACCAACCCCTGTTAAAAAGTTAGTGCCGTAACTGGATTAACCTCTTGGAGAGTTCGTACCGTTAGACACGCTTTAAGCTCGAAAGAGTTAAAGTGAAATAATCCTTGATGGTCGAAAGATGCCTGGATTTACCATAGAATACAACTCTCTATAAGCACATGCATGTCTGAATTCCGCATAACTCATAGCCAATAGAGACGTATGACTCATAAGGTGGACATAACCCCAACTCTCAATTCTCATTGGTTAAACATCTTACTAAACATTCTTTCTTTTTACTTTGTTATTTTCTGTTTTTACTCTATTATTTTGTTTATATTATTGCACGCTACAAAATCCCCCCTTTTACGAGACTTGCACAAAAAGTCTAATAATCTTTGCTTACTTAGTGACCAAGTATTCTCTGTGGGATCGATACCCAACCCAGTTGGGTTATATATTTGACAAAGACCGCTTACACTCTTACGAGAGCTGTAGTTTGAGTGTTATCAGTTGTCTAGAGGCGTAGGCTATGACTATACCATACTTCATGAGGACATAACCCAAACCTACTCTGGATGCATCACAATACACCACGAACCCATATAAACCATCTGGAAGAGCTAAGACTGGGGCTGAGGTAAGTCGAGTCTTCAACTCCTGAAAACTCTTTTTGCAAGGGTCTGACCACTGAAACATGACTTTTTTTTGAGTCAATATGGACATAGGGGATGCAATAGATAAAAATCCTTCAACAAACTATCTGTAATAGCTAGCCAAACCCAAGAAACTCCTGATATCTTATGGAGAGACATGTCTTGGCTAGTTTCTTACTTCTTCGGTCTTTTGAGGATCAACTCTAATGCCATCACCAGAAATGATGTGACCAAGGAATGCTACTGACCTTAGTCACAATTCTCACTTACTAAATTTGGTGAATAGATGATTATCTATGAGAGTCTGAAGTACTGTTCTGAGATGATCTACATGATCGCGATCAGTGCGGGAATAGACCAGAATATCATCTATGAAGACTATGACGAACATGTCCAAGTGCTTCTTGAACACGTGGTTCATCAAGTCCATGAAAGCTACTGGGGCATTGGTAAGACCAAATGACATGACTAAGAATTCAAAGTGACCATACCGAGTACAAAAAACTATTTTAGGAATGTCACTTTCTCTAACTCTGAGATGATGATAGCCGGATCTGAGGCCTATCTTAGAGAAATAGATGGCACCCAGAAGTTGGTCAAACAAGTCATCGATTCTGAGAAGAGGATACTTGTTCTTGACCGTGACCTTATTGAGTTGATGGTAATCAATGCACATTCTGAGAGAACCGTCTTTCTTGCGCATGAATAAGACTGGTGCGCCCCACGAGGAAATGCTGGGTTTGATGAATCCCTTATCTAAGAGATCCATCAACTGTTCTTTCAATTCTTTGAGTTTTACTGGTTCCATTCTGTATGGCGGAATAGAGATAGGCTGAGTATCTGGAAGAAGGTCATTGCCTAAGTCTATTTCCTTTTTGGGAGGAATTCCTGGAAGATCTTCGGGAAGGACATCTGAATATTCATTCAGTACTGGGACTGATTCAATGCTGGGAGTTTCTGAACTAGTGTCCTTAACTCGAACAAAATGATAGACATATCCTTTAGATATTATTTTCCTTGCTCGAAGGTAGGAAATAAGATGACCCCTAAAAGCAGATACACTACCTTTCCACTCAAGGACGGGTTCATTTGGAAACTGAAATTGGACTTTTCTATTTCTGTAGTAAACTGTAGCATAGCAGGAATGAAGCCAATCCATGCCGAGAAAGACATCAAAATTAGTTATCTCTAATTCGACTAAGTCTGCTGAAGTGACTTTCTGAAACATCATAACCGGGCAGTTCCTGTATACCCATCGGGCTATGATGGTTTTTCCCACTGGGGTAGATACTGAGAAGGGCTATGCTAGAATTTTGGGACTGAATCTGAAATCAACTACTATATAAGGAGTAACAAAAGACAAAGAAGCTCCTGGATCTAGCAAAACATAAATATGCACATGAAAGATCAGTAACATACCAGTAACTACATCAGAAGAATTTTCCTGATCTTGTCGGGTCTGAAGAGCATATAGTCTATTTGGGCGTTGACCTCTAGTAGCACTAGTGGTGGCACCCTGCTGATTCGAGCGACCAAACTAAGCTGAGGAGTGGAGATGACTCTGATAACCTGACTGAGGGAAATCTCTGACTCTGTGGCCTATCTTTCCATAACCAAAAAAGACATCATTGCCAGCTTTGCAAGCACTCTTGTGGTTCTTACCACAAGTCTTACAAAAGGGATTAGTTTGGGCATTGTTAACACTGACCTGAGACTTAGAGCCTAGAACTCTATCTCTGAGCTTAGGAGATGGAGCACTGGCTGAGAAAGAGCTGGAACTGATGACTTAGGATGAAATTGAGAACGGTTTCCTCCTTCTAATTTAGGCTGACTAAAATTGAAGCTACCTGTCCTAGATTTCTTATTCTGCTTTTCCCTCTGCTTAATCTTCTGCTCTTCTATCTGCTGAGCATGGGTCATAAGTCTGGCTAAATTTATGTCACTATTTAGCATGGTGGATCTTCCCTCATTAACCATGCTATCAATTACCCCTGAAGTGAACATACTCATCTTATCTCTGCCGTCAGCAACCACACGAGGGGCATATCTGGCTAATTGAGTAAACTTTAGAGAATACTCTTTCACCGTCATATTGCCCTGCCTGAGGTTGATGAATTCTAGCACCTTAGCCTTTCTAAGCTCTTGGGGAAAGAATCTATCTAAGAATACAATGACAAACTCCTCCCACTCTGTAGGACTTGCATCATCTGACCTTTTAGACTTCCACTGTTTAAATCAAGAATGAGCCACATCCTACAACTGGTATGCGGCTAACTCAACACTCTTAACAGTAGTCACCCTTATGATGTCTGTCACTTTCTAAACTTGATCAATGAATTCCTGAGGGTCTTCATCTACTTTAGACCCATGGAAGGATGGAGGATTAATTCGGGTGAAGTCCCGAGTCCTAGCTGCAGCTGAGTTGGCCACTGAGTTGGCCAAAACGATAGCTGGTCACTTATTATGGGAAGCTACTGACTGAGCAAGGTTGGTAAATACAATCCTGAACTCCGCATGAGAAAATAATCGGCCAAAGGTTCTTCAGGTTGAGGGGCTGACTGATTTCTTCTCTTAGAAGGCATATTCTGAAATAAAGAGAAGAAGCAGATTAGACTGAGAGATTTAATTGTGATTATGCTTAGTGGCACGACATGAATACTGAAAGAAGGGAAACTATTCCTAAATATCTCATAGCCTCTTGCACATAAATGTAGCGTGAAACACACCCATGTATAAGACTTTACTAGATGCGTCTTTCAACTTCCTAGGACTCTATTGAACCTTAGGCTCTGATACCAAGTTTGTAACACCCCAATTTTCTGAACCGAGAATGCTACATAATGCTCATGACCTCGAAGGACCACAACCTAACCCATGACTGATATTTGTACCTGTATACTACATAAAATACTGAATAATGCGGAAACATGCACTAAAAGTCCATAGGGTTCAATACTAAACATAAAATGGATGAGATAACATCTGTGGGGTAATACAATACACAAAACAAAATTGTAAACACTGAAGTCTGAAACATAATAGTCTGCATCTAGTATGTAAACCTCTACTGTCTGAATTATCTGAATAAGGAGTTGATGGGACATGTCCACACCTAACTCCAACTAATAACTAATCAATGAAATAGTGTAGAAATAATCATGTCCTCAAAGGATGAGGACTTACTTCTATTCTGACTGCTGAGACTGGAATCTACTGCTGATCTGGAACTCGTCTCTCAATCTATGGTGTAACATAAAAAGAAAGCACTATAGCGCAAATGAATCAGTACAATAGAATGTACTGAGTATACTTGTGAGGTAGGCTATTGCAGGGGTTAACATTCATGAATAATGCTAGTTGATTGTCTAAACTGAATGTAAGAATACATACATAAATACGTAACTGCAACTGACACTATGATATCGTTATTACTTAACTTGAATACTGATGACATGACATACTAATAACTGATATAACTGATAGCATAAATAGTTGTATATGAATGTAATTGATAACATGGGTGACTGTATCTGACAGTCCTAAATCTGATGGAACTATCTGAGTTTCTTACTATATCTGAGTATATCTTACAGTCTTGAATCTAAAGAACTATTTGAGTTCTTTTACTGAGACTAGTACTGAAATTGTGGGAGGTAGTATTTAACTGACATGCCCCTGATACACCATTATGACTGAGTTGGGGTCCAATCTGTAACCCCAATTAGAAGGGTGTCAATACCGCGCCACTGGTAAGGACAAGCTATGGGCGACCCTTATCTGATAGTTTCCCCAAAAGAGAATGGTGGGGACCTTACCTGACAGTTCTTATCCACCTCATCAACCCTCACCGGATAGTATTTATGTCTCAACCTATGCTGGCTACATAGTTCTGGAATGTAAGGATGAGTTCTAAGGGTTATAGCCTCATCTGATTGTGTGTGTCCCCATCCTTGGGTTCACTCGGTGCTAATTCCTACTCTCATCTGAATGGAAACTAAACATGATTTACTGAACTGAACATGAGCTTAGTTACTAAGTTCCATTGACCAACGGAATACTACTGATATCTGACAACTGACTGAGTCATGAGATCATGGAGATTTTTCCTGAGTCATAAGACTATCTGAAGTCTAAGGATTCATAGTTTGACTGAGAGTATCTTGAAAGCATGACATGGCTCTAGGTACATAGCTAATGTTTCAAGTACAAGTACCCCTAGGACTCAATGGAAGGAAACTGACAAAGCAGGACTTACTTAAATACATAATAATCATCATAATACATTTACTAAAGCATTGCATCAAACATGTGATAGGCATAAGCTTGTACGTACATGGGGATTTCATGATATCATGCTAATTAGACACTTTACCTTAATATAGGCATTCAACCAAACACATAGAGGCATAGAATGTGTAAACAGCATCATACAACAATTAACTGTCATGATTAAATTCCAATTTAATCATTCAAGGGATTAGTCCTAGGGTTTCCTGAATCTATACCGATACAAATCAACACATATAGAATTTAACACTCATTTATGGAATACAAATTAAATTACTCATTATCAACATGAAAAAAAAGCATCCCAATCATGAAATTCATAAGAAAATCCATAGCTTGAATTTAGAAAAGGGATTCTTTGGCTTCATGGATGAAAGGAGTCCATGAATGAACACTATGCATACCTTAGTTCGTGATTTCGTGAAGATTGATGGTGAAACCTTCATGAATTTGAATCTTTAATAGAAACCCTAGCTTGGTCTTGAGAGAAACTTGAGAGAAAATAGTATTCTTTGGGTGAATAATAGCTAAATCATGTGTTATTGGGTTTAAATAGGGGTAGGAAATTGACCCTTTTAACCCTTTAATTTTAGTAAAATTTTCCCAAACTGGGACCCTGGCGTGACGCGGTGTTATCGTGCCGTGTCACTGGAAATTGACTATTAGGAAATTAAGGGATGGCGCGATGCATAGACATCATGTTTCCCCTTCCTTCGTGACCTGGAACTTTAGTGCGACGCGGGGGAAATCGCGCTGAGACATTGGAAAAAGGACAATTCTAAATTTGAGTGTTGGTCGCGCCATAATCGCGGACACAAACTAGAAATTTCCAAATGCCATTTCCTCTTGTGGCGCGGCGCACCACTGACTAATAAGGCACTGATTTATGGGGGGAACTTAAAATAGTCATAACTTCTTTCCCGGTTATCGGATTTAAGGCAATCATATATCGATTGAAAGATTATTGAATTTTTCCAAATGACATAAAGTGAAAATCTTGCAAATTCCTTACGGAATAATTATCATACACTTTAGAATATAATACTAGGCATTCTTAGGATGAAATTTGCTAGAAATCTTTAAGGTATTACAGTGTCGACCTACGCATCGGCAATCCAGTTTTCACTTATTAAAAGACCGCATTCTTAGGGTTATTTAGGTCTGTTTCCCATGACTCTCAGCCCTCAAAACACAAAATTTATTACCCTAGGAAGCAAATAAATACATTCTTTCTCAATTTCTCTCAAGAACAAGCCTTAGGGTTTTTAAATTTCAAATCAAGAACTCAAGATTTCCACCCTTAAATTCTAGAAATTCTTCAACAAAGTATGTAAAGTGTTTATCCAAGGGTTCCTTCCACCCATGGATTTCAAGAAACTTCTTTTAAAAGCATGAATTGTGATTTCCATGTTGTGGGTTTGAATGTAATCATGTTGATTTTGTGGTATGTGTTCCAAGTTGAAATCTTTATGTATTTCTTGATATTATGATAGCATATAAGTTGAATGTTGATTCTCTTATATTGAAAACCTTGAATTATGTAGTCATGATGTATTATAATTGCTTTCCATGCCCAAGTATGAAGCAACGCCTACTATCTATTTGATAAAATGCTAAATTGAGATTATGGTGCTTTTATGATTCCTTAGTGATCTAAATGATGAACTTATGCTATATCCACATGTTCACAATGTCTTCTATGCTAAATCTATACCTTGTATGTGTTTGATGGAATGCTCATGAGATTGGTTTAATGAAATTATGATGTGTTAGCATGTATTCCTATTTATGTGTAAGTTCATGACTCTCAAGTGATTGATGAAATGCCTCATAGATTGTTTGTGTGTTGATGACTATTGTCAAGTATTCAAGAATTGTTATGTCTTATTATTTTTATGCTATCAAGTCCTGGGGGTATTTAGATTGTTTGTGCGTTGATGACTATTGTCAAGTATTCAATAATTGTTATGTCTTATTATTTTTATGTTATCAAGTCCTGGGGGTATTTAATACCCAAAAATTTAGATGTGTGCCTAAAGCCAGTGTCAGTTTCAGAATACTCTCAGTCATGTCACGATTAGTAGTACTCTAGTTCAGTTACAAAACTCAAGAAAACTCAGTAAGCTCAGTACCAGTCCAGTCTCATTCAGTATTTAGTTCATACCTAAGTAATCTCAGTCATCTAATAGAACCCAGTAGTATTTTATCAGTCAACAGAACTCAATAAACTTAGTTTAGTTCAGTTAATTAGTACAATCAGTAACATATCAGTCCAACCTAGTATGAACTAGGAAATCAGTCTAGTGTCTATTCAGTTGGGAGTAGGATGCAGCATCAAGTGAACCAAAGGATGGGGGCTCACCCACCAGCAGAGGGTGTGATCGTTAGAAGCAATCCTTGCATTCAAGAACTATATTTCCAGCATAGGTTAAGATATAACCTACGGGTTTAGGGTTAATACATTTCATTTGAGTTCTCCTACCAGTGAGGGGTTTACGAAAGAGCTCCCTGTCAGAGAGGGTTAACTCACAGCTTGTCTTTACCCATGACACGATACTGACACCCTTCTAACTTGGGTTACAGATTTGACCCTAACCAATTTAGAATGGGGCATATCGGTCAAATGTTTACCTGCCACAGTATCAGTCTCAGTCGTTAGTAACGAACTCAGATTGTTTAATAATTGTAGGACTGTTAGATATAGTCACTCAGCTCAGTACAAAACTCAGCTAGATCCATCAGAAATAGGACTATCAAACACAGTCACTCAGTAAGCATTATATTAATTATCAGTTGCATCAGTTAACCAGTAATCAGACTCAGTATTAAGTATTATTACAATCTCAGTTACAATTCACATATTCATTCTTATACTCTCATTCAATCATACTTATATTATTTAGTTTTTATTGTTTATGCATAAGAACCCTTGCATTTTGCCTTACCTCACTTTGCGTACCAGTACATTCACACGTATTGACACATACTTTTCTTTTGCGCTATGGTGTTTTATACCATAGGTTCAGATGTACGGGCTCCAGTGCACCCTTAGCAGATCAAACTTACAGCAGACAGAGTAGTGGTGAGTCCTCATAGTTTGAGGATATATTTATTCATTTAGTATCTCAGTTTATTTTTAGTAGTTAGAGTTAGTTAGGGTCTTGTCCCATCAGCTCTACAGTTTAGACAGTTTTAGAGGCTTTTCTGACTAGATGTTCAGATAGTATTTAGTATTTCAGATTCTTATATTTTTATCAGATATTATCATTTCTGTTTATTAGTATTACAGTTTTGATCCTTATGGCATTTCATCCCATTATTCTACATTATACAGTATTATTACTCAGTTATTGTA
This sequence comes from Capsicum pubescens, assembly GCA_030864215.1. Classification (NCBI taxonomy): domain Eukaryota; kingdom Viridiplantae; phylum Streptophyta; class Magnoliopsida; order Solanales; family Solanaceae; genus Capsicum; species Capsicum pubescens. Next base: position 191,590,671 of record CM061548.1, on the reverse strand, counting down.
GCAGTTACTAGTTATGGGTTAGCTTGTGGTCCTTTGGAATTATGAGCATTGTGTAGTGTCCGGGGTACCAGACTTGAGGCGTTACAAACTTGGTATTAGAGCCTAAGGTGAAACAGTGTCCTAGGAAGTCTGAAAGATGCATCTAGTAGAGTTTTGTGCATGGGTGTGTAGTGCGCCATACTTATATACAGGAGGCTATGAGATATTGTAGGAAGAGTTTCCCTTCTTTCAGTATTCATGTCATGCGAGTGAACATAATCTCCAGTTAAACTCCTATTATAAGCCACTTCTTATTTTCAGTTATAGAACATGCCTCCTAAAAGGACAAACGAAAGAAGAACCGAAAACCAGTCAGCACCCCATCCCGTTCAGGCAAATCTCCTAGACGAGCACGTATCTTATGCAGAATTTAAAACTGTATTTAATACTCAAGACAATTTAGTAGTAGCCAAGAATGAATGACCAGATTTTGTTCCGTCCAACCCAGTGACCAATATTACTGTAGCCAGGATTCGGGACTTCAACCAAATGAATCCTCATTTATTCACATGATCTAAGCTAGAAGAGGATCTACAGGAGTTCCTCGATTAGGTTTAGAAAGTTATAGATATCATGGGAGTGACTTCCAGTGAGAGTGTTGAGTTAGCTACCTATCAGCTATAAGATGTAGCCCATATGTGATTTAAGCAGTGGAAGGTAGACAAGGGTGCAGATGCAGAGCCCATAGAATGGGAAGAGTTTACTATGACCTTCTTAGATAGATTCTTTCCATTAGAGATTAAAGAAGCCAAGGTGTTAGAGTTCCTCAATCTCATGCAAGGAAGTAAGAGTGTCAAAGAGTATTCCCTTATGTTTACTCAGTTAGCCAAGTATGCTCCCTATGTAGTGGCTGACAATAGATCTAGAATGAGCAAGTTTGTGTCTGGGGTATTGGATAGAGTGGTTAATGAGTGAAGGACTATGATTTTGATTAAGGAGATGGACATATCTAGGCTTATGGTCCATGCTCAACCTATTAAGAGAGAAAATAAGAGAGTTAGAATAGGCAGTTTTAGCTTCTCTCAGCCTAAGTCAGAGGGTTGGAATCATTCTTAGTTCTACCCAAAATTTGCATCCCCAGTTCCATCTTCATCTAGTGTACCAGTACCAAAGTTTAGGAATGACAATCATGATGGGAAGCCAGGCTCCAAGACCGAGAGTAGTATAAGTTATGTTCGTACCAACCCATTTTGCGGAGAATGTGGTAAGAATCATAAGGGTGTGTGTAGAGCTAGTACTGATGTGTGTTTTGGATATGGAGAGTCAGGTCACAGAGTCTGAGTTTGTCCTAAGCCTGGCCTAGGAAGTCAACACAGTTGTCCTTCCGCTCTGTCCGGTCGCCTGAATCAGGAGGGTGCCACTTCCAGTGCAGCCAGTGGGAAGTTCCCAAATAGACTTTATGTACATCATTCCAGGAAATATCAAGAAAGTTCTCCTGATGGGGTTACTGGTATGCTACAGAACTCCTCTTTCACATACTTATGCCTCATCCGATTCAGGATCTTGTCTTTTTTAACTCTTTGTATAGCTTTAACTTTAAAGTCAGACCAAATATTAACAAAACCTTTCTTAGTATACACCCTAGTGGGTTATTCTATCGTAGCCTGATGGGTATATAGGAACTTTTTGGTTATGATATCTCAGGAAGTCAGGCTTCTATATTGAGTAGTAATATTAGTACGTGTAGAAAAGTAAAGGGTGGGAATGATGCCCAACCCATCTTTACCTCTGTTCAAAGTTTTATACTTCATTCATTATGATACCTACACATGATTTACATCTGAGCTCCATGAACATAGCTTATATTCATACACTTTCCATAGAATCCCGTGCACTTATAGTTCCTAGCATGAGGAGTTCCAGTTCACTCAGTAGTACAAATTATATTCCATAAGTGCAGAAAACTCCAAACTTAGGTCATGCATCTCATTACTACTACTCTTATGCCTTACAGTATGTTCAGCCCCATTATCATCTTGATTATAGTCATTGTTATAGTCTCAAACATAGTGTTAGCCTCAGTCTTAGTCCAGTAATCAGATTCGTAACTCAGTTCAGTCTCAATATTGCTCGACTATAGAGTACAATTATCAATTACTTAGATTTTTAGTATTTCAGTACCTTAATTTACAGACTATTTTAGAATCATATCAAACGTTTGGTTTTGCATTCTCAAATAATATAGTTTTCAAAAATTCGTTCTCAGTTATTTTATGTTATCCAGTCAGTTCTTACCTCGTATACATGACACTCTATAGTTTCAGTTTAGTTATTAAGGCTAAGTATAGTTCTGTCTTGCAGACCCAGTAATTTAATTAATTCAATAAGTTAGTATGCTTATGCATTCGTGCTCAGCATCCATGCGAATATTTTTAGTAGTCTCAGGTGAAGGGTTGTACTATGGTGGAGAGTATAGTTGAAAAGATACTCAAGGGATATCTCTAATCTTGAAAATTTAAGGCTTAGCCACTTTATCTTAGATGATGTTTCGTAGGCCATGACTCATATTACAGAACTTATTCAGACTATGCCAAGATTTCCTTACCCCCTAAAGCCACAAGAACTCTATAGAAAGAATGTCATAAAAAGACCCCATTAGAGTATAAGTTTTTAGCATAAGTTAGTTCGTAGAGCCCGTGATTTAATTTAGTAGTTAGATGGACAAGTTCGTAAGGTTTCCTATCTTTACATTTATTTATGCTATCAGAAGTCTCATGAACGTAACTATTCCGAGATGAGGCAACCAGGTAGTTCCGTATTCATCCTAGTCTATGTGTCATGTCTTAGTTTCAGACCCCAGATATCATATACAATCATGACTTGATTCGTAGGTGCCTAGTACATCATCCCAATTTTCCTCAGTATCTCAGCCAATTCAGTATTCTTTGAGGGACATAATGTAATAAGGGGGGATATGCTCTATAAACCCCAAGCTATCATGTCCTAAACCCTTCATCTTCTATTTATGTAACGATTCCAGTTTAGAATGGTGGGTGCTCATAGGTTGACCGTCAAGTTCTAATCTCTGCCGTGAGCCAGGTATTTAGGGGCTCAATTCACTACCTGATATTCAATCCATGTATAATACTTCAGACTCAGTAATGTCCCCAAGCCCCTCTAGTCAAAGTTCTTTGACGGAATCAGTCTGTTGAGGGAGCAACTTGGGAAACAAAAGAAGATATACGGACCAAGTATCCTCACCTCTTCTTCCCTAATCCAGACTCAGCCTAAGGTAGTGTCTTTTTTTAAGCTTATTCAGTTTCATGCTCAAATTTCCATTACAAACTTGGTATCATTTACCTTTGCATATTCAGTTATATGTTCATGAGTTAGTTTAGTCATGTATTCATGCATCAGATATGTATGATCAGTATGAGAAACTCAGCTTATCAGTACCCCCAGTCATGTATTCATAGACAGACTCAGTTATGTAATCATGCATCAGATATGCATGGTCAGTGTGATAATTTAGTATATCAGTAAAATCAGTCGTACAGTCATGACCCAGATGTTCATGTCAGGTAAGTAGATTCAGCCTACTAATACTCTCTGTTTAGTCAGTCTCATTTGAGGACAAAAGTTCCCAAGGGGGAGATATTGTAAGACCCCACAAAATTCCTAGCTAAATTCAATCTTTTAAGCTTGTTAAGGAGTCCCAGACTTAAAAAATTCTAGCATAGTATTCAGACTTAGATTACTTTTAGGCCGTCAAAAGTTGGCAATCTCATTTTGCGACCTTAAAGTCCTTTAAGTGTCTATATTTTAGTTAATTCATGATCAGGAAGGTCAATAGGTGTTCCCGGACAAGTTTTAGATTTTCTCAGACTTCGTTTGAAACACCTTTGGAATCCCAAAATAGTGTACAAATGCTATCTTGGAACGCCGCATAGCCTATCATGTTGGTTAACATTTTCCACACCTACCAGCATCAAATTCCAATAAGACGGCACAATCTTAGTGCGATGCATTGGACATCGTATCGATGCCATCGACGCGCTGCGTCGACCTGCGCATCAGTAATATAGTTTTCACTCATTAAAATACCACGTTCTTGGGGGTATTTGGGTCTTTTTCCCCCAACTCTCAGCCCCCAAAACATGAAATTTTTTACCCTAGGAAACAAATAAGCACATTCATTCTCAATTTCTCTCAAGAACAAGACTTAGGATTTTTATATTTCAAATCAAGAACATAATTTTTGCACCATTAAATTACAGAAATTCCTCAACAAGGTATGTAAAATGTTCATCCAAGGGTCCCTTCCACCCATGGAGTTCAAGAAACTACGTTTAAAAACATGAATTGTTATTTTTCTGTTGTGGGTTTGAATGTAATCATATTGATGTTGTGGTATGTGTTCCAAGTTAAAATCTTTATACATTTCTTTATATTATGATAGCATGTAAGTTGAATGTTTATTCTCTTATATTGAAACCCTTGAATTATGAAGTCATGATGTATTAGCATTGTTGTTCATGCCCAAGTATGAAGCTATGCCTACCATGTGTTTGATAAAATGCTAAATTGAGAATATGATGCTTTTATGATCCTTTGGTGATCTAAATGATGAACTTATTCTATATCTACATGTTCACAGTGTCTTCCATGCTAAATCTATACCTTGTATATATTTGGTGGAATGCTCATGAGATTGGTTGAATGAAATTATGATGTGTTAGCATGTATTCCTATTCATTTGCAAGTTCATGACTCTCATGTGATTAATGAAATGCCTCGTAGATTGTATTGTGAGTTGTTGACTATTGTCAAGTATTCAAGAATTGTCATGTATTATTATTTTTATGCTATCGAGTCTTGGGGGTATTTAATACCTGACAATTTAGCTATGTGACTAGAGCCATTGTCAGTTATAGAATAGTCTCAATCATTTCACGATCAGTAGTACTCTAGTTCAGTTACAAAACTCAAGAAAACTTAGTAAACTATATATTAATCCAGTCCTATTAAGTATTCAGTTCAGTCATCAATAATCTCAGTCAGCTAATAGAACTCGGTAGTATTACATCAGTCAACGGAACTCAGTAAACTTAGCGCAGTTTAGTTAATCAGTACAATCAATAACAGATCAATCCATCCTAGTATGAATTAGGAAATCAGTCCAGTGTCGATTCTGTTAGGAGTAGAATTCAACATCGAGTGAACCCAAGGATGGGGGCTTACTTGCCAGTAGAGGGTGTGATCCTTCGAAGCAATACTTGCATTCCAGAACTATCTAGCCAGCATAGGTTGAGATATAACCTTAAGAGTCTAGGGTTAATACTTCTCAATCGAGTTCTCCTATCAGCGAGGGGTTGACGGAAGATCTCCCGGTCAGAGAGGGTTAACTCACAGCTTGTCTTTACCCATAGATTCGTACTGACACCCTTCCAACTAGGGTTATAGTTTAGAACCCAACTAGGTCAGAAAGGGGCATGTCAGTTAAATGATTACCTCCCATAGTCTCAGTTTCAGTCATCAGTAAAGAACTCAGATAGTTCTACAGATTTGAGGACTGTCAGATACAGTCACTCAACTTAGTACGGAACTCAGCTAGTTCCATCATAAACAGGACTGCTAGACACATTCACTCAATAAGTAGTATATTAGTTATTAGTTAGATCAGTTAACCAGTAATCAGACGTAGTATTTAGTATTATCACGATCTCAGTTACAGTTCACGTATTTATGCATGTACTCTAATTCATTCATACTCATGTTATTTAGTTGTTATTGTTCATACATATGAACCCTTGCATTCATCCTTTCCTCACTTTGCATACCAGTATAGTCACATGTATTGACGCATACTTTTCTTTTGGACTATGGTGTTTTATACCATATGTTCAGACGTATAGGCTCTAGATCACCCTTAGCAGATCAAACTTTCAGTAGATAGAGTAGTGGTGAGTCCTCGTAGTTCGAGGAAATATTTATTCATTTAGTATCTCAATTTATTTTTAGTAGTTGGAGTTAGTTGGGGGATCATCTCATCAACTCCACATTTTAGATAGTTTTAGAGTTTTTCAGACTAGATGTTTAGACAGGATTCAATATTTCAGATTTTGATGTTTTTATCTGATTTTATCATTTCTCTTTATCAGTATTACAGTTTTGAATCTTATGGCATTTCAGAACATTATTCTTCATTATAAAATATTGTTACTCAGTTATTGCAGTAGGTACCAGTCATGGGTTAGCTTATGATCCTTTGGGATTATGAGCACTGTGTAGCATCTGGGGTACCAGACTCGGGGCGCTACATTTTCATTCTTCAACATCATATTATTTGACATGATAGCACTATAATTTGTGATATCTCCATAATTTCAAAGTCAGAGGCCATTTTATTTTTTACTAAGTCTTTCATGAAGATGGCATAATTAGCCATATCAATTAAAGCTTCAACCAAAGAAATGTTCACTGATAAGTTGCTAAAATTAGAGATGAAGTTATTGAACTTACTATCACCCACCTTCTTCTTGAGCCTTTGTGGGAATGGGGGAGATATTTTGACTAATATCTTTGGAGCATATAGATTTCCCTTAAATTTTATTACAATTTAATCCAATACTTATAGTTTTCTTAGCTATCAACCCTCTCTTACAGTTCTTCTAATTTTTCAACTTTTTGCTTATTTAGAATATGAAATTCACCATTTGACTTATCAAGCCTTTTCCTCTTTCAACTATTTTACTCTTCAACTCCCCTCTCATGGGTGTTTTTTTAAGATTCACGACATTATTAACATGATTTCTACCACTCTATGTAACAATTACAATTATATGGCATTATTTTATGGATTTTCCATGAGCCAATAGGTAAACCACCCCTTTTCTTTGTATTTAGATGAGCTGAGATTTGGCCTAATTGTGTTTCAAATTAATTGATTGAGGCTGAATGTGAGGCGACCCTTTGATTGCGTTTCAAAAAATTTCTCTTTATCTCTCTTAACATCTTACGACTCCACTCAACCCCCATAAGGATACGAGTAAGTACATCTTCTTCTAATAACTTTTTAGGTCCACAATTTTAGCCTCTTTACATTTTTGGAAATTATATAGAGAGATATATCTATCATGGTTGCATTCTTTGTCTCTCTAATTTCAATCCCTATGTCTCTCTTTATCCCTTTAATTTCTAACCTGATTGTGATCCCTATGATGTGCTCTGATTTTATGACACTTTAAATTATTGAAACAAGGAAAATATGATAAACCAAAAGTTTGTTTATGTGTATTTGATGTGGTTATTTTAGTTTTTGAAGAAAAATAGGGTTCAGAAAAAAATGAATGAAAAAGAAGAAGAATAGAACAAGTATAGATAAGGTACGTCGGGACATAAGTTGTTGGGTCATAGTATGACTCGTTGATTCTATCATCAACAAACCAAATCTTTTTGGCACTTGAAGAATTCGAAGGTCACTGACCACGAGCACTACCTATGACTTGTTGGGTTACATTACAAGCCATAGGAACTAATCATTATGATAGAATAGGCAAAAGTTCTTAATATGTGTATAGTGATGTAGTGGTGATGAGGGTAGACTATGAGTTGTTATGTGTAATGCCCTGTATAAGACATAGTTTAGTTCATCTCCTAGTTCTTGTATAAGAGGCATAAAATCTAAAAATATATCTAAGTGTTGAAGACTTAGCCTTATTTTGACTTCTTAACTTCGAGGATTTTAAAGTTGATCTTCTGGGCACCAAGACGATGGGTTTTGAATTGATTCATGTTCAAGGGTGTAAGGATCATGTATCGGGGAAGTTGTGGAATAATTGAATAAGGTTTGGGTTGTGTTTGGGTTTTGATTTCCTGTAGCTCAACGCAATTTCACCGCATTGCACTGGGTATAGCGATGAGAATGTCACCGCATCTTGGTGACCTTCTAAATGGCATTCTAGTTGAGACTTTAACTACCAGGGGGCAATTAGGTCATTTACCATCAGCCTAAATAATAAAAACATAAGATTAAATGTCGGTTTAAGCATTATACACTCATTCTCTATCAATTTTCTCTCTAAGAAATCCTAACCTAATTCCAAGAACTCTAAAACACCATTACATCCTCTTCAAGACAATCAAGAATTTAAAGCTTCTAATCCAAGAACTTCAAGAATAAGCATTCAAGGACATCTCCAAGAGTTCAAAGTCAATCTTCTACATCAAATTAAGCCTAATAAGGTATGTGAGGTTATTAACAAGGGTATTCTTCCAACCATGTGGCCAAATTGCATGATTTTAAGAATTTATTTAAGTATTTTGAAGCAGGGTTCATACCCAAGTATGTATATTCTTGAAGCATGTGATTTTCATGAGATTTAAAGCTTTAAGTATATCAAGAAGTGCTTATGTTTATGTTTTTAACTTACTAGATATATACTATGAATGAGATTGCACTATCTTGACATGTTATTGCTGAAATATTTCAAGATCGTTATTGAGCATGAAGTTTTATTATGAATTGACATGAGTTTAAAGCATGGGTTTTAATACATAATTTTGAGTATTGAGAATCCAAGAAGATTATGATTTTAAGTATTCTTTCATAACCTTATTTCAAGATTTAAGAAAGAATGGATCTTTTAATCCTCAGCTAAGAGATGGAATCTACGTTTATTTCTTTTGATTACCGTTTAAATCAAAGAGAAGCATAAATGGTTTTCATTATAAACCCTTATGATATTTTAAGGTGGATTTCATAAAGAGAGATCATATAAGTAATATAGGAGTAGTATTTAGCACCGAGTTGGGTATGAGGACAAGGTCACATGCCCCATAACTATGTGCCACCGTAAGTTTTAATGCCCATAGTAGGTTTAGTATAGTGATCCCTCTAGTTTAGGTTCTATTTCGATAGAAAGGGTAGAACAACTCTCCCAATGTAGGTAAGAGACGTTGGACTCCAAGATAGCTCACATGGCTTATGTCGGTTTGAAAAATCTTCCGAAAAGAAAGAGTAAAAGTACATCTTTTATAACTAAGTGTTATGCCTCACAAGATTTATATAGTATGTTTTATTATTCATGATTTATGATTTTCAGCTTCAAGTTATTCAAGCTCAAGGTGAGCTATTTACACTTGACATACATCATTTAAAAGTTTATATGAATATTGAGTTACTGTTTTACTTATGCATTCACCCCAACATACTCAGTACATTCCAGAAGTACTGATCCACATAAATGTTTATGTGCTACATTGTCTTATAATATAGGACGTGATGCTTAATTTGAGCAACGTGATTAATTTCGAGCATTTCCACCTACATCCCAACTCTTGGTGAGTCCTCATAGTTCGATGGCCCATTCTACCTGATTTATTATTGATGAATTACTCTAGTTATTTGATTTCAGTTTGAATTGGGTCAGCTGGGGCTTGTTCTAGTAGCTCTCTAGTTAGAAGTAGATGCTTGTCCAGCTATTTTCTATTTTGGGTTAAAGGTGTTGGAGTTAAGTTTTCAAAGTTTAAGACTTTCAGTTAAGACATTAAATTTAATTATTTTGAGATTTCATATATCAAGTTTATCTTTATTATGAGTTCCAAAATTGTTAAGATGCTTAAAGGATTAGCTCGGGGATACTTGTAGTCTTAAGAACAGTTTGATGTCTAGGGTATACTTCTGGGTCATTACAAACTTGGTATAAGAGCCTAAGGTTTAAAGAGTCTTAGGGAGTGAGAAAATCTTTGTTACGTAGAGTCTTGATTATGGATGTGAAGCATGCTACATTTATGAGCAAGAGACTACGGAATGAGTTAGGAATCATCATCCTTTTCTTTCATGATATATTGTGCTTACAGTTGTCTCTATGTACTTTAACTTATACTTTTACATTACAGAATATGCCTCCTCACTAAACCAATGCACGCAAAAATGGTGAACAAACACCAATGCAAGCTAACCCTCTGAATGAGAATGTCTCTCAGGTTGAATTTTAGGCTGCCTTCCAGGTGTTGGCCCTAGATGTGACTGCCAATGTTTAGGGAAACCATCAGGCTACAGTCCCACTTAATCATAGTGGTGAATTAGATGCAGCCAGAATTCGTGACTTCAAGAGAATGAATTCACCTAAGTTCTTTGGGTCAATGGTTAATGATGATCCACAACTCTTCTTTGATGCGGTAAGAAATATCACTCAAATTATGCATGTTATTGAGTAGGAGAGTTTATAATTGTAATCCTATAGACTTAAGGATTTTGCTTATGATTGGGTTGTTATGTGGAAAAGGGGTAGAGGTAAGGATGCATCTCCTATGAGTTGGCAGGTATTTCAGGATGTATTTTCTAACAAGTTCTTTCTGTGTGAGATGTAAGAAGATAAGGTTGAGGATTTCATGAACCTAAGGCAGAGCACAATGATAGTGAAAGAGTACTGCCTTAAGTTCACTTAGTATTCTAAGTATGCTCCTGAGTTTGTAGATAACCCTAGATCTAGTATGAGTAAGTTTGTTACTAGAGTATCTGATTTCGTAGTCAAAAAGTATAGGACTGCCATACATAATGGGGAAATAGATATTGGTAGGTTGATGACTCATTCTTAGAAGATTGAAGCAGAAAAGATAAAGGAAAAAGAGAAGAGAAATAAGAAAGAAAGAGATGGAAAGTTTGAGTATGGCCAATCAACGTCTGGAGGAGGAAATCATTCGCAATTTCAGGGTCACTCATCTATGTCAGTGCCATCTTCAGCCAGTGCCCCTGCACCCAAAACCATGAAGGAGTAGTGGGACAGGATTTCTATTTCTAGGTCTTAGAGTAGTATGGTTGAAAGGCCCAGTTACCCTCCATGTGTGAAGTATGGAAGAAACCATTCTAGTGAGTGAATGATGGGAAGAAGGGTTTGTTATAGATATGACAAGTGTGGTTATAAAATCAAAGAGTGTTTTTATGCTAAGTAGGGAAGTACGGATGTTCATCCCCAGACTCTGGCTACTAGAACGCCATCTTTACTAGATCGCCCAGTTCCTCCTCAGGATGCATTATCCAGTACCGATGGCGGTCAATGCCATAATAAGTTATATGCATTACCGTCCTGACAGGAGTAGGAGAGTTCACCAGATGTTGTTACTGGTATGCTTTATGTCTCTCATTTTGATGTTTATGTGTTGTCAGACCTAGGATCATATCTCGCTTATGTGACTCCATTAGTGTTGGTAAATTTTTGGAAAGATCCTAAAAATCCCTCTAAGTCCTTCTTAGTTTCCACCCTAGTGGGCGAGTCAGCTATTTCCAGATGGGTCTATAAGAAGTGTCCTATTACTTTTCTCCATAAGATTATATTAGCAAACCTAATAGAGTTAGGAATGGCATATTTTGATGTAATTCTTGGTAGGGATTGGCTCCATTCATGCTATGCATTAATCTATTGTCTCTCCCGTGTGATGAAGTTTCAGTTTCCCGATGAGTTAGTTTTTGAGTGAGAAGGTTGTTTCGAATTTCCCAAGAGTCATTTCATATCCTTTATTAAGGCCATTAAGTTTATATCCAAAGGGTGCATTTACCATTTAGTTTGATTCAAAGGTACTAAGTTTGAAGTTCCAATAGTTCAGTCAATTCGTATAGTCAATGAGTTTCCTAAAGTTTTTCCCTAAGATTTGCCTAGGGTACCTCCTAATAGAGAAATAAAATTTGGTATTGATCTTCTTATTGATACTCAGCCCATCTCTATCCCTCTATATTGTATGTGTCACAACCCAAACAGGGGTTCTGGCCGTAACGAGTATCCTGAACCATGAAAGCCCAGACACCCTTCTGTATCTAGTAATCATGCACAATATTCACAATAATATAAAAGAAATGCGGAAATAAACAAACAAAATCATGGTCATGCACTGACTTCAACTTAACAATATGAAATGAAATCAATAAGTATCTAGACAACATCCATCTCAGTATGTGAAATCTCAAATACATCAGAATATAATAGCATGTCAAAAATTGGGACAAGGCCCCTAGTCGGACCAAAAACTAGAATGAAATAATAGTGTTCTAAGAATAGGACTTCAGAAATAAAGAAGGCTTACCGACTGCACCTTTCTTTTTTATAAGACTATGGCTTAGCGAGACCTCTGGACTGAGCCTCATACCTTGAAATAAAAGGGTGAATAAAAATGTACTGGTACGCAGAGCAATCCAAAATAATGTGTTTACATATCGATAACATTGATGAGAGAAAGTATGAAACACCATGCATGAAATAGTTAAAGGCACATGGGCAATTTCAATGATCTTAAAACGATTTTGACAATGCAGTTCTAATCTTTGCATTACTTCTGAGTTAGGTGGTACGCCCTACAATTCTACAACCCCACGGGCTATATGGAGTCCACCATTGACTCAGCGGCCAAGCCCTCAACCCAAGTTTTCCGCAAGAGTTGGAATTATTTATTATGATTCTGAACGCCACAGGGCACTAGGCCAACGTATAATCCCTCTTGGGGATACAATAACCCACATCTACAAAACATGGTTTCGGGCAATGAATTTTCTGTGCTCGTGCTTTCTTTGGGTAAGAACCTAACATCTCTTGAACCCATTTTTAACCTTTTCTGAACAATCATCATTAAAAACGCACATTATAAAAAAATAAGTGAAATTTGACTTCTTGTAATGCCCCAAATCTGGTACCCGGAATGCTACACGGTGCTCATGACCCCGAAGGACCACAAGCTAACCCAAGACTGATATATCTTCCTGTATACTACATGATATACTGTATAATGTAGAAACATAAACTGAAAGGACATAAGGTTCAAACTGTAACATAATATCCGATAAAATATAACATCTGGGATGGGGTATAAATTCCCAAAACAAAACTGTCTAAACATACTGTAGACTGAAAAGCATCTAAAACATAACTGTCTGAATAAGGAGATGATGGGACATGTCCCCAACTAATAAACTAAATAATGAGATAATAAAGAAATGATTATGTCCTCAAAAGATGAGGACTCACTGCTAACTCTGACTGCGGAGACTAGGATGCTACTAATGCTCTGGAGCTCGTGCTTCTGAACCTATGGTATAAGACACCATAGTAAAAATGCGTCAGTACTTTGAATGTACTAGTATGCATGTGAGGTAGTCTGAATACAAAGGGTTTACATGTATGATCTATACTAACTGACTGAATAATATAAACGTGAGAATACATGTATGAATACCTAATAACTGTAACTAGGGTCGTGATAACATGATTACTGAGTCTAAGTAATGATAACATGAGATATTGATAACTGTCTAACTGAAATAACTGATACTGAGCGACTGTATCTGACAGTCTAGTTTCTGAAGGAACTAGCTGAGTGTCGCACTATTCTGAGTTAATTGTATGTGACAACCCTGAATTCTGTAGAACTATCTGAGTTATATTACTGAGACTGAATAACTGTATCTGATAGTCCTGATTCTGTAACAAAAACTATGGGAAGTAGTCATCTAACCGATATGCCCCTAATACGCCATTATGGATGAGTTGGGGACCAATCTGTAACCCCAATTGGAAGGGTGTCAATACCGCGTCACCAATAAGGACAATCTGTGAGTAACCCTCATATAATAGGTAAATCTAGTGAGAATGGTGGGAACCCTTATATAACAGGTTAAGCCAACTCATCTACCCTCATATAACTGGCTATGATGTCTCAACCTACGCTGGCTACGTAGTTCTGGAATGCAAGGATTGCTTCTAAGAATCACACCCTCATATAATAGGTGAGTTCCTATCCTTGGGTTCACTTGGTGCTAATTCCTACTCCCATCTGAATAGAAACTAAACATGATTAACTGAACTGGACTAGACTGAATTCATGTAGTTTCGTTAGGTGACTAAATACTATTGAGATTACAAAATTACTGAGCTTTCCAGAGTCACATGACTAATTGGGTTCTATGGACCATGGATTGACTGAGTATATCATGAAAACATAACACTAAATCTAGGAACACAATTATATTTTTTGGGTACAAGTACACCTAGGACTCGATGGAAGGACTCGATGGAAGGAAACTGACAAGGCATGACATTATTGAATACATGACCAACATCAACAATCCATAATACAATAGTTGGAGATATTTCATAGGCATTTGATTATAATAGCTTGGAATGTGAATAAGATAGCATGTATACATAGCATAATTTTATAAGGCTAACTCATGAGCAATTCCACAAGCAATTTCAATACATAAGAATAACATGGAAGTCATTTTGAACATAAGGTTAAAACATACATTATCCTTTGGGTCACAATTTAGCTATAATGCATAATTTATATCCCTTTAGGCATTTTATCAAACACCTTAAATGCATAACTCAAGGCATAGGTAAAATCATCAAATTTTACAAATCATAAACCACCAAATTCATAGATTTCAATTTATATGCTAACGTAGTTTTCATAATTTCACATAAGGATCCCAACATGGGAATCAAACAACAACCATCACAAAACTTGAGCAACACACAACATAATAATCATGATTCATAATTTAAAATATGGTTCTTAAGATTTATGGGTGAAAGGAATCCATAAATCAACACAATGCATACCTTAGTTCTTGATTTAGCGAAGATTGATGGAGATATTTTCTTGAAATTGAATCCCCAATTGAAACCCTAGTTTTTTCTTGAGAGAAAATAGTATATTTTGGGTGAAAAATTACTAAATCACGTGTTATTAGGTTTAAATAGGGGTCGGAAATTTAAACTTTTAACCCTGTACGCGTTTTTTAAAATGGTTGAAAATTTCCCGACCTGGACCACTGGCGCGACACAGTTCTATCGTGTCGTGTCATAGTAATTTTACAATTGGGAAACAGGGGAATGGCGCGATGCAGAGCCATTGCGTTGCCACTTCGTTTGTAGCCTGGAAGTTTGGCTCAATGCGGGAAAAATGGCGTTGAGACACTGGAAAAAAGACTATTGCCATTTTAGCTTGTGGTGTGGTGTGCCACTGACCAATATGGTGTTATTTTACGACAGGAACTTGAAATAGTCATAACTTTTTACCCGGTTATTGGATTTGGGAAAATCCTATATCGATGGAAAACTTATTCAATTTCCTACTTGACAAAAATTGAAAATCTTAAAAATTCCTCATGGAATAAACATCATTAAATTTAGAAGATAATACTTGAAATTCTTGGGATGAAATTAGTTAATAAACTTTGGGGTATTACAATATCTCCCCCTTAGGAACATTCGTTCTCGAATGTGACTGACTGCGATGGTAGAAACGATGAACTAAAGTACTTGCTGATCACAAACAACTGAAACATGATCGACATTTCTAGGATTTATAATGAGCGTGCATATCTGATGCATGATATTATGACTTAACTGACTCATAAACACATGACTGAGATTTCTGATAACTAAATTTCTCACTAAGAGAATACATGGTTGATGCATGAACACGTGACTAATTTGATGCATGAACATATGACTAATCTGATGCATGAACATATGAAAGAATATTCAATGTTACTTAGTACCAAATTTAAAAAGAAATCCTAAACATGATACTAATACCAAGTCGTAACTAAAATCTATACATGAAAACCAAAAAGCTTAAGGAGAACTGTTACCTTGAGATAGATTTGAGTTGGTGTAGAAGAGTTGAAGATACTTGGTTCGTATATCTACTTCTACTTGCCAAGTAGCTCCCTCAACGGACTGATTTCTCCAAAGAACTTTGACTAGAAGGATTTCTTTATTCCTCAGTCTACGAGTCTGATAGTCTAGGATTTTGACTGAAATCTATTAATAAGAGAGGTTGTTCTGAATATCTATGCTCTGAATAGGAACTACAACCGTTGGGTCACCTATGCACTTCTTGAGCAAAGAGACATGGAAGACTGGATAAACTCCGGCTAGATTTGAAGGCAATTCGAGCTCATAAGCTACTTTGCCAAAGCAACTGAGAACTTTGAAGGGACCAACATATCGGGGACTAAGCTTTCTCTTTTTTCCAAACCTCTTCACTAACTTCATGGGAGAGATCTTTAGGTAAACATAGTCACCAATCTCGAACTCGAGATCCTTTCTGCACATATTTGCATAAGACTTCTATCGGCTCTGAGCAGTCCAGAGTCTTTCTTTGATCAACTGGACTTTCTCTGAGGCATCAAAGAGTAAGTCAGGCCCTATAACTGAGGCCTCACTAACTTCAAACCAACCAACTGGAGATCTGCATCTCCTGGCATAGAGAGCTTTGAATGGAGCCATCTTAGTACTGGAATAAAAGCTATTGTTGTATGTAAACTCAATCAAAGCTAAGTGGTCATCCCAACTACCCTTGAAATCAATTGCACACACCCTTAGCATATCTTCTAGGGTCTGAATGGTCCTTTTTATTTGACCATCTGTCTGAGGATGACAGGTTGTACTGAGATGAACTTGGGTACCAAGACCCTTTTTGGAACATTTTCCATAAATAAGAGGGGAACTGGGTACCTCTGTCTAAGATAATGGATAACAAAATACCGTGCAATCTGATCAACTCTCTGATGTAGAGCTTAGCGTAATCCTTGGCTGAATAAGACGTATGAACTGGAAGAAAATGAGCTGATTTGGTCATTCTGTCTACAATGACCCAAACTGAATCATACTGATGACGAGTATGAGGTATACTCATCAAGAAGTCCATGTTCACTTCTTCCCACTTCCAAGTAGGAATATGGAACTCTTGCATGGACCCACTAGGCTTCTGATGCTCTATCTTAACTTGCTGACATGTAGAGCACTTAGCCATAAACTTTGCAACATCTCTCTTCATACCACTCCACCAATAGATCTCCTATAAGTCATGGTACATATTTGTAGCCCCTGGATGAATAGAGTAGCACGCACCATGCGCTTCTGGAAAAATTCACTGCCTTAGGTCATCTACACCTGGAACACACAGACGACCCTGACAACGCAAAACACTATCTCCCCCTTGGGAGAAAACCTCTACTTTATATTCCTTCACTAACTCTTTCAACTTGACTAGAATGGGATCTTTATCTTGCTTTTCTTTCACCTCGGAAACTAGAGATGATTCTGAACTACTCTGAACCCGTATATCACCCCTCTTCTGTATCGACTAACTGAATACCTTGTTTGGGAAGCTTGTGGATTTCTTGAGCTAACTTCTTCTTACTGTCCTCATCATGAGAAACACTACCCATAGACAGTCTATTGAGAGCATCGACCACTACGTTGGTCTTTCTCGAATAATAAAGGACACTCATGTCATAATCTTTCAAGAGCTCTAACCACCTTCTCTGACAAAGATTGAGATCTTTCTGAAAAAATACATACTGGAGACTCTTATGATCTGTGAACACATCTACATGAACACCGTATAAATAATGCCTACAAATCTTTAAGGCAAATACTACGGCTGCTAACTCAAGATTATGAGTAGGATAATTCTCCTCATGGGGTTCACTCTGACTTCTAACTTTGTGACTCCATGTGACCAACTTATTTCCCTATCTCACCACCAATGGGTCATGACATTTTAACATATACTACTACTTGGGTGGAAATACAGTTCTAACATTCTGCTACATATTTTTCCCCTTACACATGACATCTGCAACATAAATTTTGAAAATGTATGAATACACTTAATACCTCAGGCTGAAAAGCACAATTTCATCAAGATCAAGGTTTACACAAGACTCAATAAACTTTAAGGCACTAACAGACTCCTCTAAAGTCTTTGCACAATTTTATAATCTTTTATGACTCAATCAAAAAAGAACCACATCATTTGGATTCCTAGCTTTGTACTTGATAACCTAAAAAATAAGATATATCTAAGAACATCAGAGTAAGGAAAGAATTGGGATAATTTTACTTTTGTATAGACGACACCATAACACAAACTAGAGTATGAAAAGGAACATTCTGACTCCATAGCATGAACTAGAATATGAAGAAAGAGAAATATTTATAAATGCCTTGTACCCTCTTACTTATAAGTGTGGCGCACTACACACCCATAAATAGGACTCTACCCGAAGTGATTTCGCAGACACCCTGGGACCATGAACCGTGTTCTGATACCATGTTTTTTATGACCCAATCCAGGGCCCTGTCCACGACTAGCATCCCAAACCATGAAGGCCCGAGTGCTCCTTTCCATCTGGCAATCATGAACAACATTCATATACAATAAGAAGAAATGAGAAAAGTAAACAAACATAATCATTGTCTTGTATTGAATTTAATTTAACAATACTGAATGAAATCCATATGTATCTAGACAACATCTACTTCAGTCTACGAAATCTCTAATATATAAGAAATTAACAACTTGTCTAAAATTGGGACAAGTCCCCCAGTAGGACCCAAAACTAAAATGAAATAACAATGTTCTAAAAATAGGCCTTCCAAAATAAAGAAGGCTCGCCGACTGTACACTTCTATCTGATAAATCTACGGCTTAGCAGAACCTATGGACTGTGACTCAGACCTTGAAATATAGGAGGTCAATACAGATGTACTGGTATGCAGAGCAATCCAAAATAATGTATTTGCATACAACATAAGTGAGAGTGATTAGTAAATAGCTTATATATGATATATGAAAAACACATGGGCATATTTAAAAGAATTTGAACAAAAATCTGAAATCCATGACTCACTCTTTGTCTTACTTCTGAGCTAGATGATACACCCTACAATTTGTAATTCCACGGGCTAAATGGAATCCTCCCTTGACTGGGTGGCCAAGTCGTCAATCCAAGTTTTCCACAAGGATTGGAGTATCAATAAGGGGAGACATGCAAGACCAAACAACATGGTGCCATTATCCCCAATAGAATCCACATGTCATGGTAGTGCACAAGACCACAGAGCATGGCTCCTAACCATAATTCCAAGTTGGGATGACATGAATAAAGGTACACAAGACCACAGAGCATGGTACCATAACCCCATGTCGGCAAATCACATTTTCTAGCATTGAGTCCTTCAATTCATACTTTCTTCGGGTAACCATCTAACTCTCCTTAACACCATTTTTAACTTTTTCTAAATATGCATCTTCTGAATTTAAAATCTGAAAATCTTACTCTTTTATGGCATTCATCTGATTAGTATCATCATACAAAGACATGCAAGTTGTATGTCTAAGACATATAATGTTCTTCTTTAGATTTTTCAATCAACTCAGTAATATGTCCACCAAAAACATATAAACATTACAAGGGAGTCCTTATTTCAAAACATGTACAAAACTTATTCAAAGATTCTCCCTATTTTCAATATTTCAACACATGATGGCCAATTTCTTTACAACGATCCATGCAACTCTTTGAATTATCACCTTGAAAATTTATAAATAAGAAAAACACCCTTTCTTTGATTCATAATCAATATCAAGTCTCAAACAATAGTAAAACACTTATCTCATGCTTCAAGACATGCAATTGAACATCCCACAACATGTGAAATCAAGAGGTATCATAACAAGAGAGGAGTTTCATCATTCATGCTCTCAATTTAATCTTTTCATAACTGAAAATGCATACTTACATATATACGAGAAAAAAATCAAATTTCAAAAGGAGGCCTCAAGACCAAAATAATATATATATCATTGAAAAGGGTTCCATGATTTTTCTATTCAAAATAATTGTTCAAACCCTTGTTATAAACATCATAACATGCTTTCAAAATATTGATAAAATCATAACTTATGCTCATAGAGTTTTTAGGACAGCCCGACGTACCTTAGATTTTGTAGAAATCATAAAAAAAATCCAAAAAGATTGGACCTTTAATCTTGAGTTTCCAAACCCTAATTGTGTTTCTCCTATTGTGTTCTTGAATTGAATAATGAAGTCATATTCTTAAAACTTTCTTGATAATCTTGAACTCGAAAGGCTTAAATTCTAGATTACTTGGGGAAAGGGAAAGGTTTTTATGTGAGTTGAATTAAAGAAGATACATAAATAATGCCCCTCTTTGGGTTATAATTCATGTTTGGACGGCTGGGGATGGGGAAAAGGACTAAACTAACCCTTGGCCTCTCTTTCCTGTGTAAATGACCATCGTGCCATGATATTTAGAAATAGAAATGAAACTCGCATCATGACTCCTAGAAACGGGAATGAAACTTGCATCGCGACCTTATCGCGACAGCTCAATGCCACACACAAAAAATGACATAAGTTTTCACTCGTGTATTGGATTTCGATGAAATTTGTATCGCTGGAATGCTAATTCTACTATCTATAACTTGGTGGGTAGTAATATGACAAATTATATATATAAAAAAAAGTTTATACTCGTTCAAAGATGACCCTTATAGAATTGAATATTGAACTTTGGACGAATGAAGAATTCTTAGCTCAACTTTGCTTTAAGCGATTTTTATGAGCATTTTTCACCTCATAATCACTTCATATACTAGGAGAAAAATCATGATACATGAATTTAAATATAAACCATGGAAATGAGCTTACACGCATAGGAATGATGGTTTGATGTCAAGATCAAAAACGCGGGGTGTTACAATAGAGAAGCATGCAATGACTAGAAAGAGGATTGACTATAAGTCACCATCATACTAGACGACTCTTTGTCAGAGTCGTAGTTATCACTGAGCTTGTACTTTAAATTTGTTTAGTATAGTTTTATTTTTATTATAAATACTATGTGTAGGTCTATTGTTTTTGTTTATATTCTATTAATACATAGAAGACATATTGTTGTTTCTGCAAGTACAATCATTGATTTTCAGGGTTTAATTAAAAGTTAGATCTTTGAGTTTTACTTATTATTCTATTAAATAATAATTATGTCTTCTTATATGAATCTTTCTTGTGTTCTTACAACTATGAGAAGCTAAATACCACAACTAAGTTTGTGGAAACAATGAAGGATTAACAAAGTAGAGTTCATAGTGTGGAGTAATCTTCAACTGGTCTTCATATGTATTAAATGTTTCCATAGTTTTGAATAATTTTTTATAGTGGACAACACTAAGACTTGCTTAATCAATATTTTTGATAAAAAGATGAGTATAGATGGAAATAAGGGAATAAACAATAGAGCTTGGAGCTATCAACCTCCACCTAATAGCTTGAGTTGATAATACAAGATACCTATCTAGGATCTAGGATAGAGGTTAGTCATCTAGATTTAGATGAAGAGAAAATATACCTAGGGATATTTCCTAGACAAGTATGTAAACCTATTCTAGGTATACATAACTTATTAATTCTAAATACAAAACATTGGGAGAAATTATAAAGTATGATGAACCTATGGATTTATGATATTTTTGGGGAACGTAGACCTAGTGTCTCTCATACTAATTCCAAATCAAATAAGTCAACAACATGTTAATACTAAATTACTTATTTACAAACCACCTTCTTTTACTGAAAATCGTCATTATGGGTTCTACCCCAAACTTTATTAGGTTTGATATTTGACAACAACCACTTTATAATTCATTGCGAGGTATAATTTGAGAGACATCACCCTCCAACTTGGTATTTAAAATCTTGATCATTCCAATCTAAGTACCTTTCATTCCAATCATGATTCATGCCTTTCCTTTGGTAGGTAGGTCGAGAACTATATATTTTGTTAAACAAGAATAAAATTTCCTCATCAAGTGTCTACATAAACATATTCACATGCTATAGTCCCCTTTGAACTTATGACATTGACTGATTTTGAAGTTGAACCCATGACATATTTTGTGAGGAGATCCAATTGTGTTATCACTTTGACTATGTTTATCTCATTCCTAATCCTTCTTTCTTTATTATTGGGTTATGTAATACATGTAGGTATCCCTCATGGACACCTCAGTATATTGTGTGTGCCATGCTCTATTTTGTGCTAACATATCATGTAATAACCCCGAGGCAACTCAAAAAGTTTGATTTATAAATGAACCATAGACCAATTTATCCACAAAAATATTGTTCAATTGATCCAAATATCTATAAAATATTTAGCACAACATTTTATTCGGAAACTCATGGTTAGGGTTCTTCTTGAAGCTTGACCATGCTTCATACAATAGTTGACGACTTTTTTTCCCAAAGTTTGTGATCTCATCTCTCAATTATAGCATGTGGGATGTATGGAAAGATTTATCAAGGAAATCTTTCATTAATTCCTTACAAGATGTAATAGAGCACTCAAGTAATTTACATAACCATAACATTGCTTCACCTATTAAAGAAAATAAGGAACAATCTAAAACAGATGGACTCTTGTGGAATGTTATAAATGCCGAATAGGGCGCAAACATCTATCAATTTTTCAAATTAATTTTCACATCTGTGGGAGCTTTTTTCAGAATCTCCCTTTATTTTGAGTAATTAAAGCATAATACGTGTGATGTGGAAGATTGCATTACCCATCACTGGTGGTATGCGGATTGCCCTTGCCTTTTGGATATATCCTAGATGATATTTTCCTTTAAGATACCCATTAAAGGTAGCAATGTCTCCAGCATGTTGACTTATGTTGTCTTTTTGGTTTATATTATAACCTTTTATTTAACCCCCTATAAAATGCTATTTTGGCTATTCAAAAGGAGAATACTTAATTCTAACATACTCCTAGTCCCACGTTCCCGTCAAACTTGCGTAAATACTTAGAAAAAAAAATCTAAAATAGGATATTAAAGCCTCTTCAATTAAGAAACTAGGTTTCTTAACTTTCAAGCGCCAAGGTCTGAGTTATAACAAGGATTTCACTTTCAAGTATATGAGATTTCATCAATAAGTATCCTTTCACACATTGAGTCTCTAAAAATATACAGTTTTCTTAGTTAATCCACTATTTAGAAAATGGGGTTTCAGTTACAGGTATGTTTCTCTTTGTATTTCAATTTCCTTTGATTAAGAATCTATAAATACATATTATCCTATGAAATTAAGTACCTTTGCATACTTTTAATTTTATGTCTCCCTAATATATCGATATTCACATTTTGTTACATGTACTTTATGAATTCTTACTCTATTGAGGATATAGAAATTGTCATGAATAATTTTACTCTTAAAAGGTGGTGTCCTATGAATACCAATGGCTTAGCATCCCCTAAAAAGTTAATTTTGTACCCCATCTTTTAGTTCCACAGATTTTAGAGTGCTTTCATGCAAACCATTTATCATTAGTCTCACAACATTAGTATTATAGAACTATTTTGTACGTCAGTTAAATATTTAGTTGGGAGTAGTTTTTAGCACTAAGGCGATGTAGGGATAAAGTCTCACCCATGAGTTAAGCTAAGAGCTTTAGTAGAAGTCCCTAGGTAACAAAACTGCATTGAAACCATTGGTTTTAAGAGGTAACCTTATAGATTAGGTTGACACGTTAGTAACTTTTGGACATCAGTCTAGTGGGTCTATGTCAGTTTGTTTTTACACCTTTGGTAAGGTAGAAAGCACCCTTCTAGATGGGGATACAGGTTTGACCCTATTTTGATCAGATGGGGTATGTTAGATAATAATATATCCCATAGTTTAGACTCAGTCATTGTATGGCCTTAAATTCTGTCTATTAGTAGTTATTTTTATTAGTTTAATTCTTATTTACATTGGACATTGGATCAACTTATAGTTATCATTTTAATGTATAATTAAGCCTCAAATATTCAACATATTTAGTTATATATATATTATACATGTTTATTATATTTAAATTACTGATTACATACTCTTTAACACTTCATTCTTTTATAATATATGCTTAATCTGTCAACATCTAGCTCTTAATTAGCGCAATACTGTACTCATCATAGAAGTAGTGTGTGGTGGGTCCTCATTTTCAAAGGAAGAGATTTATTATCATTTCCTTATTCAAGTTTTCAGATAGTTAGAGTTCGTAGGGGGCTGGTTCTAGAAACTCATCATAGGTAGAGGCTTTAAAATAGTAAGTTAGATGTATTTTAGCTTTATGATATTGTTAGACTTAAACCCATTGGATTGCTCATTATTACTATTTAATTAGATTCCACACTTACTTATTCATTTTTAGAGTAGAACTCATAACATATTTTAGACCATGGATTAGCTTGGTGTCACTAGTGATGTTAAGTACCATGTTTCAACGAGGATGTAGTCTCGAGTCATGAGGCTAACAATAGTTGAGTTTTGTTGAGTTTCACCTGGATAAAGGTAGATATATGTAGAAATAATGCAAGATTAAAGTCAAAGGACTAGGTACTTGAAAAGTGAATTTGCATGGTGTCCAATATGTCATGCCTCAAATCCTATTGGGGCGGACTGGAACCCGTAACTGAGGAGGCCCAGGAGAACCAACTTATAACCTTATACTTCCCATGCATACCTCTATGGCAACCCGAAATTCGGATAGCATCATGTCGCATATAAAAGGAAATAATCACCTGTATAAGCTCGAGCACACATACATATGTATATACAATACTTGGCCGTTGGAGCCATCACGTCTATTAACAAAACACCACCTTGACTGTACATTAGGTCTACAAAGCCTCTAGATAATACACAGAGTTTAACTAAGGCCGGGACACACCCCGCCGTATAACTAACTTCTATACAATACCAAAAGTGACTGGATATGACACGGAAAGCCCTGAAGCAAACTGGAGCTCACCAAAAGCAGCTGGATATACTGGCTCCTACTTGTGCGGTGTATGAGCTGAGGTACCTGTGCCTGCAACATAAAATGCAGGTCCCCCGTGGGGGACGTCAGTACAAAATATGTACTGAGTATGTAAAGCTGTAGATAATCACATATGATATAGGAGCTCAATAGAAATCAGAAACAAGTGAATAAATCATAATAGGAGTGGACCACACTTACTAGAACTTGTGATAACCTGTACATTGTATTTATTAAATCACTTTACCTTTGTTCTTATCATCTTTGTAATCATTATTGTACTGTACTATGACCATTAGGCTGCCTCCAGTACATATCAACTAGGATCGACCCATGATAAGCTTATGCCCCTGGGGTACCACCCATAAACACATAAATAGGGATCGAACCATGATAGGCTTATGCCCCTGGGATACCACCGGATAAGAGAGAAATTCCATCACTTAGTTCAATTAATCTTTGAGATTGTTATTTCGGTCGCCACAACATTTTTGATACTTTGAAACAATTATACATCAATAAGAGATATATAAATAGACCATCAATGAAATAACAATGAAGTAAGAACTCATTGGCAAATTAATGAAGTGTTTTGGAGTCATCAATGCCATAACAATGAAGTAGGAACTTATTGGTATATCAATGAAACGTTTCGGAGTCATTAATAGCACATGGATCTTGTTTGAGTAACCGGATACCCTCTGACATTCATTAGTGCAATAAATATGTAAGATTTGGAAAACAAGTAAGTATTGGAATATCTTGACATCTTGTAGGGTGGAAACAAGTTCATTGGTAACTTAGGACATCATACAAAACCTTTATGGATCACATGTTATTGAATAACTTTGGAAACGTTCTTAATAGAACAATTGTTCACTTTCATGCCAAATATATGGTATAGAGTATGCTTTGCGTACCTAACTTTCAACCTTCAATACTAGTCCCAAATGGACTTCCCGTCTTTTCGGATTACTTATCTACAATGAACATATATAGCAATCTAGTATTAGCAACCAAACGTCACAATTCAATTATTTGAATTCACCAAACTATTGGTTAAGTAGTAAGCCTTAATTACACCATAAAGGGTGTCACTTTAACCCTCTTATACTCCAATTACATTTACATGCCATGCATATTCATACAACATCCTCCAATATCAAGTTTGGATTCATTTATCCTTCCAACCAATCCATTAAACCAAATTGAGCCATAGACATAAATAATCATCAATTCAATAGTATATCACCATATCCACCTTCCATAATTCAATACAACCAAACCATGGAAAATAGTCCATAACCCTATTTCCATCACCTTTCAATAACAACCAATACATATAATCCTCTATCACACATATACATATGGAAAAGAACAAAGGCAAACAATATTCATACCTTAGAATTCACCTCTTGATTATGCAATTCTATTTGAACAAATAATAGGTGTCGTTTGAAGCTCTTGAGATGACAAACGCAGTTATCGGATTACTTTGGAATTTCTATGGTTGAATCAAAAGTAATTTAAAGGTCAAATTTGGCTAGGGTTTGTTCTTTCTCTATGATTGATGATGAAAATGAGTTTTTGAACTCATATACATGTATATATACACAGATTCCCGTCCATAATATAATAGGAAATGACCAAAATGCCTTTAAAATTTAAAATAATGTCAAATTTGTCCTTTGGTGGACTGTTTTGACAAGCTAAAGTAGATTGACCATAACTCTTTTCTCTGATATTGTATTTGGTTGAAATTGGTATCGTTGGAAGGATTATTCAAAGGGATTTCATTTCATATAAAGTAGTCCACCCAGTTCGTCCTGTACAAGGAGTTATGGTCATTTGAAGTTGACCCTAAAAATCTGTTTTGTAGGCTGAAGTAAAACGAGTATAACTCCTTACTCAGACGTTCGATTTGGATGAAACCAATTGAATTTGAAATAAGACTTAAAGATATTTATTTTCATAGGTCGCAGCTCTCCCAGTTCATTATATTAAGGGAGTTATGATCGTTCGAAGTTGACCCAAAAATTTGGCTAGCCTCAATAGTTTGTGTGCAGGAAATTTTCCTGCACATTTACTATTTCCAAATATCCCAGCCACCATTTTATAGTTTCGAACGTGCTCGATTATATTCGAAATCTATCCGTTTTTGGAAATCTTTATATCGTTGAAAAGCTTATTCAATAACCTTCGCATGGATCCATCGATGGACAAATTTCGGTATAAATAAAATAAAAAATTAATTCCATATAAATAAGACCAATACACGTACTTGAATACGAGGTGTTACACAATCTTTGATGATGCATAACATCTTTATGCTTTAAATATTCAATTCAACATAGTATGCGTGTCTGTTCTTTTAGATGTTGGTTTAAATTTATATTTTAGTCGCAAAGGTGTTAGTATTTTTCTAGACAATAATTTTGTATGGTTTTGTACTTTGTTTGATCATTTAAACATTTTGATTGTAATCATTCAATTTATGACTATTATGTTGACTGTTGTAATGGCATGTTATTCTAGTAACAATATATTGAAATTATTATGTGGCATGTGGGAATGGGGTCATATATGGGAAGACCAAATGAAATAATTGGTAAAAAATAACGTTTAGGTTCTTTCTAAAAAATTGATATACCAACATATGAATGTTATCTTGCTTGAAAGATTACGTGTGCCATTTAAAAAGGTTAAAAAACTTAGTTCCGATTGCAATTTATTCATTCTACTATATGAGGTTCAATGAATGTGAGGGAAAGGTCCTCGTACATATTTTTATTACATTTATTGATGATTTCATATGCTTTACTGATGTCTATTGTATTTCTCATAAATATAATGCACTTGAATTCTTTAAAATTTATATGAATGAAGATGAGAATCACTTAGATAAAAGCATAATGACATTAAGCATCAATAGAGGTTGTGAAAATTTGTCAAAATAGTTTGAAGAATTATGTGCTGGAAAAGGCATTATCAAATAGTTAGCCATTCCTTATACACCTCAAAAGAATAGTGTATCTTAAAGAAGGAAAAATATACTATTTGACATGACAATGCCCATGATAACTCACATAAATTTACCTATATCTTTCTAGGAAGATGCATTATTGATTGGAATCTACACATTGAATAAACTACCTTCTAAATCAGTATTTTTACTCTTTATAAACAATGGAACAGTCATAAACCAAACCATAATGATGTATGATCTTAGGTTGTGTTGTATATATTAAAGATTTTTTTGATATGTTTGGTAAAGTGAGTCCAAAAAAAAATAAATGTACCTTTATACGGTATTCGGAACACTCTGAATGTATGTGTCCATTGATAAATTAATGGTTAAAAGTATTAATATTGAATCATGAAATGTCATATTACTAGAAAATAATTTTCTTAATAAGGTTAAAATAAAGAAAATTGATCCTTTTATGAGAACTCACATGATTAGACAATGTCTTGAATATTCTTGATAATCTAATAATTCATGGATTAGATTCTGGTCCAAGTGGGAGTTTTGAATCCCAAAATAATATGAAGGAATCTGAACTTCAATTATGTAAGAGTACCAGAAAAGGTTTACTTAAACAATCTTGTGAGACTGAAGATTATGTTTTCTTCATATAATACGACTAAGGCTTTAACAAATTCTGAAAAAGATGTGGATGAAACTGATGAAAGAAGAATCAAAATCTATGAAAATCAATAAAGTATTGAATCTAGATGACCTTAATCTGGGATGTAGAGTTATTGGGGACAAATATACTTTCAAAGTTAAAGGTAAATTGGATTGTTAATATAAAGAAACAAAGCACGATTTTTGGCAAACAATTTTACTCAAGAATCTAGAAAATATTATGAGGAAACCTTTTTACCAATTATTAAGTTTATTTGTACTCGATTATTTTTTACTATTATTGCACATTTGGATATAGAATTATACCAAATAGCTGTGAAGACCATTTTTTAAATAGATAAAAAAGGAAATTTACAAGAAAATGACCCAAAGGTTTTGTAGTTAAAGGCTAAGAAAAGAAAGTTTGTAAACTGAAAAGATCAATTTATTACCTGAAGCAATCTTCAAGGCAGTTGTACCTGAGATTTTTCAAGAAGGTGACTTAATTTGATTTCACCATAATCAATGAAGACCATTTCATCTATGTGAAGAAGTCTTGTGAAATTTTTAATTTTTTTCCATTTATGTGGATACTATTTTATTTGATGGAAATGATTTAGAATATGTAAAAATTATTAAGTCATGGCTTTCGAAGTTATTTGACATAAAATATATGGATGAGCTAGACTATCTATTAGGTGTTAAAATTCAAAAAGATTATTCCAAATTTTTTTTGAGTCTGGCTCAAGAATCATGCATAAAGAAAATTTTAAATCTCTTTTGAATAAATAATTGAAAACTAATGGATAATCATATATCAAGAGGTAAGAATTTAATATTTTGAAATGTGTTCAAATACTAAAGAGAAAATGAAAGACATATCTCGAGTTTCATAGTCGAGTGTTGGTCGGAGTTTGATGTATGGTATGATATGTACTCTCCTAAAATAATATTATATTATAGGTCTTGTTAGCAAGTATCAATCCAATCATGGAAGAGATTATTGGAAAGTAGTAATGAGAATTTTTCAATACCTGAAAGGCACTACAAATTATTCACTATGCTATAGTAGATCTAATTTATTCATAAGAGGTTTTATAGATATTGATTGTTTTGATGATTGGTATGATAGAATCATTCTCCGACTATATTATTTTACATAATAGTGGGGCTATTTCATGTAAAGTAAGAAATGAACTTGCACAACCATTTCAATCATGGAATCAAATTTGTGGCTTGTGCATCTGAAGAACAAGAAGATGTTTAGTTGAAGAGATTCATTAAATATTTGAATATTGCAAAGAATTATTAGTGTTTCACAATTTTATTTTCTGTTAATCAAGAAACAATCGCATACACAAAGGATCCTAAGTGTTATATAAAATATAACACAATGACATCAAGTATAACTTTGTGAATGACACAGTAATAAGTGAAAAAATAATTTTACAAGATATTTCTGCACGAAAAATGATAGTTGATCCCTTTACAAAGAAAATATCTACAGACTTGTTTGAGAAACATGCTATGATCTCTAAGCTTACGTAGGATATAATAATATTTCTGTATTGTAAAATAACTTGGTTATTATAATATTGTCATCAATGTAAGACTCTTGGATTTATGTTCATATCTTGTACGCATATGATAACATATTTTATTGATAAAGTGTATCAAACAAGTCATGATATTGACTCTCTCACACGAGAAATCACTTTTTATATCAAAAAACATAAAGACATATATTCTACCACTATCTTATGGCTTGTTATTGTTAGCCATATATAAGTCTCTCTAAGAGGATTAATTTGAGAATCATTGAAGAGAGAAACTCAATTAAATATCTTATCATTTCTAGATCAAAATCTATATGGTATTTGAATAAGTAAAAGAATAATACACACACACCAATACAAGGTGAGTATACTGTAGCACGTGTTTTTTTTATCATGTGTACTTAGTGGCCTATGGGTTAATTGAAGAATGGTTTCCTGCTTCTTCATTATGTGAGACTCTAAAATCTTACATTTTTTTTTCATTGAAATTTTGTTTGATGTTTGTATATTTAATGAAGTTTCAATCGGTGTTGCTTCTTTAGCACGTAATTAATAGCCGTGATTGAGTGATTCGGCAATGCGATGCATGTGTAGGAAAGTAGTTTATTTAAAAAAATTGATTCGAGTAGAAAGAAAAGCCTATTAAAATGGATAATTTAACTTGTATACACAACCAACTATTACACTTATCATATTGGTGTCGAGTGTTATAATGTTAAATATGAACTTGAGTTCACCTCTTTAAGAGGATAAAAGATCAATTAAGTAACTACTGAAGTAGTGAATGGTGTTTGAGGCATTTCTAGTAATAATATCCTTATGTTTGTAATGAATCATTTGTGCATGTGATTGGATTCTTACATAGAGATGTCGTAAAACCTTGAATTATATGTATAGTTTTCGATGCTTATTGATCGCACTAACTACTTGCCTATATAAGTTTCTTGTGTTATGGATCTAGATGATCATGATTGAAGTGGGAGATTATCAATTATAGGTCAAGATTCGTTCAATGTAGAATAAGCTGACCTAGTTACGAGAGATAGGATAAAGTTGCTTAAAAGAAGTTACAACATTCCTAAAAGTCCTCAAAAAATGAACGTGAGAAGAGAGTGGGAATTTTACTAAGAAATTGCCTTCTAGTTTTTAGATAAATGCTAAAGAGAGCAAACAACAAATTATATTTATTTATAAAAAAATATTAGTACAAAAATAAATCATTGATACACAAAATGAGGATATCTAGTTGGAGAAGATCAACACTTAGTTTTCTAGTAATTCAAAGGGGACTATGGTTCGATTTATGTTGTAGCATGTTCAACAAATTTTTCAATGCTTCAAGGTACACAATTTTTTATTCTTTCTTCAGATTGTTTCCTTCACTTTCCATGTAGCATCGTTTTTACCAATCATCTTTTTTGTATTTTTCCATTTAAACTAATTTGAGAAATCATTTCCTTTGAAATTTCATATTGCGTTTTAAACTTCTTAAGGCGGTTCTTTACATGATTTTTTTCTCAATTCATTCCAGATAATCTTTGAAATACAACAAGTATAATTACAAATTAAAATATTTTATGATGTTAATTATCTAACTTGCATCAATATGTCATATTTTCTACAAGTGTCTTTAAAAGCAGTGGTCCATCATATTTGTCCAGATCACAGATTTTACTTTCTCTTTAGCATTGGAACTTTGAGTATGGTACGCCTTCAGCAGGATTCTAACCTAATACACATACATGTCATCTGACAACTTATAGTTTTCAAAAATGCCAACATTATAGACCCGAGTAGATAAGAGAAATTCATGGTGAAATAATGATAATATCAACTTGTTAAAACTCATAGTTAAGAACAACTAAATTAATAAGGCAAGAGATTTCTAAGTAATTAGATTTCTAAAATATCAGTACAAGTTATAACCTTTTGTTCTTAGTTGACTATTTGAATCTTTAATTTTAAAAGCACTTGATTTTCATAAAGAAGAACTAGAAAGAAGTGAGTAGAGAATATGGATAGGTTTTAGTGGAACCAAAGAAAGGAATACAAGAGTATTTCATTTGTAGTATAAGAAAAAAAAAGAATATGACTTACTTCCTTACTAATGAAACTTTTTATTGGTGTTGAGGTGAAAACAAAAGGAAATTTTGTGAAATATTGTACAAGCACTAATGTGATGATGGTTATGAGAAGTGTTCTCTTGAAACTAAATTGTGTAGTGTATAAAATTGCTTAGTAGTTTCAAGTCACCATTTTTCTAAATATATCCTACCCATCTGTTAGCTTACATTACAATCTACGAAATTTCTTCTTGATTCTAGATTTGAATGCTCAAAATTACTTTAGTCTTATACTTTTGGTAAGATAGTACGACCTTGGGAGGAACGTGATTTTTTTTTTGTGAGAGAGAGTGAATGTTTTATATATGCAAGTCCTTAAAATATATTTAAATTATGAGTGTGCTGATTAATTTATCTTTTGGTTTGTATAGGTCTGGTCACATGATTTGTAAAATATTTGTAAAGGAACATGGCCGTTGGTGATATCCAAATCCACCACTTAAATAAGAGAAGTGTATATGATCATTTCTAATGTGATTAATGAATGTATAATTGGGATCGATCCCACAAGGAATGGGATTTATATTTTATCTCAAATAGTGTAAGAGTAACTAAATATTTATATTTAAAGTAGAAATAAAATGGTGAGGAGGGGGCGGTTACAAAAGTTACAGTTATCGTGTAATTTCTTCCAAATCAAAACTTAAATTTAGAATTCAAATCTGTAGTAAGGAATCTAGGGTTGTATTCGAATAGGTCTAACTATAGAGATAGAGATATTTGACTCACTAAGAAATTGATATTGATATGAGTTGAATTGGTTTTAAGTATTCTAGTGAGTTTTCAATCCACAAACACGAACAACTTGGGTTTTCTCAAATCCCTATGTGTATTCACTTTTAACTAACCAAATAGAGTTCAAGTGATTGTTTTATCTCTAGCAATACTTATTAACATGAAATTATCTTATCCTTTGTAATGAATCCTTTTTACAATCCATTATCCCCTTTCTTAAGTAAGAATACAACCAAAGGGATTAAGTAGTGTTGGCAAACACTAATTTTCCTTAAAACATGAAGGATTCATTAGAATTAAGAACAAATATCAACAATAGAAGTAAATCAGCAATACTAACTCACTAAATTTGACCTATCATCAGACACCCCTAATATGGGGTTTAGCAACACATAACTGAAGGAAAATAGACTATAGTCAAGTTATCTCTATCAAATACAACTACTGAGTAACTTAAATTTAGTAAATTAATACGATAACTCTGCAAAAACCAAACTATCTGATGAAATTCTTCAAAGAGAATGGAATGTTGAATGTTTCTTTCAATTACTCTCAATTTTAGATCTACATATTAAGTACAAGGCCCTAAGAATTCTATTTAATGTGCAAAAAATTGACTGCAAATTCTGACGAATTCTCCTCTCACCCTTAGTGTTTGTGGTCAACAACCATGACACATTATGGTGTGTGGTCTGCATAACTAAAGGTACAATAACATTTTATTTTTCAACATTCTATTAATATTGTGTAGATACTTTGTTTCACATGTTTTTTTAAGTTTGTACAAGCAAGAGTCAATTTCCAGTGATAGAATATCCTCTATGCTTCTTTTTATGCTCTACATAGGAGATTATGTAGCCGCACATGATGTTGTGCGACCCGTCCAATGTTACAACTCAGTTATTCTCCTTTCATCTCTATACTTTTATTCTTGTCCTTAGTTTTTGGCCCTAAATCCCTTCATTATCCTCTTAATTCCTGAATCCTTTTATAAATAAACAATATAACATAAAAATCAGTTAAGAACACACAAATGAATGCAATAATTAGTTCTAAATGGACCAATAATTGGTGAATATCAACTTATAAGACACACAAGATTAAAATATTACTTTTCCTCTAGTAATTATAGACATTCATGTCAAGTAAGAGACTGGATCAACTTCAAACAACATTACTAAGACAACATGAGATCAAATAAATGCATTGAATTCAGTTGATACCAATGTTAAGCTCAAGGCAAGTTAACATCATACACTGTTTTCAAAAAATTTCTATTACATTTAAGTGGATCAAATACACATTCAAAGAAAAATTATTTAGCTTGTCAAGTTTTGTTACTAGTCTTTCATAACTTGCCTCAATTTTACTATGTAACTTGTCTCATTACCCCTTATTGAGAATAAAACTTCGCTACTCTTCTCAAGGTCGAGGTGCCCCTCACAAGAAAAAAGATGATCATGTCAATGTTGTGCAACATTTGTCTTGTTTAAATATGACCAAGTCTGTAGTAGGTTATCTTTTAGCTTTAGGTGTTAGGTTGCACTATTTTTCAAGTACGTTACTATTTTTCTAGTCTTTAGAGTTGTAGTTAGTGTTCCTAAATTTTAGGAGATTTTGGTTAGTTATATTAGTGGTTTAATGAGATTACATATCTTTCTAATTTGTATTTTTTTATTTAAAGAGTCATCAACAAAGTGAATAAAGTGGTTGTCCATTTTACTCTGCAAACTATATCTTTCCTTTACTGCTATAACTAAACTTACTCTTTCTTTGAGTTTATCAATTGGTATCAGAGCAAGGTTGTTCTTTGGAAAATCACAAACTGGAGTTTTTTTTATATTTCTATAGTTGGCACAATGACAGACCTATAAGTTGTCGGCGGAATGAAAAAGCTCAACAACAACAAATACAACACACGGTCCACTTGCATAATGTCTTATATAAAAGGGAAATATCTATGGAAAGTTATGAACGGTAGCGATATGACACAACCAAAAGCAGAAGATGCACATGGCACACTGCGAAAATGGAAGGTATAAATTGGAAAGGTTATATTTGTTTTAAAGACAACAGCTAAAGAGGATGTGCTAGAGAACATACGATATGTCATTATGTCCAAGCAGGCATGGGATATATTTTCCAAGCTATTTTCAAATAAAAATGAATGAGGCTCCAACTCTTAGAGATGAAATTAATCTTGATAGTATAATACAACATGACAATTACACAATACATTCACAAGCTGAAGGTTCTATGTCGAGAGATTTCAGAGTTAGATCAACACGCTCCAATTGGAGAGACGAGGATGAAGAAGATCATCATCCATGGCCTTAAGACTTAATATAGAGTCTTTCTTGTTGGTGTACAAGGATGGAAAAATTAGCCGTCACTTATGGAATTTAAGAATTTTCTAGAAGTTCAGGAAGCCTTGGCCAAGCAAATGGGAGGAGCTTCACTAAAGGGTCAAGATAAAATACTCTATGTCAATAAAGGAAGTGGGAAGTTCAAGAATCATGGTGCCAATGGATCTAATAAGAACAACGACGAGATGGAAGGTCGTCAAGGTAAAGGGAGAAGTCGTGGAGGCTGTGGATGGAAGAATCAAAGTCATGGAAAAAAGTTTGAAGAAAAGTGCTACAGTTGCAAAAAAAGAGTTCATATGGCAAAAGATAGTTGTTCAAATAAAAAGACTGTCGAGAGCAATGTTGCTACATCAAATAGTGAAGAAGAGTGGGATGCAGATGCATTCTTTTCTGTAGAAGATGAAGAATTGGCTCTCGTTACAACAGCAAAGACAATTGATTACGATAAGGATAGGATTGTTGACTCAGGATGCTTAAATCATATAACGGAAGACAAAGAGAAGCTACAACACTTGTTAGAGTATAAGGGCAGCAAAGTAGTCATAACGGTCAATAACTTAAATTTACCGATAGCTCACATTCGTAATATAGTAGTTTCTTCTCAACATAGTGATACTGAAGTGCCACTAAAAAATATTTATCATGTCCTAGGTATGATGAAAAATCTTCTCTCTGTGGTACAGTTAAAATCTTTTGTCCATTTCTTTCTATTTGGTCCACAAGATATGAAGGTCTACCGAGACCTGGATATTATAAAAGAACTGTTGATGAAAGGACAAAGGTTGGAATCAGTCTACATAATGTCTACAGATGATACATATGTAGACAAGACAAAAAGGAATGAAACAATAGTTGTGTGACACATGTGGCTGAGTCACGTTATCTATTCCAAATTAGAAGTGATGATGGAGAGGTCGATGTTGAAGGGACTTCCACAACTTGAAGTGAGAATATACATGGTATATGTAGGATGCCAGTATGGAAGAGCACATCAATTCCCTTTTAAAGAATTCGACTTTTAAGCAAGAGAACCATTAGAGTTGGTGCACTCCGATGTGTATGGTCCTATGAAACAAGATTCCATGGGTAGGATAAAGTACATGGTGACTTTTATTGTTGACTTCTCAAGTTATGTGTGGATTTACTTTGTGAAATAAAAATCTAAAACTTTTTCAAAGTTTAAAGAATTGAAGAAGGTAGAAGAAACGAAAGTTGGCAAATGAATTTGTTGTCTACGCAGTCATAATGGGGGAGAGTATACCTCAGATAAGTTCTGTGATTTCCTTCAAGAAAGCCGAATACATCATCAGTTCACATGTGCTAGAACTCCAAATCATAATGGCAAAGCAAAAAAAAAAGAACAGACACCTAATAGAAATTTGTCAAAGCATGATTTATGCGAAGAACGTATCAGGATGTTTTTGGGAAGAAGCAATGAGGACGACTGCATCTGTGATCAACAGGCTTCTTCAACAAAGGTTAGGTTTTATTTCACCTTTAAAAAAATTATGGATCATGAAACCTTCAGTTAGTTATTTTCTAGTTTTCGAATGTATTTGCTATGTATTTGTATCTGATCATTTACATAGCAAAATTTACAAGAAGGCTGTCAAATGAATTTTTATAGGATATGACAGTTAAAGAAAAGGATGGAGATGTTATGAACCGACAACCAAAAAGTGTTACACATCCTGAAATGTGGTGTTTGATTAAGCTTCTTTATGGTGGTCATCAGATAAGGAAGTACTAACAGTATCAGATATTTTTAAAGATGTGGTGCAATCTTCTCAAATATAATTGGGTTTAGGAGAAGAAAAAGATGTAGATGACGAAGACAATGTCGAAAAAGGTGTAGCCCAATTTCCTTGGAAAATGAGTGTGTATGAATAACCATGTGAACTATCTAAACCTAGTGGAGTGGAAACAGCAACTCAGCTAAAAAATCAATAAGAATCCGAAAGCCAAATCCAAAGTCTGTCAATGCCGCAATAGTAGAGGAAAAAAGTACAAATGAGCCTGAGACTTTTGAAGAAGAATCTTAGGATCAGAAGTGGAGTGAATCTATGAAAGAAGAAATGTCAACACTAAAACAAAATCAGACATGGGAGCTTGTACCCAAATCAAGTGATATGAAGCCAATATCTTGCAAATGGGTCTTCAAGAAAAAGCGACACACAGATAGATCAATTGAAAGGTATAAATCTCGTCTTCTAGATCAGGGTTTTTCTCAGTAATATGGACTAAATTATGATGAAATGTTTAGTCCAGTCGCAAAGCTTACAATGGTTAGGGTTCTACTTGCACTTGCAGCTAGTAAAGATTGGAATTTGTGGTAGATGAATGTAAAAATGCCTTTTTTCATAGAGAGTTGGATTGTGAGATCTACATGTGTCAACCAGTGGATTTTTAAAGTCAAGATAATCCGTATTATGTGTGTAAGCTTCGAAAGGCGCTATATGAAAGATTTTAGAATTTCTTACTAATAGTTGTTATTCAGTAGCACCGGTAGATTCCATCTTGTTTGTGAAAATTACTAACAAAAAACTTGCTATTATGTGAGTATTTATGGATGATATTATTCTAATAAGAGTTGTGAAGAAGAAATTCTCTGAACTAAAATGAATTTGTCAATTCACTTCAGATGAAGAAACTCGTACAATTCAATCATTTTCTTAGGTTGGAGGTTGATCATAGTGAAAAAGGAATTTTCTTTCATCTAGGAAAATATTCCAAAGATCTCTTGAAGAAGTTTGGGATATTCAATTTCAAACCAATCTCAACACCGCTGGAGCCAAATGCTAAGATATGTCTGCATGAAGGGAAAGACTTGGAAGATGCAATAATGTATCAATAATTGGTGAGTATTTTGATCTACTTAATTTATCAAGACCCAACATCTCCTACCCAATTAGTGTTATGAGTCGTTACATGCAAAATCCAAAGAACTCTCATTTGGAAGGAGTTCGTCGAATCTTGAGATATGTGAAAAGTACACTTGGCTATGACTAAGAAGGAGATCATGATACTCGACGCTCAACTACTGGATATGTATTTATGCTTCCATCAGAAATGGTCTCATTGTATAGAAACAGGCAGCTAACTGTGTCTTTATCAACAACAGAAGCAAAATATTGGGAAACAACAATTGCATCTCAAAAAAGTACATGGCTCTTACAATTGATGAAAGACTTACAATAATCGGTGGACTATGCAATGCTTTGTACTGTGATAACCAGTCAACAATTTTCTTGGCTAAAAATCCAATATTTCACGCAAGTACTAAGAACGTGGAGATAAATTACCAATTTACCAGGGAAAAAGTCCTGCAAGGAGATATTGCCTTGGAGCATACTTAAACATAACGTAAAATTGCAAACTTGTTCACAAAAGGTCTTAGTGTCAACAAGTTGGGAACTTTTTGCCAGCAGCTAGGCATGGTTAAGACAGAAAACTAATGTCGATAAGTGGTTTTAAAGTTGTGCAACATCATTCTTGTTTAAATTTGACCAAGTCTGCAGTAGGCTATATGTTAGGTTTAGTTGTTAGGTTGCATTGTTTTTAAGTACGTTGTTGTTTTCCTAGTCTTTAGAGTAGCAGATAGTGTTTCTAAAGTTAATGAGAGTGTGGTTAGTTCTATTAGTGATTTAGTGGGATTACGTGTCTTTCTAATTAGCAATTTTTTATTTAAAGAGTCATCAACAGAGTGAATAAAATAGTTGTCTATTTTTCTCTACAAACTATATCTTTCTCTTACTGCTATAACTGAACTTATTCTTCCTTTGAGTTCATCAGATCACATACTTAAGTAACGTTGTCTTTGATAAATGAAGGATATATTTTGGATCAAGTGACATAAAACCCCCCTAAGGCTACCATTTTTCAATTTAAAGCATATTTGTTTTGCATTTGTCCAACCTTATTATCAATTCAAAACATTATCAAGTCTTTCCTATATCCCCAATTCACTATTCCCTCACAGTATCTCTATGTTATGTTCGCTTTGACACTCATATGAAAGGGTTTGACATTCACTTGGAAGGGTTGAAATATTTTCTCTCTTTCTTTTAATCTTTTCCACTTTTTTAGAACAACTTTTGTATTTACAACATGTTTTCAAGATATGGTTCCCCAAACTTAGGCTTTTAGCCTAGTTTAAAACTTCCAAAAATTTACACCCCCAAAGTTAGGAATATAGCCTACATATTTCATTTAAACCAAATTTACCCCCTCCCCTCACAAAAAAATTAGGTCTTTAGCCTACATTTGTTGTATCCTAGTGCACACGCAGGTGTACGTGGTCACCCAAGTAATAAAGTGGCCACCTATGAAAGCCAAGTATTGATACCATAGAGACTTGTGATGAACAACGATCTTATTCTAGTCTTACTATAATGATTAAACAAGTGCAAAATTAACCAAAAGAGTTTGAGAATTGAAATCTAAAATTAACCATAAATAACTTGATAATATAAAGTGTTGCACAATAATAGGGTAAGACCCAGGGTTAAGGAACTACAAACAATCCTACTTAGCTATATAATCTCGTTGGTTTAGTTAATTATCTTTATTTTTGGTTCACGAGGTTGATAACATGAATTTTTTTTTATCCTTTAATCATTTACCTAACTTAGCCCCCATAACTACATCGTTGAGCGGGGATGCGACTAATAAGTTGAATGCATTTATATTTAATTCATATGAACCAAATAGGGCAAATTAGGTATATTCCTATCAGAAATGCAAGTCATAAATTCAATCCCTTGAATGATTAAGATCTTAGTCCATGCATCCTACTTGATAATCTATCGTTCCTCCTTCTAGGCTCACAATAGAAATATATGTTTATTCTAAGGATAAGAAATCCATAGAATAGTAAATACAGGTATATATGAACTAGTAGTAATGATAAATAACATAAACCAACTCAAATATAATCACAATTAATAATGTTCTTATCCTCAACTGTAGAGGAAGGTGTTCAGCCGCTCATGGCCTTACAACGAATAACAACTAAGAAACTCATGCATAAAAACAAAAAGTAAACTAAAGAAAAGATTAAAACCCTAATTGAAGCCTCCTCATACGTATTTCAAGCCTCAAAGGTCTTTCAAGATATATACAAAAAGATAGGAGTGTTCTATTTATAGTTGGAAACTCAAGCACATTTTTGACACATGGGTGTGCCACACTAAGGCTTTGGCCCAATAGCGGCTTGGTACACTCTTATCGCAGATGATTACTGGAATTTGAAAATTTTGGTTTATTTCCAATGATGTGGCACACTCCTTACATGGATATCCAAGGGCGTGGGATGCCTTTGTGCTTAGATTTTCTAGATTTCCTCCAAGTAAACTCCATCCATTTGGCGATGAGTTCCTCCCTTAATGGGTACTTTTTCATCATTGTTATACCTTGTTTTTCTCCTGGATATCAACTTTAACATCTCCCAAGGCATCCTATACCATCAAACACAATGAATAAATTCTTAAACACACAATAGAATTCATCGAGATGAACTAAACCACACATAACTCAAGCTAAGAACACTAGTTTTCTCGTCTAAACTCTAAGTGAGCATTTTGTTTCAAAGCCTATTTTGAAAACACCATTAACATTAGAAACAAGTAGTTTAAAAATTAGGGCCTTGTTCGTCCACGAAAAAAATTCACATTAAGCACCATACAAGGAACTCTCCAGCATTACTGCTACAAGTAAAAAACTCAAGCTAGCAATACAACGACTATACGAATACCAATTTCCACACTAAGAAAGTCATATTCGATTGAAAGCTTATGAAAATTACTTCAAAACACTATATCCTCAAGAAATAACTCCAGCAAGTTGGCAAACTCATGCATATTAACCAATTAAAGAGATTCTTTGAACCACCTAACTATCATCAAACATATGCCCTCACAACAAGAGAGATTTACCCATATTCACTCATAGAGATGCAATTTACCACAAAATGGGTATAAGAATCAAATTTTGCTTACTCTCAAAAACAATTCTCATGTACTACATGATGAGCCATAGGCTTACCCTTTGTGTAGTTCTCTACTAATATCAGAATGTCAAGCCTTAAGATCAAATAGGACACTAAGGGTTATAATGTAGGCAAAGAGATAGGTAGGTCTATTCTAGGAAGTAATAGTAACTATCTTCCCTATGAGCTTTCATACATCATAATTTTCATTAGCATCCTTTCTAAATAACCAAATTTTCACCACCTCAATCTTCACACTTTCTTTTGTTTTACCCCATCTCTTTAATCTAGTTAAAATATAGTAAGGAGGGAATATTTTCTATCAACACATGATTTAACATTACATAACACCCATCCACAACACATAAAAATTTTCAACACAAACAATTACTCTTCTAGGGCTTCACTTTCACCCTTTTCTTCTTAAATTTTACAATCCTTAACCCCATTAATTTTTTCAACAAAAGTATTTAGGAGATTTGATCAAAGTATGGTAAATAAAAGAAAATAAATAGGCTATAAATGGGGTTACCAACAAATAGGCTAAAGGTTCAACGGGGCTAACTAAGACTATGCAATAAGGGTAGCCAAAAAAGGGTATGAAACAAAGCTATCAAAGAAATGCCTACATAATATCATAAACCGACACTCTTTATTACACTTTTCACACACACCAAGTAGGTACAAGATATCATTTTGCTACACGGTATATACAAGAAGGCTCAATCACACATGGCACATGCTCAAATCAAGTAGGATCATTATCAACTCTAAACAAAGTAATAGCATGAATTTAACATTAAGTCAACATCGAACAAGATTCAAATAAATGAGCTTATGATTCTAAAATGTAGCAATTCAACACATTGAATAAGCTTTCACATTCAAAACCACTTGCATCTTTTAGTCATACATAGCAACTAAAAGAATATGTCACTTATTCCTAATACAAAACTTCAAAAATTTAGTCATAAATTTTTAAAAAAGGATGCTAGGTTTAAAGGGCGCCACCCAAAAAAAATTGAAAGAAAGAATCCAAGGGGTGGGTGAAGTGTGCCCCTACTAAACTGACACCAACTATGACTAACAAACAAAGAGAAAATATATTTATAATATTTTCCAAATTTAGTCAAAAATTAGGAAAACAAAAAATAACAAAATTCTAGAAAAACAAATAAAACAAAATCTTACAACAGCACTCCACCCTAAACCAGGTGAAGATT
The DNA here is from genome assembly GCA_030864215.1 of Capsicum pubescens. Taxonomy (NCBI): domain Eukaryota; kingdom Viridiplantae; phylum Streptophyta; class Magnoliopsida; order Solanales; family Solanaceae; genus Capsicum; species Capsicum pubescens. The sequence continues at coordinate 191,548,398 of CM061548.1, read as the reverse complement.
CCCCATCCCACACTTAAAAACACACTTTGTCCCCAAAATATAATTTAAGAGAGAGGATAGATATACTTCTAAGTCCTATAGGCCTAACTAGCAATATCTTAATCTTCAATAAGGTTTGATGGACCCCATACCTAGTCTTTGTCATGTTTCTTAACTCATATTTTTGTTACTCAGACTTTCCATCATCTTGTCTCACAAAAATAAAATATACATGAAATAAACTAAACTATGAAAATAAAATATCTACCTTAACTTGCATTTCCTCCTAAGCAGCGCCTGATTTAGTGTGGATGAATAGCCTATATCACTAAGTCAACCGTATCCCTTTAACCTCTTCCTCCTACTTGGAGTCCATCTTCTTACTTTTTTATGATCTCTTGAGTATCTATGCTCAAATTTTGTATCTTTTTCAACAATAGACTTTTAAGGGTCTTCTATTAGCATCACCCTGTTGGGTATAATTGGTGGCTTGGACAACTCTATGAGATGGTCTGAAGAGGTCTTTTATGGTGCATACAACACCACCCCACACTCATCCACTTCCATAACCTTAATCATTCATAAATCCTTATAGTATGAAGGTGGAGTGAGTGGTTTGTATACTTTGAAGACCATCTCTTCATCATTCAAACACATTTTGAGAGCGCCCTTTATGACATTAATCAATGCTTTTTAGTTTGCACGAGTCAAGGCTTCTTTCCAACGGGAAGATAACATCTCTTGCCTGGTGAATCAGCATGTTCTAACACGTGTTGTTTGGTGTGAGTATGTATTTCATATTCGTTGGGCCAACTATCGTTGCCTTGCATAAGACGGTGCCCTTTCACTTCGAGTTCCTTTCTTCATAGTCAAATCTGATGATACTCTTTGGTGATGTTACCTATAAAATAAAAGTCCTTCTAGGTGATCAAAATTGCTCAGGTGAAGAAAGGGTCGTCGATTTCTACAAAGAAACTAATAAATCTAATGCAAAATAAAAAAATACAATGATGAAAAACTATCCTAGTAATAGGTGCGCCTTACCTATAAAAATAAAAATACATGTCTTTATGGTTGTAAGTATTGAGAAATTTTTGAATGGTTCCCCCCCTATCCCGTAGGAGGTTGAGAACAAATCGATTTATCATTTTAGGTTTAGTTTTCCTATTGGTGTCTTATGGAGCATTGGTAAGGGTGATGTGATGGTGGGTTTTCTTGAAAGTAAGAAGTTAAAATGACATGTTCTTATCTTTCTGCTAGTTTAGAAATAAAGGATAAGGACTCCACTGGAGGCAAGCGCTAGGTCAGAAAAGTTATAGCTCAAAAATCTCCCCAAGAAGGATTCGAACCTACGACCAATCGGTTAATAGTCGACCGCTCTACCACTGAGATACTAAGGAAAAACGGACTTAATGTTGGAAGCCAACTCTCTCTCTTTAACCTATGACCAAAGAAAAATGTGTTCATCACTCTTTTTCATATACACCGGGAGAAAGGGTTACGATAGCAAGCCCCTCCCTGGACGGAGAGCCTCCAGGACATGGAAGTTTTTACCATCACTAAGAATAGATGTCCCAATATGGTTGTTACCCTATCATCTTCATTATAAACAAGAATAATAAAGTTAGAAGGAATAATGAACTTACCAACCTTAATTAACACGTTTTCAATGATTCTTTTGGGATGCACTCTAGTCCTATAATCCATTTGGAGAACCATAGAACATGGCCTCATATTTCCTAAACTAAGAGTATTTAATATCGATAGGGTCATGAAATTTACACTCACCCCTAAGTCACTCAGAGCATGAACCATGTAACTATCATAAATTTTTATAGTGATTGTGGAACTCCTTGGGTCCTTTAACTTCTTTGGCATCCATCAAGTTGTATTCATTCATCAATGTGACTTTCTAAATATCCTGTAGAGTTTTCTTATTACTCATCAAATCCTTTAACTACTTAGCGTGCATAGGTAGACCCTGCAAAATATATAACAAAGAAAGATTAATGTGAAGTTCTATGAACTTGTCAAAGAACTTCTTGAAACTTGTATCCTTCTTAGCTTTTTTGATCCTTTGAGGGAGTGGTGGTGTTGGTATTTTAGTGATATGATCAACTACCCTTATTTTTGGGTACTCAAACTTTATCGAATTTTCATCCGCTTTAACTGCAACTTATTTTTTCTCCACTTGTTGTGGGACTAACTCTACATGTGCCTCTAATTTTTTCTTAGGAGTTCATTTAAAGAGATCTCTACCACTCCTCAAGGTGAACGACTTTACCTACTTTGGATTCTCTATATAACTTGGAAACTCACCTTGAGGTTGGTACTCTGCGCCTAAGACAATTTCCCCAATTGTGTCTCTAAATTCTTTTGAGCAAGTTGTTGATTTCTTATCTCAGTAGCTATTTGTTCTTTATTGGCCAGGATCTTCTTTAATGTCTCCTCAATATTACTAGCCTGCATGTTTTACTGCTACTAAGACTTCTAAGTTTGATTATTTCCATATGAATAGTAGGTCTGACTCTTCCACTTTTGGTTGTAAACATTCCAATAGTTTTCCTTCTATCCATTGCCCTCAAACTTTACCGACTCTTGATTTTTTATACACAAGTCTTTAGTGTGATTACTTATGCTATAAATTCACACCAAGAAAGATCTTGTTGTACTACATTAACCCGAGTTTTAGATTGGTTCACACCTAAATTGGTGAACTATGTCATCATCTGATTTTGAGAGTTGACAATTTGGCAAGTAATGTCGTGACACTATCAACCTCAATCACACTCGTAGGATTTTTCACTACACTTTTGGAGATATCACCATACCAATCAGTATTACCTTGTGTAATTCAATTCAACGAGGTATACAACTAAGCATAAGTTTTCTCTAACACTTGACCACCTGCAGCTGAATCTAAGAGAATCCTTGTATTATAGTCAGGAGCTTCAACAAAATTATGAGCTAATAACTTGTTGATCTGTTAGTGATGTGTCCAGGCCCAAAGAAGAGATTTGAACCTCTCCCAAGCATGATGCAATTTCTCATCTAGTTTTATTTTAAAGATTAAAATCTCACTATGTAACCTTTCAATCTTGCCGGATAGGAAGAATTGGATAAGGAACTTCCTTTCAAAATCATACTATATAGTGATGGAGCTTGTAGTTTTGCATTTAGCCATTTCATTAACAAAGTTACAATGGGAAAAGAGTGATCCTCACATAGATTGTGGATACTTTGATAGGGATGCAGTGTCATTGATTTTTAAGAAATTTTGAAAATGGACCTATGAATCCTCATGTGACAAGCTAGTGAACTGCCTGCCGTTGTACAGTAGTAGTACCATGTTCTATTTAAGATTAAATCTACCTCTAGGTGATGGTTTATGGATAGTGGAGCAAAATTAGTAGCGAGTGGGATTTCAACTTTGCAAACTATTATACGGGCTGGTGAACTTCAACCATTATTGCAAGAATAGCTTCCTCTCGTTGTAACTATGATATCCTATAAAGAAGTACTACTTCTCTCCTTAGTTGATGTAAGCATCTCTCTAGTTTAGGATATGGGTCAACTGAATCCGTTACCCTTTCCAGTTTACTTTTTGTTTAAACCTATACCTATAAATTTCAATGCTATGATCACGTTGTTAGCACTCAAGAAACCAAATTGCAAAACTAAAGACAAGACAATTGCCAATTTATATGTCCCTGAAAACAACACTAAAAACTTGTTCCGTCCTAGAGCACACGCAATTATACGTGGTTACCCAAGTAGACAAGTGGCCTATGAAAGCTTAGTATCGATCTCATAAGGACTTTTTATCAACAAAGATATAATTCTAGTCATACTATAAAAAATTAAACAAGTGTGGAAAGATTAAACAAGTGTGGAAGTAAACAAAAATCTTTGAGAATTGAAAACTAAAAGTAACCATAAACAATTCGATAATATAAAGTGTTGGATAATAATAGGGAGAAACTCGAGTTAAGGCACTTTAAACAATCCTACTTAGCTATTTAATCTTGTTGGTTTAGTTAATTATCTTAGTTGTTGGGTCATGAGTTTGATAACATGATTATGGTCTTCCAATCCTCTTATCGTCTATCTAACTTATCCCTACAACTACATTATTAAGAGGAGAAGCGAGTAGTAAGTTAGAAGCATTTATATTCATCCCATATATGAACCTAATAAGGTGAATTAGGTATATTCCTATCCTAAATGCAAATCTTAGCTTAAATCCCTTTAGTGATTAACATCCTACTCCATACAACCCAGATTCTAATCTATCGTTCCTCCATCCGATATCATAATAGAAATATATTTTTATTCTAAGGGGCGTGAATTCATAGAATAATAAAATAAGGGATATAAAATTAACCAATAATGATAAATAACATAAACCAACTCAAATATAAGAAGAAGTAATCATGTTGTTGACCTTAACTATACATGAGGGTGTTTAGCCGCTCATGGTCCTACAAAAAATCACAATTAAGAAAAAGGGAAGATTAAATCCCTATTTAAGCCTCATCAAGCATATTTCAAGTATCAAAGGTCTTCCAAGGTTTATACAACTAGATAGGACTATTCTATTTATAGTTGAAAATTTGAACCCGTCTTTACACATGGGTGTGCCACGCTAAGGCATTGGCGCGATAGGGGGCGTGGTATTCCCTTATAACGGATGCTCACTAGATTTCGCCAATTCTTTTTTGTGTCTAAGGTTGTGGCACACTCTTACTGCTGAAATCGAAGGGTATGGCATGCCCCTGTGCTCAGATTTTCCAGGTTTCATCCAAGTAAGCTCCATCTGTTTGGCATTGAGTTCCTCAATTCTTGGGTGTTTTTCCATCATCTTTAGACCTTGTTTTTGTCCCGGATATCAACATTAAAATCTCCTAAGGAATCCTATATCCCGAAACACTAGGAATTAATGCTTAAACACACTATAGAATTCATCAAGACTAGCTGGAACGCACATAACTCAAGCTAAGAACACTAGTTCTCTTGTCTAAACTCTAAGTGAACATTTTTATTCCAAACTTGTTTTGAACATATCTTAAACATTATTAAAAAGTAGTTTAACTCTTAAATGATCAATTATATGAATAAAACCTTATTCTTCATAAAAGAAGTACTCAAAATAAGGCTAAACAAGTGTAGATTATGACACTTAGGTGCATAAATCCACCTAAGATGAACATTTTCACATGCAAAGTCTTTAAGGAATTCTGATGCCAAGAGATATGGGTACCAAAAAGGTATGGCACCCTTGGAGTTATAGACTATAATGTATGCAAAAAGAACTAACAAAAACCTCACCATAGAAGGCACCAAAATCACTAAAGGTATAAAGCTACTCAATCTCAATTCAAGCAAATGAACTTGACAAGCTACTCTACATCACAACCTATTCCTTTGTGAAGAAAAATCCAAGTTGTGAATTTAAAGATCATGATTCAAGAGATAGTTTTTCATTTATTTTCTTTTGTCTTCCTATCAAAAAATCATTTTATTTTCTAAAATATTTGGATGGAACTTCTGAAATAAAGTACGATTTAAACTTAACACACTACCCTAAAACAATGCATTTTCCCTTAATAAAGCTTCCTAATCAATTCAAATCAAAACAACCAAAAATAAAGTAAATGCTCCTTGGGAAAGAACCGTAGCATAAAGATAACCCTTGGAGTTTATTGAATCTCTATATACACAAAGAATTTTTTAGTGAAAGCGCCTCATATTTCCATAGAAACAAGCTGGGAAAAGGCACTAAGCATGACTTGAAATCTCAATTTTTTTTCACGGGTGATAAATAATAGATGTATCAACGACCCGACATGAGCTTAAGCATATTAATTAATAGTGGACAATCATAAAAATTCATCATAACCCACAAAAATACAAGAATTAATTCCGACAAGGGCACAATAATATAATCATACAAGCTAGGCCTGACAAGTGCAATCAAAACCAAATCACTGAAATTATACAAACCAAGCTCAACAAGGGTATTCAAATAAAAAAAAATAACAAAATAAGATCAACAAGGGAAACCAAGTGTACCAAATATCGACAATATACATGACATCAAATAAACTAGCTCACCCAAGCTAAAAAGATTGTGTATCCCCAACGCGCACAAATATATCAAGAGTAAGAGGTAAGGACTCCTTATAGTGCTCGAAGTTCTCAAATCAACATCAGGAGTAGTTTGTGGCACTTCAAAAATAAAGTGATGGTAGACTCCTTAGACTAGGCCCCTACATGTAAGAGGTAAGGACTCCTTATAGTGCTCTAAGTTCTCAAATCAACATCAGGAGTAGTTTGTGGCACTTCAAAAATAAAGTGATGGTAGACTCCTTAGACTAGGCCCCTACATGTAAGATCTATAGCGGTAAACACAATACAGGATCCATTGGAACCTAGGAGCTTGAACTATCCCTAAAGCCTTGTGGTCTGATCATCCATAGATAACTGATGGATATCTAAACTTATTGTGTCTCATTTAGTACCTGTTTCACATCAACAGCCTCAAGGTAAACCTCATTCGTCTCTAAGCTTCCAAATTATCGCCCTTTATCACTTATTGTGCTCTCTCTCTAAGCAACTCATCAATAGGCTAAAAATAGGAATGAGAATGTCAAATAAACTAAAATCTTGTCAAAACCTCTTGTTGTCCTTCTTAACCTTCATCATATCAACATCTAGCTCTGTAACAACACTATCCTCCTTATTTCATTAGAGAAAAGTCAACTATGCTTCCAACAATTATATTTTAGAGAGAACAGGCTTCAAAATTTTATAAATCATATCTTAAATTCATTTAAGAATATCGAGGACCAGATATATCAAAGTAGCATTATCTTTTTGAGTTATGTTAGCTACTAATAGATCTGCTACTGGATGTAGAATGTGAAGGTTGTGGTTGCATGGATGGAGTAAGGACAAAAGCAGTATTCCCAATAACTCAGGAGTAGGAGTGTGAGGCTCCATTGGGATGGTAGGAGTGGTGGTAGCGACCTCAGAATCCATAATGTCCACAAGAGCAGCTGCTTCAAAAATTGAAGCACCCATCACATCTAAGGGTGTCAAACGGGCCGGGCTGACCCGGCCCGGCAATATTAGCTAACCCGGCCCGGTTTGACCCGGCCCGGTAAGCCCTAGGGCTTAAGGGTTCCGGGTCCCGGGCCGTTTTTTTTTTTAAAATGGGCCCGGTTAACCCGGCCCGGACCAAGCCCGGTCCAGGCCCGCCGGTTAACCGGCCCGGCCCGGCCCGGCCCGGAATATAAAAAAAAATAAAAAAAAAATTAATTTTGGGCCAACTAGCCGTTGGCCCAACGGCTATATAGCCGTTTTTGGGTCCAAACGGCTAGTTTGGGCCCATTTAATTAAAAAAAAAAAAAAAACTTTAAAAAATATTTTTTAATCCCCAAAAAAAATCTATAAATACCCTACAACTTCAAATCATTTTTCACACAATTTTTCACTCTCTCAAATCTCATTCTCTCTCAAATCTCAATTCTCAGTTCTCTAATATTCAATATATTTAATTTCTTAAAGTGTTCACTTTAATTTTTTAATTTTCGTTTACAAAGTACGAGCGGAAGTTTCCAAAGTTGCAATCTTCGGATACTTCCAAAATTTGGTATTTTCGTTCCATCTCTTACGTTTAATTTTTATTTATTGTATTAATTGTTTATTATTTAATTTTATTATATTTGTGTATTTTGAATATTTTTAGTTTAATTTAATTTATATTATGGATAAATTAAAAAACCTCGCTGCTAAAGGTGTTAAAATTTTTTGTCCCGGAAGCGGTAGTGGTAGTAAAAAGCGAATTACTAGTGGTAGAGGTAGTTCAAGTAATAGATATACCCGTGTGCCTTCGCCTCCGGTACCGCTTGGTACACCTTTTGAGGAAGAAATAGGTGTAGGTGCTCACGATATGGATTATGTAGAAGCTCAGGAAAATTATGGTATAGAAGAAGAAAATGAAGTAGATGCAGTTAATTTAGACGAAGATAATGAAAATATTGCTGAAACACCCGCAGTAGGAGATGCTAACGTTAGATCTGAATCAGTTAATCTCCCTTCCCGTCCTCCCAGTGCCCCAAAACCTCATAAAAGAACTAGTATTGCATGGCAATTTTTTGAACGTATATCAGATATTGAGGTGCAGTGCAATATTTATCAACAAATATATAAGCATAGAAGTGGAGGCAAGCAAGGGGGTACGGGTACGTTAATGAGACATATAGATGAAGATCACAAAAGAGAGTTAAATATTGCAAAAGGTGGTGGGGATGTTGGTGGGTCAACGCAAACTAGAATGGACCCAACAACCGGTCAAGTAGCGAAAAAGTATAATAAATTGAGGGACAGGGAAGAAATAGCTAAAATGGTAGCTGTGGATTGTTTGCCTTTTAGTTTTCCTTCTTCTGATGCTTTTATTCGTTATATACAAGCAATTTATAATCCTATGTTTAATGGTATTCCTAGAACTACTTGTCGGTCTGATATTTTTAGACTTCATTCACAATATTGTTTTTATTTATCAACATTGTTAAAAAATATTCAATGTAGATTGTCCCTAACTTCTGATCTTGGTCGTGCTGTAAATAAAAATAATTATTTAACCGTTACTTGTCATTGGATGGATAGTAATTTCATGATGCAAAAATGTATTCTTGCTTTTTTATATGAAGAAGATCGTAAACATACTGGACAATTTATTGCTGATTCTATTGTTAAAATTGCCGGATACTATGGTATAGAAAATAAAATTTTATGTATTGCTTTTGATAATGCTTCTAACAACAAGACTGCTATAACAAAAATAAAATCTATGCTATCTCCGTCCTTGCCTGAAATTTTTCATATTAAGTGTGCATGTCATATATATAATTTAATTGTAAAAGATGGTCTTGAGTTTTTTGAGCTTTATATTGAAAAAATTCGTCTTGCCGTTGGTTTTATTCAAGGAAATAATCGTAGATCGAGAATTAGAGAATTTAAAGTTAAATGTCAAGAAAATGGACTTACACCGATTTTGATGCCTGAGGAAATTGATACTAGATGGAATTCTACGTATGAATTTTTAAAAACTTGTTATAAATATAGAATTCCTATTACACTAGCTTTTAACCAACATTGCGGTTCATTTGCTGATTCTGCTGATTGCATGCTACATAATTCTGATTGGGTTGTAATTAATGATCTTGTTATGTTTTTAGAAAAATTTTATGTAGCTACGGTTGAATTTTCCGGTGCTTACTATCCTACTGTTTGTAATATTTTGGCATATATAGCCGATATTTCTGGTTTGCTCCAACAATATAAAAATAAAGAAGGTTATAAAGAAGCTGTTGGCGCCATGTTTACAAAATTTAAAAAATATTTTTTCCCGATTCCCCCTATTTACTTGGTTGGTGCTATGCTAAATCCATGCATGAAATATAATAATATGTGTCACTTTAGTACTCTTATTTATACTAACTTAGAAATAAATACTAACCATGATTCTGAACAAGTACAGCCTGATTTGTGGACGGCTACGGCTGATGCAAAAGATTATATAGAAAAATTATATAATCACTATGCTGATTTATTTGATTCAGCCGTACCTACAAATATCACTCCAACTGTCGCTCCTCATCCTCCCGAGGAGCCATCATCTTCTAAAAGGCTGGCACATAATGGTTTTTCTGATTCGTTTTATGATTTAAATTTTTGGAACAGTGTTGATGAGAGAACTTACACATCAACTTATCGGGAAGAGCTGAAATATTATCTTCGGACGGCACCAGAGGATCGCAGACGACGGATCAACACGCTGGATTGGTGGAGGAATAATGAATCACAATATCCTGTGCTTTCAAGATTAGCTAGAGATATCTTGAATGTTCCAATGTCAACCGTTGCATCAGAGAGCGCCTTCAGTCAGGGACGACAGCAGCTTGGAGACAACCGACACTCATTGGGAAGCAATGCAATGAATGTTCTAGTTTGCCTCAGAGATTGGATTAGAGCGGAAAGAAGAAACCAAGGAATGGAACCGGAGCCGAGCGACGAGCTGAAACTAGAAGAAATTATGACTTCACGGGAGAACTCAGCAGAATAAAGTCCAATGCATGGTTTTGCCCCCGTTGACTTTGATTATCCTATGCAAGTTCCCATTAATATTAACATGAATGAGTTGGAAAAAATGATGCATAATTTATAGATTTTTCATTCATGCAAATTATAAATTTTGGATCATTTTACAATCAATAAAATTCCCCAAATTCATTCAGTCCTTAGTCGTTGTTTTTTATTTTTTTTTTGAATAAATTTTGAATATTTGTGCATATATCTTCTATAGAAGTGTATATTTAACGTATACATGTGTATATGTTTTATAAATTAGTATATAAGTATATCTATACATATTGTAATGTATATATAATGTAGTATATTTTATAAGTAGTAGTATATATACATTTAATGGTGCGTATACACGTGTATATATATTCTATAGAAGTGTATATTTAATGTATACATGTGTATATGTTTTATAAATTAGTATATAACTATACAAATATATATTGTAATGTATATACATTATAGTATATTTCATTTAAAGTATTACATATACATAGAATAGAGTGTATATATGTGAATGGATCTTCTATAGACGTGTATATTTAACGTATACATGTGTATATATTTTATAAATTAGTATATAACTATACAAATATATATTGTAATGTATATATATTGCATATATCTCATTTAAAGTATTACATATACATAGAATAGAGTGTATATATGTGAATAGATCTTCTATAGACGTGTATATTTAACGTATACATTACTTTATGTTTTATAAATTAGTATATATATTGTAGTATATACTTTTTTTAAAGTAGTACATATATATTGAATGGTGCGTATATATGTGTATATATCTTCTATAGACGTATATCTTTAATGTATACAAGTGTATATGTTTTATAAATTAGTATGTAACTATATATATATACATATTATTGTATATATATATATATGTATATCACTATATTGTAGTATATATTTTATTTAAAGTAGTACATATATATTGAATGGTGCATATATATGTGTATATATCTTCTAAAGTAGTATATATTTAACGTATACATGTGTATATGTTTTATAAATTAGTATATATATATATTGTAGTGTGTATATATATATATTATACTATTATAGCAAATGTTTTATTTAAAGTAGTACGTATAGTCATATATAATTATATATTGAATGGTACGTATATATGTGCATATATCTTCTATAGAAGTGTATATTTAACGTATACATGTGTATATGTTTTATAAATTAGTATATAAGTATATCTATACATATTGTAATGTATATATAATGTAGTATATTTTATAAGTAGTAGTATATATACATTTAATGGTGCGTATACACGTGTATATATCTTCTATAGAAGTGTATATTTAATGTATACATGAGTATATGTTTTATAAATTAGTATATAACTATACAAATATATATTGTAATGTATATACATTATAGTATATTTCGTTTAAAGTATTACATATACATAGAATAGAGTGTATATATGTGAATGGATCTTCTATAGACGTGTATATTTAACGTATACATGTGTATATATTTTATAAATTAGTATATAACTATACAAATATATATTGTAATGTATATATATTGCATATATCTCATTTAAAGTATTACATATACATAGAATAGAGTGTATATATGTGAATAGATCTTCTATAGACGTGTATATTTAACGTATACATTACTTTATGTTTTATAAATTAGTATATATATTGTAGTATATACTTTTTTTAAAGTAGTACATATCTTTTGAATGGTGCGTATATATGTGTATATATCTTCTATAGACGTATATCTTTAAAGTATACAAGTGTATATGTTTTATAAATTAGTATGTAACTATATATATATACATATTATTGTATATATATATATATGTATATCACTATATTGTAGTATATATTTTATTTAAAGTAGTACATATATATTGAATGGTGCATATATATGTGTATATATCTTCTAAAGTAGTATATATTTAACGTATACATGTGTATATGTTTTATAAATTAGTATATATATATATTGTAGTTATATATATATATATTATACTATTATAACAAATGTTTTATTTAAAGTAGTACGTATAGTCATATATAATTATATATTGAATGGTACGTATATATGTGTAATTGTTTATACTTTATATATTTTTTTAAAAATATATGTTGTATATTGGAGTGTATATAGTGTATATTGGATTTTTTATTTATTTTTTAAACGGGTTTGACCAGTTTTTAACCGGGTTTGACCGGGTCTTGGTGGGTTTGACTGGATTGGGTTTAGTGGGCCGGGTCCGGGTGGGTTTTAATTTTTTTACTGTTTGGCCCGGCCCAGTCCGGTTAACGCCAAACCCGGCCCGGAACCGGCCCGGAACCCGGGTAAAATGGGAGGGCCGGTTCCGGGTTGGCCCGGCCCGGCCCGTTAGACACCCCTAATCACATCTCTAATTATTCTACACTTTACCACCAAGTTATCTTTATCCCAACATTAAGTGATGTCAATCCCTTCATAATTAATAACCTTCTTATAATTATGACAGAATAAGAGGATATCAACACATGCACATAACATAGTGGTGTGGCAAAACATGACAATGAAGTCTCCTCATGTTTGGTGCATTTTTGAACTCCTCATTAATGAATTCCCTTAAATTTATCAAAATACTATACATGATGCACACAATTATAATAAACTTATCCATTGATATCTTATTGTCATTCTTGGATGAGGTGATGTAAGATAAAATTGAATCTAACTAATCCTTACCCTGAATAGTTAAATCTTTTTTGAGAAGTGGATGCAGTTATGGGCCAAATTGGCATCTCCTAAGAAATAATAGAGGCCATATCATTGATTGTACTTAACAATAATTTTCTTATCATATCATTTCTAGAAACTTTCTTTATTAAGAAAACCATGTTGATTGTTTTTGGGATGCTATTAACTTTCACCCATCGCACAAGTACACTTTGTGTACATGCATATCTATTTCTTGATCATTTATATTTCATTTGATTCATTATGGCCTAATGTAAAGCATAAAACTCATGAACTATCTTGTTAAAAAGATAAAGAACCTATGTGACTCAGTGAACACTTGTCATTCTCCCATGTTTGTCCCTTAAAATCTTAAAAAGTGCCCTATGACACCATCCGGATTGAAATCCTTCTTAATGTTGTGCTCGTATTTCTAGAGCCTATTAAAGTACAACTCTCACATCCCCTAAACACAAAATCTCACTTCCCTTGCAACCTTAACTAGCATAAAGGGTTTGCCTTGGCGTTTTCCATGTCCTTACATGTATCCTTTTTGGTAGAATAGGCCTCGGTTGGATGCCTAAAAGTCATTACTGAATATAAAAGTGAGAAGAGAAAATAAAAACGAAAAAAAAATAAAACAACATACGTTTGTGATTTTGTACAAAAAAAAAAAAAAACAAGAAATGAAATAAATAAAAGTGTAGAAAAGTAAAAAAGCAAATACTATTAATTTAGACAAATCAAGAAGTAGGAATGTTGTTATTGCATACAAAGGCACACAAAAGTGTAGTGGTTTTGCAATTAATGAAGTGACCTATTCGGTCCGAATATCGACCGCATAGAGACTAGGTGTTTAGCAAGAAATCAAACTCTAGAGTTACTAATGAGATTAAATAAGTGCAAGTTGTAACAAAAAGAGAGTTTGAGTTTTTACTATCTGAAAGTAACCGTAGACCATAACAAGAAAGTAAAGTTGTCATGATCCAAATTTAAGGATCATGATGGAAGTTGTCGCGGCGTAGCATGACAAGTTAGCCTACCACCCAAACTTATAAACAAATGGAAAATGATAGAAATATCCCCAAGGTAAAGCTTGTAGAATTAAGCTTAATCATATACGTATAATAAATACAAAAAGAATATAATTAATAATATAGATATAACTCCCAAAACATTATGTCAAAAGCATAAGAACATATCTAGTACAACTCAAATTCAAATTAGATACATACAAAAATGAAGTAGATACGACTCTGTCAATGATAACTAGTAAAGACATAGTCTGATGATAGAGAAAGATTGTAGAAAACATCCGGACAACTGAAAATCATCCACTACTTTGAAGATCCAATAATCACCCGAGTCAAGCAATGTGGGGCACACCCGAACTTGAATCTGTACCAAAAAGAGTACGGTAGGAGGGAGTGCATTCCACTTGTAGTCAGTAAGTATCATAGGTTGACTGAGAAAAGAAAAAAATAATACATATAAAATACACACTAAGGGTACATAACCTGAAACCAGAAAATATCCCACAATAGTAGCCCACACCGCTTGCACTAATAGTTCTAATATATCACATATATTGTAACAAACATCATCTGTTAGGATACAAGTACACAATGTACCACATATAAGTAGGACAAGGAAGGACAATATACATACATGATCATCAAGTTAAAGTATAAGAAGATGGAACAATTAGATAAGTAATAAGTCAAAATAGAAGCACAATCACATAAAAAACATAATGAAGTAAACACAATGATGATGATGATGCACGAAGTTTTCGCACAACCTCCGTATACACCTATGGAGGCAAGACTTTCGATGTAGGATCAATGGGAATTTATCAACCTATATACAATACACATATTATATCCCATCCCGGGAACATCCCTCAAGGAGGGTTTTATAAGATGTCACAGTATCTCCTTCTTGGCACATCCCTTGGGAAGGGTTTTAAAAGGTGTTACCTGTGTTTATTAGATGTTGCCATTGTGATACCAATATTTCATGAATGAGTATGATACAAAGATGTAATACTCACAACAAATCACAATTAGAATTTCGACAACCAACAATATAAGGTATTTCCACAGCCAACCAATATGATATATTTCCATAACCATCCACAATGATATAGTCCACAACCACATGAGCCAATATACAATCATTATTTCTACCATTCATGAAATTCCACATAATTCACATACCAAATATGGTATGAATATAACACAATACACCAATGGTAGAACAACAGGAATTTCAACAATACAATATAATTATTCACATGTATTTTAGGCTATTAACGTCATACAGGACCCCACACGATCACACATATCACATAATATAACAAAACCAAAAATTATATCACATATAGGTTCCTACATGAGCAGAACACATTAAGATGGTAAAATTAATTATTAGATCCTATCCTCATAACATGAATTTTGAAAACAAATTCACCACCCAGCTCAGTCTGAAAGAGTTTAGCCATAACCTGCCTCATGGCTGAAAATCGATCGACAACACTTCAACACATGACCTTACCTCTCAAGAATGATCTTGAATCAACTAAAACCAAGAAATATAGAATTTATGTATCAAAATAAAGCCAACGATACTCATCTTTCCTACTTTTTGTTTGAGGCCAAAATGGACCCCCTAACTGGGTTTCCAAAAGAGAAGGGAAAAATTATAATTTTAATTCAAAAATATGTTTACCATACTTTGAGGAACCTACAGCTGAAAACCCAAGTCAAATTGAGTTAAGAATGAGGTCCAAATTAAAGAAAAAATATTTCTAAACCCTGTTGGGTAAAACCATTGAAAACCATTCTAAAATACAGAATCAAATTTGTTCTGAAGATAAAATTGGGGAAAAACTTGTAATTATAGGATTACAAATGTTATTAAAGTGAAAAGGATTTAAATTGAGGTTTAAAATGAATCCCTAAAGATTTTGGGGTTTGTGCAATTAGTCGAGAAATTAAACTAAGTAAAGGGTGGATTCTTACCTTAAATCCTTAAGAGAATCATAAAATGAATGTTAATCTTTCTTATAAAGCACCTACAAACTTAAATTTTAATCTCTCACATTATTTTAGGGTTTAGTTTTCAAGAGGCAAGATTAATAGTGAGCTAATTCAATACCTAAGGGGTCTATTTATACCTATTTCAGGTAATCAGGTGCTGCAATCGCACACCCTGGAAGTTTTAGGAGGTATTGTAATCACCAATGCCCTTATTATGATTGAACTACCCTATTTGCACATATGGATGTGATCTCTACTCAATTTGTGCAATAGCTGATGCACTAAAACTAGCGAAAACTAGGAAATTCTTCCATGTTTTAACTAAGGCCTCAGGATTAATTTGAATCCGATATACACAAATGAACTATGTAACAATACTAAATTTGATGCTCTGAACTCAATGATTATATCAGGTTTTTGAAAGGACGTAGTTCTCAAAAAGTTGACCCCCGAATCCCAAAATCACAATTTTCTAAATCGAGGATAAAATGAGATTAAAAAGTCATAAAACCACACCAAACATGTTACCATCCTAAAATTGATGTTTTTAACCTGCTGGTGCATTTGATTTTCTAAGAATTTATAGCACTTACGTTGCTTAAACTTTGAGAATATGCATGTACTAGCAACTATTTTGTTGGATTTGATGTGTTTTATAGTAATTTTCCAGGAAACCAGGTTTTGAATTCTAAATGGAAGAAAAAGATAAAAATTAAAGATTTTTTCTACTGACCAAGGAAATTTTGGGCGTATGTTCCACTTATCGGACGTAGGTGACCTATGTAGATGCGAGAACATGAACTAAAGAGGCTCAGAAGTAGAAAAAGAAATTTTGTCACTTACTAAGGGCACATATTATCCATATGTGACCAAAGTACGTTACATAGGTCCAATTCAAGAGGCTCAGAAGTAGAAAAAGAAAGTTTGTCACTTACTAAGGACTATATATGGACTATATGTAGTACATACAGTCCGTATGTGACCTTAGTAGGTGGTCATCAGCTTTAAATTTTTCGTATCATTTAAAAATTATTTCCTAGGGTTTCCATGTAACCTTCATACACTGCTATGATGTTTTTAGTCCATATTATGTACGTGTACTCATGTTTTCTAGTTTTATTTAGGATTTGATTTCTAGGGTTTCTTGTAATCTATAAATACCTTTTAGAACTTGTTTAATAAAAGATAGAGAGAGGGGTTACATATTTAATGATAGTCCCTTGAGGGATACCATATAATCTTATTGTTCTTAGTTTCTTTTTTTTTTCAATTGAATACTTGGGTTCTGTTCTTTCATTATTGTGATATTGATTATATGAATTTGTCTATTAATTCCATTACTGCTATCATAACTATGAGAATCTAATTCCCTTACCTAGGTTGTGGGAACCCTAGAAGATTAATGAAGTAGAGGAAGTTCCAAGTCAATATAGACAAATATTCATGCATGTATTGTTTTTTTTTTTCATTCTTGTTGATGTTCTAAGGTTGCAAAAGTTAGTATTGATTAAGAGAAAAAATAATTGCCCTCTAAAATTTTCTTTTTAGTATTGTGTAAATTTATATATGTGTGACCTTTGTGGATATTGGTATGGCATTAGATTCAGGACACGATAATATTTACTAACAATTGCATGAATTAGACATGTAGTAGTTTGGTCTGCATGTTTGCTTCTGCTTCCCAAGTAGCTCCTTCAATGGACTAATTCCGCCAAAGAACATTGACTAGAGGAAATTCATTGTTCCTCAGTATGCATGTAATACCAATATTGACTAGAGGAAATTCTTTGTTCCTCAGTCTGCATGTAATACCCCGAATCTAGTACCGAGAATGCTACACGATGCTCATGACCCCAAAGGACCAAAAGCTAACCCATGACTGATATCTGTTCCTGTATACTACATGATATACTGTATAATGTGGAAACATGAACTGAAAGGCCGTAAAGTTCAAAATATAACATAATATCTAATAAAATATAACATCTGGGATGGTGTATAAATACCCAAAACAAAACTGTCTAAACATACTGTAGTTTGAAAAGCCTTTAAAACATAACTTTCTGAATAAGGAAATAATGGGACATGTCCCCAATTAACTCCAACTAATAAACTAATTAATGAGATAATAAAGAAATGATCATGTCCTCGAAAGATGAGGACTTACTACTAACTCTGACTACGGAGACTGGAATGTTACTGATGCTCTAGAGCTCATGCTTCTGAACCTATGGTATAAGATACCATAGCACAAATGCGTCAGTACTTTGAATGTACTGGTATGTATGTGATGTAGGCTAAATGCAAAGGGTTTACATGCATGATCTATACTAACTGACTGAATAATATGAACGTGAGAATACATGCATGAATACATAATAACTGTAAATAGGGTCGTGATAACATGATTATTGAGTCTGAGTACTAATAACATAAGATATAGATAACTGTATAACTGAAATAACTGATACTGAGAGACTGTACTTGACAGTCTTATTTCTGATGGAACTAGCTGAGTTCGGCACTATTCTGAGTTGACTATATCTGACAGTCCTGAATACTATAGAACTATCTGAGTTCTATTACTAAGACTTGATGACTGTATCTGACAGTCTTGATTCTGTAACTGAAACTGTTGGAAGTATTCATCTAACCGATATGCCCCTAATACTCTATTATGGCTGAGTTGGGGTCCAATCTGTAACCCCAATTGAAAGAGAGTCAATACTACGCCACTGGTAAGGACAAGCTGTGAATGGCCCACATCTGACAGTTTCCCCAAAAGAAAATGGTGGGCCCCTTATCTGGAAGTACTTATCTACCTCATCAACCCTCATTTGACAGTGTTGATGTCTCAAACTATGCTGGCTACATAGTTCTAGAATACAAGGATGACTTTTAATAATCACACCTTCATCTGACAGTGTGCGTTCCCATCCTTGGGTTCACTCGGTGCTAATCCCTACTTCCATCTGAATAGACACTGAACATAGATTACTAAATTGAACTGGACTGAATTAACTAAGTTTCATTGATTGACGGAATAGTACTGAGATTACTGTATTGCTGAGGTTTCCTGAGTCACATGACTGACTGAGTTCTATGGATCGTGGCTTGATTGAGGATATCGTGAAATCATGACGCTATCTCTAGGCACACAACTATATTTTTAGGGTATAAGTACCCCCAATACTCGATGGAAAGAAACTAACAAAAGCATGACTTTCTTGATTACATGACCAACATCACAATTCTTAATTCATTTATTAAGGCATTTCATCAAACATTTGACACACATAAACTTGTACATAAATGGGGATTTCATATTATCATACTAGTATGGCACTTTGCTTTAACATAGGTATTTAGTCAAACACATGGGGAGCATGCTTTGGTTATATAATCATCAACACATCTAATAATCATGGATACATCAATCAACTTGTAATTTGAAAGGGGGTTTATCCTGATTTTTATGCAAATCTTCATATAATAGGGTCAACCATTGAAATATGTAATTTTAAACATGAATCAAAACCCCACAACATCATGAACACGAATTTTAATTAAATTTAAATCATGAACATTCATCAATACACAAATCTTGGATTTCGGAAAGAGATTCTTGAGCTTCATGGGTGAAAGGGACCCATGAATCAACACATTACATACCTTGATTGTGAGTTTATTAAAGTTCTTGGACTTGAAGAACTTGAATTTCTTGGTTTTTTGAAGAAGGATTTGGATCTTGTTCTTGGGGATTATCTTTTAGAGAAAACCCTAATTTGATGTTGTGAATGAATAATGAACTTATGAGCCTTGGTCAGATATAATTAGGGGTTAAAATAGGTGGAAAAAGACCCAAATACCCTTTAAAAATGACTTAAAATTTGATGAAATGGTCCATCTCTAGCTCGACGGTCCTTCATTTTGATCATCGTACGTGGACCAAAAAAAGACTCACTGCCTTATAGCGATGGCTTGGGCAATGGTCTGGCGCAAGTTTGATGGTCCATCAACCTTTCCATCACATCTTATCCAGGAGTTTGACTCCCTGCGATGGTCTTGGCTATGACGGTCCATCAACCTGTCCACCAACCTGGTCGTTGCACCTGGGCGATTCTGACAGCTCTAAGTAAAACGTCTATAACTTTTTACTCTGATATCGGATTTGGACGAAATTGGTATCATTGGAAAGATAATTCAATTTCTCACATGATTAAATGTGAAAATATTAAAAATTCCATATGTACAAAAATGGATTCATATTTCAAAGTAAGTTTCTAATATTCTTGGGATGATTTCAAGCTAGGTAAAAGTACGGGGTATTACAATATCTCCCCCTTGAGAACATTCGTCCTCGAATGAGACTTAGTGAGATGGGAGAATATAAACTAACGTACATACTGAACATGAACAATTGGAACATCATCTCATGACTAACATGACTGATAACTGAATATATCATACTAATCATGCTTATCTGATGCATGTATAACTGATTCATGAATGCATGACTGAGTGTTTTGATGAACTAAGGTTCTCATAATGAGAATGCTTATCTGATGCATGATTATATGACTAAAATAGTGTGTGAAATTCATGACTATATATGCAATGGTATTTAATACCAAGTTTGTAACTGAAATCTGAAAATGAAATTAAAAATCTTAAGGAGAATTGTTACCTTGAGCTAGATCTGAGTTTGTTGAGAAGAGGTGAGGAACTTGGTCCTCATGTCTACTTCTTCTTCCTAAGTATCTCCCTCAACTGACTGATTTTGCCAAAGAACTTTGACTAGAGGTACTTCTTCGCTCCTCATTCTACGAGTCTAGTAGTCAAGAATTTCGAATAGAATCTCCTCATAAGAGAGGCTATTCTAAACAGATATGCTCTGAATAAGGAATACAACGGATAGGTCACCTATACACTTCTTGAGAAAAGAGACATGAAAGACTGAATGAATTGAGGCTAGATCTAAAGGCAATTCGAGCTCATAAGCTACCTTGCCAAAATGACTAAAAATTTTAAAGGGACCGACATATCGGAGACTAAGCTTTCCCTTCTTTCTAAATATCTTCACTCCATTTATAGGAGAGATCTTTAGATAGACATAGTCACCCATCTCAAACTCAAGATCCTTTCTACACACATCTGCATAATACTTCTGTCGGCTCTGAGCAGCCCGGAGTCTTTCTCTGTTCAACTGTACTTTTTAAAGGCATCGAATACTAAGTCAGGCCCTATAACCGAGGCCTCACTAACTTTGAACCAACCGATTAGAGATCTCCACCTCCTACCATAGATATCTTTGAATGGATCCATCCGAATACTGGAATAATAGTTTTTGTTGTATACAAATTCAATCAAAGACAAGTGGTCATCCCAACTACCCTTGAAATCGATTGCATAAGACCTTAGAATATCTTCTAAAGTTTGATTGGTCCTTTTTGCTTGACCATATGTCTGAGGATAAAAGGCTATATTGAGATGAACTTGGGAACCAAGACCCTTTTGGAACATTTTCTAGAAAGGAGAGGTAAACTGGGTACCTCTGTCTGAGATAATAGATAATGGAACACCGTGAAATCTGACCAACTATTTGATGTAGAGTTTGGCATAATCCTCAGCTGAATAAGAGGTGTGGACTGGAAGAAAATGAGATGATTTTGTTATCCTATCTACAATGACCTAAACTAAATCATGTTGGCGATGAGTACGAGACAAACCCATAACAAAGTCTATGTTCACTTTTTCCCACTTTCAAGTAGGAATACTGAACTCCTGTATGGATCCACTAGGCTTCTTATGCTCTATCTTAACCTGCTGACATGTAGAGCACTTAGCCACAAACTTTAAAATATCTCTCTTCATCCCACTCCACCAATAGATTTCCCGCAAGTCGTGGTACATCTTTGTGGCCCCTGGATGAATAGAGTAGCGTGTAGCATGTGCTTCTGTAAGAATTCGCTACCTTAAGTCATCTACACCTGGAACACACAGACGACCCTGACAATGCAATACACCATCTCCCTTTTGGGATAAAACCTCTACTTTTTAATTCTTGACTGACTCTTTTAACTTGAAAAGGTTGGGATCTCTATCTTGGTTTTTTTCACCTCGAAAACTAGAGATGATTCTGAACTACTCTGAACCCATATGTCACCCTCCTCTGAATCGACTAAGAGAACGCCTAGTTTGGTAAGCTAATGGATTTCCTGAGCTAACTTCTTCTTACTGTCCTCATTATGAGTAACACTGCCCATAGACATTCTACTAAGAGCTTCGGCCATGACGTTGTCCCTGCCCGGATTAGAGAGGACTCTCATTTCATAATATTTCAAGAGCTCTAACAACCTTCTCTGATGAAGATTGAAATCTTTTTGAGAAAAGACATATTGAAGGCTCTTATGATCTGTGAACACATATAATGAACTCCGTATAGATAATGCCTCCAAATCTTCAAGGAAAAAACTATGGCTGCTAACTCAAGATCATGAGTAGGTAATTCTTCTCATGGGGTTTAAGCTGTCTGGAGGTGTAGGCGATGACCTTACCATGCTGCATGAGGACAAAACCCAAAACTACTCTGGATGCATCACAATACACCACGAAACCATCTAGACCATCTGGAAGAGCTAAGATTGGAGCTGAGGTGAGTCGAGTCTTCAACTCCTGAAAACTCTTCTCGCAAGGATCAAACCACTGAAACTTGACTTTCTTCTAAGTCAATCTGGACATAGGGTATGAAATAGAAGAAAATACCTAAACAAACCACCTGTAATAGCCAGTAAAACCCAAGAAAATCCTGATATTTGATGGAGAGACAGGTCTGGGCTAGTTTCTTACTACTTCGGTCTTTTGAGGATCTACCCTAATTCCATCACTGGAAATTATATGACCAATGAATGTTGTTGACCTTAGCCAAAATTTGCACTTACTAAATTTAGCAAACAACTGATGATTTCTGAGAGTCTACAATACTATTCTGAGATGGTCTGTATGATCACGCATACTGCGGGAATAAACAAGGATGCCATGTATGAAGACTATGATGAATATGTTCAAGTACTTCTTGAACACTCGGTTCATTAAGTCCATGAAAGATGTTGGGGCATTGGTAAGACCAAAGGACATAACTAAGAATTTGAAGTTCCCATATCGAGTACGGAAAGTTGATTTATGAATATCATATTCTCGGACTCTGAGATGATGGTAGCCTGATCTTAGGTCTATCTTAGAGAAATAACTGGCACCCTGAAGTTGGTCAAACAAGTCATCGATTCTGGGAAAAGGATACTTGTTATTGATCGTGACTTTATTGATCTGGCAATAATCAATACACATTCTGAGAGAACCGTCTTTCTTGCGCACGAATAAAATTGGTGCACCCCATGGGGAAAAACTAGGCCTGATTGTCTAATTTCTGCTAGTGCCATTCCGTATGGTGGAATAAAGATAGGCTGAATATCTAGAAAAATATTAATACCGAAGTCTATTTCTCATTTGGGAGGAATTTTAGAAAGATCTTCGGGTAAGACATCAGAATATTCATTCACTACTGGGACTGATTCGATATTGGGAGTTTCAAAACTAGTGTCCTTAACTCGAACAAGATGATAGACACATCCTTTAACTATTATTTTCCGTTCCCAAAGGTAGGAAACAAGATGACCTCTGAACACTGAAGTACTGCCCTTCCACTCTAGGACAGGTTCATTCGGAAACTAGAACTGGACTATTCTGTTTCTGCAGTTGACTGTGGAATAGCATGAATGAAGCCAATCTATGCTGAGAATGACATAAAAATCAGTCATTTTTAATTCAACTAATTCTGTTGAAGTGACTTTCTGAAATATCATAATCAGACAGTTCTTGTATACCCGCCGGACTATGATGGTTCTACCCACTAGGGTTGGGACTGAGAAAGGCTTTACTAGAATTTTGGGGCTGACTCTAAAATCGCCTTCTATATAGGGAGTAACAAAAGACAAGGAAGCACCTGGATCTAGGAAAGCATAAACATGCACATGAAAGATCTGTAACATACCAGTAACCATATCAGGAGAATTTTCCTAATCTTGCCAGGAGTGGAGAGCATAAATCGATTTGGGCATTTCCCACTAGTAGCACTGGAAGTGGCACCCTGCTAATTTGGGTGATCAAACTGAGATGGGGAATGGTTCTGCTGTCCCTGATAACTTGACTTGGGATAATGTATGAGTCTGTGGCCTGGCTTGCCACATCCAAAACAGACATCGCTACTAGCTATGCAAACACCCTTGTGGTTTTTACCACAAGTCTAACAAAGGGGATTAGTTCGGGCATTATTGGCACTGCCCTGAGACTTAAAGTTGGCGCTCTATCTCTATTACCATCCCTGAACTTAAGAGCTGGAGAACTAGCTGAAGAAGGAGCTGGAACTGCTAACTTAGGACAAAACTGTGAACGGTTTCCTCCTTCTGATTTGGGCTGACCAAAGTTAAAACTACCTGTCCTTGCTCTCTTATTCTACTTCTCCCTCATCTTAATCTTTTGCTCCTCTATCTGCTGAGCATGAGTCATAAGCCTGGTTATATTTATGTCACTATTCAACATCTCGGACCTGCACTCATTGACCATACTATCATTCACCCCGGAGAAAAACTTACTCATCTTAGCCCTACTATCTGCAACCACATGAGGAGCATTCTGACTAATTGAATAAAATTAAGAGAATACTCTTTCACCGTCATGTTTCCTTGCTTGAGGTTGATAAATTCTAACACTTTAGCTTCTCTTAGCTCTAGGGGAAAGAATCTATCTAAAAAGGTAGCAATAGGTCCTACATCTATAGCTCTCTCTGATTTCTACTATTTAAACCAAGTATGAGCAACATCATACAACTGATATGTAGCTAGATTCAGACTCTTAGTAGAAGTAACCCCCATGATATCCGTAACCTTCTAAACTTGATCGATGAATTCCTGAGGGTCCTCATCTGAATTTTACCCGAGAAAGGATGGAGGATTCATTCGAGTGAAATCCCGAATCCTGGATACAGCTGAATTGTCCACTGGGTTGGCCGGAATAATAGGTGGCCATTCATTCTGAGCAGCAACTAAATAAGCAAGAGTAGTAAATGTAACTCTGAACTCTTCATGAGAAACATGTTAGCCCAAAGGTTCTTCGGGCTGAGGGGATGACTTATTACCATTTCTTCTTTTAGGAGGCATGTTCTATAGAAGTAAAGGAGAAATGAATTAGACCATACTGAGAAATTATCTGGAGATTATGCTCACTGGCACGACATGAATACTGAAAGAAGGGAAACTATTCCTAAAACATCTTATAGCCTCTTGTACATAAATGTGGCGCGCAACACACCCATGTACAAGACTCTACTAGTACCTGGAATGTTACATGGTGCTCATGACCCTGACGGACCACAAGCTAACCCATGACTGATATTAGTGCCTGTATACTGCATGATATACCGTATAATACAGAAATATGAACTGATAGGACATATGGTTCAAACTGTAACATAATATCTGATAAAATATAATATTTAGGATGGGGAATAAATTCCCAAAATAAAACTTTCTAAATATACTGTAATAAAAAAAGCCTCTAAAACATAACTGTCTGAATAAGGAGATGATGGGGCATGTCCCAAACTAACTCTAACTAATAAACTAATTAATGAGATAATAAAGAAATGATCATGTCCTCGAAAGATAAGGACTCACTTCTAACTCTGACTGCGGAGACTTGAATACTACTGATGCTCTGGAGCTCATACTTCTGAACCTATGGTATAAGACACTATAGCGCAAATACGTCAGTATTTTGAGTATACTGGTATGCATGCGAGGTAGGCTGAATACAAAGGGTTTACATGCATGATCTATACTAACTAATGAAATAATATGAATGTGAGAATACATGCATGAATACATAATAACTGTAACTAGGGTCGTGATAACATGATTACTGATTCTGAGTACTGATAACATGAGATACTAATAACTGTATAACTAAAATACTGATACTGAGCCACTATAGCTGATTTCCTAGATTTTGATGGAACTAGTGGAGTTCTGTACTATTCTGAGTTGACTGTATCTGAAAACCCTAAATTCTATAGAACTATCTGAGTTCTATTATTAAGAATGAATGTCTGTATCTGTCAGTCCTGATTCTATAACTAAAACTGTGAGAAGTAGTCATCTAACTGACTGCCCCTAATACGCCATTATAGCTGAGTTAGGGTCTAATCTATAACCCCAATTGGAAGGGTGTCAATATCGTGCCACCAATAAGGACAAGCTGTGAGTGACCCTCATCTGACAGTGTCCCCAAAAGAGAACGGTGGGGACCTCATTAGAAGTGCTTATCCACCTCATCAACCCTCATTTGACAGTGTTGATGTCTTAATCTATACTGGCTACATAATTCTAGAATGCAAGGATGACTTCGAAGAATCACAGCCACATCTGACAGTGTGTGTTCCCATTCTTGGGTTCACTCGGTGCTAATCCCTACTCCCATCTGAATATACACTGAACATAGATTACTAAATTGAACTGGACTGAATTAACTAAGTTTTATTGAATGACAAAATAGTACTGAGATTACTGTATTGCTGAGGTTTCCTGAGTCACATGACTGACTGAGTTCTATGGATCGTGGCTTGATTGAGGATATCGTGAAATCATGACACTAACTCTAGGCACACAACTATTTTTTTAGGTACATGTACGCCCAGGACTAGCTGGATTTCTTGATTACATGATCAACATCATATTCCTTAATTCATTTATTAAGGCATTTCATCAATCATTTGACAGGTATAAATTTGTACATAAATGGGGATTTAATATTATCATACAGGTATGGCACTTTTCTTTCACATAGGCATTTTGTCAAACACATGGGGAGCATGCTTTGGTTCTATAATTATCAACACATCTAATAATCATGGATACATCAATCAACTTGTAATTTGAAAGGGGGTTTATCATTATTTTTATGCAAATCTTCATATACTAGGGTCAACCATTGAAATATGTAATTTAAAATATGAATCAAAACCCCACAACCTTATGAACATGAATTTCAATTCAATTTAACTCATGAACATTCATCAATACACAAATCTTGGGTTTTGTAAAAAGATTCTTGAGCTTCATGGGTGAAAAGGATCTATGAATCAACACATGACATACCATGATTGTGAGTTTCTTGAAGAACTTGAATTTCTTGGTTTATTGAAGAAGTATTTGGATCTTGTTCTTGGGGATTATCTTTGAGAGGAAACCTTAATTTGATGTTGTGAATGAATAATGAACTTGTAAGCCTTGGTCTGATATAATTAGGGGTTAAAACGGGTGGAAAAAGACCCCAATACACTTTAAAAATGACTTTAAATTCGCTGAACGGGACCTGCGATGACTTGTGCAACGGTTCGTTGCTGTCTTGATGGTCTGCCGTTTCGATCGTCGTACGTGAACCAAAAAAAACTTACTGCCTTATAGCGATGGCTTGGACGATGGTCCATCGCAAGTTCGACGGTCCGTTAACCTATCTGTCGCACCTTATTTAGAAGTTTAACTCACTACCTTGGCTGCGACGGTCTAGGTAATGGTCCATCGCTAGATCGACGGTCCGTCAACCTAGTCGTCGCATCTGGGCAATTCTAATAGCTCTGAACAAAACATCCATAACTTTTTACTCTGATACCAGATTTGGACAAAGTTAGTATCGTTGGAAAGCTAATTCAATTACCCACATGATAAAAAGTGAAACTCTTAAAAATTACACATGTACAAAAATGAATTTATATTTCAAAGTAACTTTTTAACATTTTTGAGATAATTTAAATCTAGGTAGAAGTACGGGGTATTACACTACGAGCCTGATAGTCAAGAATTTCGATTGGAATTTCCTCATAAGTGAGGTTATTCTAAATGTCTATACCCTCTATAGGGACTACAACTGTTGGGTCACCTATGCACTTCTTAAGCAAGGAGTCATGAAACACAGGATGGACTGAGGCTAGATCTGAAGGCAATTCGAGCTCATAAGCTACCTTGTCAAAGCGACAAAGAATTTTAAAGGGACAGACATATCGAGGATTGAGCTATCCCTTCTTGCTGAACCGATTTACTCCTTTCATGGGAGATATTTTTAAATAAACATGATCACCAATATCAAACTCGAGATCTTTCTTGCACATATTTGTGTATGATTTCTATTAGTTCTGAGCTGTCTTAAGCCTTATATGATCAACTAGATTTTCTCTATGGTATTGAATACCTAGTCAGGACCTACTACTGCAGCCTCACCCACTTTAAACCAACTGATTGGAGATCTACATCTCCTACCATAGAGAGATTCGAATGGATCCATCTTAATACTTGAATGATAGCTGTTGTTGTATGCAAACTCAATCAAAGTATGGATGATTGAGTTTGCATACAACAACAACTATCATTCCAGTATTAAGATGGATCCATTCGAATCTCTCTATGGTAGGAGATGTAGATCTCTAATCAGTTGGTTTAAAGTGGGTGAGGTTGCAGTAGTAGGGCCTGACTTGGTATTCAATACCTTAGAAAAAGTCCAGTTGATCAGATAAGGCTCAAGACAGCTCAGAACCAATAGAAATTGTACACAAATGTGTGCAGGAAAGATCTCGAGTTTGATATTGGTGATCATGTTTATTTGAAAATATCTCCCATGAAGGGGTAGTATTAATACCCTTGAAATTAATTGCACACGCTTGTAGCATATCTTTTAAAGTATGGATGGTCCTTTCTGCTTGACCATCTTTTTGGGGATGGAAGGCTGTACTGAGATAAACTTGGGTATCAAGCCCCTTTTGGAATGCTTTCCAAAAATAAGAGGTGAATTGGGTACCTCAATCTAAAACAATAGACAAAAAAACACCGTGTAATCTGACCAACTCCCTAATAAAGAGTTTGGCGTAATCCTCAGCTGAATAAGAGGTATGGACAGGAAGAAAATGAGATGATTTGGTCATCTTGTATATAATGGCACAAAATGAATCATGCTGATTAAGAGTATGGGGTAAACCCATCGCAAAGTCCATGTTCACTTCTTCCTACTTCTAATTAGGAATATTGAACTCTTGCATGGATCCACTAGGCTTTTGATGCTCTATCTTAACCTGCTGAGATGTAGAGAACTTAACCACAAACTTTACAACGTCTCACTTCATACCACTCCACCAATAGATCTCTCGCAAGTCATAGTATATCTTAGTAGACCCTGGATAAATAGAGTATCACACACCATGCGCTTCTTCAAGAATTCGTTGCCTCAAGTCATCTACACCTGGCACACACAGATGACCCTGACAATGCAATACACTATATCCCCCTTGGGAGATAACCTCAACCTTGTGATCTCTGACTGACTCTTTCAACTTGACTATAATGGAATCTCTATTCTTTTTGTCTTTTACCTCTAAAACTAGAGATGATTCTGAGTTGTTCTGAACCCATATACTACCTTTCACTGAATCAACTAAGAGAACACCTACTCGGGAAATCTGATGGACTTCCTGACCTAACTTCTTCTTACTTTCACCAACATGAGCAACACTACCCATAGAGAGTTTACTGAGAGTGTCGGCCACTACATTGTCCTTGCCAGGATGGTAAAGGATACTCATGTCGTAGTTTTTCAAAAGATCTAACCACCTTCTTTGATGGAGGTTAAGATATTTCTGTGAGAATTCATGATGAAGGCTTTTATGATCTGTGAACATATCTACATGCACTCCATACAAGTAATGCCTTCAAATATTTAAGTAAAAAACTATGGCTTCTATCTCAAGATTATGAGTTGGATAATTTTTCTCATGGGGTTTAAGACCTTAAATATTATGACCTTACCATGCTGCATGAGGACACAACCCAAACCCACTCTGGATGCATCATAGTACACAACGAACCCATCTAAACCATAGGGAAGAGCCAAAACTAGAGCTGAGGTGAGTTGAGTCTTCCACTCCTATAAACTCTTTTTGCAAGGATATGACCACTGAAACTTGACTTTCTTAATAGTCAGTCTAGACATAGGGGATGTAATAGAAGAAAATCCAATAACAAGCAATCTGTAATAGCCAGCAAAACCCAAAAAACTCCTAATATCTGATGGAGAGATATAGCAAGGCCAGTTTCTTACTGCTTTAGTATTTTTAGGATCAACTCTAATGCCATCACCAGAAATGATTTGACCAGAGAAGGCTACTGACCATAACCAAAATTTGCACTTACTGAATTTGGTGAACAACTGATGATTTCTGAGATACTGCAATACTATTCTGAGATATTCTAAATGATCATGCTCACTATGAGAGTAAACAAAGATGCCATTTATGAAGACTATGACGAACATGTCAAAGTACTGCCTGAACACTCGATTTATCAAGTCCATAAAGGCCGCTGGGGCATTGGTAAGACCAAAGGACATAAATAAGAATTTGAAGTGACCATACTAAGTTTGAAAAGCTATTTTCAGAATGTAAAATTCTCTGTCTCTGAGCTGATGATAACCTGATCTGAGGTCTATCTTAGAGAATTAACTAGAGCCATCAAGTTGATCAAACAAATCAACAATTCTAGGAAGTAGATACTTGTTCTTGACCGTGAATTTATTGAGCTGGAGGTAATCAATGCACATTCTGAGAGAAATATCTTTCTTTTGCATGAATAAGACTGGTGTGTCCTACGGGGACACACTGGCTTTGATGAATCCTTTATCTAGGAGATCTTTTAACTATTTTTTTAATTCTCTAAGTTCTATTGGTGTCATTCTATATGGCGGAATAGATATGGGCTGAGTATCTGGTAGAAGGTCTATACCAAAGTCTATTTCCCTTCCGGGAGGAATTCCTAGAAGATCTTTGGGAAAGACATCTGAATATTCATTCACTACTGGGAGTTTTAAAACTAGTATCCTTAACTCAAACATAATGATAGACACATCCCTTAGATATCATTTTCCATGCCCGAAGGTAGGAAATAAGTTGACCTATGAAGGAGGGAGTACTACCCCTTCACTCTAAGATGGGTTCATTCAAAAACTGAAACTAGACAATTCTATTATTGTAGTCAACTGTGGCATAGCAGGAATAAAGCCAATACATGCTGAGAATGACATCAAAATTAGTCATCTCTAAGTCGACTAAGTAAGTTGATCTAACTTTTTAAGATACCATAACAGGACAGTTTCTGTATACCCATCAGGCTATGATAGTTTTACTCACTGGGGTAGAGACTGAGAAGGGCTCTACTATAATTTCAGGACTGACTCCAAAATCAATTGCTATATAAAGAGTCACAAAAGACAAAAAATCTCCTGGATCTAGCAAATCTTAAACATGTAAGTGAAAGATCTGTAATATACCAGTAACTACATTAGGAGAATTTTCCTAATCCTGTTGGGGCTAAAGATCATAAAGTCTATCCGGGCATTGCCTACTGGTGGCGCTGAAAGTGGTACCCTACTGGTTTGAGCTGAGGAACGATTATGCTAACCCTGAAAGCCTGACTGGGGACAATCTCTAACCTTGTAGCCTGGCTTACCATATCCAAAATAGACGTCGCTGCCATCTTTGTAAATACCCTGATGGTTCTTACCACAAGTTTGATAAAAAGGATGAGTGCGGGCACTGCTAACACTTCCATGAGGTTTAGGGCCTAATACCCTATCCCTGCTGCTATATCTGAATTTCATCACTAGATCACTGGCTGAGGAATGTGCTGGAATGGATGACTTTGGGCAGAACTAAGAACGATTCCCACCCTCTGACTTAGGCTGAGCAAAGTTGAAACTACCTGTCCTTACTCTCTTATTATTCTTCTCTCTTATCTTAATCTTTTGCTCTTCTATATGTTGAGCATCGATCATAATCCTTGTTATGTCTATCTCACTAATCAACATCATGGACTTGCACTCATTGAACACACTATCATTCACTCTAGAAACAAACTTACTCATTTTAGCCCTACTGTCTGACACTACATGAGAAGCATATCTAGATAATTGAGTAAAATTAAGAGAATACTCTTTCACTATCATGTTGCCCTTCCCGAGGTTGATAAATTCTAATACCTTAGCTTCTCTCAGCTCTATGGGAAAGAATCTATCTAGAAATACAATGGAAAACTCTTCCCACTCAATAGGCCCTATATCTATAGCCCTATTTTCCTTCAACTATTGGAACTATGTGTGAGACACATCCTGCAATGGATATGTAGCTAGCTCAACACTCTCACAAATGGTAACCCCCATTATATGTGTAATATTCTCAACCTGATCAAGAAATTCCTGAGGGTCCTCATCTGACTTAGACTCGAAGAAGGATGGAGGATTCTTTCGGGTGAAGTCTCGAATCCTGGATGCAGCTGAATTGGCCACTGGGTTGGCCACAACGATAGTTGGTCATTCATTTTGGGTAGCAACTGAATTAGCAAGAGTAGTAAATGCAGCTCTGAACTCTGCATGAGAAATATGTTCGTCCAAAGGATCTGCTTGGACGGGCTGAGGGGCTGACTTATTTCTATTTCTTCTTTTGGGCGGCATGTTTTATAAGAGAAAAGGGAGAAACAGATTAGACTGAGAGATAAATTTGAGCTCATGCTCACTGGCATGACATGAATACTGAAAGAAAGGAAACTATTCCTAAAGCATCTTAAGCCTCTTGTACATAAATGTGGCGCGCAACACACCCATACACAAGACTTTACTAGATGCAGCTTTTCATATTTCCTAGGACACTGTTGAACCTTAGTCTCTAATACCACATTTGTAACTCCCCAAATCTGATACCCAAAATGCTACACAGTGCTAGCAATCTCAAAGGACCACAAGCTAACCCATGACTGATATCTATAACTGAGCACTGCATAATATACTATATAAATATAGAATAAAATCGTTAAAAGGACATAAGGTTCAAATATCTTATAAAAAATAACATCTGGAAATACGATATATCAATAACAAATATGAAATAATCTATCTGGACATGCTAGTCTAAAAGCCTCTAAACTGTCTGAAAATTATGGAGTTGATGGGATATGTCCCCAACTAACTCCGTCTACTAAAATTGAAATAATGAAGTAATGAAATAATCATTCTATCCTTGAATAATGAGGACTCACTGCTAATATACTGCTGCTGGCTGAATCTGAAGCTGAGTGCGATCAAGAACTTGAGCGTCCAAACCTATGGTGTAAAACACCATAGCGCAAAAGAAAAGTATTCATCGGTACGTCTGAATGTACTGGTATGCAAAGTGAGGTAGACTGAATGCATTGGGTTCATATGCATGAATAATACTAACTAACTGAATAACATGAATGTGAGAATACACGTATGAATACATAACTACAAATGAGATCATGATAATACTGATTATTGAGTCTGAATACTGATAACATGAGTTTCGTATAACTGATATACTATTAACTGAGTGATTGTGTCTGATAGTCCTGATTTTGATGGAAATAGCTAAGTACCGTACTGAACTGAGTGACTGTATCTGATAGTCCTCAATCTGAAGAACTATCTGAGTTCTTTTACTAAGACTGTGGGAAGTAGTCATTTAACTGACATGCCCCTTTTCTGTATAGAGATGGGGTCCAATCTGTAAATACAATTGGAAGGGTGTCAATATCGTGCCACTGGTAAGGAAAAGCTGTGAATGGCCCTCATCTGGTAGTCTCCCCAAAGAAGAATGGAGGAACGCTCAACTGGCAGTGTTAATATACCTCATCAACGCTCAACTGTCAGTGTTGATGTCTCAACCTATCCTATCTATACAGTTCTGGAATGCAAGGATTTTTTCTTAGTACCACACCCTCTACTATCAGTGTGTGTCCTCATCTTTGGATTTGCTCAGTGCTAAATTCTACTCCAAACTGAATAGACACTGAACTGATTATACTGAGATGAACTGAACTAAGTTCACTAAATTTTGTGGACTGACAAAATATTACTGAATTCTGTTAACTAAATGAGTTTATGAGATTATTGAGTTTTCCTGAGTCATGTAACTGACTGAAATTCTATTGAGTTCTGAAACTGACTGAGAATAGTATTGATCATGGAGTGACTGAGATTATCTTAACACTGACATTGGATCTAGGCACACAACTAAATTGTCGGGTACAAGTACCCTAGATACTCGATAGTATGATAATGAAAAGACATGACACTTCTTGAACACATGACCATATTCAACAATTCATAGTACAAACGTTAGGGATTTTCATGAAGTATTTGTATGTCATAAGCTTACATATGAATAGGAATACATATAACCATGTCATAATTTCTTAAGTCTAATCTTATGAGCATTCCACCAAACCATTACAATGCATAACGATAACATGGAGGTCATTGTGAACATAAGGGTAAAGCATGGATTCATCAGTTGAGTCATAAGTATAATTTTTATTCTCTTAGGCATTTTAGCAACAACCTTGCATGGATAACTTGAGGATTAGGCATGAACATTCAAATAATAGATTATGGAAATATTTTTCACATCAAATACAAGAATTCCAACCACATGCTATGTATTAAAGATTTTAACTTGGTAATCATACAACAACATAAACATGGATATGATTTAATTCATAACGTGGAATTCAAAATTTATATTTTTGAAAGGGTTTCATGAGATTCATGGGTGAAAGGAACTCATGAATCAACACTTTACATACCTTATATGGAAGTTTCTTGAAGATTAACGGTGGAATCTCCTGGATTAGAACCTTCAATTAAAAACTCTAGACTTGTTCTTGAGGGAATTTGAGAGAAACAACTATATTTTGGTGAAAACCTAGATGAATCTTGTGTTATAGGCTTATATAAGGGTGGGAAATTGACCCTTTTCCCTTAAAGATGCAGACATTTAATGATTGAAAATTGGGCATCGACGTGATTGACGATGTGGCGCATCATTGGAATCTATGCAATACCCGATACATCGCGCCATGATCGCGCCAAGCCTCAATTATTTTTACTATCAGTCCCTGCAACAATGTTAACTAATGTGATAGGCAACGCGGAGCACTAATATCGCATTGGTACACTATTTTGGGATACCAAACGTGGTCTAAACGAGTTCTAAGAAATCTAAAACTCGTCCGGAAATACCTATCGACCTCTTTGATCATGAATCAACAAAAATATGGACCATTAAGGGACATTAATGTCAAAAAATGAGATTGCAAACTTTTGAAGGCCAAAAGTAAACTATGTCTGGGAACATAGCTAGAATTTTCTAAGTCTGAGACCCTTGACAAGCCTAAAAGGATGAATTAAGCTTAGAAATTTTTGCGGGGTCTTACAAATAGTATCCCTTGATCCTATTTTTGAGCCTTATAGACTATTTATTTGTTTTCACCTTTCACCTTTCCTTTATGTTACAATGAATCTATTTTGTCTCTAGTCCTCCTTGGACAATGTGCTCCTCCACTCAGGAAAATCCCTTAAGCCGAGGGAGGTTATCATACGGATGCATAGTGTAATGTGGGTATGAAGAAGGGTAAAATAAAATAAATAAAAGTAGGGTTGGTATTTGTAGAAAAAGAAAAAGAGAAAAAAAAAGCAAAATTTTGAAAAAGGAAAAAAATAAAATAAAATAAACCACACCCAACCTGAATATGCATAAGAGAAAACAAATGGAGAAATAAAAGTAGAATAAAATAAAATTGGTTAAAGTGTGGCCTCCAAAGTTAGTGTAGTTCCTAAGAGGCTTAGTCACTTGATATATCCTTATGTACCATACAATTCCCTCAATCCTACATTACAAACCAAATAAAGTCCTATAGTTATCCTAACATGACT
Organism: Capsicum pubescens; assembly: GCA_030864215.1. Taxonomy (NCBI): domain Eukaryota; kingdom Viridiplantae; phylum Streptophyta; class Magnoliopsida; order Solanales; family Solanaceae; genus Capsicum; species Capsicum pubescens. The sequence continues at coordinate 191,512,618 of CM061548.1, read as the reverse complement.
GTCTGAAAACTAAGTTAAAAAAAATAAGGACAAGACTATGGTATTTTATACACATTTTTGGAACTTCTCCTTTGAGAGTGAGTGTATCTTAACCGTCCCCACATTGACATGTATTATTTCATATGAATGAGTCAGTCTTCTCTGTTTTGAGAGAACATTGGTTGTATTGCTATTGTTTTACTTGTCTGGGCAGTGTAACTTATATATATATATGGATGTTTGTCTGTTGCTAAGATGATTGTCATACCTTGATTTCTTTGTGTCAGGTTGTTGTGATTCATGTTTATACATAGTTTGTTTTGAAGTGTTAAAATAGGAGGGGGTAATGATCTTGATCTTAAATTTTATGGTTGACTACCACAGGTGTCTTAGGTTTCTCTTTGTTAAGCATCATCATATATTATGTTATGTTATTGTTACCTGGGGACATGTAATGTTCTACATTGAGGGTTTTGATATGCTATGAATTTATAGCACTTACGATGCTTAAAAATGGAGAATATTCATGTACTTATGTCTATTTTGTTAGATTTGATGTATTTTTGGATTGATTTTGTAGCAAACCCGGTTTTGAATGTTAAACTAAATAACCAAATGGGTTTGGATAATAAATGGAAGAAAAAGATGAAAATTGAAGAATTTTGCTACTTACCAAGGCAATTTTGGGAACATGTACCACTTATCGGGCATAGCTTACCTAAGTAGGTTCCAAACCATGAAGTCTAGAGGCTTAGAAACAGGAAAAAAGAAGACTCTAGCACTTACAAAGGGAACATACGATCAGTATGTGGTATATACGGTCCATATGTGACCAATGTATGTTAAAGAGGTCCAAGTCCAGAGGCTTAGGAGCAGAAAAAAGGAAGTCTATCACTTACTAAGGACCACATATGGTCCGTATGTAGTAAATGTGGTCCATTTATGACCTTAATAAGTGGTCACCAACTTTAAATTTTCTAGATCATTTCAAAATTATTTCCTAGGGTTTCCATGTAACCTATATACACTCTTTTGATGTTTTTAGTCCTTATTAAGTACATTTCTTTAAGTTTTCCTTTTTTATTTAGGATTTAGTTTAGGGTTTCTTGTAATAAAAAAATACACTTTAGACTTTCTTTAGTAGAAGATAGAGAGAGAGGATACGTATTCAGAGATAGGCCCTTGGGGGCTAACATATACTCATATTTTTTTTTATTTTTTTGTTATTCAATTGAAGACTTTGGGTTTTCTTATTTAATTATTATGAGACTTATTATATGAACTTTTCTATGAATTCTATAACTGATCTCATAACTATAAGGGGCTAATTCCCCTAGCTAAGGTTGTGGGAACCCTGGCAAATTAATGAAGTAGAGGAAGTACCAAGTCATTCTAGATAAAGATTCTTCCATGAGTTGAGTCTTTTTCATCCTTATTGATGTTCTAGAGGTTGTAAGCTTTAGGATGCCACCTTGATTATTGATACTTACTCAATAAGAGAAATAGTGACTAGGAAAAGATACTTACAACAGTAATTTGAAGATTAACTATCGATCTAAGCTAATCAGTATTATCTAAGTAAGATGGTTAACTATTATCTAATAACTTGAGACTCAAAAGGTAATAGTTACGTGGGATCTAAGATTAGGGCTAGTAATGCGACATTTGAGACTCAAAAGGTTAAGCATGATATTCGTAAATGAGTCCAAAAGACATTTGAGGGTACACAACTTATTAGATTCTACATGCACACTACTAGGTTGGTTCAGCAATGCATGATAAACCTACGAATTTGAGAAGCTAGGGGAACACATCTCTAGTCTTCATCTCCAACTGTTACAACCAATTCTACAAACTATTACTTGTTTTATACTATTACTACAAACCCCCCATTTACTTTCCATTTAGCCCATTGAGTTTAACAAACTAGGGATATACATCTAAGTCTTCCCTATGGGTTCGACCCCAACATAGTTGGGATACTATACTTGATTATGATTGCTCTATCCTTAATTTGAGGTGTAACTTATGCTTTGATCAGCTGTTTGTTCAACCATCCATCCCACGGATCAAAAGATAACCACAAAAATCCATAATAAGGTTATCGAAGCCACCAAAAACCACAATATCACATCAATGGCATCAAAAAGCATTGGGAACGATGCCAATTAACCCGACACCCCAAAAATACCAAACACAACTTTAAGGAGAGGTAAAATAGTAAAATGACACAAAAAAATATTTTTAAATCTAACATAAAAAATTCAGATCGTTACAAAAGAGTTTGAAATGATAATTTGCAGAAATCCAGGGTCGAGGCAATTTGAACAAATTTAAAAAGCTATTTAATCTTGTTGGTCAAGTTAACTATCTTTGTTGCTTAATCACTGGGTTAATAACATGATTATTGTTATTACATCCTCTAATTTCCTAGAAAAATTATCCCATAATTTCAATGTTGAGTGGGGATGCGAGAACTAATTCAAATGCATTTGTATTTCATCTAGTATTTGAACTAAATGGCAAAAATTAGGCATATGCCTATCCTAACCGCAACTCTTACCTTTAATTCCTTTAACAGAGAAGAAACCAATCTATAAACTCCATTTTCTAGTGTAATGTTCCTCCTTACAGGATAAAAATATAAATATAGGTGTATTATAAAGGTTGTGAGTCAATAGAATAGCAATTAGAGGAATGTATGTAAAAACAAATATAGTAATCAACTTTAAACAAACTTAATTTAATGTTAAGTAGCCATGTTCATAGCCTCAACCCTTGAATGAGGGTGTTAATACACTCATATTCTTATAAATAATCACAATAATTGAGTTCATAAGCAAAAGCTATAAGTAAACTAAAGTAAAGAAGAAAATTGTAGAGTAGAGCTCCTTTGATGCCTTCACCTCTTTCCAATCTTTTTATATTGGAAAAGTGAGGTGCAGTTGTGTCTAAGTACTCATTTATAATATTTTAGGTATTCCATATGCTTCTCTATACGAAACATATGCATTTACAACAGCGCCCCAACTTAAAAAAAGTAAGAAACAACTTTTGGACGTCCAAAAAAGGGTTGCGCCGCATGCCAATCGCATAGCCTAAAGGGTGCAGTACAAGCCCATTTAATTGGTGAGGAAGTATCCCCTATGACTAGGGGTATGATGTAGTCCCCCTTCTAAGATTTAGGGGGTGAAACTCAAGGCCTCGTCTTAAGTATGAGGTTTTACTCCATTTTCTCTCCTATATCCTCGTATGTTGTATCCTTGTTTCCGCACTTTATATGACTTGTTTGTAGGTTTAAATTGGATTTTTTAGAACATCCAATTGTCTAATGAAATAATATAATAAGAATTATTCCATAATACTCAATAGATCCCATCAAGTACACTAGAAGAAGCATAGCTCAAGCTAGCACCATTAGTTTTTCATCTAAACATTTTTTGATCTTTTTGACTCTTGATTTGTTTCAAATGCACCATAAACACTCTAAACATGAATGTGCATAAAATTCTAATATCAAAATATGCAACAATAAGTGCCCAAGCATCCACAAACTAGAATCATGCCCCTTTCTAAGGGTAGAATACACACCTGATGTTTAATTTGTATCGTAACCATGACCTTAGGACCAATAGTATATCAATAGCATAATAAAAGAACTATAATCTAATAAAATACGATCCAAGTAACTTAGTCAAATAGACAGTCTTATACTAAATGCTCCTCAATATCGAACAATGGTTAACATGCTTATAATCTAGGGTGATAGGATTTGATAGCCTCAACATGCATTTTATCCTAAGGGTCGTGTTACCAGTTTATTGATAAACTCCTTAATTAGTCTAAGTTATTATACACTAGTCATAAACATGTCCTATAATCCTTACGTAGCATACAATATATACTATACATAACCTCATGGAAAAAAGTATACTAAACCTTACCTTGATGATGAATCAAAATTGTTGAATCATCCACAAATTACTCATCTTTGTTACACGATCCCAAAAAATCTCCATGCTATACAAAATAATAATCTATGCGTCACTAGGAGTAAATTAAGACCTATATTTCTATAAAAGTATTTGGGTCGATAAATGGCCCGCAGGATCCATAAACAAAACCAAAAAATTGAATCCATCACAAAGTCCCTCAATGGACAAGGAATATATGCTCAAATGTTGAGAACAAATAGAGAATAAATTATGTCCCAAATCATCCCCTAAAGTCTAAGTATTTTATGACCTAAATTCTAAGAATTTACAATGAAAAGAGATGAAGTTTCATAAGGAAAATAATGAAAAATAAACAAGGAGTGTTGGACTAACATACCTTAGCTTCACTAGATGATTCCCCATATTATCTCATGTTCGATTCTCTCAAAAGTAGAGGAAAGGAGTTGAGAAATGAGGGGGAAATGGGTGAAAAAACATATTTATCTCCCGCAGTTGTTGCATAGGAGACCAAATGATCTCTTAAGAGGTAAAATGATCACTTAAGAGAATCCTACTTGGAAGGATGTCCTCCTCTTAAGTGTTTGAGTTAGATTAAGCAACCTATACTTAAGAGATTAGGCCATCAATTAAGAAACTAAATGGGACTAAGGTTGGCTATTAAAGAAATACCCTCGACGCCTAAGTGATTACCTGAAGCCCCTCAGATTTTGGACCTTAAAATTTCCTTAAACTTTGAGTTCACTGTCTTGGTAACGACTCTCCCCATGAGTCGTAGGGTGTCCGGACGAGTCATTGGGATGAGTCATAAGCAAACCAGTAAGTGTAATACCCCGAGACTCTAACCATTAGTGAAACTATGAATCAAGATCATGAGAAATAAATTATAGTTTTTTGGTTGTTTTCTGATCAAGGGTGATGTGTATTATGGCCTCAAAGATATCCTAGCGATTAGGTGAATAAAAACATCCCTTACCAATTGAATTCTTGAGAAGGATTTTGGCATAGCCAACTTCAAACGATCATATATATTTCTACCCTAAGAATTTTTGAGTTCATGACCCACCAACAGAAAAATAATTTAATTAGCTTTCCAACTGTACAAATTTTACCCAAATCCGGTATCGGAGCAAAAAGTTATGCCTATTTTACTCCAGCGTGTCAGCCTGGAAACTGTTCGATGACTATTTATGATGACTTATCACAAGTCTGACGGCTTGTCAAAAAATGTCGTCACCTTAAGAAGAAATTCATAAATCCACCCTTTTGTGATGATATTTCGTGACAACTTGTCATAAGTCTGACGATTTATCACAGATGTCGTCACCTATTTTTTTCAGCAATTAAGGAAAATTTTTACAAGGGTATTTTAGACTTTTCCCATCTTTTGGAGGGCTATATAAATATGAGAATCCCCATCCAAATTCTAATTTCTTCATTCTCTCTTCCAATTTTCTTAAGAATATATATTAGGGTTTCAATCAAGAAAATTTAATCTTTAAAAAATCATCAATAAATATTCAAGATTTCGTCAAGAACCAAGTTCCTCATAGTGTGGGCTTCGAGAATCATTTATTACAAGTGCGGATAGAGTTTCCAGTACTAGAATTCATCCAATTTTAAAGATTAAGGTATGTGGGGTTTTGAACAAGAGCAATCCTTTCGTTCTTGTGCCCAAAGCTTTGATTTCTATCATGGATTTATATGATTTTGTAAGTGGGTTTATACCCACACTACTTCATCATGTTATTATGAGAATATAAATTGTTCAAGTTTTGTATACATGATAATTTTACTATTCCCAAGTTATGACTTGATATTTAATATTGTGAATTTCATATTTCTACCATGAGTTGATATTTCAAGTGCTTTCAAGATATGTGTCAAGCTTTAAGCTTCCTTAGGACAAATTAGATTATTGAGTATATTGATTCATGAGATTAAGTTGTTACAATGATTCTTGATATTTCTTCAAAGTTATTGATGTTACCATGATTAAATGAATACATTTTGATATTGAGAAAGATTTATTTGATTTGAGTCGAGTTAGGAATCCACAAATTGATTATGATTTGATAAGTGAGAAAGAGATTTGATTTGATCTTCACGATAGACCCTTGTGATGTTTGTGGTGGATTTCCTAATGCGTTCTAAGCTTGTGTCTGGGGGTAGTATTTAGCACCGAATGGGAAATATGGTATTTCCCCCAAAACTATGTCCCACCATAGGATTGATATTGATAATTGTGGGCAAGAGGCCGAGTATGAGATTGTGAAGACTATATTTAGGTTGTACTCCCTAGCAAGAGTACGATGCTCCCACCAATTTAGGGTTCTCTCCTTAGGAGGGAAAAACGTTGGACTCCATGTAGCTCACATGGTTTATGTTGGTTATAAGAACATCCCATGTCCATAAGAGTTGAGTTTCTTGAAATACCGAGTCACTCCGAGTCTTGAGTTGAAGTGTAGAGTTTTTTATGATGATTTATGAGGTTTTTATCATATGATTTATTTACTATGAGATTATGAAAAGTATGTTTCAATCTAATTCAAGCCAAGTGAGCCATCATTGTTCATATGCATATTTTCATGAAATTGATGATGATATTTACATTGTTGCATGCACCCCCACATACTCAGTACATTCCAAAGTGCTGACCTACATATTTTCCTATGGGCCATATTTTCTCGTAATGAAGGTTCAGTTACTCAGCCGAAGCCGCGTTAGCGATATTCGAGTGCCTAAACTATGTTCCCTCAGTGGTGAGTCCTCATGGTTCAAGGACAGTGCCTATATTTTTGTGATATCATTTTTTTATGGTTTTTAGTACCGATGAGTCCCCAAAGGCTCCTCGATTCTAATGTATAAAGGCTTTGTCAGACTAGAGGGTTGGTATGTACAGACATTCAATATATTTTTGTTGTACAGTCTAGTATTCTCCAGTATTTCTCTTGAACCCGATGTGGTATATCTCTTTGTTGAGCATGACTATTGTTGAATTGAATTCCTTGAGGTTGTGTCTATCTCTGAGGGTTAGCTTGGGGCTACAGGTAGCCCTAAGCACCTTGTGGCATCTCATAAGGAAATTTCAGGGTGTTACAAAGCTTGGTATCAGAGCCTAACACTTAAGGAGACCTATGGAGTCTGACAAGCCGTGTTACATAGAGTCTTTATCATTAGTGTGTAGTGCGCCACATCTATGAGTAAGAGGCTACAGGATGTTTTATGAAATGTTGTTTCTTTCTTTCTAAAGTTTATCGTGCCTACAACTGTCTCTTTATCTGTGATTAACTCGTGCTCTTTTATAACTGAAAATGCCTCCTCATCGAGATCATACAAAACAACGAGAAACCTTAACCCGTTGATCTCTTGAATGAGCATGTGACTCATGCAGAATTCCGGGTAACTTTTTAGGTGCTATCCTAGGCAGCTACCGCCAATGCTCAAGATAACGCCCATTCTACTGTTCTACCTCCGCAAGAGAATAATTTTGTTGCATCTCGAGTTCATGACTTTATGCGGATGAATCCTCCTGAGTTCTATGGGTCGAAGGTAGGTGAAGACCCACAAATGTACTTGGATAAAGTGAGAAAGATCACCCAAATTATGCACGTGACTGTGGAGGAGAGTGTTGACTTGGCTGTCTATTGAATAAAAGATATTGTATATGATTGGGTGGGGATATGGAGGAAGAGTAGAGGGAAGGATGCCGCTCCCATGTCTTAGCAGTTATTCCAGGATATGTTCTTGGACAATTCTTTCCTCTTGATATGAGGGAAGCAAAGATAGTGGAATTCATGAATTTGAGACAAGGCTCCATGACTGTTAAGGAGTATTGTCTTAGATTCAATAAGTTATCCAAATATGATCCTAGTATGATGGATGACTCTCGGACCATCATGAGTAAGTTCGTGACTGGTATGTCGAGTTACGTTGTAAAAGAATGTAGATCTGTTGTGCTTAATAGAGAGATGGACTTTTCTCGATTGATGATACATGCCCAAAAGATTGAAGCTGATAAGATAAAAGACAGGGAGAGAGTAAGAGGGAATAAAAGAACTAGATTAGAGAAGCTGGGATCTGGTCATTCCAGATTCCATGGAGGGATCTCCCTCAATTCCAGGGACATCCATTTATGCCCGTACCTTTCTCAGTTAGTGATCCCGCACCTAGAAGAAGGCAGGAGTAGGGGCACTGTCCTATCCCGTCCAGGCCTCAGGAAAGTATAGGTAACCGACCTCGTCCTCCTTCATGTGCCAAGTGTGGAAGAGATTATTTTGGCAAGTATTTTGTTGATCAGAGGGGTTTCTTTGGTTGTGGAAAGTTCGGCCATTGACTTAGAGATTATCCATAAGCTAGATAAGGGAGTCGATATCCTCTTCCCCAGAGTCAGGCTACCAGTGCCCTCGCTTCCGTAGTTTGCCCAGTTCCTCCTTAGGGCGCCTCTTCTAGTACTGCTGGCGGTTCGCGCTAGAATTACTTCTATGCTATACCACCTTTCCAGGAGTAGAAGGACTCTCTAAATGTTGTCACTGGTATGCTCCGTGTCTTATATTTGATGTGTATGTATTGATGGACCCCGGTTCAAGTTTCTCTTATGTGACACCTCTAGTTGCTGTAAATTTTGAGATGGACCCTGAACGGATTCTTGAGCCTATTCTAGTTTCTACCCCGGTAGGAGAATCTATTATTTCTAAGCGAGTGTATAAGAAGTATCCTATCACTATCCTTTATTGGGTCATATGTGTTGATTTGATTGAGCTAGATATGGTTGATTTTGACATTATTCTGGGTATGGATTGACTTCAGTCATCCTATGCATCTATAGATTGTCGTACCCAAGTGGTCAAGTTTCAGTTTCCTAACGAGCCTATTTTTGAGTGGTCCGGTAGTTGTGTAACTCCGAAGAGCCATTTCATATCCTACCTCAAGGCTAGGAAGTTGATTTCTAAGGGTTGCATCTATCACTTAGATTGAGTTAAAGACCTCAAGTCCGAGACTCCAACTATTCTATTAGTTAGAATTGTTAATGAGTTTCCCAATATTTTCCTGGAAGATCTCCCAGAGGTCCCACCTGATAGAGAAATAGAATTCGGGATTGATCTCCTTCCCGGTGCTCAGCCTATTTCTATTCCTCCGTACCGTATGTCTCCCGCAGAACTTAAAGAGTTGAAAGAGCAACTTAAAGTCTCTTAGACAAAGGATTTATCAGACCCAATGTTTCCCCGTGGAGTTCACCTATTCTATTCGTGCATAAGAAAGATGGTACATTGCGTATGTTCATTGACTATCGTTAACTCAACAAGGTAATTATCAAGAACAAGTACCCTCTTCCTAGAATTGATGATTTATTTGATCAGCTACAGGGTGCAAGTTATTTCTCAAAGATAGACCTTAGATCCAGTTATTATCAGCTTAAAGTGAGAGAGTGTAATATACCAAAGACAGCCTTTTGAATCCGTTATGGTCACTTTGAGTTTCTTGTCATGTTCTTTAGGTTAACCAATGATCCGACAGCCTTTATGGACCTCATGAATTGAGTGTTCAAGAAATATCTTGATATGTTTGTCATTGTATTCGTAGAAGATATTCTTGTGTATTCCCAAAGAGAGGATGATCATGCCAACCATCTTAGAATTGTCTTGCAAACTCTTAGAGATCATCAATTATTCGCTAAATTTAGCAAGTGTGAATTTTGGCTAAGGTCAGTTGCTTTTCTGGGTCACATTGTTTCCGCCGAAGGCATTAGAGTCGATCCCCAAAAGACAGAAGCTGTAAAGAATTGGACTAGACCTACCTTCCCATCTTATATTAGGAGTTTCTTGGGTCTAGCTGGTTACTACCATTTTTTAATTGAGGTCTTCTCTTCCATTGAGTCTCCCAAGACCCGGTTGATCCAAAAGAAAGTTAACTTCCAGTGGATAGATGCCTGTGCGAAGAGTTTTCAGGAGTTGAAGAATCGAATCACTTCAGCCCTAGTGTTAGCTTTACCCGATGGTACTGATGGTTTTGTAGTGTATTATGACGCTTCAAGAGTTGGTTTGGGTTGTGTGTTGATGCAGAGGGGCAAAGTTATAGCTTATGCCTCTAGACAGTTGAAACCTCATGAGAAGAATTACCTAACCCATGATCTTGAATTAGCAGCTGTAGTTTTTTCTTTGAAAATCTGGAGACATTACTTGTATAGTGTCTATGTTGATGTCTTTACGGACCATAAAAGCTTCCAGTATGTGTTCACCCAGAAGGAGTTGAACCTTAGGCAGAGACAGTGGTTGGAGCTGTTAAAAGATTATGATATGAGTATGTTGTATCACCCGAGCAAGGCCAATGTTGTGGAAGATTCTCTTAGCAGGTTGTCTATGGGTAGTGTAGCACATGTAGAGAATGATAAGAAAGAATTAGCTCATGGTGTGAATCATTTGGCTAGGTTGGGTATTAGATTGCTTGATTCCGCTGAAGGGAGTATGTTAGTTCAGAGTAGTTCTGAGTTCTCTTTGGTCTCAGAGGTAAAGGAGAAGAAAGACAGGGATCCTAGTTTGGTCATACTAAGGAGTCAGTTAAAGACAAAAAGTAGAGGTTTTCTCCCAACGGGGAGATGGTGTGCTGAGATTGCAGGGTAGATTGTGTGTTCTCGATGTTGATAATCTAAGGCAGAGAATTATGGCTGAAGCGCATGGCATGCGATATTCTATTCATCTCGGTTCTACAAAGATGTACTGCAATTTACGGGAAATATATTGGTGGAACGGTATGAAGAAAGACATAGAAGGATTTATGGAAAAGTGTTCTACTTGTCAATAAGTTAAGGTAGAGCACCAAAAGCCTGGTGGTGTAATGCAAGAGTTTTGCATTTCTACTTAGAAGTGGGAAGAAGTGAATATGGATTTCGTAATTGGTTTGCCTCCTTCTCGTCGTCATCATGATTCGATTTGGGTTGTAGTAGACCGGTTGACTAAATCAACTCATTTCTTGCCAGTGCATTCATCTTATATAGATGAGGATTATGCTAGATTGTATATTCAAGAATTCATTAGACTTCATGGAGTTCCTTTGGCTATTATCTCTGATAGGGGTACTCAATTTACTTCCCAATTTTGAAAGGCTTTTCAGAAGGGTCTCGGTACCCAAGCTCATCTAAGTTTTGCTTTCCATCCGCAAATAGATGGTCAGGCTGAGCGGACCATTCAGACTTTAGAAGATATGTTGAGGACATGTGCGCTTGATTATAAATGTAGTTAGGATGAGCACTTGCCATTGATCGAATTTGTGTATAACAATAGTTTCCATGCTAGTATTCAGATGGTCCCATTCAAAGCTTTGTTTGGGAGAAAATGCAGATCACCTATAGGTTGGTTTGAAGAAGGAGAAACAACTATGATTGGGCCTGATGTTGTGTTCGAGGCTATGGAAAAAGTTAAGTTGATTCGAGAAAGATTAAAGACCGCTCAAAGTCATCAGAAGTCGTATACGGATGTGAGAAAAAATGATATTGAGTTTAATGTTAATGATTTGGCATACTTGAAGGTTTCATCCATGAAAGGTTTGAAGAGATTTAGGAAAAAGGGAAAGCTTAGTCCCCGTTAAGTTGGTCCGTACAGGATTCAGAGCCGTGTTGGGAAAGTAGCATATGAGGTAGAGTTACCCGCGGAGTTATCTAGCGTTCATCTGGTATTCCATGTTACTATGATTAAGAAGTGTATTGGTGATTCTGTCGTGGTTAATTCTTCCAAAAGCCTAGATATTCAGGATAGCCTTTCATTCGAGGAGATTCCGATTGAGATTTTGGATTTTCAGATCCATAGGATAAGGAACAAAGAAGTTCCTATGGTTAAAGTGATTTGGCGAAATCAATCTGTTGAGGGTGCTACTAGGGAAGACAAAGCTGATATGCGAGCCAAGTACCCTCACCTCTTTTCTGTGAGTTTGGAGCGAGCAGAAGGTACCATTCTTTCTTAATTCCACCCCTTTCTTATTAAAGATTCAGTGGTGTGTCTACTTCAATCAGGAATTTGTGCATTTTGTATAGTATCTAAACGCATAGAGTGAAGTAAGCCCTTTGAGTGAGTCGTTCCAGCTATACTCCTCATTTTCTCTTGTTCTTGGCCTATTTGGCAACATTCGAGGACAAATATTTCCAATGGGGAGATATTGTAATACCCTAAGACTCTATCCAATAGTGCAACCATGACTCAAGCTCATGAGAAATAAATTATAGTTCTTTGGTTGTTTTCTGATCAAGGGTTATGTGTATTAAGGCCTCAAAGATGTCCTAGCGATTAGGTGAATCAAAACATCCCTTACCGATTGAATTCTTGAGAAGAATTTTGGCATAGACAACTTCAAATGAGCATATCTCTTGCTACCCTAAGAATTTTTGATATCATTACACACTAACAGATAGATAATTCAATTAGCTTTCAACCGGTACCAATTTCACCTAAATCCAGTATCGGAGCAAAAAGTTATACCTATTTTATTCCAACGTGTCAGCCTGGAAACTCTGTGACGACATTTTCTAACGACTTGTCACAAGTCTGACGGCTTGTCACAAAATGTCGTCACCCTAAGAAGAATGTCATAAATCCACCCTTTTGTGACGACATTTCGTGACAACTTGTCACAAGACAAACGACTTATCACAGATGTCTTCAGCTATTTTTTTTCAGCAATTAAGGAACATTTTTGCAAGGGTATTTTAGACTTTTCCCATCTTTTGGAGGGCTATATAAATATGAGAATCCCCATCCAAACCCTAGTTTATTCATTCTCTCTTCTAATTTTCTTAAGAATATATATTAGGGTTTCAATCAAGAAAATTTAATCTTTCAAAAATCATCCATAAATCTTCAAGATTTCTTCAAGAACCAAGTACCTCATAGTGTGGGCTTCGAGAATCATTTATTACAAGTGTGGATAGAGTCTCAAGCACTAGAATTCATCCAATTTTAATGATTAAGGTATGTGGAGTTTTGAACTAGAACAATCCTTTCGTTCTTGTGTCCAAAGCTTTGATTTCTATCATGGATTTATATGATTTTGCAAGCGGGTTTATACCCAAATTACTTTATCATTAGATTATGAGAATATAAATTGTTCAAGATTTGTTACACATGATTATCTTACTATTCCCAAGTTATGACTTGATATTTAATATTGTGAATTTCATATTTCTACCATGAGTTGATATTTCAAGTGCTTTCAAGATATATGTCAAGCTTTAAGCTTCCTTATGACAAATTGGATTATTGAGTATATTCATTCATGAGATTGACTTGTTACAATGAGTCTTGATATTTCTTTAAAGTTATTGATGTTGCCATGAATTAATTAATTGATACATTTTGATATTGAGAAAGATGTATTTGATTTGAGTCGAGTTAGGAATCCACAAATTGATTATGATTTGATAAATGAGAAAGAGATTTGATTTGATCTTCATGATAGACCCTTGTGAAATTTTTGGTGGATTTCCTAACGCGTTCTGAGCTTGTGTCTGAGAGTAGTATTTAGCATTGAGCGGGAAATATGGTATTTCCCATGAAACTATGTGCCATCGTAGGATTGATAATTACAATTGTGGTCCAGAGGACGAGTATGAGATTATGATCACTAAATTTAGGTTGTACTCCCTAGCAAGAGTACGACGCTCCCGCCAATGTGGGGTTCTCTCCTTTTGAGGGAAGAATATTGGACTCCATGTAGCTCACATGGTTTATGTCGGTTATAAGAACCTCCCATGTCCATAAGAGTTGAGTTTCTTGAATTACCGAGTCACTCCGAGTCTTGAGTTGAAGATTTGAGTTATTTATGATGATTTATGAGGTTTTTATCATAAGATTTATTTACTATGAGATTATGAAAAGTATGTTTCAATCAAATTCAAGCCAAGTGAGCCATCATTGTACATATGCATATTTTCATTAAATTGATGATGATATTTACATTGTTTCATGCACCCCCACATACTCAGTACATTCCAAAGTGCTGACCCACATATTATTCTATGGGCTACATTTTCTCGTAATGAAGGTTCAGGTACTGAGCCGCTGCCGCGTTAGAAATATTTGAGTTCCTCAACTACGTTCCCTCAGTGGTGAGTCCTTATGGTTCGAGGACCGTGTCTATATTTTTGTGATATCATTTTGTTGTTATGGTTTTCAGTACTTTTGAGTAAGTTTGGGGTTTGTCCCAATGTCTCCTTGATTCTAATGTATAGAGGCTTTGTTAGATTAGAGGGTTGGTGTATATAGACATTCAATATATTTTAGTTGTACAGTCTAGTATTATCCAGTATTTCGCTTGAACCCGATGTGGTATATCTCTTTGTTGTGCATGCCTATTGTTGAATTGAATTCCTTGAGGTAGTGTCTTGCTCCGAGGGTTAGCTGGGGCCTACGGGTAGCCCTAAGCACCGTGTGGCATCTCAGAATGATATTTCAGGGAGTTACAAAGCTTGGTATTAGAGCCTAAGGTTTAAGTAGTCCTAGGGAGTCTGACAGGCCACGTTACGTAGAGTCTTGATCATCGGTGTGTAGCGCATCGCATCTATGAGCAAGAGGCTACGGGGTGTTTTAGGAAAAGTCGTTTCTTTCTTTTTAAAGTTTATTGTGCCTACAACTGTCTCTTTATCTGCGATTAACTCATTCTCTCTTATAACTGAAAATACCTTCTCGTCGAGCTCATAGAAATAACGAGCAACCTCAACCCATTGATCCCTTGAATGAGCATATGTCCCATGCGGAATTCCGAGCAGCTTTTCAGGTGCTAGCCCAGGCAGCTACCACCAATGCTCAAGCTAACGCCCAGGCTACTGTTCCTCCTCCGCACGAGAATAATTCTACTGGAGCTCGAGTTTGTGACTTTATGTGAATGAATCCGCCTGAGTTCTATGGGTCGAAGGTAGGTGAAGACCCACCGATATACTTGGATGAAGTGAGTTCATGACTTTTATACAGCTGACGATTATGCTAGATTGTATATTCAAGAATTCTTTGTACTTCATGAAGTTTCTTTGTCTATTATCGCGAATAGGGGAACTCAGTTTACTTCCCAGTTTTAGAGGGCTTTTCAGAAGGGTCTCGACACCCATGTTCGTCTAAGTTCTGCTTTTCATCCGTAAACAGATAGTCAGGCTTAGTGGACCATTCAGACTTTAGAAGATATGTTTAGGGCATGTGCTCTTGATTTTAAAGGTATTTGGGATGAGCACTTGCCATTGATCAAATTTTTGTATAACTATAGTTTCCATGTTAGTATTCTGATGGCCCCGTTCAAAGATTTGTATAGGAGAAGATGTAGATCGCCTATAGGTTGGTTTGAAGTAGGAAAAGTAGCTGTGATTGGGCCTAATGTTGTGTTCGAGGCTATGGAAAAATTTAAGTTGATTCGAGAAAGATTGAAGACCGCTCAAAGTCGTCAGAAGTCGTATGCGAATGTGAGAAGAAAAGAGCTTAAGTTTAATGTTAATGATTTGGTGTACTTAAAGGTTTCACCTATGAAAGGTGTGAAGAGATTTAGGAAGAAGGGAAAGCTTAGTCCTCATTATGTTGGTCCGTACAAGATTCTGAGCCATGCTGGGAAAGTAGCATATGATGTGGAATTACCCGCCGATTTTTCTAGCGTTCATCCGATATTCCATGTTTCTATGCTTAAGAAGTGTATTGGTGATTCTTTCATGGTTGATTCTTTTGAAAGCTTAGATATTCAGGATAGCCTTTCATTCAAGCAGATTTTGGTGGAGATTTTAGATTTTTAGATCAGTAGGCTAAGGAACAACGAAGTTCCTTTGGTTAAATTGCTTTGGCAAAATCAATTTGTTGAGGGTGCTACTTAGGAAGCCGAAGCTGATATGCCAGCCAAGTACCCTCACCTCTTTTCTGTGAATTCGGAGCGAGCAGAAGGTACCATTCTTTCTTAATTTCGCCCCTGTCTTATTAAAGATTCAGTTGTGTGTCCACTTCCATCACAAATTCATGCATTATGTATGGTATACGAAGGTATAGAGTGAAGTAATACCTTTCAGTGATTCGTTCCAGCTATACGTCCTCATTTTCAATTATACTTGGCCTATTTGGCAACATTCGAGGAAGAATGTTTCCAAGGGGGGACATATTGTTATACTGCGAGACTCTAACCAATAGTGCAACCATGAATCAGGCTCATGATAAATAAATTATAGTGCTTTGCTTTTTTCCTTATCAAGAATGATGTGTATTAAGGCCTAAAAGATGTCGTAGCGATTAGGTGAATCAAAACATCCCTTACCGATTGAATTCTTGAGAAGAATTTTGGC
Organism: Capsicum pubescens; assembly: GCA_030864215.1. NCBI lineage: Eukaryota > Viridiplantae > Streptophyta > Magnoliopsida > Solanales > Solanaceae > Capsicum > Capsicum pubescens. The sequence continues at coordinate 191,496,394 of CM061548.1, read as the reverse complement.
ATAGCCAACTCAAACGAGCATATCTCTTTCTACACTAAGAATTTTTAAGGTCATGACCCTTCAACGGATAGATAATTTAATTAGATTTCTAACTGTACTAATTTCACCCAAATCCGATATCGAAGCTAAAAGTTATGCCTATTTTACTCCAGAGTGTCAGCCTGGAGAGTGTCTGACGACATTTTGTGACGACTTGTCACAAGTCTGACGGCTAGTCACAAAATGTCATCACCCTAAGTAGAAAGTCATAAATCGACCTTTTATGACGACATTTTGTGACAACTTGTCACAAGTCTGACGACCTGTCACGAATGTCGTCAGCTATTTTTTTTCAGCAATTAAGGGACGTTTTTGCAAGGGTATTTTGGTCTTTTCTCATCTTTTGGAGGCCTATATAAATATGAGAATCCCCATCCATATCCTAATTTCTTCATTCTCTCTTCCAATTTTCTTAAGAATATATATTAGGGTTTCAATCAAGAAAAGTTAATCTTCCAAAAATCATTCATAAATCTTCAAGATTTTTCAAGAACCAAGTTCCTCATAGTGTGGGCTTCGAGAATCATTTATTACAAGTGCAGATAGAGTCTCAAGAACTAGAATTCATCCAATTTCATGTGGGGTTTTGAACAAGAGCAATCCTTTCGTTCTTGTGCCCAAAGCTTTGATTTCTATCATGGATTTATATGATTTTGCAAGTGGGTTTATACCCAAATTACTTCATCATAAGATTATGAGAATATAAATTGTTCTAGCTTTGTTATACATGATTATTTTACTATTCCCATGTTATGACTTGATATTTAATATTGTGAATTTCATATTTCTACCATGAGTTGATATTTCAAGTGCTTTCAAGATATTTGTCAAGATTTAAGATTACTTATGACAAATTGGATTATTGAGTATATTGATTCATGAGATTGACTTGTTACAATGAGTCTTGATATTTCTTCAAAGTTATTGATGTTGCCATGATTTAATGAATTGATACATTTTGATATTGAGAAAGATTGATTTGATTTGAGTCGAGTTAGGAATCCATAAATTGATTATGATTTGATAAATGAGAAAGAGATTTGATTTGATCTTCATGATAGACCCTTGTGATGTTTGTGGTGGATTTCCTAACACGTTCTGAGCTTGTGTCTGGGAGTAGTATTTAGCACCGAGTGGGAAATATGGTATTTTCCCCAAAACTACGTACCACCGTAGGATTGATATTTATAATTGTGGGCCAGAGGCCGAGTATGAGATTATGATCAGTATATTTAGGTTGTACTCCCTAGCAAGAGTACGGCGCTCCCGCCAATTTAGGGTTCTCTCCTTAGGAGGGAAAAACATTGGACTCCATGTAGCTCACATGGTTTATGTCGGTTATAAGAACCTCCCATGTCCAAAAGAGTTGAGTTTCTTGAATTACCGAGTCACTCCGAGTCTTGAGTTGTAGAGTTGAGTGGTTTATGATGATTTATGAGGTTTTTATCATATGATTTATTTACTATGAGATTATAAAAATTATGTTTCAATCTAATTCAATCCAAGTGAACCATCATTGTACATATGCATATTTTCATGAAATTGATTATGATATTTACATTTTTGCATGCACTCCCACATACTCAGTACATTCCAAAGTGCTGACCCACGTATTTTTCTATGGGCTACATTTTCTCGTAATGTAGGTTAAGGTACTCAGCCACAACCGCATTATCGATATTCGAGTACCTAAACTACGTTCCTCAGTGGTGAGTCCTCATGGTTTGAGGACCGTGTCTATATTTTTTGATATCGTTTTGTTGTTATGGTTTTTAGTACTGTTGAGTCAGTTTGGGGTTTATCCCAATGGCTCCTTGATTTTGATGTATATAGGCTTTGTCATACTAGAGGGTTGGTGTGTACAGACATTCAATATATTTTGGTTGTACAGTCTAGTATTCTCCAGTATTTCTCTTAAACCCGATGTGGTATATCTCTTTGTTACGCATGACTGTTGTTGAATTGAATTCCTTATGGTAGTGTCTGGCTCCGAGGGTTAGCTTGGGGCTATGGGTAGCCCTAAGCACCGTGTGGCATCTCAAAATGAAATTTCTGGGTGTTACAGTAAGTTATGGATAGATTCTTCTCTAAGTACGAGTGGATCACTAAGAGTCGTTAGGATATGTTATGAGTCATTAGGTGTAATCGTAGGATATCCAGTGTAAGTTTGAATTTTGGTTCTGTGTTGAGTACGACTAGACCTTATGAGTCGTAGGGTCCTATTATGATTCCCTTTGCTGAGTATTAAGGTCAACAGTGTATGGCTCCTGTGTGGTACTTGTAATACCCGTGCTTTTTTTCTTAGCTTGAAAATCATCTCAAGGATGTTAGCACTTGCTTTGAAATAAGAATTCATTCTTATAGACGTGGTATTCTATAATTTTCACCTCCTATCACGTGGGAAATTGAAAAGCTTTCCATCTATATATAATTTGCCCAAATCCGACACCCGGGCGAAGAGTTAGAGACTTTTTATTGAGACAGTGTTTGACCTGAGCCTTCAGCGCATCGCTGAGATAGTTCAAATGGAAATTGTCAATTTCTAGTGTTGCTCAATGATACTGGTGCATCGCGCCAAACTTCCAGGTCGTAGATAAGGTGGCAATGCGAAAACTCTGCATTGCGCCACCGTGCAATTTCCTAATTATCAATTTCCAGTGACATGATGCGATAGCACCGCGTCGCGCCAAGGGCCCAACTCGGGAAATTTTACTAAAAATTTAATGATGTGTCCAGGGTTAAAAGGGTCAATTTTCCCCCTATATAAGCTTCCAAACATGGGATTTGGCCCTTATTCATAAAAAATATTGATGTTTTCTCAAATACTCGCAAGAACTCAAGCTAGGGTTTTCATTGAAGGTCCAATTTCAAGAAGGTTTCACCATCAATCCTCATGAAATCACGAACTAAGGTGTGCATAGTGTTCATTCATGGGATCCTTTCATCCATGAAGTCCAAGAATCCCTTTTCAACTACAAGTTATGGATTTTCTTTATGTTTTCATGCTTTGTATGTTCTCTTTCATGTTGATAAATGAGGAATTGATTTCTATTCCATGATTTGATGAGAAATTCCATGTGGGTTGATTAGTATAGATAAAGATTTATGAAATCTCATGACTAAAACCTTGTATGATGAAATTGGAAGTGAACCATAATGTTTAATTGCTATACCATGATGTTTACATGTACCATGCCTGCCATATGTTTGATAAAATGCTTAGATAAAGGAAATTTTCCTAACTAGCATGATATCATGAAAATCCCCATAAATGTACAAGCTTATGCCTATTAGACGTTTGATGAAATGCTTCAATAAACGTATTATGGTGATTATCATGTATTCAAGAATATTAAGTTATGTCAATTTTTTCCATCGAGTACTGGGGGTACTTGTACCCAAAATATTAGCTGTGTGCCTATATCCATATCATGTTTTCACGATACTCTCAGTCATACTATGAACTCTTAGACTTCAGATAGTCTTATGACTCAGGAAAAATCTCCATGATCTCATGACTCAGTCAGTTGTCAGATATCAGTAGTATTCCGTCAGCCATAGAAATTCAGTAACTCAGTCCATGCTCAATTAAGTTCAGTAAATCATGTTCAGTGTCCATTCATATGGGAGTAGGAATTAGCACCGAGTGAACCCAAGGATGGGGACTCGCCTTTTATACGAGGGTGTGATTCTTAAAAGCAATCCTTGCATTCCAGAACTATGTAGCCAGCATAGGTTGAGACATCGTAGCCTGCTATATGACAGTAGTTGAGGTGGCTTAACCTGTTATGTGAGGGTTTCCATCATTCTCGCTAGAGTTACCTATTATATGAGGGTTACTCATATGTTGTCCTTACCAGTGGTGCAGTATTGACACCCTTCAAATCAGGGCATAGATTGGACCCCAGCTCAGCTATTATAGAACATTTGGGGTATGTCGGTTAGATACTACTTCCTACAATTTCATGTTACAAAATTAGAACTGTCAGTACAGTCAATCAGTCTCAGTAATAGAACTCAGATAGTTCTTCAGATTTCAGGACTGTCAGATACAGTCAACTCAGATACAGTGCAAAACTTAGATAGTTCCATCAGATTCAGGACTGTTAGCTACAACCACCCATGTTATCAGTATTATTCAGATATAGTCCTTCATGTTATCAGTCATATCAGTTACTAGCATGTCACGTTATCAGTATACAGACTCAAAAATCACAAAATCACGTTGTCAGTTACAGTTATGTATTTATGCATGTATTCTCACATTCATGTTAGACAGTCAGTTGGCATTATTCATGCACGTGAACCATTGCATATAGCCTACCTCACATGTATACTCGGTACATATGTACTGACGCATTCGCGCTATGGTGCTTTCATTTTATGTTACACCATAGGTTCAGAGACACGAGTTCCAGATCAGCAGTAGATTCCAGTTTCAGTAGTCAGAGTAGAAGTGAGTCCTCATCCTTTGAGGACATAATGATTTTCTATTATCTCATTAATTAGCTTATTAGTTGGAGTTAGTTGGGAACATGTCTCATCAACTCCTTATTCAGATTCTTCAGACAGTAGAGGCTTTCAAAGTAGATGCAGACTAGATACAGACTATCATGTTCAAACTTCAATATTTTTAGTTTTGTTTTGGGTATTCTATTATCCTACACAGATGTTATATCATTCAATTATGTTTAATATTGAACCTTATGGCCTTTCAGTACATGTTTCCGCATTATTAAGTTATCTTATGCAGTATACAGGTACAAATATCTCTCATTGGTTAGCTTGTGGTCCCTTGGGTTCATGAGCACCGTGTTGCGTTACGATTCAGCAAATTGGGTCGTCACAGTACTACCTTGGTTATGACTCTTGGGTATGAGTCGTAAAGAGTTTCAAGGGGTGACTTATTGTCAAAGACGACCTTTTTTCAGCTTTTAAGTTAAGGGCATTATAGACATTTCCCCTTCTACCCAACTTAGAACCCACATCTTATAACTCTTTTAGGGTATCATTATCACTCATAAACATATCAAAGTAACTTCTTAACTCTCTCAAATTCCTCAAAGTTAAGAACACTCAGGGTTTTCAAGAGGTTAATCTATTAGGGCATTCGAGGGTGATATCTTTCTATACATCTTACTATTTCAGGCAAGAGACTCTTCCCTCATCTTTAATTTGTTAAAAAGCATATGTATTAAAGTGTTATTCACATAGAATTATTTTGGTTTTGAAAACAAGGGTTTTGGTTTTTGAATTCTTATTGTTGAACAATGTTTTACCATGATATAATTATTATTATTCATGTTTTAAATATGGATTTGAACTTATGGGTGCATGGATATGGTGGATGTATTATGGAATTGTGATTTTTCCAAACTTATGACTTTTGAAATTGTTATGACCCCAACACATAGTGTGAAATTTGTTTTGAGTTATGAGAAAGGTGGGAATTTGTAAAATTGGACAACTATTTAACTATTTCATGATATAAAGGTGTATTTGAAACACAATGGTCTAGTTTAATTAACAAAGGGATTCGGTGTCCCCCACCTTGTATTAATGAACAAAGGGAGTTGTTTTATCCAAGTTAATGAGAATCGTTATGGCATGTTGTTGTTACCTTGAAAGTATAGTTGGTATGACGATACCAATATCGTATTCCTTAATATAGAATGTGGTTCATGAATGGGATTATGTGATAAATGTTTTAAATGGGCTATAAATAGGGTTGTACAGCTGAGTCATAAAAGTGGAGGTTGGGTGATTGACACTAGAAACCATATTTGCCGATGCGGGGTCATAATAAATAGTGAAGTTTGAGTCCCTCTTATTATTATTTCATGATAAGGAAGGTTTGAGTCACCCATAAATCTGTATATGTTGCTTAAGTCACCTTCATATATATTAAGAGGTTCGAGTCCCCTGTGTGCATCTATATGAGATTATTCTTTGGTTCGTACAGCTACACACACTGGGGCACGACTAGGGGTGAGAGCTAGGGCCATATAGACCGTGGGTACTATTATATGATGGTTATGCTACACAATCTAGGTTAAGGTTTTAAAGTGCATGCTAAACCTTATTCACTATTCCGTCATGATATGTATATTTGGATTTTTATATTGTTATCGTGCATTGGTTGACTTGATCTGAAATGATGGCATTATTTATCTTTATACATGAGTTACATGCTATCTTTCTCCTCACTAAACATCTTCAGACGTTGTATCCCCATTCGATGCATAAATTGGTCATACTTCTACTTTATCTACTCAGTGATCGTGATTTGATCGGGAGTCGACTTAAAATTGTGAGCTTCCATGTTTTTAAGGCTCCATTTTAAGATTATATTTCTCTTTTTGTTATTGTAGACTATCAAATACTATTTTTTACTAAATTCGAGGGAATGTCCCAACACTTTATTCATATTTAGATTATTTCACTATTTAGAAGGCTTTGTTTGCACTACTGTGGTTATTGGAAGTTGTCGATCGATCGTTTGGTTCGTCGTTGGTGGTTGGTTATGGACATGCATTAAAAATTTCTTATGCTATTTCACACTATCTTTTTATATTTTTGAAATTCATCTGACATGGTTGTAAGGTGGTTTACTATTTGGAGTGTTTGGGGTAGTACTCAGTCCTTATTGGACTTTAGATACCATAACGACAAGACCCTAGTTAAAGCTGTGTCAAGGTTGTATTAGCACCTAGATTTGGTGTCATTGTGTGTCCAACAACGCCTTCTTAGGTAGAGTCTCAGTTTTGGGTGTATAGCGCACCACACTTTTAAGAGATAGGCACATTTAAAAATCTTTCCCTTTTTTGTTTTGTTATTTCGGGCTAAAGATTCTAAGGTCATCAAATCTCGCCTAACTCCCATTTATTTATTTATTTAGATCTTTCCTCCTAGACAATCTGAAGGTCATGGAAACTCTTTTATCCCAATAGAGGACAATGCTGATGGGACACGCCCTACATATAGGATACAAACCCGGTCTAGGGGTTCAGTCCTAATAGCCCTTTAAGAATTCCAACGGTCCTCTCTAGTCCTTCTTGAGCTCCCTAGTTTGATGTGTCAAAAGTGTAATTTCGTAAGTATATTCAAATATTAGCTTAATTGTAGCTTCTTAGTTCGAGTATATAGCTTCTAATACTCTATATTTTGAGGCCCCAAGGTTGGCCAGTTTATGAGGTTGAGTCTTCCGATGTTTACTGGTTCTAAAGTTGGGAAAGATCCTAAAATCTTCATTGATGACATAGAAAAGATCTTTCGTGTGATGCATGCTTCTAACATAGAGGGAGTAGAATTCACTGCTTATCAACTAAATTATATAGCATACTAATGGTATGAGGAATGGGAGTAGTCTAGGGGAGAGGATATTGAATCCGAACTATGGGATGATTCCTTTAGTGCTTTTCTGGACCACTTCTTTACCCATGAGTTGAGGGAGGCCAAAGTGGAAGAGTTTGTTAATCTGAAACAAGGCAGGATGACGGTCAAGGAGTATGCCTTGAAATTTTATCAATTGTCCCAGTATGATCTTGAGTTAGTGTCTAGCATGACGGATAGAATGAGGAAATTTGCTTCTATATTGTCTCTTGATTGGATTCTTGAGAATAAGGTTGCCTTGTTAAACAAGGATATGGACATCTTTAGATTAGTTATGTATACGCAGCTGATTAAAAAAGTGGAGAAAAAGCAGGTGGAGATAAGGAAAGGTAGAATAAAAAGAATTTTAGATTTTTTTATCAGGGTAAAGGCCATCAATAGTGTTAGAGATGGCGGAAAATGGTCTAAAAATAAGTGGGGAAGTTCTATTTCCTACTCTACGACTAGTTCTCCATAACTGAAGATGTTGGGTGATCTTCGCTCTTAGAGTGATAATGGTTTTAGGTCACAGAGTGCCCAATCTCAAGTTGGTGGGGCTCAGTCCACTCCATTACATCCTTCTTGCAAATTCTTTAGGCAAACGCACCGTAGTTTTTTTGTAAGGGAAGGAATAGGTATTTTAAATATTGTCAGATTGGTCACTTGTAAAGGAATTGTCCTTCTAAGGTTGCTTCAAGGTCAAATTAGATTTTTGTTATCACTTTATCAACTCTTTCACCAAAGGGTGTTGCTTCTACTTTTGGTACTGGCTCTTGCCGAAATTGCTTGTATGCTCTTACTATCCGTCAAGACTCTAAGGCATCTCCTGATGTCGTAACAGGTATGTTACGACTCTTCTCTCGTGATATGTCTTGCTTGTTTTATCTAGGATCTACTCTTTTTTTGTTACCCCATTTGTGGTTTTATGTTTTGGTTTCGGTCCTAAGAATATTCCTAATCCTTTTTCTATTTCTACCCTGATGGGTGACTTTATGTTTACTAGAAGAGTCTATATAGTTGTATGGTATCTGTTGGTGGAAGAAAAACTCTTGTAGATCTGATAGAGTTAGACATGGCTGGTTTTGATGTCAAATTGGGGATGGACTGGTTACACTCGTGCTATGCCTCCTTAGATTATAGAACTCGTAAGGTCATATTTAAATTCCCTAATGAGCCAACCACAGAGTGGGAATGGGGTACACTAGTGCCTAAGGAAAGATTCATAACGTATCTTAGAGACCGAAAGTTGATTTCCAAGGGATTTATTTATCATTAGGTCTCGGTTAAAGATTCAAACTTGGATGGTCCTTCCTTACAATCCATTCTTGTGGTTAATGAATTCCCTGAGGTTTTTCCTAATGATCTTTCTAGTATCCCTCCGAATAGGAAGGTTGATATTTGGATAGACCATACTCTAGACACTAGTCCTATTTCTATCCCACCTTATAGAATGGCTCCGGCTGAGTTGAAGGAGCTTAAGAAATAGTTGAAGGACCTCCTTAACAAGTGTTTTATCCATCCTAGTGTATCTCTATAGGGTACACCTATTTTGTTCGTGTGTAAGAAATATGGTTCCCTTCGGATATGCATTAATTATCGCCAGTTGAATAAGGTTATTCTAACGAATAAGTATCCTCTTCTTTGGATTGATGATTTACTTGACTAGCTATAGGGTGTTAGATATTTCTCTAAGATTGATCTTAGGTCTAGTTATCATCATCTAAAGATTAGGGAGATAGATGTCCCTAAGACTGCCTTATAAACTCAGTATGGTCACTATAAGTTCGTAGTCATGTCTTTTAGTTTGACTAGTTCCCCAGTGGCATTCATGGACTTGATGAATAGGGTGTTCCATTATTTTCTCGATTTGTTGGTCATTGTGTTTATAAATGATATTATGGTAAGAGTGAGGTGAATTATGCCACCCATCTTCATATCATGTTGCAAACCTTGAAAGATTTGCATTTGTATCCTACGTTTTCCAAGTGTGTGTTCTGGTTGAAAGCTATTACTTGTCTTGGTCATTTCATTTCTAGTGAAGGGATCATGGTGGATCCTTATAGAGTTGTAGTGGTTAAGAAGTGGCCTAGGCCCACAACTCCAACTGATATTTAGAGTTTCTTGAGTTTAGTCGGTTACTATAGGAGATTAGTGGAGCGTTTCTTGACTATAGTTTCCCCACTGACTAAGTTACCCTAGAAGAAGGTGAAGGGCTTGTGGTCTTATGCTTCCGAGAGTAGTTTTAAAAAGAAACAAGATAAGTTAACTTTAGCTCCAGTTTTGACCCTGCCTGAAGGTAATGATGGATTCATGGTTTATTACGATGTATCCCATGTGGTACATAGTTGTATGTTGATACAACCTGGTAGGTGGTGTCCTATGCTTCTAGGCAGTTGAAAGGTAACGGGAGGAATTATCTTTCTAATTATTTAGAGTTATTGGCTGTGATATTTGCATTGAAGATTTGGTGTCAGTATTTGTATGGGTCCATGTAGATATTTTTTCTGATCATAAAGAGCCTGCAATATGTGTTCACGCAGAAGGCGCTAAATCTCAGGCAAAGGACATAGATAAAGTTGCTGAAATATTATGTTATAAGTCTCCATTACCACACAGGTAAATCTAATATGGTTGTTAATTCTCTTAACAGGTTATCCATGGGGAGTCTAGCTCATGTGTATGAGGATAAGTGTGAAGTGGTGAAAGATATTCACCATTTGACTAACCTTGGAATTCCTCTCTTGGACACATAGAATAAGGGTGTGTTTTTGCAAAATATGGCGCAAAACTCTCTTGGTACAAAAATAAAGGAGAAACATGTATTTGATCCTGTCTTAATGAAGATTAACGTAGATGTTTGACAACAAAAGGTTATAGATTTTGAAATTTATGGGCATGTTATGAGGTACCAAGGAAGATTATGTGTTCCCGATATATATGGTTTGCTAGAGAGTATCTTGGTGGAGGCTCATGAATTATGTTATTCCATTCATCCTGTTTCAACCAAGAAGTATTATGATCTTACGGATATTTATTAGTAGATCAGTATGAAGCGAGACGTGGCCAGTTTTGTGGCTAAATGCATGGTGTGTCAACAAGTGAATGTTGAGCACTTACAGCCTGGAGCATTGTATCAAGAAATCAAGTTGCTTGTGTGGAATTAGGAAGTGATTAACATAGATTTCATTACCATTTCTCCTTAGTCTCAGAATTAGTTTGATTTGATTTGGTTCATCATAGATAGGATGATTAAGCCGGCTTAATTCTTACCAGTGAGGACTAACTATTTGGTAGAGAATTATGCGAAGTTGTTCCTCCAGGAGATTGTGAAGGTGCATGGGGCTCCTATTTCTATCATGTCAGATCATGGTACACTGCTCTCATTGCAATTTTTACATTCATTTCATAGAGATTTAGGAATTAAGGTTAGCCTTAGTACTGCTTTCCACCTACAGTCAGATGGGCAAGCGGCAAGGACTATTCTGACACTAGAAAACATGCTCAGAGCTTGTTTGATTGACTATGGTGGTAGTTGGTTTAATCATTTGCCTCTTATAGAGTTTGCGTAAAATAATATCTACCACTCTAGTATTGGCTTGGCTTCTTTTGAGGCCTTATATGGTAGGATGTATAGGTATCCCATTGGGTGGTTTTAAATTTGTGAGGCTGAGATGTTTGGCCTGAATTTGATTCACCAAGCGATGGAGAAGGTGAATTTAATTCAGGATAGTCTTAAAGCCGCTCAAAGTCACAAAAAGTCCGATGCGGATGTGAGACAAATAGAGTTGGAGTTTAGATTGGTGACTGGGTGTTATTAAAGGTATCCCCCATGAAGGGGATGATGTGGTTTGTAATAAGGGGAAACTCAGACCTAATTATGTTGGTCCATACTTGATGTTGAAGAGGATCGGTCATGTTGCAAATAAATTGGAGTTGCCCTCTAGTTTGAGCTCTATTCATCTGGTGTTTCATATTTCGATGTTGAGAAAGTGTGTGGGTGATCCTTTGATGGTTCTTCCTTTGGATGAGGTAGGTGTTTTAGATTCCTTATTTTATGAGAAAGTCACGGTTACAATTTTTGATTCGCAAGTTCGTCGGTTGCAAAAGAAGAACGTAGCCTCGGTAAAGGTTTTGTAGATGAACCACAAGGTTGAAGAGGCTACTTGGGAAGCCAAAGATGACATGAAGTCCAAGTATCCATTCATTTTTTCCGCTTCGGATAATCGTGCTTAAGGTATGTGTATTCCCTAACATCTTAGTTTTCTGACTTTGTTAATGAAAAGAGTTATTTCCATAGCATCATTGTTTTCTATATTTGTAAAACATAAACATAGAGATATGTGGAGTAAATTCATGCTAATAGATGTCTTTTCCCATCATTAGAGGATGAATGATCCAAGTGAGGGAGAATTAAAACACCCCGGATTTTGGACCTTAAAAATTCTTTGAGATTTGAGCTCACTGCCTAGGTAACGACTCACGCTATGAGTCATAGGGTGTCTTAAAAACTCATTATGAAGAGTCGTAACAAAACTAGTATGTTGTTGCTAGGTTCCACACTTATTACAAGCGGCTCATAAAGAGCCGTAAGGATGTCTTACCAGTCTCTAGGTGTGATTGTAGGATGTCTATTGTAAGTCCCAAATTGGGTTCTATGTTAACTACGATTGGACCTTATGAGTCGTAGGGTCCTATTACAATTCTTTTGGATTGAGTCATAAGGACAGGAGTTTATGTTTCCTTAGTGGTACTGCCTTGGTCACGACACGTGGTGACAAGTTATAAGGAGTGGCTACAAGTCAAGGGTTGACATATAGTCAAAGATGATATTTTTTTAGTTTTTAAGTTAATGGAATTCTAGACATTTTCCCTCTTAATACCCACATCTTAAAATCCATTTAGGGTATCATTATCCCTCATAAACACATCAAAGTAACTTCTTAACACTCTCAAATTCCACAAGGTCAAGAATACTTAGAGTTTTCAAGAGGTTGATCAATTTGGGCTTTCAAGGGTGATTTGTCTCTGTACATCTTACTATTTCATTCATGTGACTCTTTCCTCATTGAAATTTGTTGAAAATTATATGGGTTAAAGTGTTATTCATATGTAATCATTTTTGTTATGAAAACAAGGGTTATGGATTTTGAATGCTTTTTGTTGAAAGATATTTTCCCATGATTTAATTCTGATTATTCATGCTTTAAATATGGATTTGAACTTTTGGGTGCATGGGTATGGCAGATGAATTAAGGAATTGTAATTTTCCCAAACTTGTGACTTTTGAAATGGTTATGACCCTAACCTATAGTGTGAAATTGGTGTTGAGTTATGAGAAAGGTGGGAATTTGAAAAAATGAACAAGTCTTGAACTATTCCATGATAAAAATAGGTACTTGAAAGACAATGGTTTGGTTTAATGAACAAAGGGAGGTGGTGTCCCCCACCTTTTATTAATGAACAAAGGGAGTTATTTTCCCCAAGTTAATGGGAATTGTATTGCATGCTGGTGTTAGCTTGCAAGTATAGTTGGTATGACGATACCAATAATGTATGCCTCAATGTGGAATGTTCTTCATTAATTGGATCGTGTGATAAATGTTTTAACTGGGATATAAAAAGGGTTGTGTAGCGGAGTCATAAAAGTGGAAGTCCGTTTGACCGACATTGGAAACCACATTTACCAACGTAGGGATTAAAGTGGCCAGGGAGGTACGAGTCCCCTTATTATTATCATTTAATGATTAGGTAGGTTCAAGTCCTCCATAAATCATTATATGATCAGGTGCGTAAGTGACTTACTATATGTTATGAGGTTTTAGTCCCCCATGTGTATCCATATGAGATTATTCTCTGGTTTTTGCGGCTACATGCACTGGGGCCCGACCAAGGGGTGAGAGTTGGGCCCATATTGTCCCTGGGTACTATTATGTGACTGTTGAGTTACATAATCTAGGTTAAGGTTTTAAAGTGCATACTAAACCTTGTTCCCTATCCCGGAATAATATGTATATATGTATTTGCATATGGGTATTGTGCATTGGTTGACGTTATTTGAATTTAAGACACTATTTTATCTTTATCCCTGAGTTACATGCTAGCCTTCACCGTGGTAATTATCTTCGGATGTTGTATCCATGCGATACATGAATTGATCATACTTCTACTTCTCCAACTCAATGATCTTGGATTGATTGAGAGTCGACTTGAAGTGGTGAGCTTCCATGTTTCGGAAGGCTCTATTTCAGGATTGTGTTTCTTATTTTTTTTGTTATAGACTATAAGATACTATTTTTTGGATATAATAGGGGGCATGTCCCCACACTTAGTTGATATTCAGTTTGGTTGACTGTTTAGAAGGCTTTGTTTGGAACTGTGGTTATTGTAGAGTGTCGGTCGATCATTTGTCCGGTCGTCGGTGGTTGGTTATGGGCATGCATTAAAACTCTCTTAAGCTATTGCACGCTGTCTTGTTATATGTATGGAATTCATCCAACATGGTTCTAAGGTGGTCCATGTTTTGGGGTATTGGGGGTTATCTCTGGTCTTTGTTGGACACGAGATACCCGTCATGATAATGCCCTAGTTCTGGTTGTATCACTACCGTTTATGCGACCAAAGGTTTGCTTAAGAGGTTGCACCAGCTGATGCTAGACACCATATTTTTCTAACTCCAAATGGACTCCAACCGAGTGTTCAGGATTTATTCAAAACCCCCCGTGTGCAATTGAATTGTACTGCCATAAAAAATTTGACATTCCAAACTTAACGAAACCATTGAAACCTTCATCCGAGATCATTTTGATTAAATACAGGCCCCACATATTTATTTCTTCTTTAACTAAATTATAACCAATAGCCCATAATGACTTTAAATGCCTCGAAACCTAAACTAATGGTGCCCCTAGCCATTAATGGTGTTGTCAAAATACTTATCTTAGGTTGTTTACTAGGATTTTTTGTCTTAGACCAATTCCTTAACAATGATATCTCCAAAATAGATAAATGAGCTAAATATCAAAACGATATTTCTTGAAAGTCATAAATGATTTGTAGCCGCGATAGGAGGTCTTAAAATGTTAGAAATGCGAGGAAATGATCTGGATGGTCATTACAATATCCACTACTAAAAGGACTTTTGTTTGCGAAAATCAATTGATTGATTTAGCCTAAAATCTTGAATGAATGAGGTACTGGTCCCACATGCACAAAGCATGCCTCCCTCGATAACCTCCAAGGTTTACAAATGCTTCCAAGTGATTTTTCTATAAGCAAACCTTTTTCAATAAACTTCCTTACTTCACTTTCCAAATAGCCACAACTCAACCTCAATAACCAACTAGCCTCCAAATTCACCTAGAACGAGTGATACAAGTGAACCTAAACCATGACACACATACATCACTTTTAAATAAGCACAACCAAGAGAAAATTCAATCGAGCTAGAGGCAATACGAGTAATGAATCTTGCAACAAACTCCAATAACCAAATATAACCTTCTTTTGCCTTTCCAAACCTGCTATCTACTCTGGACCACAAAAAATATCATCTAGTATTGTTCATGTAAGAACATCTCTCTATTCTTTAGTGACTAGAGCCGATCTAGTGAAGATCCATAATGGAAAACATTAGAATAAGCCCATAATGTGTACCTGGACACACAAATTGAGATGGTAAATGCCTGCAATCTCCTATCAAGTCTATAACTAGTCAAAATAACCCTATAAATTAATAGTCAGGAGTCCTAATTCATAACACATAAAATTGAATGATCCTCTCCAGGACACCCACCAACTATGGGTGAAACCATGATAAAATCTTCTTAAGCACATTTCTTCTAATGAGTCGATATTCAAAATTTCTAGCAAAGACTTAAAACCAGGGTCAAAAGAAGAAGAAACCATCATCATCTGCCAATGGGATATAATCCGAATATCTATCAACCACAATTTATCTGAATTGAAGAAGATCAATCAGGTAGGTAAAGAGTAGGCTTAGCCAATCAATAAACAAATGGTCAACTAACAAAATCTAAAAATAGAGTCTAAAACAAAGCTTTACAACTCATAACTAAAATTTCAACACCGAGGTTGAACTATTCGATCTCAACTACCTAAACCAAGCCTATTGAAGACTAAGCATCCAAATGCCAAAACCTATCATAACCCTCTTACCATCATTCAAAATAGTCAAAATTCAAAACTTAAGTTAATTAATCTAAACCATGGCCAAACACCTAATCAACCTCATTATAAAAATTTAGGTATATCCATACTGGCTTCATCAAGAGCCAAAATCAAAATGTTGCTGAAGAAAAAAATCACAATAGAAGACAATCAATCAAATAAAGACACTATCAATAAACTCCACATTTTCTATAGGATATAAAGCATCGAGTATAATCAAGTACACGTTGTGGTTATGAAGAATACAAATAGTAGCCAAAATTTGAGAAACTCTAAACAATAGAACATTAGCCTAATGTGGCCAATATAATATTTGATCTACGACCACGAATACCCATAGTCACACATCACCCATTTCTAGCACCCTCAACTCAACTGGACCAAGAACCACATCAGGGAGAGAATAGAGTAATTATCTCCACACCAATACCAAGATCAAAGCCTTCATTAGACAAACCCAACAACAAAAAAGGTAAACCTTGAGAATCTACCTCAAAAATGGTACTTTGGAACTAAATTGCTATGTTTATAAGAACAACAAGGACATGGAAGGACAAACCTACCTTCAGTTTTATAATCTAATCAAAACATGATCTAACCTCGGTAAAAGAGAGAGAATCAATCAATGGAGTAGGCTATCTAGATTAACGAATAGAGTAGCAAGGATGAGGACTAAAACTAGAAAATTCTAGTCAAATCGTTTATCAATGAATCAATAACAACCAAAATAATAACAATAGAAACAACATAAGATGTAGGAGACTAAAATGAAAAATATAACAAAATTCCACTTCATACCAACTCTAGTTGGGTTATTGTCAACTACCGCCTCACCCCTCAAACATGGGAGTGAGTTGAGTGTTATCAAGAGACTAGTATGTCTTACATTTCATGAAAATATACAAGTAAATTTGAATTTCAAAGGTGTTACCCAAAATCACCCAAAAAATTTTGAATTCTGATGAAGTTCTTACAATGAGAAATAAGTAAGTACGTAGTAGAAGAGAAGAAATTACATTGAGTTTGTCTTCATTGGAGGATTTCACAAGGAGAGTTGAGAAATTTTTTGATAGATTGACTAAAATTGGGTAAAATTCATTTCCTATATTCAGATTGTCTACCATTGTAGTAGTATTGCTTCAATGATAACTACCTAGTGCTACAGTAAAATCCTTTTGAGGTCATTTTTATCTAGAATTTTTGTTCTTGTGGTGTTGTACTATGTTTGGGTCATCATAGTAGATAGCGATCATGAGGATTAATTATGTACACCTTCTCGAGTAATATGAAAATATCGCCATTCCTAGACTAGGCAATGCATTGGATAGTGCTAATTTTAGAGCATAGACGTAGGTAAATGATCTAGAAAATATTTTAATATAACTCTTATGTCACATTGTATTCAAAAATTCTAAAAATGATTATAAGTGTCCAGACCTCACCCTAAGCCTATTTTAGGATGCTTAGTAAGTAAATTGGTATGTAATGTAATAAACCCAAATGTCATTACGTGTGAACATGTCTTTGAATTATTTTATGATAAATAATATGCTTAAATTTAAACTAAGAAAAAATAAATAAAAAATATAAAAGAAGTTCCAAAGTGATTGGGCCTTAAGGGCAAAAAAATGGTCTAATCAGCGGCCTACTATTGTATTGGCTTATCCCATACCACACCATTACAGCAGTACCTAGAAGAAGCTAACCTAAAGAGAGTTTAGAAACCTTTTCCTTCAATATTTTCCAAGGTCACTACCTTCCCTCAAAATTAGTCTAAAACCCACCTACTTTTCCAACCATGAGATTTCAGATATCAAGATTTTTAGGGCGATTTTGAGGCACACCTGATGGGAATCAGACATGAGAAGACATTTAGCACGTATGGGAAAACTATCTACTCTCAGTAGCACCATGTTTCATCTATAGTGTAAGTGTGGTTTATTTATTGTAGAAATCAGACTTGGGTTAGATTCATATAACATGGATAGTAATCTAAGAAGTTCTCATGCTTTAAGCCTTTGAGCACAGTGTTTGGAATGCTGGAAAAGATAAGAATTAAGTTAGGCTTAAATTTTATGGTTAATTGTTACTGTACTCTATTAATGTGATATTCTAGATGCGGGATGGGTTGAAAGTTGCGAGAATCTTAACTCTATGAGTGTATATTATAGTTTGTAGCATGGTGTGAGTTAAGTACGGTAAATAGGGGTAATATTAAATTAGGGCATGTATATGGCGCTCTTGGTGAATTAGATAGGTATATCTTACATTGAGGATGTTTAAGAAAATTCAAATGAGGATTAGGTATTTCAAGAAAGCTTTTAAAGTTTCTAGGTGACATATGAGTAGAATTAGATGGGTAGATTAATCTGAGATAAAACCTAGTAGTAATTTACAAGACAGGATACGTAAATACATAGATTCATTGAATAATAAGGTAAAGTGGTAAGGTTTAGAGTGAGATATCTAATATAAGTAGTTAGGAAGTTGTTAAATACTATGTTAGGAGCACAAATAAGATTCCTGAATAGACAAGACTATTAATGGCATATAGGTGGGTGCACTGCAGTATGGTAGGAGTTGTAAAATAACAATGATAATAATGTATGTACCAACAAATATGTATGAAACTAAGATCTTATATATTTATATTTATATGTTAATGGTGATTGTGAGTTACCTCAAGCACTATGTATGGTTATTGACTGCATTACATAATAATTCATACTGATATAGATTAGTTGATAGTGTGGTGATGATGCTGATTTGTAACCCATTTTTTCTATGAGGTTTGTAATAAATATGACATTGAAAAGATGATATTTACATTGATGATTTGATGTTGATATAGATGAGAATAAGAAGAAGAGGTGATGATATGCACTTGTTGCATACGTATATTCATTAATATGCAATATCATTATGTTACACTTTATGTATTTTTGTTTTTTTTAAGGAGAATAACCCATTGGCCCTATAGATGGAAAATAGTAGTACGTCGTGAATTCAAGATATGTTTTAATTGAAATATAATTATTAATTATTCATAATTTGTATTATGAGTGCGTATTATATGGTATTATGTTTCCCCGCATGGTTGTTAGAATTGTAGGTCTTGGTAACGATAAAAATTAACATTGAAAAAAAGAGTAATGGGATGACCAGGTCTAGTATGGGTTAGGAGTTGTGGAATCTGGGATAATGAGTTAGTGAAGGGTAAAAATGTGTAAGAGTATATGATTAAAGGACAAAGGTATACAAAACTTTTAATGGAAGACAAGTTGCAGCTATCCTAATAAAGGTGTGGTGTTAATGAATTTATAATTGGGGATATAGAAATTGGAACCTTAATAGATGTTATGATTTCTCCCTATTTGTTATCAATGCTATTTATTTCTAACCCTAGTTAGCTGATGATGCCTTCCTGTGCATATGATTGTACTAATGCTAGACTTACTATATCTCCAATTGGAGATATAGCCATAGTGCAAGTCAATTTGTTTTTAAATAGAAATAGTATTGATCACTTATAAATAGCTTCTGCCCTCTCTATTCAACAAAGATCTTGCGCCATGGATATTTCTCTCCTTGTTTTTTGTTCTTGTATTGAAATAGGCTTGATTCTAGTGATTCATTGGTGATTATGTTTTACATCACATTGAAATATCAAATCTATTGAACTAGATCTATACTTTTGATGTTAAATGTATTATGATGTTTAAAATGGATGTATTCAAAACATTGTATTAATCTATTGTTGATTTGTAAGGGTTCTCTTATTTTGAGTAAAGTGTTAGCTAGGTTTTGGTATGACCCATAGGATGGGTCATGACAGGAAACTTATGCTCTCAAGGAATGCCTCCATGCCTTTGGCACTGATCATATAACTTGACAAGGCCATGTCTTCTTGATACATAATTAACCAAAAGAATCTACATGGTAACACCTTTGATGGGTCCTCATACTACTACGATGAACCCAAACATTAAGAATGACACGTCTCAAGAATTAGTATTATTTCAACCTTTGAGAAATATCTCCTAGTCACATAGTCTGCACATATCCAAAAAGGGTATTGGTCGTACCATTAACCTTTTTCACATGGTGGAACCTTTTTCTTTAATGAGAGTTGAAATTATCAGTCATGATATTGCAAGCAATATAGTTGGTAAATTTGTATAACTAAGGTACCTTTCATTTTAAATCACTAATACATACTCATTTGGTAATGACTCTTCAAAGTAATATTCCTCTAAAGTTCTCCTATTTGCTTCAAGTTAGGAAATATTGTCCACTACTTAGTTCTCACAAATTTTACGATCTT
The DNA here is from genome assembly GCA_030864215.1 of Capsicum pubescens. NCBI lineage: Eukaryota > Viridiplantae > Streptophyta > Magnoliopsida > Solanales > Solanaceae > Capsicum > Capsicum pubescens. The sequence continues at coordinate 191,476,473 of CM061548.1, read as the reverse complement.
TAAATTTAAAATAAGATTGTTGGAAAATAATAATATAATGTATTAGATTTGGCTTTGCATTTTCCTTTGTCATAAGGAATATAATAGTTGTATGGTTTGTGTGCACATTTGTCATGACATAATTTTTGAGTAATGATGACACATACTGTATCCTACAAGCAGGTTAGCGAAACTGTAGAACACAGATGCTTAATAGACTTATTGGTGGAAAATGACATAATTGCAGAAAATATGCAAGTAAATGAATCACAAGCAATAAATCATACAGTAATAAAACAATGAAAGCTAAATAAAATACGAATAACATCATCCCACCACCTAATAAGGTCAATTAAAGATCCTCTAATCAAATGGAATATGAGCACTATCAAATCCAATTATACATCAATCTTGAAAATAGAAAGACTATGCAATAACTAATGATGGAGAAAAGGTAAACTTACGCTTTGAGAGCTCACCATGTCTCTTATCTCTGACCAGCACAATCAGACAGTTAAACAGAGACAACTAGTACTCAAGATTTGCACTAAAAATGTACTTAATAAGGTATGAGTATCATAGCCACGGGTACTTAGTAGCCATCATTGATCGGCTTAGGTACATCATAATATAAATACAATAAGATGTGAGATAAATAAGCAAAGTTAATGAAAAGGGAAAATATGGAATACTTCTCCAAATATATAAAGTAAATAATATAAATAACAACATTAAATAAAACATTGTTATCTCTACATAACTGTCCCCCGTAAACCCAAAAGATGAAAATAAAGTACATAACCCAACATGGTCCCCCATAAGCTTGGAGGGTGCAATCATGGATAAGTAATAATAGTAAATATACAAAATAACCATATCTTGAAACCATATATATGGTTCCTTCCATACCTTAAACACCATACTCAAACCAATTCCATAACCATCGTAAATAAACTCTCAATGTCGGACTTGAATCAAAACTAATATCACGAAACTAGACTTGAGCCGAAAGTATTATCATTAATAATTCCGAAATTGAACTAGTATTAATATCATAAATCATCATATCTCAAATAGAAATATCATCTCCCAAATACAATTGATCTGAGGGGGATTAATGCACCTCAGTATTGTTATCCAGGCTCATTTAGCATAGTTAGAGTACTTTTCTTGTTCTTAATGAGTAATTCTCTGTATAAACAAGAATCAAAGTGTAATTTTGTGTAAATGTAATGTTAAAAGTGTCTTTATAGTGAATTTACTATCAATACTCAATGTAAGAATCAAGAGACAAAAGCTATTACTCATAGCATGAGCTAAGGCCTTTACTAGTTCGTTGTCTTGAATTATATGTGGTTTTGTGCTCTAATGTGTGGTGTTTAATGTTTTAGGAATCTTGTTGAGTTTATCATGATGGTATATATTTTATTTACAATGTGTAATTGAGTGATAATAACATCACAAATCTTGGAATTAAAGTACAAAAGCATGGGACAAACTCTGACCAAAGTTAGGTGTTTTGGACTTCTTGGCATGCCACCCTTCCTAGGTGGCATGATAAGGCCGTGTAATTACCTTGGAAGAATTATATATGGTAAATTCCAGTATGCCTCTACGTTTTTGTTTTACCACAATGCCTTGATGGCACGATATTGGCATGACACAACTTTAGGTTGAAATCGGCAATTTTTGTCGTCTAATAGATAGGACACTTAGTCATTATGTTAGACACCTTGAACGCCTTTGGGACTTGAACTGATTCTGGAAAAACCTTAAATTAGAGTTTTTATCTCTTTAATTTAGTTGGTTTATGAATTATGCTATTGTGATTCTTTTTACGTCTATGAGCGGCCAAATACCCATTTTTAGGGTTTAGGACACAAACATGAGTATTACTATTATAAATTGATTTTATTATTGTTGATTATCATTGATGATTTTTTTTATTCTTATTAGAACTCTTTTAAGACTTCATGACCCTTGAAATACATGCTATAACTCTATTGTGTACCTAGAAGGATGAATGGTAGAGTAGAACATGGGATGAATAGAATATGATCATAATCTTCATTGAATTATGTTATGATTTGCACTTAGGATATGAATATAATTTAGTGACCTATTTGGTTCAAGTATGAAATGAATACAAAATAATTTAACTTTGTTCTTAAATCCCTATTCCACGACGTAGTTGTGGGGCAAAATTAGATAATTGATTAGAGGTTCGGAAGGTCATAGTCATTGTATAGACCGCGCAAATGAAAAACCAAGATAAATAGCCTAAATAATGAAGTTCTATAACGTAGTATGATTGTTAGTAGTTCCTTGATCCAAGGTTTATCTCCATTGATTGTCCAAGAACTTAATTTGCTACATTGTTTTAGTTTACAAATAGTTATAACATTTAAACACGCCTGGTTACGTTTGCACTGATTGAATCTTAATAGTTGAACTGAAATTAGATAGTTTCTTAACGCCAATCCCTATGGGATCGATACATGGATTTCTTAAGGCCACTATATTACTTGCGTGGACCACATACACTTGCATGTACGCTTAGGCACAACATGTTTTGGGAGTCATTGCCGGATACTTATAATTTTGCAACCGTCGTAGTTTAAGTATTAATTTTTGATTTTCACTTGTTATTTGTTTATGAATTTTAGGCTAAAGGTTAACAATCTAGTCAGTTGAAAAGGGATTGAGAATTGGTTGAGCCAAACCCCGAGCCTGAGCAACGCTTACACTAAATGTGGAGGGAAGCAGTCTTTCTATATAGTATACCTCAGATTCATAAGGAACAAAACATTCCTGCTACAATGATTAAGGATCCACCATCCTACAGGACAGTTTGTAACATTGCAATCATACTTGCGACTATTCTGACCTCTACAATTTGTAGACCGGCAGCAGGAGGTAGATTTGAATTGAAGCAGACTATGGTGAAACTTTTCCAAATCAGTGGACAATTTTATGGGCTATGACACGAAGATCCACAGGTCCACTTGCAAAACTTTCTTTAGATCAGTGACATATTCATCCCTATAGGTATGTCAACTAATTATGTGACGCTGACACTCTTCCCCTTTTAACTTTTAGGAGAATCAAAGATGTAGTTGAATGTTGAGCCGAAAGGTTCAATCACAACATGGGATGACATAGCCCAAAAGATCCTCATCTATATCTTTGCATCTGGAAAGACTACAAGACTGCATATTGAGATTTAAAGCTTCATGTAAAGACTAGATGAGAACCTGTACCATGCTTGGGAGAGGTTTAAGGCTTTTTTTTAGGATTGTCCATATCAACATCTATCCAATGAGGTACTAGCTCACACTTTTGTTGAGGCACTTGACCATAATACAAAAAATTTGTTAGATTAAGCGGCAGGTGGTAAAACTTTGGAAAAGACATATAATGAGATATAAACATTGCAAAGAAGGATTGTCCAAGAAAATATAGATTGGCATGGTGATACATCAAAGAGTTTAGTGAAAAAGGTTGCATGCATGATTGAATTTTATAGCATTACCGCCTTAGCCGCCCAACTTTTGGCTATTAAGAATCTGATGAAGACTCGATCCAACAAGTTAGGTGTGCAATAGTCTCAACCTCAAATTGAAGTTCTACAATAGGCTCTGATATGGTTTGAGATTCATGGAAAAAATTGACCTCTACATATATATATGGAGCCAATTCTTAATCCATCAACATTGTGGGAAATTCACAAAAGCTAAATTATGGCAACACTTACAACTAAAAATGTCCGACTCAACCCATTCATCTTTAGGTAAATGACTACCAATAGAGGTTTCAGTAGCACCAACATAATACTCAGGCCTGTAATATTGAAGAGACTCTGGTAAAATATTTTGGCTACCTAGAACAGATAGCTGCTGAAATTAAAAATTAGCATGGAGCTCAGTAGTAGTTAGAATAGCAGTTGGGGAAGCTCTCTTAGGCCCAAAATACTAGGCCTCAATATGGTTTTCCAAGTGATAATAAACCTCTAAAAAAAGTAATGGAAATAACTTGGATGAGTCGTAAAGAGCTGAATGATAGGTCTCTACAAAAAAATAAGGAGGTGGATATAGAGTTGGTTCCTCAACCAACTGTAGATAGAGTTGCTGATAATTTTGAGAAGTATGAGTACAAAATATGAAAGCCACTTTAAAGTAAAGACTACCACCGCCATTACCATAGAGGTTCCTTATGGCAAAGAAGGATACATGCTTCAAGAAGTTCTTTGATACTTTAAGAGAACTGTACATTAACCTTTCTCTTTTAGATGATTTACAGGGAATGCCTAAGTAATCTAATTACTTATAGGATCGGGTGAATAACAAAGTAAATTTATATGATGTTTAGACCATAGCACTTACTGAGTAGTTCATCTCTTTAGTATTACAAAATATGCTAAAGGAGTGTAAGGACCTTGAGAGTTTTACTCTCCCTATTCAGATTGGCGACAACGAGGTGTTCCAAACACTGAGCAATTTTGGGGAAAGCATAAATTTGATGCCCTTATTAATGTTAAACACTCTGGGTTTGGGGAAACTGAGATCATGCTCTGTGGTACTCTAGATAGCAGAACATTCCATAGACCATCTTGAAGTAATCATTGAGTATGTGGTAATCAAGGTAGATAAGTTTATTATCCCTTCTGACTTTATTATATTGAATAATAATGAAGATTACAGGGTGTTGATTATGTAGGGACGTCCATTCTTAGCGACGGGGGGTGCATTGATAAATGTGAGAGAGGGCATACTCAAAATAAGGTTTGAGAATGAAGAGGTTCTCTTCATAGTTTATAATCCACTCAATCCACCATCCCATTATAAACATTTGTGTATGATTACAATGATGGAAGTGGATGGGTGTGGGGTGGTGGAATCCAATCGACCAAATACCTCTTTGCACTTCCTCAATTAGTTTCCCAAGACACAACCTAAGCCCGAGAGTATAATGATTGATGATCCTAAAAATGCTAGTGTTAAAAATTCTATTGACATTTAGAGTACACAATCAAGAGGTCAGAAATGAATAAGAATATGTCTTCCAAATAGGAGGTAGAGTCTGAAGAAAAATGGTTAAGTTTGATGTTGGGTCGTGCCACAACCCAAAATCCAGAGCTGCTTGGGAGGCAACCCAAGTTAAGGTAAGTATTTTATTTTCATTATTTTAGTTTTTACTACACGTAGACTTTATTTTTGTTAGGTCACAAGTAGATAAGAAGTCAGAGTACCAAAAACCTGAGCTAAAGAGAATGGTAGAGACTAGGTATGGCGTCTCGAGACCCTCTGGATGTATAAAGATATTTTTATCTAGGCCTAGAGTCCTCGGGGAGTATTTCTATTTCAACTTTTAAGTTTACTTTAGGACCAAAATAATTTTTAAGAGTAGGGCGGGGAAATTCCCATGGTTTCGGGTAAAGTAATGTTGTAGTGTCATAGTTTTAGTTGTTTTTCTAGTTTTTGGGTAAAATTTGAAAAAAATGACAAATAGATTTTGCATTTTAGTTTTCAGTTTGTGGGTATCAGTTGAGTCAGTGCACATTTCACCCACCCGTGATTGTTATCATTTGTTCCTTTCCATGGGGGGACCCCTTTAACACAGTATCTTTTTTGTTTTTAGAAGTAAATTTTAAGGTTTTGTGATTAAGATAAGTTAGATGTCCTTATTGGTGCTATGTGTGATTACTTGAAGTAAGTGGTTTTGGTGTGTACAAGCAGGTAGATTGTGTGAATGACTACTTTTGAGACTCATAGGCTCTACTTTATGGCTCATATGCATTGTTGGCTTAATGTTTAATTCATGTGATTGCGTGGTTAAGAGTCAATGATGAACCTATTTTAGTTGAGCATGCTCCATATGTGTAATGAGGTTTTGCGCATTCCTTGTTGCATTTAAAGTCTAGAACTTGCCAGTTGAGTGTGTAAAGAAAATAAATAGTGTGGGTTTAGCAGATGATATAGGCATTTCTTTGATATCCATATTGTTGAAACACTGCAGGTTGCACCACTCTATGAGGGACAAGATCCCTTAGAGTCAGACACATGCAACCAAAAAGTAAAAGTAGTGGGAAACTAAAACTTTTCTAGAAATTAAAGAACACAAAGATTTAACATGGAAACCTCCTAACACAAGGGAGGAAAAACCATGGATTGACCTCACCAGAACTTAAAAATCCACTATAATAAAACTCTCTCTTAAAGACTCAATGGGAACTTAAATCTATGCTCCACCAATTTGTAATAACTCTATTACAAACCAACCTTGACAAATCTGCCAAGACCTAACCTTAATATTGACTAACTCTAACTAGTGTATACTCAGGTAACTTTACCTAAGAACTCTCAAGAACAAAATGAAAAGCATTACTCTTATAAATGACTAATTCAATTACAGATCAAGACTTGACTTAAGAACACACACTCTCTCAGCACACAAATGATTGGGACTTGAGCGATATTTGAGTTTTCACTGATTTCTCTCTTTGAACAATCTTATTGCAAAAACTAGTGAATTGAGTAGCATTATTTTCTATTTTTATCTAGATAATGATTAAAGTATAAATATGATTGGTCTAGGTTTCCTGAATGGTACAAGCTAACCTATGTAGTTTATTACACTAACAGACAAAACTAGCAGGACAGTAACAACTATCCAAAACTGATCAAGACCCAGGGACTTGGTCCCTTGATGTCAGCTGATCATCATCAAAATAAGTTATAAAAATTTACCCATTTTTTATGATGACAAACCAAACATTGATTTTTAAGCATCAATGTTCATTCATCTCATTCAATCATAATGATCAACACTACTGTCAATGAATGTTCCCCCTATCATTATGCACCATGTTTCCCCCAATCAATATATCATCATGCTTCACCAACATTCTTTCCTAGTAACTATACCATCCTTCAAACATTCTTCCTCCTATTAATATGACATCATACTTCACCAGCATTCAACACATATGCACCTGGTACCTGTTCCCTAACACATCATGCAATACATACCTCACCTGGTCCCTACTACATGAATTTGGTTTTCCCTTATTTGGCATCATTGAAAAGTGATAACAGTAAACAAAGAGTATTATAAGTACAAGTTAGTTAACTCATGGCTACTTGGGCAACAATAATATGAAGAACAACTTTAAAATTAAGAAAGAGAAAGATGAAACACACAAACAAATATTTATTCATATGTAAAAGGTAAGTATTATTTTAGTGCATAATTTTAATTTTCCATAGAATAAGCCACAGGAATCAAGAAAATTTAAGCAGGTGAAGGACTTGGGTAGATGGTATGGAAAAGTGGAGCCATGGTATTGTTTTTGTATCCTGGCAGTGTAAAAATTCTTTGGTTAGGTACTTTATTTCTATGTTCAATCTAAGAACCTCATCAGTTGGAGTTGAAAATATCTTTTTTAGTTCAACATTCTCTGTTCTAAGCTCTTTATAGATACTTTGATCCTTATCAGTGAGATGCTGAATTGTCTGTTGCAATTTGCTAATCTCTGCATCCTTAGAAGCTGTGTTGATCTTCAATTCCTCTATTTGTTTGCTAAGATTCCCTTGAGAGATGTTAAGTTTTTTTTCATACACTAAATTTTGATCAGAGTATTCATACCAAACAGTTGTAACACAGTTCTAGAAGTTCCATTTTCACAAACAATACCAAAATGTTCACACACTTTGTTTAACTAGTAAGAATATGCCATGCCATGTTTTAAATTTTTCCCATGAAGAACTTTTTGTAAGTGCTCCATCATTAAGGTAGGTAAGATAATGGACTTAAGACTGCTAAGACAATCTATCACATAAAAATCAGTAGCTGAAGGAATGTTCCTCTTTTGTGATCTAGGCAAAATCACTTTGTTAACAAAATCAAAGACTAATTGTGACTCATTTTTTAGTGATTTCCTATTTAGTACAACCAAAATTTTCCTTTAACCTTTTATTCATATGCCATGAACTCTATTGAGGGTTGTTTCTTTGAGACATTTTTCACACCAGTGATAGGAACATCAAGAATTTTCCAAGTAATATAGAATCATAATGTTATAGTTTTGAAAATCCAACGTGAAATAAGACTCCATGACTACCTCATCAAAGACTGTGGAAATAGGGTCTTCTATAAGATGATGCCATTTTTTATGTTTAACAAGCTCAAAAAATTCCATCATGCCTTGTTTTGTTAGTACACTTTAGTCAAAAACTCTCTCAGTCATTTATTTTGATTTCTCAAGAACCTGTTTCTAACTTTCATGGGCAAAAGCTTACTTTCTTCCTCCCATTCAGTTATTTTCATGTTTTTGGGACAAGGTCCCTCTGATGTCTAATGCTTTATAGTAGGACTCCAAGTTTTTACTCCAAAACTTCTTATTTTCGAGATGATATCTTATGACTTAGGACCAAACAAACTCCTTTTTGGGTTATTTGATAACAAGATAAGTTTTCAACAAGTCAATCATTACTTATCATTACACTATCATAAGGATTATGTGTTTGGGGGATAATGCATCATCAATAAGTTGAGTGAAGAATGAGTTTGGCCATGAAGGGATAAAATGACTAAACTTGGTTGACTCTTTGAATGAAAGAAGATTTTTAGACCACAAAACTTCAGAAAGAACATCAACCATTTTATTAGGGATTTTTTTCACTTTAGATTCATCTGAGAAGGTGGCTGTTAAGACTAGTTAAGTCATGTGAAATCCTGACGGGGATGGAAAGAAAGAATTAGATTTGGTGTTTTGAAGAAGGCTTGAAAATGAGTTTTTGTCTATACTAAATTTTGAGGACTTGACTTATTTCAGGTTAGGTTCTCCTTTGAAAGGAAAAGGACCACAAATCTTGAAAAGGCATTAAGGTAACATATGCACACAAGAATGAGATTTTGAAGGAGTTAGAAAAGATTGAATTCAATATAAGGGTGACTCACCTTTTCCTTTTAGGATAGGACAAATTTTTGACATAGAGAGAGAAGATGCAACTTTTTCTATTAGAACAAAAAAAATGCACATTTATGCTACTAACCTGAGAGATGGGACCAAACCTCTCTATTTCTTGAGTGAATCCTTAAATTTGTGAAAGTCACTTTTATCTTCTTCCAAAGTTATTCCCATGTGTATTTACCTGTAAAGGTATGATAATAAGTTAGACCAAAAAGTACATAATTTATCAAGGATACTTGTCTCCTGATCATAGCCATTTTCCAGGAGAAAAGCTGATCCATCTACTATGTAAGGTTTTTTGGATCAAACCCAGTCTTAACCTTTTCTTCACAAATTGTTCCTTGTGAAGATCCTTAGTAAAAATATTTTCTATTTGATCTTCAGTCTTGCAAAAATTCATAAAAAAATCTCTTTTCTAAACATTTTCTCTTAGAAAGTGATGCCTCACATCAATATGCTTGGTCCTCTTATGAAGCACTGGATTTTTGGTCATGTTGAGAGCAGTAGTGTCGTCACACATTAGTGGGATAGTGATTGAGACAACCCCAAAGTTCTTTAAGATGTTGTTTAATCTATAAGAATTAAGCACAACAAGAAGCTACAACCACATACTCAACTTTAACAATAGATAAAGCAACTAAAATCTGCTTCATAGAACCCCAAGAGATTAAGAAGAACCCAAAAATAAGCCATTCTTGAGGTAGTTTTTCTATCCAACAGATATCCAACATAATCAGTATCAGCATATCCTATCAGATCAAAATTGTTCGAGAGAGATAGTATGGGACCAGGTCCCATATTCCTTTCATATACATTAGAATTCTTGTGGCAGTTTTCAAATAAGACTTCTTAGGACAGACTGAAATCTTGCATACATTCCCACACTAAACACAATATCTGACCTAGTAAGATGTAGTAAGGATCCAATAATCCTTCTTAACATGGTCTCATTAATTGAGGGACAAAATTATCATTATCCATCTTGGAACTGGTTCCAATTTGAGTTTCAATTGGCTTGGCATATCCCATGTTGTAATTCTTCAGTAGATTTATGATGTACTTCTCTTTATAGATCACTTTCCCTCAAGAAAATTTCTTAATCTGATCTCTTTATAGATCACCTTCTATTAGGTTTGCAAACTCTTCACATTGAGATTCAAAATTTCATCCAAAGATTATATCATCAACATATATCTGAATAATCATTAAACTGCTACCTATGGCATTAAAAAGAGAGTACTTTTAATTTTCCCTCTTTTAAAGCCATTTTCTAGAAAAAAAAACTTTAAAAGTCTCGCATACTAAGCCCTAGGTGCTGGCTACAACCCATACAGAGCTTTGTCCAATTTTAATACATGATAAGGAAAATCTACATCTTCAAAACCTAGTGGTTGTTGGACATAGACTTCTTCCTTTAAGTCTCCAGTTAGAAAAGAACTTTTGACATCCAATTGGAAGAGTTTAAACCCCATATAGGTAGAAAAAGTAATAAGAATCCTGATAGACTCTATCCTTGCTACAGGAGAAAAGATCTAATTATAATCAATTCCTTCCTCCTTGTTATAGACTTGAACAACCAGCCTCGATTTATTTCAGTTGATAGTTCCTTATTAATTCGGCTTGTGTCTGTATACCCATTTAGTCCCAATAATTATTCTATCAACAGGTTTGGGGACGAGGTGCTCTACTTTACATCTTTCAAATTGCTAAATCTTTTCATGTATTACTGTAACACACTGAAATCTCATCCTAAGACGAGACACGATGCTCAAGGCTACGAGTAGCCCCAAGCTAACCCTTTGAGCCTGCTACTAAATCTGGATCTTACTTCAAGATAAACTGATCAAGCAATATTACTGTATTATATCAAATATAAACTGAAATAAACTGAAAACATTGTCTAAATGACAAATACTGAAGGTCAAGAAATCAACTAATAGTCCAAAAAGCCTCTACTACTAAAGAACTAGAGAACCATTGGGACAGACCCCCAACTGACACAGACTAAACGGTAAATGGAAAATCAATTACTATGAAAGCTGGAAAATTTGAAGAAATAGGCCCTTAAATCATGAGGACTCACCAACTATGGAAGCATAGATAGAGATACTCGAACTACTTACATTGCTGACGCTGAGCACCTAAACCTATATTATAAGACAATGTAGAACATAGACGTATATGTGGATCATCACTTTGAGAATGTACTGAGTATATGGGGGTGTAATCCATAAGAAAACATCATCATAATTTATAAAACCATGCGTGCTAAATTTAAATGACTCACCTAAGCTGGAATGTCTAAAATACTGAAATCTTAAAGCATGCATAGCAAATCAAGCTTTATAACTCTGGTGAATCATGAAATTTAGTTCTAATGATTGTACTTATACTTTATTTTTAAGTCATACTGGATAAGTATAGAAAGAGCTCACATTTAAATCTAAAATCTGAAACTAATACCTTTCTATAAAGCGTAATCTGAGAAAATCTTGTGAGCCTCTACACTTAGTTTTCTAAAAGCTTTTTGAACATTTTCTTTCTTTTGAGACTTAGAGACTTTGGAAATCATGAAATTTGGAACTTAGAGACTCAGGGACTTTAGACTTGGGAGTTTCTTCTAACCGACATAAACCATATTAGCTGACATGGAGTCCAATGTCTTACCCACGTTGGGGAGAGTTGTTATACCTTTGCCATCAAAATAGAACTTTAACTTAAGTGATCACTATCTTATCCCACTATGGGCAAATCAAAAACCTGCGGTGGCACGTATTTCTGGGGTATGAGACCTTGAAATCATACCTAACTCGGTGCTAAATACAACTCCCATACTTATTGCTCAGAACTTTTAGGAAATCCACCTTAAAATAGCACAAAGGTTCGTAATTAAAACCAATTATGCTTCTCTTTGGTTTAAATCATAAACTGTAGGAACAATGTGGATTCCTATCTTAGCTTAGGATCAAAGATCAATCTTTCTTTAAAATCTGAATACTTTCTTATTAAATCATGCTAATAATATACTCTTCATGAAACGTCAAAACTCATACTTGGGTTTTAAAGCATATGTACTAAAATGTTCAGATTTTCATAATAAAGCTTCATTCTCAATAATCATCTTGAAATCATTCTACAATATCAATTCATAATAGGGAAGTGCAAATCATAATAGAGATCTTTAAGTCAAATTTTAATTAAATGAGATAACATGAACTTCAATACTCAAATCTCTTGTAAATTTGTAAACTCAAAAAAAGATAGTTTGGGTGTAAACCCCAACTTGCAAATCATGTAATCTTTAATATAATTCAATTTAGGCACAAGGACGAAAGATTTTTCCTTGTTCCAACCCCACTTAACTCAGTTGATGAACAAGATTGGTTTGAGATGCTATTTGTGCCTTTGAAGATTGATTCTTGAAATTCTTGGATTGAAAGTCTTGAATCTAGAACTAATTTGGAGAAAGGATGGTGAAATCTTGGGATTCTTGGAGATAAATGTTGAAGCCTAGGGTTTGTATTTAATAAAATTTGATGAAAAAGAGGTACAATTTTCTCAATATCACTTTTAATCCTCCGTTTTTACGAATTGGGGGATTAAGTAATAGACCGAACTTTCCTTGGAATTTAAAATTCGTAACTGGAATGCCATTTAAGGCTTCACCGCAATGTAGTGAGTGTGTCATTGCGATAACCACCACGATGTGGTGGAATCGCGGTGACTTACTGGACATGGACAATTTTTGTTTTGGGATTCACCGCGATGTGGTGCAATCACGGTGACCCACTGGAATTTGACAAACATCGATTTGGCCTCCACCGTGATGCGGTAGCTTTCACATCGCTATTATCAGTATGACACACTCAATCGATGTGAGGTACTGGAATTCGACAATTGTAAAATTGTCCTTTACCACGACATTATGATTGCTCAGTTGACACACTGCTCACTAAAAATACCCTAACTTCTTCATCGACTGTCGGATTTGGGCGAATTCGGTATTGATGGAAAGCTTAGCGAAATTCCCACACAATGAAAAGTATAAATCTATAAAATTCTATATAAATTATATATTATTCATTTTTGAAGCCATCCCATAACTTTCTAGAGGAAAATTAAGCTAGAGAAAGTTTGAGGTATTACAATATTTCCCCTTGGGAACATTCATCCTCGAATGTGGCTAACAAAACTGAGATGCTAAAAATTGAGGATATAACTTATATGTACTATTGAAAGCATGACTAAACTGATTGCAACTGCACGAACTATAGAATGAATGGCTATATAAAGCTTGAAACTTGGAATTGAAAAGATATGATCTGAGAAAGGTCATTACCTTTAACTAAATCTTAATATGCAGCGAAAAGATGAGTGTACTTGGTCCGCATATCGGCTTTTGCTTCCCAAGTAGTGCCCTTAATAGACTGATTCTGCCAAAGAACTTTGACCAAGGGAACTTCTTTGATCCCTAGGCTACAGATCTGATGATCTAAAATCTCAACTGGAATCTCTTTATATGAAAGGTTTTCCTGAATATCTGGGATTTCCAAGAGAATTACAACTATAGAGTCATCGATACATTTCTTAAGCATAGAGACGTGGAATATAGGATGAACGACTGACAAGTCTGCGGAAAATTTAAGATTATAAGCCACTTTCCCAACACGACTCTAAATTCTCTAAGGTCCAACATACCGGGGACTAAGATTTCCCTTTTTGCCAAATCTCTTTACCCCCTTCATGGGTGAAATCTTCAGATACACTAAATCACTAACCTCAAACTCAAGGTCCCTTCTTCTCACATCTTTAAATGATTTTTGATGACTTTGGGCTATTTTCAATCCTTCTCTAATCAACTTAACTTTCTCCATAGCTTCAAACACTTCATGAAGCCCAAGTAAGGCAGCTTTACCCCACCTCATACCAACCAATAGGCAATCTATATCTCCTCCTATAAAGAGCCTCAAATGGGGTCATCTAAATTCTAGAGTGATAACTGTTATTATATACAAACTCAATCAATGGAAAATCCTCATCCCAACTACCTTTGAAATCAAGAGCACGTTCCCTCAACATATCTTCTAGAGTTTGGATGGTCCTCTCTGCTTGACCATTTGTCTGGGGTTGGAAAGCTGAACTAAGATGGACTTAGGTACCAAGACCCTTTTGAAAGGCTTTCTAAAACTGAGAAGTGAACTGAGTACCCCTAACTAAGATAATGGACAAAGTCACTCTGTGCAATCTGATTAACTCTCGGATATACAACTTAGCATTATCCTCAGCTGTAAGGACATGTGAACTGGTAAGAAATATAAGGACTTAGTCAATCTGTCCATAATAACCCAAATCAAATCATGATGATGACACGAATGAGGTAAACTAGTCAAAAAGTCCATATTCACCTCTTCCCACTTCCAAGTAGGGATACCAAACTCTTGCATCATACCATCAGGTCTTTGGTGCTCTACCTTTACCTATTGAAAAGTTCCACACTTGGCTATGAACTCTTCTATAACTCTCTTAATACCACTCCACCAATAGATTTTCTATAAGTCTCGGTATATCTTAGTAGCACCTGGATGAATAGAATAACGGTCACCATACGCTTCCACCATAATCTGTTGCCTCAAATCATCCACACAAGGCACACACAATCTGCCTTGGTATCTCATCACTCCATCTCCCCCTTGGGAAAAAACCTCTACCTTTTGATCTCTAACTGACTCCTTCAGTTAGACCAAACTTGAATCCATATCTAGCTTCTCCTTCACTTCCAAATCTAGGGAAGATTCAAAACTACTTTGAACCCAAACATTCCCTATAGATGAATCAACCAACCTAACACCCAATCTAGCTAATCGATGAAATTCATGAGCTAACTCTTTCTTATCATTCTCAACATGAGCAACTCTGCCCTTAGGCAATCTGCTAAGGGCGTCTCCTACTATATTGGCCTTTCCCGAATGATACAACACACTCAGATCATAATCCTTCAGTAACTCTAACCACTTTCTCTAACAGATATTTAACTCCCTCAGAGTAAACACATACTGGAAGCTTTTGTGATCCGTGAACACATCAATATGCACATCATACATGTAATATCTCCAGATTTTTAGTGCAAACACTACATCAGCTAATTCCAAATAATGGGTTGGGTAATTCTTTTCATGAGGCTTCAACTGTCTAGAGGCATTGTCTATGACCTTACCTCTTTGCATCAATAAGCAACCCAAACCCATTTTGGAGGCATCAGAGTAAACAACAAAACTATTCATACCATCAGGTAGGGCTAAGACTGGGGCTAAAGTGAGTCAAGTCTTTAACTCCTAAAAACTCATCTCACAGGAATCTAACCACTAAAACTTAACTTTATTTTGGGTTAATCTAGACATAGGGATGCAATACATGAGAAACCTTCAATGAAACAATGGTAATAACCAGCTAGACCCAAGAAACTTCTAATATCTAATGGAGAGATAGGTCTATGCTTATTTCTTACGGCTTCTATCTTTTGGGGGATGACTCTAATGCCATCGGTGGAAACAATATGACCGAGAAAGGCTACTGGTCTTAGCCAAAATTCACACTTGCTGAATTTGGCAAACAATTGATAATCTCTAAGGGTCTACAAAATAATTCTAAGATGGTCTGCATGATCATCCTCACTACGAGAGTACACAAGGATAACATCTACGAATACTAGAAGAAACATGTCTAGGTACTGCTTTAACACTCGATTCATGAGATCCATGAAAGCTACTGGAGCATTGGTTAGCCCAAAAATCATGACTAGAAACTCAAAATGACCATAACGGGTCCTAAAGTCTATCTTTGGAACATCACATTCCCTAACTTTAAGTTGATTATAGCCGGATCTAAGGTCTATCTTTGAGAAATAACTTACACCTTGGAGCTGGTCAAATAAGTCATCCATTCTAGCAAAAGGATATTTATTCTTGACTGTGACTTTATTTAGCTGACGATAGTCAATGCACATATGCAAAGAACCATCTTTCTTTCGGACGAATAGGATGGGAGCGCCCCATGGAGAAACACTAAGTCTTATGAAACCTTTATCTAACAAAACTTTGAGTTGTTCTTTCAACTACTTAAGCTCTGTAGGTGCCATACAATATGGAGAGATAAAAATAGGCTGAGTATCAAGAAGAAGGTCAATCCTGAATTCTATCTCTCTATCGGGAGGTATCCCAAGGAGATCTTCTGGAAAATCTTTAGGAAAGTCATCGACCACTCGGACAGACTGAATTGTTGGAGTCTCGAACTTTATGTCTTTGACCTGGACTAGATGGTAAATGCATCCTTTGGATATCAACTTTTTGGCCTTAAGATAAGATATGAAATGACTCTTAGGAGATATTGAATTACCTAACCACTCAAAGACTGGCTCATAAGGGAACTGAAACTTCACCACACGGGTGAAACAATCTATGGATGCATAACAAGAATGATGCCAATCCATACCAAGGATAAGGTCAAAATCAACCATATCCAACTTTATCAAGTCTGCTAACATGACCTTATGAAGAACAATGATAGGACACTTTTTATAAATTTGTTTGGCAATAACTGAGTCACCTACTAGAGTAGAAACCAGGAAAGGCTCAGAGATCTTTTCAAAACTAATCTCAAAATTAACTGTAACTAGTGGGGTCACATAAGAGAAACTCAACCCAGGGTCCAACAACACGTAAACATCAAAATAAAAGACACGAAGCATACCAGTAATAACTTATGGAGAATCTTCTTGCTCATGGCAGGATGGCAAAACATAAAACCAATTCTGGCACTAACCACCACTGGTACTAGATGATGCGCCCTAAGGAGGAGCTGGGCACCCTAAAGGAGCAGGTGCACTAGTATCCTGACTCTGAGGACGAACATCTCTATTTCCCTACTTAGCATACGGACACTCTCTAATTTATGATCCAACTTGCCACAACCAAAATAACCCTTTTATTCGCCCAATCACTCACCGGGATGGGTCCTACCACACTTAGCACATGGGGTATAACTGGGCTTACGGCTCACACTATTTTGGGACCTGGACATAAAAGACTTACCCCACTGTTGTTGCCTACCTTCGGGAGTGGCAGCGCTAGATGAAGATGGCGTTGGCATAGACGAACGATTCTATAACTACGGGAGATTCCCTCCATGGGATCTATTTTGACCATACTCAAACTGTCTAGTTCTATCCTTCTTATTAATTCTATCGCTCTCTTTCAACTTTTTTACCTTAATCTGTTGTGCCTACATCATCAATCTAGAAAGGTCCATATCTCCAATAAGTATGGCAGTCCGACACTCCTTGACTACCAATCTCGATACCACAGTAAAAAACTTACTAATACTAGATTTGGTGTTAGCTATCAAATCAGAAGAATACTTAGATAGCTAGCTGAACTTAAGGCAGTACTTCTTCACTATTTTTGAACCCTGCCTTAAGTTCATGAACTCCTCATCCTTGGCTTCCTACAACTCTCGCGAAAAGAACCTATCTAGAAAAGTATCCTAAAATACCTGCCACCTCATGGGAGTTGCATCCACACCCCTACCTTTCTTACACATGACGACCCAATCATCAGCAATATCTTTCAACCGATAAGAGGCTAATTCTACGCTCTTTTTTTTAGTAATATGCATAACCTGGGTGATCTTTTTCACCTCCTCAAGATACAACTGTGGGTCCTCACCTACTTTTGACCCAAAGAATTAGGATGTATTCATCCTCATAAAGTTACAAAGTCTGGTTGTGGCTATATCAACTTCTTATTAATGTAGAAATACAGACTAATTATTAGCTTGAATGGTAGCAGTCACAGCTTGGGATAACGCCTGAAAGGAAGCCCAAAATTTGGCATGATACACATTCTCATTCAGGGTATCAACAGGTTGGTGTGGCTGATTATCATTCCTACAAGCATTAGCTATACAAGGAGGCATATTCTGTCATGAAAGACCATGATTTAATAGAAGATAGAAATAGTTGTAACCATGATGGATTATGAAAGAAAGTGGTGATTTTCCTAAAATATCCCACAGCCTCTTGCTCATAAATATGGCCCCCTTCACATCCATGATGAAGACTCTATGTAATGCGGCTTGTCTGACTCCCTAGGACTCTCTAAACCGTAGGCTTTGATACCAAGTTTGTAACACCCCAAAATCTTATCTAGAGACGTCACACGGTGATCAAGGCTATGAGTAGCCCTAAGCTAACCTTTGAGCCTGCTACTAAATCTAGATCTTACTTCAAGATAAACTGATCAAGCAATAGTAATGCAGTATGTTAAATCTGAACTGAAATAAACTGAAAACACTGTCTGAATGATAAATACTGAAGGTCCATAAATCAACTAATAGTCCAACAAGCCTATTCTACTAAAGAACTAGAGAGCCATTAGGACAGACCTCCAACTGACTCAAACTAAATAGTTAATGGTAAATCAATTACTATGAAAGCTAGAAAATCTGAAGAAAGAGACCCTCAAATTATGAGGAATCATCAACTCTGGAAACATAGATAGAGATGCTCCAACTACTCACGTTGCTAATGCTGAGCCACTAAACCTATATTATAAGACAATGTAGCATATAGATATTTTTGTGGATCAGAACTTTGGGGATGTACTGGGTATATGGGGGTGTAATGCATAAGAAAACATCATCATAATTTATAAAACCATGCATGCTAAATGTAAATGACTCACCTAAGATGGAATGTCTAAAATACTAAAATTTGAAATCATGCATAGTAAATCAAGCTTTATAAATCTGGTGAGTCATGACATTCAATTCTAAGGATTGTACTTATACCATCTATTTAAGTCATACTGGCTAAGTATAGAAAGAGCTCACATTTAAATCTAAAATATGAAACTAATACCTTTTCTATAAAGTGTAATCTGAGTAAATCTTGTGAGCCTTTACACTTAGTTTTCTAGAAGCTTTTTAGTCATTTCTTTTCTTTTGAGACTTAGAGACTTTGGAAATCTTGGACTTTAGAACTTAGGGACTTGAGGACTTTGGGCTTGGGAGTTTTTTCTAACCAACATAAACTGTATGAGCTGACATGGAGTCCAACATCTTACCCACGTTAGGGAGAATTGTTCAATCTTCACCATCAGAATAGAACCTTAACTTTAGTGATCATTATCTTAGCCCACTATGGGCAAATCAGAAACCTACGGTGGCATGTATTTCTGGGGCATGAGACCTTGGAATCATACTCAACTTAGAGCTAAATACTGCTCCCATACTTATTGCTTAGAACTTTTAGGAAATCCACCTTAAAATAGGACAAGGGTTCGTAATTAAAACCAATTATGCTTTTCTTTGGTTTAAGTCATAAAATGTAGGAATAATGTGGATTCCTATCATAGCTTAGGATCAAATATCAATCTTTCTTTAAAATCTGAATACTTGCTTGTTAAAGCATGCTAATAATATACGCTTCGTGAAATATCAAAACACATACTTGGGTTTTAAAGTATATGTACTTGAATTTTTAGAATTTTATAATAAAGCTTTATTCTCAACAATCATCTTGAAATCATTCAACAATATCAATTCACAATAGGGAAGTGCAAATCATAATAGAAATCTTCAAGTCAAAGCATAATTAAATGAGATAATATGCACTTCAATACTCAAATCACTTGTAAATTCATAAATTCAAAATAAGATGGTTTGGGTGTAAATCCCAACTTGCAAATCATGTAATCTTTAATATAATTCAAGTTTTGGGGCACAAGGATGAAAGATTTATCCTTGTTCAAACCCCACATACCTCAATTGATGAAAAAACTTGGTTTGAGATGCTATTTGTGCCTTTGAAGGTTGATTCTTAGAATTCTTGGATTGAAAGTCTTGAATCTGGAACTAATTTGGAGAAAGGATGGTGAAATCTTTGGAATCTTAGAATTTGACCCACGCGGTGCAATCGCGGTAACCCACTGGAATTTGACAAATGTCGATTTGGCCTTCACCACAATGCAGTGGCTTTTCCATTTCTATTCTCATCGTGACATGGCCCAATTACGATGAGGTACTAGAATTTAACAATTCTGAAATTGTCCTTCACCACGATGTGATGACTACTCAGTTGACACACTGCTCACTAAAATTGACCAAACTTCTTCACTATGTGTCGGATTTGGGCAAATTTGGTATTGATGGAAAGATTATTCAGTTTAGAAAATTCTAATATATTATTTATTATTCATTTTGGAAGCCATCCCTTAACTTTCTAGAGATGAAATTAAGCTAGAGAAAGTTTGGGTTATTATAATTACATTGATCCAATCAGAATCTTTTAGAGATTCTTTCATATTTTTAGGCTCAATTTTGGACTGGAATGCTGAGAATACCATAAAATTCTTAGCTTGAACTCTTGTTTAGACTCACGATTTAAAAGGTATAGTCAGATTCTCAAGTGGATGAGACAATTTTTGCCTCCAATTTCACCTTCTAAGATTAGTTCCATTGGGATCAAGTCTGTAATGCCCCGAGTTTGTACCCCAGATGCTACACGATGCTCATAATTCCAAAGGACCACAAGCTAACCCATGACTAGTACCTGCTGCAATAACTTAATAATAATATGGTATAATGCAGAATAATGGGATGAAATGCCATAAGGTTCAAAATTGTAATATTGATGAAAAGAAAAAGATAAAGTTTGATAAAACATCATAATCTAAAATATTGAATATTGTCTGAATATCTAGTCTGAAAAGCCTCTAAACTGAACTGTCTGAATAAGAAGTTGATGGGAGAATCCCCCAACTAACTCCATCTACTAAAATACTGAATCTAATGAGATAATTAAATAAAATA
Organism: Capsicum pubescens; assembly: GCA_030864215.1. Classification (NCBI taxonomy): domain Eukaryota; kingdom Viridiplantae; phylum Streptophyta; class Magnoliopsida; order Solanales; family Solanaceae; genus Capsicum; species Capsicum pubescens. The sequence continues at coordinate 191,455,658 of CM061548.1, read as the reverse complement.
ATATCCTCGAATGATGAGGATCAACTGCTAGTCTACTATTGTTGGCTGAACATCTAAATCTCTAAGAATGCTCTGGGGATCGTACGTCTAAACCTATGGTATTAAATACCATAGTGCAAAGAAAAGTATACATTAGTATGTGTGAATGTACTGGTTCACAAAGTAAGGTATGGTTGAATGAAAGGTTACATATGCATGAACTATAACTGACTGAATAACATGAACATGACTGTGTAAGAATACATGCATGAATACATAACTATAACTAAAGTCATTAGGATTTTGAATACTGAGTTTACTGATAACATGGATTACTAATAACTGATGTAACTGATAACTAAATAATATTTACTGAGTGACTGTGTCTAACAGTCTTATTTTTTATGGAACTACCTGAGTTTTGCAATAAGCTGAGTAACTGTATCTGACAGTCCTGAAATTTGTAGATCTGAGTTCTTTACTGAAGACTGAGACTGAGACTGTGGGAGATAATAATCTAATCGACATGCCCCTTTTCTGAATAGATTTGGGGTCCAACCTGTAACCCTAGTTGGAAGGGTGTCAGTACCGTACCACGGGTAAAGACACTGAAAAGATACCCTCATCTGGAAGGTTCTCAAATGAGAATGGTGGGACCCTCAACTGTCAAGTTAAGCCACTTCATCAACCCTCAACTAGCAGGTTTTGATGTCTCAACATATGCTGGCTATATTGTTCTGGAACGTAAGGACTGCTTCTAAGGATCACACCCTCTTCTGGCAAGTGAGTCCCTATCCTTGGGTTAACTCAGTGTTGAATCCTACTCCCAACTGAATAGACACTAAACTAATTTCATTATTCATACTAGGCTGGACTGATCTATTAATGATTGTACTAATTAACTGAACTGAGTCTACTGAGTTCCGTTGACTGATGGAATACTAATGAGTTTTGTTATCTGACTAAGTTTTCTGAGGACTGAGCTAAATACTAAATGGGACTAGATTGATCATGTTCTTACTGAGTCTTCCTGAGTTCTGTTACTAAACTAGAGTACTACTGATCGTGACATAATTGAGACTATTCTGTAACTGACTCTGGATCTAGGCACGCAACTAAATTATTAGATATTAAATACCCCCAGGAATTAATAGCATGAAAATAATAAGACATGACAATTCTTGAATAATTGACAATAGTCAACAACTCACAATACGATCTATGAGGCATTTCATCAATCACTTGAAAGTCATGATCTTACACATGAATAGAAATGCATGCTAACATATCATAATTTCATTAAACCAATCTCATAAGCATTCCATTAAACACATACAAGGTATAGCTTTAACATAGAAGACATTATGAACATGTAGGTATAGTATAAGTTCATCGTTTAGACCACCAAAGGATCATAAAAGCACCGTAGTCTCAATTTAGCATTTTATCAACCACATGGTAGGCGTAGCTTTATACTTGGGCATGAACAACAATGCTAATACATCATGACTTCATAATTCAAGGGTTTCAATATAAGAGAATCAAAATTCAACTTACTTGCTACCATAATATCAAGAAACACATAAAGATTTCAACTTGGAACACATTCCATAACATGAACATGATTACATTTAAACCCACAACATGGAAATCACAATTCATGTTTTTAAAAGAAGTTTCTTGAACTCCAAGGATGGACGGGAACCTTGGATGAACACTTTACATACGTTGTTGATGAATTTCTGGAAATTAATAGAGGAATCTTGAGTTTTTTATTTGAAGTTTAAAAACCCTAAGGCTTGTTCTTGAGGGAAATTGAGAAAGAATATGTTTATTTGATCTCTAGGGTATTAAATTTCGTGTTTTGGGTGCTGAGAGTCAGGTGACAAGGACTTAAATACCCCTAAGAATGCGGTCTTTTAATGAGATAAAATTGGATTGCCGATGAACAGGTCGACATGGCGCGTCGATGGCACCGAAGCGATATCTAATGCATCGAGCCAAGATCGCACTGACTCACTGGAATTTGACGCTGGTAGTTGGGGAAAATATTAACCCACACGATAGTCCATGCGGCGTGCGAAGATCGCGTTGGTACACTGTTTTGGAATTCCAAAGGAGCTTCAAACGAAGTCCAAAAAATCCAAAACATGTCCGGGAACACCTAAAGCCCTTCCTGATCTTGAATTAACTAAAATATAGACATTTAAAGGACTTTAAGGTCGCGAAATGAAATTGCCAACTTTCAAAGGCCTAAAATAAACTAAGTCTAAATACTTAGCTAGAATTTTCTAATTCTGGAACCCCTTAACAATCTTAAAGGACTGAATTAAGCTAGGAATTTTGCTGGGTCTTACAAAATCCCTATGAATTTTGACTAGACCCTTCTTGTTATTCTTCTACTGTAGCTAGTGTCTGTGACTGAGATCATAGATCACTATCACTTTCATTATTCTTACTTGCATCATTTATTTCTTGATCATTATCTTCAGCAATATCATCCCATTGAATAGGTATTAGTTCTTAAAGGTCTGAATCTACACTGTCACCTAGATTTATTAGCTTTCCCGATTCACCAAAGACCACATGCACACTTTTGTTAACACACAAAATTCTTTTATTGAAAACTCTTTATTTTTTTCTTGTTGAGGTATAGCCTACTACTTCATCACTTTTGGATTCAAACTTTCCTAGATCATTCATTATTTTTATAGAACAAAGCATTTGCACCTAAAAGGTATGAAGTAGTCAAGATTAGGCTTTCTATTGAACACAAACTCATATAGGTTCTTGTTCATGAGTGATATAATCAATCATCTATTTGTCACATAGCAGGCAGTATTTACATATTCAGCCCAAAAGTTTTTTGGAAGCCCACTATAAATTAGCATGGTCCTAGCAATCTCTATGAGGGTTCTGTTCTTTCTTTCAACAACTTCATTTTGCTGAGGAGTCCTTTAAGCAAAAAATTTATGACTGACTCTATTTTAAGCACAGAATCATGCAATTTGGGAGTTCTAAAATTCAATTCCACAATCAAATATTAATTGAGCAATCTTACAATACAACTTCATTTGAATTTTCTTGGCAAAAGTAACCAGAACCTCATAGGTTTCATTATTTGTTCTTAAGAACTTTTTCCAGGTGAACCTATAGTAGTCATCAACAATCAAAAACACACACTTCTTTCCTTCTATACTTTGTACTCTAACAGGTCCACATAGAACCATATGCAGCATCTCAAAGGGTCTAGAAGTACTCACCTGCTTCTTCAACTTAAAGGAAGACCCGGTTTGCTTACCCTTAACACAAGCATTTCAAACCTTATTGATTTGAAATTTTTTCTTTGACATGCCACGGACCAGCCTCTTCGAAATTAATTTGTTACTAAAGAGGAACTTACATGTCCCAGCCTTCGAAGCCATAAATCAGCATTTTCACTTTGAACACTTTAGCAAGTTAATTCCCAATCAGCCACCAATTCTAAATCATCCACATACATATTTTTTATCCTCTTGGCATTGAGAATAACTCTCCTAGACTTCAATCCTAACACGATACATCCACCATCTGAGATTTTTAAATCATTACCATTGTCACATATTTGAGAAACACTTAAAGGACTGTACTTGAGGCCATTCACATAATACACATCTTCTATTGCTTGGTTAGGTGATTTTCCAATCTTTTCTACACCATCAATATAGCCCTTTTTACCATTTCCAAAAAAGACATCTCCACTTTTGAAATATCTTGAGAGAAAGAAAGAAGTCAGTCCTCCCTATTATTTGCTTTGTACATCAACTATCCATGAACCATTTATGACTGCATTCTTTACCTCTTACCTACAAATATACTTATTTGTTGTATTTGGGAGACCAATTGAGCTTGACTTCCTAATAGGAAGACAAAGGTGTAAACAAATCTTTATTGGCCCATCTCAGTAGAGAGCTTCTCTTTTTTACATTTTTCAAGGGCATGAAACCCTTAGGATAATAATTCTCCTATTGAACGTATTTAGTACTGCTCATTCTAGCTCTGAACTAATTCTGATAGTTTTCCTCAAAGTGTCCATCTCTTCCATAATGAGTACATAGAGGTTTGTTGATCCTATTTCAAATACCATGAACATCTTTCCTTGAGACCTAAGTTATTGGGTTTTGTACTGACATCCAAGCCCCTTACTATTATTGACACCATGACCAATTAAATTAGAAAGGATTTGAGAGGATGAGGTCTATTTTAATGATTTGTTAAGTTTTCCCTTATACGGAACAGGTCCCTTACTAATTCTTTATTCTTGTCGAGGGCAGTCATAAGGTGCTTTTGAGAATCCCTCAAAATTTTTTCAATCTCAATCAGAAGCCTTGCCTTATCTTTAGAATCATTTACTTTCCCTAGTTGACTTATTAAAATCATATTTTCAAATTTTAATTTTTTGAACAATTCTTCTATTTTTTATATTTGATTAATTAAAGCAATCAATTCAAGCTCTTGATTTTCTACTTTTATTTTCTAGGGTATTTTTCTCAACTGTTAGTTCACACATAGAGTCAATCAACATATTAGCAAGTTTCTTTATCTTTCTAGTAGATTAGCTATCCAAGTTTTCCTTAATGTCAGAGAGAGTTACCTCATTTTCTTGTTCATCTTCATTGGTTGCCATAATATTGAATAAGGAATCATAGATAACCTTAATACCATCCACATCTAGTATAGACATATCTGTCGTCTTCTCTATTTCATCAGATTCACTGGAGGAGTCTCCAAGACCTTTATGGCCCGCTTCACTATATAATCAGTTGCAAACTTTCTTTTTAATTTTATAGGGAACCAGTCCCTATTTTTTTCTTTGTTAACTCCAGTATTGAGATATTATTTATAATCCATTTTGTGCATTGTACAGTCCTTAATAAAATGCTCAGGACTTTCGCATTAGTAACAAACCTCAACAATGCCTGACATTTTATTGTTTCTTCCACTTCTTTGAAACTGACCACTTTTCTTCATAGCTCTAACAATCCTTTTTGCTAAATAGGCAACACATTCATCTTCTTTACTTGAATTATATTTTGAAGCCTTCAATGCCAGAGACTTTCACTTTTGCTTTCTTCTTCTCTTATCTTTGCTGCTTCTTGAGCTCATATGAGTTTATCCATAGTGAGAATCTTCAGGTTTATCGCCTCAGTAATAGCATCCACTTTGCTTTCCCTGGACTTAGAAAGAAAACCTAGAATTTTTCTCACTTGCTTATATAAAGGAATTACTTGTCCTAAGCAGTGTAGCTCATTTATGATAAAAGTGAATCTTTTATTCATTTCTTCACTTGTCTCTCCTTTATTCATAGAAAAAATTTCATACTGAGTAGTCAACATGTAAACTTTTAAATCTTTCACATTAGTTGTTCCTTCATGAGCTATCTTTAGGAAATCCCAGATTTTCTTAGAATTTTCACAAGTAGATATCTTGTTATACTCATCAGGTCATATGCCACAGACAAGAAATTTCTTTGCCTTGTAATTCTTCTTAACTTTCTTTTGATCTTCATCATCAATCTCTCTCCTATTATTCCAACCATCCTTGTTATGTCGCCTTCTTTGAAATCTCTAACAGGCGCATAAGGACCATCAAGTATTATATCCATTAGCTCATTGTCCTTAACCATAATGAAGTTAAATATCCTAGTATTCCACCACCCATGGTACTGGCCATTAAATTAAGGTGGTCTAGTGGTAGATTGCTCTTCTTTCAGATAAGGTAGAGCAACCAAGATCAATAAATCACTCTTGGTATAAACCTTTTACAATGTCCTTGCTTTGATACCAATTATTGAAATATAAGGTATTGCCCCATATTATGAGTGACCAGGTCCCTTTGATTCAAACACATGTAATCAAACAGTAAAGCAGTAGGAAACCAAAACTTTGCTGAAAATTAAAGAACACAATGTTTTAACGTGGAAACCTCCTTGCTCAAGGAAAGAAAACACAGCTTTCCTTCAAAAGCACTCAACAATCCACTATTATCAAAATTTTGAATACAAAATCAATGGGAACTTAAATCTAAGCTCCACCAATTTGAAATAACACTATTACAAACCAACCTTGACAACTCTACAAAGAACTTACCTCAATATTGATTAACTCTAACCAATATCAAACTTAGGTAACTCTACATAAGCACCCACAAGAACACAAAGAAAATGCATTACTCTTATAACATGTGTAAATTAATTATGGACCAAGACTTGAATCAGGAACACACACTCTCTCACAACACAAAAGATTGGGACTTGAGCAATATTTGAGTTTTTGCTTATTTCTCTTTTTTAATAATTTTATTGCAAAACCTAGTGGATTGAGGAGCATTCTTTTCTATTTATCGATGGATAATTATTTTGGTACAAATACGATTGGTCCAGGTTTCCTAAAAGGTACAAGCTTACCTGTATAGTTTATTACACTAACAAACAAAACTGCATAGGACAGTGACAGTTGTACAAAACATATGAAGACCAAGGGACCTTGTCCCTTGATGTCAGGTGATCATCATCAAAATAAGATATAGAATATGTTTCATACCCTTAGTAAACCACCCTTGTGCATAATCATAGTTAGCCCTGTTGAGCCTTTATCCTACTCATTGGTAGCCTCATAAATATCATGTTCCTTTCTTTATTTGACGTTAATTAATCTAAAGCTCCTAATCTCTTAAGTTAAAACTTAATAAGTTATGGAGTGTGAAAAATAAGAAGAAAAAAAGTGAGAACGAGACCCCAAGAAGTAGCTATTGGTTAAGTAAATTGATTTGTTGTTATTGGGAGTTGTGTGATGAAAAGAAAGAAAACTGTTCAAAATTGATTAAAATGTGAATGGAAAACACTCCCACTATAGTGTATGTGACATACCATAATGAGATGGTGCAAAACAAACAAGTGTAAAGGTAGATGCGGTGAATTGTTTGTTGTTAGAGGTTGACCTTAATATATATGTGATGTATTAAAGCTCTAACAGAGGATAGTCACTATTCTTGGCAAAAATAGTTCCTACCCATCTTAGCCTATATTACGACCCTGAAAGGACTATTTGATCCTAAGTCCTAACATTTTAATATTAGTGGAGTACTACACTTAGTGCAATACTATGGTTCATCATGTGTAACTTTCAAAATCTCTTTGAGAGTGAGATTAATTTGATTCTTATATCCAAAAGTGTGATATTGCATCTCTGTGAGTAGATATGGGGAACTATCTTTATTTGAGAGCTCATATTTGATGATAGTTAGGTAAATTATATAATATCTATGATTGATTAATATGCAAGAATTTTCCAACTTGGAGATTCAATTATTGAGGTTAGCATGTTTGAAGTAGTGTTCTTGAGCTTTCACTTGTGTACAACATGCTTAAGGTAAAAACTTTCTATCTGTGTAGTCATTGTAATACTAGCTTGAATGTATTGCTTCTAATAGAAGTATGGATTTTTATTTGATTTTGATTCATGTAGTTATGAGTTGTTTGATGATGAACTAGTCTTTAAGTGTGGGGTGATAATCTGATATGGATTTATGCACCTCAGTATTATTATCTAGACTCATTTAACTTAGTTTAGAGGACTTTTTTGTTCTTAATTAGTAATTCTTGGTATAAATAAGCATCTAAGTGTTATGATGTGTAAATGTAATTTTTAAAGTGTGTTCATAATGAATTTTGATTAAAAAAAACAAGTTAAGATCATGGGACAAAAGCTAGTACTCTTAGCTTGAACAACGGCCTTTACTAGTTCATTGTCTTGAATTGTATGTTGTATTGTGCTCTAATGTATAGTGCTTGATTTTGTAGGAAGCTTGTTGAGTTTATCATGATGGTACATAGTTGATTTACAAGATGAAAATTCAGTGAAAATAACATCACAAATCTTTGATTTAGAGGACAAAACCATGGGACAACTTGGACAAAAGTTAGGCGTTTTGGACTTTGTGGAATGCCACGCTGCCTAGGTGATGTGATAAGGCCATGGAATACCCTTTTCAACAACCTGTATTATCAATTCTAGTATGCCTCCAAGTTTTTGGCATGTCACACTTCCTAGAGGGCGCGATATTGGTGTGCAGGTCCTTAGGTTAAAATCTACAATTTTGTCCTCCTATAAATATGACACTTAATCATGATGTTAGATACCTTTGACGACCTTAGGACTTGAAGGTATGCTTTAAAACACCTCAATTAGGGTTTTTTATATATTTATTTCATTTGTTTATTGATTGTAACATAGATTATGCTCTTGTGATTCTTGTTACATCAAAGAAAGGTTAAATAGTCATTTTCAGGGTTAAATCCAAGAAAAAGAGTATTATTGTTATAAATTGATTTGGTTATGGCGGTTTATCATTTTTTGTTATTTTTTCCTTATTATCATGATTTTTAGGATTCATGAACCATTGAATACATATTTTAACTCTATTTTGAACTTGAAAGGATGAATGGTGGAGTAGAACGTGGGCTGAATAGAATAGTATTGTAATCTTCATAGAAAGATATTATCATTTGCACTTAGGATCAGAATATACTTAAGTGCCTTATTTAGTTAAATTTGCACTTATAATGCTCTTAGCAGGTTATCTATTGGGAGTTTGGCTCATTTATTAGAAGGAAAGCAGGAATCGGTTAATGATATTCACCGATTGGCTAATCCTTGAGTTTTCCTCTTGAACTCCGAGGATTGTGGTGTGATGGTTCGAGACATGGTTCGGTGGTATCTTGGTGCAGAGATTAAAAAGAAGCAAGTGTTAGATCCTATCTGGATAAAAATCAAGAGTGACATTTGTGGGCAAAAGGTAGTGGTGTTTGAGATCAATGGAGATGGTACTTTAAGGTACAAAAGGATTTTGTGTGTTCCTAATGTCGATGATTTATGACAAATGATTTTTTCTGAGGCGCATGAGTCACTCTACATTGTTCATCTCGGATCGACTAAGATATATCAAGAACTCAAGGAGATCTATTGGTTCAATGGCATAAAGAGGGATGTGGCTGATTTTGGGGACAAGTGCATGGTGTATCAACATGTTAAGGTTGAACACATAGGGCCAGAAGGGTTGTAAAAGAAATTGATTCGCCCGAATAGAAGTGGAAAGTGATCAGTATGGACTTTATCACCGATCTTCCTCGGTCTCAGAATCAATATAATTCAATTTGGATCATTTTGGATAGGATAACTAAGTCTGCCCACTTTTTGCCAGTGCGAACTACCTTCTCGGTCATGGATTATGTGAAGTTGTATCTTCAGGAGATTGTGAAGCTGCATGGGGTGCCTATTTTAATTATTTCTTATTATGGCACATAGTTTACATCACACTTCTGGTGATATTTTCATAGGGGGTTGGTGACTATTGTGAGTCTAAGTACTTCTTTCCACCCGTAGATAGATGTGCAAGAGAAGAGAATTATTTAGACATTGAAGGATATGCTTTAGGATTATGTGATTGATTACGGTGGCAATTGGGTTGAGCATCTACCTTTGGTAGAGTTTTCTTAAAATGATAGATATTATTCTAGTATAGTTTTAGCTTCTTTTGAGGTGTTGTATGGTAGGAGATGAAGGTCTCCTATTGGTTAGTTTAAGCTTGGAGAGACGGATATATTTGGTCTCGACTTAGTTTACCAGGCTATGGAGAAGTTGAAGATGATTTAGGAGAGGCTTAAGGATGCCCAAAGTTGCCAAAAGTCCTATGCAGATGTTAGGTATAACAACTTAGAGTTTGAGGGTTAGGATAAGGTCTCCCTCAAGGTATCTCTTATAAAGGGAGTTATATGGTTTGGTAAGAAGGGGAAGCTCAGTCCTCGATACGTTGTTCCTTATGATATTTTTCAGAGAATTTATATTATTGCTTATGAGCTGGAGTTGCCTTCTAGATTTAGCTATGTTCATTCGGTCTTTTATATTTCTATGTTTAGAAAGTTCATTGGTGATCTATCTTTGGTTGTTCCTTTGGATGTATTGGGTCTCACAGAGTTTTTGTTTTATGAAGAAATCCCGATTGAAATCTTGGATAGGCAGGTTCATCGGTTGAAGAAAAAGGATGTAACTTCAGTTAAGGTTATTTGGAGGAACCATAAAGTGGAACAAGCTACATAAGATGCAGAGGAGGACATGAAGTCCAAATATATGAATTTGTTTTCTGCTCCTAGGATTCATGCGGAAGGTATGCGTTCTTCAACACATCTTTATATTCTAAGTTTGTTAAAGGAAATATTAATATTATATTTTCCTCTTTGTTTTCAAACTTTGTTAAAGATTGGAAATATATTTGATAATGCAAATGACTCGTGCGTGTGGCTATTGCTTCCTAGTCCGTCATTTAGGGATGAATATTCCTAGTGGTGGAGACTAAAATACCGTGGTTTCTGGACCTTAGAAAATTTCCTTAAATTTTGATATATGGACCCAGTATGACTTGAGGGTATGAACCGTATATTAGGGCATGCATGTTATGGTTTAGTTATATGCTTACTAGTGTTGGTTGGTGCGATGGATTTTTGATAATGGAATGGATACGACTTAGGGGTACGAGTCGTATTGGTGGCTACAAATTGTTTGGTTCCTTAACTTAATCTTATAATTGGTTACTTAGGTTGGATCTGAGTATGAGTGGTTCACTATGATCAATATGCCAGGGTACGAGTCCTACCCAGGACTCGTTTGGTAGAAAGTGTCTAAATCATCCATGGATTTAAATCTGCTAGGGGTACGGATGAAAGGTACAAATCGTATGCTTTGGATAGGATTTGGTTGGATGATTCATACGCCGAACACCATTGCATCAAAAAATTAAGGCTAGGATATAAGCAGAGGGTACCACCCGTATCTGAGGGTACGACTCGTGAGGGTTAGTCGTATCCCTATAAACAAAATTCTGTACAACTTAAGTGGGGGGATTTTGGACAATTTCCCACTTACCCTAATAAGGTGCCACGAATTCTAAATCTCTTGGGAGTCTATTTACCCTATTATTCTGTTCATTAACACTGAGAAAATCTTATAAACACTCTAGAATTCTCTCAAAATCTTTTGGGCAAGGAAAGCTAGGGTTTCAACTTGAGGATTGTTTTGGGGCTTGTCTTGGTGATTTCTTTCCATCATCATCTTTGTTGAAGGCATGTTCTCTTCCCTCATTGATAATTCTAACTATAAGTATGGTTTTTATAAATGTTTTCTTGACTTTGTTGATTGTATGATTTTGTTTTTCAAATATGATTTAGGGGTTTTGATATTAAATGGTTGGTTATGTTTTTCTATAGTTTTAATTATGCTTCATGTGCATTAATTATGGTTTTTGATAATTGGATTGCATGGGAATGGTTAAATTGTAATTAGAATTAGTGTTTGTTATATTTTCCCCAATGTATTTGACAAAATGCCTATAAGCATGTTTTCATTGCATAAATTATTTTAATGGAACTCTTGTTTTAAAACTCATTAAAGAAATTATGCATGGTTTAAATGGATTGGAAAGGTAAATAGCTAAATGTCTATGCTTGTGGGGTACATGGAATCCCCAAGTGGTTTAATATGGTAAATTAAAGGGCACTTGGAATCCCCTAAAACCTATATGTGGTTGGTTATAGATTGTACTTGCAAGTATGGTCGGTATGACGATACCACTAATAATGGCCTTGGTAAATAAATAGTTAATTAAATTAGTTAGTTATTTGGAACTGGTTTTAATTGGGAAATAAAGGTGGGATGTATAGAAAATCTATAGAAGGTGAAGGTCCCGGGGAGACCAAAATTGGAAACTCATAGTTGCCGATGTGAGGTTGGTCTTAGTTACCATGTGCATGATGTTGCACTCAATTTTGGGGCATGTACAATTTATCCTAGGTTTTCTTCCCTGGTCATATGGCTACACGCACTGTAGACTTTGAAGCATGGGGAGCTGAACCCATATAACCCATGAGTGATTTAGGACGACAAAGCTACACAGAAAGGTAATGATTTTAAAGGCATGCTAAACTTGGCCCCTTTCCCTCCATGCTTATATATATATATGTGTGTGTGAGTGTGTATATGTATGGTTATGTTCATATGGATGATTTTACATGGTTTTATAAATGGCATAATTTTATCTTTATGCTGAGATCATGCTAGGGTTCACCCGCTAACACGTCCACTAGTGGTTGTATACATACACTATGCAGGAACTGGACGTTGTACTCCACTTACATAGTGATTGACTTAAGGATCAATATTTTGAATGAAGTGGTGAGATTTCATCCTTTCGGAAGGCTCCATTTCATGTTATGGACACTTTTAGACATTTTGGTTTATTTCAGGATGTTGGGTTTGGCTATGGTTGGGGTCAGGTCCCAACCGGTTATTATTAATCTTTTTGTTATAGGATTTCTGGTTTATGGTACTACTATTGGTTGGAATGGGTGAGATCGGTGTTGGTGTCAACCTTGGCATTGAATATGCTGGAAGGCTGGCCTCATCAGACATAATTTCTCACTGTTTCAGCATATTTCATTTTGGGATAAATTATATTATGTTTTGGAACATCTTTGGTTATGGATTGGTTTATGGACCTTGTTTTGGTATGGTTTTGTATGGTTGAATTGTTGGTATGGGATAATTGGTCATGGTTGTGATCCTATCCAAGAGTCTTCATGTGAGCTATTACACTATTTTGTTGCATGCTCAAAATTCAGCAAACTCAGGACTGGTGGATGGAGGTTGGATTAGGTAATGGAGTGTTCTCTGGTCCTGGTCGTACTTGGGATGACCATTACGATAAGGCCCCCGATGGGGTCGCATCAATACACCACTTGAAGAATCCCAGGTTTTGATACCTTACAAATTTCCCGAAATCTCATTCTTTGAACCCATTACGACTCATGGTATGAGACGTAAGTTGGGGTACGAGTGGTGAAGACCTTTCATAAACTGACTAGTATTAGTTGGTGGGATGGTCTTGGACACTGGAAGGGATACAAATTGAGGGTATGAGTCGTAAGGCTTGGGTACGAGTTGTATAGGTAACTTATAAAGTGGTCAGTGTTTGATTCTCCTAGTGTTACATTCTTCCTGGGATATGGATTATGGGTACGGAACATATTTTAAGGTTTCAACTTGGTTGGATGAGTCATATACTAGAAAATGTCTGATCCATGGTTGTGGATTAGTTACGATTAGGTGGGTGTAAGCCATAAGATAGGTTTTGACTCATAAGGAGATTGGTCGTAACCCTGTGTCTAGTTTTTATGAGATTCAGGTGGGGGTATTCTGGATATTTCTCTTATTACCCTAATAAGGACCCATGACTTCTAATACACTTAGGAGGTTATTTAACCTGTTATTTTATTCATAAATACTTAAAATCTCTTCCAAAATAGATCATAATTCTCTCAAGAGCTTTTGGGGCCAAGATATAGTGTTTCAACTAACGGATTACATTGGTGCTTGTCTTGGTAAATTCTTTCCATCAATCTTCTTGGTTTAAGGCATGATTATTTTCCATACTTGTTATTTCAATTAAAGGAATGACTATAAGGTTTATTTCATGGTTATTACTTTTTCATGGTTTTGGTTTTCAATCATTGATTTGTGATTTTGATGTTAAAGGCTTGGTTATAATTTCTTATGGTTTTAATTTTGCTTTCTATGCATTAGTGGTGGTTTTGGATAATGGAATTACATGGTAATGGAATTTGGTTTTGGTTATATTATGCCCCGAAGGTGTTTAATTAAATGCTTATAAAGATATACTTATTTCATTGACTCTTTTAAAAGGGAACACTTGCTTGTTTTCATCTTATGTATGAAACTATAAATTGTTTAAATGGTTTCCAAAGGTTAATGGCTAATTAGTTATGCATATGGAGAACATGGTAGTCTCCTAAGAGGTTAATATGGTAAACAAAAAGGGCATTGAGAGTCCCCTTAATCTAAATGGTTTGGCTAGGGATAATGCTTGCAAGTATCGTGGTATGATGATACCACTGGTTTATCAAATATCCTTGGTTAATAAATGAATAATTTGATTCTTTGTACTTGATTTTAATTGGGCATTAATGGAGGAGAGTGTGAGCTAAGTCATGAAAGATGGCGATCCTGGTGGGGGGCGGGGGTTATCTAAACCAGAAACTCATATTTGTTGATATGAGGGGTTTTTTATGGCCATGTGCGAGTGTTAGGTATATATTTTAGGGATGAACTAGTCATCCTAGGGTTATTTCCTAGTCGTACGGCTACTCACATCGGGACCCTTTTAGTAGGGAAAGCTGGACCCCTATGGCCCGTGGGTGGTAGGACAACTAAGCTACACGGCTTAGGTTAATATTTTAAATAGTATGATAAACCTGGTCCCTTATCCCAACACTTATATTTATGTATGGTTGTTTGCATTGGATGGTTTTCACTTGGTTTTGATAAATGGCATAACTTAATCCTTATCCTGAGATTTGTGCTAGTGTTTACCTGCTAACCCATTTACTGGCATCTGTATACCCACGATATATAGGAACCAGATATTTGACTCCTCCTTCATAGTACTTGATTTGGGGATAACTTATTGGACAAAAGTGGTGAGCTTTCATCCTTTCGGAAGGCATCATTTCATATTAGACATTCTTAGACTTTTTATTTTATTTTTAGATATTGGTTTTGGCCATGGTTGGGGGCAAGTCCTAACTGAATATTTGTATTTCTTTGGATAGAGGCTTTGTGGTACTTCTAGGGGTTTGAATGGGCAGGATCAGTATTGGTGTCAGCCTTGGCATTAGAATAAGCTGGGAGGCTAGCATCATCGGATATAATTTCCCACTGTTTCATCATATTACATTTTGGTTTTGACTTTCATATTATGTTTTGATATTCTCTCTGGTTTTGAATGGTATGGATGGTTGGTTTGGTATGGACAAACTTAGTTGGGTCGGTCATTGATGTGACCCTATCCTAAAGTCTTTGTGAGAGCATTGCGCAATCTTGTTGTATGCTCAAAATTCAGCTGGTCTAAGGTTGTATAAAGTGGTTAGGTTGGGTTGAGGAGGTGGTCCCAGATCCTAGGTAGACTTGGGATGCCCATTATAATAAGACCCTGGTCCGAGCTATGTCAGGTTGGTATCAGAGCCTAGATTCATGGTCAATTAGGAGTCCACAAAGACGTGTTGAGTATATTCTCTTTTAGAGGTGTAGAGCGCACCATACCCATAAGGGAGAGGTTAGAACATACCTTGGAATATTTCACTTTCTTGGTATTCTTTCTTCTAGCTTGACTTCTTAGTCCTGGAATCTTCTCTAATCCTTGTTGTTCATCTTCTAGATCATGCCTCTTATATCTGGAACACAAGAAAATTCTTCCATCCCATCTGGGGATTCTGCTGAAGGAGTACCTCCTATGCCTAGAGTACATCTTTGATCTCAGGTCCCTATTCCCGATTGTACTGGAGTTCCTCCTATTACTCATATTGCTCCACAGGTTCCTCGGGGTAATATAACGAATGAAGAGTTTTGTCAGTCTATGGAGCCTATTTCCCAACTGGTTGATGCTTTGGTCGAGTGGTGTATGGCCAGGTCGTATGTACTAAGGCCACTAAGCTTGGATAGTTTATTAAGATGGGTCCTCTAACTTTTATTAGAGTGAAGGTAGAAGAAGACCCACGTGGCTTTTTTACGAGATGGAGAAGATCTTTCGGGTAATGAGGGCCACTAATGTGGAAAGAGCAAACTTTGCAGCTTATTATCTCAAAGAGGTTGCTTATCTGTGGTATGAGGAGTAGGAAAAATATAAGGGTGATGTAGAAGAGGATGGTTTGTAGGATCCCTTTTATAATGCCTTTATGGATCGGTTCTTTCATCAAGAGTTGAGGGAAGCTAAGATTGAGGAGTTTGTGAACCTCAGGCAAGGAAAAATATCTGTGAAGGAGTATGCTTTGAAGTTCCATCAGTTGTCGAGGAATGCTACTGATTTGGTGGCTAATATGAGGTCGAGAATGTGGAAGTTTGCTTTTGGGCATAACAGAGATCTGATTCTAAAGAACAAGACTGCTTTGCTCATGAGGGATATGCACATGTTGAGGATAACTATTCATATACAAATGGTTGATGATGAGAAGAGAAAGCAAGAAGAATATGGAGACAGGTAGGGTAAGCAAGACAGGTTTTCTAATCAGGGAGGTGCCCAGTCTTAAGGTGGTAGAGATAGTGGGAAATGGCAGAAAAAGAAGTGGGGGAGTTCTTGTCCCTTCTTTTCTGCCAGTGCTCCTTACTCCAACAGTCAGGCGACAGGCATCATCATGTTGGTGATGACAATTCTCAAGCGCACGGAGCCTAGTCTCAGTCAAGCGAAAGTGAGTATGTTTCTTTTTAACCTTATTATCAGTTTTGTGGTCATCTTCATTAGGGATTCTATGAGGAAGGTAGGGATAATTGCTTCAAATGTAGCCAAGTAGTCCATCGACTCATTGATTGTCCGTCTAACAAGGTTGCTATGGGGGCGAGTAAGATTCTAGTGGCTTCATCTTTTGTCCCTACAACCGGTGGTGTGGCATCTATTTTTGTTACTTCTCCTAGTTTCAATGTTGTTTGGAATAGGTTGGATGCTTTGGCGTCCCATCAGGAATTTGAGGCATCGCCTGATGTTGTTACTGGTATGTTACAGCTTTTCTCTCGTGATGTGTATTGTTTGCTTGATCCAGGTTCTACCATTTTCCTATATCACTCCTTATATAACTGTGTATTTTTTTTTGGTTTGAAAATTATTTTTGATCCGTTATCTATTTCTACCCCAGTAGGAGATCCAATTATTAATGAATGGGTCTATAGGGGATGTGGTATCTATGAGTGGTAGGCAAAGTTTGGTGGATCTATTTGATTTGGATATGGTCGATTTTCATGTAATCATGGGTATGGATTGGATGTATTCTTGTTATGTAAATTTGGATTGTCGAACCTATAGGGTCATATTTAGGTTCCCTGGTGAGCTGGAAATAGAATGGGAAGGTTGTTCCTTAGTGCCTAGGAGGAAGTTTATTTCTTATCTTAGAGCCCGAAGGTTAATCTCTAAATGTTTTCTTTATAACTTTGTCTATGTTTAAGATTCTAATTTGAAAGGTCCTCTTTTTTCTTCGATCCCCGTGGTTAACGAATTTCCATAGGTCTTTTCGGATGATCTTCCAGGTGATCCTCCAGATAGGGAAAAAAAGTTTGGTATTGATCTACTTCCAGACACTCGCCCAATTTCTATTCCCCATATAGAATGTCTCCGACTGAGTTAAGAGAACTCAGGGAAAAAATTAAGGATCTTCTAGATAAAGGGTTTATTTTTCCTAGTGTTTCTGCATGGGGTGTACTGATGTTGTTCCTATGCAAGAAGGATGGTTTTCTTGATATGTTCTTTAACTACAAGTAGTTGAATAAGGTAATGGTCAAGAACAAATATCCTCACCCTCTAATAGATAATCTTTTTGAATAGTTGCAAGGTGCAAAGTTCTTCTGTAAGATAGATCTTTGGTCTGGGTACCATCAGTTGAATATTAGGGAGGTCGATATCCCTAAGATGGATTTTTTCACTAGGTATGGGCAGTATGAGTTTTTGGTGATGTCATTTTGATTGACAAATGCCCCTACAACATTTATGGATCTAATAAACATGGTATTTTAGTAGTATTTGGATCTCTTTACATTTAGTTTATTGATGATATACTGGTGTATTCAAAGAGTAGGATGGATCATGCTAATCACCTCTGTATGGTGTTGCAGTTCTTAAGGGAACAATGGTTGTTTGCTAAGTTCTCTAAGTGCAAGTTTTAGTTGAATGCTGGGACTTTCTTGGGTCATATCAATTCTAGTGAAGGGATCATAGTGGACCACAGAAGGTGGTTGTGGAGAATAAGTGGCCTAGATCTATAACTCTATCTAATATTCGGAGCTTTTTAGGTTTAGCTGGGTATTATAGGCGATTTGGGTAGAGCTTTTCGTCGATACCTTCTCCTTTAACTAAGTTGACTTAGAAGAACGTTAAGTTTTCTTAGTTAGATGCGTGTGAAGGGAGTTTTGATAAGTTGAAGGAAAAGTTGACTTCGACTCTAGTTCTAACTTTGCCGAAAGGCAATGATGGGTTCGTGGTTTATTATGATACATCTCGGGTTGGTCTTAGTTGCATGTCAATGCAGCATGGGATGGTGATAACCTATTCTTCAAGGAAGTTGAAGGTGCATAAGAGGAACTATCTTACTCATAATTTGGATCTGTTGGCCATTAGGTTTGCTTTGAAGATTTGGCGATATTATTTGTATGGGGTCCATGTGGATATGTTTTTTGATCAAAAAAGTTTGCAGAATGTGTTCTCAAAGAAAGAGCTTAATTTCGGGCAGAGGAGATGGATTGAGATTCTCAAGGACTGTGATATGAATCTTCACTACTATCCAGGTAAAGATAATATAGTTATTGGTGCTCTTAGCAGGTTGTCCATAGATAGTTTGGCTTATGTGGAAGAAGGAAAGTAGGATTTGGTAAAGGATATTCATTGCTTGGAATATCTAGGGTTCATCTCTTGGACTCCAAGGATGGTGGTTTAATTGTGTAGGAAGTGGTTAGATCATTTCTTGGTGTGGAGATTAAGAAGAAACAAGTTTTGGATTCTGCCTTGATGAAAATCAAGGGTAGCCTTGGTAAGAAAAAGGTGGCAGATATTAAGATTAGCAGCGATGTTAATTTTGGTACCAAGGGAGGTTATGTGTTCCTGATATAGATAGTTTGTGGAAAAGGATCTTTATTGAGGCACAAGAGTCGTGCTATGTTGTCCATGTTCCACAAATATGTACCATGATCTCAAGGAGATCTATTGGAAGATTGGCATTAAGCAGGACGTGGTTGATTTTGTGTCAAAGTGCTTGGTGTGTCAACAAGTTAAGGTTGAGCACATGAGGCTTGGTGGGTTGTATCAAGATATTAAGGTTCCTGAATAGAAGTGAGAGAAGATCAATATGGATTTTGTTACCATTCTTCCTCGATCTCGGAACCAATTTGATTCTATTTGGGTCATTGTGGATAAGATGATGAAGTCAGCACATTTCTTGCCTATTCGGACTAGCTTATCGACAGAGAATTTTGCAAAGCTTTATTTCAAGATATTTTGAAACTACATGGGATGCCAATTTTCATTATTTCTGATCACGGTAGGCAGTTTACATCACACTTTTGGCGGTCTTCCCAGAAAAGGTTGGGGACTAAGGTGAGTCTGAGTACGGCTTTACACCCGCAATCATATGGGTAGGCGGAAAGAACTATTTAGACATTAGAAGATATGCTTCAAGCCTATGTGATTGATTATGGTGGAAATTGGGTAGAGCATCTACCTTTGGTAGAGTTTTCTTACAACAACAGCTATCAAAAGTGTATTGGTATGGCTCCTTTTGAGGAGTTGTATAGTATGAGATGTAGGTCTCCTATTGGTTGGTTTGAGATCAGTGATGCTAATTTTATTGGTCCAGATTTGGTTGACCAATCTATGGAAAAAGTGAAGGTGATTTGGGATAGGCTCAAGGCTGCCCAGAGTCATCGAAAGTCTTATGCGAATATTAGGCATAGAGATTTGGAGTTTGCAGTTGGGGATAAGGTTTTCCTTAAGGTGTCTCCTATGAATGGAGTAGTGTAATTTGGAAAAAAGGGAAAGCTTAGTCCTCAGTACATTGGTCCTTATAAGATTTTGCGGGGAGCGGGCAATGTTACGTATGAGTGGGAGTTGCTATCTATTTTGAGTTAGGCTAATCCTGTATTTCATATTTCTACGTTGAGGAAGTGCGTTGGTGATTTGTCTTTGATTTACCTTTGGAAGGGTTGGATATCTCAGATTCTCTATCTTATAAAGAGGTCCCAGTTGAGATATTAGATAGGTAGGTTCGTCAATTTCGGACTAAGGATGTAGCTTTCATTAAGGTTCTATGAAGGAACCACAAGGTGGAAGAGGCCACATAGGAAGAAGAAGAGGACATGAAGTCCAACTATCCGCTCTTGTTTTCTTCTCCTAATATTCGTGAGGAGGGTATGGGTTCTTGAACACATCTTTATTTTATGATTTTGTTAAAGAAAATATTAACATCTTTGCCTCTTAGATTTCAAACTTTATTAAGGGGATGTCTGATAATGAAAATGACTCTGTGTATACTTATCCCTACCTTATCCGTCATTTGGGGCAAATGTTCCTAGTGGTGGAGAGTGAAGCATCACAGTTTCGAACCCTTATAAAATTTCTAGGAATCTTATTCTTCGGACCCATTACGACTTATGGTATGATCTGTAAGCTGGGTACAAGTGGTGAAGACCTTTCGTAAGCTGACTAGTGTTAGTTTGTGGGATAGTCTTAGAAACTAGAATGGATAGGACTTGAGGGTATGTTTCATAAGGCATGGATTCGAGTCGGATAGGTGACTCGTAAGGTGGTCAGTGTTTGATCCTCCTAATGTTACATTCTGCCAAAGATACAAATCATGGGTATTGATCGTATGCAGAGTTTATGACTAGGTTAGATGAGTTGTATACTGGACAGTTCCTGATTCATCATTGAGGATACGTTAAGATTGGGTGGGTATCAATCGCAAGCTACGTTACGACTTGTAAGGAGGTCAGTCATAACCCTGTGTTGTGTATTTATGGGATTCAAGTGGAGGTATTCTGGACATTTCCCTACTTCCCCTAATAAGGTCCCACGACTTCTAATACACTTAGGAGGTTATTTACCATATTATTTTATTCTTAAACACTTAGAATCTCTTCCAAAACATATCATAATTCTCTCAAGAGCTTTTGGGGAACAGAGTTCGGGTTTGAACTAAGGGATTAATGTAGGGTATGTCTTGGCGAATTCTTTCCTTCAATCTTCTTAGTTTAAGGCATGATTCTCTTCCCTATTTGTAATTTCAATTAAAGTCATGGTTATATGGTTGATTTTATGGTTTTTACTTTTGTATGGTTTTGGTTTTCAATCATTGATTAGAGGGTTTTGATGTTAAAGGCTTGGTTATGATTTCTTATGGTTTTAATTATGCTTTCTATGCATTAATGGTGGTTTTGGATAATGGAATTGCATGGTAATGGTTAAATGGTAATGGAAATTTTTTTATTATACTATACCCCCAAAGTGTTTGATTAAATGCTTATAAAGATATATTTATTGCATTGACTTTGTTAAAAGGGAACTCTTGCTTTTTTTCAGCTTATGCATAAAACTACAAATGGTTTAAATGGTTCAAAAAGGTTAAAAGCTAATTGGTTAATCTTGGGGAGAACATGGTAGTCTCCCAAGATTTTAATAGGGTAAACGGAAAGGGCACCGAGAGTTTCCTTAATCTAAATGGTTTGTCTAGGGATAATACTTGCAAGTTTGGTGATATCACGATACCACTGGTTTATCAAATATCCTTGGTTAATAAATGGATAATTGGATTGTTTGGACTTGGTTTTAATTAGGCATTAATTGTTGGGAGTGTAAGCTAAGCCATGGAAGGTGCTGATCCCAGGGGATCAAAACTGGAAACTCATATTTGCTGATATGAGGGGTCTTTGATGGCCACATGCGAGTGTCACGTTTATATTGGAGGAATGTACTAGTCATCCAAGGGTTATTGGTTGGTCGTGCAGCTACACGCACCGGGACCCTTTTAGCAGGGGAAACTGAAACCATATGTCCCATAGGTGGTAGGACGGCTAACCTATACGACCCAAGTTAAGGTTTTAAATTAATTGCAAAACCCGTTCCCTTTTCCCAGCACTTATATAAATGTATGGTTGTTTGCATTGGATGGTTTTCACTTGGTTTTGGTAAATGGCATTACTTTATCCTTATCCTGAGATTCATGCTAGTGTTCATCCACTAACCCGTCTACTGGTAGCTATATACCCACGTTATGAAGGAACCGGATGTTCCACTCCTCCTTTATAGTACTTGATTTGGCGAGAGCTTGTTGGACTGAAGAGGTGAGCTTCCATCCTTTCGGAAGGCATCATTTCATATTGGACATTCTTAAACATTTTATTTTCTTTCCGGATATTAGTTTTGGCCATGGTTGGGGGAATGTCCAAATTGGATATTTGTATTCCTTTGGATAGAGTCTTTGTAGTACCTCTGGGGGTTGGAATGGGCGGTATCGGTATTTGTGTCAGCCTTGGCATTGGAATAAGCTGGGAGACTGGCATCATCAAACATAATATCTCACTATTCCATCGTATTACATTTTATGTTTGACTTTCATATTATGTTTCAATATTCCCTTTGGTTTGGTATGCTATGGATGGTATGTTTGGTAAGGACAGACTTGGTTGGGTCAGTCATGGTTGTGACCTTATCCTATAGTCTTCGTGAGAGCAATACGCAATCTTGTTACATGCTCGAAATTCAGATTGTCTAAGGTTGTATCAGGTGGTTGGGTTCGGTTAAGTGGTTTATCCCCGGTCCTAGGTGGACTTAGGTGGCCCATAATTTAAAGGCCCTGGTCCGGGCTGCATCACCTCTAATACCTACTTTCCATCCCACAACTAGCACAATCTTATATTGATACAATAATTAAGCTCGATCTAAGAGAATGGTAAGCCTAGCCTTCCTAGACACCAAAGAGTGCCCGATAAAATCTTCTAAAATGGTAATTTTTGCTTTCAAAAAGCTTTCGCGTGATTCCATGCTATCAAAATAGTAATCTATGTATTAATGTGAGAACAATGGTTCCCATATTGCATTTTAGGCTTTGGGTAAAAAAATCAAGTCCAAACATAATGTGGAGCCCACTTGCAAAATCGCATTTTCAAAACCGTCGACCCGTCCTTCTATGCACAAGGATTAGTTACCCTAAAAATTGGTTAAATTCTGAGCTCAAACGATACTAAAATCAACCCAGCTATAATCTAGGTATTTGGGTCTAAATTTAAAAATTAAACCATGAATTAATTGGAAAGTTACAAGGATTTTGACGAGAAAATGATTATTCTGAGCTCAGAAACACCCCACTATCTCTTTATAATCACTTTTACAATTTTTCACATTCTCTAGGACTTTCGAATCCTATGATATGTGAAAAATTTGGAGAAAATTAGGCAACAGAGGAATTTAATGCTATCTAGGTGTTGGTTAAATGATCACTGCTAAAGCGATCTAAGCCTAGGGCCTGATCTCCGTTTGAACGATAAGCGATGTCTGATTAAGTGAATGGGCATTAGCTAAAGTCGTTCGATTAGGATGGCCTTGGCTGCTTAATAAACCACTTGGCAGCTTAAGTAGATGCACCAACCAAGTTCCACCGAACCTTCAAGATAAATTCAAAATCTAGTAAATGCAAACAAACTATGCTACTCTACTAAATTCGATATTTCGGACTCAATAGCACCATTGAAATTTCCATCCAAAGTTGTTTTGATGAAAAATAGGCCCCACACGCATGGGCCATTTTATCAAATTTCGACTAATAGCCCGCAATTAGTCTGAAAGCCTTAGGACCCAAAACAAAGGTCCCTTTAGCCTAAATTCTACGTTATGGAGCTGATTGAACTTCCACAATTGGTAGACGAGGCTGATAATTTAAAATTTATGCTCGATAGACAATCCTTACCAAAGAAGACTTCAAAATAGTGAATTGACTCTAAAATCTAAACAAACTGCCCAATAACTAAACTATCTGCTCCAACAAGTCATAAGTGACTTGGGGAAGCTATAGGAAAGCAGTAGACGGTGAAAATGTGTGGAAAATTGAAAATGACCTAGAGGGTAATCACAATATCCACTACTAAAAGAACATTAATCCACGAAAGTAAAAGGTTAGGATGTACCTTGATTCTTGAACATTTGATGATATTGGGCCTGCATCTCGTTCTCGATCTCCTAAGTAGCCTCTTTTACTAGGAAATGTCTCCATAAAACCTTAACTACTAAAATCTCCCTAGAGCACAATTGCCTTACATTCCTTGATATTATAAAGACTAGCTCCTCCACGAAGGTTAATGTCTCATCCAATGGAATTGAGTCGCATCAAAAAATATGTGACCTATGGGTATTATAACCTCAAAGCATAGAAATATGGAAAATTGTATGAACATCAGAAAAA
This sequence comes from Capsicum pubescens, assembly GCA_030864215.1. Lineage (NCBI taxonomy): Eukaryota > Viridiplantae > Streptophyta > Magnoliopsida > Solanales > Solanaceae > Capsicum > Capsicum pubescens. The sequence goes on along the minus strand of CM061548.1, from coordinate 191,431,591 downwards.
TCTAGGGGCAAGGCTAACTTATAAGCCATATTTATGACTTTGCGAAGGATATCAAAAGGTCCAACGTATCTAGGGTTGAGCTTTCCTTTCCTCCCGAACCTCATCACACCCTTTATAGTAGATAATCAAAAGAATACTTAGTCTCTAACATTACCTAAAACTGGGCCTTGTCGTATGGGCATCTCAAGTCCAACAAGGATCGGAGATCTCCCCGTTAACCCAACATAACCATCACAATAATCCACAAGCATTGAATGAACTCCGAATATATAATAAGATAGAAGAAACAAAACTAACAATCATAACTTTAGAAAGTCTAGACAATCATTAACGTCAATATTCAACATCTAATCTACCTACTTCCATAGTCATCCACAAGCCTCTATAAATCCGAAGTCAATAATATGTTGGTACAAGTCCCCGACAATAGCCAAAATTGAATAAAAAATAAGTCTATGGCATAACCTAAGAAGACCATGAAATGTATACCTTCATAAATATGGAAGCTCACTATATCAATGTAAATACTCGAACCACCTGAACACCTGATCACTGCACAGAAAAAGGAGAAGATGCTCCGGCCCCTGTGTCACTTGGGGACATAGCGTCCGAAGACAGTTAGTGGTTAGAGTTCTAGAATATAACTTAAAGGTAAGGATAAAATAGTACTATTATTCAATACGAAGTCAAACCAACTTAAACCAACATAATAATACACATATACATGTAAATACATATGGATACATCAAGTGACAAAAGATAACAAGGCCTTAGCATGAATTTCAAAGAACACAAACATAAACTATGAAGTGGAGGACTCTAACCTTCCACCTCTTAGGTTATATCAAGAAAGATGATTCTCACCTCAAGCCATCTTACAAAGAAAGTAGACTATAACCACAAGCCTTTTCATTAGTCAAGTGGACTCTAACCACAAGCCATTTTATTAATCATATGGACTCTAACCACAATCCATTTTATCACGCAATTGGAATCTAACCACAAGCTATTTTATCACGCATATGGACTCTAAGCATAAGCCATTGCGTCAATTCCTAGTCAATATTGAGACTTTAACCCTTTGTACTTGCATCCACATCACACCATCCATATTTGGGGAATTTAACCTATTTAACAATTCTAAGCCATCAAGGCCACAATTAAGCATCATACATATGTCAATCAATCACTTTAATAAGCGAATGCATTAGTTGGAAATATCATTCAAGTAAAATCGTAATCATCAATACCTTTAACAAAATCACTTATTAGCACTCTTACACTGAGATTTAGTTCAAACACAATTCGATTTCATTTTAGGGACTCTAACTCCCTTTTAACCAATCCAACCACCAAGTGCACCATTTAACTTATTGCATGGCCAAAAAGGCCTTTACAAGATCATTCACAAACCTCTCTTACTCATTTAGCCATTGCCTTAATTCTATTCATTATCAACATGTGACATTATTTGTAGTAGGCATTTTCACAAACACCTTGAGGGCATACTCTTACCATGACCAAAACCTATGTGAAAACCATCAATATTAGGGTTACTCTTGACCCATTTGTTAAATCACAATAAACAAGAACCCACATGTGAAAACCATTATCAAAAATAATTATAATTACATAGTTAAACTAGAGAAAATATTGCCTATCACTATACATCAAAAACCTCAACATTTGTTAAAAAAATAACATTAATAATTCATAAACATTGTTTAAATAACAAGATATTTTATAAATAAAGATAGGGTAAGAGTCACATGCCTTTTACAAGATGATTCACAAAAGGATTCTTGGTCTTCAAGTCTCTAGATGGCCTCATTAATAAACCCTAGCCCCTTTCTTTGTACATGGAGTTTTAGAGAGGATTTTGCAGTGTTTGATTTTGTATAAGTAAATAATGAATGGAAAAATATAGTTATAATTCATGGGTTATAAGGTTTTAGGTGTGGGAAATATCTATTATATCCTCAGCTGAAAGATGTAAAATAAACACCCCTAAGGGTAAGACTCCATGTATAAACCGTACCCTAAGGTACGAGTGGTACCCTTAGTCATACCCTAGGACTCATAATATACCCCTAATGAAACATCATGAGTTTTAACCGTTAAAAAGTTTCCTGGAATTTCTATTCTCTGTACCCAATATGACTCATGGGTACGAGCTGTCAGATAGGGTACGATTGGTATGGACTTATCATATGCAGTGTAGTGTTAGTTGGTGGGATGGTTTTGGTTACTGTAATGGGTTTGAATTAAGGTTATGAGTTTTAGGGATTGGTCTGAGTCATACTAGGGACTATTATGGTGGGTAATGTTTAATACTCCTGGTATTTCATTCTGCAACAGATACGGGCAATGGATATGGATCGTATATTGCGGTTATGACTTGGTTGGATGAGTCGTGTACTGTACAGTGTTTGTTCCAAGGTTTGAGGCTTGGATATGAGTGGTGGGTATAGATCGTATTGGGGGGTACAACTCGTATGGGTCAGTCGTATCCCAGTGATAAGATTTTGTGCAACTTAATTAGGGGTATTCTAGACTTTTTCCTACTTAGCCTAATTAGGACCCGTGACTTCGAATATAGTTAGGAGGTTATTTACCCTATTATTCTATTCATTAACACTTAGAAACTATTCTAAAAAACTCTATAATTCTCTTAAGAGCTTTTGGGGCAATAAGGCTAAGGTTTCATCTTGAGGATTGCTTTGGTGATTTCTTTTCATAAATTTTTTGGTATAAGTCATGATTCTCTTCCCTCAATATAACTACAACTAAATTCATGGTTTATATGATTAATTTCATGGTTTTACTATTTCATGATTATGGTTTTCAACTATTATTTAGGGGTTTTGATATATAATGCTTTGTTATGGTATCCTATGGTTTAATTTATGCTCATATGTGAATTAATAGTGGATTTGGACAATTGGATTGTATGGTAATTGTTTAATGGTCTTTGTAATTGGTTTTTGTTATATTATTCCCCCAATGTGTTTGATAAAATGTTTATAAAGTTATATTTATTGCATTGCCTTATTTTAATGGAACTCTTGCATGTTTTCAACTCGGTAAAGGAATCATACATGGTTTAAGCTGTTTGAAAAGTCTAAAGTCTAAATGGTTATTCTTGTGGTGAACATGAAAGTGTCCCAAGTTTTTTAATTTGGTATATAGAAGGGAACTTGAAAGTCCCTTTAACCTAAATAGTTAGCTATGTATATTACTTGTAAAGGGTGTATGACGATATCACTAATATTGGCCTTGGTTAAAAAAAAGCTAAATGTATTGGTTGGTTATTTTTAAATGGTTTTAATTTGGCATTAATGGTGGGATGTGTATCAAAGTCGTGGAAGGTGGTTGTCCCAGGGGGACAAAAACTGAAAACTAGTATTTGTCGATATAAGGATTGGGCTTAGTAGACCGTGTTCATGATGTCACACCAATGGGGATATACTAGACATCCCATGGGATACTTTCTTGGTTGTACGGCAATATGCACTTTCCTTTCAGCAGGTGGAGATGAACTCATATAACCCATGGGTAGTTTAGTACGGCTAAGCTACACAGCCCAGGTAAATATTTTAAATAAATACTAAACTTGGATCTCCTTTCCCTGTACTTATGTATGTATGGTTGTGTGAATTTGATGGTTTTCCTTGGTTTTATTACTGGCACTATTTTATCCTTATCCTGAGATTCAAGTTAGTGGTCACTCGCTAACTCGTCTACTGGCGGCTTTATACCAACGCTATGTAGGAACCGACTACTCAACACCTCCTACATAACAATTGATTTGGGGACATCATTTGGATTGAAGTGGTGAGATTCCATCCTTTTGGATATTGTTAGATGTTTTCATTGGATACTGGTTTTGGCCATGGTTGGGGGCATGTCAAAACTAGATTTATTTACTCTTTTTGATAGTCTTTGTGGTACTTTTGGGGGTTGGAATTGCCGGGATTGTATTGGTGTTTACCTTGGAATCGGTATTGGTGTTTACCTTGGAATCGGTATTGGTGTTAGGGCTTACACCCTTGGATGATATTGTTGGTTGTTCCATCATATTACATTTTGGGATTAATTATATTATGTTTTTTGTATTCTTTTTGGTTATAGCTTGGTTTATGGACTATGGTTTGGTCGGTATGGTTGGATGGTTGATTTTGTATGGGTGGACTCGATTAGGTCGTTCACGGTTGTGAGCCTATCCCAGAGTCTTTAGGAGAGTATTTATGCTATCTTTCTATATTCTCAAAATTTAGCCCATCTAAGGCTGTATTTAGGTGGTTGGGTTGGGTAATAGAGGGAAATCCCCGGTACTAGATGGACTTGAGATGCAGTAATACCCCAAGTCTGTACCCCGGCTGCTACACGGTGCTTATGACCATGAAGGACCCCAAGCAAATGCATGACTAATATTTGATGTGAGCACTAAATAATAATATTATAATAAATATGGAAATTAGGCTGAAATGCCATAAGGTTCAAAACATCTGAAATACTGATTAAGTATATTACTAAAATAATCTGCAAAACTGAATACTATTTGAAAGTCTAGTCTGAAAAGCCTGTAATTGAACTGTATGAATATGGAGTTGATGGGATAAGCCCCCAACTAACTCCGACTACTAAAATACTTAAATAAAAGCATGACCTCGATAGATGAGGACTCACTACTGAAACTGCTGCTAACAACTAAATTTGTCTATGCACAGTCAGGAACCTGTGCGTCCGAACCTATGAAATGAGACATCATAGCGTAAAGAAAGAGTATGCGTCAACATATGGAATGTACTGGTATGCTAGATGAGGTAAGGATGTATGCAAAGGGTCATACGCATGAACAATAAGTGATTGAACGTTATAGAGTAACTGAATGAGAAAGTACATGGATAACTGAAACTGCTATACATACTGAGTATGCAATACTGTGCATATACGTTTATACTGTAACTAAGATTTTACTAAAGCTGAGTTCTGAGTTCTGAGTTATGAGTTCTGATAACTGAGTAACTGATATCAGAGATTACTGATAACTAGGTTAATAAAAGTGATTGACTGTATCTAACAGTCCTGATTCTATAGAACTGAACTGAGTTCTATTGTGAGACTGTGCGAAGCAATCATCGAACTGAGATGCCTCTTTTCTGAATAGATTTGGGGTCCAACCTATAACCCCAGATTGAAGAGTGTTAATACCGTGCCACGGGTAAAGACACTGAAGAGTTACCCTTATTTGCCAGGTTCTCTAATAAGAACGATGGAACCCTCAACTGGCAGGTTGAAACACCTCATCAACCCTCAACTGGCAGGTTAATGTCTCAACCCACGCTTGCTACATAGTTTTGAAATGCAAGGATTGCTTCTAAGTATCACACCCTCTACTAGTAGGTGAGCCCTCATCCTTGGGTTCACTTGGTATTGAATGCTACTCCCAACTGAAAGACACTGAAATGAGTATACTGAAATAGACTAGACTGATACTGAGTTTATGGAGTTTCCCTGAGTTCTGTAACTGACTTTGTTCTACTGAGTTTAGTAGCTAACTAAATTCTACAGATCATGACATGAATGATGTTATTCTATAATTAACGTTGGCTCTAGGTAAACAACTAGATTATCGGGTATTAAATATCACCAGGACTCGATAGTATGAAAATAAAGCATAGCATAATCTTGAAAGAAATAACAATAATCACTTGTCCATAATTCATTCATAGAGACAATTTATCAAAAACTTGTAGGGCATAAACTTGTACATATACTAGTATGTCATGATGGCATCATTTAATTCACATGGACATTCTATCAAACACTTGAGGAGCACAACTTTATGCACATAATCATGGATAACATATAACCATTTCAACTAAAATACCCAAACTTGCAAATTCATATAATTCCCCAAAAATACTATTCTATTTTTCATGAATCTTATCATAATCATGGATTGAAAACCAAATTAACATCATAGATATGCGTACAATCAATTTCAAGTATTGAAATCATGAATCTATATCTTGTAAATTTAAAAAGAGGTTCTTGGGCTTCATGGATGAAAGGAACTCATGAATGAACACCTAACATACCTAAATTAATGAGTTCTTGGAGTTCTTAGTGAGTTTCTTGAGCTTTGTTCTGGATTTCTTGGGAGCTAGGGTTTGCTAATTGAGAGAGAATGATTTCTTTCTTGAGATACGTGAGAAATTAATGAGATATTAGGCTATTTAGGGCTTTAATCCTATTTTTAGGCTGACTTGAATAAGGGGGAAAAAAACCTAAAGCCCTTGAAATTTAAAACTTCGAATTAACTAAAAATTCCCAATTTTCACCCATGGCGTAACACGGCGCAATCGTTCCGTGTCACTGAAAAATGACAATTGCAAACTGGATCAACAACGTAATGCGGTGGAATCGCGTTACCCTTTTGAATGTGAATTTCACCCTTGGCGCTCTGTGCCATGATCGTGATGGAACATTGGAAAATAAAAATTGGTAATTTGGCTAGTGGCACAATGCGGTGGTATCGCGTTGGCTTACTAAAAAATGACCACTGCCATTTCACTGGTCTTCGCGACACGCTGAAGTGCAAGTTAACACACTGCTTTACAAAAATGTCTCTAATTCTTCTCCCAGGTATCGGGCGAATTTTATATGATTTAACTCTAAACTGAAAAATGCTGAGTATTTCAAAATTTTTATATTAGATAACTCATGGTCTGAGAGTTAATTTAAGCTAGGTAAATATGGGGTATTACATTATCTCCCACTTGGGAACATTCATCCTCGAATGAGACTGAATAAGCTGAGAAACACTTATAGACTAAGTTTACAAACTGAACATGCATATCTAAAGCACGAAATACGTGACTGAAGCTACTGATAATTTGATTTCTCATACTGAACATACATATCTGATTCATGGGTACATGATTGAACTGATTCGTGAATGAATGATTGGATATGCAACGGTAAAAATAACAATTTTATAACTATAATTGAACACGAAACTGAGTAGAGCTAAGGAAGACTGTTACCTAGAGCTGAATTTGAGTTTTTGAAGAAGAGGTAAGGATACTTGGTCCGTATATCTGCTTCTTCTTCCCAAGTAGCTCAAGAGGTGAGGATACTTGGTCCATATATCTGCTTGTTCTTCCTAAGTAGCTCAAGAGGTGAGGATACTTGGTCCTTATATCTACTTCTTCTTCCCAAGTAGCTCCATCAACGGACTGATTTCTCCAAAAAACTTTGACCAAGGGAACTTCTTTGTTCCTCAGTCTATGAATCTGAAAATCGAGGATTTGAACTGGAACCTCTTCGAAAGAGAGATCATTCTAAATGTCTACGCCCTTTAAGGAAACTATGACTGCTGGATCACCAAAGCATTTCTTTAGAAAGAAGACATGGAATACTGGGTGTACTGATGCTAGATATGAAGTCAACTCAAGCTTATAAGCTACATTTCCCAAATGACTGAGAATTCTGTAAGGACCAATATATCGGGGAGTGAGCTTTCCATTCTTTCCAAACCTCTTTACCCCTTTCATTAGTGATATTTTTAAGAACACAAAATTCACCGATCTCAAACTCAAGATCATTTCTCCTCATATCTGCATATGACTTTTGTTGGCTCTGGGCAACCCTAAATATTTCTCTGATCAGCTAAATCATCTTTAAGGCATCAAAAACTAATTTAGGCCCTACTAGAGTCTGAATGGACCTTTGTTCTTGACAATCTGTCTGAGAGTGAAAGGCTATACTTTGGTGGACTTAGGTACCAAGACTCTTTTGGAATGCTTTCCAAAAGTGAGAGGTAAACTGGGAACCTCTATCTAAGATGATAGATATTGGGATTCCGTGTAACCCGACTAACTCTCTGATATAGAGTTTGGCATAGTCCTCGACTTAATAGAAAGTATGAACTGGCATGAAATGAGTTGATTTGGTCATCCTGACTATGATAACCCAAATGGAATCATGTTGATGATGAGTACGAGGCAAACCTATCACAAAGTCCATGTTCACTTCCTCCCATTTCCATGTGGGAATACTGAACTCTTGCATGGACCCACTAGGCTTCTGATGCTCAATCATAACCTACTGACACGTAGATCACTTCAATATAAACTCTGCAATATCCCTCTTTATCCCACTACACCAATAGACCTCCCACAAATTGTGGTACATCATAGTGGCCCCTGGATGAATAGAGTATTGTTCACCATGTGCTTCGGCAAGAATTCATTGCCTCAAGTCATCTACACCTTGCATACATAAATGACCTTGGTAATACAACGGACCATCTCCTCCTTGGGAGAAAACTTCTACTTTTTGATCTCTGACTGACTCTTTAAATTTTACTAGACTGGGGTCTCTATCGTGCTTTTCCTTCACTTCGGAAACTACAGATGATTCTGAACTATTATGCACCCATACACAACCATCTACTAAATTGACTAAGAAGACACCTAGTCGGTCAAGCTGATGAACTTTCTGAACTAACTTCTTCTTATCATCCTAAACGTGAGCAACACTACCCATCGACAATCTGTTGAGAGCATCATCCACTACATTGGCATTGACCAGATGATACAAAACACTTATATCATAATCTTTCAATAACTCTAACCACCTTTTTTGACATAAATTCAAATCTTTTTGAAAAAAAACATACTGAAAGCTCTTGTGGTCTGTGATCACATCCACATGCACCCCATACAAATAGTGCCTCCAAATATTTAAGGAAAACACTATAGTTACTAACTCAAGATCATGTGTCGGGTACTTTTCTCATTGGGCTTAAGATATCTAGAGACATAGTCTATGACCTTACTTCTATGCATGTGGACACAACCCAAACTTACTCTGGATGCATCACAGTACACAACTAACCCATCTGAACAATCTGGTAGAGTCAAGACTAGGGCTGAGGTGAGTTGAGTCTTCTACTCCTGAAAACTCTTCTCGCAAGAATTTGACCACTGAAATTTGACTCTCTTTTGAATCAATCTAGACATGGGGGATGAAATAGACAAAAACCCTTCAATAAATCAATGGTAATAGCCAGCTAACCCAAATAAAATTTGGATATTTGATGGACAGATGGGTCTAGGCCAGTTTCTCATCGCCTTAGTCTTTTGAGGATCAACTCTAATGCCATCACCAAAAATAATATGACTAAGGAATGTTACTGACCTTAGCTAAAATTCTTACTTAATGAATTTGGTGAACAATTAATGAGTTATAAGACTCTGAAGTACGATTCTGAGGTGATCCACGTGATCATTCTCTCTACGGGATTAGACAATAATGTCATTGATGAAGACTATAATGAACATGTCCAAGAACTGCTTGAACAAGCAATTCATTAAGTCCATGAAAGTTGCTAGGGTATTTGTAAGACCAAAGGACATGACTAGAAACTCGAAGTGACCATACCAAGTTTTGAAAGCTATTTTTGAAAAGTCGCATTCCCTAACTCTGAGCTAATGGTAGCCTGATCTGAGGTCTATCTTAGAAAAGTAATCGGCACCCTGAATTTGGTCAAATAAGTAAATTAATTATGGGAAGCCGATATTTATTCTTGACTGTGACTCTGCTCAACTAATGGTAGTCTATACACATTCTAAGTGAACTGTCTTTCTTACACACGAATAAGACAAGTGCGCCCCACGGGGAAATGCTAGGTCTGATGAATCCCTTATCTAGGAGATCTTTTAACTTCTCTTTTAACTCTTTGACTTATACTGGTGCCATTATGTATGGCAAAATAGATATAGGCTGAGTGCCTGGAAGAAGGTCTATTCCAAAGTCAATTTCCCTTTCAGGAGGAACTCTAGGAAGATCTTCAGGAAACACATCTAAGAATTCATTTACCACTGGAACTAACTCAAGATTAGGAGTCTCTAAACTAGAGTCGTTGACTCGGACAAGATGATAGATGCATCCCTTGGATATCATTTTTCTCACGCTAAAGTATGAAATCAACTGAACCTTAAGCGTTGTGGTACTACCCCTCTATTCAAAGACTGGTTTATTTGGAAACTGAAAATGAACTATTCTATTTCTACAATAAACTGAGGCGTAGCATAAATGGAGCCAATTTATGTTGAGAATGACATCAAAATCTGCCATCTCTAGATCTACAAGTTCTGCTGAAGTAACTTTCTTAGATATCATAATCGGACAGTTCCTGTATACCCGTCGGGCTATGATAGATTAACCCACTGGGGTAGAAACTGAGAAAGACTCTGCTAGAATTTTTGGACTGACTCCAAAGTTAACGGCTATATAAGGAATTATGAAAGATAAAGAAAATCCTAGATCTATGAAGGAATAAATATGTAAATGGAAGATATGTTATGTACCATGACCACATCAGGAGAATTTTCCTAATATTTTTTGGACTGAAGTGTATAAAGCTTGTTTGGGCATTATCTAATGGTGGCACTAAAAGTGGCACCCTGCTGATTCGGGTGACCCGACTGAGCTGAGGAATGATTATACTAACCCTAAGAATCCAACTGAGGAAAATCTCTTACTCTATTTCCTGGCTTTCCATACTCAAAACAAACATCACTTCTAGCTCGGCAGATATCCTGATGGTTTCTACCACATGTCTAACTAAAAGGATTTGTTCGAGCACTGCTGATACTACCCTGAGATTTAGATCCTAGTACCCTATCTTTGTATTTATTTCTGAACAAAGGGACTGGAGCACTAACTGAGGATGGAGATGGAACCAAAGACTTTGGATGAAGCTGGGAACGGTTATCGCCCTCTGACTTAGGTTGATTGATATTGAACCTACCTATTCTTGATCTCTTATTCTACCTATCTCTCTATATTCTTAGCCTCTTTTATCTACTGATCATGGACCATGAGCCTAGATATGTCCATATTCTTAATTAACATCGCAGTTCTGCACTCCTTAACCACACCATCTGACACCCCAGACATAAAATTTCTCATTCTAGACCAACCGTCTGCCACTACTTGGGGCATACCTGGATAGCTGAGTAAACTTAAGGGAATACTCTCTCACACTCATACTTTTTTTCCTGATATTGATGAACTCTAACACCTTATCTTTTCTAAGATCTAAGGTAAAGAACGTACCTAGAAAAGCAATAACAAACTCTTCCCATTCTATGGGCTCTGTATCTGTGACCTTGTCTACCTTCCACTGCTTAAACCAAGTATAAGATACATCTTGTTGATGGTAGGAAGCTAACTCAGCACTCTCACGGGAAGTCACCCCCATGATATCTGTGATGTTTTGAACCTGATTGAGGAACTCCTATGGATTCTCTTCTGACTTAGATCCTGAGAATAGAGGAGGATTTATTTGGGTGAAGTCCCAAATCTTGGATGCAGCAGTATTGGCCACTGCCCGAACAGAAGTTGGACGTTCATTCTGAGCTATTATAGAATTGGCTAGAGTAGTGAATGTAGCTCTTAATTCTACATAGGAGACATGCTCGTCCAGGGGATCTGCCTGAACGGGCTGAGGTGCTGACTAATTTTCAGTCCTTCTTCCATTAGTCTTTTTGGGAGGCATGTTCTATAAATGGAAAGAATAAATAAATTACACTAAGAGTGTAACTTGAGATCATGCTCACTCGCATGACATGAATACTGAAAGAATGGAAACATTTCCTGAAATATCTCATAGCCTCTTTTCCATAAATGTGGCGCGCTACACACCCATACACAAGACTCTACTCAATGCAGCTTTTAGACTCTCTATGACTCTGTTGAACCTTATTCTTTAATACCAAGTTTGTAATGCCCCGAGTTTGTACCCCGGATGCTACACGGTGCTTACAACCTTGAAGAACCACAAGCTAACCCATGACTGATATCTGTTGTGAGAACTGAATGATAATATTGCAATAAATGCAGAAATTAGGCTAAAATACCTTAAGGTTCAAAACATCTGAAATACTGATAAAGTATATTATAGAAATAATCTGCAAAACTAAATATTGTCATTAAGTATAGTCTGAAAAGCCTCTAATTGAACTGTCTTAATATGGAGATGATGGGACAAGCCCCCAACTAACTCTGACTACTAAACTACTGATAAACTGAAATACTGAAATAAAAGTATGCCCTCGATAGATAAGGACTCACTACTGAAACTGCTGCTGACAAATGAATCTGTCTATACGCGGTCAGGAACCTGAGCATCCGAACCTATGATATGAGACATAATAGTGCTAAGATAGAGTATGCGTTAGTTTATGGAATGTACTGATATGCTAGATGAGGTAAGGCTAAATTCAAGGGTTTATATATATAAACAATAACTGACTAAATGATATAGAGAAACTGAATGTGAAAGTTCATGGATAACCCAAATTGTTGTACATACTGAGTATGCAATATTGTGTCTCATAATGACAACTGAGTTCTAAGTTCTGATAACTGAGTAACTGATATCTGGGATTACCGATAATTGAGTTACTAAAAGTGATTGACTGTATCTGAGTGTCCTAATTCTATAGAATTGAACTGAGTTCTATCCTGAGACTGAAATTGACACTATGGGAAGTAATCATCTAACTGACATGCCTTTTTCTGAATAGATTTGGGGTCCAACCTATAACCCCAGCTGGAAGGGTGTCAGTACCATGCCATGGGTAAAGATACTTAAGAGTTATCCTCAACTGGCAGGTACTCTAATAAGAAAGGTGGAACCCTCAACTGGCAGGTTAAAACACCTCATTAACCCTCAACTGGCAGGTTAATGTCTCAACCCACGCTGGCTATGTAGTTCTGGAATGCAAGGATTGTTTCTCAAGATCACACCATTTACTGGAAGGTAAGCCCCTATCCATGGGTTCACTCGGTGATGAATCCTACCCCCAACTGAAAGACATTAAACTATGTATACTGAACTGGACTTGACTAATACTGAGTTTACTGGGTTTTCCTGAGTTCTATAACTGAATGAGTTCTATTGAGTTCTGTAGCTGACTGAATTCTGCTTATCGTGACATGACTGATACTATTCTTTAATTAATAGTGGCTCTATGTAAACAACTAGATTTTCGGATATTGAATACCCCAGGACTCGATAGCATAAACATAAATCATAGCATAATCTTGAAAAACATAACATAAATTACTTATCCATAATTCATTCATAGAGACCTTTTATCAAACACGCGTAGGGCATATACATATACTAGCATGTTATGATGGCATCATTTAATTCACATGGACATTCTATCAAACACTTGGGGAGCACAACTTTATGAAAAAAATCATGGATAACATATATTCATTTCAACTAAAATACCCAAACTTGCGAATTCATATAATTCCCCATAAATACTATTCTATTTTTTATGAATCTTATCATACTCATGGATTAAAAACCAAATTAACATCATAGATATGTGTAAAATCAATTTCAAGCATTAAAATCATGAATCTATAACTTGTAAATTTAAAAAGAGGTTCTTGGGCTTCATGGGTGAAAGGAACCCATGAATGAACACCTAACATACCTGAATTAATAATTTCTTGGAGTTCTTAGTTAGTTTCTTGAGCTTTGTTCTTGATTTTTTAAGATCTAGTGTTTGCTAATTGAGACAGAATGATTTATTTCTTGAGATAAGTGAGAAATTAAAGAGATATTAGTCTATTTAGGGCTTTAATCCCATGTTTAGGCTGACTAAAATAAGGGGAAAATACCTTATAGCCCTTGGAATTTAAAACTTAGAATTATCTGAAAATTCATGATTTTCACCCTTGACGCGACGCGGATCTATTGGGCCGTGTCACTAGAAACTGACAATTGCAAAGTGTTTCATCAACACGACTTGGTGGAATCGCGTTACCCCTTGGTATGCTAATTTCACCCTTAGCACAACGCGCCATGATCGCTACGAAACACTAGAAAATGATAATTAGGAATTTGGATGGTGGCACGATATGGTGGTATCCAGTTTGCTTACTAGAAAATGACCATTGCCATTTGGTTGGTTTCCGTGACACGCTAAAGTTCCAGTTGGCACACTGCTTTAAAAAAATGGTCATAACTCTTCGCCCGGATATCGGATTTGCGTGAATTTTATATTTTTGGAAAGCTAACACAGTTTCCTACGCATTGGTAAGCTCTAAATTGAAAAACACTAAGTATTTCAAAAATTTATATTGGATAACTCATCGACTGAGAGTTAATTTAAGCTAGGGAAATACGGGGTATTACAATATCTCCCCCTTGGTAACATTCATCCTCAAATGAGACTGATTAAGCTGAAAAACAGTTATAGAGTGAGTTTACACATTGAACATGCATATCTAATACACGGAACACATGACTGAAGCTACATACAAGCTGAATTCTCATACTGAACATGCATATCTGATGCATGGGTACATGACTGTTTTAATTCGTGAATGCATGATTGGATATGGAACGAAAAAAATACCATGTTTATAACTATTACTGAACATAGAACTTAATAGAGCTAAGGAAGATTGTTAACTTGAGCTAAATCTGAGTTTACGGAGAAGGGGTGAGATTACTTGGTTCATATATCTTCTTCTGTTTCCCAAGTAGCTCCATCAAAGGATTTATTCTGCCAAATAACATTGACCAAGGAAACTTCTTTATTTCTCAGTCTGTGAATCTGATGATCGAGTATCTGAATGGAACCTCTTCAAAAGAGAGATCATTCTGAATGTCTACGCCCTCTAAGGTAACTATAACTACTGGGTCACCAATGCATTTCTTTAACAAGGAGTTGTGGAATACTGGGTGTACTGAAGCTAGATATGAAGGCAACTCGAGCTCATAAGATACCTTTCTAAAACAACTGAGAATTCTGTAAGGACCGATATATAGGGGACTTAGGTTTCCATTCTTGTCAAACCTCTTTACCCCTTTATGGGCGAAAATTTTAAGAACATAAAAATCACCGATCTCAAACTCGAGATCCTTTCTCCTCACATTTGCATATGATTTCTGTCAATTCTGGGTAGCCCTAAGTATTTCTCTGATTAGCTTAACCTTCCCTAATATATCAAACACTAAGTTAGACCCTACTACTACGGTGTCACCTACCTCGAACCAACCAATTGAATATCTACATATCCTACCATAAAGAGACTCAAACGGAGCTATCTGAATACTGGAATAATAGTTGTTATTGTATGTGAATTTGATCAAAGGAAAGTGGTCTCCCATTTACCCTTAAAATTGACAACATAGGCTCTTAACATATCTTCTAGAGTCTGAAAGGTCCTTTCTACTTGACCATTTATCTTAGAGTGAAAGGTTGTACTGAGGTGGACTTGGGTACCAAGGCTCTTTTGGAATGCTTTCCAGAAGTGAGAGGTAAACTGGGTACCTCTATATGAGATGATGGATACTGGGATTCTGTGGAACATGACCAACTCACTAATATAGTGTTTGGCATAATCCTCAACTGAATAGGAAGTATGAACTGGAAAGAAATGAGCTGATTTGGTCATCCTATCTATGATATCCCCAATGGAATCATGTTGATGATGAGTACAAGGAAAACCCGTTACAAAGTCCATGTTCACTTCCTCCCACTTCCATGTAGGAATACTAAACTCCTGTATGGACCTACTAGGCTTTTGATGCTCAATCTTAACCTGCTGACACATAGATCACTTAGCTACAAACTCTGCAATATCTCTCTTCACCCTACTTCACCGATAGATCTCCCATAAATCGCAGTATATCTTAGTGGCCCCTGGATTAATAGAGTATCACGCACCATTCACTTCTATAATAATTCATTGCCTCAAGTCATCTACACCTGTCATACATAAATGACCCTGGCAATGCAACACACCATCACCCCCTTGTAAGAAAACCTCTACTTTTTTTATCTCTAACTAACTCTATCACCTTCACTAGACTGTGCTCTCTATCCTGCTTTTCCTTTACTTTGGAAACTAGAGATGATTTGGAACTCTTCTACACCCATACACTGCTCTCTGTTGAATCGATAAAGAAGACACCTAGTCGCGCAAGCTGATGAACTAACTTCTTCTTATTATCCTCAATGTGATCAATACTAACCATCGACAATCTACTGAAAGCATAAGCCACTACATTTGCCTTGCCCGGATGATACAAAACACATATATCATAATCTTTGAATAACTCTAACCACCTTCTCTGATGCAAATTCAAATCTTTCTGAGAAAAGACATACTGCAAGCTCTTATGGTCTGTGAACACATCAATATGCACCCCATACAAATAGTACCTCCAAATATTTAAGGCAAACACTACAGCTTCTAACTCAAGATCATGAGTTGGGTAATTCTTCTCATAGGGCTTAAGTTGTCTATAGGAATAGTCTATGACCTTACCTCTTTGCATGAGGAAAAAACCCAAACCTATTTTGGATGTGTCACAGTAGACAACAAACCCATCTGAACCATCTGGTAGAGTCAAGAATGAGACTGAGGTAAGTCGAGTCTTCAACTTCTGAAAACTCTTCTCAAAAAAATCTGACCACTGAAACTGGAATTTCTTTTGTGTCAATCTATACATGGGGGTGCAATAGACGAAAACCCTTCAAAAAATTGACGGTAATAGCTAGCTAACCCCAAGAAACACTGGATATCTGATGGAGAGATGGGTCTAGGCTAATTTCTCACCACCTTGGTCTTTTGAGGATCAACTATAATTCCATCACCATAAGTAATATGACCCAAGAATGCTACTAACCTTAGAAAAAATTCACACTTACTAAATTTGGCGAACACCTGATGAATTCTGAGAGTCCATGAATGTGTGATCATTTTCTCTATAGGAATAGACAAGAATATCATCGATGAAGACTATAATGAACATATCCAAGTACTTCTTGAACACGCGATCCATTAAGTCTATGAAAACTACTGGGGCATTTGTAAGACCACAGGACATGACTAGAAACATGAAGTAACCATATCGGGTTCTAAAAGCTATTTTTGGAATGTCACATTCCTTAAATCTGAGCTGATAATAGCCTGATCTGAGGTCTATCTTAAAAACTTAACTGGCACCCTGAAGTTGGTTGAATAAGTCATCGATTCTGGGAAGTGGATATTTATTCTTGATGGTGACTCTGCTCAACCGATTGTAGTCTATACACATTCTGAGTGAACCATCTTTCTTACGCACAAATAAGACTAGTGCTTCCTATGGGGAAATGTTGGGTCTGATGAATCCCTTATCTAAGAGGTTTTTTAACTGTTTTTTAAAATTTTTAAGTTTTGTTGGTGTCATTCTGTATGGCAAAATAGATATAGGCTGAGTTCCTGGAAGAAGGTCTATTCCAAAGTCAATTTCTCTTTCGGGAGGAACTCCATGAAGATCTTCGAGAAACACATCTGAGAATTCATTTACTACTGGAACTGACTCAAGACTGGGATTCTCTGACCTAGATTCGTTGACTCGAACAAGATGATAGAAACATCTCTTGGATATTATTTTTCTCGCTCTAAGGTATGAACTCAACTGACCCTTAAGTGCTATAGTACTACCACTCCATTCAAAGACTGGCTATATAAACTAAAAATAAACTATTTTATTTCTACAATCAACTGAGGCATAGAATGAATGGACCCAATCCACGCTGAGAATGACATCAAAATCCATCATATCTAGCTCTATAAGGTCTGCTGAAGTAACTTTTTGAGATATCATAACCGGACAGTTCCTATATAGCCGTCAGGCTTTGATAGATTTACCCACTGGGGTAGAAACTGAGAAAGTCTCTTCTAGGATTCCTTGACTGACTTCGAAGTTAACGGCTATATGAGGAGTTACAAAACATAAAGAAGCTCCTGGATCTATCAAGGCATAAACATGTAAATTAAATATCCGTAATGTACTAGTGACCACATCAGGAGAATTTTCTTGATCTTGTCTGGACTGAAGTGCATAAATCCTGTTTTGACATTGCCCACTAGTGGCACTGGAAGCGGCACCCTACTAATACGGGCGATCGAACTGATCTGAAGGACAATTATACTGACCCTAAAAACCTGATTGAGGATAATCTATAACTCTATGTCTTGGCTTGCCACACCCAAAACAAACTTCAATTCCATCTCTATAGACACCCTGATGGTTTCTGCCATATGTCTGACAAAGAGGATTTGTTCGAGCACTGCTGACACTACCCTGAGATCTAGAGCCTGGCGCCCTATCTTTGTAACAATTTATGAACATAGGGACTGGAGCACTGACTGGGGATGGAGCTAGAACCAAAGACTTTAGACAAAGCTGGGAATAGTTACCGCGCTCAAACTTAGGCTAATTGAAATTCAACCTACCTATTCTGGATCTCTAATTTTTCCTCTCTCTCTCTCTCTCTCTATTCTTAGCCTCTTTTATCTGTTGAGCATAGACCATGAGCCTGGATATGTCCATCTCCTAAATCAAAATCGCAGTTCTGCACTCCTTAACCACACTATCTGATACCCCAGACATAAACTTGCTCATTCTAGACCTACTTTCCCCCAGTACTTGGGGAGCATACCTGGCTAACTGAGTAAACTTAAGGGAATACTCTTTCATGTTCATACTACCCTGCCTGAGCTTGATATACTCTAACACCTTGTCTTCTCTCAGCTCAAAGGGAAAGAACCTATCTAGAAAAACAGTAGAAAACTCTTCCCACTCTATGTGCTCTGCATTTGTGCCCCTGTCTACCTTCCACTGCTTAAACCACATATAAGATACATCATGTAACTGGTAGGCATCTTACTCAGTACACTCATTGAAAGTCACCCCCATGATATATGTGACTTCCTAAACCTAATCGAGGAACTCCTGTAGATCCTCTTCTGACTTAGATCATGAGAATAGAGGAGGATTCATTCGGGTGAAGTCCCGAATCCTACCTGCAGCACTATTGGCCACTGGATTAGCCTGAGCAGAAGTTTTTTGTTCATTCTGAGTGATTAGGGAATTGGATAGAGTAGTGAATACAACTCTGAATTCTTCATGGGAGACATGCTCGTCCAGGGGATCTGCTTGAATAGGCTGAGGTACTGACTGATTTTTGTTCCTTCTTCCGTTAGTCTTTTTGGGAGGTATATTCTATAAATGGAAGTAAGAAATAAATTAGACTAAGAATTTAACTTGATCTTATGCTAACTCGCATGACATGAATACTGAAAGAAGGGAAACTTTTCCTAAAACATTTCATAGGCTCTTGTCCATAAATATGGTGTTTTATACATACATGCAGAAGACTCTACTCGATGCGCCTTTCAGACTCCCTAGGACTCTGTTAAACCATAGGCTCTGATACCAAGTTTGTAACTACCCGAGTCTGTACCCCGAACGCTACACGATACTTACGACCCCGATGGACTATAAGTTAACCCATGACTAATATCTATTGTGATCATTGAATAATAATATTGTAATAAATGTGAAAATTAGGCTAAAACACCATAAGGTTCAAATGATCTACAAAACTAAATATTGTCTGAAAGTCTAGTCTAAAAAGCCTCTAACTGAACTGTCTGAATATAGATGTGATGGGTCAAGCCCCCAACTAACTCCAACTACTGAGCTACTGATAAACTGAAATACTAAAATAAAAGTATGTCATCTATATATGAGGACTCACTACTAAAACTGGTGCTACAACTGAATTTTTCTATGCGCTGTCAGGAACTTGAGCGTTCGAACCAATAATATGAGACATCATAGTGCAAAGAAAGAGTATACATCAGTATATGGAATATACTAGCATACTAGATAATGTAAGGCTAAATGCAAGGGTTCATATGCTTGAACAATAACTGACTAAATGATATAGAGTAACTAAATGTGAAAGTACATGGATAACTAAAACTGTTGTACATACTGAGTATGCAATACTGTGCATATGCGTGTATACTATAACTAAGACTTTACTAAAACTGAGTTTTGAGTTCTGATAGCTAAGTAACTGATATTTTAGATTACTGATAACTAAGTTACTAAAGTGATTGACTATATTTGACAGCCCTGATTCTGTAGAACTGAACTGAGTTCTATCCTGAGACTAAAACTGAGATTGTGGGAAGTAATCATCTAATAGATATGCCTCTTTTCTGAATAGATTTAGGGTCCAACCTATAACCCAGCTAGAAGGGTGCCAGTACCGTGCCATGGGTAAAGACACTGAAGAGTTATCCTCATCTGGCAAGTACTATAATAAGAATGGTGGAACCCTCAACTGGCAGGTTAAAACACCTCATCAACCCTCAACTAGCAAGTTAATGTCTCAACCCACACTGGCTATGTAGATCTGGAATGTAAGGATTGTTTCTAAGGATCACACCCTCTACTATTCTATTTTTCATTAATCTTATCATAATCATGGAATGATAACAAAATTAATATCATAGATATGCATACAATTAATTTAAAGCATTGAAATCATGAATCTAAAAATTGTAAACTTAAAAAGAGGTTATTGGGCTTCATGGGTGAAAGGAACCCATGAATGAACATCTAACATACTTGAATTGATGGGTTCTTGGAGTTCTTAGTGAGTTTCTTGATCTTTGTTCTTGATTTATTGATAGATAGGGTTTTCTTATTGAGAGAGAATGATTTATTTCTTGAGATAAGCGAGAAATTAATGAAATACTAGGCTATTTAGGGCTTTAATCTCATGTTTAGGATGACTGGAATGAAAGAAAAAGACCCTAAATCCCTTGGAATTTAAAAAATGGAATTAACTGAAAATTCCCAATTTTCACACTTGGTATGATGCGGAGCTATCGCACCATGTTATTGGAATATAACAATTGTGAACTGGGTCATCAATGTGATGCGGTGGAATCACGTTACCCCTTTGTATGCGAATTTCACCCTTGGCTCGACGGAACATTGTAAAATTACAATTAGGAATTTGGCTAGTGGTGAGATATAGTTGTATTGCATTGGCTTACTGTAAGGACCCACAAAGTTCCCTCGTAGTGTGAGCCTTAGGGTGTGTCGAGTGAGGCGTGATTCTGATCTGAAAAGATTGAGAAGTGTCTTCCTAAGTGAGTATCGTGTTAACCATACTGAATTTACCTAATTTCAACTTTTTATCACGTAAGAAAAATGATAAGCTTTCCATCGATATAAGATTTGTCCAAATCCGATACCCGGATAAAAAGTTATGGCCAATTTAAGCCTTGGTCGTAAAACTACATCATTTAAGTGATTGGCGTGTCTCGAAGAGGGTTTATTTGGCAATTGTCAATTTCCAGTGGAACCCCGCGATAGTGGTGCATTGCGGAGGAGTTCCAGGTCCCAACAAGTGGGAAAATCCAATGGCTCCGTGTCGCGGTGACTCCCATATTGCCAATTGGCAATTTCCAGTGAGCCACCGTGAAAAGTGGCGTGTCGTGGTGACCCCTTAAATCGGGTTCCCAGTTCAATTATTTCATCTTCGTACATATGTTAAAAGGGCATTTTGAAAATTTTCAAGCCTATAAAACCATGCAAAACACCAAATCAAAGCCTATTACAACCATCCTATAAGGTTTTTCTCAAGTTTTCTCTCATCAAAAACCCTAAGTATCCAAAATCTCCTCCAAGAATCGCAAGAATCCACCATGGATTTTGTAAATTGTGTCAAGATACAAGGTTCCCAAGTCAAGGGCCTCGAGAACATTCATTCAAGAGTACGAATAGATTTCCAAAAGTGAGATTTCATCCAAAGCTTCTAATTCAAGGTATGTAGGGTTTTGAACAAGGGTAACCCTTTCTCCCTTGTTCCCAAAAATCTTATTTACATCATGATTTTGCTGAAATCTATGGGGGTTTTACATGAATTTGAATTGGGGATTTTCACCCATTATTATTGAATGCATTACCTTGATATTTCCCATAAATTGAGAGTTAAATGGCATGATTTCTACATATTTTATTGAGTGTTTACAGCTAGGTATAAACCCCATTATTTTACTCCATGATAAGTTAATATTTGTAATGTTTGAGGTGGTGAAACATATGACTAAATTTAGATTTTGAGATATATTGCTGAAATTCTCAGATTTCTACATGATTTATGAATCTATATGCTTTATATATTATTCTTTTGATAAGATTTAACTTGAGATTGAATTATAGGTTAGTAATCCCTATTTGAGACTTGTGAAATTATGAACTCTTATGCTATAAGCACCCATGATTTGAGTAATTTGAGATGATTGAAAAATGAATTGACCTAATGGTCCAAAAGCATTGAAATCTACTTCATCATATGATATTATCGATTTGATTATTAGGTTTGTGGTGAACCATGAGATTATTTTAAAAGTGGATTTTTATGAGATTGGCGCATATAATCTAAAGGGAGTAGTACTTACGCCAAAACTATGTGCCACTGTAGGTTGGGCCTGAGGCCGAGTTTATGATGATTATGATTGGGCCCGAGGACGAGTTACATTTAGTGATCACTGCACCTAGGTTATACTTTCTGGCAAGAGTATGACACTCCTCCCCAACGTGGGGTCTCTTCCTTAGGAGGACAAAATATTGGACTCCATGTTGCTTGCATGGTTTATGTCGATTACGAGAACTTCTCTTGCCCTTTTAAACTTCAAAATTTGATACTTATATTCCCTTCCTATGAGTTATTTTCCTAAATGATGGGATTGGAAATTTGTTCCCTAATTAAAGTGCTTCCTTGAGGTGCCCGACCTCAGGCACAGGCTGCTAGTGCACCAGCTCCGGTACTTCGTCTCGCCCCTACTCTGGGTGCTTCTTCTAGTACTGCTGGCGGTCAGCGCCAGAACAGATTCTATGCCTTACCATCCCGTCGGGAGCAGGAGGATTCCCCTAATGTTGTTACTGGTATGCTTTGTGGCTTTTGTCTTGATATTTATGTGTTGTTGGTCCCTGGGTCAAACCTCTCTTACGTGACCCCACTTGTTGCTGTGAATTTAAAAATGAGTCCCGAAAAGATTTTTGAGTCTTTCGTAGTTTCTACTCTAGTAGGGCAGTCTGTTGTTGCTAAACAAGTGTATAGAAATTGCCCTGTTACTGTTCTTCATAGAGTCATACTTGCAGATTTGATAGAGTTAGACATGGTGGATTTTGATCTTATTCTGGGTTTGGATAGACTTCATTCTTTCTACGCATCTATAGATTGTCGTACCCGTGTGCTCAAATTCTATTTTCCTGATGAACCAGTGATAGAGTGGTCTGGGAGTTTGGTATCTCCCAAGAGCCATTTTATCTCCTATATCAAAGCTAGTAAACTACTATCCAAAGGTTTTATTTACCACCTAGTTAGAGTCAAAGACACTCAGTCTGAGGCTACAACTATTCAGTCAGTCGATATTGTTAATAAGTTTCCAGATGTCTTTCCGGAAGATCTCCCAGGGGTACCTCCCAATAGAGAGATAGAGTTCAGAATTGACCTTCTTCCCAACACTCAACCTAATTCTATTCCACCATACCGTATGGCACCCACAAAGCTTAAGGAGTTGAAGGAGCAACTCAAAGATCTCTTATACAAAGGTTTCATTAGTCCCAGTATTTCTTCTTGGGGCGCACCCATTTTGTTTGTACAGAAGAAAGACGGATATTTGAGTATGTGCATTGACTACCGTCAACTCAATAAGGTCACAGTCAAAAATAAATATCCTCTTTCGAGAATTGATGACCTATTTGATCAGTTGCAAGGTGCAATTTATTTCTCCAAGATAGACCTTAGATCCGTCTATCATCAACTTAAGGTGAGGGAATGTGATATTCCAAAGACAGCCTTCCAAACCCTCTATGGTCACTTTGAGTTTCTATTCATGTCTTTCGGGCTAAATAATGCCCCAGCAGCCTTCATGGACCTCATGAATCAAGTGTTCAAGCAGTACCTTGAAACGTTTATCACTGTCTTCATAGATGACATCCTTGTGTATTCTCTTGATGAGAACGACCATGCATCTCATCTTAGAATTGTCTTGCAAACTTTTAGAGATCACCAGTTGTTCGCCAAATTTAGTAAGTGTGAATTTTGGCTAAGGTCTGTAGCTTTTCTGGGTCATGTTGTTTCAACCGAAGGTATTAGAGTTGATCCCCAAAAGACAGAAGCTATTAGAAATTATCCTAGACCTATCTCTCCATATGACATTAGAAGTTTCTTGGGTCTAGTAGGCTATTACCATCATTGTGATGATGGTTTCTCTTCCATTGCGTCTCCTATGACCCGGTTGACCCGAAATAAGGTTAAATTCCAGTGGTTTGATTCCTGTGAGAAGAGTTTTCAGGAGTTGAAGACTCGACTCACTTCATCCTCTGTGTTGACTATGCCTGATGGTACTGATGGTTAAGTGATGTATTATGATACCTCCAGAGTTGGTTGTGTGTAGATGCAGAGAGGTAAGGTTATAGCCTATGACTCTAGACAGTTAAAGCTGCATGAAAATAACTACCCGACCCATGATCTTAAGTTAGCTGTTGTGGTCTTTGCTTTGAAAATCTGGAGACACTATCTTTATGGTGTCCATGTTGATTTGTTTACTAATCATAAGAGCCTGCAGTATGTGTTCACCCAGAAAGAGTTAAATCTTAGGCAGAGGAGGTGGTTGGGGTTTTTGAAAGATTATGATATGAGTGTGTTGCATCACCCGGGCAAGGCCAATGTAATGGCAGATGCCCTTAGCAGATTATCTAAGGGTATCGTTGTGCATATAGAGTAGGGTAAAATAGATTTAGCTCGTGATATGCACTGTCTGGCTAGGTTGGGTGTTAGATTGCTTGATTCAGCGGAGGGGAGTACGTTGGTGCAGGGCTGCATGACTATTAAGGAGTACTATTTGAAGTTTAATAAGTTGGCCAAGTACGCTCCTGATTTGATTTCTGACACTTGGGCTAGTATGAGTAAGTTTGTGACCGGTGTTTTTGGGATAATACTGAAGGAGTGTAGGGATGCGATGTTGCATAAGGATATAGATCTGGCTAGGTTGATGACACATGCCCAACAGATAGAGATGGAAAAGTTTAGAGAAAGAGATAAAATAAGGGATATCAAGAGGGCTAGCTCTGAGCAGCATGAGTTTAGCCGGCCTAAGTTCCATGGAGGGAACCGCCCCCAATTTTAGAGATGACCATATATTCTAGTGCCTTCACCTGCTAGTTCTCCCACACCTAAAGATAGGCCGGAGCACGAGAACAAGTTTTTCATGTCTGGGTCAGGGAACAGTGTTGGCAATAGGCCCCATTATCCTTGTTGTGCCAAATATGGTAGGAATCACCTTGGGGAGTGTTTCAGAGATTTGAGGGGTTTCTTTAGTTGTGGAAAGCAGTGACACAGACTTAGATATTGCCCCCATGCTAGACAGGGGAACAGAGATGCCCGACCTCAGGCACAGGCTGATAGTGCACCAGCTCTGGTACTTCGTCCCGCCCCTGCTCTGAGCGTTTCTTCTAGCACTACTGGCGGTCAGCACTCAAAAAGATTCTATGCCTTACCATCCCATCGAGAGCAGGATGATTCCCCTGATATTGTTACTGGTGTGCTTCGTGTCTTTTGTCTCGATGTTTATGTGTTGTTAGACCCCGGGTCAGACCTCTCTTATATGACCCTACTTTTTTCTATCAATTTCAAAATGAGTCCCGAAAAGATTTCTGAACTTTCCTAGTTTCAACACTAGTAGGGGAGTCTGTTGTTTCTAAACAATGTATAGAAATTTCCCTGTTACTGTTCTTCATAGAGTCATACTTGCAAATTTGATAGAATTAGACATGGTGGATTTTGACCTTATTCTGGGTATGGATTAGCTTTATTCTTTCTATGAGTCTATAGATTGTCGTACCCATGTGGTCAGGTTCCATTTTCCTGTTGAACCAGTGATTAAGTAGTTCGGGAGTTTGGTATCTCCCAAGAGTCATTTTATCTCCTATATCAAAGCTAGAAAACTAATATCCAAAGGTTGGATTTACCACCTAGTTAGAGTTAAATACACTCAGTTTGAGGCTCCAATTATTCAGTCAGTCGATATTGTTAATGAGTTTCCAGATGTCTTTCCAAAAGATCTCCCAGGGGTACTTCCCGATAGAGAGATAGAGTTTGGAATTGACCTTTTTCCCGACACTCGACCTATTTCTATTTTTCCATATCGTATGGAACCCGCAGAACTTAAGGAGTTGAAGGAGAAACTCAAAGATCTCATAGATAAAGGTTTCATTAGGCCCAGTATTTCTTCTTGGGGAGCACCCATTTTGTTTCGTACAGAAGAAAGATGGATCTTTGTGTATGTGCATTGACTACCGTCAACTCAATAAGGTCACAATCAAAAATAAATATCCTCTTCGGAAAATTGATGACTTGTTTGATCAGTTGCAAGGTGCAATTTATTTCTCCAAGATAAACCTTAGATTCGGCTATCATCAACTTAAGGTGAGGGAATTTGATATTCCAAAAACAGCCTTCTGGATCCGCTATGGTCACTTTGAGTTTCTAGTCATGTCTTTCGGTCTAAACAATGCCCCAGTAGCCTTCACGAACCTCATGAATCGAGTGTTCAAGCAGTACCTTGATACGTTTGTCATTGTCTTCATAGATGACATCCTTGTGTATTCCCATGATGAGAACGACCATGCAGCTCATCTTAGAATTGTCTTGCAAACTCTTAGAGATCACTAGTTGTTCGCCAAATTCAGTAAGTGTGAATTTTGTCTAAGGTCTGTAGCCTTTCTGGGTCATGTTGTTTTTGCCGAAGGTATTAGAGTTGATCCCCAAAAGACAGAAGTTGTGGAAAATTGGCCTAGACTTATCTCTCCATCTGACATTAGAATTTTCTTGGGTCTAGAGGGATATTACCATTATTTTGTTGAGGGTTTCTCTTCCATTGCATCTCTTATGACCTGGTTGACCCAAAAGAAGGTTAAATTCTAGTTGTTCGATTTCTGTGAGAAGAGTTTTCAGTAGTTGAAGACTCAACTCACTTCAGCCCCTGTGTTGACTTTGCCTTATGGCACTGATGGTTTTGTGGTGTATTGTGATGCATATAGAGTTGGTTTGGGTTGTGTTTTGATGCAGAGAGGTAAGGTTATAGCCTATGCCTCTAGACAGTTGAAGCAGCATGAAAAGAATTACCCGACCCATGATCTTGAGTTAGTTGTTGTGGTCTTTGCTTTTAAAATCTGGAGACACTATCTTTATGGTATCCATGTTGATGTGTTCACTAATCATAAGAGCCTGCAGTATGTGTTCACCCAGAAGGAGTTGAATCTTAGGCAAAGGAGGTGGTTGGCGTTCTTGAAATATTATGATATGAGTGTGTTGCATCACCCGGGAAAGGCCAATGTAATGACGGATTCCCTTAGCAGATTATCTAAGGGTATCGTTGTGCATATAGAGTAGGGTAAAATAGATTTAGCTCGTGATATGCACTGTCTGGCTAGGTTGGGTGTTAGATTGCTTGATTCTGCAGAGGGGAGTACGTTGGTGCAAAGTAGTTCCGAATCCTCTTTAGTTTTTGAAGTAAAGGAGAAGCAAGATAGAGACCCTAGTTTGGTAGAGGTTTTCTCCCAAGGGGGATATGGTGTGCTGAGATTGCATGGTAGGTTGTGTGTCCCGTGTATTGATGAATTAAGGCAGAGGATTATGGCTGAAGTGCATGGCGCACGTTATTCCATTCATCCTGGCACTACCAAGATGTACCGCGACTTATGGAAGATCTATTGGTGTAACGGTCTGAAGAAAGACATAGACGAGTTTGTAGCAAATTGTACAAAATGCCAACAGGTTAAGGTGTAGCACCAAATACTAGGTGTTGTGATACAAGAATTTAGTATACCCACTTGGAAGTGGGAGATGGTGAATATGAACTTCGTGATCGGGTTGCCTCTTTCGCGCCGTCATCATGATTCCATTTGGGTTGTCGTTGATAGGTTGACTAAGTCTGCGCATTTCTTTCCCATGCACACATCTTATATGGATAAGGATTATGCTAGATTGTATATCTGGGAGCTGGTCAGGCTGCATGGAGTTCCCTTGTTTGTCATTTTGGATAGGGGTACTCAATTTACTTCTCAGTTTTTTAGGGCGTTTCAGCAGGGTCTTGGCACCCAAGTTCTTTTGAGCTCAGATTTTCACCCGCAGACAGATGGTCAGGCTGAAAGGACCATTCAAATCCTAGAGAATATATTGAGGGCATGCGCTCTTGATTTCAAAGATAGTTGGAATGAGTATTTTCCATTGATAGAGTTTGCCTACAATAATAGTTTCCATTCTATCATTGAGATGGCACCATTTGAGGCGTTGTTTGGTTGGAGGTGTAGATCACCCATAGGTTGGTTTGAAGTTGGTGAAGCTGCCGCGTTTGGGCCTGATGCAGTGTTTGAAGCTATTGATAAAGTTAATCTGATTAGAGAAAGGTAGAAAACCGCTTAGAGTCATCAAAAGTCTTTTGCAGATGTGAGGAGGAGAGATCTTGATTTTGGGGTGGGTGATTTGGTGTACTTGAAGATTTCACCCATGAAAGTGGTGAAGAGGTTTGGTAAGAAGGGAAAGCTTATTCCCCATTATGTTGGCCCGTATCGAGTCTTGAGTCATGTTGGTAAAGTGACCTAAGAGGTTGAGTTTCCCTCGGAGTTTTCCGTCGTTCATCCTATCTTTCATATCTCCAAGATTAAGAAGTTTATCGATAATTCTGTTGTGGTTGATCCTTCAGAGGGTATTGATGTTGAGAATATCCTTTCCTTCGATGATATTCCCATGGAGATCCTAGACTTTCAAGTCCGTAAACTGAGGAACAAAGAAGTCCCCTTGGTCAAAGTTTTGTGGTGGAACCAGTCTGTTGAGGGTGCTACTTGGGAGGTAGAAGCAGACATGCGAGCCAAATACCCGCACCTCTTTTTCGTGAGTTCAGATCAATCTGAAGGTACTATTCTTCCTTGATTCAGCTCTTCTAATCTAAAGTTCAGCTATGCATCTATCCTTGTATGAGTTCTTGCATTTTCCGGAGTATTCAAGAGTTTAGAAAGATCTTGAACCGTTTAGTAATTATTTCAGCTATGTATACTCTGTTTCTCCTATATTCCTAGCCTAAATCGCGACATTCGACGATAAATGTTCCCAAGGAGAAGATATTATAAGGTTCCGCAAAGTTTCCTCGTAGTTTGAGCCTTGGGGCGTATCGAGTGAGGCGTGATTCTGGCCCTAAAAGATTGAGAAGTGTCTTCCTTAGTGATTATCGTATTAACCAAATAGAATTTCCCTAATTTTGACTTTCTATCACGTGGGAAATCTGATAAGCTTTCCATCGATATAAGATTTGTC
The DNA here is from genome assembly GCA_030864215.1 of Capsicum pubescens. Taxonomy (NCBI): domain Eukaryota; kingdom Viridiplantae; phylum Streptophyta; class Magnoliopsida; order Solanales; family Solanaceae; genus Capsicum; species Capsicum pubescens. Next base: position 191,402,303 of record CM061548.1, on the reverse strand, counting down.
CAAATCCAATTCCCGGGTAAGAAGTTATGGCTAATTTAAGCCTTAGTCATAAAACTGCATTATTTAAGTGATTGGGGCGTCGTGGAGAGGGTTTATTTGGCAATTGTCAATTTCCAGTGGAACCCCGTGATAGTGGTGCATCGCGTAGGAGTTCGAAGTCCTAACCAGTGGGAAAATGTGATGGCTCTGCGTCGCAGTGACTCCCATATTGTCAATTGCCAGTGAGCCACCGCGATAAGTGGCGCGTCACGGTGACCCCTTAAATCAGGTTCTCAGTTCAATTTTTCAAGCTTCGTACAGATGTTAAAAGGGGCATTTTGGACTTTTTTCAAGCCTATAAAACCGTGAAACACACAAAATCAAAGCCTATTACAAGCATCCTATAAGGTTTTTCTCAAGTTTTCTCTCATAAAAAACCCAAAGTATCCAAAATCTCTTCCAAGAATCTCAAGAATCCACCATGGATTTTCTAAATTGTGTCAAGATTCAACGTTCCCAAGTCAAGTGCCTCGAGAACACTCATTCAAGAGTACGAATAGATTTCCAAAAGCGAGCGTTCATCCAAAGCTTCTAATTCAAGGTATGTGGGGTTTTGAACAAGGGTAACCCTTTCACCCTTGTGTCCAAAAAGCTTATTTACATCATGATTTTGCTAAAATCTATGTGGTTTTTACATGAATTTGAATTGGGGGTTTTCACCCATAATTATTGAATGCATTACCTTGATATTTCCCATAAACTGAGAGTTAAATGGCATGATTTCTACATGTTTTCTTGAGAGTTTACAGCTGGGTATAAACCCCATGATTTTACTCCTTGATAAGCTAATATTTGCAATGTTTAAGGTGGTGAAGCATATGATTAAATTGAGATTTTGACATATATTGCTGAAATTTTCAGATTTCTACATGATTTATGAATCTATATGCTTTATAAATTATGCTTTTGATAATATTTAACTTGAGATTGAACTATGGGTTGGTAAGCCCTATTTGAGACTTGTGAAATTATGAACTCTTGTGCTATAAGCACCCATGATTTGAGTCTTTTGAGATGATTGAGAAATGAATAAACCTAATGATCCGAAAGCTTTGAAATCCACTTTAATATATGAGATTATCGATTTGATTATTGGGTTCGTGGTGAACCATGAAATTATTCTAAAAGTGGATTTTTATGAGATGAGCGCAGATAATCTAAAGGGAGTAGTACTTAGAACCGAGAGGGTAAGTCACTATGTTTTCTTAACCCAAAACTATGTGCCACCATAGGTTGGGCCTTAGGCCGAGTTTATAATGATTATGATTGGGCCCGAGGCCAAGTTTCTTTAGTGATCACTAGACCTAGGTTATACTCCCTGGCAAAAGTATGACACTCCTCCCCAACGTGGGGTCTCTTCCTTAGGAGGAAAAAACGTTGGACTCCATGTAGCTCGCATGGTTTATGTCGGTTACGAGAACCTCCCTTGCCCTTTTAAACTTCGAAATTTGATACTTATTTTCCTTTCCTATGAGTTATTTCCCTAAATGGTGGAATTGCAAAGTTGTTCCCTAATTAAAGTGCTTCCTTGAGGTGGGTTATTTCCCTAAATGAAAGTATCTTCCCTTGATATAGTACTTTTCATAAAGCTTTGAGATAGGTTATTTCCTTGAGCTAGAATACTTTTCCATTTGAGATAGAATGTTTTTTCCTAAAGCTTGAAATGAGATATTTTCCTAAGGTGAATGAAATACCTTCAAATATGTTTCCAAGTTATATGATTCTGAATTCCAAGTATATGAGTCCTAAATAATTATGAAATGTTGAGCATTGAAGAGGTTTTACTCTCCATGAGACATATGCATAAGTTGAAAGTATTGTTCAAAGTCCCTTTGCCTTTGGGTATTGAGAATAAGAGAAGATTTCTGATTTTTAAGGTTAAAGAGCGATGACTCACGAGATTTGTGTTGCATGCCTCATTCTACATGATTTATGAGCTTTATATTTTATACTTGTTCAAGCCATGTGAGTCATCTCATTTTGCATACATGATCTGAAAGCCGTAATGGAAGGGTTACTGGACCCATAAACTGAGTATGGACTCCATAAGTAGACTGAGTCCTATTAACATCATACCAGTCGGAATGGAAGGGTTTGCTGGAACTTCAGATCTTCTCGGAGGCATGATCTGAAAGATGAGGAAATGAAAATTAGAAGGATCCACGACCTTAAACTTTATAGCTTGAAATAAGACAACAAGAAAGGGAAACTTTTCTAAATGCCTTGTGGCCTCTCTTTTATAAGTGTGGGGTGCTACATACCTATAAAAAAGACTCTACTTGACACGGCTTTGTGGACACCGAACTGAACATGAACCTAGGATCTAATACCAACTTGACATAACCCAAAAGTAGGCCTTGTCGTATGGGCATCTCAAGTCCAACAAGTACTGGAGATCACCCCATTAACCCAACATAACCATCACATCAATCCACTATCATCGGATAAAATCCAAACATATAATAAGATAGCAGAATAAAAAAAAACATCATAACTTGAGAAAGTCTTGCCATTCATTAATTTCAATATTCAACATCCAATCTACTCAAGTCAGTAGTCATCCACAAGCCTGTATAAATCCGAAGTAAATAATATGTCGGGACAAGACCGCGATAATAGTCAAAACCAAATCAAAAATAAGTCGATGACATAAGCTAAGAAGACCATGTAATATGTGCCTTCAAGCTTACCACTTTTATGCGGCACTCGAACCTCTTGAACACCTTATCACAGCGCAGGAAGAGAAGAAGATGCTTCTATCCCTATGGCACATAAGGACACAACGTCTGGACATGGTTAGAAGTTGAAGCGCTAGCATGTAACTCAAAAGTAAGGATAAAATAGTATTACTATTCAATACCAAGTCAAACCATCATAAGCCACCATATTCATACACATAGACATGTAAATACATATGGATACATCAAGTGTTAAAAGATAAAGAGGCCTTAGCATACATTTCAAAGAACTAATGTATGAAGCATGAAGTGGAGGACTCTATCCTTCCACCTATTATGTTATATCGAGCAAGATGACTCTAACCTTAAGGCATCTTATGAAGGAAGTGGACTCTAACCACAATCCTTTTCATTAATCAAGTGGACTATAACCAGAAGCCATTTCAACAAGCATGTGGACTCTAACCTTAAGCCATTTCATCACGTAAGTGAACTCTAACCACAAGTCATTTCACTATGCATATGGACTCTAACCACGAGCCATCACATCCATTTCTAGTCGACATTGGGACTCTAACCCTTTGTCCATGAATTCACATCACACCATCCACATTTGTCGATGTTAACCCATTTAACCATTCTAATCCATCGAGGCCAAAATTCAACATCATACATATGCCAATCAATCATTTTAATAATCCAATGCATTAGTATCAAATATCATTCAAGTCAAATCGTGGTCATCAAGACCTTTACCAAAATCACTCATTAGCACTCTTACATCAAGTTTTAGTTCAAACACAATTTGATTTCATGTTGGGGACTCTAACCCCCTTTAACCAATCCAACCACCAATGGTACCATTTAACTCATTGCATGGCGAAAAATGACTTTACAAGATCATTTACAAACCCCTCTGACTCATTTAGCCATTGCCTTAGTTCAATTTACCTTTAACATGTGACTAGTTATTTTTAGTAGATATTCTCCCAAACACCTTGAGGGCATAATCTTACCATGACCAAAACCCTTGTGAAAACCATCAATATTAGGGTTACTCTTGACCCATTTGTTAAATCACAATCAACAAGCACGCACATGTGCAAACTAATCACCCAAAACATGTATAATCAAATGTTTAAATAGGAGAAAACATTACCCGTCACTATACATCAAAACTCTCAACATTTGTTTCAAAAACCACTTTTAATGATTCATAAACATTGTTTATATAACATGATATTTGAGAAATAATGATAGGTGAAGATTCACATGTCTTTTACAAGATGATTCACTGAAGGATTGTTGGTCTTCAAGACTCTAGATGGCCTCTTTGATAAACCTTAGCCCCAATCTTTGTTGATGGAGTTTTAGAGAGGATGTTGGAGTGTTTTGATCTTGTATAAGTGAAGAATGAAGGGAAAAATTAATTTATAAGTATTGGTCTATAAGGGTTTAGGTGTGGGAAAGGTCTAAGATATCCTCAGCTAAAAGATGTAAAATGAACTCCTAGGAGGGTATGACTCTATGTCTAAACCATACCTTAGTGGTACCCTAACTTGTACCCTAGTCATCACCATGGATCCCCAATCTTCCAAACATATGGCAGTACAGGTATGACTCATACCTAAAGGTATTAGTGGTTCCAAGCATCTCATACCCAAGTCAGTGTCAACTAGATCATGACTAAAACTTCATACGACTAGATAGTATACAATCCGTACCCTAACATATGACTTTGGAGTGGATAAACCGTATCTTGGACAATGTGTCACCAACCTAGACTAGTCTCTATATGAGAGGGAAGGGTACTAGTCGTACCCTAGCATATGATTAGTATGCTCAATACATACCCAACCCAGAACCTCAAATCTTAGGAAATTTTCTAAGGGTTAAAGCCTAGGTATTTTAGTCTCCCGCTCCAAATCTCAAGGCATGAAGACTACGATCTACATAAGACTTCTAAATAATCTGAGTCACATTCAACCTATCCATAATCACCTTAATTCTATCCAACCACTCCCAAAAAATGTCCATGCCATATGGCCTAACCTCGAAGGTCTCAAACCAACCTAAAAGAGATCAATAATGTATAGCATATAGTGTATCAAATAGTGATATCGCAATGCTCCAGCGGTAGCTATTATTATATGTGAATTCTGTTAATACCAAGTGTTGCTTCCATCTTCCTCAAAAATCCATAACAAAAGATCGAAACATATTCTCAAGAAGCTGAATAGTTTGCTCCTACTGCCAATTATTCTGAGGGTGAAAAGTGGTGCTAAGATCAACCTCAGTTCTCAACTCCTGAAAAGCTCTCTAGAAGATAAAAGTGAATTATGTTCCCTGATCTAAAATGATATGATATACGTACTCCATGTAGGTTAAGTATCCCACAAACATAGATATATGCTAATCTCTCGGCACTGATGGACATCTAAATAAGGAATGAAATGTGCCTATTTATTCACCTGATCTACGATTTCCCAAATGTCAAATGAACCATGGGTGGTGTTTGACAACTAACTAACAAAGTCTATGGTGATCCACTTTCACTTTTACTCGAGAATAGGTAATATCCAAATCAAGCCACCAAGCCTATGATGCTCGGCCCTCACTTGCTGACAATATATGCAACGAGCTACAAAGTTTGCCACATCTCTCTTTATGCGACTCCATAAATAGTATTGCCTTAAATCTCTATACACCTTAGTTGTCCCAAGGTCAATAGAATATTTGGAGTTGTGAGCTTTATGCAATATCAACTGAATCGTGTCACCAATCCTCAAAACATAAATACAACCATCAAATCTCAAAGCACCCTAAGAATCTATTTGTATCCTTCCTGGACTCTCCACTCAACACTTGATCATGAATGATACAAAGCCCCCTATTCTTAAACTAGAAACTCCAATTTTTCACAAATAAGGTACACCTCACTTCAACACTAGCAAGGATCTTTTTGGAATATGAAATATCAAGTCCCACCCTCAAGTTTTCTAAGGACTAGGTGTCCCACACCAACGGCCTCTTAAGAACTAATATAGAATCCAAAATACCCATAATCACTGCCTTTTGGCTCAAGGAGTCTGCTACTATATTAGCCTTGCCCAAATAATGTAGAATAGAGCAGTCATAATCCTTTCGTAAATCCATCCATCTATGCTTCCTAGAATTAAAATCTCTCTACATCAGAATATAATGAAGACTATGATGATCAGTGTATTTCTAACAATGCATGCCATATAAGTAATGTCTCCAAATCTTATTACAACCTAAAATCCAAGGCTGTATTGGTACTTTTCACGACAAGCCTTGACAAGTAAATGTATCACACAAAATGATATGAAATATGAAGATAATACCAAAACCTAAGTCAAGACTACTAGAATGGAGTCAAACCACGAATATATACAAATTGCATAAATACATAACCAAATATACCATACAATATCATAAAACCTGGTGTCACAGTGTAAGAACGCTAAATATATCTTAAATGTCAAAGATACATTAATAGACAAAAAGGATCATAATCTAATTAGGAATACAAAACAAGACCTAAAGTAGATAGAAAGATGAAGTAGATAAACTCTTGAAAAATAGATCAATCGTACCTTGAATATACTCCAGATTGCACCTGAATCAGCTATCGTACGATGCACTCATACCAGAATCTACACCAAAAGGATGTAGTATGAGTGAGTATGGTCCACTTGTACTTAGTAGGTATCATAGGCCGATTGAGCAAAGTAGATAAAAAATCATATAAGTACACACTATGGGCACATCACCTGTAATCAGAAGATGTCCCAAATGGTAGCCCACAGCATCTCCACTACAAGTTCTATAATCCACATAGACCATAAAAACAAGTACAAGGAAGAAGCACAAATATACGTGTATAACAGATTATAGCATAAGAAAGAGGTACAAATAGAAAAATATCATATCAAGGATAATAATACAACACAAAACGAGCATAATATATAGCATGCATTGAAGATGATGATGATGGTGATGAAAATGATGACGATAATGAAGCGATACCTGAGGTTGTAGAACAACCTTCGTATACACCTACTGAGTTGTGCTCCCACGGTAGGTCCCCTGGGGGTTCATCAACCCAAATACAATCCAATATCCAATAACAATATCCATAACTCGGCCCTAACATAAAAATCAACAAAGGGGTTTTTGAGATGTCACATTTTCTATTAGAAAAAACAATGTTTCTAGTATTTCCACGGTGGTACCGATGTTTCATGAATGTCTATGATATGATGATGCAATGATCTCAACCAACAAAAATATGAATTTCTAAATCATACCAATATACCAACCATGTGAGCCAAAGTCAACTCAATATACCAACAAACTATGAATCCTACATAATCCATATGTCAATAGAGTAAAATACATAATAATATGCCATTGATACCTCAGAATTTCCAATTTAGGCTTTTTCATCAACAACGATACAACTAAAATTACATAGTTAAGGCCAATAATATCATATAAGACCCCACACAGTCACACATAGAAAATAACATCTCAAAACCACCAATAAAAACAATATATGCTGCCATACGAGCACAACATAATGATTAAGCCATTTCCATGATTAGTTATCTCACCCATAACATGATTTTATACCAATATTAACAACCCTGCCAAATCTTAAGAAAGTTAAACCATAACCTACGTCCAATGGTGAAAATAGGTCCAAAAGCCTTTACATAGCTTTATTCTCTTTAATCGACCCAGAATCAACTAAAATACACAAATATAGAATTTATGCATTAAAAAAATCTAACTACACCCAAATTGTCAATTTCTGAGTCGGGGTAAAAATGGACCCCTGAAATGGGTTTTTCGAAAAAGAAGTGTAAAACAGGATTTTTTGTCCAAAAATACATTTCCCATGATTAAATGCACTTATTGAGGAAATTTGAAGTGAAAATGAGCTGGAATTGAGGTTTAAATCGAGAAATTGAAAATTTAGGCCTTCCAGGTCAATATCCCCGAATTCTACTCTTAAATCTTGATGATAGGCATATTTACACGCCTAAAGTACTATAATTTACCCATATTTTAGCTAAGTTTTGAGGACAAAATATATAATTCATGCACTTTTAGTCCTTTTTCCTGTAAGTGAGCTAACAAACGTGATTAGCAAGTTTTCAGGTATAAATGATGCAGATTTCAGCATATTATGGATAACTTGACGCCCAAGGAAGCTTCACGAAAGAAGGAAGGGAAAGCTTGGACGCCAAGGACCAAAAGTGACGCATGGAATATATGTCCCAGGCAAAAACAGCATTTCCAAAGACTTTGGGGATCAGCAGTAACTTATTAGGATTAGGATAATGATGCAGTAACCTAGTAGGACTAGGATAAGTAATTCAGTAGCTTAGTAGGAATAGGATATGGGTGTTATAAATACCCTATTTTGTTAGAGATTTTAAGCATTCTACTTCTAGTTCCGAATCATTCTAATTCTTCCATCAATTCGAATTCTCATACTTTTACTTTTTATTCAACACTTTAAATTCTTATTCTCTTCATCTATTCAATTCTTAATTTCCACAACAAGAGAACCGCTATTCTAAAAGGTAATTCACGCCTAACGCCATACCAAACCCTACTACATGTGAGATCTTTATTTTGGTATAATGATAAAGTCTATTGTGATTTCCGTCGCACTCATAAATAGCTAAACTTCTCTGTTGGGGTTATGGAAGCCTTATGAGATACTATCTATTGCTATGAGTTTGTGAGTTCGTGACTCGTATGATGCTTATATCATTATTCTCTTCATCTTAATGCAAATTCTTGTGGTTGCAAACGCATAGAATACGCCAGTATAGCATTAACTTGTTCGAAAGAAAAGTTATATGTCTGGAAAAAAGATAATGTCAAGGTAATAGGGCACCAACCCCTGTTAAAAAAATAGTGTCGTAACTGGATTAACCTCTTGGAGAGTTCATACCGTTAGACACGCTTTAAGCTCGAAAGAGTTAAAGCAAAATAATCCTTGATGGTCGAAAGACTCCTGGATTTACCATAGAATACAACTCTCTATAAGCACATGCATGTCTGAATTCCGCATAACTCATAGCCAATAGAGACGTATAACTCATAAGGTGGAGATAACCCCAACTCTCAATTCTCATTGGTTAAACATCCTACTAAACATTCTTTCTTTTTACTTTGCTATTTTCCGTTTTCACTTTGTTACATTATTGCACGTTACAATCCCCCTTTTTTACGAGACTTGCACCAAAAGTCTAATAATTTTTGCTTACTTAGTGACCAAGTATTCTCTGTGGGATCGATACCCAACCCAATTGGGTTCTATATTTGACGACGACCGCTTACACTCTTACGAGAGCTGTAGTTTAAGCGTTATCAAATTTTGGCGCCGCTGCCGGGGAATACGGTTGTCAACTAAGTTTGTGATAGTTACTAGACCCTTTGGTCAAAGATTCTCGTACTTTACTTTTAGTTGTTGTTTTTGTTTTCTGCAGGTTTTGTTCAGTGCATGCCAAATACTCAAAGTTCTGGTCAACCATTATTACCAATAAACCCTGAACCGCAACTTATTGGAAGAATGGATGCACAACGTGACATTGACAGAAGGGCGGCTCAACAGGAGCAGGCTAGACTAGCTGCACTGGCAGCTGCTCAAGTGCATCAACAGAATATTGATAACCCAGGTCATGCAACAAATCCTGATGATGAGGACCTGGGTGATAAGGAGCTACTGAATCCTAGGCGTACTGATGAAGTGGCGGCACCTATGTATAGGAGAGATCGTCAAGCTAGAATGAGACCTGACCGCCGAGCTATGCAGGCTCTTTTTGATGATGATGATGACGATCTGGATGGAGCTGGTGCTACAGGAGCTATTATTCCTCCGCCCTTGGCACCTGGAGCAAAGTTCAATATCACTAGCACCATGATTTAGCTATTGCAGCTCAAAGGTTTATTTGGTGGACTCGCAGGTGATGATCTGAATATGCACCTGATCAACTTCATCTCTACATGCAAGTCATTCGACAATCCAGGAGTTGGACAGAATGTAATTCGGTTGTGCTTATTTCCATTGTCTCTATCTGGGGAGGCAACTCCATGGTTGAATGGGCTGACTCCTGATTCTATCACCAATTGGAGGCAATTGAAAGACGCTTTCCTAGAAAGATTCTTTCCGCCATCCAAGAGAGCACAGTTGAGAGATGAGATCAGCAACTTCCGACAGCTTCCAACTGAAGCTCTCCACGAAACATGGGAGAGATTCAAGAAGAAGCTTATGCGGTGCCCAAACCATCAAATGACCAATGTCCACTTGATGGAGATATTATACAGGGCTTTGAACTCAGTGACTAAGCCAGTGGTGGATAATGCGGCTGGAGGATCATTCATGGACCTTAATTTTATTGAGGCAAGTGATATGCTAGATCGTATGACAAAGCAGAGCAGAGCCTGGCATACCAGGGATTCTGAGGTAGCAAGCTCTACTGTATCGATTGGCATGACTACAGAACAGAGGCGAAGAGAAGAGGAATGTGATCAAGATATGGCGCACATGAAAACACAGATAGATCTTCTTGCCAAGCATTTATTATCAGGGAAGACCGAAAAAGTCAAAGCAGTTGCATCAAAAGGAAGAGACGAATCCAATTCCGAGGAAGAAGCCAACTACTTGAATAATCAGGGGGGTTTTCGAGGCAATGCCCAAGGAAACCAAGGTCGGACCTATTATGATAAATCTGGATACAAGGACCGCGATCAAGGTAGTTGGAAGAATAAGACTGACAGGAGTGGTTTGTATATTCCTCCTGGAAATCGTGAGGCCACAGCATCTGGTTCGGGGAAGATGTCTATGGAAGATATAATGGCAAAGCTGTTGAAAGGAGTTGAGGCAACTAATACGGGAGTGAATGAGGTGAAGAATGATTTGTCTTCAATAAATCAGTTGGTTGACTCACATTCCACTGCAATAAGACAACTCGATCAGCAATTGAGTCAACTTTCAGTGGTATTTAATCAAAGAAAAACCGGCACCCTACCTAGCGATACTGTGCAAAATCCAAGGAACGACGGATCATGCATGGCTATTACTACCAGGAGTGGTAAGGTGCTGGAAACCTTATCCAAAGGCAAGCAGGTGGTTGATGATATAGCAGAGAATGTTGATGAAGCAGAGTTTGAAGATGCCGTAGAAGCTGAAGTGAGTGCTCATGATGTTACCCCTAGACATCACCAGCCTGAAAAGAGTGATAATCGGAAGCAAGATAAAAAGGAAGTGGTGGAAAAAATGATTCCCCTTCCACCACCACCTTTTCCTCAGAGACTGGAGAAGAAGGCTGACGACACTCCTGAAAAGGTTGATAATCGGAAGCAAGATAAAAAGAAAGTGGTGGAGAAAATAATTCCTCTTCCACCACCACCTTTTCCTCAGATATTGAAGAAGAAAGTTGATGATACCAGGTTCAATAAGTTTATGACTATGTTGAAGCAGCTAACTATTAATGTTCCTTTGGTGGAGGCGCTAGAGCAAATGCCTGGGCACGCAAAATTTATGAAGGATCTTTTAACAAAGAAGCGGGCAGTAAGCTATGAGCCGGCAGATAATATTCATCATTGCAGTGCAATTTCCATAAGGTCCTTAGTAAAGAAGAAGGCAGACCCTGGTGCTTTCACTATTCCTTGCACGGTTGGATCTATGAATTTTGCTAAGGCATTGTACGATTTAGGAGATAGCATCAATTTGATGCCACTATCCGTCTACAGAAAGTTTGGGTTGGGCGACCCTACACCAACCAATATGCGGCTTGTGATGGCAGATAGGTCGGTAAAACGACTTATGGGTATCTTGAATGATGTGTTGGTAAAGGTTTCTACCTTCATCTTTCCTACAAACTTTGTCATTTTGGATTGCGAGGTGGATGCTGAAGTTCCCATAATCTTGGGATACCCTTTCCTCATAACTGGAAGCGTGCTTATTAACATGAGAGATAATGAGCTTTTATTTCGAATAAATGACGAAGTGATTCATTTTGATTTGTGCAAATCGATGAAGAAGCCAAGAGATATGGATGTGTTCTCTGTAGCTGATGTTCATTATGAAGATAAGAAATCATTATCTGTAGAGAAACAGCTTATTGTTGAGCCATTGTCTGCTGCGCTGCTGAATGTTGAGCATGAGGATGATGAAGATTATAAAGAAACTATGTGTGCTCTAACAGAAATAGGGTCCTATTCTCATACTCCTAAACAACCGGACCTTGATCTTAAGAATCAACCGTCACCAACAGCGAAGACTTCCATTGAAGAGCCCCCAGTGCTAGAATCGAAAGAGCTCCCCAATTATCTAAGGTATGCATGCTTGGGAAGTAGAAATACACTTCCGGTGAGTGTGACGGATGATTTAAGTGAACAGCACGTAGAGGCTCTCATCTCTGCTCTGAAGAGATACAAGAGAGTTATGGGTTGGACTATTAATGATATAATTGGTATCTCTCCTGAGATATGTATGCACAAGAGTCATATCGAAGAAGATTACATGCCTACAAGTAAGCATCAGCGTCGTCTGAATCCATTCAGAAAACGATGCCCCATCTATCTCGATAAATTCTAAGTAATCGAGATAGCTATGTCATGACGCGACAATAAATCAAGCGCTTGGTGAGAGGCAACCCATCATTTTTAATTGTTTTGTTTTCTTAAGATTTTGTCGAGCCACGACCAAAACTAAGGCGCTTGGTGGGAGGAAACCCATCGTTCTAATCATTTTTGTTATTTTTGAGTAAGTGTAGGTGCAAGAGGTATAAAGGAGGAGATTGGTTTCAAATTTTGATTTGGAAGTATTGCATGTTGAAGGTGGTAAGTTAGGAATGAAGAAGCAAAATGCTATGGGTTAGGCATTGCCTATGAAAATATAGGCAAAGAACAAGGCAAGGCCTATGTAAATCTAGGCCACAAACAAGGCATAGCCTATGCTATGGCCTAAGATCTCGGATTCTAGAGTTCCATAGCATAGGCGCCGCCTATGCTCAATAATGCCATAGCATAGGCGCCGCCTATGCAAAAGCATTTTGTCTCTGAATCTAGTATGCCATGGAATAGGCGCCGCCTATGCCTAACAATGCCATAGCATAGGCGCCGCCTATGCCAAGCATAGGCAAAACATTAGGCGCCGCCTATGGTCACTTTTGGCCTCCAAATCCGATTCCAAATGGGTCAAAACCCGACCCAAGCTTGTCCTATAAATAGAACCTTAGTCTTAGAACAAAAATGCATTGCAAATTCAACCTAAGTGCCGCCTACCTCTCCAAAATCTCTCAAAAATTTTCCTTTTGCTCCTTTACTTTGCAAGAACATCTTCCGAGGCCATCAACCAAGTAAGTACTTCTTTGTTCTTCTTTTATATTCCGTAAGTACTACACTACTACGCCTATAATGAATTGTTAAATCTTAAAGTAGTATTGGTGATTTGAATGTGGTTGATTTGTTGTGATACATCTCGTTGAGTGAAAGAATACGTGTGGGTGTTCTTGATTTTGTTCCGACTTGTATTTGATTGTTATACACTGTCATACTTTTGCGGAGTCGACATGGTGAAGTTAATTGCATAATCTTCAAAATTGAATGCTTGAATGTTTGAATGACTAGTTCATCGAGATAAAGATCATGATTGAATACAAGCATGAGATGTTGTGATTATTTCTATGACATAACTTGATATGATCTCTATGTAGTGGTCTTGTTCAAAAAGTGCATTAATCCAAACATGAAAGTATGATCAATATTACATGAAATTGAGTTGGAAAGGATAGTTAAGACGACATGAAAGTATGACTGTGCTGAACATATTATTGGAACATAACGCCTAAACGTATATCGATGAAGTCTGAGTAATCGACAATGTTCACTTAATTAGTTTGTGCCAACAAATTAAGTGTGGGGTGGTGCCACTACTGTTTTTTTTTACGACTGTATCTACCGAGATGAAGCTAACATGACAATCATTTTAATCTCAGGTACAATGGCACCGAAAGTACACCAAGGAAAAGACAAAGCAACCACCTCACAGAAAGGCCAGAAAAGGGGAAGAAAAGAGCAAGATGAATCCTCCTCGCTACAAATACCTCAACGCACTTTTGGATCAAGTGGGGTACAATTTGAGGAAGATCTGAGGATGACGACTCTGATGATGATTCCGACGCAGGGGGTATGACCCCAGACATAAAAGAGGAGTCCGACTAATCAGGTTCTTCTTATTTATTTTCGACTGAGGGCAGTGTGTCCCGTCTAAGTGTGGGGTGCTGGTATTTGCATGCTATACTTCTTTATCTGCATTTGCATTTATTTATGTTTGGTTGTTTGATTTAGTTAGTAGTCATAGATTTTTTTTTAGATTTTGATGCATGAAATTGTTCTGATAGGCGGCATGGTGTTATGACAAGAGTTTGTGCTAGAATCATTACTATTGAGATATTTAGGCTCTAAGTGTGACTCACTGTGTGATAATTGTGTGGTTTAATTCATTCATCTATTAGGGTCAAGAGTCTATAATACTACCAATAAAGTTGACCATGTGCCTTGTGTGTGGTCAAGAGTCTATGGTCATCAGTTCCAACATATGAATTCTTTGTGAGCGTGAGAGCAAGGATAATCTTATACCCATGTTCTGAAAAATGCGATATTTGAGAGTGATTATGGGTAATATCTTATGTGAGACACACATGGTTGATGAGTTTTGGGTAGTCTTGTATGATTCTTTATGGCTTAACTTGTGGATACGAATTAACCATCCTCACGAGTCTATATTAGAGGTTGAATTGTTTCTATAAGTGATTAGAAAACTACTCTTTGTTTATAATTATCGTGCCTGTCTTGATGAAAATTTTGTGTTGTTACTGTGAAACCCTAAGTAGATGTTTATATGGACATGATATATTGTTCGAGGACGAACAAAGCTTTAAGTGTGGGGTGTTGATGATAGGCGTATTTATACGCCTAAAGTACTATAATTTACCCATATTTTAGCTAAGTTTTGAGGACAAAATATATAATTCATGCACTTTTAGTCCTTTTTCCTGTAAGTGAGCTAACAAACGTGATTAGCAAGTTTTCAGGTATAAATGATGCAGATTTCAGCATATTATGGATAACTTGACACCCAAGGAAGCTTCACGAAAGAAGGAAGGGAAAGCTTGGATGCCAAGGACCAAAAGTGACGCATGGAATATCTGTCCCGGGCAAAAACAGTATTTCCAAAGACTTTGGGGATCAGCAGTAACTTATTAGGATTAGGATAATGATGCAGTAACCTAGTAGGACTAGGATAAGTAATGCAGTAGCTTAGTAGGAATAGGATATGGGTGTTATAAATACCCTATTTTGTTAGAGATTTTAAGCATTCTACTTCTAGTTCCGAATCATTCTAATTCTTCCATCAATTCGAATTCTCATACTTTTACTTTTTATTCAACACTTTAAATTCTTATTCTCTTCATCTATTCAATTCTTAATTTCCACAACAAGAGAACCGCTATTCTAAAAGGGAATTCACGCCTAACGCCATACCAAACCCTACTACACGTGAGATCTTTATTTTGGTATAATGATAAAGTCTATTGTGATTTCCGTCGCACTCATGAATAGCTAAACTTCTCTGTTGGGGTTATGGAAGCCTTATGAGATACTATCTATTGCTATGAGTTTGTGAGTTCATGACTAATATGATGCTTATATCATTATTCTCTTCATCTTAATGCAAATTCTTGTGGTTGCAAACGCATAGAATACGCCAGTATAGCATTAACTTGTTCGAAAGAAAAGTTATATGTCTGGAAAAGAGATAATGTCAAGGTCATAGGGCACCAACCCCTGTTAAAAAGTTAGTGTCGTAACTGGATTAACCTCTTGGAGAGTTCGTACCATTAGACACGCTTTAAGCTCAAAAGAGTTAAAGTGAAATAATCCTTGATGGTCGAAAGACGCCTGGATTTACCATAGAATACAACTCTCTATAAGCACATGCATGTCTGAATTCCGCATAACTCATAGCCAATAGAGACGTATAACTCATAAGGTGGACATAACCCCAACTCTCAATTCTCATTGGTTAAACATCCTACTAAATATTCTTTCTTTTTACTTTGCTATTTTCCGTTTTCACTTTGTTACATTATTGCACGTTACAATCCCCCCTTTTTACGAGACTTGCACCAAAAGTCTAATAATCTTTGCTTACTTAGTGACCAAGTATTCTCTGTGGGATCGATACCCAACCCAGTTGGGTTCTATATTTGACGACGACCGCTTACACTCTTACGAGAGCTGTAGTTTGAGCGTTATCAAATCTCAGTTTTAATTTGATTTAAATGATAGGAATCAAAGAAAAGTAATTGAAATGGGGATTTTGAGATTATCCAATATTAAAAGTGGAAAATATTTCCTAACAAATCAAAAAACCCAAGCTCCAAGTCTCAAAAATGGTGAAAAATTGTGAAAAAGATTATATTGTTCAAGTATCACCTAATCAACTATTGGGTTACTTAAGAGGCCATCGCTTAAGCGTCCAAGTGTCGCTTGCCCGATTCTCGCTTGACACGCGAGTGTAATATTTGTGACCAGGCTATATCTTAAGAGACAAGGGCTTAGGCGAGCCTTGCGCAGCTTAGTCGATATTTTGGCTATCAAGCAAAGTTGCTTAAGGACAAAACTATTGTTTAAGTGGTGCACCAGTTGAGTGGTGCACTAGCTAGAGCTTAGAGAATTCTATGTCTTTGCAAAACCCTCGAGATTCATCCAGAATCTCAAGAATGCAAATGAATTTTGCTATTAGACTAAATTTGACACTCCAAATTCAATGGTGATATCAGATTTTTGAAAAAAACATTGTTTTCACAAGGTTCATCCCCGAAATCCAATTTCACAACTTTCCAAACTGAGGGTCGAATTAAGATAAAAAATCCACATAAAGTCACACCGACTAAGTTACAACCTAAAATTGACATTCTAGATTTGTTGTCATAGTCCTTGCCATCCAACGCAGAAATCAATAAATATTGATCAAACTCAACTGTAAAGCCGTTATAGCCACCAAAAATCACACCAAAATGCAACGACAACCGTACCAATAATCCCACACTAGAAATACAACAAAGCAACCACTAGGAGGGGTAAAATTGTCAAATCACATAAAAATTAATAGTTCAAAAAAATCACCAACGAACAAGTCATTACATCATCCACTAATAAAAATCTAGTTCATCCTCGAACTAAAAGCAAGGGAAATACCTAAATTAACAAAAAATTGGGGATAATTACAATGCGTATCAGACTCGAACTCCTACGTAGCCTCATTATAGGTTGATGTCTCCAGTGGACCTTAACCAAAAGAATGTCTCTAGAATGCAACCACCTAACATCCCTGGATAGAATGGAGACAGAATCCTAAACAAAAGACATCCTCTCATTTAACTAGATTGAATACTAACAAATAACATGAGACTCATCCAGGATGTAACGATGAAGAATGGAAACCTAAAACACTGGATGAAAACCTGACAAATCTGGGGGTCATGCTTACTCATAAGCCACATCCCTAAAGTCCAAAGGATCTCAAAAGGTCTAATATACCTAGGGCTTATCTTTTCCCTTTTCCCAACCTTATCACGTCCTTCATGGGTGACACACAAAGGAAGACTCGGTCACCAATAGTAAAAATCAAGGAACAAAGTCTACTATACATATTGAACTTCTTCTCTTAGTCACTCGAAGTCTATCTTGAATGATCCAAACTCTATCCAGAGACGCACAAAGCAAGTCTGTACCTCGAGGTATAACCTTAGAAACTTCAAACCAATTAATTAGAGAGCGACAATGCGTACTATACAAAGCCTCAAAAATATCTATCTAAATATGGGAATAATGGCAGTTATGATATAAAAACTCCAACAAAGCTAGACGTTACTCCCGCTAACCTCCAAAGTCCATGACATAAGTGTGGAACATATACTCCAAAACCTAAATAGTCCACTCTGACTGGACATCAGTATGGGAGTGATATGTTATGTTAAGATCATCTCAGGTACCCAACTACTCCTAAAGTCTTCCATAAGTGAGATGTGAACAAAAAGCCTCGATCCTCGATGATGGACACTAGCACACCATAAAGATTGACTATTCATGGATATAGGTATGGGCCAAGCTTTCAACGCTGAAGGATACCTTAACTAAAATGAAATAAGAAAATTTTGCTAATTGATCCATGATGACCCAAATACTATCAGAACCGTGAGAAGTATACAGAAAACTATTCAAGAATACCACAATGATCCATTCCTATTTCAACTAAGGAATCGGTGACCTCTGAAGAAACCCACCAGGTCTCAAATGCTCGGCCTTCAGCTGCTGGAAACTTAGGCAATGAGATACAAAATCCACTACATCATTCC
This sequence comes from Capsicum pubescens, assembly GCA_030864215.1. Taxonomy (NCBI): domain Eukaryota; kingdom Viridiplantae; phylum Streptophyta; class Magnoliopsida; order Solanales; family Solanaceae; genus Capsicum; species Capsicum pubescens. The sequence goes on along the minus strand of CM061548.1, from coordinate 191,384,113 downwards.
TCATGCCACCTTAGCAGTAATGTTTTCTCAAATCATGATACATCTTAGTCACTCTCGGATAGATGGAATATCTAGAACAATGAGCCTCCTCCAAAATTAATCTAATCCAATTGCCCATTCTCGGCACACAAACTCGGCCTCCAATCCTCAAAACACCATCTTGATAAAGTGAGGCTTCCTTGTCCTCACTACTGAACACCTTATCCAAAATCATATTCTATCAAACATCATCAAATAGATGAACCCAAATTTGTTCCATCAAGAAAAACCTTGCCTCAATAATTGCCAAAACACACCAATTTGTAGAAATATCAAGCCTAACTATCTAGTTAGCCGAAAACTAAAGACATAAGGCCAAAGCCTACTCGAAGGTCAAAAGATGTTCAAAGCCATCCATGCTAGTCGACATCTAACTCAAGGCATCTACAACTACATTAGCCTTGCCTGGATGATATAGAATAGTAATATTATAATAGTTAAGTAACTCAAGATAATGACACTGCTTAATATTCAGATCTCATTGGGTGAAGAAATACCAAAGGCTATAATGATCTAAGAAAATCTCACACCGCACTCTGTTTAATTAGTGCCTCTACAACTTTAAAGTAGAAACAACCTTGCACAACTCTAAATCATAGGTAGGGTAATTCCTCTCATGAAGCTTCAAATAATGAGAAGAATATACAATTACCTTACCCTCCTACATCAACACAACACCTGAAGTATTACAAAAGATAGTAAAATCGATGCCCTTCTTAGGAAATATCAAGATAGGAGATGGCGTATATAAATCCTTGATATTTTGAATGCTCACCTCATAAGCATCATACCACAAAAAGGAAATCTTCTTTTGAGTTCGCCTGGTCAAAGAAGATTTAATAGATGAAAAACCCTTAACAAAGCACTGATAGTAACCTGCTAAACCGACAAAACTCTGAATCTTTGTAGGACAAGTAGGCCTAGCCTAATCATGAACCACTGAAATCTTAGTTAGATCGACCATAATACCATTATTGGTCACCATATGACCCAAGAAAGAGACAAACTCTAACCAAAACTCGTACCTAGAGAACTTATCATACAATTTCTCATCCTTCCATCTCTGAAGCAAAATCTACAAATGCTTCTTAAGGAAAACCTCACTCTTGAAAAAATAAAGATATCATCTATAAATACAATGACAAAAGAGATGAGATATGGTCATAATACTCAGTTTATTATCTCCATAAATGTGGATGAGGAATTGGTCAAGGACATGACCAAGAACTCATAATGATCGTACCAAGTCTAAAAAGTTGTCTTTGGAATATCCAAAGCTCTAATTCTCAATAGGTGATATTAGGAACTCAAATAAATCTTCAAAAACACTAAACCACCTTGAAGTTGATCAAGCAAATCATCAATATAAGGAAGAGAATACTTATTTTTAAATTTTACCTAGTTCAACTACTGATAATCAATACACATGTTAATAGATCCACTCTTTTTCTTTACAAAAAAGACAAGCACACCCCAAGTTAATACACTAGGTTGGATAAATCACTTATCTAACAACTCTTACATTTGATCTATCAATTCCTTCAATATTACTGGGGTCATCCTCTAAGGAGGAATAGAAATAGGCTCGGTGCCCAACTCAACATCAACAACAAAGTCAATATCATAATCTAAAGGAAAACTAGGCGAATCCATAGGTAAAATATCGATAAACTCACGGACAATACAAATAGAATCCAAAGAAGAAGGTCACACAGCACTAGTATCATGAATATAATCCAAATAAGACAAATACCCCCTCTCAACAAAGATATGAACTTGAATAAAAGATATAACTCTCTTGGGATCCAAATGAAACACAAACATCCAAGCTATCCTTGGCACATCCAATGAAGCTAAGGTCATGGTCCTAACATAATAATCTAGGATAACATGATAAGAATCTAACAAATCCATACCCAAGATGACATCAAAATCTACCATACCTAGAATAATTAGCTCCACCCTAGTCTCATGCCCAACAAAAGTTAAAAGATAAGATCAGTGCACCCAACCCACCAATAAAGAGTCTCTTACAGGGGTAGATGCATGGATAGGAATGAAAAGAGGCTCACTAGTAGAATAAAAACCCAAAACAAAATATTCAAACACATAGGAGAAAGTCAATCCTATATCAAATAACACTGATGCAGATCTAAAACAAACAGAGATGAAAATAGTGATGATATCATCAAAACTATCTGCCTCTGGTTTGGTTGGTATAACATAGGTGTAAGACCCCATAAAATTTGATCATTTTATTTTTTACCTTCCCAGGTGCATAACTTTAAGTTTTTACTTGAATTATGATTAGGGTTGTTGAAAGGGTATTATAGGAAAGTTTTGGAATTTTTAGAAGCCATTTAGGGTCATTTTAAGATCCCAAAAAAATAGGGTCCGTGATAATAGCATGCCATTCCACTTAGGGTCCGCAGTAAGAGTGTGGCATGTTGACTCCCCACTTCAGTAGTTGCATGCCATGCTTCTATATTAAATTCATCTTGTTTTTTAACCTGGGGTGAGGGAATTTTTGGTCATTTACCCCTTACATGACTTTAAAACACCAAATTAACCTTTTTCCATTAATTTTCAAAGATCAAACACTACACTTTTCCACTTTAACACCCAAACCAAGAAAGTTCAAGGGTTTTACAAGAAATCACTACTCCGAGCTCCAAGCTTCAATTTTTTTTCACTTTCATCTATATTTTTGGCATGTTTATCTTTTCTTAACTTTTATTTTACATTTTGGCATAAATTTGATTTATATTCATGTGTTTTGAATAATAGGATTTAAATTAACTTGTGGGTTTGTGGAGGTTATTACTTAAATTAATTTTCCCATGTTTTTTAATGGATTATTCATGCTTTAATTAATATTTTTGGGACTGATTCGGTGCGTTGTGATTTTGTGGGAATGTGTGATAAGGGTTTCACCAAATTCGATAAATTTTTGCTTAGTAATGGTATTAACCTCAACCCATATTATAACTTTATTTTTTATTATGTATACTTTCATAATTTAACTTGTCTTTAAAATCACTGCATTGAATTAAAGCATAAATAAATTAAAATAGATTGGGAGTGGTCATGGTTTTGGATTTTTTACTAAACTTGGAAGTCTAATGGTTAAATAGACTAGTTTGGCATAATTGAATTAGCTTGAAAGCATGTTGGTATGATGGTGCCATGTTGTAAAATTCTTTAATAATGACTCCTAAGTAGTTGTTTGGTTTATGTGAAAACTATTTAATTTAGGTTTTAAGTACATTGTGTATCTCAATGTGAAGGTGTAGTCCTTAGGGGACTAATACTCGAAACCACATTTCCCGACATGGGGGTATATATGTCAATATGTCTTGATACACATTATATTTTGGATAACTATAACATTGATGTCTCTAGCCTTTCCTTGATACATACGAGTAACATAGACTGTTCCTTTTTTTAAGGAAGAGTCACACCCATATAGCCCATAGGTACCTTTAGGATTGAGCGAGCTATATAGTTTAGGATAATGGTTTAAACTATCATGTTAATCAACCATTATTCCTATATCGACATCTTATATATGTGTATATAAATGTTGTGTATTTGGTATTAACTAGTTTTTCATAAATGCATTATTTTATTCCATTTCTTTAGTTACATTCTAGTGATTGCCTCACTGACCTCTATCCCACCTAAGGAAAATATTGAGGGAACTCGCCTAGTTTATGAAGTATAGTGTCATTCTAAGTTCCTTGCTTCTAATTATACCACTCCACATGGGGTTCCTCCAGTCCCTACAAGTCCTCCCCGAGCTTCTTGAAATGGTGATACTTATGTTTAGTCGCCTCAGGGAGATATCTCTAATAGAGAGTACTATCAGTCTATTCATATGCATGGCCAAAGTGTGGCATCACAGTCTCATCAATTTGATCATGCTGGTCTTGTTATCAATTTATCTGAGGACACTAGGATTGGCCTATTTATGAGGTTAAATCCCTCAATATTTATAGGCTTTAGGGTTAAGTCGGATCCTTAAGGGTGTATTAATGAGATGGAGAATATTTTAAGGGTGATGTATGCAACTTATTTAGAATTTATAGAGTTTATTACTTATTAGTTAAGGTTGTGGCTTGCCAGTGGTATAAAAAGTGATATAAGACGTAGGGTAATAATGATGAGCCAGTGGTGAGGGGTGAGTTTTTAGGTGCTTTTCTTGATCACTTCTTTCCTTAAGATTTAGAGGAGGCTAAGGACAAAGAGTTTGTGAACATAAAGTAAGGTAAGATGACTGTTAAGAAGTATGCCCTAAAGTTCTAGCAATTATCCTGTTATGTTTTAGAGTTTGTGTCTAATATGAGGTCTAGAATGAGGAAGTTCACTTTTATTTTATCTTATGATTTTGTGTTAAAATGTAAGTCCATGATGCTGAATAATGATATGGACATATCAAGGTTGGTGGCTTATATGCAATAGTTAGAGGATGCTAAAAAACAAGTAAAAATAGAAGAAAGGTAGAGCAAGAAATTTATGTATGTTAAGAAACGTAAAAATTAGTAGAATGGTAGAAGAGATGATATGCAGTGAACCAAGATGATGAATCAAATTCTTATTCGTCAGCTAGTGATCCTTATCCTAAGACTTCAGGTGACTAATATTTTTACGATAGCAATGGTCCTAAAGCATAGGGTGCCTAGTCTCAGGTCAGTGGATCTCAGTCATTCCTACCTTATCATCTTTGTGGATTTTATAGGTAGCTTCATCGTGGATATTATGAGAAGAGGAGTAACTTATGTTTTAATTATGGCTTGATCATCTGCAGTGGAATTATCCTCTATATAAAGTTGTCACTGGAGCTAATAAGGTCTTGATTACCACTTCTTTCAATTTTGTACCTAAGGGTGCCACTTTAAGTGTCGGCAACGGTCGAAGTCGCCTTTATGCACTTGTTACTCATCGGGAATATGAGACATCCCTAGATATTGTCACGGGTATGTTATAGATCTTTTCTCATGATGTTTATTATTTGCTTGACCAGGGTCATACCCTATCTTATGTTACCCCTTATGTGGCTGTATACTTTAGTTTTAGTCCTGGACATATTTTTTAACCCTTTTCTATTTCTATTCTTGTAGGTGATTCTATTGTTGTAAGAAAAATCTATAGGGGTTGTATGGTGTCTATCTTTCATAGGGAGACATTGGTGTATTTTGATGTAATCTATGGGATGTATTAGTTTTATTCTTGCTATGATCATCTTGATTGTAGGACTCAAAAGGTCAGTTTTCAATTCTTTAATTAACCGTTGACCGAATGGGGGGAATTTTCTTAGTACACAAAGGAAGGTTTATTTCTTATCGTAGAGCTCAAAAACTAATATCCAAAGGGTGTTTGTACCATCTAGTTTGTGTTAAGGATTCCAGTTCTGAAAGTCCCTTTTTGCAATCTATTCCTGTAGTTTATTAATTTCCTAAAATTTTCCATGATGATCTTCCTAGAATTCCTCCAGATAGGGAAATAGACTTGACGTTCTACTGGATACCTATCCCATTTTCATTCATCCCTATAGGACGACATAGACTAAACTAAAGTAACTAAAGCAGAAGTTAAATGATTTTTTTATAAGGGTTTCATCTGTCCTAGTGTTTCTCCATGGGGTTTTGTTGTTCTTTTCATGCAAAATAAAGATATGTCTCTTTGGATATATATAGACTTTCTTCATTTGAATAAGGCCACAGTGAAAATTAAGTATCTTCTCTCTAATATTTATTACCTTTTTGCTCAGCTTTAGGGTGTTGGGTATTTCTTTAAGATTAATCTCCATTTGGGCTACCATCAGTACAAAATTTAGGAGGTTCATATTCCCAAGATTTCTTTTTGGACTTGGTATGGCAATTATGAGTTTTGGTTATGTTATTTGGGTTGAGTAATACTCCAGATGCGTTCATGGATCTTAGAAAATGGGTGTTCAGGCAGTTTCTAGTTTTTTATAGTCTTCACTAATGATGACTTGGTCTATTCCAAAAAAGAGAAAGATCAAGCTAATAACCTCTGAATTGTTTTACAAACTCTTAAGAATCAGAAATTATATGCAAAATTTTCCAAGGATTAATTTTGGCTAAGTGTTGTTACTTTTCTCGGTCATGTTGTTTTTAGTGATGTGATCAAGATGGATCCACAGAAAGTTGAGGCAGTTAAGAAGTAGCCTAGACCCATGACTCCAACCAACATTAGGAGCATTTTAGGCTTGGTTGGGTATTATAGGAGGCTTGTGGATATTCTTTCAATCTATTGACGCTCTATTGAAAAAGATTACTCAGGAAAAGGTTAAGTTTCTGTGGTACGATGCTTGTGAAGGTAGTTTTAAGAAGTTAAAGGATAAGTTGACTTTTGCACCTTTTTTAACCCAAACCGAGGGTGCTGATGGTTTTATTGTGTATTGTGATATGTTCCATGTGGGTCTGGGTTATGTTTTATTGCAGCATGGTAAGGTTGTAGAATATACCTCCAGGCAATTAAAGGTTCAAGAGAAAAATTACCCGACTCATGATCTAGAGTTGGAGGTTGTGGTCTTTGCTTTGAATATTTGGTGTTATTACATGTATGGGGTGAATGTGCATATTTATTCAGACCATAAGAGCTTGTTGTTTGTGCTTATGCAAAAGAAATTGAATATTAGGCAAAGTCAGTGGCTCGAGTTGCTCAAGGATTATGATATGATTTTGCACTACCATCCAGGTAATGTTAATATTATTGTTGATACTCTTAGAAGGTTTTTTATGGGAAGCTTATCTCATATTTAAGAGGATAAAAGAGGTTTGGTTATGGAATTTAACAGTCTAGCTAACTTTGGAGTTCATCTTTTGGACACTATGGATGGAGGAGTAATTTTTTAGGAGGTGATTAAGTCGTCTCTTAGTGTTGAGGTCAAGGAGAAACAAGTTACGGATACTATATTTATGCAAATCAAAGATGGTTTGGGTTAGCAAAAGGTTATGTCGTTCAAGATTGGGTGAGATGGAATCTTGAGATATCAAGGGAGGTTGTGTGTTCCTAATGTAGATGGCCTTCAGGATAAAATTTTGGTTGATGCTCATAAGTCCAGGTATACAGTTTATCCGGTTTTGATGAAGATGTATCAGGACCTAAAGGAAATTTATTAGTGGAATAATATGAAGAGGGATGTGGTGAATTTTATTGCTAAGTTCATGGTTTCTCAACAAGTTAAGGTGGAATATTTAAGGTCTGATGGAATGTCCCAAGAGATAGAGTTTCCTATGTGGAAGTGGAAGATGATTAATATGTATTTTGTTATATGTTTTCCACAGGCTCATAATCAATACTATTCCATTTGGTTCATTGTGGATAGAATGACTAAGTCTTCTCAATTCTTTCCTATGATGACTAACTACTTAGAAGACGATTATGCTAACTTGTTCATTAAAGATATAGTCAGGTTACATGGGACGTCGGTTTCCATCACTTTAGACTGAGGTATATAATTTTCTTCTCACTTCTGGTGATTATCGTAGAGAGGTTTAGGTACTCAAGTGAACGTTAAAATCGCTTTCCACCCTAAAATTAATGGAAAAGTGGAATGTGCCATTCAAATTTCGGAGGATATGTTAAGGTACTGTGTAATGATTTCAAAGATAGTTGAGTCCGACATTTTCCTCTTATTGAGTTTGCTCATAACAATATGTCATTGTTGTATCCAAATGGCCCTTTTTTAGGCTCTTTATGGTATAATATCCATGTATCCTATTGGTTGGTCGAGGTAGGTGAGACTAGGTTGTTTGTTCATGACTTAGTTTACTAATCCATGGAGAAGGTGAAGGTTATTAGAGAAAGACTGAAGACTGCTCAATGTCGCCAAAAATCTTATGCTGATGTAAAACGAATGAAGTTGGTGATTGGATTTTCTTGAAAATTTCTCCTATGAAAGGAGTCATGAGGTTTAGGAAGAAGGAGAAACCCAGTCCCTGCTACATTAGTCCATATTATATTTTAAGGATACTTGGGAATGTCGCTTATGAATTAGATTTACCCATGGGTTTGTCTTTGATTCATCCCATGTTCATGTGTCTACCTTCTTTGATAGTACCTATTGAGGATGTTGGTTCTCCAATTAGATAGGCATGTTTGTAGATTGAGGACAAAGTATATAGAATCGGTGAAGGTTCTTTAGAGAAATCAAAAATTAGAAGAGGCTACTTAGGAACCTGAAGAAGATATGAAAGCCAAGTACCCGTTCTTGTTCCCCACGTTTGATGAAAGTACTTAAAGTATGAATTTCATTTCCCTTTAATCGCATTTTTAATTTGTCCTCGGATTCTACTGTGTTCTTTCTATTTTCACTCTAAAAATTTCCTAAATCCTTATTAGGGGATAAATGATCCAAGGGGGGGTATAATGTAAGACCCCATAAAATTTTGAACATTTTATTTTTTACCTTCCCGGGTGTGTAACATTAATTTTTTACCGAGTTATGATTAGAGATGCAGAAATGGTGTTTTGGGAATGTTTTAGAATTTATGAAAGGGGTTTGGGTAATTTTAGGACCTCGAGGTAGTGAGGGTCCACAATAGTGGTGTGCCATGCCACTTAGCTTCCGCGATAAGAGTGTGGCATGCTGGTTGCCATCCGCGATGGCAGCGTTCCATATTACTATGATAAATTCATCTAGTGTTTGTATTTTTCACTTGTGGTTTGAGTATTTTTTTTATCCTTTACCCCTTACACGACTTTATAACACAAAATTAACCCATTTCATTCGGTTGCCAAAGATCAAACACTACACTTTTACTCTTTAACTCCCAAATCAAGATAGTTCAAGGGTTTTACAGGAAATCACTACTCCGGGCTCCAAACTTCGATTCCTCTTCAATTTCTTCTATATTCCAGGCATGTTTCTCTTTCCTTAACTTGTATTTTACATTATAGCATAAATTTACTTGATATTCATGTATTTTGAATGATGGGTTTGAAATTAGGTTGAGGGTTTTTTTATGTTATCACATGACTTACTTTTCCCATGTTTTGAATGATTATTCATGTTTTAATTTATTGTTTTAGAAATGATTTGGTACATCGTGATTTTTTTTTGATGACATTGGTATCACCAAATCTGATGGATTTTTTCTTGGTAATGGTATAAACATCAACCCACATTGTAACTTGATTTTTTATAATGGATACTTGCGTAATTTAACTTGTCTTTGAAACTATTGTATTGCATTAAAGGATAAATGGATAAAAATTGATTTAGAGTGGGAGTTGTACCCATATAGCCCGTGGGTTCCCTTGGGATGGATCAAGCTACATAGTTTAGGCTAATAATTTAAAATATCATATTAATGGACCCTTGTCCTATCCCGACATAATATATATGTATATATAAATGTTGTGCATATGGTTTGACTAGTTTTTGATAAAAGCATTATTTTATCCCTTTTTCTTTAGTTACATGCCAGTTCTCGCCCTACTGACCATCCCCAAATACTGCATCATTTCATGATGTAGGTTCAGAGGACTTTTGTTGCTTCTGTGTAGTGTTAGGATGTTTGGTACGTCTGTTAGTCTATTGTGAAGTGGTGATCCTCTATCTTTCAGAAAGCCTAGTCATATCATTGGTTTCTTGATTTTCTTGGATTCTTTTATTCATAGTCTGGGGCATGTCCCAACAGAGTTGGTATTTTTGGTTTAGAGGATTTTGTGAACAGTATTGGGATGTAGTTGATGCATTATTTTGACTCTTTAAAGTTTCTTTTGGTATCACTTATTAATTATTGATTTGGTTGTCTTCCGCTGCTTATTATTATATTGATCTAGAGGCAAGGCTAAGAGGGTGGTCTCTGGCCCATGATGGGCTTGAGATGAAAATCATGATTAGGCCTAGGTTCATGTCATAACAATAGATTTATCCACGACCACAACCTGACTGAGTAGCCCCTCAACCACCACCACAGGAACTACTACCTCTGCCCCGCGTACCTCTAGTAGAACCTCTACTCTCACTGCCAAAAAAGGAGTTGCCCCTAAAACATGATGGGATAGTCCTTCACCTAATGGCCAACCTCATTATACACAAAGATAACTCTATGTCCTAACTCAATAGGAGGAGGTACTATTAAGCTAGAACGACCAACCAAAAGATGCTCGAACATAAGACCAATACATGAACCCTGCAAGGCTTCCTGCATTGGTCTACCATGATATCCATGGAAGCCTCTAGAGTCTGTACCTCGAGAAGGGTTTCTAAACTCTCCCTGACGACATACCTTCTTGGCACCTCCCCGAGACGCTCAAAGAATAGACTCAGTCATCTTAGCATGATCCACTGTACTCTAAAATAACGCTCCATATACTATCATCTGGGAAGTATCCAATTAAAGAGAAACATTTAACCCTTTCATGAACTTTTGAATCTTATCTAACACGGTGGTAATACTGCATAAGAATATCTAGACAAGGCATAGAAATATGCCTCATACTCCACCACAGTCATGGATTCCTTGTCCAGGTGATCAAACTCATCTTTCATCTGATCCCTTAAATTTTAAGGCATAAACCTATCATAAAAGGACTCATCTAACTGATCCCAAGTCATCTCTGGAGACCCAAGAAGTCGGCAACTAAAAAGTGACCTCCACCAATATCTGTCTACATCTCCCAACTATTAAGTAGTATAAAAACCACCATATGATTCCAAGGAACAAACATTATGCATTTTATCATGACAATAGATCAAGAACTAATAGTCATCCTTGCCAGCAACATCACTGAACCTAGGAGGACCTTAGCAAGTGAATCTCCCAAACCACTTTTGATCCTTAAAAGACATAACTATAATCACAACAATAGGAGGTATTGCAAATCTAGTTGGTTAAGATACGACCTAAGAAGGTACCATCGATGAAGGTTGAACACTTGATTTGCGAATACCACACTCGGATGCAGACACTAAAAGAGGAATGTCACTCAGAGTCATTAAAGTGCCATAAGCACATATCGGTACTACTGGATGATCCATACTCAGAATTGAAGGATCGTCACAGGTAGACTCAGGCAAAGAATGAGGTATAATATACTTAGCTTAAGGAACACAGATAACGCTCAACTTACACGTCAATATAAGTTCAAGGTGGTCTATGTCAATGAATTTACCCAACTTTGGAGTCGGGTCAAATCCACGAGGAACAATGTTAGTGGCAATTAAATTAATTCGAAGTGATAGATACAAGTTAAATTCAAACCAATGGTGGAAAAAGATAAAATGGGGGAGATAGGATCCTATACTAGTATTTCTTTTTGGGATTTTCTTGTATAAATTTAGGGTTACGAATAATTAGAGTTTTAACAATTAAGAATGGATCTTTGGATTATGCACTACTAAAGGAGTGACATGTGGGTGTTGATCATCAACATCAATTTAGTAAATAAAATATGAGTAGGCTAGGTTATAGATTTTGATGCTAGTCTTTCAACAAAACACCAAACTTTTACCCATTGATTCTTTTGAATACATAATAGGTTTGTTCAAGAATTGGTAACCACAACCTCAATCTAGGCACCCCTATTTCTAGGATGATACCCATGCATAGTCAACCTCACATCACCCTTATTCTAAGATACTAAAAATTTAGCAAACTACACACATAATTATCTATCATTGCTTTGATCTCTGCATCCCTCTTTTAAGGGTGATATGGATTCCTAAAGTTCACCAAAAACCCTTATTTCGAAGATGGCCTTGAACTTTCTAAATCTTGGAGCTTTCACTCATCAAATCCATGTGGGTATTTGGGCTTTCGTAGATCAAATGACAACCAAAATAGCATAGCAATGATAAAAACCACAAACATAAACTACGAAATAGATTCTAACAATAACAACCCACACACACTTAAACTACTATTCACACATAACCCCAATAGGGAGATTTAGCTACACATAAAACAAATAAGCATAGATATACCCATAATCTCCATTGAAATAACTTGTTGAAGATCTAAGTGAATGTTACTTCAAACATAGCTCTCCACAATATCAACAATGAAAGTGAGCAAATCTTCCACTTAGAAAGTCTCCAATGTATTCTTCACCGAAAATTTATACAATATTTTCTTCCCAAAAATGGAGGCTATGAAGTCTAGAGCTAAAACCTAAAAAATTGGGGAAGATAGAATTTGATATTTCAAGATAGGGTTTGAGACTTTTTGTCAAATTGGGATCAGCACGTGCATTTATAGTTTGGCCCTTAGGCTAAATACTTTCGCTGAGCTGCGATCGTATGACTTAGTTGCGATCGCGGTTGACTGACTATCTTTTACCACTACGAATGTTGTCAGTAGACTGCGACCGCGGTACCTGAGGTTCTTCAGTTGTTGGTCTTCATCTGCACTTATTCTTTGCTATTTTGATCATTTTAAGATCCAATCCACATCTTCCTATCATTTAAACTTTGTACCTGCAAAGAGTGGATATTAGTGCATTTACTCATGAATATGTCTTATTTATTCATTCAAAACAAGGTAATGTACACAAATATTGAGTGAGATTGAGTGGTAAAATCACCACTCATCAACACCCCCACCTTAAATCCTTTGCTTGTTCTCAAGTAACACTACCTTTTACCATGAGACACAATCATTTACGCCCAAACTTTATGCCCCAAATGCCATAATGACTTCAACAAGTAGCTCATTGCACATGTTCTAGGCTAATTTCACTACAGCCCTCCTTATAAAATGCAATACTCAAGAATGCATATGACTTTTAAGTGCAACTAAGCAACAACAACCAATACTCTAGAGGTGGCTCCTTTTTTACAATAATTAAGCTATACTCTATTTGCCTCATTGCTCGAGAGGTAACAAAAATCTCCCACCTCAACTTATTCGTATTCCATCCTCACAGTAAAGAGAATTTCTACACACCAAACTACCAACTATCTAACAAGGAGTTTTTAAGTGCACAAACTCTCTCTGAAAAAAAAAATCTTAATGAAATAAGTGTCATACCATAGGTTTGTCCCTATATTCAATTGACACAATAAAGAAAGTAAATGGTCAAAGATCTTAAAGGACTTTCTAAGAATGTAATGTGGGTTCGGGTTAGGGTAGGTTACCATTTAGGAACAACATGGCTACACCCTACCTTGAATATCTACATCACCATTTACAATTTTTTCTTTTTCTTCTAAGGGCCACGCTTCTTTATTTTCTTTATTTTCTTATTCTTACAATTCACTTCCTCTGTTCAACATTTTTCTTTTATTTATTTTTCTTGCAACTTACGTTCAATTCATTCCTTTGTTGGATCCTTTCTTTTTCTAAACATTTGTGTTCATCACTTAGGCACATTAAGCAATTTACTAACACTTTGTCGCTCCAAACTTCCTTCCATCACTTTCACTACCCCCAACTTAAGCTTTAAACCTCAAGTTGTATTTTCAATTTCAAGGAGGGTACTGTTTAAAAAAGGGATAAAAAGAATGGAACACGGCTTGTAATGAGTTTGCAAAAGAAAGGTCTAAATGCTCAAAGTAGGTACTAGAGATTATAATTATGCATAGGTAGGCTTAATTTTTTTAGGCTAGAATAGGTTCCAAAATCACAAAGATGGCCTAAGATTATTTCTCCAACAAATTACAATCAAAATTAGTTTTCAAAGACTAACAAGGAAAGTTCTAGATAACACAAGTATACAAGAGATGATTGCCACTATCTCACCACACATGGCATGCAGAATTCACCAAGGAGGCTAAGATGTCCCTCCTTAGAGACAAAAATAAAGCATCTATTTCCACTCATAAGTCAAAAATTTTGGAGCCACAAAGAGAGAAAAAGATTTGTTGCAACATTGCTCACATCCATGCCCTTGATTTTGCAAAAATTTTAGACGGAGGGGGTTTCTTATTTTGCAATAACACTATGTACTATTTGTTAAACTATGGCTACAATCAAATTCTTAGTCTCACATCTTTGTTCAAAATGGGCTAACTGCCCATATGGATACTTAGACTTCACCAATGGTGTAAGAAGTGATCCCAACTTTACAAAAAAAAATGCCATAGGTACTCAGACTTCCCTTGCATTCCTAACACTCATATTATGGGTACTCAAAATTCCCCTGCACCTAGGTCTCAATCAAAATCAAACTTAACGCCAAGGTAAAAAAAAACTAAAACTAAAGGACATAATAATTTATAAAATGAGGGTACCAACCAAGTAGCCAAAAATGTAGCATCCACAACACAAAGATAAAAATGTTATCCAAACAACATCCCAAAACAATCATAAAAAAGAAATATCTGGTAACACAACACTAACAGAATATAACTAAGTCTGGGACACCCCTACTAAAAGAAATACAGTGTTTGCACTGTATGTGCAAGAAGACAAGAGTAAAGGAGGCTCCTTATATCTACATCACAAGCAATCTCATCCTGCTGACTCGTAATCACCACTAATCGTATCATCAACTGACCACTCTATAGGTGTCTCATCCTCACTATTTAGCCTTGGTAAAGGTAGTGGATGGTTGGGCTTGAGCACAATAAATATGCCTTTTACCCCCTTCCACAGCTTTCTAAAATACTTATCTCTCATTTTCTCCCTCTTCACCATTTTCACGTATGGGTCTTTGAGGTCCCTGTGAGAGGCAACTAGGGCTGAATAAGCTCTCTACAGGAGGGTTACTGTGGCACCCTGCTTCTTCTTCTCCACTATGTATTTATCAAAATCTGACTGTTCCACATACGAATAACATAAAGTGGAGGACTCTCCTGGTACCTGAGAAAGTCTGGAAAAAATTTCCCTTAGTCTCTGTATCTGAATAGATATATCCTCAAAGGCAGTGGCTAATGATGGTATACAATAGTCTGTGACCTCTTGGACTAATTTTATCGAGTCCATCTTCATCTTCTTACTCTGACCTAGTGTACCCTTGTCTCTGAATTTAAGTTAAAACATAAAGGAGCCTGGTCGTACCCAAGTGTTTATGGCATATTCCTCCATTTTTTTCTCTCCTACATAGCTTAGTGATAAAGGAAAGAAGGAGAAGATGAGTACCTCTATGGTTCTTGAAGTACTGCCACTCAGAGAAAACAATCTCGCCCATATTCAAAAAAATTACAGATAAAATGCAAGTTACCATCTGAGTTCTCATGTCTGTGACAATACCCATGTGAGTACATGGTGAGACTCTGTTGTATATAATATTCAACCATAGTCTGGCTTCATCCTTGAAGTCCTTCATCAAAATATCTCGCTTGGTGGTGGCCCAGGGTACTTATTCTCCAAGGTATAAGATATCATCCATCCAAGTCCCTGGCTTACATCCCATGGCACGAAACTCCCCCATGTCAGCATTTGGGAGCCCTTATATCGTATTCATCTACTCCACTCCAAAGTTTACATACTTACCTTAAATTTTTATTTCTAGGTTACCGAGTAAAACTTTGCAGAGGTTTGCATAGAACTCACACACCCATTGCTCATTAGCTAAGCAGGGTTTAGGGGAAAAATACAACTACTGAGTTGCATTGAGCCTGGCATGGAATTCTGGGAACTTCTCTTCCACCTTGTCTAGAGTGATACCCATTCAGGGAGTTGCTTTGTTCTGTGGAAGTTTGCAAGGTATTGTTGTTGGCATTCTGTAGTCATGAATTAAGTGTCATTGAAATCTCCTATTTTTGAGTGACTTAGAACCTGTAATCAATACATCTTAGGCCAACATTAGTATAATCACACAAAAACATGCTAGGACAAATAGACAAGCTCATGCGGTGGTGTTATAAAAGGTTTTGGGAGAAAAAATAGTGTACAAAAATTTTAATTCCTGCCATAAATTGACCTCAGGTATGGTAATTGCGGGGTGTTGACCGCGACCATGATGATGCAATCACAGTCATTGGGATAGCGATCGCAGTACCTCAGATCAAAATTACCAGTTTCTGCACGTTGCATTGAAATGCCATTTTAACCCCCCAATCCTTCATTCTAACTAGGCATACCAATATTATAAATCGTGAATTAAAGCCTAGAGTGTGTGATCATAGTCCCAAATGAAAAGGAATTAATTAAGGAATTTGTAGGGGCATTTAATCAAAAACACGGTGTACACTTCATCTTAAGTAGTTTAAGGCTATAATTTGGGTACTCGAGACTTCCCCAATGGTGTGTACACTAGCTACATCTGCTAACCATAGAAAAATCTTCAACCTAGTATGTATTTAGAAATTGAAAACACTAATTTAGGCTGGTTTCTACACTATGGGTTCTAAGCATGCGATTATAACAAAACCAAGGAAATTGAGACAACTTACCAAATTAGAGGATGCATTGGATGAGTTGGTATTTGAAGATGCAAAGGAAAGACAAAAATTTGAGAGTATTTTTAGAGAAAAATTGGAAGAAATATGTGAGGGAAATGGCATTAGAATGGTTTTTAAACTGACTAGACCATGATCGTGGTCATAGTTCTGCAACCGTGGTCATACAGCCTCCGAAATCATGGAGGCACGGACCGTGATCACAGTAACTGAGACTAGACAACCTTGGTTCTTGCATTTCCTGCTTAGTCCAAACATGCCAATTTCACATGTTTCTTTCTCAAATTCGATCAAAATGCCTCATAGTACCACATTTTTTGGATTATGCATGCACAAAAATAAAAACCAAAATCTACCCTAGCATGCATAAATAAAAGGATATGCTCCACCTTTCATTGTGTGATGGGTTTCCTCCTATAGAGCGCTTAGTTTAATGTCGTAGCATGACGCCTCTACTCCTTCCTTTTGTGTTTTTACTAAGAAATTTGATTCTCCATCCTAACTTTTGTTCAATATGCAATGAGCAACAGAGGGACAGAAGATTTAAATTTTACAAGATAAAACTTTAAAAATGTGAGGTAATGGCGAGCAAGCCTTGATCTCGCCTTTTTGAAGACTTGAACCTTTTACCCAACTTTGCATCGATCTTGTGGATTGGATCCATGGGTAAAAGGGTTTACATCAGTACTCCATTCCTTGTACATCATAAATTGATCTCCTTGGCCATTAATGGATGGGTTCCTTGGGCTCCCTTGGAATGCCAAACTCCAAAATATAAGAGTTGGACTCCGCCTTGCCATAATCCTTGATTTGTTAAAAGGGATGGATCCTCATCACATCCTCTAAGCCTAATGTTGAAAAGTTGGTTAAACAAGATCCTACACCTAATTTTGAGTTAGCCTCCTCCGAAGCATATTCACCGCTAAATGATCTAGAGTTATTGTAAGAGATTTGCTTTGGTTCTTCTCTTGACTCTAAGATCATTTCTTTTATTTGGATTTTTCTTCCTCATATAAGTCGGATGATTAGAAAGCCGTCGAGGATTCTTCGATACCAAGATCATCATCATAGCTTGGTTTCTCTTCTTGACATACTTCCTCTTGGGTAATGGGCATGGTAATAATAGTTTCAATAGTTTCTTCTTTACCCATTACCTCCTTCTTGACACTTGTCTGATCTTGGTGTATTTGTTCTTGATTCTCCCCCATTGTATCCAACCGATACGTAATGGATGGTAACCTTAGTTCACATATTTTGGACTCGGTGTGTTGTTCATCCTTCTTCTCATCATAGGACCTATTAATCTCATAAGAAGAACTAGCAATTCGATTAGTATAATAGGGGGGCCTTTGGAAAATCATCCAAATGTCCATTTTGACTACCGCACAAGGGATGATTGTACTCCCTACCGGATTGAGATGATTATTTTGTCTTTCTTTGAGGATCATACTTACAACCTCTTCTGAAGTGTGATCCGCCAAAATATGAACATGGGTGGTAAAGATAGGACCTCCAACTATCCAACTCATATTTGTTCGATGATGCCATAGAGAAAAGTAAAAATAAAATAAAATCTACCTACAAAGAAAATCACAAACACTTATATACAAGCTTGAATTCAAGCAAGTAAACTAAAATTTCAAACTAACTTAGTACGCCAAATTATTCCCCGGCAACTGCGCCATATATTATAACGCTCAACTAACACATCAATTTAAGTGCAAGGCAGTTGTCGTTGATATATTTACCCAACATTGGAGTCGGGATCGAATCTATGAGGAATAATGTGAGTGGCGAACATATTAATTTGAAATTTTAGATACAAGTTAAATTCAAAAAAATGGTACAGAAAGATAAAATGGGGTAGATAGGATTCTACACTGATATTTCTTTTTCGGTTCTAGTATAAATTTGGGGCTACCAATAATTAGAGTTTTAACAAATAAGCACGGATCTTGGGATTATACACTAATACGGGAGTGACATATGAGTGTTAATCATCAACATCAATTTAGTAAATCAAATATGAATAGGCTTGGTTATAGATTTTGATGTTAGTCTTTCAACAAAACACCAAACTTTCACACATTGATTCTTTCAAATACCTAATAGGTGTGTTCAACAATTGGTAACCACAACATCAATCTAGGCATCCCTATTTATAGGATGATACCCATGGAATAGTCAACCTCACATTCATCCTTATGTCTAAGATAGTGAAAAACTAGCAAACTACACACATAATTGTCTATCATTGTTTTGGTCTCCACATCCCTATTTCGTGGATGATATGGATTTCTAAAGTTCACCCAAAACCTTTCTTTTGAAGATGGCTTTGAAATTTCTAGAGCTTGGAGCTTTCACTCATCAAACCTACGTGGGTATTTGGGGCTTTCACCCATCAAATCCCAACCATAATAGCATAGCAATGATAAAAATCATAAACATGAACTACAAAATAGATGCTAACAATAACAACCAACACACACTTAAAACCCTATTCATACATAACCCCAAGAGGGAGATTTAGCTATACATAAAATAAATAAGCATAGATATACGCATAATCTCCATTGAAATAACTTGTTGAAGATCTAAGCAAATGTTACTTCAAACTTGGCTCTCTCACAATATCATCAATTAAAATGAGATAATCTTCCACTTAGAAAGTATCCAATGTATTCTTCACCCAAAATTCATACAATATTTTCTTCTCCAAAAATGGAGGCTATGAAGTCTAGAGCTAAAACCTAAAAAATTGGGAAAGATAGAATATGATCCTTGAAGCTAAGGTTTGAGTCTTTTTGTCAAATTGGGATCAGCACATGCAATTGAAGTTTTTCCCTTGGGCTGAATATTTCCGTTGAGTCGCGATTGCACCACTTAGTCGAGACTGTTGTTGTTGCAATTGCATTAGACTCATGCGATCGCGGTTAACTAACTATCTTTGACCACTGCGACCGCGGTTAGCAGACTGTGACCGAGCTACCTGAGGTGCTTCAGTTGCAGGTCTTACACCATACTTTTCCTTTGCTTTTTTGATCATTTTAAGATTTAATCCACATCTTTCTATCTTTTTAACTCTATACCTACAAAGAGTGGATATTAGTGCATTTACTCACAAATATGTCTCATTTATTCATTCAAAACAAGGTAATGTACACGAATGTTGAGTGAGATTGAGTGTTAAAATCACCACTCATCGCACACCAGGTGTACTCAATGGAGAACCCTCCAAATAGTTCAATAACCCCATAAAGACTGAGGTAGAATAATGCTATGGGACTAGAATTGGCACAATGTCTCCAACATGCTCAACTCGAGGCTCAGGAGAGAGCTCCCTAGTACTACATCTAGATGGGGTATATCCTCGTGCTATCCACTTCCTCAATCCCGTCTATGGCACACAACTTGCCCTCTAAACTAATCCCTCTCCACAGACGATGGCTCCATGTCTCTAGTTTCATGGGATCTAGTCCTTACCATCTGTGCAGAAAATATCAAAACATTATTTAGGACACAAGGCACTAAAGACCTGTATGATATATAATAAAATAATGGATGCTTTCCTAAATATATTTTATTGACTCTCAAAGACAAATATAGAAGTCCAAATGCTGATTCGCAAGAATTACTTGACACCCTTTTCTCACACTAATAAGACCAATGAAATCTGGCTTCTCTAAAAACAATTTTTCATGACCCTAATCCAAGGGTCATGATGGAACTTATCACGGCAAGCCTTGATAAGTGATCCTATCATGTAAAATTATATAAAATTGGAAAATAATACCAAAACCTAAAGGGAAGACTCCTAAAATGGATTTGAACCACATATATATAGTAATAGCGGAAATAAATTACCAATGATACCATACAATATCCCAAAACCTGGTATCATAGTGTAAGAACTACTAATATATCTCGAATATCAAATATACAATAACAAACTAAAAGGCTAATAATTTGTCGTTGAATACAAAACAAGACATAAAATAGATAGGAAGAGGTAGTATATAAACTACAAAAGCATAGATCAACTACTGCCTTGGATATACCCTAGATATCGCCTGAATCGGTTATTGTACCGCCCATTCATATTGAGATCTACATAGAAAGGGAATAGTAGGGGTGAGTACAGTCCACTTGTCCTCACTAGAAATTATTGGCCTATTGAGCAAAGTAAAAAATAAATCATATAAGATACATACTATAGGCATGTCACCGGCAATCAGAAGATGTCTCAAATCGTAGCCCATACTGTCTCCACTAATAGTTCTATAATATCCACATATACCACAAATACAAGTACAAGAATGATAATATAACACAAAATAAGCACAATATATGAAATACAATAAAGATGATGATGATGATTATGATAATAATAATGATGATGATAATGGTGTGATGCCTGAGGTTGTCGCACAACCACCGTATACATCTACCAAGTTACACTCCCAATATAGGACCAATAAGGGGTTTGTTAACCATATACAATCAAATATCCAATATTAATATCCATAACTCCTCTCCAGCATAAACATCGATGTGGTTTTTTAAAAACGTCATATTTTCTATCTGAAAAAATTAGTGTTTCCACAGTGGCACCAATGTTTCATAAATGTATTTAATATGAGGATGTAATGCTCATGACAGTGCTCAGGAACACATGCAAGTGTATGTGGTCTAATCAAGTAGTAAAGTGGCTTAAAAAAAGCCAAGTATCGATCCCATAGGGATTTGGTTAAACAACTGTTTGATTTCAGTTAACAATTTAGATTCAACTGGTGAAAAAGTAACCAAAACAAAGATTGTAGTTTGTAAATTGCAAGTAAAGTAAATAGTGCATAAAGTAATGATCTTGGAGAATCAATAGGAGTAAAACGCAGGGTTAAAGCACTTTGAACAATTGCACTATGTTGTTGACTTTCATTCATTACCTTGATTATCTTGGTTGTCGATTCATAGGGTTAATTTTATGATCATGGCCTCCCGACCTCTAACCAATTACCTAATATGGACATTATAACTACATCGTAGAGCGGAAATTTAATAATCTAATTAAGTTCTTTAAGTTATCATCCTACATTTGAATAAAGTAAGGCATTTAAGTACATCCCTGTCCTAGACACTAATCCGTATTCCATATTTCATAAAAGATTACAAACCATACTTTGTTCAATCCCGTGTTCTATCTCTCTATTCCCTCTCCCGACTTCACAGGGTTGACAGTGGGTGAATTCTAAGGGTGATCAAGCCTCAAAATAGTTAAAATAAGATTGGACACACAACCAACAATGATAAGAAAATCAATGAACTAAACTCAAAACAAGTGTAATCATGCATTCGGTTTCAACCCCAGAAAGAGGGCGTTTAGCCATGCATAATCATAACTGTAATCAGTAGTTTGTAATTAACGACTAAGAACATGTATGAACTAAACTAAAATGATAAAAACCTAGGTTATGAAGTTGTAGCAGTATTTTTGATGCTCCAATATGTTCCAAGATAATTAATAACAAGTACAAAGATGTATTTATAGTGGACAACAAGTCCCAAGACGTATAGGATTCAAATTGTACTTTTTTGCCGTGTAAGGATTGGACCTCACAATGCTGAAGTTGTAGACGTGTATAGAAGTTGCATCGTGAGTTAAGGAGACATCTGTGGAGGTAGCGTTGCAAGATATGGATAAATTTATGGAAGTCACACCGCGAGCTCATCGCGACACCCCTTTGGAAATTGCATCTTGAAATTTGGTGAAGTGTTGGACGTTCCTTCATTCATCCTTGACATTGTAGTGTCTTTACCATTGTTTTCCAGCCTCTAGTTCATCTATATATCATCATAAATATATCACAAAATATCTTACAATAACAAACCACGCGAGTTAGATGTTCAAACAACACAACATCCATTACGATGAATCAAAAACAAGAGCTAAGACAAGGCAAATTTCCATGATCTTTCACTTCATGTTTTGACTCTTTACTTGACTTGCTTGAACTTTGTACAATATCAACAAATTGTTCCACATATAATAACACCATTAAAACCATTTTTAACATATTAAAGACACTAGAATCCAACAAATGAGACTAGACAAGCACCTAGCTCAAGCTTGTAACACTAATTTCATCGATTGAACTTTATGTGATCCAATTAAACCCAAACTTGTTTGAACTATACTTTGCACATTGTAAACACACACTTTGACACTTAGATGCTTATTTATATAAATATTAACACCTTATGCACTCATGTTATCCTCAAAATAATGCCATATAAGCTAGAATAGTAACACTAGAGTGCATAAATACAACCAACATCACCACCCCACACTTAAACCTTTGTTCGTCCTCAAAAACTCTTTACTCCAAGAATCATAAGCTAAGGAGACTATATACTTCTACTAAATGTAATACACTCAAGATAGTACTACAATAACAACATGAAATGCATGTTTCTCTATAAAGCATGTTATATACATAATTTAATGATGATGAACACTACTCTAAAACATCCTAGCCTCAAGAATTGACTAACTTAGTTGGAAAACTCCTGCTTATCATTCAATCAAGGAAATCATATAAATCACCCACATTCATCAAACATGTGCCCCTCACAACAAGAGAGTTACCCATAATCACTCACAATTAAGAAATTTATAACATATTGGATACAAGAATCAAATTACGCTCCCTCTCACAAGGAATTCACAAGTTACACACAATGAACCATAAGCTTTCCCATAGTGTAATGCTCCACTAATATCAGAATGATGAACTTAGGATCAATTAGGTCTTTTCTGGTTGTAATGTAGGCTACGGGACGAGTAGGAACTATTTTAGGAAAAGTGACTAACCTCTCTAAGAGATTTAATACACTATATTATACATTTAAAAACCAATATCCAACAACCAAATTACATTTTTTCATCCACCCTTATCTTTTGTTTTTCCGTATTCTTTTAAGCATTTTCACAAACACATGGTGGGTGTATTGTTTATTCCTTCAAGATTCAATTTTTTCTCATTTTTCTACAATCATGGGAATATTTCTAACACCATTTATAGCACTCCCAACCACCATACATAAAATATAAACATCAATAACTATTACCTTGGGGCATCAATTTCACCTTTTTATTTTTGAATTTCTCAAACTCCTTACTAAATCAAATTTTAAATTAAAGTACTTAGGATCTTTTTGGATCAAATTAAGTTTCATCAAAGAAAGGGGATTAGGCTACATATGAGGATACCAAAGAAAAATAAGCTAAAATCTCAATGAGGTTTAACTAGGATTATGCACAAGGGTAGGCAAAAGAAGGTATAAAACAAGGCTATCAAAGAAACACCTAAATCATTTCCTAAACTGACACTCTTTATTTCCCTTTGCACACACAGTGGGAAATTTCTAGGCATCACATGCAACAAGGAATATACAAAAATCTCACACGCACATGGTACATGCTCAACTCTATAGGATCATCACAGAATCCCAACCAAATAATAACATGAATTAAAATTTAAGGCAAATAGTACAAGAGTTAAAACCTTGAGCCTAGGTGTATCAAGAAGAAGTAATTTACTTATTTCACATGCTTTTATCCAACAAAACACTTGCATCATGTAATCCAAAAATAGCACCAACAAGAATATCTTACATGAAAAAAAATTGTAAATTGAGCTAAAATTTAGAAATTTTCCTACCCCATACTTAAAAACCTACTTTTTTCCCAAAGTGAACTTATAAGTAAGAGATAGAAATACTCCCTGAGGCTGCTAGGCCTAGCTAATAGCATCTTTTTACATAAAGGAGGTCTATGGGACCCCACACTCTATTTTTTCCATGCTTCTTAGCTCATGATTTCGTTACTCAAAATTCCCATCAACCTATGACTAAATCAAAAAAAAAACTATGTGAAATAAAAACTAAAAACTAAAAATAAAACATACCTACTTAACTTGGGTTGTCTCCCAAGCAGTGCATTATATAGTGTCGCAACCTGACTCAACTACGACTTAGTCATTCTCTTTCCTTCTCTTTCTCATGCTTGGTCTCTATCTTCTTTTTCTCTTCACCCCTCTTAGGTGTGAATTCTTAAGTGCAACAAATTTTTCAACTCTAGACTATTCAGGTTCATCAATTAACATCAAATCAGGCTTATGCGGTAGAAGCTTAGGCTGCTCAATCAGGTAGTCCAAAGAGGTCTTTGGTGGACTAGCCACCCTACACTCGACCACTTCAATCACATTTATCATACACAAATTTTTATATTGGGATGTTAGTGTGGGTGCTTTGTATAAATCAAATACAACCTCTTCATCCTCTACCCTCATTTTTAGAGTGCCTTCTCTAACATCAATCAATGCTACCCCATGTCTAAGAATGGATGCCCAAAGATTATTGGTACCTATTTTTTTGCCTTAAAATCCACAACAATAAAGTCAGCAGGAAGAACAAATTTACCAACCTTTATAAGGACATCCTGATTGATTTCTTCTGGATATGCCATGGATCCGTATGCCAGCTGTAAAACCACCTTGGACGATTTAGGATTTTCCAACCCCAATATGTCAAACTGAGATAGTGGCATAAGATTTATGCTAGCCCTAAGTTACTCAATGCATGAGCCACTTTACTCCTTATTTGGATAGGGAGAGTAAACTTCCCTGGATCTCTTACTTTCTTGGGGATTTTCTGTGTCATTATAGCGCTACACTCTTCAGTAAGTGTAATCTCCACCACATCTTGAAATTTCACCTTATTAGTAACCACATCTCTCAAGTACTTAGCGTACTTAGGCATACCCTGCAAAACATCTAACAAAGGTAAATTAATCTGAAGATACTAACTATGTCAAACCAATTCTTAAATATTGTGTCCTCCTTCGTTTTAATTTGCCTCTGCGGGAAGGGTAGTGGTGGCATCTTCTTCTTTTCTTTTTCAACAACTTTCTCTATCAAGTACTCAGACTTTCTTGATTTTTTAGCAACTTTTTTAGAATCTTGTTGGGGAGTAAAATCTGTATCTACCTCTTTTGTTGCCTTGGGAGGTTCTTCTTGAAGATCTTTACTGCTCCTTAAGGTGATTGCCATAACCTTCTTTGGATTTTTTGTATCTTCTGGAAAACCTCCTTATGGCCTAGTATTTAATGATTATTGTATCTACCCCACTTTAATCTCCAAGCTTCTATGAGCAGCTTGCAAATTTTTTATGTCTACAGTTAATTGTGTTTGACTAGCTAGGAGTTGCTTCGACATTTCTTCTATGTTGCCAGTTGACTGATTCCCTTGTGCCTGTGGTTGCTAAAATTATTGTTGCTAGCCATTCCATGACATAGTCTGCATCTTCATGTTGTAGCATTTCCATAATTTGGAATTTGAGCATTGCCACCATACATCACTGATTCTGAATTTGAAGCACACATGGCAGCTACATGGCTGCTATTCCGACAGATTTCATACCAACCTATAGCTTATTGGATGGAGTTGACTATGGCTGCAGGTTGTTGAAGCTCCCAATTTCAAGCTACTAAATTGAGAGTTTATCATATTCTGCAATGCTGCAACCTGAGTTGATAAGGCAGTGACTTGGTCTACCTCCAATACATCCGTTATTCTTTTCGTGGCACTTCTAGAATCTGAATGTTATTTGGGATTTCCTTGTGCTATGCGGTTCAACAATGTCTAAAGCTTAACATAAGTCTACTCCAGTGTTTGACAATGTGCGGCTGAATCTAGAAAAATCTCTGTATTATGATCAAGAGCTTCTACAAAAGTATGAGCAAGAACTTTATTAGACTATTGGTGGTGTGGACAATCCCGAAGAAGGTCCTTGTAGCATTCCCAAACGTGATATAGATTTTAATCAGGCTTATGTTATAAGCTCTCTATCTCACTGCAAAGTCTCGCAGTCTTTCCTGATGGAAATAATCTGATCAGGAACTTTCTGGCGAAGTCATCCCATTATGTGATTGAATTGGTCGACTCCGCATTCAACCACCTTTTCGCTTCCCCCAACAATGAATGGGGAAAATTGTTAGCCTAACATAATCTGTACTCACCCCAGATAGAATGAATGTGTCTGTAAGATCAATGAAAGTCTAAAAGTGGACTTGTGGATCCTCGTGTAAAAGCTCGATAAACTGTCCATTACTGATAAGAAGTTGCTCCATATTGTGCTTTAACTCCAAATTCCCGCCAGCAACCGACCTTTGAATTGGGGAAGTCAAGTTTTTTGCAAGTGGGACTGCCACTTCCCTCGCTGTCCTTCGTGTTTGTTTTTCTACAGCCATTAGAGTAGAAACTACTTGATCTTTTTCTATTTGCAGAAATTAGGAGAGACGGATTGCATCTCTCCTTCGTTGATGGAAGTGTTATTCGTGTTTGGGGTTTGGTTCAACCAAATCCCTATCCCTTTCCAGCTTCCTAATCTTAAAACCTATTTTCTGCAATCACAAAACCTAGACCAAGCATAAAAACACCATATAAATCTAAAGAGCTAAACAAAAATAAAACAGTTGCCTATTGCAAGTCCCCGACAACGGCGCCAAAAATATGACAGTGCCCAGGCCCACACTCAAGTGTACGTGGTTTTATCAAGTAGTAAGGTGACCTAATTAAATCCAAGTATCAATCCCATAGAGACTTAGTTAAATAACTGTTCGATTTTAGTTCATAATTTAGATTCAACTGGTTCAAAATTAACCAAAAGAGAGATTGGAGTTTGTAAATTGCAAGTAAAGTAAATAATGTGTAAAGTAAAGATCTTGGATAATCAACAGGAGCAAAACCCAGGGTTCAAGCAATTTGAACCATCATACTATGTCATTGACTTTTATTCATTAACATGCTTATCTTAGTTGTCGATTCATATGGTTAATTTCATGATCATGGTCTCCCAACCTCTAACCAATTACCTAATGTGAACATTACAACTACATCATTGAGTGGAGATGTAATAATCCAATTAAGTTTGTTAAGCTATATTTCTACGTCTGAATCAAGTAAGGCATCTAAGTACATCCATGTCCTAGACACTAATCTGTATTCCTTATTTCATAAAAGATTACGAACCATACTTTGTTCAATCCGATGCTCTATCTCCCTATTCTCTCTCCCGAATTCACAAGGTTGACAATAGGTGTATTCTAAGGGTGATCAAGCCTCAAAATAGTTAAAATAAGATTGAGAACACAACCAACAATGATAAGAAAATCAATGAACTAAAATCAAACAAGTGTACTCATGTATTCGGCTTCAACCTTAGAAAGAGGGCGTTTAGCCACATATAGTCATAATTGTAATCACTAGTTTGTAATTAATGACTAAGAACATGTTTGAACTAAATTAAAATGATAAAAACCTAAGTTATGAAGTTTTATCAGCCTTCTTGATGCTCCAATATGTTCCAAGATAATTAATAACAAGTATAAAGATTTATTTATAGTGGACAACAAGTCCCAATACGTACAGGATTCAAATTGCACTTTTTACTATGTATGGATTGGACCTCGCGATGCACAAGCTAGAGACGTGTGTGGAAGTCGAGTCGTGAGTTAAGGAGATGTCAGTGGAGGTCGCGTCGCAAGCTATGGAGACGTGTGTGGAAATTGCATCACGATCTCATCGCGACACCTCTCTGGAAATTGCATCTTGAAATTTTTGTGAGTGTTGGACGTTCCTTCATTCATCCTTGACATTTTGGTGTCTTTCCCATGGTTTTTCAGCCTCCAATTCATTTATATATCATCATAAACAGCTCACAAAAGATCCTACTAAAACAAACCACACGAATTAGAATTTCAAACAACACAACATCCATTACGACGAATCAAAAACAAGAGCTAAGACAAGGCAAATTTCCATGATCTTTCACTTCATGTTTCGACTCTTTACTTGACTTGCTTGAACTTTGTACACTTTCAACAAGTTTTTCCACATATAATGCCACCATTAAAACCATTTGGAACACATTAAATACACTAGAATCCAACAAATGAAACTAGACACGTACCTAGCTCAAGTTAGTAACACTAGTTTCATCGATTGAACTCTAAGTGATCCAATTCAACTCAAACTTGTTCGAAATACACTTTGCAAATTGTAAACACACATTAACACTTAGATTCTTATTTATATCAATATTAACACCTTAAGGACTCGAGTTATCCTCAAAAAAAGGCAAAATAATCTTGAATAGTAACACTAGAGTGCATAAATACACCCAACATCAGCTCACAACCAACAAAAATGAAAATTTCCAAATCCAACCAATAGACAAACCATGTGAGCAAAAATCCACTCAATATTCCAACCATCCATGAATCCAATGTAATCCACTTGCCAATAGAGTAAAATACACAACAATATGCCATTGCTGCCACATAATTTCCAATTTAGACTTTTTCACTTGAAAAAGGATATAACCAAAAATACATATAAAAGGCCAACAACATCATATAAGACCCCACATGGTTATAAATCACAAATGATCACTCAAAACCACCAATAACAAAAATATAGGATCCAATACGAGCACAACACAATGATTAATAAATTTCTATTATTAGTTCCCTCACCCATTTCATAGTTTATACCAATAGTAACTACACAGCCTTGTCTGAAGTCAGTAAAGCCATAACTTACCTCAAATACAGAAAAACTAATCCAAAAGCCTTTACCACATATCTTTGTCCTAACAAACATACCTGATATCAACTAAAATACACAAATATAAAATCCATGCATTAAAAAACCCAACGATACCAATATTATCTGTTTTTAGGTCAGGGTTAAAACAAACCTTCAAAAAGAGTTTTGGAAAAAAAAAGGGTTAAATTGGAATATTTATCCAAAAATATATTTCCCATGATTAAAGGAACTTATAGAGGAAAACCCAAGTGAAATGAGTTAGAACTGGGGTGTAAATCAAGAAATTGCTAATTTTGTCCTTCCGAGTCAAAATCACCAATTTCCACTTTCAATCAAAGTTTTAACAAGATTTAAATGATATGAATCAAAGAAAGTAATTAAAATAGGGATTTGGAGCTTACACATGCTTAAAAATGAAAGAAATTTCCCAAAAAATTGAAACCCCAAGCTCCAAGTCTCAAAAATGGTGAAAAATGCAAAAAAGAGGATTTTATATTTCCAAGGTATCGCCTAAGCAACCACCGGTCCCAAAGAGGCCATCACTTAATCAACCAGGTGTCGCTTACACGATGCCCACCTGGTATGCGAGTTTCACGTAAGAGACCAGGCTGTCGCTTAAGCAATAAGAACTTAGGCAAGCCTGGTGTCACTTAGGTAACACATTGGTTGTCAAGCCAAGTTGTTTAAACAACCAAAGTGTCACTTAAGAAGTGCACCAGCTGTGCAGTACACCTTGAGATTCATCCAAAATCCCAAGAATTCAAATGATCTATGTTACTAGAATAAATTCAATGCTCTAGCCCAATTTCAATATCATATTTTCAAAAAAAAATATCATTTTCACAAAGTTGACCTTTGAAACCTAATTTCACAACTTTCCAAACCGAGGGTAAAATGATATATTAAAGCCATCAAGCGACACCAACCATGTTACAAACATAAAATCAACGTTTCAGATCTGTTAGCACAATCCATTTTGCCTTCCAATGCACATATCAATAAATGTTCACCAAAGTCAACTATAAAGACTTTATAGCCACCAAAACTAAAATGTCAAACAAATCACATCAAAATGCATTGAAAACCATATAAATCATCCTCATGTCCCAAAAATACCACAAAGCAACCACAAGGAGGGGTAAAATGGTAAAATTAGATACAAATGAATAACTAACAAAAGTTACCAAAAATTTAGTCATTACAAATCTTAAGCACTAAAACTACTGCCTCCAACTCCAAATCATGAGTAGGGTAGTTGCACTCGTTCACCTTAAGCTATGTCAACACATAAGTAGTAACTCAGACCGGCTGTATAAACACACAACAAAGACCAACATCGAAAGCATCTAAACATAAGGTGAATTCTTCTCCCTAAGCAGAAAAATCCAATGTAGGAGATAAAGTGAGAAATCCTTTAAGATTTTGAAAGCTTGTCGCATACTTATCGGACCACTTGAAAGGAACCTTCTTTTGGGTCAATTTGGTTATCTTTATTGCAATAGTATCAAAACCTTAAATGATTCGACTGTCATAACCAAACTAATGAACTTAAAACCTCAAATGGTGATATAGGCATAGCCTAATCGCGAATATGCTCAATCTTTAATTTAATGAACCATCTGGTCATTTGTCAACCCAAAAGACATGACTAGTAACTCATAATGGCCATAGCGAGACCTGAAAACTATCTTTGTTTCCTCCTATAGAATCCTCAACTGATGGTAATTGAATCTTAAGTCAATATTGGAGAACATCTCTGCTTCCTGAAGATAGTAAAACAAATAATCAATTTGAGGCATAGGATACCTATTCTTGATTTTCACTTTATTAAAATAAATGTAGCCAATACACATATGCAAGGAACCATCTTTCTTCTTTACGAACAAGCTAGAAGCACCCCATGGTGACACACTCGATCTAATAAAACCCTTACCCAAAAGATTATGAAGTAGAGAATTTAGATCCTTAACCTCTGCAGGAGTCATACGGTAAGGTGAATATAAATTAGTTGGGTGCTTGATAACGCTCACCTAAACCATTGCATTTTGTAGAGGACGGCCATTGTCAATAGCTCAACTTATGTTGAGGTCGAAACCACAAGGAGAAAATTAGCTTTCTAGTCCTATGGGTTTTAATAGTTACTAAAAAAATACCCTTAATGTAAACAAAGCAAAATACAAGATTTAAAATGTGGGATGGTTTGTTTGGAATGTATTTTTATCAACGTCTAATTAAATTAACAAACTAAAGGCAACAATTGTGATTTGAAATTTAATATGAGAAAGATCTTAGGATTATGTCTTCCTAAGGGCACGTTATGCATGTGTGCATGATGATTTAATGCAAATTCTAGTCATTAATTATATGGTAGGATGGTTGAAGATCCTTGAGGCTAGTTTGTCAACAAAACCTCATGAATATCACTCATTGACCTTTTCGAGTACCAAATGAGTGTGTCAATTAAAACCACCTAATACCTCAAGTGGGCATACCTATTTCTAAGAAGATGCCTAAGACATAGCTAAATATCTACTCACCCTTATTTCTAAGATAGTAAAAATATAGAAAACAACATCCATTATTGTCCACTATTGTTTTGTCACCCATATCCCTCTTTCAAGGATTATATGGGTTCTAAAGATCCACCCACATCCTTTTTTCAAAAATGATGTGACCTTTTAAGAAATTGAGGTTTTCATCCACAAATCCATTTTGGGTTATTTGGGGTTTTCAACCACAAACCCAACTAGTTCAAACAAGCAATAGTGAACCAATCATCAACAAACTAAAACCTACATAAATACATCAAAACCCACACATAATTGCACCTTAGTTTAACATAATCCCAAAAAGAAAAAAAATTAGCTACGCATGAAGTAAAGAGGAATAAATATACCATAAGGTTCATTCAAAACATCCATAATAATTAGGAGATAAGAATATTATTCAAGTTAAACTCTAATTTCACCAACTCAACTTGGAAAATTCAAATACAAATGTTTCCCCAATTAGTATGGTTACAAAGTTGTCAAAATGGTTCAAAGTGTAAGATGTAAAATGGGATAGGGTTTTAGCATTATAAGAGATTTGGGGTTGGCTGGGAAAAATAACACAATTTCCCATGGACATAAAACCGCCTAGCAACGATCGCTGCAACTTGTCCGCGATTATGGCTTCCACAACTGCACTAAGACTACTGCTATCGCGGACGTTTGACCAATCTTGACTGACCGTGATCGTGGTAACCGAGAGAAACTTCTACTCTAGGTTTTCCAACTGGACTTCTCTTCTATTTTTGATCATTTTCAGCACAAATCTACATTTTTTATTCTCATAACCTATAATCCTACAAAATGTGGAAATTAGTGCATTTAATCACAAATTTATCTCATTAATGCGTTCAAATCGTAGTAGTGTGCACGGATTTTGAAGGTAAATAAGTGGTAAATTCACCACTCATCAACACCGCCAACTTAAACATTTGCTTGTCCTCAAGCAACACTACTTCTCACTCAATGAGACAATGCAAATTTAAGACCATTAATGCAACCTAATGGTCACAATAACCTCAAACTTGATTTCTACCATAAGTGGCTCTTCAAACATTGGCAACGCTAATCTCACAATGCCCTCATCATGAAATACAATTTTCAAGGATGAAATACACCTTAAAGAACAACAATGGAACAATCACTAACACTTCAGAAGTGACTCTCTACTAACCTCAACTCTATAATACTCCTATTGTCTCATTTTTTCAGAAGATGGCAATATCACACACCTCAATTTGTTTACATGAGTCCTCACAAGAAGGAAAATCCTACAAATACCAAATTATCAAATATATAATAAGGGATATAAGTACAAAACTCTCTCTCACACACACAAAGACTCTTGATGCTAACAAGTACTATGTCATAGGCTTGCCCTTATTTTCAAACGTCACTACAATAACTACACTTGGTTCAAGATCTCAAATGGATTTTTAGAACTTGTAATGTAGGTTTGGTGAAGGGTAGGATAGCATTTAGAAAAAAGTTTCTACACCCTCCTTGAATATCGGCATCACACTATTTCATCCTTCTAACTTTTCGACCATGGATAACTTCATTTGTTTTCACACATCATACATTCCTATGTTAGCTACCTTGACTTACCCAACTTGTGAGAGGCATTCTCCATTCGCTTATTTCTTTTGCAATCTATGTCTTATTTATCTTTTCATTATTCCTTTATTTTTTGGTTTTATTTCATTGCTATGCTCATAGTTATCTACTTACACTACCATGGCCCCAAGGTCATCTATTCTAAACTTACCACCCCTGACTTACGCTTCTAGCCTTAATTTTTCATGTTCAAGTAGGGTAGGGTTCAAGAGAGGGAAAAACTTTAAATGGATCAAGGCTTGTAACATGGTTGCCAAACAAAGGCCTGCAGGCTCGAATTAGGTGACTAAGGGTACTATCCTAAGCATGGGTAGACTATTTAGGCTAAAGTAGGTCCCTATGTTCACAAAAATGGCCTAGGATTATTTCACCAACCAAGCATAATCAAAATTGGCCTTGAGAGACTAACGGGGAAAGTTCTAGATGGTATAAGTAGGCATGAGATTTAGACCAAAATGCTCACCACACATGGCATAAAAACTCCCTAACATGGCTCAATTGCCCTTCCTACTAGAGATAAATTGGAGTACTTACCAATTTCTACAAGCCAAAGCTTTGGAGTCACAAAAAGAGGTAATGACTTATTACAAGGTCGCTCATGTCTGTTCACTTAATTTTTTTAAAGAATTTTTTGGACGTAGGGGGTGTTTGCTTCGCATTTGCTCAACACATAATTTTCTATTTATTTCACCAAACCAAGCCGAGGTCTCATATTTCATCTTTCATAGGAGCAAACCATATGGATACTCAGACTTTGCCATAGGTATAAGTTCAACCCCAAATCCAAAATGCTACAGGTACTTTAATTTTCTTTGCATTTATAGCTTCAATGCTATAGGTACTCATACTTTCCCTACATCTATGTCTCAAAACCCAATCATGACAATTTTCCCTTAAGAATGTCGTCACTCAATCTATCATAGGGAAAGGCTCGTTCGATATCACCATAAGCAAAATAAATATAAAGTAAAAATATAAAAATAGAACAAAATGAATAATCCATGAAAATGTGGGAACCATTAGAGTGCCCAAATTTACCTCCCACGAAAAAATATAAATCATACAAAATGTCATCAAAACATCCAGAAATATCTAAATAATACAGGCCCTAATAAGAAATAATGTGGGGACATTCACCCCCAACTAATAAAGTTTTAGTGTCCTCATTGCATAAGAAATAAAGCATAAAGACAGATAAGGATGCTCCCTAAAAATGTATCAAGAGCTGCTCTCATCCTGAGACTCTGCATCATCTCCTGCATCCTTAGAACTAGTCCACTCGACTGGGGCCTCATCATCACTATCCACTATAGAAGACAATAGTATGTCTTGGGTATTTAGGGTCTTCCATAGGACCTTTACCCTATTCCTCATCTTACTAAAAAACTTGGCCATTTTTTTCCCTTTTCTTCAACTTCTCTTGGGAATCCTGAAGCTCCTTGTGAGACTCTACTAATGATGAGTAAGGACCCTCAAC
This sequence comes from Capsicum pubescens, assembly GCA_030864215.1. Lineage (NCBI taxonomy): Eukaryota > Viridiplantae > Streptophyta > Magnoliopsida > Solanales > Solanaceae > Capsicum > Capsicum pubescens. Next base: position 191,349,445 of record CM061548.1, on the reverse strand, counting down.
CCTAGCAATAGTTTGTCCCTGCATCTTCTAGTACTCTAAATACCTCCTATTATCTGATCGGGCCACATATGAATGGCGAGTAGTGGAAGGTTGTCCTGGCCCCTGGGCAATCCTGACACAATCTCCTTAATGGACTTACAATCAACACTGATATCCTTAAGAGGACTGAATGTAGACGGCCTATAAGATTCAGGCTCCTCACCTGCCGACTTTCCCAAGTTGATCATTCTCTTCTTGCTCTTGCCTGATGCGCCCTAACCCGAAATTTTTTTAGGATAGATAGGGGTGCCCAGGAACACCCAAGTATTATTAGGGTACTCTACAATGCTTGCTCACCCATAAAACTCGATAATAAAAAAAAGGGATAAGAGATGCATACCATCATAGGTATTAAAAAACTTCATTTTTGAGATGATAAGTCGACCAACATTCAAAGGAATGTCATCTAGTATGCAAGCAACCATCCTGGCCCATAAATCTAGAATTGTTGTCATAGGAGAGACCTGGCTACAGATGATAGTCAACCAAACCCCGGCCTCAACAATGAAGTCATTCATTTATATGTTTCTCTTGGTAGTTTCCCAAGAGACTTCCATGCCTAGACATGGCCTCTCCACCATCCAGCTTCCCGACTTACATCTTTTTTCTTCAAATTTATCCATGTTTGCATTCAAGAGCTGGTATATGTCATCAATTTGCTCTGACCCAAAGATCACCTCCTTTCTTCGAATCCTGATGACTAGGTCTTAGAAAGATACTATGTTATGATTAGCGTAGAACTCCTCTACCCACTTCTTATTTTCCTAACAAGGATCCGAGGCAAAACATCTCTAGCTGGTGGATATGAGCCTATCATAAAATGCCGAAAGCTTTTCTGGCACATTCTCCAAATATATGCCCCTCTTCGGAAGCAACTTTGTCTATGGAAGCTCATCATAGTATTGGTTGTGACACTCAGAAGTCATGAATCGGGATTGGTCATAATTTTCCATTATGTAAACTTGAAAAACATGAGGACAACAAAACAACATTTATCATCAACATTTTCATACATAAAGTAGACTATGTTGTCCAATTAAGCTCATGGGATGGTTACTTGGTGGTGTTTCAATAAGAATTGGAAGTGCGAGATTTTTTTGGCCCACGCTAAAATTCAGCCTAGGATATGATGATCGTGGGTCACTGAGACGTGATGGTGATCTAATGACCACGATCATGGTATTTGAGATCATGCCGAGCCAAATTTTTCAACAGTTCAAAATTCTACTTTAAGGGCCAAATCATGTTCCAAAATAGTAAATAAGACAACATAACATGCCTATTGAGTAAATAAAAAAAATAGTAATCTTGATCTAATATAGGCAAGAGGGGCTTACTTCTTACTCCAAAACTCCATTCAAAGAAAAATTCTACCCAAACTAGAATAGAGTTTCAAATTCCAATATTAGATACTAAAATGTCTCGTGGAGTCCTAAACTAGGTATTCTACCAAAGGAGCATCAACCTATGTTGGCTACATAGTTCTGGAATGCAAAGATGACTTCTAAGAATCACACCCGCATCTGAAAGTGTGTGTTCCCATCCTTGGGTTCACTCGGTGCTAATTCCTACTCCCATCTGAATAGACACTGATCATGGATTACTGAATTTAACTGATACTAATGGTATTGTTTAGCGGAGCTAAACTGAGTTCACTGAGTTCCATTGACTGACGGAATGCTACTAAGATCTGACGACTGACAGAGAGTACTGAAGTTACTGATATTTTTAGAAATACTGAGGTTATCTAGATTACTAAGTACTGAGATCACTAAAATTATTGGACTACTGAGATTACTGAGATTTCTGAGATTACTAAGATTACTGAATGAGACTGGATTGATACTGAGTTTACTGAGTTTTCCTGAGTCACATGACTGACAGAATTCTACTGATTATGGCTTGACTGAGAGTATCGTGAAAACATGACACTGGCTCTAGGCACACAACTAAATTATCGGGTACAAGTACCCCCAGGACTCGATAGCATGAAACTGATAAGACATAACACTTCTTGAACACATAACCAATATCAAAAATTCATAATACATTAATTTGGGGATTTCACGAAGCACATGGTTATCATAGTCTTGTACATTAATGGAATTGTATATAGACATGTCATACTTTCATCAACCTAATCTCATGAACATTCCCTCAACCATTCATAATGCACACAATATCATGGAAGTTATTCTTGGTCATAGGGTAAAGCATACATTTATCACTTCGGTCACAATTAAGCTATAGTGCATAGTTTCTATTCTCTTAAGCATTTTATCAAACACCTAGGATGCATGACTTAGGGCATAGGCATGACCATCAAATTAACATAACAAAACTTCATATATTAACTCAATTCCACATGTTTCAGACCACATACTAGCATAGGTTCATGAACAACACATAAAGATTTTAACTTAAGAATCATACAACCAAAAATCCTATGAACATAATCAACCCACAACAAAATATTCACAATACAAGATTTAAAACTTGATTCTTGGGCTTCATGAATGAAAGGAATCCATGAATGAACACTGTGCATACCTTAGTTCTTGATTCTATGAAGATTGACGGAGGAATTCTTGAATTCGAGTCTTGAATATAAATCCCCAATTGAAAACCCTAGCTTGTTCTTGAGAGAAACCTTATATTTTGGATAAAATATGGATGAATCACGTGTTATTGGGTTTATATAGGGTTGAGAAATTTACCCTTTTAACCCTTGGATGCGTATTTTATTTTTGATAAAATTTCTCGATTTGGCAGGCTGGCGCGATGCGGCGCTATCGCATCGTGTCACTGAAAATTGCCAACTGGGAACTGAGTTGACGGTGTGATGCGGTGAAATCGCATTACAATACTGGATGGGACCTGGAAGTTCACCGGGATGTGGTGGTATCGCGCTGAGACACTGGAAAAATAACTATTCTGAATTTGAGCCCTGGCGCTACGCGCCATAATCGCGGAGGCTCACTGGATTTTGACGATTGCCATTTTGACCTGCTCCGCGATGCGCTGATGGCTCAGGTGATACATTATTTCACTAAAAAGGCTCTAACTCTTTGCCCAGGTGTCGAATTTAGGCGAATTTGGTATCGATGTAAAGCTTATTGAATTTTTCACATGACAAAAAGTGAAAATCTTGAAAATACCACATGTATAAAAGTGGATTCATCTTTGAAATAAGTCTTTAACATTTTTGGGAAGAATTTAAGCTAGATAGAAGTACGGGGTATTATAGTATCTCCCCCTTGGGAACATTCGTCCTCGAATGAGACTGATTGAAATGGGAAGAACGATAAGCTGAAGTTCATACTGAATATGAACAAAGGAAATATCGGTTGAGAGGGGGGGAACCAGCAATATTGGTTAGGGGGGTTAGTGGTGGGGGGGAGGGGGAATTTTTTTTATAATATATATACATTATTTTTTTGAAAAAATAATTTATTTATGTGGCATTACACGTGGCTCCGACATGGCTTCAACGTGGCGCGAGTGTGATGCACTCTCCATAGTGAGAGTGGTATAATTTTTTAAGAGGTAAAAAATTCATATAAAAATTATTTAGGAGGTAAATAATTGCAGGTTAAGTTTAATGATTAAAGTGAGTTTTGGTGACAACTTTAGGGTGAAAAAAATGTCTTTTCCTGGATAGAAACAAATTCTACCATCAAAACTGTAGATCTCCTTCTTTCTTTTTATAATTCACTTTATATTCTCTTTGTTTTCATTATACGAGATCATTTAAGATAATCTCGCACGATGATCTCACTATTTTTCCCTTCTCTATCATTGATTACAATTCATATTGGAAATACATGTGCATTGAAGTAAAATGATTCTTTTAAAAAAAAATTGTATATCATTATTATACTAATCTATATATATAATAAAGCAAAGAAGTTAGCCTAAAATTAAGCCAAGTGGCATATTGAGAACTAGCCACTTGGTATTTTGACAACAAAAATCTATTTTGTTGGCAACAAAATTTATTTTACTGATTAATTATTTATTTTATATATAGATTTTTAAATTTTCATATCTATATATATAATAAAGAAAAGAAGTTAGCCTAAAATTAAGCCAAGTGGCATATTGAGAACTAGCCACTTGGTATTTTGGCAACAAAAATCTATTTTGTTGGCAACAAAATTTATTTTACTGATTAATTATTTATTTTATTTATAGATTTTTAAATTTTCATATTGTGGTAAAAAATATTGAATGAAAATTATTATTTATTTTTATTCTATTATTTCATATTTTTATATTGTGATAAAAATAATTAGAATTCTCTCCTATGAATGAACACTTCTAATTATTTATATTTCAACTCTATATGTATAATAAAGCAAAATGTTTGATGAATACTTTTGTTTATTTTTATTCTATTATTTCATATTGTGATAAAAAAAATAATTAGAATTGACTCCTATAATTGATAAAAAGGTATCATCCCTCAAAATAATTAAGTTTGACCTATTTCTGTAAAACAATAAATGAATGAATATAAGAAAATCCGTAATTAGGAAAACAAATAATTGTTACTTTATTTGAGTTTTTAGCAAATTATAAAGAAAATTATAATCAATTGACTATAACTAAATTGTAAATTTATAAGAAACTTCTCAGAAATAAATTAGTAATTAAGAAAATAAATAATTGTAATATTTTTAAAATTCTTTCCAAAATTAAAAAGGTAATTGATATCAATTTAATATATCAACAACAACAACAAACTCAGTGTATTCCCACCAAGTGGAGTCTGGGGAGGGTAAAATGTACGCAGTCCATACCTCTACCTCCGAAGAAGTAGAGAGATTGTTTCCGATAGACCCCGGGCTCAAGAAAAGAATAGTAGACATCAATTTAATATATCAAACTATAAAAACATGAGAAATTCATGGGACTAAATTTCCAAAATTATAAAGATAATTAATATCAATTGTTTCTATATTTGATCCCTTTATGTAATTATAGATTAATTAAATATAATCAACTTATAAAATTAGGGCAAATTTATGGTAAATAAATATATAATATTAATAATAACTTTATTGTTATCAAATTAATTAGATTAAATTGAACTAAAAATTGGTTAATATTGAGAATTATTTTAATAAAAAATATATGGAAAGATTCGTAATTGATATGCATATATTGGTTAAAAAATAACAACGAACATTGACTACTACTTTAGGAATAAATATATTTTAAAATTTACAACATTAAATTTAAGGAACTTGAGTCTATATATATATATATATATATATATATATATATATATATATAATAAAGCAAAGAAGTTAGCCTAAAATTAAGCCAAGTGGCATATTGAGAACTAGCCAATTGGTATTTTGGCAACAAAAATTTATTTTGCTGGCAACAAAATTTATTTTACTGATTAATTATTTATTTTATATATAGATTTTTAAATTTTCATATCTATTTTCATATTGTGGTAAAAAATATTGAATGAATACTATTATTTATTTTTATTTTATTATTTCATATTTTCATATTGTGATAAAAATAATTAGAATTCTCTCCTATGAATGAACACTTATAATTATTTATATATTTCAACTCTATATGTATAATAAAGCAAAATGTTTGATGAATACTTTTATTTATTTTTATTCTATTATTTCATATTGTGATAAAAAATAATTAGAATTGACTCCTATAATTGATAAAAAGTTGTCATCCCTCAAAACAATTAAGTTTGACCTATTTCTGTAAAACAATAAATGAATGAATATAAGAAAAATCGTAATCAGGAAAAAAAATAATTGTTACCTTATTTGAGTTTTTAGAAAATTATAAAGGCAATTATAATCAATTGACTATAACTAAATTGTAAATTTATAAGAAACTTTTCAGAAATAAATTAGTAATTAGGAAAATAAATAATTGTAACATTTTTAAAATTCTTCCCAAAATTAAAAAGGTAATTGATATCAATTTAATATATCAACAACAACAACAAACCCAGTGTATTCCCACCAAGTGGGGTCTAGGGAGGATAAAATATAGGCAGTCCATATCGCTACCTTCGAAGAGGTAGAGAGGTTGTTTCCGATAGACCCCCGGTTCAAGAAAAGAATATTAGACATCAATTTAATATATCAAACTATAAAAAAATGAGAAATTCATGGGACTGAATTTCCAAAATTATAAAGATAATTAATATCAATTGTTTCTGTATTTGAGCCCTTTATGTAATTGTAGATTAATTAAATATAATCAAGTTATAAAATTAGGGTAAATTTATGGTAAATAACTATATAATATTAATAATAACTTTATTGTTATCAAATTAATTAGATTAAATTAAACTAAAAATTGATTAATATTTAGAATTATTTTAATATAAAAAATATGGAAAGATTCGTAATTGATATGCATATATTGGTTAAAGAAAAACAATGAACATTGACTACTACTTTAGCCATAAATATATTTTAAAATTTACGACATTAAATTTAAGGAACTTGAGTCTATATATTATGATCATAAAATTGATTCTAATTAATTGATAGTGTAGTCTTATTACAATTATATCGTACATCATTTATTTAATAAAAATACATATAATTATTTAATTGATTTTGTGCAATCTACTATTATTTTATTAATTCAAATGAAATGATTTTAAAATGGTAAGTTTGGATTATAAAAAGAAATGAGATTATTGTATGGCTTTAGCATTTCTTATGTATTAAAAAATATTTAGAAACAAAAAGATGTCATCCCTCAAAACAATTAAATTTGAACTATTTTAGTAAAACAATAAAAGATTGAATATAAAAAAATTCGTAATTGAGAAAAAAAATAATTGTCACCTTATTTGAGTTTTTAGCAAATTATAAAGATAATTAAATAATCAATTGTCTATAATCAAATTATAAATTTATAAGAATTTTTTGAGAAATAAATCAATAATTAGGAAAAAAATAATCGTTACCTTTTTAAAATTCTTCCCAAAATTATAAAGGTAATTAATATAAATTTGATATAATTAAACTATAGAATATGTGAAATTCATGCGATTAAATTTTTGAAATTATAAAGGTAATTAATATCAATTGTTTCCATATTTGAGTCCTTTATGTAATTGTAGATTAATTAAATATAATCAAGCTATAAAATTAGGACAAATTTATGGTAAATAAATATATAATATTAATAATAATTTGATCGTTATAAAATTAATTAGATTAAATTGCTCTAGAAATCAGTTAATACTGATAATTATTTTAATAAAAATATATGCAAAGTTTCGTAATTGATATACATATTTTGGTAAAAAAAAACTATGAACACTGACTACTACTTTAGCCATAAATATATTTTAAAATTTACTACTTTAAATTTAAGGAACTTGAGTCTATATATTATGATCATAAAACTGATTCTAATTAATTGACATTAATTAGTTGATTGTGTAGTCTTATTACAATTATGTCGTACATTATTTATTTAATAAAAATATATATAATTAATTAATTGATTTTGTGCAATCTACTGTGATCTTATTAATTCAAATGAAATAATTTTTAAATGATAAGTTTGGATTATAAAAGAAAGAAGATTATTGTATGACTTTAGCATTTCTTATGTATTAAAAAGATTTAGAGTAAAAAAGATGTCATCCCTCAAAACAATTAAATTTGAACTATTTTAGTAAAACAATAAAAGATTGAACATAAGAAAATCCGTAATTTAGAAAAAAGATAATTATTACCTTATTTGAGTTTTTAGCAAATTATAAAGATAATTAAATAATCAATTGACTATAATCAAATTATAAATTTATAAGAAAATTTTGAGAAATAAATCAGTAATTAGGAAAAAAAATAATCGTTACCTTTTTAAAATTCTTTCCAAAATTATAAAGGTAATTAATATCAATTTGACATAATCAAACTATAAGAATATGAGAAATTCATGGAATTAAATATTTGTTATAAAGATAATTAATATAAATTGTTTCCATATTTGAGTCCTTTATGTAATTGTAGATTAATTAAATATAATCAAGCTATAAAATTAGGAAAATTTTATGGTTAGTAAATATATAATATTAATAATAATTTTAATGTTATCAAATTAAATTGATTAAATTGCGTTAAAAATCAGTTAATATTGACAATTATTTTAATAGAGTTATATGCAAAATTCTGTAATTAATATACATATATTGATTAAAATAAACAACGAACACTGACTACTACTATGGCCATAAATATATTCTGAAATTTACAACATTAAATTTATGAAACTTTAGTCTATATATTATTATCATGAAATTTATTCTAATTAATTGAAATTAAATAGTTGATTGTGTAGTCTTATTACAATTATATCTTATATTATTTATTTAATGGAAATATATATAATTAATTAACTAATTTTGTGCAATCTACTATGATCTTATTGATTCAAAAGAAACAATTTTTAAATGGTAGGTTTAGACTATAAAAAAAAAGATTATTATATGACTTTAGTATTAAGAAAGATTTTGAGACAAAAAGATGTCATCCCACAAAATAATTAAATTTGAACTATTTTTGTAAAACAATAAAAGATTGAATATAAGAAAATTCGTAATTGAGAAAAAAATAATTGTACCTTTTTTGTGTTTTTAGCAAATTATAAAGATAATTAAATAATCAACTGACTATAATCAAATTATAAAGTTATAAGATTTTTTTGAGAAATAAATTAGTAATTAAGAACAAAAAATATTCGTTACTTTTTTAGGATTCTTCCCAAAATTTATAAAGATAATTAATATCAATTTGATATAATCAAACTATAAGAATATGAGAAATTCATGGAATGAAATTTTTAAAATTATAAAGGTAATTAATATCAATTGTTTTCATATTTGAGTCCTTTATGTAATTGTAGATTAATTATATATAATCAAGCTATAAAATTTGGACAAATTTATGGTTAATAAATCTATAATATTAATAATAATTTTATTGTTATCAAATTAATTAGATTAAATTGCGGTAAAAATTCGTTAATATTGACAATTGTTTTAATAAAAATATATACAAAGTTCCGTAATTGATATACATATATTGATTAAAAAAACAATGAGCATTGACTACTACTTTAGCCATAAATATATTTTGAAATTTACAAAATTAAATTTATGGAACTTTAGTGTATATATTATGATCATAAAATGTATTCTAATTAATTGAAATTAATTGGTTGATTGTGTAATCTTATTACAATTATATCGTACATTGTTTATTTAATGGAAATATATATATAGTTAATTAACTGATTTTGTGTTATCTAATATGATCTTATTAAATCAAATGAAATGATTTTTAAATGTTAAGTTTAGACTATAAAAAGAAAGGAGATTATTGTATGACTTTAGTATTTCTTATGTATTAAAACAAGAGCTAGAGAAAAAAAATATAATATTACAATATTTTTGGGTTATTTAATTAATTTATTACGTTTCAAAATATTATTTATATCAATTCAGTGATGTTTGTATGGAAAAGTTAAATTTTGGATAAATTATCTTAAATTTCATAATTTAAGTTAGTTTGTGTACTAATTTGAAAAAGTTAATTTATAGTTTATATTCTACTTTATTATATGGAAAATTTGACCTCATATGGTTATATATAGCCATTGAATGACACAAAAAAATTTGTTACACTTTTCTTCTTCTCTCTCTCTCTCTCTCTCTCTCTCTCTCTGATTGGTATTTCTCAAGTTTTTCATTATGAATATGTAGAAATAAGAATTGTCAATAGTTTGCTCAATATTAATTCAAATTTTTCTTCATGAATTTCAGGCTTTAAAAATAAAGGTTTTGACATAATAAGGATCACACATTGATGGAATGTTATCAATAAATCAGAATCCGAGTTCAGCAGAAGAATATACGTATGAGGAGGTTGAACAATGTAATCGCAATATAACATAGGTTTGAAACAAGAAAATCATTTGTTGAAAATGATTTGAATTATTCGTAGTGATTTTTCTTTCTCGAGAAAAATAAGTTTGTTTGTTTTTAAATCTCTTTATTCAAATACAAATTGTACTATGAATAATATAATTTCTTAATTATATATTATTTTGAGGTCTTGCATTTTATGATACAAAGATGATTGATTTTTTTTTATTTTATTAATCATTATTTAATATCATATTTGGTAGAGTAAAAGATCAACATGTTGAAGGAATGTTGTCACTAATTAAAAATGAGATTTCAAGAAGAAGAAACCTATGAGAAACTCGAGAAAATTGAAGAATAGGTGTCTTTTAAGTCTTGAATGAAGGATTGGTGACATTGACCAACAGATAGGGTCAAACATTATTAGAAAACTTGATCAAGTTAATTGTGGACTTGTTTAATATTTTCAAAACTTTTTAATCTTTTCAAAAATACAAATCAACCCAACCCACACCCTCTTCAATCCAAATCAACCACTCTCTCCTCTCTCTCGATAGCTTCTCTCAACTCTCTCCCAACCAACAGTTCTGCAAAATTTCTCCCTTCAACCCCCGACAACAAATAGTTGGGCTTTGAGTTCCCCTCTTCAATTCAATCAACCTGTCTCTCATCCCTCTCTCGACAGCTTCTCTCAACTCTCTCCCAACCAACTGTTCTGCAAATTTCTTATTCCAATCCTCGGCAAATTCAACATCCGACTACAAATAGTTGGGATTCTAGTTCCTTTTCGACTTTAATCAACGTGACAGCCTTGCTCTCCGGCCACAACAGCTTCGAATTCTTCATCGGTCTTTTTCTTCTATCACAGGTAAAAATTTATGGCCTTTTTAATTTTGAAGAAAACGAGGAACTTGAGCCAACTTCTTTTATAGTATTGGTTAACAATTTCAATATTTATTGCACTAATTTGAAATGTGGTCTGAATAAAACCCTAATTTCTGGTATTTCTTCTCTTCTCTTCTCTTTTTGAAGTGAATTATGATATTTTGTTGTTTGTTGCATTTTTTGAAGTTTGATTTTTATTGTTTGTGTTTATAAAAATAAAAGGACAATTTGGTTTGATTTTTTCTGTTCTTGTTTTTGGTAAAAATGGTGAAATTATTGTTTTTTATTTAACAAAATTGTGCTACTGTTTCCTCCGACGGATTACCCATCTGGTGCAACATATTAACCATCTGATGCAACAGATTCATCATACGATGCAACAGATCAACTATCTGATGCACCAGAGGAACCATCAAATTACAATTCTGATGCAACAGATTAATAATCTGATGCAACTGTTTTACCATATGTTGCAATAGATTAAGCTTCGGATAAAAAATCTGATGCAACTAATTAACCATCTAGTGCAATGGAAGAACCATCAAATTAATGATCTGATGCAACAGATGAACCTCTTGTTGGATAAAATCCTACCAACTCTTCCTACAGGAAAAGTCCAAGACTTAATTTTTCCAACTGATCATTCATCTGCCGCGATAGACGACCCTATGTTAGAAGAAATCTAAACACTATTGACCGTTGATAACTATTCCAAAAGATCACTCATGTGTTGCAATAGATGTGTGACCTGTTGCACAGACCATTCATCTTTCTCAACAGATGAGTGATATATTTTGTATTATCGCAATAGATTACTCAGTCGTTGCTACGAATTATTTAATTGTTCTAACAGATCACTCATATGTTGCAACAGATGATGTCACAATAGTTGTGTGATCTGTTGAATAGACCATTCATCTGTCTTAAAAGATGAGTGGTATGTTTTGTATTGTTGCAACAGATTACTCATCCGCTGCAACAGTTTGGTTATATGCTGCAATAGATATACTACCTGCTGCAACAGATCGGTGATCTGTTGCAACTATTATTTTATTGTTTTGCTTGTTTGATTTACTGTTATCCCTTTTTAACGATGCATTAATTAACAATAATATATTATTTTATGTTTCTATTAATTTTAGATAATATGGTTCCCAAAAGAATAAAAACCGAATCAAGTCCAAGTAAAGGAACAAGTGAAGCAGCTAGGCTACATCCACCACTCTATGAGCTTGTTTTACAAGCGTTATCTTAATCGGGAGAAGAATATGATGAACACGGGGAGGAGGAATGTTTCAAAAGAGATGATACAGATGCTAATAGCCCTTCCACCGAAGAGTTGGTCAAAGCCTTCAGCATTGATCGTTATCTTGTGAGAATGTAGTGCAATGGTGCCGCAGATTTAACGGGTGATTTCATGGTTAAGTCATCCATTGGAAAATCTTTCGACGCCTTCATAAAAATACTTTGAGAACAAAAATTAGATGCTTATTTCAGGGACAGCTACTTTGAGAAATATCTTGATTTGCCGGAGGACAACAATGCTCGTTTCCAAATAAAAATGGTATATGAACTTCTCAAGCGTAGGTTTATGTTTGAAAACAAAGATAAGATGGATGAGGTGTGGATAAATTATTGTGGCATGCCTGTTTATTTTGGTTGGAAGGTGTTTTCCATAGTTACTGGACTAAAATGTTATCCTCTTTCTCAAGTTATACCTATTCTAACCCAAAAAAAAGCACCCCACACACCCAAAAAAGGCAAAGGCAAGTTGTGTGATCGTGATGACCTGGTGTCCATTGTTGGTTCAAGCTTCAAAAATAAAAATTTGATAGAAGCGTTGAAAGGTAAAGGACTTTCAAAGAATCACAAGCAGTCATTGTGCTTGGTTTGGTTTGTACATAATATTCTTTGGGCGAGAGACGTTAACAATAACATAAGCCTCGGTTTAATAAAGCTCTCTGAGGATCTTGAGGCGTTTAACAGCTATCCATGGGGGTATGAAAGCTTCAAAATGATTGTCAAATATTTGTTGACTCCGTTAGCACCAAAGACAGTCAACTTATATGGCTTCACATGGGCTTTCATGGTAAATGTTTCTTTCTTCTATTATGATATCATTCATATTTTTCGCTCAATAATGGTTTTGATTTATTGGCGTTATTTTATAGGCTTGGGCGTTTGAAGTCATTTCTTATTTGAGACAACAAGTGAACTACCAGGAAGGAGTTTCCTGTCCAAGAATCTTAAGATGGTTGTCGGCCAAAACTCATAAAAATGCAAAATTTCTTGATCTCTTCAACCCCCCGAAGGATGCAGTAAGTATAATTATAATTAATTTTTTCTTTTAATTAATGTTTTTTTATTTTGAACGATTTAATCATCATTCTAATATATGTAATGATTTATGTTAGAATGTGCATCCGTCGCTAGTTCCGACCAATCGAGAGTTGAAGATGCCATTTTTTCTTACTTTACGGTCTGTGCAAACTTTATCAGACCCTAAGGTCATCGACAGAATAAAAATGGAATTGTTTGGAGCAACAACCATTACAAGAAAAATAATTTTGGAGGGTGGGCTTGTTGTTGTTGATGGAGCTGTTGGTGGTGGTAGTGGTGCTGTTGTTGGTGCTAATGATGCTCCTTTTACAGTATTTAAAGCAAACCATTATGAATATGATCATACTGGTTATACAGATTTTGCCTCTCCCAGCGAATGTTCTGCATGCAAATGTCAAGACTGCAGGGTGAAACATGATGTAGTGATTAATGATATTAATGTATTAACTGCTTCTATAAAGGAATTTACATCTAAGATGGGTCTCATTCCATCAAAGAGAATTTTATTTCCATTCGCTCCATTAGAGATTAGGGCTAAGAGGAGAAGGAGAGTGATTTCCAAGGCATTATCAGGCATCTAAAAAAGCAAAATTGCAACTCCTTTGTCTGTGTGTTGCATTGAGCAACATACAATGTCCAAAAGAGAGCAGCACGAGCTGAAAAAGGTGAATATATTATGTCTTCCAACTGAAAAAACAAACAGACACATATTTGTTTCAACAGATGACACATCTGCTGAAATTATCAAACATATATATACATTTGTTGCAACAGTTAACTAACCTGTTGCACCAGATAATTTATCTGGTGCAACATATGTCTCGTCCATTTTAGCAAATCAAACAGCTCTTCATACAACTTTTATTTATACCAACAGACGACCTATCTGCTGCAACAGATGATTCATATGTTGCAATGGATGGTTCATCCGCTGGAAATTATCACACAGGGTCTTCCTCATGTAGAAATTTATCCCAACAGTTGATTCATTGTTGCAACAGAAAAATAATATGTTTGGGATAATTTAAAATAGGAGGAAGACCTATTTGATTTGCTAGAAGAGATGAGTTATCCTTTTCCGTTTTATTGTATCTCCGTGATTAACATTGACCAATTTTGGCTATCCAGGTAGATGTAGAAGAAGCTACTGCTGAGCAGCATTGACAATATGCTACTCTTTTTATAGAAATATGGAGAACAGAAAGCGCAGAAACCGTACGTAAGCGACAATGAAGATCCACGACGAGTAAAGCCGAATTCCATAGCACCGGATGAAGAACAACTTGTCCATACTGAGTAGATCTTTATAGCTTGAGCCTGTCAAAGAAATCCTTGGCAGTATAATTAAATTGTTGTTGATGTATTTGTTGAGATCTATACCCATAATAATTTTTTTATATTTCATTTATTCGTTGACTTATTTCAGCTAATTTATGAAGGCTTTGATTTATTTTATTTTGTCTACGAATTTTATTTATTCCTTAGATTTGAACTTATTAATTAAAAAGGAATACTAGATTCAAATATTGCAATAGATAATGTATCTGTTGCAATAGACGACACATCTATTAGAAAATTCAAATAGATTTAGACATATGTTGCAACAGTTAGGTGATCTATTGGAATTTATCAAACAGGTCTTCCCACTGTTGCAACAGATGGACTTTAGATAAAAACATCAAGATAATGCAACAGATGACATATCTATTGGGGGGGAAAGAACAGATTCAGACATATGTTGCAACAGACGGACTTTATCTGTTGCAACAGACGACACATCTATTGGAATAATCAAACAAATTTATACATATGTTGCAACAGATAGGTTATCTGTTGGAATTTATCAAACAAGTCTTCCCACTGTTGCAACAGATGGACTTTAGATAAAAACATCGAGATAATACAACAGATGACCAACCTATTGCAACAGATAAACTATATGTCTGAACAGGTAGGATAACTGTTACAATGGATGGAGAATCTGTTGCATTATAAAAATTCAACTATCGTTGGACATAAAAAATTTCCACTACGTGTAAAAAGGTTAAAGTGAATTGAAATAAAAAAGGCACAACCCATCGATGGTGTTCAGTTCAAACACCTAAAATAAAATAGGCATCAAGTAGACATGTTTATTTTAAACACGCAAAATAAAATAGGCATCAAATATGTTAGTGTCAGTCCTGGCACATTTCGCTGACTTGCTGTCACTTGGCCCCCAACGGTCATTTTTTCCCCCATTGTCTTATATATTCATCTTCCTCCTAAAATTTAACCCTAAATTCCCAAATCTTCTTCTTCATCGTCATTTTCTTTTATCTATTCAAATTCTTCAAATTATTACTTTCATTTTTTCCAACTGACCTTGACAATGTCGAGCGCATCTTCCACTATTTTTTGTGATAAAGATTTTTGATATTGTAAGTGCGGTCATGAAGCTCTGTTAAAGACTTCTTGGACTCAACAAAATCCGGGTCGTAGGTTTTTTACTTGTAAGATTTCAAAGGTAATATTTTTTTATTTAATTAATTGATTAATTATTGACTTGTAATTATTTTATAATTGTGTTCTCTTTTTTATAGAAATTGGGTGGATGTGATTACTTTGATTGGTATGAATAACGACACCCTTCATAAGCAAATTGTGTAATCTGGGGTTTGTTGAATAAAGTCAAGGCTTATGAAGAGAAACAAAATCGAGCAAGAAGATACTACATTGTTGCCGTTATTGCTACTAGTTTGGTGTTGTTGAAAATATGGATATTGAAGCCTAATTGCTGAAATTTTCATGGTGGTGTGGCTACTGGTTTGTTGTCGACGAGTACATGGATATTCAAGCGTAACTGTTGGAAAATATCAAAAAGATTTAGGCATATGTTGTAAAATTTAGGTCATCCGTGGAAATTATCAAACAGGTCTTCCCACTGTTGCAACAGATTAGACTTAGATTATTATATTATTCATAGAAATAACATCGACGTAATGCAACAGATGACCAACCTATTGCAACAGATGACCAACCTATTGCAACAGATAAACTATCTTCCAGAACAGATTAAAGATATTTTACAACAGATTGACAATCTAATCTATTGCATTATCAAAAACTCAACTTTCACCAGAAAAAAATTATTGCCACTACATGTACATATAATAAAGTGAAGGGTGACTTGAAATTAAAAATTTATATTTCACAGGCACTTCTATATACACAGGCTTCAAGCGTCCAGTTAATACCCCATAAGCCCAGACCTCTTCCAGGTTCGCCACAGCGTTGTCGCACATAAAAGTGGTTGGCTCAGCCATTTCTGTGCCAGTTAGCAAACATTCGATGTGTGCAAGAGCGTGCGAGCCGCTCGCTTTAACTGCATCATCTTTTGGAAAGATCATTCCCCTGTTTCGACCTTTAAAATCCCATGATTTCTTCATCAACACTTCCTTTGGCAAATGATTCATCGGTTTACTCTCCCTCAACAAGATCGGCAACAGCACCATCAGTGACTCCACGAGGAGAAAAAGATTGAAATCGTCGATGAGAGGTATATTGGAATCATAAACATTGATCATTCCCTCCTCGAGTAGTATCTCAACAGCTCGATAATGCATGTCGTTCACGCGAATAACTGCAAGAATCCTTTTTGCTTCGGTCTAGCTCTTGTCATGTGGATTTGGCATGTCCTCTCTAACATATCTTAACGTTTCTTCTTCATCAAGACCAACGTAGGAACTACGAAATTAAGTCCCACGCCAAGGGCCGACGCCTCTCCATTAAGTTGATCGTACCTATCCTTGAGCTTTTTGCAGAAGTCGAGGTCCATTATCCTATCGGCAGCGTCATAAGCTTTCCGGTACGTTAATTGCCCTTTTCTCATAAGGCAGAGAATTATGTCAATATGTTGTGAGATAAGAAGTCAATTTTTAAATAGGTTAGTAATTGTAAAGATGCAACGGATGGTCCATCTGTTGCATAAAGTTCTCTGAATCAATAATCCAACACAACTTATGCAACAGATAGATAATAAGTTGCAACAGAACCACAACCAGTAGCACCAGTATACCCAGCTGTTGCAACAGGTGTGAAATTTGTTGCGTAGCTTCTTCTTCATGGGGTAGATTAGAAGGTCTAGGTTAGGAAAAATAAACTTACCTTATCCTCGTACGGCATACGCATATCAGTCATAGTCTGGAAGTCATGGGGGAAAAAAGAGGCCTGGGGTAATTTGGTGTGCCTGGCTTGGCATTCTTGGCCTGTCGCAGATCCCTTTTCTCTTCGGTGCCAAGTTCCACGTATATGTCCACCTTCTTGACTGGCCCCAAAACTTTAATAGCTTTTGGAGAGGGAGGAATTACAATTTCTTTTAATTTTTGAGTGGAGAGTACGTCTCTAATTGCTCTTTTCTTTCTCCTAACCAACGTTGTAGGAGTGTGTGGCTCCCTCACGTTCTTGGATGGTATGACACACCTCTTGGATTTGAATTCCTCGATAGCTTTAGATATAGCCTCTACTTTTTTAAAGAGTTTATCCTGTTTGTCCTTGCACTTATTACATTCGCAACGAGAACACGAGGGTAAAGAGGGGTGAGAGGGACCTGTGTAAGGGCGAAAAAGAGTGTTTTCAAACATATTTATTCTTTCTTGAGCATCAACATGCTCATCATCACGAGTGGTAGCAGCATCAGCATGCCTACCACCAACACCAACAACTCCACCAGAAGAAGCACACGGATCTATCTTAGTAAAAGGTTGGTCATGAAGAGCCTCAACGTTAGGCTGACCTTGCCTAACTGCTCTTCTTATGGTTGTTGCTCCAGCTAATTCCTTCTTTATTAACTCCACCGTTGGGTCTGCAATAGTATCAACATGACCTAGAGTAATATAAGAAGTCATCACCGACTCCTCCTCAGTAGGCATGATCCATGGATGCACAACCTATAAAAAAGAAAACAAAAGACAGATGCATTTAAATCATATAATATAATAATTTTTACAGTTAGGCTACATTTAAAAAAAAGACCCATCTGTTGCATAGTTTGCAGTATATGGTTAAAATCTGTTTGAGTCTGGTTCAGAGAAACAGAGAAACACATAGATAATCTAATGCAAAATATCAATCATCTGTTGCAACAGCTACACAAGACGGGTAATCCGTTATGCAACAGATGATCTATACGTCGCAACAGATGAACGATATGTTATCAAATTAAACATCTGTTGCATAATTTGTAGTAGATGGTTAATCTTTTAGGAGTTGGGTTCAGAGAACCAAAGCCACAGATGGGTAATCTGATACAAGATATACCCCATCACAATAGATGTCCCATCTGGTGCATCAGATATAACATCTCATGCACCAGATATAACATCTCATGCATCAGATATAACATCTCATGCATCAGATATAACATCTCAACATATATTTAAAAGTGGAAATTGGGGATATTGACTCGAAAGGCCTAAGTTAGCAATTTCTCGATTTAAACCTTAATTCCAAATCATTTTCACTTGGATTTTCTTCTATAAGTTCCTTTAATCATCGGAAATGTATTTTTGGACAAAAATTCTTGAAAAACCCATTTTGGTGGTCCATTTTTACCCCGATTTAGAAATGGGCAATATGGGTATAGTTGGCTTGCTTTTAATGTATAGGTTCTATATTTGTGTATTTTAGTTGATTCAGCATCTATTCGGGAGGATAAAACTATGTGGTAAAGGCTTTTGGACCAATTTTCAACATTCGAGGTAGGTTATGGCTTTACTTTCTTCATATTGATTTGGGTAGTTAATATTGGTATAAAATCATGTTATGGGTGTGAGAACTAATCATGGAAATAGCTTAATAATTTTGTTGTGCCCGTATGACAGCCTATATTGTTTTTATTGGTTGTTTTGAGACATTATTTGCTATGTGTAACTTTGTGGGGTTTTATATGATTATATTGGCCTTGAATATGTAATTTGAGTAGTACATTTTCTGGTGAAAAAGCCTAAATTTGACATTATGAGGCATTTATGGCATATTGTTGTATATTTTACCTTATTGGCATATGGATTATGTTAGATTCATGGAGAGTTGGAAATTAGATTGAACTTTGGCACACATGGTTTGTTATATTGGTATGATTTGGAAATTCTCATTTTGGTTGGTTGTGATCATTAGATCCTCATATCATATACATTCATGAAACATTGGTACCACTGTGGAAGTACTAGAAACATTGGCTTTTGTAATAGAAAATGTGGCATCTCTAAAATCCCTTTGTTGATGTTTGTATTAGGGATGAGTTATGGATATTCATATTGGAAATTTGATTTTATATGGGTTTATGAACCCCCATGGGTCTTACCTTGGGATCACAACTCAGTAGGTGTATATGGAGGTTGTGCGACAACTGCGAGCATCACATTATTATCATCATCATTTTTATTGTCATCATCATCTTTATTTCATTTCATATATTATACTCATATTGTGTTGTATTATCATCCTTGCTATGACAGTTGTCTATTTATACCTCTTTCTCATATTTGTATATGGTATACGTGTATATTTATCCTTCTTTCTTGTACTTGTGTTAATGGTTTATATGGATATTATAGAACTGTTAGTAGAGACGGTGTGGGCTACTAAATGGGACATCTACTTATTGCAGGTGATGTGCCCAAAGCATGCATATTATATACTTTATTTTCTACTTTGCTCAGTCTGCATATGATACCAACTGAATAAAATTATACCGTACTCACCCCTACTACAACCTTTTGGTGTCGATATAGGTACGAGTGCACCGTATGATAGCTGATTCAGGTGGTATCTAGAGTATATTAAAGGTACGGTCGATCTATGCTTCCAGAGTTTATCCGCTTCCTTTTAATATCTATTTCAGGTCTTGTTTTGTATTCTGAAATAGATTATGATCCTTTTGGTTTATTATTGTATCTTTGACATTCAAGATGTATTTAGTAGTTCGTACACTATGACACTAGGTTTTGGGATATTGTATGGTATATTTGGTGATATATTTTTGTAATTGCTATATATGCGTGGTTTGACCCATTCTAGGAGTCTTTCCTTGGGTTTGTGTATTATCTTCTTATTTCATATCATTTTGTGTGATACACATACTTGTCAAGGCTTGTTGTGACAAGTGCCTTCATGACCCTTAGATTTTGGGTTGTAACAAGATTTAGAGGCATTACTTATATGGTGTGCGTTGTAAGATCTACACTGATCATCATAGTCATCATCATCTTATGATCGATAGAGAGATTAATTCTTGGAAGCATAGATGGATGGAGTTACTGAAGGATTATGACCTCTATATTCTATATCATTCGAGCAAGGCGAATGTAGCATGGATGCCATGAGCCAAAAAGCAGTGATTTTGGGTAGTTTAGCTTCTATTTTTGTTCCTAAGAGGTTGTTGGTCTAGGAAATCTGGTCCTTAGCCAACTTGATGGTGCGACTTGATATTTTAGATTCCAGAAGGATCTTTTCTAGTGTGGAGGTGATGTCTACCTTATTTGTGCAAATTTAGAGTTATCAATTTGAGGATAGGGAACTTTGTATCATTCATGATCAGGTATTGAGAGATGATTCCAGGAGGGATACTATAAATTTTGAGGGTATTTTGAGATTTAATAGATGTATTTTTGTTTCGAAGGTTTGTGACATGATTTAGTTGATATTGCGTAAGGCTCACAGCTCCATATATTATATTGACCTTGGGAGAACTAAAATGTATAGTGATTTGAGGAACACTGTTTGTGGAGTGGCATCAAGAAGGATATGACAAACTTTGTAGGTTGTTGCCTATGTTGGCAGCAGGTGAAGGCCGAGCATCATAGCCTGGTGGCTTGATTCAGAGATTGCCTATTCTCATGTAAAATTGGTAATGGGTAAACATACACTTTGTTCGTGGGTATCCTCGCATCTCACGTTGTTCATACAACATTTGGGTCATCATAGATCGGGTGACCAAATTGGCACATTTCATTCCTTATTTAGATGTCCTTCAGTGCCGGGAGATTACCCCGTATACATGTTTGTCGGATAGTTCACCTACATGGAGTACCTATATCTATTATTTTAGATCGGGGCTCAGTATTCACTTTTATCTTCTTGAGAGATTTTCAAGAGTTGAGAACATAGGTGGATCTTAGCACCACTTTTTACCCTCGGACTAATTAATAGCGAGAGAAAACTATTCAGCTTCTTGAGCATATGATTTGATCTTGTATTATGGATTTTTGAGGCTAGTGGAAGCAACACTTGGAATTGACAGAGTTCACATATAATAATATCTACCATTTAAGCATTGATATAGAACTATTTCAAACACTATATGGTATACATTGTTGATCTCTAATAAGTTGGTTCAAGATCTCTGAGGTTAGACTATGTGGTGTGGACTTGATTTGGGTGTCGTTGGATAGAGATAGGGTGATTTAGAATAGGTTACGGGCGACTCATAGTATGAAAAAGTCTTATAAAGATCATATGCTTTATGCCTTGAGGTTTGGAGCATGAGACCAAGTATTCTTTTGAGTATCTCTAATAAAGGTGTGATGAGGTTTGGTAGGAAAGGCAAGCTCATCCCTAGATATATTGGATCCTTTACAAAGTTAGAAATATAGATTATGAGTTATCCTTGACCCTAGATTTATATGTTGTTCATCAAATTTTCCATATTTCAATGCTGCGATGTTACATTACCGATGAGTCACATATTATTCGATGGGACTCAATTCAATTGGATGAGAGATTGACCTTCGTGGAGCAGTCGGTGTTCATATTATCTAGGAATGTAAGACGATTGTTCTCTAGGAAGATTCTGGTAGTTAAGGTTTATTAGATACATCACCTATAAGAGGCTACTTAGGAGATTGAGAGCAAGATGCGAGCCCAGTATTCTCAAATTTTCAAGCCTCTAGGTACATCCTAACCCTTTGCTTTCATGGATAAAAGTAGTGTTAGTAGTGGATATCGTAATGACCCTCTAGATCATTTTAAAATTTTCCACACATTTTCTGTAATGCCCCGAACCTGGTGCCCGAAACATTACACAGTATTCATGACCCCGAAGGACCACAAGCTAACCCATGACTGATATCTATACCTGTACACAGCATAATATAACATGATAATGCGGAAACATGCACTGAAAGGCCATAAGGTTCAATACTGAACAAAATTTGAATAATAAAATGTCTGAGTGGGGTAATAGACTACCCAAAACAAAACTACAAATACTGAAATCTGAAACATGATAGTCTGCATCTAGTCTGATACCCTATAATGTCTGAATATATGAATAAAGAGTTGATGGGATATGTCCCCAACTAACTCCAACTAATAAGCTAATCAATGAGATAGTAAAGAAATAATCATGCCCTTGAAGGATGAGGACTCACTTCGGACTCTGACTGCTGAAACTGGAATCTACTGCTGATGTGGAACTCGTGCCTCTGAACCTATGGTGTAACATAAAAAGAAAGCACCATAGCTCAAATGCGTCAGTACAATGGAATGTACTAAGTATACATGTAAGGTAGGCTATATGCAAGGGTTCACATGCATGATTATCGTTAATTAACTGTCTAACATGAAGTGAGAATGCATGCATAAATACGCAACTATAATTGACCATGTGATAACATGATTACTGAGTTTGAATACTAATAACCTGACATGTTAATAACTGATATGACTGATAACATGAGCGACTACATCTGACAGTCCTAAATCTAATGGAACTATCTGAGTTCCAAACTATATCTAAGTTGACTGTATCTAATAGTCCTGAATTCTGAAGAACTATTTGAGTTTTATTACTGAGACTGATTGACTGTATCTGACAGTCCTAATTCTGTAACATAAAACTGTGGGAAGTAGTTATCTAACCGACATGCCCCTGATACGCCATTATGGCTGAGTTGGGGTCCAATTTGTATCCCTAATTGGAAGAGTGTCAATACCGCGCAACTGGTAAAGACAAGTTGTGGGTGAACCTCATCTGATAGTGTCCCCTGTACGAGAGCGGTGGGGAACTTATCTGACAGTGCTTATCCACCTCATCAACCCTTATCGACAGTGTTGATGTCTCAACCTATGTTGGCTACATAATTCTGGAATGCAAGGATGACTGCTAAGGATCACACCCTCATCTGATAGTGTGTGTCCCCATTCTTGGGTTCACTCGGTGTTAATTTCTACTCCCATCTGAATGGACACTAAACATAATTTACTGAACTGAACATGATCTAAGTTACTAAATTCTGTTGACTGACATAATACTACTGATATCTGACAATTAACTGAGTTCATGAGATCATGGAGATTTTCCTGAGTCATAAGACTGACTGAAGTCTAAAGATTCATAGCTTGACTGAGAGTATCATGAAAACATGAATGTCTCTAGGCACACAACTAATGTTTTGGGTACAAGTACCCCCAGGACTCGATAGAAGGAAACGGACAAACAATGACTTGCTTGAATACATAATAATCATCATAATACATTTACTGAAGCATTTCATTAAACATGTGATAGGCATAAGCTTGTAAATACATGGGGATTTCATGATATCATGCTAATTAGACACTTATCCTTCATCTAGGCATTTAATCAAACACATGGTAGGCTTAGAATGTGTAAACAATATCATACAATAATTAACTGTCATGATTCAAATCTAATTTAATCATTCAGGGGTTTAGTCATAGGATTTTATGAATCTATACCTATACAAATCAACCTATATGGAATTTAGCACTCATTCATGGAATACAATTCAATTACTTATTATCTACATGAACAAGAGCAGCCAAATCATGAAATTCATAAGAAAATTCATAACTTGAATTTAGAAAAGGGATTCTTAGGCTTTATGGACGAAAGGAGTCCATGCATGAACACTATGCATACCTGGGTTAAGGTTCTTGATATTCTTGAACTTGAAGAATTGGAAATCCCTTAGTTCTTGAAGAAGGTTGGATTTTGTTCTCGGACATTACGGTTAGAGAGAAACCCTAATATTTGTTGTGAAATTATAATGAGAATGTGATTTCTGGCCGAATTTAACTAGATATATCAATGGGTGGCAAAAGACCAAAAATCTCCTTTAAAATGACTTAAAAATTCGCTGAACAGAACCTGTGATAGCTCGTGCGACGGTCCATCGCTGGGTCGATGGTCCATCGTTTCAATCATCATAGGTGGACCAGAATAGGGTCTCACTGCATAGGTAGTGACTGCTCATGTGACGATCCGTCGTTGGGTAGATGATCTATCATTTTAACCATCATAGGTGGACCAGAATAGGGTCTCACTGCCTAGGTAGAGATGGTTCGTGCGACGGTCCGTCGCTGGATCGACGGTCCATCGTTTCAACCATCGTAGGTGGACCAAAATTGGGTCTCACAGCCTAGGCAGCGACGACTCATGCCACGGTCCATCACTGGGTTGACGGTCCATTGTTTCAACCATCGTAGGTGGACTAGAAGGTTGACCCACTACCTTGGCTACGACGGTCCGTCGCTAGATCGACAGTCTACCAACCTGGCCGTCGCACCTGGGCGATTCTAACAGCTCTGAGTAAAACGTCCATAACTTCTTCCCCCGATATTGGATTTTGATGAAATCAGTGTCGATGGAAAGATTATTAAATTTACCACGTGATGGAAAGTGAAAATCATAAAAAATTACCACGTGTAAAAAAATGGTTTCATATTTCAAAGCAAGTTCTAACATTCTTGAGATGATTTCAAGCTAAGAAAAAGGCACGGGTATTACAATATCTCCCCCTTGAGAACATATATCCTTAAATGAGACTGACTGAGAAAGGAAACACTAGACTGAACATGAATAACTGAAACATGATCTCATGACTGACCTGACTTACAGGCTGAATATAACATACTGAACATGTATATCTGATGCATGTATAATTGATTCATGAATGTATAACTGAGTGTTTTGAAGAACTAAGTTTCTCACAATGAGAATGCATGTATGATGCATAAATACATGACTAAACTGATACATGAGTGCATGACTAGATATGCAATGGTTCTTGATACCAATTTTATGATGGGAAATGAACATGAAACTGAATACCAAGTTTGTGATGAACACAGAACATGAAACTGAGTAAACTTAAGGAGAACTGTTACCTTGAGCTTGGTCTAAGTTGGTGGAGAAGAGGTGAGGATACTTGGTGCGTATGTCTGCTTCTACTTCCCAAGTAGCTCCCTCGACGGACTGATTTTGCCAAAGAACTTTAACTAGAGGGACCTCTTTATTCCTCAATCTACGAGTCTGATAGTCTAAGATTTCGACTGGAATCTCTTCATAAGAGAGGATGTTCTGAACATCAATGCTCTGAATAGGGACTACTACTGACGGGTCACCTATACACTTCTTGAGCAAAGAGACATGGAAGACTGGATGAACTGAGGCTAGATCTGAAGGCAATTCAAGCTCATAAGCTACCTTGCCGAAACGACTAAGAATCTTGAAGGGACCGATATATCGGAGACCGAGCTTTCCATTATTTTTGAATCTCTTCACTCCCTTCATTGGAGAGATCTTTAGATAGACATGATCACTAATCTCAAACTCGAGATCTTTTTTACGAATATATGCATAATACTTCTGTTAGCTCTGAGCAGTCTGGAGTCTTCTCTGATCGACTGGACTTTCTCTAAGGCATCGAATACAAAGTCAGGACCTATGACTGACGCCTCACTAACTTTGAACCAACCAATTAGAGATCTACATCTCCTACCATAGAGAACTTCGAATGGAGCCATCTAAATACTGGAATGATAGTTGTTGTTGTATGTAAATTCAAT
This sequence comes from Capsicum pubescens, assembly GCA_030864215.1. Taxonomy (NCBI): domain Eukaryota; kingdom Viridiplantae; phylum Streptophyta; class Magnoliopsida; order Solanales; family Solanaceae; genus Capsicum; species Capsicum pubescens. Next base: position 191,323,386 of record CM061548.1, on the reverse strand, counting down.
CAAAGGCAAGTGGCCATCCTAATTACCCTTGAAATCAATTGCACACGCTCTGAGCATATCTTCTAGAGTCTGAATGGTCCTCTCTGCTTGACCATCTGTCTGAGGATAGAAGGTTGTATTGAGATGAACTTGGGTACCAAGACCCTTTTGGAACACTTTCCATAAATGAGAGGTGAACAGGGTACCTCTGTCTGAGATAATGGATAATGAAACACCGTGCAATATAAACAACTCTTTAATGTAGAGTTTAGCATAATCCTCGGATGAATAACAGGTATGAACTAGAAGAAAATAGGCTGATTTGGTCATTCTGTCTATAATGACCCAAACTGAATCATGCTGATGACGAGTTTGAGGCAAACCCGTCACGAAGTCCATGTTCAAAACTTTCCACTTCTAAGTAGGAATACTGAACTTCTGCATAGACCACTAGGCTTCTGATTCTCTATCTTAACTTGCTGACATATGAAGCACTTCTCCATAAACTCTACAACATCTCTCTTCATCCCACTCCACCAATAGATCTCCTGCAAGTTGTGGTACATCTTTGTGGCCCTTGGATGAATAGAGTAATGTGCACCATGTGCTTTTGTAAGAATTTGCTGCCTTATGTCATCCACGTCTGGAACACAGAGACGACCATGATGACGAAGAACACCATCTCCTCTTTGGGAGAAAACCTCTATTTTCTAATCCTGAACTAATTCTTTCAACTTAACAAGGATGGGATCTCTATCTTGCTTTTCTTTCACCTCAGAAACTAGAGATGATTCTGAACTACTCTGAACACATACACCACCCTCTGAAGAATCAACTAAGTGAACGCCTAGTCTGGAAAGATAATGTACTTCTTGAGCTAACTTCTTCTTACTATCCTCAACATGAGAAACACTACCCATGGACAATCTACTGAGAGCGTCGTCCGCTACATTGGCCTTGCCCGGATGATAAAGGACACTCATGTCATAATCTTTCAATAGCTCTAGCCACCTTCTCTGATGAAGATTGAGATATTTCTGAGAAAAGACATACTGAAGGCTCTTATAATCCATGAACACATCTACATAAACACCGTATAGGTAATGCGTCCAAATTTTCAAGGCACTGACTACGACTGCTAACTCGAGATCATGAGTAGGATAATTCTTCACATGGGGTTTAAGCTATCTGGAGGCGTAGGCTATGACCTTACCATGCTGTATGAGGATATAACCCAAACTTCATTTGGATGCATCACAATACACTATGAACCCATCTAAACCATCTAGAAGAGCTAATACTGGAGCTGAGGTGAGTCGAGTCTTCAACTCCTGAAAACTCTCCTCGCAGGGATCTGACCTCTGAAACTTGACCTTTATCTGAGTCAATCTGGACATAGGGGATGCAATAGAAGAAAATCCATCAACAAACCATCTGTAAAAGCCAGCCAAACCCAAGAAACTTTTAATATCTGATGGAGAGATAGAGTGAGGCCAATTTCTTACTACTTCGGTCTTTTGAGGATCTACTCTAATGCCATTATCGGAAATGATATAACCAAGGAATGCTACTGACCTTAGCCAAAATTTGCACTTACTAAATTTAGTGAATAACTGACGATGTCTGAGAGTCTGAAGTACTGTCCTGAGATGGTCTGCATGATCTCGCTCACTGCAGAAATAGACCAGGATATCATCTATGAAGACTATGATGAACATGTCCAAGTACGGCTTGAACACACGGTTCATCAAGTCCATGAAAGCGGCTGGGGCATTGGTAAGACCAAATGACATGACTAAGAATTCGAAGTGGCTATACCAAGTACGAAAAGCTATTTTTGGAATGTCACATTCTTGAACTCTGAGCTAATAATAGTCGAATTTAAAGTCTATCTTAGAAAAATAACTGGCACCCTGAAGTTGGTCAAATAAGTCATCGATTCTGGGAAGAGGATACTTGTTCTTGATCGTGACCTTGTTGAGTTGACGGTAATCAATGAACATTCTAAGAGAACCATCTTTATTGCGCACGAATAATACTGGAGTGCCCTACGGGGAAATGCTGGGTCTGATGAATCCCTTATCTAATAGATCCTTCAACTATTCTTTCAGATGTACGAGTTTCGCTGGTGCCATTTTTATGGCAGAATAGATATGGGCTGAGTATCTGGAAGGAGATCAATGCCAAAGCCTATTTCCCTTTTGGGAGGAATTCCTGGAAGATCTTCGGGAAAGACATCTAAATATTCATTTACAACTGGAACTGATTCAAGACTGGGAGTTTCGGAACTGGAATCCTTAACATGAACAAGATGATATACACATCCCTTAGATATCCGTTTTCTTTCCCAAAGGTAGGAAACAAGCTGACCTCTGAAAGCTGAAGTACTACCCTTCCACTCTAAGACGGGTTCATTCAGAAACTGAAACTGGACTATTCTATTTCTACATTCGACTGTGGCATAACAGGAATGAAGCCAATCCATGTCGAGAATGACGTCAAAATTAGTTATCTCTAATTTTACTAAGTCTGCTGAAGTGACTTTCTGAAATATCATAATCGGGCAGTTCCTGAATACCCACCGAGCTATGATGGTTTTACCCACTGGGGTAGAGACTAAAGAGGGTTCTACTAGAATTTTGAGACTGATTTCGAAATCAACTGATATATAAGGAATAACAAAAGACAAGGAGGCTCCTAGATCTAGCAAAGCATAAACATGCACATGAAAGATCTGTAATGTACCGGTAACTACATCAGGAGAATCTTCCTGATCTTATCGAGTCTGAAGAGCATAAAGGCGATTTTTGCATTGCCCACTAGTAGCACTGATGGTGGAACCCTACTGATTTGGGCGACCGGACTGAGCTAGGGAGTGGATATGACTCTGATAACCTGACTGAGGGAAGTCTCTGACTCTGTGGCCTGGCTTTCCACATTCAAAATAGACATCGCTACCAGCTCTGTAAGCACTCTTGTGGTTCTTACCACAAGTCTGACAAAGGGGATTAGTTTGGGCATTGCTAAAACTGCCCTAAGACTTAGAGACTAGTGCCCTATCTCTAAACTTAGGAGCTAGAGTACTGGTTAAAGAAAGAGATGGAACTGATGACTTAGGGAGAAACTGAGAATGATTGCCTCCCTCTGACTTAGGCTGGCTAAAATTGAAGCTACCTATCCTAGATTTCTTATTCTATTTTTTCCTCTGCTTAATCTTCTGCTCCTCTATCTTCTAAACATGGGTCATAAGCTTGGTTAAAGTCATGTCACTATTTAGTATAGTGGATTTCCACTCCTTTACCACGCTATCATTTACCCATGAAGCGAACTTACTCATCCCTTCCCTAATGTCTGCAATCACATAAGAGGCATATTTGGCTAATTGAGTAAACTTAAGAGAATACTATTTTACGGTCATACTGCCCTGCCTGAGGTTGATGAATTCTAGCACCTTAGCCTCTCTAACCTCTTGGGAAAAGAATTTGTCTAAGAATGCAGTGACAAACTCCTCCCACTCTATAGGACCTGCATTATCTAACCTCTCTGACCTCCACTATTTGAACCAAGCATGAGCCACATCCTACAACTAATATGCAGCTAGCTCAGCACTCTCAACAGTAGTCACCCCCATGATATTTGTCACTTTCTGAACCTGATCAATGAATTCTTAAGGGTCTTCATCTACTTTAGACCCGAGGAAGGTTAGAGGATTCATTCGGGTGAAGTCCCGAATTCTAGCTGCGGCTGAGTTGGACACTTGATTGGCTGGAATAACTGTTGGCAGTTCATTCTGAGAGGCGACTGATTGAGCAAGATTGGTGAATACAGCCCTGAACTCTGCATGAGAAACATGATCGCCCAAAGGTTCGTTGGGCTAAGGGGCTGACTGATTTCCGTTTCTTCTTTTAGGAAGCATGTTCTGTAGAAAAAAGGGAGAAATAGATTAGACTAAGAGATTGACTTGATATTATGCTCACTAGCATGACATGAATACTGAAAGAAGGGAAAATGTTCTTAAAACATCATATAGCCTCTTGCACATTAATGTGGCGCGCATCACATCCATGCACAAGACTCTACTAGATGCAGATTTCAGACTTCCTAGGAATCTATTGAACCTTAGGCTCTGATACAAGGTTTGTAACACCCCAAATCTGGTTCCCAAAATGCTACACGGTGCTCATGACCCCAAAGGACCATAAGCTAACCCATGACTAATATCTATACCTGTACACAGCATAATATAACATGATAATGAAGAAACATACACTGAAAGGTCATAAGATTCAATACTGAACAAAATTTGAATAAAAAAAGGTCTGAGTGGGCTAATAGAATACCCAAAATGAAACTTTAAATACTAAAATTTGAAACATAATATTTTGTATCTAGTCTAAAAACCTCTAATGTATGAATAATCATAATAAGGAGTTGATGGTACATGTTCCCAACTAAATCCAACTAATAAGCTAATCAATGAGATGGTAAAGAAATAATCATGCCCTCAAAGGATGAGGACTCACTTCGGACTCTGATTGCTGAAACTGGAATCTACTGCTGATCTGGAACTCATGTCTCTGAACCTATGGTGTAATATAAAAATAAAGCACCATAGTGCAAATGTGTCAGTACAATATAATGTACTGATTATACATGTGAGGTAGGCTATATGCAAGGGTTCACATGCATGATTATCGCTAACTGATTGTCTAACATGAACATGAGAATGCATTCATAAATACGTAACTGTAACTGACCATGTGATAACATGATTACTAAGTTTGATTACTGATAACCTCATATGTTAATAACTGATATGACTGATAACATGAGTGACTGTATCTGACCGTCCTGAATCTGATGGAACTATTTGAGTTCTTAACTGTATCTGAGTTGACTATATCTGATAGTCCTGAATTTTGAAGAACTATCTGAGTTCTATTACTGAAACTGATTGACTGTATCTGAAGGTCCTAATTCTATAACATGAAACTGTGGGAAGTAGTTATCTAACTGACATACCCCTGATATGCCATTATGGATGAGTTAGGGTCCAATCTGTAACCCCAATTGGAAGGGTGTCAATACCGCACCACTGGTAAGGATAAGTTATGGGTGACCCTTATCTGATAGTATCCCCTATATGAGAGCGGTGGGACCCTTATCTAACATTGTTTATCCTCCTCATTAACCCTCATCGACAGTGTTGATATATCAACTTATGCTGGCTACATAGTTCTGGAATGCAAGGATGACTGCTAAGGATCACACCCTCATCTGATAGTGTGTGTCCCCATCCTTGGGTTCACTCGGTGCTAATTTCTACTCCCATATGAATAGACACTGAACATGATTTACTGAACTGAACATGAGCTGAGTTACTAAATTCTATTAACTGATGGAATACTACTGATATCTGATAATTGACTGAGTTCATAAGAGCATAGACATTTTCCTAAGTCATAAGACTATCTGAAGTCTAAGGATTCATAGCTTCACTGAGAGTATCGTGAAAACATGACATGACTCTAGGCACAAAACTAATGTTTTGGGTACAAGTACCCCCAGAACTTGGTAGAAGGAAACGGAAAAAGCATTACTTGCTTGAATACATAATAATCATCATAATACATTTACTGAAGCATTTCATCAAACATGTGATAGGAATAAGCTTGTACATACATGGGGATTTCATGATATCATGCTAATTAGACAATTTTTGTTCATCTAGGCATTTAGTCAAACACATGGTAGACTTAGAATGTGTAAACAATATCATACAATAATTAACTGTCATGATTCAAATCTAATTTAATCATTCAGGGGTTTAGTCATAGGATTTCATGAATCTATACCAATACAAATCAACCCATATGGAATTTAGCACTCATTCATGGAATACAATTCAATTACTCATTATCAACATGAACAAGAGCAGCCAAATCATGAAATTCATGAGAAAATCCATAACTTGAATTTAGAATAGGAATTCTTAGGCTTTATGGATGAAAGGAGTCCATGAATGAATACTATGGATACTTTGGTTAAGGTTCTTGATGTTCTTGAACTTGAAGAATTGGAAATTCCTTAGTTCTTGAAGAAGGTTGGATTTTTTCTTGGAGATTAAGGTTAGAGAGAAACCCTAATATTTGTTGTGAAATTATAATGAGAATGTGATTTATGGTCGGATTTAACTAGGTATATAAATGGGTGGCAAAAGACCAAAATCCCCCTTTAAAATGACTTGAAAATTTGCTGAACAGAACCTTCAATGGCTCATGCGATGGTCCATCGTTGGGTCGACGGTCCGTCATTTCAACCATCGTAGGTAGACTAGAATTGGGTCTCACTTTCTAGGTAGTGATGGATCATGCGATGGTCCATCGTTGGGTCGATGGTCCATTATTTCGACCATCGTAGGTAGACCAGAATAAGGTCCCACTGCCTAGGTATCGATGGGTCATTTGATGGTCTGTCTCTGGGTCGACGGTCCGTAATTTTAACCGTTTTAAGTAGACCAGAATAGGGTCTCACTGCCTAGGTAGCGACGGCTCATGCGACGGTCCATCGTTGGGTCGACGGTCCATCATTTCGACCATTGTAGGTGGACCAGAAGGTTGACCCACTGCCTTGGTTTCGACGGTCTATGCGACGGTCCGTCGCTAGATCGACGGTCCATCAGCCTGGCCATCGTACCTGGGTGATTCTGATAGCTCTGAGTAAAACATCCATTACTTTTTTCCCCCATACCGAATTTTGATGAAATCAATATTGATGGAAATCTTATTCAATTTCCCTCGTGATGGAAAGTGAAAATCATAAAAAAAATCCACGTGTAAAAAAATGGTTTCATATTTCAAAGCAAGTTCTGACATCCTTGAGATGATTTCATGCTGAGAAAAAGGCACGGGTATTACATTTTCACAATGTAGTGCTTCTATATAGCTTCCCTAATTCATTTATGACTTGTTAGAGCTAATAATTCAATTATTGGGCAGTTTGTTTGGATTTTAAATTCAATTCACAATTTTGAAGTTTTCTTTGGTAAGGATTTGCAACCAGGCATAAAGTTTTGGTTAATGACCTCGTATACTAATTGTGAAAGTTCCATCAACTCCATAACATCAATTTTAGGTAAGAGGGACCTTTGGTTTGGGACCCAAGGCTTTCAGACTCATTGCGGGATATTGGTCAAAATTTGATTAAATGGCCCATATGTGTGGGGCCCATTTTTCATATAAACAACCCCTGATGGAAATTTCAATAGTTCTGTTGAGTCCGAAATGTCAAATTTTATAGAGTAGCATAGTTCATTTCCATTAAAAAAAAATTTAATGAATCTTGAGGGTTCGATAAAACTTGCTTAGTGCATCCACTTAAGCTGCCATATGGTTGCTTAAGCAGCCAGGGCCATCCTAATCAGACAGTTTTAATGAAGGCCCATTTTCTTAATCATACATCGCTTACCGTTCAAGCGGAGGTCAGGCCCTAGGCAGGGATAACTTTAGCAGTGATCACTTATGCAACGGCTTGAGAGCATTAAATTCCTTATTTGCTCGATTTTCTCCCTATTTTTCACAAATCTTAATATTCAAACGCCCTAGAGAGTGTGCAAAACTGGGAGAGTGATTAGTAAGAGATTGTGGGGTGTTTCTGGGCTCGAAATAATTTTTTCCTCATCAAAATCCTCGTAAGTTTCAAATTAATTCATGGTTTATTTCTTCAATTTAGACCAAAGTACCTAGATTATAGTTGGGTTGATTCTTAGTGTCGTTTGAGCTCAGAATTTAACCATTCTTGAGGGTAAATAATCCTTGTGCGTAGAAGAACGTGTTGACAGTTTTGAAAGTGTGATTTCGCGAGTGAGATCCACTTGGGATTTTGACTTGATTTTTGACAATGCAATATGGGAACTATTGTTCTAATATTAATATGTAGATTACTATTTTGATAGCCTGGTATCATGCAGAAGCTTTTTGAAAGGAGAAATTGCCATTTTAGTAGATTTTATTGGGCATTCTTTGGTGTCCAAGTTGGCTAGGATTACCTTTCTCTTAGATTAGGCTTGATTATAGTTTTAATATAATATTATGCTAAATTTCAATGAAAATTAGAACTTAGAGTTGTATCTATTTTGAATTGGGTTGCTTAGTCAATTAAGAGGCCATAGTTAGGTGTATTCACTTAGCCACTTGCTCCCTACGTAGAATGGCTATTTTAGGATAGCATCTAATAGTGGGATTTTACACTCTAGCCTAGTCTGGTGTAGAATTTGCCTTAGAATGGAGTATCGGGGTTAGAAGTAGGACCCTCCAACCGAACTTAGGCAAAGATTATTAATAACTCCGTGTAGACACAACAAGCATGTTACATTATCTTATTTATCATCGTGAGCATGAGGAGGATTTGGTATGATTGTTTATTCTTGCATTTTTGTAACACCCAAGCGCAAACGTAAGTGTACGTGGTCTACCGAAGTAATATAGTGGCCTTAAGAAAGCCAAGTATCTATCCCACTGGGACTAGTGTTAAGCAACTATATAATTTTAGTTCAACTATTATGATTCAATCAGTGCAAATATAACCACGAGAGTTTGAAAGTTATAACTAACAGTAAACTAAAACAATGCAGTAAATTCAAGTTATTGGACAATTAATAGAGAGAAACCCAAGGTCAAGGCACTTCCAACAATCATACTACGTGATAGAACTTTATTAGTTAGTTTATTTAGATTGTTTGTTGGTTCACGGGGTCTAGACTATAACTATGGCCTTTTGAACCTCTAATGAATTATCTAACTTAGCCCCACAACTACATCGTTGAGCGGGGATACGAGAACTAAGTTAAAAGCTTTTGTATTATTTCCGTACTTGAACTTAGTAGGGAAATTAAGAATATTCCGATCCTAAGTGCAAATCATAACATCATTTTATGAAGATTATGATCTTATTCCATCCCTCTCACGTTCTACTCTAGCATTCATCCTTTCAAGTTCGCGATAGAGTTATAAAAAGTATTCAAAGGGTCATGAAGCCTCAAAATAGTTATAATAAGGATAAAAAATAACCAAAAATGATAAACCACCATAACCTAATAAATTCATAAAAATAATACTCATGCTCATGGCCTTAACCTTGGAACGGTATTTAGCCGCTGCTAGACGTAACAAGAACCACAAGAGTATAATCCATGTTACAATTCATAAACAAACTAAAGTAAAGATATAAAAACCCTAATAGAAGTGCTCTCCATCCTCCCTTCAGGTCCCAAGGTCGTCCTACGTGTATAAAAGTATGAATAATGGTCCGATTTATAGGAGGACAAAAAATTTCAATTTCAACCTAAGGATATGCCACGCCAATATCACTCCATCTAGGCAGCGTGGACTTCTTCAAATGTGGAGGCAAATTGAAATTGACATTCTGGATTGCTGACAAGGGCGTCCCCTTGTAATACCCCGTATTAGGCTTCGTTTAGTTCAACTCCTAATGCTTTCATAAGAGACTTAGAACCTGAAAATTTAGCTAAGTGTTGAAGACTTAGCCTTATTTTGACTTCTTAGCTTCAAAGGATTTTAAGTTGACCTTCCGAGCTCTGAGATAATGGTTTTTGAGTTGATTCATCTTCAGGGGTGTAAGGAGTATGTCTTAGGTAAGTTTTAGAATTTTTGGACAAGGTTTGGTTCGTGTTTGGATTTCGATTCTAGCAGCTCAATACAATTTCTCCGTGTCGCACCAGGTATAGCGATGAGAATTCCATCGCGTCAACCCAAGACCCCAAACGGTATTCTAGTTGTGACTTTAATCTCCAGAGGGTCAATTAGGTCATTTAACATCACCCCAAGTTGAGAAAACATAAAAATAAACAATGGTTTAAGCATTATACACCAATTCTCCATAAATTTTCTCTCCAAGAAACCCTAACCTAACTCCAAAAACTTCAAATCTCCATCACATCCTCTTCAAGATAATCAAGAATTTGAGGCCTTTAATCCAAGAACTTTAAGAAGAAGCCTTCAAGAACATATTTAAGAGTTCAAAGTAAATCTTAGTTCAAAGTAAAGCTTCTACATCAAATCAAGCCTAATAAGGTATGTGGGGTTATAAAAAAGGGTATCATTTCACCCTTGTACCCAAATTACATGATTTTAATAATTAATTCACTTGTTTTGAAGTAGGGTTTATACGGAAGTATGTACATTCATAAAGCATATGATTTTCATGAGATTTAAAGCTTTTGGTATATCAAGAAGTTCTTCTGTTTATGCTTTTAATTTACACAATTTACATTATGAATGAGATTACACTATCTTAACTTGTTACTGTTGAAGTATTTCAAGATTGTTATTGAGCATGGAGTTCTCTTATGAATTGACATGAGTTTAAATGCATGAGTTTAAATCCCTAAGTTTGAGTATTGAGACTTCAAGAATATTATTTTTTAAGCACTCTATGACAAGCTATTATCAAGATTTAAAGCAATAATTGATCTTTTGAACCTCAGCTATTAGATGGAATCCACATTTATCTATTCTGATAACAATTTAAAGTAAAGAGAAGTATAATTATTCTTCATTATAAACCCTTATGCTATTTTAAGGTATATTTCCTATAGTATGAGCATATAGGTAATATGGGAGTAGTATTTAGGACCGAGTGGGAGGTGTGGGTTTAGAGCATCCTACTTCCCTAGAACTACATGCCATCGTAGGTTTTAATGACTATAGTGGGTTCATTATAAAGTTCACTCTAGCTTAGGTTCTATTATGATGGTAAGGATAGAACATTTCTCCCCAATGTGAGTAAGACGTTGGACTCCATGATAGCCCACATGGTTTATATCGATTAGAAGAACCTCTCAATAGAAAGAGCAAAAGTACAACTTTTAGAACTAAGTGTTATGGATTACAAATTTATATAGTATGCTTTAGTATTCATGATTTATGATTTTCATATTTCAGTTATTCAAGCTCAAGGTGAGTCATTTACACTTGGCATGCATCATTTAAAATTTTATGTGAATATTTAGTTACTATTCTGCTTATGCATTCACCCCCATATACTTAGTACATTCTAGAAGTACTACTTCATATATATGTCTATGTGCTACATTGTTTCATAATGTAGGTCCTGGTGCTCAGTTCAAGCAGCATGATTGATTTCGAGCATCTCTACCTACATCCCAACTTTGGTCAGTCTTTTAATAAACTTTTATAATGATGAAGTGTTTTATTCATTGGTTTCAGTTAAGTTTGAGTCAGTTAGGGCTTGTTTTCGTGGCTCTCTAGTTAGAAGTAGAGGCTTGTCCGACTGTTATCTATTTTATATTCAAAGTATTGGTTTTAAGATTTCTAAGTTTAAGACTTTTAGTAAGATATTAAATTCAGTATCAGTTAAGACATTAATTGAGTTATTTCAAGATCTCCTACATCATGTTTATCTTTATTAGGAGTTCGAAAGTTGTTAGAATGCTTAAAGTGTTATCTTAGGACTACTTGTAGTCTTCAGCAATGTGCGACGTCTAAGGTGTACATGCGGGGCGTTACAAACTTAGAATTAGAGCCAAAGGTTTTATGGAGTCCTAGGGAGCCAGACAAGCCACGTTACATAGAGTCCTGATCATGGGTGTAAAGTGCACAACATTTATGAGCAAAAGGCTACAGAATGAGTTAGGAATCATCCTTTCCTTTCATGATTTGTCATGATTACAGTTTTTACTATCTTCTTTAACTCGTTCTTTTACATGACAGAATTTTCCTCCTCACCGAGCCAATGTATGCATAAATGGTGACCAACTACCTATACAAGCCAACCCTCTAAATGAAAATGTGTCTCATGCTGAATTTCGAGCTGTCTTTCAGGAGTTCGCCTAAGTTGTGACTGCCAATATTTAGGGAAACCATTTGGCTATAGTCCCACATAGATAGAATGGTGATTTAGTTGCAGTTAGAATTTGTGACTTCCTGAGAATTAATCCACCTGAGTTCTTTGGGTCAAAGGTTAATGAGGATCCACAGCTCTTGCTTGTTGAGGTGAGAAAGATTACTCAAATTATGCATGTTACTAAGGAGGAGAGAGTAGAATTGGTATCTTATAGGCTGAAGCATGTTACTTATGATCGGGTCGTTATGTAGAAGGATGGTAGGGGTGAGAATGAAGCTCTAATAAGTTGGCAGGTGTTTTAAGATGTATTTTTGGATAGGTTCTTTCTGTGTAAGATAAGAGAAGATAAGGTTGAGGAGTTTAAGAACCTGAGGCAAGGCTCGATGACAATGAAAGAGTATTGCCTTAAGTTTATCCAGTTGTCTAAGTATGCTTTTGAGTTGGTATCTGACCCTAGATCTAGTATGAGTAAGTTCATCACTGGAGTGTCTGACTTAGTAGTCAAGGAGTGTAGGACTTCCATGCTTATTGGGGATATTTATATCGCTAGGTTGATGACTCATGCTCAGCAGATTGAAGCAGAAAAGATTAAGGAAAGAGAAGTGAAATAAAAAGGGTAGAACTAGACATATGAGTATGGTCAACCAAGGTCTGGAAGGGGAAATCGTTCACTGTTTTAGGGTTATTCATCAGTGCCAGCACCATATTCAGCCAGTACCCCTACACCCAAAACCAAGATAGAGCAGTGGGGCAAGACTTCCATGTCTTGGTCTCAAAATAGTATGGGAGAAAGGTTCAGTTATCTGACATGTGCAAAGTATGGCAAGAACCATCTTGGTGAATGTTTGATGGGAAGAAGGGGTTGTTATGGATATGGCAAGTTAGGTCACAAAATAAAAAAATATATGTATGTTAAGCATGGAAGTAGGTATATTTGTGCCCACACTCAGGCTACTAGTACGCCAGCTCCACTAGGTCACTTAGCTCCTCCTCAGGGCGCATCATCTAGTACCGGTGGCAGTTAGAGCCAAAATAAGTTCTATGCTTTACCATCCCACCAGGAGCATAATAGTTCACCAGATGTTGTCACTGGTATGCTTCATGTCTTTCATCTGATGTTTATGCGTTGTTATACCAAGGGTCAAATCTCTCTTATGTAACTCCGTTGGTTGTGGTAAATTTTGGGATAGGTTCTGAAAAACTTTCTATGCCATTCTTAGTTTTCACCCTAGTGGGTGATTCAGTTGTTGCCATAAGGGTCTATTAGAAATGTCCTATTACTGTCCTCTATAAGATTACACTAGCAGACATTGTAAAGTTAGAGATGGTCGATTTTGACATTTTTCTATGTATGGATTGGCTCCATTCCTGTTATGCATCTATAGATTGTCGCACCTGAGTGGTGAAGTTTTAGTTTCCTGATGACCTGGTCTTTGAGTGGGAAGGGAATTTTGTGTCTCCTAAGAGTCATTTCATATCCTATTTTAAGGCCTGAAAGTTGATATCAAAAGGGTTCTTTTATCATTTAGTTCGAGTCAAAGACACTAAGTCTGAAGCTCCAACATTTCAGTCAGTCCATGTAGTCAATGAATTTCCTAAGGTTTTTCCTAAATATTTGCCAGGGGTATCTCTCGATAGAGAAATAGAATTTGGTATTGATCTTCTTCCTGATACTCAGCCCATCTCTATCCCTCCATATCATATGGATCTAGACGATCTTAATGAGTTAAAAAGATATCTTAAAGTCCTCTTAGACAAGGGTTTCAAAAGGGTCAGTGTTTCTCCATAGGGGCTCCAGTCCTTTTCTTGCGTAAAAAATGGCTCTCTCCAAATATGCATCAACTACCACTAGTTGAACAAAGTAACAATCAAGAACAAATATCCTCTTCCAAGGATTAATGACTTATTCAACCAGTTTCAGGGTGCAAGTTACTTCTCTAAGATAGACCTCAGATTCGGCTATCATCAGCATAGAGTAAGGGAGTGTGATATTCCAAAGACAGCCTTTGAACCCGTTATGGTCACTTTGAATTTCTAGTCAGGTCCTACGGGATAACGAATTCCCCAACAGCCTATATAGACTTGATGAATTGAGTGTTCAAGTAGTACTTGAACATGTTTTTCACAGTCTTCATTGATGAAATCTTTGTTTATTCCCATAGTTAGAATGACCATGCAGACAATCTCAGAATTGTGCTGCAAACTTTTAGAGATCATTAGTTATTCACCAAATTTAGTAAGTTTGAATTTTGGATAATATCAGTATCTTTCCTTAGCCATTTTATTTTCGGTGATGGAATTAGAGTTGATCCTCAAAAGACCAAAGCAGTGAGAAACTGGCCTAGACCTATATTTCCATCAGACATCAAGAGTTTCTTGGGTCTAGATGGCTATTACCGATGGTTTTTTGAAGGGTTTTTGTCTATTTTGCCCCCCATGTCTAGATTGACTCAAAATAAGGTTAAGTTTCAGTGGTCAGATTCTTGTGAGAAGAGTTTTCAGAAGTTGAAGACTCAACTCACTTCCGCCCCAATTTTGACACTAGCAGATGGTTCAGATGGGTTTGTTGTTTACTGTGATGCTTCTATAATTGGCCTGGGTTGTGTTTTGATACAGAGAGGCAAGGTCATAGCCTATGCCTCTAGACAGCTTAAACCTTATGAGAAGAATTATCCTACACACGATTTTGAATTAGTAGCTATTATTCTTGCCTTGAAAATTTGGAGGCATTATCTGTATGGGGTGAATGTTGATGTGTTCACGGATCACAAAAGCTTGCAATATGTGTGATAACACTCAAACTACACCTCTCTCATGAGAATGTAAGCGATCGTTGTCAATATATAACCCAACTAGGTTGGGGTTGAATCCCACAGGGAATATGGTGTTCACTTAAGTCATTTGCTATTTAATCAATTGATAGTTTGATGTTTCCTGAGATGGGGGGTTTTTGAGTTTAACAAATAATTTTTGGTCACTTTCGCTTCGGTGTTTGTAATCAAGAGTTTATGGAAAAACCAGAATTATGTTCACTAGGGGTTTTGGTACTTGACAGATGCGAATAGTGATTCAAGATTCTCACAGTAGGTAGGACAACAGATTATCTTTATCGAAGTTATGCCTAAATGTCTCTCGACCTACTTAAGCATTTAATTACCTAATCCTCTCGAACTTAGGGAATTTATATTCAATGACCAGACTTTACCTCAGGTTAATCAACCTTGTTACAGCGTCAATTATTAAATGGAAGTTTTTAGTGCTTCTAAGTCCCTGTTGATAGTTCACTTCCTACTATAATTGATTTCTTATCTCAAGCAAGTCAAAGCAGGTGTTATCTATTGTTTGCAACCAATAGACGATAATTAAAACCTCAAAATTATGAAGGAATCCTATTACCTTTCGAATCTTGAACACTTAGCATCTTATCAAGACTTAACCCTAGATCCCATAATTCGGGTTAAAGGGATTTAACCACTAATAATGCAAAAATCAAAACAACTAATTGTATTAATGATTTGAAAGATAAACTTACCACAAGATGAATAATAACTAGTGATTCTCCAATTCGATCACAATGAAAATCCCCAAAATATTGATGAAAATCTCTTCAAAGTTAATTATTTTTCAAGCCAAGAAACTAAAGAGAAAAGTAACAAAATACGTGTCTCCAACTTAGGTTTTTTTAACCCCTTAGAAAACCCTTAACAAGACTTTAAATAGTTTATCCTAAATAAGGAAACAAAATCATAGTGTTTAATAATTCCTCGAATTAGGCGACGACATTCGTGACAACTTATCAGGAGCCTGACAACTTATCATGAATGTCGTCAGCTCCTTCTTTAGTTTTAGAACTTCTTGCTTAAGGCTGACGACAAAATGTGACAACCTATCAGATCTTTGATGACTTCTCACATATGTCATCACTCTCTACCTCAACTCCCATGTTCTGTCTTAGGCTGATGGCAACTTTGACGTCCTATTAACTCTTTGATGGTTTATCAGGAAATGTTGTCACAACTTTCAGCTGAGGTCTATTCTCTATCTAAGGCTAACGATGAAGATGATAACTTATCACAGGGATGACGACTTATCAAGAATATCGTCAGCCACACTTCTCTTCTATTTGCTTCTGATTTCAACTCTTTTGCTTCCATCCTTGTTGGTTCTCATGCATCTTGGCTTCTACTGCAAAATCAAAGATAAAACAATCAAAAATGATAAAAGTTGCTTAAGACTTTACAATTATTCTCAGTTAAAAGCCTCAAATGTGTTAGCGTCTTCTGACACATCAACACCCTCAACTTAAAACAATTGCTTGTCCTCAAGTAACTCAAACACAACTAAGAGAATACAAAGTACATTTGGCAGTCAATCATCTATATCATATCAAAACATCTTCACCATCTCCAAGTTCAGTCAATTCAAGAACAACTATGTATATTATTGAAGAACAACAATGCAACACACAAGAATCAAGATATGGCACCAACTCAGCAACACAACCGTGCATGTATCAAGTTTACACTATCCTAACAAGTCAGTAACTAGTAATGTAACCAGTGTGCCCTCACTACAAACAAATCCCCATTTTCTCATATCACACATTACATATATAACCATAGGGAAAATCATAAGACACTCACTCTCAGAATGAAGTTCCAATCAATGTATGTCGAATACCATAGGCTTGCCCTTATTTTCACTACCCCGATCTTCAGACGGGTTAGCTAAGATCACTATAGGTCTTCTCTTTGGCTTGTAATATAGGCTAGGGTCTGGTATGATACTCGACGATATTTAAAGTGACTAAGCCTCCTTGACACTACACTAGCTTTTTGGGGTTTCACTCATTAGCCTTTTTTTATTCTTCTCTTTTCTTGATCACACTTATTCAAGATGGGTGCAGTCTTTTCTATAATCACTTTTTATTTTTCACAACTTTTCTTTTTCTTGCTCTTTTCCACTGCACCCAACTTTTATTCTTTTCTTTTACTTTATCTTTCTTCCTACTCATTTAACATCACGCACCCCTATGATAGCCACCCTCAACTTAGGCCATTTGCCTAAGTTAAGGTGCACAGTGTCCAAGGAGAACCAGGGTCAAAATAGGTTCATTTCGATATAAACGGGATGGTGACAGGTGTCATAAAAAATAGGCTACTCATCTCAAAGCAGGGATTAAGGGATATTCTACATATAGGGAAGGTTATTTAGGCTAAAGGTTAGCTAATATCATAATGGCCTATGATTCTTTCCTAACCCCTATCCTTCAACCTAGGTAAGACTAATCGGGCAAGTTCTAGATTCAACACATAATGGGAACTGAGTAAGATCTCACACGCACATGGCACATAAGTATATCACAAGTTACTACTCGTTCAGTTCATACAGTTGTTTAGCATTGATTATTTCATCACTAGAACTAATGCCATACAAAGATGCACAGTGGTCACACTTAGATGCAATTCACACAAATAACTACTCAGTCCATTTGACAGGTTCTCAAGAATTACAAAAACAAGTTAACTGCCTCGAGTACTAGTATTTCTCCTAGTCGGCTACAAAATTTTACAACAATAATTTACCCTACACCCTCAACTTAAAATCAAAGAAAATCTGAACTAAGGGTTAGGATATACGTGGAGTAGATCACGCATAAGGATCATGGGTTGCCTCCCATGTAGCGCCTTATTTAATGTCGTGGCACGACTTGGTTTTCTTGACTACTCAGACTTCACCAAGAAAACCTGTTGATACCTCTTTACCATCTTCATAGAATACGTCCATGATTGAGAAAATGCTCATCTCCTTTTTCGGTGTCATGGATGAGTGTATTTTGAATCTTGCTTCCTTGTTATTTAACCTGAACTTCAGCTCATTCAGCTCCGTGTCCATTATCACTCTCCCTGTTGCAAGGAATGGTCTACCCATGATAATGGGCACTTCAAAGTCCACCTCACATTCTAGGACTACAAAATCAGCAGGCAATATAAATTCGGCCACATTTACCAATACATCATGTAATATGCCCACTAGCCACTTTACATACCTACCCTCTATCACCGACCACATGTTTGTCGGGGTAGGATCCCCCAAACCTATTTTCTTATACACAGAGCATGGCATTAGGTTTATACTGGCTCCTAAATCAAATAGTGCTTTTGTAAAGTTCAGGGACCCAATAGTGCACGGGATGGTAAATGCTCCCAGGTCTACTTTTTCCTACACTAAAGACCTTGTGGAGATAGCCCCATAATGAAAGAGATTGTCCTCTGTCTCATGGCTAACCTTCCGTTTCTTCGTGACAAGGTCTTTCATAAACATCGCATATCATGGCATTTGCTCGAGTGCCTCCACCAAAGGTACATTTATTGTCAATTGTTTGCACATTGCCATGAACTTGCTGAATTTTGCATCATCAGTTTTTTTCTTCAATCGTTGAGGAAAGGGAGGTAGTGTTCTTGGGAGAGTTTTCAACTCTACCTCCTTATCCTTCACTTTTCTTTATTTTGGAGCATCATCAGCACCATCCAACTTCTCAGACTCTACTAGACATTCTTCTTTAGATTTATCATCTGCTTCAGTCACATCTTCAACCAAACTTTTGCCCACAGAAGGGTCTGGTAATATCTTACCACTTCTAGTGGTAATCGCCATACATGAGCCATCATTTTGCAGATTCTAGACCGTATCACTTGGTAACATTCCGCTCTTCTTCTAGTTGAATGTTGTGGAGAGTTGGCTCATCTACTACTCCAACTGTTTGATTATGGTGTAGTATGAGTTTACCAACTGACTGATTGATGATAGATCTATTTTCATGGTAGTCCCACCAGAGTTGGTAGCCTCTACTCCCTTCAACAACTTAGCCATTATTTCCGCCATGGACATCTTTTCAGAACTTGTTGTAGCAGCCTCACGATTTTCAGGAGGGACATAGAGCCCGCTCCTATCATTAGTGTTCCTCAAATTTCCTTGCTTTCTATCTTTATAACCAGGCTTATCATAATAATTCCGACCTTGATTCCCTTGGCTATTGCCTTAAAAAAAACCCTGATTATTAACATAGTTTGCCTCTTCTTCTGCATCAGCATTAACTCTATCTTGAGACCACCCCACAGCTTTCACCTTCTCAGTCTGGTCTGATAGCAAGTGCTTGGTTAGCAGATCCATCTACATTTTTAGGTGAGCCATATCTTGTTCATGCTCCCCATCTCTTCTGCATTGTTCTACAGTAATACCCACAGCAACAATAGGGCTGGCTAACACAGAGTCTCTAGTATGCTATGCCCGACTCTGTTTGGTCATTCTCTCTAGCATTTCTGAAGCCTCTGGGAATGTAAGATCAACAAATGAACCACCAGCAGCATTATCTATAATTGGTTTTGTAACAGAGTTAAGAGCCCTGTACAAAGTCTCCATTAAGTGTATGTCCTTCATAGTGTGGTTCGAACACTGTGTCAGCTTTTTCTTGAATCTCTCCGAAGTTTCATGCAAGGCTTCAGTCGGGAGCTGCCTAAAGTTGATGATATCATTCCTTAATTGTACCCTCCTATAAGGCAGAAAGAACCTTTCTAGGAAAGCTCTTTTCAACTGCCTCCAGTTGGTTATAGAATCAGGTGTCAGCTCATTAAGCCACAATGTTGCCTCCTCAGACAGAGACAACGGAAACAACCTTAATCGGATAGCATTCTGACCCACTCCTGGGTTATCAAAAGATTTACAGATGGTGAAAAATTTCACCAGATATAAGTTTGAGTCATCCCTAGGAAGGCCACCAAAAACCCCTTCACATTGAGGAATTGAATTATAGTACTCGTAATGTTGAATTTTTCCCCAGGTGTCAACGGTGGAGGAATAATTTCACCCATTGCACATGCTTCATCCATTCCATCATCACCATCATTGAGGTCATACTAAACTGGTTGGTAATCTTGTCTTCCTCGGAATGGACGGTTTCTGTTAGCATTACACTGTACTGGTGCAACTACTTGCTCTGCATGCCTTGGTTTACCAGGATTTAGCAACTCCTCATCTTCCAAATCTTCATCCTCAAGATTTGAATGTCGTGCTTGCTGACCAACATTCTGCACATTCACCTGAGCTCTAGCTAAGGCTGTAAATCTATCAGCCTCTTGTTGGTCTGTCATTCTTCCAATTTGATGCGGTTCCGATTTAAGTGGTAATAATGGTTCTCTATAACTTCTGGTTCTTAGCATACACTACAGAGATCATGCAATAAACAAAAACAACAAATAAACGTAAAACTAGGAAACTTGACTAACGGTCAATTAGCACACACAAACTTTAATTTACAACCGTATTCCACGGCAATGGCGCTATTTTTGATAATGCTCAAACTACACATCTCTAATGAGAATGTAAGCGATCGTTGTCAATATATAACCGAACTAGGTTGGGGTTGAATCCCACAAGGAATATGGTGTGAACTTAAGTCGTTTGTAATTTAATCAATTGATAGTTGGATGTTTCCTGAGATACGGGGTTTTTGAGTTTAACAAATAATTGTTGGTCACTTTAGCTTCAGTTTTATAATCAGGAGTTTATGAAAAAACCAGAATTATGTTCACAAGGGGTTTCGGTACTTGACAGATGCGAATAGTGACTCAAGATTCTCACAGTAGGTAGGACAACAGATTATCTTCATTGAAGTTATGCCTAAATGTATCTCGACCTATTTAAGCATTTAATTACCTAATCCTCTCAGACATAGAGAATATATATTTGCTGACCAGACTTTTCCTCAGGTTAATCAACCTTGTTATAGCGTCAATTATTAAATGGAAGTTTTTAGTGCTTCTAAGTCCCTGTTGATAGTTCACTTCCTGCAATAACTGATTTCTTATCCAAGAAAATCAAGGCAAGTGTTATCTATTGTTTTCAACCAATAGACGATAATTAAAACCTCAGAATTATCAAGAAGTCCTATTACCTTTCAAATCTTGCACACATAGCATCTTATCAATACTTACCCCTAGATCCCATAATTTGGGTTAAAGGGATTTAGCCACTCATAATGCAAAAATCGAAACAACTAATTGTATTCATGATTTGAAAGATAAACTTACCACAAGATGAATAATAACTAGTGATTCTCTAATTCGATCACAATGAAAATCCCCAAAATATTGATGAAAATCTCTTCAAAGTTAATTGTTTTTCAAGCCAAGAAACTAGAGAGAAAAGTAACAAAATACGTGTCTCCAACTTAGGTTTTTTTTAACCCCTTAGAAAATCCTCAACAAGACTTTAAATAGTTTATCCTAAATAAGGAAAAAAATCATAGAGTTTAATAACTCCTCAAATTAGGCAATGACATTCGTGACAACTTATCAGGAGCCCGACGACTTATCACAAATGTCATCAGCTCCTTCTTTAGTTTTAGCACTTCCTTCTTAAGGCTGACGACAAAATATGATGACCTATCAGATCTTTGATGACTTATCACGGATGTCATCACTTCTCTACCTCAACTCTCATGTTCTGCCTTAGGCTGACGGCAACTTTGATTTCCTATCAACTCTTTGATGGCTTATCAAGAAATATCATCACAATTTTCAGCTGAGGTCCATTCTTTGTCTAAGGATGATGATGAAGATGATAACTTATCACAGGGCTGACGACTTATCAGGAATGTCGTCAGCCATACTTCTCTTCTATTTGCTTTGGATTTCAACTATTTTGCTTCCATCCTTGTTGGTTCTCATGCATATTGGCTTCTATTGCAAAATAAAATATAAAACAATCAAATATGACAAAATTTGCTTAAGATTTTGCAATTATTCTTAGTTAAAAGCCTCAAATGTGTTAGCATCTGCTCACACATCAGTGTGTTCTCGTAGAAGGATTTAAATCTTCGTCAGAAAAGATGGTTGAAATTGCTGAAAGATTATGACATGAGTGTTTTGTATCATCCGAGCAAGTCCAATGTAGTGGCAGATGCCCTTAATAGACTGTCTATGGGTAGTGTGGCTCATGTTGAGAATGATAAAAAGAATTTAGTTTAGAAGGTTCATCAATTTCTAGATTAGGTGTTTGGTTGGTTGACTCAACTGAAGGTAGTGTATGCGTTCAAAATGGTTCTGAGTCTTCTTTAGTTTCTGAAGTAAAGGAGAAACAAGATATGGATTCCAGTTTGGTTAGGTTGAAGGAGTCAGTTTAAGATCAGAAGGTAGAGGTTTTCTCCTAAGGAGGAGATGGTGTATTGCGAACCCAGGGTATACTATGTGTGTCATGTGTTGATGATTTGAGGCAGTGGATCATTGTGGAAGTGCATGGTGCGCATTACTCTATTCACCCAGGAGCCACCAATAGGTACCACGATTTGCGGGAAATCTATTAGAGGAGTGGAATGAAGAGGTATATTGCAGAGTTTGTAGCTAAGTGTGCTAATTGTCAGCAGGTTAAGGTTGAGCACCAAAATCCTGGCGGCACCTTGTAGGATTTTAGTATTCTCACTTGGAAGTGGGAAGAGGTGAACATGGACTTTGTGACAAGATTACCCTGTTTGCGTCTCAACATAATTTGATTTAGGTTATTGGTGATAGAATGACTAAGTCAGCCCATTTCCTGCCAGTCCATACTTCCTATTCAGATGAAGATTATGCTAAGATTATAGTAAAGAGTTGACCAGATTGCATGGTGTTCCTTTGTCCATCATTTCATATAGAGGTACTTAATTTACCCCTCACTTTTGGAAATCCTTTCAGAAGGGTCTTGGTACCCAGCTCATCTTCGTTCAGGTTTTAACCCTCAGAATGATGGTCAGGCAGAGAGGACCATTCAGATCCTAGAGGATATGTTGGGTGATTGTGTTCTTAATTTTAAAGAAAGTTGGGATGACCACTTTTCCTTGATCGAGTTTGCCTACCACAACAGTTATCATTCCAGTATTCAGATGGCTTAATTTGAGGCTCTCTATGAGAGAAGGTGTAGATCACCCATTGGTTGGTTTAATGTGGGTGAGGATGCTTTGATAGGACCATATGTGGTGTTTGAAGCTATGGAGAAATTTTAGTTGATTAGAGAGAGGCTTAATACAGCACAGAGTTGTCAGAAATATTATACAGATGTAAGGAGAAGGGATCTTGAGTTTTAGGTTGGTGACTTAGTTTATTTGAAGGTTTCTCCCATGAAGGGAGTGAAGAGATTTGTAGAAAATGGGAAGCTTAGTACCTGATATGTTTTCCCTTATCAAATATTGAGCTGGGTTGTGAAGGTAGCATATGAGCTTAAATTGACTGCAGATTTGTCATCCGTTCACCCAGTGTTTCATGTCTCCGTATTAAAGAAATGTATTGGTAATCCAGTTGTTATAGTTCCTTTGGATAGCACCAAAATTTAGGATAGCCTTTCTTATGAAGAAATCCTTGTTGATATCCTTGATCAGCAGGTTCATAGAATAAGGAACAAAGAAGTTTCCTTGGTCAATGTTCTTTGGCAAAATTAGTCCGTTGAGGGTGCCACTTGGGAAGAAAAAGCAGTTATGCAAACCAAGTACCCTCATTTTTTCTTCGCAAGTTCAGACTCAGCTTAAGGTAACAAGTTTTTCTTAGATTATATCTTTTCCCATTCTCAGTCCCATATTTATATAATCATCCTCATGTCATTTTATTTTCATGAATTCACTCATCAATTCAGTCATGTAGTCATGCTTTCAGTTATGCAAGTTTTATACGTAATCTCAGTTCCTCAGAATCATAAGCTTAAGCAGTCTCATTCGAGGATGAATGTTTCCAAGTGGAATATATTGTAATACCCCGTATGAGGTTTAGTTTAGTTTAGATCCTAATGCTTTCATAAGAGACTTAGAACCTGAAAATTTAGCTAAGTGTTGAATACAGCCTTATTTTGACTTCTAAATTTAAGGAGTTTTAAGTTGACCTTTCGGGATCCTTGATGATGGTTTTTGATTTGATTCATGTTCAGAGGTGTAAGGAGCATGTCTCGGGTAAGTTTTAGAATTTTTGGATGAGGTTTGGGTCGTATTTGGATTTTGATTCCAGCAGCTCAACTCGATTTTGCCGCATCGTGCTGGGTATAGTGATGAACATTCCATCGCGTTGCACCAAGCCCTCGATTGGAATTCTAGTTGCGACTTTAATCTCCGGAGGGGGAATTAGTCATTTACCATCACATCAAGTCATGAAAACATAATATTAAACGACGGTTTAAGTATTATACAACCATTCTCCATCAATTTTCTCTCCAAGAAACCCTAACCGAACTCCAAAAACTATAAAACTCCATTACATCCTCTTTAAGATAATTAAGAATTTGTGGCCCTTAATCCATGAACTTCAATAATAAGACTTCAAGAACATATTTAAGAGTTCAAAGTCAAGCTTCTACATAAAATCAAGCCTAATAAGGTATGTAGGGTTATGAACAAGGGTATCATTTTACCCATGTGCCCAAATTGCATGATTTTAATATTTAATTCACTTGTTTGAAGTAGTGTTCATACCAAGTAAGTATATTCTTGAAGCTTGTATTTTCCTGAGATTTAAAGCTTTTGGTATATCAAGAAGTCCTTATGTTTATGCTTTTAATTTACATGATTTACATTATGAATAAGATTGCACTATCTTGACTTGTTATTTTTGAAGTATTTCAAGATTGTTACCGAGCATGAAGTTTTATTATTCATTGACATGAGTTTAAATGCATGGGTTTAAAGCCCTAAGTTTGAGTATTAAGTCTTCCAGAAGATTATGTTTTAAGCATTCTATGACAAGCTATTATCAAGATTTAAAGCTAGAATTAATCTTTGGATCCTCAACTATTAGATGGAATCCACATTTATACATTCTGATTATAATTTAAAGTAAAGAGAAGTATAACTGGTTTTTATTATAAACCCTTATGCTATTTTAATGTGGATTTCCTATAGTATGATCATATAGGCAATATGGGAGTATTATTTAGCACCGAGTGGGAGGTGGGGGTTTAGCGCATCCTATTTCCCACAACTACGTTCCACCATAGGTTTTAATGCCTAAAGTGGGTTCAATATAGTGATCACTCTAGCTTAGGTTCTATTCTGATGGCAAAGGTAGAAAAGCTCTTCCCAATGTGGGTAAGACGTTGGACTCCATGATAGCTTACATAGTTTATGTCAGTTAGAAGAACCTCCCAAAAGAAAGAGTAAAAGTACAACTTTTAGAACTAAGTGTTATGGCTCACAAATTTATATAGAATGCTTTAGTATTCATGATTTATGATTTTCAACGTTCAGTTATTCAAGCTCAAGGTGAGTCATTTACACTTGGCATGCATCATTTAAAAGTTAATGTGTATATTGAGTTACTCTTTTACTTATGCATTCACCCCCACATAATCAGTACATTCCAGAAGTATTGATCTACATATATGTCTATATGCTACCTTGTTTCATAATGTAGGTTCTAGTGCACAGTTCCAGCAACGTAATTGATTTTTAGCCTCTCCACCTATATCCCAACTTTGGTGAGTTCTCATAGTTTGAGGACTTATTTTTATTAGACTTTGATACTGATGAAGTGTTTTAGTCATTTGGTTTCAGCTTAGTTTGAGTTAGCTGGGGCTTGTCCTGGTGGCTATATAGTTAGAATGGAGGCTTGTCCAACTTTTTTCTATTTTTCATTCAAAGTGTTGCTTTTAAGATTTCTAATCATAAAATTCACCCAACTATCATCAAACATGTGGCCTCACATCAAGATAGTTACCCATATCTACTCACAGAGATGCAATATCATACAAATAGGTATAAGAATAAAATTATGCTCACTCTCAAAAAGAATTTGCAAGTTACACACGATGAACCACAGGCTTGCCCTTAGGGTAGTTCTCCACTAATATCAAAATGTTAGGACTTAGGATCAAATAGTTTTTTAATGGTTTTAATGTAGACTAACAGATGGGTAGGAACTATTTTGGCCAAGAATAGTGACTATCCTCCCTAAGTGCTTTAATACATCATATGTACATTAAGATCAACCTCTAACAACCAACAATCCTCCTCATCTACCTTTCACACAGGTGTTTTTTGGCACCATCTCATTATGATAAGTCACATACACTATAGACAGAGTATTTTCCATTCACATCCTATTCAATTTTCAACACTTTTCTTTCTTTTCATCATACAACTCCCAATCAAAACAAATCAACTTACCAAACCAATAGCTACTTCTTGAGGTATCACCCTCACCTCTTTTATTATTTTTATTCACACTCCTTAACTTATTAAGTTTTCACTATAGCTCTTAGGAGCTTTGGATCAAATTAACATCAAACAAATAAGGGAAACAACCTACCTATGAGTCTATAAAAGAGTAGGCTGAAGAGTCAATAGGGATAACTAGGATTATGCACAAGGGGAGGTCACTAAGGGTATGAAAGATGTCTTATATCCTATTTTGATAATGATCAGCTGACATCAAGGGACTAGGCCCACGGGTCCTCATGAGTTTAGTACAGCTATCACTGTCCTGCGTAATTTTGACTATTAGTGTAACAAACTGTGATGGTGAGATACTACCTTTCAGGAAACTAGGACCAATCATATTTATATCCTATCCATCTATAAATATAAAAAAATGATCCTCAATTCAATAGTTTTTACTATAAGATTGTTCAAAAGGAGAAATTGGCAATAACTCAAATATTGCTTAAGTCCCAATCTTTTGTGTGGTGAGAGATTATGTGTTCTTGATTCAAGTGTTATTTTTTAATTTAATTACACATTTTATAAGAGGAATGATTTTTCTTTTTGTGCATGTGAGTTCTTAGGTACGGTTACCTGAGTTTGATATTGGCTAGAGTTAATAAATATATAGGTAAGTTCTTGGCAGAGTTGACAAGGTAGGTTTGTAATGGAGTTATTGCAAACTGGTGGAGCTTAGAGTTAAGTTCATCTTGAGTTTGTAATCGAGAATTTGATTATAGTGGATTGTTGAGTGCTTTTGAGGGAAAGTTGTGATTTTCCTCCCTTGATCAAGGATGTTTCCATGTTAAATTTTTGTGTTCTTAAATTTTTAGCAAAGTTTTAGTTTCCTACTGCTTTATTATTTGATTTCCTGTGTCTGACTCTAAGGGTAATGGTCCCTCAGAGTGTGGTACAACCCCCCATGTTTCAACAATTGGTATCAGATAAAGGACACTCCAAAAGGTTCATACCTAGAGTGATTTATTAATCATGGCTACTCCACCTAAATTGGAAGAAAGGCAATCTACAACAAAACCACCCCGATTTAATGGTAGTACTATGGGTGGTGGAAAACCAAGATGGATGATTTTATTATAGCTGAGGACAGCGAGCTAATTGATATAATACTTGATGATCCTCATATTCCTTTTAGAGAGGTCAAAAAAGGTGACATAACAAGGATGGTTGTCAAAAATAGGAAAGAGTTTGTTGATTAAGATCCAAAGAAAGTTGAGAAAAATTACAAGACAATGAAATTTCTTGTCTTTTCATAGGACCTGATGAGTATAACAGGATTTTTTCTTGTGAAAATACTAAGGAAATATGGGATTGCCTATAGATAGCTTATGAAGGAATAACTGATGTGAAGGATTCACATGATGACTACTCTGTATGAAACTTTTTCTATGAAGGAAGGAGAGACAATTCAATAAATGCATAAAAGATTCATTTCTACCACAAATGAGATACACTGCTTAGGAGAAGTGATTCCTTTGTAAAGCATGTGAGAAAAATTCAAGGTGTTATTCCTAAGTACTGCGAAAGGAAAGTGGATGCTATTACTGAGGCAAGAAACCTAGAGACTCTCACTATGTATGAACTCATTGGTAATCTAAAGACTCATGAACTTAATAAGTAGAAAGTACAAGAGAAGAAGGAAGTAAAAGCGAAAAATCTCTTACATTGAAGGCTTCAAAATCTAATTCTAGTAAAGAAGACATAGATGTTTCCTATTTGGCAAAAAGGATTGTTAAATCTATGAAGAAATTAGGTCAGTTTCAAAAATGAGGAAGCAACATCAAAAAGAGAGGCACTGTTGAGGTTTGTCACGAATGTAGAAGTCCTGAGTATTTCATTAAGGATCATCCAATGAACAAATTGGATTATCAAGAATATCTTAATACTGGTGGTTATAAAAGAAAGAATAGTGACTAGGTCCCTATAAAATTAAGAAGAAAGGTTGTAGCTGATTATGTAGTGAAGAAGGACTTAGCAGACTGGGGAGACTCCTCAGTGAATCTGATCAAGTTGAGAAGACTACAGATGTGTCTATGCTAGCTGTGTAAGATAGTGAGGTTATCTATTATAATTTATTTGCTCTTATGGAAAACACTTAAGATGAAGAAGAAAATGAGTAACTCTATATGATATTAAGGAAAACTTAGATAACAACTCTACTAGAAAGATAATGAAACTTGCAAATGTGTTGATTGAATTTGTGTGTGAATAGACTACTGAGAAAAATGATCTAGAAGAGATAGTTGAAAAAAAAATATTGGATTTCAGATGTACCAACACTATTAATATATTTAAATATTTCTTTTGAGAACTCTCTCTCTCTCTCTCTCTCTCTCTCTCTTCCTTTAACATTAACTTTTAACGTTAACTTCAGACGGTCTCTATGGTCTGGCAAACGCCGACGATGGCGTAGCAATGCCGAAAATAATTGTACCTCCCTTGTCTCTCTCATCTTCTCTCTCTCTTTTCCAAACCCCTTCTTCTCCCCCTCCCTCCCCTATTGCTTTGTTATCTAGCCACTGCTATCGCCGGAGGATTAGTTTCTCCGCTGGCTCGACTCCAGCAATGGAGGATTGGTGAAGCACCGGTAAGATCCGGTTTAACTGAGGAGGTAAGACGTCAACCAGAGACCAGTTTCCTGCAACACCAGGAAGAAACCCAGGTCACATTCCGGCGACGTACAACCAGCCAATTTCTGGCGACTTTACTCCGGCAACCAATTTCGACATCAAAATTGTCGTGTCCAACATAAGCAAGAGTATTCGGGTGACATCCAAACTTTACTACTTAGTTGTTTTACATTCTAGTTTTGTGTAATTTTATTCTCAGTTTCCTGTGATTATTGCATGTCTGGTCTGCTTATTGGCAGATATTGTTGTGTATTTTTGTGTGCCTGCTACTATTCTCCTACTATTTTTGCACTATCCCTTTGTTTTGGTGGTGGATTATTTTTTTGTTTTTATTTTTACCACGTATTATCGATATTTTCACTGCCGAGAATTTGTGATTGATTAAGCTGTCTATTAATTTATGCCTACTATCTGTTGTTCGTATATTTTAGAGGTATTTTTGGTGCTTTACGGGTGCCCTTTATTGTTGTGCTATTGTGTACCATTTTCTTATTGTTCGGTTTTGAATAGTGGCTTTGGGGGTAAATAGTGAAATAGGGTCATGTCCTATGGGGTTAGGGGTGAGGGTGGGGGTGGGGTCCGGTGTTGGGGGCAGGTGTAAAGGTGAAGGTATTAAAGGAGGGGTTTCCAAAGAGGATAGGTTGAGGGTAGGGTCGTGAAACATAAGGACCCTTCAGGGTAAGTCGATAGAGCTGGTTAAGATCCTTAGGAAGAGAAGAATCAATATTGCATGTGTTCAGGAGACTAAGTGGGTAGGTTCTAAGGCTAGGGATGTGGATGGGTACAAGTTGTGGTATTCGGGTAATGAGAGGCGTAGGAATAGGGTAGGTATATTAGTGGATAAAGAGCTTAGGGAGCAGGTAGTGGAGGTTAATGATAGGGTGATGACTATTAAATTAGTAATTGGGGGGTTCACGGTGAACATCTGTAGTGCTTATGCGCCACAGATGGGCCTGCACGAGGAGGAAAAGAGGATATTTTGGGAAGTTTTAGATGAGGTGGTTAGTAGCATGCCTAGCTCGAAGAAGTTTTTCTTAGGAGGGGACTTCAATGGGCACATCGGGGATTTACCGGTTGGTTATAGGGAGGTGCATGGTGTCTTTGGCTTTGGGGATAGGAATGATACTAGAGCCACTTTTTTGGATTTTGCGAGAGCCTTTGAGTTGGTGGTAGGGAATTCCTGCTTCCCGAAGAAGAAGAAGCATCTGGTTACTTTTCGTAGTAGGTTAACCAAGACTCAGATTGACTTTTTCCTGCTTAGGAAGGGGGATAGAGCTTTGTGTAAGGATTGTAAGGTCCTTCCGAGTGAGAACCTTTCGACCCAACATAGACTTTTGGTGATGGACTTGGTTATAAAAAAGGTAAATAAGAGAAGGGGTAGGGAGGGTCGATCTAGAGTAAGGTGGGGTGACCTGACCCTAGCTACTTCTTTGGAGATAGGGGCAAAGTTGGAGGGGATTGGGGCTTGGGAATGTAGGAGGGATATGGATAGTATGTGGGATACGGTTGTGAGTTGCATCAAGGAGACATCTAGAGAGGTTCTGGGTGCCTCAAGGGGCTGTTCTAGCCGACATCGGGGGGATTGGTGGTGGAATAAAGAAGTTAAGAAGAAAGTGGAGTCGAAGAAGGTGGCTTACATAAAGTTTGTGCTGAGTAAGGATGATGAGAAGAGAAGAGTGAGCAGGGAGAAGTACAAGTTAGCTAGGAAGGTGGCTAAGTTAGCGGTCACCACTGCTAAGACAGCAGCATTTGAGAGATTGTATGAGGGACTTGAGGAAAAGGGCGAGGAGAAGAGGCTATTTAGGGTTGCAAAAGCTATGGATCGTAAGGGTCGGGATCTGGACCAGGTTAAGTGCATTAAGGGAGAGGATGGTAGAGTTTTGGTAAATAACGTTCTTATTAAGGAAATATGGCAGTCGTATTTTCATAAGCTCCTGAATGATGAGGGGGGCAAAGGCATTGTATTAGGGGAGTTGGAGCACATCGAAGAATTTCATGATTTTGGTTTTTGTCGGAATTTTAAGGTGGAGGAGGTTAGTGAGGCTATTCCCAAGATGCGAAGAGGCAGGGCGATGGGGCCCGATAAGATTCTGGTGGATTTTTGGAAGTTTGCTAGCGGGATGGGGTTGAGGTGGTTGACCGACTTATTCAATAACATTTTCAAGTCCGCTAAGATACTCGAGGAGTAGCGATGGAGCACAATGATTCCTCTTTATAAGAACAAGGGTGATATTCAGAGTTGCAACAACTACTGAGGTATTAAGTTGTTGAGTCACACGATAATGATTTGGGAGCGGGTGATGGAGTGGAGGTTGAGGAGGATAGTCTCTATTTTGGAGAATCAGTTTGGTTTTATGACTGGTCGCTCGACGACTGAGGAAATCCACCTAGTGCGGTTAATGGTTGAGTAGTATAGAGACAGAAAGAGAGATCTTCACATGGTGTTCACCTAGGGAGGTTCTTTGGAAATGCTTGGAAGTGAGGGGGGTCCCTATGGCATACATTCGTTTGATTAGGGACATGAACGAGCGGGCGAAGACTCGGGTAAGGACTGTGGGAGGGGATTCTGACCATTTTTTAGTCCTGACTGGATTGCACCTAGGATCAACTCTTAGCCCATTTTTATTCACTGTGATTATGGATGTGTTGACAAGGAGTATTCAAGGTGAGGTGCCATGGTGTATGATTTTTATGGATGATGTAGTCTTGATTGATGAGTCGAGTCGAGGTGTTATTGATAAGTTAGAGGTTTGGAGACAAACCCTGGAATCTAAAGGTTTTAGGTTGAGTAGGACAAAGACGGAGTACTTGGAGTGTAAGTTTAGTGACACGAGGCAAGAGAACGAGGTGGTAGTGAAGTTGGAGTCTCAGGTGGTATGTAAGAGATATAGTTTTAAGTACCTTGGGTCTATGATTCAGGGGAATGGAGAGATTGATGAGGATGTCTCTCACCATATTGGGGCAGGTTGGTTGAAATGGCGGCTCGCCTCGGGAATCTTTTGCTATAAAAAGGTGCCTCCCAAACTGAAAGGCAAATTCTACAGTGTTGCAGTCCGGCCTGCTATGTTGTATGGCGCGAAGTGTTGGTCGATTAAGAACTCTCACGTTCAGAAGTTGAAGGTTGCGGAAATGAGGATGTTGCGTTGGATGTACAGTATCACGAAGGCTGACAGGGTTAGGAATAAGGCTATTCGGGACAAGGTGGGAGTGGCATCGGTAGAGAATAAAATTTGGGAAGGAAGGTTGAGATGGTTTGGGCATCTGATGAGAAGGGGCACGGATGCTCCAGTTCGTAGGTGTGAGAGGTTGTCCTTGGATGGTTTCAAGTGGGGTAGGGTTAGATCGAAGAAATACTAGACAAAAGTAATTAGATGTGACATGGAGAAATTACGGCTCACTGGGAGCATGACCCTTGATAGGAAGGTTTGGAGGAAGAGTATTAGGGTAGAGGGCTAAGGGGTGTGGTTAAGTCATAGGCTGGAGTTAGGAGAGTTTTGTGTAGCTCGGTTGGTAGGGCTAGGGTTGGGTGGAGGGGGTGCATTTTGTTGGTTCATGTACTTATTTGAGGTTGTTGTATCGTTGTTATTTTATCATGTTGTATGCTTGCGATATTTGAACACGGTATCGGTCCTTTTCTTGAGCCAGGGGTCTATCGGAAACAACCTCTCTACTTCTTTGGATGTAGTGGTATGGACTGCGTATATTCTACCCTCCCCATACCCTACTATGAGGGAATATACTGGGTTCAGTGTTGTTGTTGTTGAGATCTCTGAAACAAAAGTATTGTTCACAAAATTGAAATCTAAAAATCATAGTTTAATGAGTCAACTAGGGAAAGTAAATAATTCTGATGATAAATGAAATAAAGAAACTTTAAGTCTTCAGATTGATCTTGAAGAAAAATTGAGGGATTCTCAAAACCACCTTATGACTGCTCTCTACAAGAATAAAGAATTAGAAAAGGACCTGGTCCATATAATGGAAGAACTTAATAAATAATTAAAATGGACCACATCCTTTCCAATACTTTCTAATTTAATTGGCCAGTGTGTCAATAATGGTAAAAGGATTAAACATTAGTAGAAAACCCAATCACTTGGGTCTCAAGGGAAAGTTGTTCATGGTATTAGAAATAGGGTCCACAAACTTTTATTTACTCATTATAAAAGAGATGAACACATGGAGGTAAACTTTCAGTATTGTCTTAGAGATATAAAGAGCAGTACTGAATACATCCAGCAGGAGAATTATTATCCTATGGGTTTCATGCCCTTTAAAAATGTTAAGAAGAGGAACTATCTACCTAGATGGGCCAAGAAAGATTCGATCACACCTTTGTCTTCCTATTGGGAACTCAAACTCACGTGGGTTCCCAAATCTAACAAATTACTATGTTTGCAGGTAGGGGGGGAGAATGCAGTCAGAACTAGTTCATGTATAATAGATATTCAAAGCATATGACAGGGTGGACTGGCTGCTTTCTTTCTCTCAAGACACTTCAAGGTAGAGGTGTCTCATTTGGAAATGGTAAAAAGACTATATTCATGGAGTGGGAAAGATTGGAAAATCACCTAATCAAGCAATATAAAATGTGTATTAGGTGAATGGCCTTATGTATAGTCTTTTAAGTGTTTCTTAAATCTATGACAAAGGTAATAAGGTCAAATTCTCAGCTAATGGGTGTACTATGTCAAGCTTGAAATTAGGGAGAGTTATTCTCAAAGAAAAGAGGATAAAAAATATGTATGTGGGTAATTTAGAACCTTTGATTTGTGGGGAATTAACTTGCTTTAGTGTTCAAAATGAAGATGCTGATTTATGGCATAGAAGTCTGGGACATATGAGTTCCTCTTTGTTGAAAAAGTTAATTTCAAAGGACCTGGTTCGTGGCATGAAAAAGATGAAATTTCCAAACAATAAGGTTTGTAATGCCTGTGTTAAAGGAAGATAAAACAGGTCTTTCTTTAAGTTGAAGAATCAGGTGAGTACTTATAGACCCCTGTAGATGCTGCATATGGATCTATGTGGACCTATTAAAGTCTAAAGTAGAGGAGAAGAGAAGTATGGGTTTATGATTGTGGATGACCACTCAAGGTTCACCTGGATAATGTTTTTGAGAACAAAGGATGAAACCTATGAGATTCAGGTTACTTTTGCCAAGAAAATTCAAATGAAGTTGGATTGTAAGATTGCTGAATTCAGATCCTACAATGGAACTGAATTTGAGAACTACCAAGTTGCAGGATTTTATGCTAAAAATGGAATCAGTCATAACTTCTGTAATCCAAGGAATCCTCAGCGTAATGGAGTTTTTGAAAAAATGAACAAAAACCTTATATAGATTGCTAGGACCATGTTGATTGATAGTGTGCTTCCAAAGACCTATTGGGATGAAGCTGTAAATACTGCCTACTATGTGACAAATAGTTATTTGATTAGATTGCTCCTGAACAAGACCCCATATGAGCTTGTGTTTAATATATAGCCTAATCTTGAGTACTTTAGACCTTTTAGGTGCAAATGCTTTGTTATAAATAATGAGAAGAATAATCTAGGAAAGTTTGACTCAAAAAGTGATAAAGCAACAATAGTGGGATATTCCTCAATAAGCAAAGCATACAGAGTTTTCAACAAAAGAATTCTTTGTGTTAAAGAAATTGTGCATTTGGTCTTTGATGCATCAAGAAAGCTAATGAATCCAGGTGATGGTGATGATTCAGAAATTAAAGAACTTATTCCTATTCAAAGGGATGATATTGCTTAATATGAAGATCAAGAACTAAATAATGCAGATGAAATGATAGAAGTAATGGTGATCTAGGATTTCAGTCACAGACCTCAGCTCCAGCAAAACAACAACAAGAAGGGCTAGTCAAAATTCACAGGGACCTGGTCCCAATGGAACTAATGTCATAAGGTCAAACTGGAGGCACAAATCTTCTCATCCACTTGAGAATCTGACTACACCTTTAGAATTTGGAGTCCAAACAAGAGCTCAAGCCAAGAATTTCATGGAATTATATGCATTCTTATTATAAGTTGAGCCAAAAATATGAAAGAAACTCAGAAAGATGCTGATTGGATCAATGCAATGCAGGAGGAGCTTCAGCAATTTCAAATAAGTAAGGTCTTGCACTTGGTCCACAGACCTATTCACAAAACATTTATTGGGACTAAATGGATGTACAGAAATAAAAATAATTAACAAGGAACTATCAACAGAAATAATGCAAGGCTGGTTATTCAAGGCAATAACAGGTGGGAAGGAATTGATTATAATAAGACATTTTCCCCTGTAGCAAGGGTAGAGGCTATCAGGATTTTTAATACTTTTGTTGCCTATATGGGGTTCAAACTCTTCCAAATGGATGTCAAAAGTGCTTTTCTAATTGGAAACTTGAATGAAGAATTCTATGTCATACAACCTCTTGGATTTTGAAGATATAGATTTTCCTCATCATGCACTCAATGGGAAGAGTGAAAAGAGGTTGTATGACATAGACTTCTTGACACTACTCTCTTTTTATGAAAAGAAGTAGTAGAGACTTTCAAAGTTTCTACTAGAATTGGTTTTAAAAGAGTGAAAATTGACACTACTCTCTTTTTAAAGTCCAGAGGTATTAGCTTACTGAGAATATTGAATATATGTTTATGATATAATCTTTAGAGCTACTTCTGAATCCCAATGGGAAGAGTTTGCAAAGTTAATGGGGAGTGAATTTTAAATAAGCATGATGGGTGAACTGAGTTTCTTCCTAGGTTTTCATATCAAGTAAAATTCTCAAGGTACAATGATCTGTCAAGAGAAGTACGTCAAGGAGCTACTGAAGAAATACAAGATGAGAGAAGCCAGGCTAATTAAAACTCCAATTTGAACCAATTCAAAGATGGATAATAATGAATTTGTGCCCTTAGTTTATTAGGCCATTTATAGTGGGATTATTGGATCCTTAATATATATCATTTCAAGAAGGCCAGATATTGTGTTTTGTATGGGAATGTGTGTAAGATTTTAGGCATATACTAATGAGTCTCATTTGAAAGATGCAAAAAGAATTCTCAGGTATCTGAAAAGAATAGGGGGCCTGGTCTTGTACCATCCTTCTGGAGATAGATTTGATCTAGTAGGATATGTCGATGTTGATTATGCTGGATATTTGGTGGATAGAAAAGTATCTCGGGAATGGCTCATTTTCTAGGTTCTTCCTTGATCTCCTAGGGATCTAAGAAGCAAAATTCAGTTGCTTTATCAACTGTTGAAGCTAAGTATATGTTGCATCTTCTTGTTTTGCTCAATTGAGATGGATCAAACAATAATTAAAGGAATTTGGTATTTTCTCAAACACTATCCCTCTGATGCATAACAACACTAGTGCTCTCAACAAGGCCAAGAATCTAGTTTAACATAAGAGGAAAAAGCATATTAATGTTAGACATCACTTTCTAAGAGACAATGTTGAGGAGGGAGCTATTTGGATCAAGTTTTACAAGATTGAATATCAAATAGTAGACATTTTTACTAAGGCTCTTCACAAGGAACAATTTGTGAAGAACAGGTAAAGGCTGGGGTTGATCAAAATAACCTAACTTACTAGATGAATCAATTTTTCTCCCTAAAACTGGGTATGATCAAGCAACAGGTATCCTTGATAAAGTATGTATGTTTTGGTCTTACTCAGTATCATAACTTTGCAAGTATGCACACATGGGAATAACTTTGGAATAGAATAGAGGTGACTTGCACAAATTTAAGGATTTACTGAAGATTGAGAGGGACCTGGTCCCATCTCTAAGGTTAGTATCATAAATGTAATACTGATTTCTATGTGATGTAGTGTCTTAGCAGTCTTGAGTCCATCAATTTACCATCCTTAATAATGGAGCACATACATAAAGCTATTCGTGGGAAAAATGGAAAACAAGGCCTGCTTTATGGATACTGGTTAAACAAAGTGTTTGATTATTTTTGTATTGTATGTGAAAATGAAACTCCTGGAATTATGCTACAATTGTTGGGTATTAAGACTCTGATCAAAACTGAGTGTGTGCAGAAAAAATCTGGTAATATCTCTCAAAAAGAACTCAGCAAATAGACATAGGAATTGAAGCTCAACACAGTTGCTAAGGATGTAAAGATTAGCAAATTGAAAATGATAATTCAACATCACACTGATAAGGATCCAAGTTACTCTGAAGATTTTAGAACTGAGAATGTTGAACTAAAGAAGAAAGTTTCAACTCTAACTGATGAGGTTCTTAGCTTGAATGCAGAAATAAAGCATCCAACAAAAGAATTGTTACACTGTCATGCTACAGAAAATAATGCCATGGCTCTATTTTTCCAAACCATCTTCCCTAGTCCTTCACCTGCTTAAATTTTCTTGATTCCAGTTGTTTATTCTCTGGAAAATTAAAATTATGCACTTAAATGATACTTACCATATACATATAAAGGAATCTTTGTTTATGTGTTTCATCTATCTCTTCCTTAATTTTAAAGTTGTCCTATATTTTAGTGTTTCCAAAGTGGCCATGAGTTAACTAACTTTTTCTTATTTCACTCTTAGCTTATTTTTATCACTTTTCAATAATGCCAAAAGGGGAATACTGGAATTCATGTGGTAGGGGCCAGGTGATGTGTGTATTGTATGATGTATTAGGGACAAGGTACCAGGTGCATATATGTTGAATGTTGGTAAAGTATGACTGCATATTGACAATAAAAGAATGTTTAATAGATGGTATAGGGACAGGGGGAAGAATGTTGGTGAAGCATAATGACATATTAATAGGGGGAAGCATAGTGCATAATAATAGAGGGAACATTCATCGACAGTAATGGTGATCACTCTGATTGAATGAGATGAATGAACATTGATGCTCAAAAATTTGTGGTTTGTTTTTCATAATCAAAAATAGGGAAATTTCTATATCTTACTTCAATGATGATCAGCTGACATCAAGGGACCAGGTCCCTGGGTATTCATGAATTTAGTACAGTTGTCACTGACCTTCACAATTTTGTCTAGTAATGTAACAAGCTATGCAAGTGAGATTGTACCTTTCAGGAAAAGTGTCCCAATTGTATTTCTACCCTAAGCATTATCCAACTATAAATAGAAAAGAGTGCTCCTCAGTTCTCTAGTTTTTGCAATCAGATTGTTCAAAGAGGGAAATCAGCAAAAACTTAAATATTTCTCAAGTCCTAATCCTTTGTGTGGTGAGTGAGTGTGTGTTCTTTTAATACCCCACAAAAGTTTCCTCGTAGTCTGAGCCTTAGAGTGTGTCAAGTGAAGTGTAATTTCATCCCTAAAAGATTAAGAAGTGACTTCCCAAGTGATTAGTGTGTTAACCTTGATTGAATTTTCCTAAAAATGACTTTCTATCGTATGGAAAATTGAATTATCTTTCCAAAAATACAAATTTTGTCCAAATCCGGTATCGGGGTGAGAAGTAATGGCCGTTTTACTAAGAGCTGTCGGAACTGCCCAAGTGCAATGGGCAGGTTGACGGACCATCGAGCTTGCGATGGACCGTCACCCAGACCGTCGTAACCAACGTAGTAACTCCATCTTCTGGCCCAAGTGAAACGTCCAAGATGATAGACCGTCAAGCTAGCGTCGGACCGTCGCTAAGATCGTCGCAACTGAAGCAATGTGGCCTTTTTCTGACCAACATGCGATGGATGATCTGACGGGCCGTTGATCTAGCGACGGACTGTCACTCCAACTATCGCAAATCCCGTTCATTATTTTTTAGGTATTTTTAAAAGAACTTTTGGTCTTTTCCCCTTTTAACACTTAGATATATGCAAAACGAAGCATATGACTTCATTATCTCCCAAAACATCCAAAGGCTAGGGTTTCTTCCTCAAGAACAAACCCAAAACCCTTCTCCAAGGAATTCAAGAACTCACCATAGATTCTACAAATTTAGTTGAGATTCGAGTTCCCAAAGTCCAAGGCTTCAAGAACCCTCTCTCAAAGAGTAAGAAGAAGAGTTTCAACCAAGCTTGTTCATCTAGTTTCACAATCGAAGGGATGTGGGGTTTGAACAAGGACAATTCTTTCGTACTTGTGCCCAAAACTTGTTTTAAATTACAAAGATATATGACTTTATGAGTTCTACTATGAATTTGAAGTGTGTGTTCATACCCAATATTACTATGCATGAGATTTTGAGATTTGCCAATGTTCTAGAAATTGAAGTACATGAGTATGTTGAGATTTTAAGACAAATTGCTGAACATTCCAGATTTCTATATGATTTGTGTATCCTTATGACATCTAGTATGTATTTTGAGGAGTCTTAACTTAAGATTTGATTATGGGTCATTAAACCCTACTTGAGATTTCAGTTTTTACCAACTTTTGTGCTATAAGCACCCATGATTTGAGTATTTTGAGATCATTGAGAAAGTTTTGACCTTAATGGTCATAGTAGCTTTGAAATCCACTTTACCAAATGATATTACAGATTTTATAGTTGGGTTCTTATAAACCATGAGATTATTTTAAAGTGGATTTCCCTGAGATGAACGTAGCTAACTAAAGGGAGTAGTATTTAGCACCGAGTTGGGTAAGTTACTACGGTTTCAAACCCCAGAACTACGTTCCACCATAGGATTGAGATTTATGGGCCCAAGGCCGAGATAAGTGATCACTGAGTTGAGGTTATACTCCCTGGCAAGAGTATGACGCCTCTCACCAACTTGAGGTTTCTTCCTTAGGAGGACAAGATGTTGGACTCCATGTAGCTCGCATGGTTTATGTCATTTAAGAGAACCTCCCTAAAGCTTTGAGATAAGTGATTTGCCTAATAGTAAAGTTTGCAGATTTTCTTCCTAAAGTATTTTCCCTTGAGATTAGATGTTTTACTTAAGAGAGGTTATTTTTTTTCCTACTAGTAAACAATAAATAAACAGCTTATGAGCATTTTTCCCTATTAGTAAGATTTTTTGAAATAGTTTCTTGAAGTAAAATTTTCCCAAGAAGAAAGTAGTTTTTTCTACTAGTAAGAGTTATATAATTTCGAGTTCCAAGTGTCTTGAGTTAAAAGAGTTCTAAGTTCTTGAGCACTAAAGAAGTTATACACACCATGAGATATATGCATGAGTTGAAAGTATTGTTTAAAGCTTTCTTCAGCCTTCAAGTAATGAGAATAAGAGGAGATTATAGATTTTAAAGCAAAAGTATAATGACTCACGAGATTTGTGTTACATGCTTCATTCTACATGATTTATGAGCTTATTATGTTAGACTTATTCAAGCTATGTAAGTCATTCATATTTGCTTGTATGAATTGATTAAAGAGCATGGATATTGTTTTATGTACATGCATACACCCCCATATACATAGTACTTTCCCTAGTGCTGATCCACATATATGTCTATGTGCTACATTGTTTTATAATGTAGGTTCAGGTGCTCAGTTCCAGCCTCGTCAGTGATTTTTGAGTACCTTTGACTACATCTCTACAGTGGTGAGTCCTCATGGATCGAGGACTAATCTTCAGACATTTTAGTATTGTTAGTATACATATTATTGCTTTCAGTTCAGT
Source organism: Capsicum pubescens (assembly GCA_030864215.1). Lineage (NCBI taxonomy): Eukaryota > Viridiplantae > Streptophyta > Magnoliopsida > Solanales > Solanaceae > Capsicum > Capsicum pubescens. The sequence goes on along the minus strand of CM061548.1, from coordinate 191,283,107 downwards.
TTCAGTCAGTTGGGGACCTGTCCCAATGGCTCTCTAGTTGATGAAGTAGTAGAGGCTTTGTCATACTAGTTATTAGATTGTTAGTATGTTGAGGTTTCCAGTATTGTGGTCATTTGACCGAGTATATTCTTCGCATTTCCTATCATTTGATGTGACAGTACCAGTGTTTTGTTTATTTCATCTCGAAATAAGTTATTATATGTAGTAACAGGCTCAAAGGGTTAGCTTGGGGCTACTTGTAGACTTAAGCACCGTGTGACATTTCGGGAGGAGATTTTGGGGCATTACAGTTCTTGAGTTAAGTCTTGTTCTATAATTAAATTACTCGTGTTGTAAGAGTAATGCTTTTTCTTTGTGTTTTGAAGAGTGCTTAGGTAGAGTTACCTGACTTTGATATTGGTTAGAGTTAATCAATATTAGGGTGAGTTTTTGGCAGAGTTGTTAAGGTAGGTTTGTAATAGAGTTATTTCAAATATGTGGAGCTTAGATTTAAGTTCCCATTGAGTCTATAATCAAGAGTTTGATTATAGTATATTGCTAAGTACTTGTGAGGGCAAGCCATGGTTTTTCCTCCCTTGAGCAAGGTGGTTTCAACATTAAATCTTTGTATTCTTTTATTTCCAGCAAAGTTTTAGTTTCCTGTTGCTTTACTATTTGATTGCCTGTGTCTGGATCAAAGGGACCTATCCCCACATAGCGTGATGCAACGCCAAACATTTCAACATCATGGCTATCAAAGAAAAGCCTATATCATCTCCTAAACCCTAACTCTTTATGTTGCTTTACACACACAACAGGAAAGTTCTAAACACCAAATGCAACAAGGAATACACTTAACCTCAGTTCACACATGGTACATGCTTAACTCAAGTAGGATCATCATAGACTCGTAACCACATAATCACATGAATTCAACATTAAGCTAATAACACATGAGTCACAAAGTAGAGCCTAGAAGTTTTAGAAGTAGTCATTCACACAATCAACCTGCTCATACACACCAAAACTACTAGTATCTTGTAATAACACATAGCGCTAACAAGAACATCTCACTTATCCTAATCATAAAAAATTAAAATTCACTCCTAAAAAGAAAAAGGATACTAGGTTCAAAGGGCGCCCCCAGGGAAAAGAACCAAAAAAAAATGACCACGGGGTGGGTAACGTGTGTACCGACTCAACTGACACCAACAAACTAAAAAATAAAAAGAAAAATAATTTTGTAATTTTTTTTCAAATTTAACCCAAAAAATAGAAAAACAACTAAAACTAAGACCCTACATTATTACTTCACTTGAAAATAAGGGAATTTCCCCACCCCACTCTTAGAACTTACTTTGTCCCTAAAGTAAACTTAAAAGTTGAGATAGAAATACTCCCTGAGGCCTCTAGGCCTAGCTAGAAACATCTTTACACATCAAGAGGATCTGTGGACCCCACACTTAGTCTCTGCAATGCTCTTTAGCTCATGTTTTTGGTACTAAAACTTCCAATCTTCCTGTGACTCAACAAAACCAAACTCTATGTGAAGTAAAAACTAAAATAATAAAAATAAAATACTTACCTTAACTTGGGTTGCTTCCTAAGTAGCGCTTGATTTAGTGTTGTGCACGTCCCAACATCACAACTTAACCATTTTCCTTCATCCTTTACCTCCTACTTGGAGGCCATCTTCTTATTCATTTTTTACCTCTTGAGTATGCATTTTCAAGGTCAATATCTTTCTCAGCACTAGCATTTTTAGGCATATCAATCATCATACGCTCTGGCTTAGGTGGTCTCTTGGGCAACTCATTGAGCTAGTTCGAAGAGGTCTTTGGTAGATTGGACTCCACCACCCCACACTCATCCACTTCTATAATTTTAATCATACATAAATCTTTTTAATGGGATGATGTGTTGAGTAGCTTATAAACTTGAAGAGCACCTTTTCATCCTCCAACCTTATTTTGAGTATACCCTCTCTCACCTCTATCAATGCACCTCCTATCACTAAGAATGGGCATTCCAAGATAATTGACACCCTCTTATTTGCATTATAATTCAAAATAATAAAGTCAAAAGGGATAATAAACTTACTAACCTTGATGAGCACATGCTCATTGATTTTTTCATGATGGACTATATTTATTCTGCCATCTAGAGTACCACAGATCATGGTCTCAGCTTCCCCAAACCCAGAATGTTGAACATTGATAAGGGAATCAAATTTATGGTTGCCCCTAAATTTCTCAGTGTATTGACCACCTCACTGTCACCAATATTAATTAGGAGAGTGAAACTCTCAAGGTCCTTACACTCCTTTGGCATATTATGTAACCACAGAGTTGTACTCCTTAGTAAGTGTTATGGTCTCAAATTTTATAGATCTACTTTATTAGTCAACACTTCCTTCAAGTGCTTAGCGTACTTAGGCATTCCCTGTAAATTATCATAAAGAGGAAAGTTAATGTACAGTTCTTTGAAAAAGTCAAAGAAATTCTTGAATCATGCATCATTATATGCCTTCTAGAACCTCTATAGGAATAGTGGTGGTGGGATTTCCTTCTCAGCGTCTTTTATCTTCAGGTACTCAGACTTTCCCAAATTTTTAGTAACTCTATCTGCAGTCGGATGAGGAGCCAACTCTACATCTACCTCCTTATTTGTTTTTGGAGGCCTATTATTCAGCTCATTACCACTCCTCAAAGTTCTTTCCATTACTTGTTTTGGAGGTTTATTATTACTTGGAAAACCACCTTAAAGCATAGAATTTTATGCCCGAGCGAGCTGCCCCAACTGCTGTTCTTACTATCTCTAAGCTACTTGCTGATTTTTAATTTCAGTAGCCATCTGTTCTTGTTTAGCCAAAATATTTTCCAAAGTTTTTTCAATGTTACTAGACCAAGTATTATGCTATTACTGCTGAAACTATTGTTGTTGGTCATTTCCCTAAAGATTAATGAGGTGAGTCTGCCACTTCTTGTTGTAGGCATTACCATAATTTGGCTTTTATGCATTTCCCATAATGTTAACGGATTCAGAATTGTCTCCACACATGTATGCGTAGTGGCCATTGTTTCCATAAATCTCACACCATATCAGAGCCTATTGTAACACTTAAACCTAGGACTGAGATTGTTGCACACCTAACTTGTTGGATTAAGTCATCATCTGATTCTGCATAGCTAAAAGTTTGGAAGCTAAGGTGGTAATGCTATTAACTTCAATCAAGCCTGTAGGGTTTTTTACAAAACTCTTAGAGGTATCACCATACCAATACACTTTTACTTGGGCAATCTGGTTCAGTAATATGTATAGCTCATTGTATGTCTTTTTCAAAGCTTGACCACCTTCAAATGAATCTAATAAATTTTTAGTGTTATGTTCAAGTGCCTCAACAAAGATGTGAGCTAGTACCTTATTAGACTGGTGATGATATGGACAGTCTCAAAAAAAATAATTAAACCTCTCCCAATCATGGTATAGGTTCTCATCTTTTCTCTGCTTGAAGCTCCAATCTCACTGTGTAGTCTCATAGTCTTTCCAAATAGGAAGAAGCAGACGAGGATCTTTCAGGATAATTCATCTTATGTCGTTATTGAACCTGTAGGATCAGAATTCAACCACTTCTTTGACATAATTAGTTGAAAACCCCATAGGGATGAATGTGTCACTAATCTCAAGAAAGTTTTGCAAGTGGACCTGTGGATCTTAATGTGATAGCCCAGTAAACTATCCACTAATGTGGAAAAGTTACACCATATTCTTATTTGATTTAAATCTACCTTCTATAGCCTGTCTGCAAATTACAGAGGTCACATTAGTCGCAAGTAGGATTGCCACGTCACGGATTATCCTGTGGGATGGTGGATCCTCTATCATAGAAGCATGAATTTTTTGTTCCACATGAATCTATAGGGTATGGTAGAGAAATAATATATCTCTCCTCAGTTGTTGTAAGCATTTCTCAGTCTCAAGGTCAGTCTCAACCAATTTTTGGACCCTTACCAGTTTACTACCTTATTAACCTGTTGTCTTCAAATTCAAAAACCGTTACAAAGTTAAAAGCACCAAGAATTCAAAAATTAAAATGAAAACTATGACATCAGCCAAATTGTCAATCCCCGACAATGGCACCAAAAACATTATGTGCCCATGCACACACACAATTGTATGTGGTCTATCCAAGTAATAAAGTTTCCTTAATGAAGTCATGTATCAATCCCATAGGGACTAGTGTTAAGGAACTATCTAATTTTAGTTCAAATATTAAGATTTAATCAGTTCAAACGTAACCACAAGAGTTTGAAAGTAATAACTAATAGTAAACTAAAACAATGCGGTAAATTAAGTTCTTGGAAAATCAACATAGAGAAACGCAGGCTCAATGCACTATGAACAATTATACTACATTATAGAACTTCATTAGTTAGGTTATTTATCTTGGTTGTTGGTTTGCGAGGTCTATACTATGACTATGGCCTTCCAAACCTCTAATCAATTATCTAACTTAGACACATAACTACATCATTGAGAGGGAATACGAGAACTAAGTTAAATGCATTTGTTTTCATTGTGTTATTGAAAAAATAGTGCACTTAAGTATATTCCTATCCTATGTGCAAACAATAACATCATTCTATGAAGATTACAATCCTATTCTATTCATCCCACGTTCTACTCTGTCGTTCATTCTTTCGGGTTCACAATAGAGTTATAGCATGTATTCCAAGGGTAATGAAACCTTATAATAGTGATAATAAGAATAAAAAAAACATATATAAAATATAAAAAATCATAACCAAATTAATTCATAACAATAATACTCATGTTCTTAGCCTTAACCCTAAAAATAGGTATTTAGCCACTCATAGCATTACATGAATCACAAGAGTATAATATATTTTAAGATACATAAACAAACTAAATTAAAGAGATAAGAAATCTAATTGAAGTGTTCTCTATCCTCCCTTCAAGTCCCAAGGGCATCCAAGATGTTTAACATAATGACTAAGTGTCCTATTTATAGAAGGACAAAAATTGTTGAATTCAACCTAAGGGTGTGTCACGCCAATATCGCGCCATCTATGAAGAATGAAATTCCAGAAACATCAAGTCAAATTTTAATTGACAATATAAGATGCTTCCAAGGTGGTTACACATCCAAAACGCCCAACTTTGGTCAAAGTTTGTCCCATGCTTTTGTACTTCAATTCCAAGTTTTATGATGTTATTTTAACTCAATTTACAACTTTTACATCAACTATACACCATCATTATCAACTGAAAAATCTTACTACAACATCAAACACCACACATTAGAGCACAAAACAACATATAATTCAAGACAATGAACTAGTAAAGGACTTAGCTCAAGCTAAGAGTGCTATCTTTTGTTCCTTGATTCTTAACTTGTTTTTTGACACAAAATTCACTATGAACAAACATTGAACATTACATTTACATAACATAACACTTATATTCTTGTTTATACCAACAATTAGTTATTAAGCACGAGAGAAGTCCTCTAAACTAAGCTAAATGAGCCCAGATAACAATATTGAGGTACATAAATCCACCTCAGATCAATTGTGTTTGGGAGATGATAGTTCTAGTTGAACTGCAATGATTTATGATATTAATACTTGTTCTATTTTAGCATTCTTGACGATAATAATTTTGGTTCAAGTCCGGTATTCATGATTTTAGTTTTGATTCAAGTCCGACATTGAGAGTTTATTTATGACGGTTATGGAATTTTTTTGAGTGCGGTGTTTACGGTATGGAAGGATCCACGACTATGGTTTCAATATAGGGTTATTTGGTATATTTACTATTATTACTTATCCATGATTTCACCCTTCAAGCTTATGGGGCTCAAGTTGGGTTATGTACTTTATTTTCATCGTTTGGGCTTATGGGGGCCCAGTTGTGTAGAGATAGATATATTTTATTTAATATTGTTATTTCGATTGTTCATTTCCAGTATTTGGAGCATTATCCATATTTTCCATTTTTATTGACTTAGCTTAGTTAGCTCACATTTTGTTGTATTTATATTATGATTTAGCTTAGTCGATCAATGATGCCTACTAAGTAACCGTGGCTATGGTACTCATACTTCACTTCTGTACCTTTTTGGTGAAAATCCCAAGTACTATATGACACTGTTGAATACTGTGATTGTGTTGATAAGATATTAGAGATATGGTGAGCTCTCTAAGGTGAAGTTGACTTTTTCTCCATCTTTATTTTTTAATGGTCTTTATATTTTCGAGATTGATGCATATTTGACTTTGATAGTACTCATATTCCTTTGGATTTGAGGCTCTATAATAAACCTTATTAGGTTGTGGGATGATGTTACTCATCTTTTATTTCTCTTTCATTATTTTATTGTTCTATGATTTATTGCATGTGATTCATTTACTTGCATATTTTTGTCAATTATGCCATTTTCCACTAATTATCCCATTACTCATCGATGTGTGCTACAGTTTTGTTTTCCTACCTATGGGATATAGTATGTGTCATCATGACTCAAAAATTGGGTCATGACAATTTTGCACACAGACCATACAACTATTAGATTCCTTATGACATAGGCAGATGCCAAGCCAAGTGTAATCCGTTATATTCTTATTTGTCAAGATTTTTTAAAAAATTTAAAGATCATAAAAGTTGTGACAAATAAGTAGTGTACAATCTTTCCTAGATTGAAGCGAATGGGAGAACTTTAGAGGAATATTACATTGATGAGTCATTACCAGATGAATGTGCATTAGTGATTTCAAATGATAAGGTAACGTATTTATCCAAATTTACCAACTATCTTGCTTGTGATATCATGACTAATAATTTCAAATCTCACTAAAGAAAAAGGTTCCTACATATGAAAAGGTTTTATTGGTACGACCAATATCTTTTTGGGGTTTGTGTAGACTATGTGAGTAGGAGATATTTCTAAGATCTTGAAATAATACAAATTCTTGAGGCATCTCATGCTTAACTATTTGGGGTTCATCGTAGTAGTATGAGGACAACATCAAAGGTGTTACCATGTATATTCTATTGTTCAATGGTGTATCAAGAAGACATGGCCTTGTCAAATTATATAATCAGTGCCAAAGGCATGGAGGCATTCCCTGAGAGCATATGTTTCCCGTCATGACCTAACCCACGAGTCATGCCAAAATGTACCAAACACTTTAGATAAGAGAAACCTTACAAATCAACACTAGATTATTACAAAATTCTGAAAATCATTCATTTTCAACATCATAATCCAGTTAACGTCAAAAGTATAAATCTAGTTCAATACATTTGATATTTTAATGTGATGCAAAATATAATTACAAATCAATCCCCATAAACTACTCTAAATTGATACAAGAACACAAAACAAGGAATAGAAAAATCCATGGCGCAATATCCATGTAGAATAGAGAGGACAGTAGTTGTTGCTAAGTGATCAATATTATTTTTATTTAAAACCCAATTGACCTACACTAGGGCTATATCTCCAATTGGAGATATAGTAAGTGTAGTATTAGTACAACCATATGCACTGGAAGGCATCATCAGCCAACTAGGGTTATAAATAAATAGCATTAATTACAAATAAGGAGAAATCATAGCATCAATTAAGGTTTCGATTTCTAAATCCCCAATTATAAATTCATTAACACCACGCCTTCATTAGGATAGTTGTGACTGTCTTCTATTAACATATTTGTATGCCTTTGTCCTTTGATCATATACTCTAACTCACACATTTTAACCCTTCACTAACTCATTATCCCATATTCCACAACTCCTAAGCCATACTAGACTGGTCATCCCAGTACTATCTATGATAATGTGTAGTTGTTTTTGCCATTACCAAGACTTAGAATCCTAATGACCCAGTAGGGAAGGATATTACCGTATAATATGCAGTCGTAATGTACATTTTGAATAATAAATAATTAGATTTGAATTAAAGCATAACTTAAATTCACGACGTACTACTATGTTTCATCAATAGTGCCAATGGACTGGTCTCCTTAAGCAAACAACAAAAATACATAAAACATAACATAATGCCAAGACATATTAATGAAAACATATATGCAAGATGTGAATATCATCACCTTCTCTTCTCATTATCATCTATATCAACATCATCTCATCAATGTCAATATCATCTCTTCAATGTCATAATCATTATAAACCTCATATAAAACATGGGTTACATATCAACATCATCACCATAACCATCAACTAATCTATATCAGTATGAATGATAATGCAATCCAGTCAATAACCATAAGTAGTTCTTGAAGTACTTTATAGTCGCCATTCACATATAAGCATAAAGATGTAAGCTCTTAGTTACATACATATCTATTGGTACATATATTATTATCATTGTTCATTTTATACCTCCTACAATACCACAGTGCTCCCACCTATAAGCCATTGTTGGTTTTGTCTATTCAGGACTTAAATTTGTGTTCCCAATTGGTATTCAACACCTTCCTAACTACTTTTATTAGATCTCTAACACTAGACCTTACCACTTTACCAGATTATTCAATGACTCTATTTATATAACTACCCTAACTTGTACATTACCACTAGTTTTTCTTTTAGATTAGTCTACCCATCTAATTCTACTAATAGGTCACCTAGAAACTCTCAAAGCTTGATCTTAACACCTAATCCTCATTTGCATTTTTTTAACCATCCTCAATGTGAAAAGTAACTATATAAGTCACCAAGAGCACCATATTTATGCCCTAATTTAATATTACTCCCCATGTTAACTGTACTTTAACTCACACCATGCTAAAAACTATAATATTCACTCAGTGAGTTAAGATTCTTGCAACGTTCTACCCATCCTACATCTAGAGTATCACATTAATGGGGTAAAATAATAATTATCCATAAAATTTAAGCCTCACTGAATTCTTATATTTTCCATCCTTCCAAATACCATGCTCAATGGCTTAAAGCATGAGAACTCCCGATATTACTATCCATGTTATATGAATCTAACCCAAGTCTAATTACTTAAATAAATAAACCAAACTTACTTTGTAGATGAACCATGGTGTTATTGATAGGAGATAGTTTTTCCACAAGTGCTAAATGTCTTCCAATGTCAGATTCCCATCAGGTGTGCATCAAAACCCCTTATAAATCTAGATCTCTAAAATCTAATGGTTGGGGAAGCAGGTGGTTTTTAGCCTAATTTTGAGGGAAGGCAACAACCTAGGAAAATAATGAAGGAGAGTGTTTCTATAATATTTGTAGGTTAGCTGTTGCAAGGTACCACTACAGTGGTATGGTATGGTGATAACGCTCAAACTAAACCTCTCATGTGAGAATGTAAGAAATCTTTGTCAATATATAACCCAAATAGGTTAGGGTCAAATCCCACAGGGAATATGGTGTGAATCTGAGTTGTATGCAAGTTAATCCACTGATATTTAGTAGTTTCCGGTAAATTGGGGGTTATGAGAATTTAGCAAATAATTGTTGGTCACTTTAGTTTCAGTGTTTGTAATAAAAAGTTTATGAAAAACCAGAATTATGTTCACTATGGGTTTTGGTACTTGACAGATGCTAATAGTGATTCAAGATTCTCACGATAGGTAGGAACAACAGATTGTCTTTATCAAAGTTTTGCCTAAATGTCTCTCGACCTACTTAAGCATTTAATTACCTAATCCTCTTGGACTTAGGGAATTAATATTCACTGACTATACTTTACCTCAGGTTAATTAACCTTGTTACAGTGTCAATTATTAAATGGAAGGTTGGTAGCTTCCAAGGCCCTTTCAATAATTCACTTCCTACTATAGTTGATTTCTTATCTCAAGCAAATCAAAGCAGGTGCTATATATCATTTGCAACCAATAGACAGTAATGAAAACCTCAGAATTATCAAGGAGTCCTATTACCTTTAGAATCTTGAACACTTAGAAACTTACCAAGACCTAACCCATAGATCCCTTAATTTGGGTTAAAGGGATTTAGCCACTCATAATGTAATAATTGATATAACAAATTGAATTCATAATTTGAAAGATGAACTTATGGCAAGATGAATAGCAATGAGTGTTTCTCACATTAGATCAAAGTAGAAATCCTAAAATATTGATGATAATCTCTTCAAAGTTAATTATTTTGCTCAAGCCAAGAAACTAGAGAGAAAATAACAAAATACGTGCGTTCCAAAATAGGTTCCAAATTCTCCTTAGAAAACCCTAAACTCTGCTTTAAATACTTCATCCTAATCATGGAAACAAAATCACAAAGTTCAGTTTTCTTCTCGGATTAGGTGACGACATGTGTGATGCCTTATCAGGAGGCTGACGACTTATCATGGATGTCGTCAGTTTCTCTTCAATTTTGACAATTTTTGCTTAAGGCTGATGGTGAATCCTGGCGGCTTATCAAATCTATGATGACATATCAGTCAATATCGTCACTTCTCCACCTCAGCTCCTATGTTCTGTCTAAGGCTGATGGCGACTCTAACGGTTTATCACAAGGCTGACGGCTTATCATATGTCATCGTCACTTCTTCCAACTGAATCACATTCTCTGCTTAAGGCTGACGATGAAGCTAATAACCTATCAGAGTGCTGACGACTAATCAGGAATGTCATCATCCATACTTTTCTTCTATTTTCTTCAGATTTCAACTCTTTTACTTCCATCATTGTTGGTTCTCTTACCTCTTGACTTCCACTGCAAAATCAAAGATAAAATAATCAAAAACAACAAAAATTGCTTAAGACTTTGCAATTATTCTCAGTTAAAAGCCTCAAATGTATTAGCATCTGCTCACACATCAAAACCCTCAACTTAAAATAATTGTTTGTCCTCAAGCAACTAAAACACAACCAAGAGAATACAAAGTACATTCAGCAGTCAACCATCCATATTACCTCAAAACATCTTCACTTTCTCCAAGGTCAATCAATTTACAAACAATTGTGTATGTTATTGAAGAGCAACAACGTGACACACAGGAATTAAGATATGGTATCAAATTAGAAACAACAACCATGCATGTATCAAGCTTACACTATCCAAACAAGTTAGCAACTGGCAATGTAACCAGTGTGCCCTCACTACAAAGAAGTCCCACTGCACTTATATCAGACATCACATATGTAACTATAGGGACAATCACAAGACACTCACTCTCAGAATGAAGTTCCAATCAATGTACACCGAATACCATAGGCTTGACCTTATTTTCATTACCAAGATCTTTAGACATGTTAGCTAGGATCACTATAGGTCTTCTCTTTGGCTTGTAATGTAGGCTAGGGGCTGGTATGTTACTCGATGATATTTAAAGTGACTAAGCCTTCTTGACACTACACTAGCATTTGGGGTCTCACTCATTTACCTTTTTTTACTCTTCTCTTTTCTTGATCACACTTATTCAGGATGGGTGCGGTTCTTTTCTACAATCACTTCTTCTTTTTCACAACTTTTCTTTTCTTACTCTTTTCCACCGCACCTAGATTTTTATTATTTTCTTTTACTATACATTTCTTCATAATCATTTTACATCATACACCCCTATGATATCCACCCTCAACTTAGGCCATTTACCTAAGTCAAGTTGTACAGTGTCCAAGGAGGACCAGGGCCAAAATAGGTTTATTACGATATAAATGGGTAGGTGATAGGTATCATAAAAAAAATAGTCTATTCAAGCTTAAAATAGGTATCAAGGGATATTATGCATACAGGGAAGGTCATTTAGGCTAAAGTGAGCTAATATCAAAATGGCTTATGATCCTTTCCTAACCCCTATCCTTCAACCTAGGTATGACTAACCAAGCAAGTTCTGGAATCAACATTCAAAGGGAACTAAGTAGAATCTCACAAGCATATGGTACACAAGTATATCACAAGTTACTACTTATCTTGTTTATGTAATTGTTTAGCAATGGTTATCAAGTCACTAGAACTAATACCACACAAAGATGCATAATGGTCACAATTAGATTCAAATCGCACAATTAAAGAATTAGACCACTTGAGAGGTGTTCACAAAATAACAAAACCGTGTTAACTGCCTCAAGTACTTGTATTTCTCCTAGTCAACTACAAAATGTTACAACAACAACTCACCCTACACCCTCAACTTAAAATCAAAGAAAAACTGAACTAAGGGTTAGGGTATACCTAGAGTAGATCAAGCACGAGAATCATGGGTCCCTAACCCGGCTGATGCATCCTCAACTACCTTTTCTCCATCGGCAGTCTCCTTTCTTCCTAATGCATCTGGCCCAGCAATTATTAAGGGCCTACTCATTAAGGCACCTACGGCTCTCGCTCGGATGGTTGCCTCTCATTTCTCATTGTCAACTAAGGACTCAATCATCTCCTTCTTCGTCTCCTGTTTTTCAGCCTTCTTTGAACTAGAACCTAACTACAAAAATAAATACTTTGATGGAACATAAAAATTTTAGGTTGCCTCCCAATAGCGCCTGATTTAATATCGCAGCACAACTTGGTTATCTTGACTACTCAAACTTCGTCAAGACAACCTGCTGATATCTCATTACCATCTTCATAGAATACATCCACGATTGAGCAAACACTCATCTCTTTTTGCGGGGTCATGGATAAGTGTATTTTGAATCTTGATTCTTTGTCATTGAGCCTGAACTTCAGATCATTCAGCTCCATGTCTACTATCACTCTCCCAGTTGCAAAGAATGGTCTACCCAGGATGATGGGTATTTCAAAGTCCACCTCACATACTAGGACTAAAAAATCAACAGGCAGTATAAAATCAGCCACCTTTACCAATACATCATGTAATATGCCCACTGGCCGTTTTACAGACCTATCCGTCATCACCAACTGCATGTTGGTTGGGGTAGGATCCCCCAAACCCAGCTTCTTGTACACAATAAGTGGCATTAGGTTTATACTGGCTCCCAAATAGCATAGAGCTTTCGTAAAATTCAGGTACCCAATAGTGCATGCGATGGTAAATGCTCCCAGGTCTGCCTTTTTCTGCAATAAAGACCTTGTGGAGATAGCACCACAATGATAGATATTGTTCTCCAGCTCGTGGCTAACCTTCCGTTTCTTCGTGATAAGGACTTTCATAAACTTAGCATTTCCTGGCATTTGCTCAAGTGCCTCCACCAAAGGCACATTTATTGTTAACCGCTTCAACATCATCATGAACTTGCTAAACTTTGTATCATCATGTTTTTCTGTAATCATTGAGGAAAGGGAGGTAGTGATCTTGGGAGAGTTTTTACCACTACCTCCTTCTTCTTCTCTTTCCCTTTTTTTGGACCATCATCAGAACCATCTACCTTCTCAAACTCCACTGGAACACCTTCTTCTGGTTCATCATCAACTACCTCATCAACTACATTTTTTCCCACAGCAGGGCCAGGTAATATCTTACCACTTCTAGTGGTAATCTCCATACATGAGCCATCATTTCATGAATTCTGGACTGTATAACTAGGTAATGTTCCATTCTTCCTCTGATTCAGCACTGTGGAGAGTTGGCTCATTTGTTGTTCCAGCTGCTTGATCAAAGTGGAGTGCGAGTTTACCAACTGACTAATAGATAACAGATCGATTTTCTTAGTAGTCACTCCTGAGTTGGTAACCTCCACTCCCTTAAAAAATTTAGCCATCATGTCCTCCATGGATAACTTTTCAGAACTTATTGTAGTAGCCTCACAATTTCCATGAGGGACGTATAGCCCGCTCCTATCATTATTGCTCCTCTAATTTCCCTGGTCTCTATCTTTATAACTAGGCTTATCATAATAATTCTAACCTTGATTCCCTTGGCTATTGCCTTGGAAACCCCCCTGATTATTAACATAGTTCGCCTGTTCTTCTGGATCAGCATCAACTCTATCTTGAGATCCCACAACTTTCACCTTCTCAATCTTGCCTGATAGCAAGTGCTTGGTTAGTAAGTCCATCTGCGTTTTTAGGCGCGCCATGTCTTGATCACGCTTCTCATCTCTCCTACGTTGTTCCACAATCATACCCACAGAAATAGTGGGGTTTTCTACCATAGAGTCTTTGGTATGCCATGACCGACTCTGTTTGGTCATTCTCTCTAGCATTTCTGAATCCTCTGGGAATGTAAGATCAACAAATTAACCACCACTAGAATTATATACAATTGGTTTTGTTACAGAGTTAAGAGCCCTGTACAAAGTCTCCATCAAGTGTATGTCCGTCATATTGTAGTTCAGACACTATGTCAGATTCTTTTTTAATCTCTCCCAGGTTTCATGCAATGCTTCAGTTGGGAGATATCTAAAGTTGTTGATCGCATCCCTCAATTGTACCCTCTTGGAAGGTGGAAAGAACCTTTCTAGGAAAGCTCTTTTCAACTGCCTCTAGTTGGTTATAGAATCAGGTGTCTGTTTGTTATGCCACAATGTTGCCACCCCAGACAGAGACAACGGAAAGAATCTCAAATGGATATCATTATAACCCACTCTTGGGTTATCAAAAGATTTACAGATGGTGACAAAGTTCACCAGATACAAGTTAGGGTCATCCCCAGGAAGGCCACCAAACAACCCTTTCAGATTGAGGAGTTGAATCATAGTACTCGTAATGTTAAATTTTGCCCCAGGTGCCAACGGTGGAGGAATAATTTCACCCATTACACCTGCTCCATCCATTCCATCATCATCATCATTGAGGTCATACTGGACCGTCTGGTAATCTTACCTTCCTCGGAATGGACGGTTCCTGTTAGCATTACGTTGTACTGGTGCAGCTACTTGCTCTGCACACCTTGGGTTACCAGGGTTTAGCAACTCCTCATCTCCTAAATCTTCATCCTCAAGATTTGGATACCGTACTTGTTGACCGACATTCTACATATCCACCAGATCTCTAACTAAGGCTGCTAACCTGTCAGCCTCCTGCTGGTCTGCCATTCTTCCAATTCATTGTGGTTCCGAATTAAATGGTAATAATGGTTCTCCGAAACTTTTGGTTCTTGGCATACACTACAAAGATCCTGAAATAAACAAAAACAACAAATAAACCTAAAACTAGGAAACTTGACTAATAGTCAATTAGCACACACAAACTTTAATTTACAATCGTATTCCCCGGCAACGACACCATTTTTTATAACGGTCAAACTACATCTCTTATGTGAGAATGTAAGCGATCATTGTCAATATATAACCCAACTAGGTTGGGGTCGAATCCCATAGGGAATATGGTGTAAATTTGAGTTGTATGCGAGCTAATCTATTGATAGTTAGTAGGTTCAGGTAAATTGGGGGTTTCTGCGTTTAACAAATAATTTTTGGTCACTTTATCTTTGGTGTTTGTAATCAAGAGTTTATGGAAAAACCAGTATTATGTTCACTAGGGGTTTTGGTACTTGACAAATGTGAATAATGATTTAAGATTCTCACAGTAGGTAGGACAACAGATTATCTTTATTGAAGTTATGCCTAAATGTCTCTCGACCTACCTAAGCATTTAATTACCTAATCCTCTCAGACTTAGGGAATTTATATTCACTGGCTAGACTTCACCTCGGGTTAATTAACCTTGTTACAGCGTTAATGATTAAATGAAAGGTTGGTAACTTCCAAGTCCCTGTCAATAATTCACTTCCTACTATAGTTGATTTCTTATCTCAAGCAAATCAAAGCAGGTGCTATCTATTATTTGCAACCAATAGATAATAATTAAAATCTCAAAATTATCAAGGAGTCATATTACCTTTAGAATCTTGAACACTTAGCAACTTACCAAGACCTAACTAATAGATCCCATAATTCGGGTTGAAGGGATTTAGCCACTCATAATGTAATAATCGATACAAAAAGTTGAATTCATAATTTGAAAGATGAACTTACAGCAAGATAAATAGAAACAAGTGTTTCTCATATTAGATCAAAGTAGAAATCCCAAAATATTGATGATAATCTCTTCAAAGTTAATTGTTTTGTTCAAGCCAAGAAACTAGAGAGAAAATATACGTGCGTTCCAAAATAGGTTCCAAATCCTCCTTATAAAACCCTAAACTATGCTTTAAATACTTCAGCCTAATTATGGAAACAAAATCACAGATTTTAGTGTTCTTCTCAAATTAGGTGACGACATGCGTGACGCCTTATCAGGAGGCTGATGACTTATCCAGATGTCGTCAGCTCCTCTTCAATTTTGATAATTTTTTCTTAAGGATGATGATGAATCCTGATGGCTTATCAAAACTGTGATGACATATCAGTCAATGTCGTCACTTCTCTACCTCAACTCCCATGTTCTATCTAAGGCTGACGGCGACTCTGATGGCTTATCACAAGGATGACAGCTTATCACATGTCTCTGTTTAAGGCTGACAATGAAGCTGATAACCTATCAGAGTGCTGACGACTTATCAGGAATGTCGCCAGCCACACTTCTCTTCTATTTGCTTCAGATTTCAACTCTTTTACTTCCATCATTGTTGGTTCTCTTGCCTTTTGACTTCCACTGAAAAATCAAAGATAAAATAATTAAAAATGATAAAATTTGCTTAAGACTTTTCAATTATCCTCAGTTAAAAGCCTTAAATATGTTAGCATCTGCTCACACATCATATGGGATAACCAATACAGTAGTAGGCCGCTAATCAGACCATTTTTGGGCCTCTTGGCCCAATCACTTTTGAACTTCTTTTATCTTTTTTATTTATTTTTTCTTAGGTTAAATTTGATCATATTATTTATCATAAAATAATTCAAAGGGATGTTAACACATAATGACATTTGGTTTTATTACATTACATACCAATTTACCAATTGTTCATCTTTAAATGGGATTAGGGTGAGGTCCTGATCATTTGTTGAATTTTTTAATGCAATGTGTCATAAAAGGGATACTAAAATATTTTCTAGCTCATTTATGTAAGTCTGCTCTAAAATTAGCAATATCTAATGCACTTCCTTATCTAGGAATGGCGATATTCTGATGTTACTTGAGAAGGTGTACAAAATTAATCCTCATATCACTATCTACTACAATCAACCAAACATATTACAACACCACAAAGCAGAAAAATTCTAAATAAAACTAAGCTCAAAAGGATTTTATCACAGTAATGGTTAGCTATCATTGCAGTGATAATGCTATAATGGTTGACAGTCTAAGTATAGGAAATGAATATTTTCCATTTTCACTCCATCTATCAAAAACTCTCTCAACTCTCCTTGTGAAATCCTCCAACGATGAAAAACTCAAGGTTATTTCTTTTTCTCTACAATGTACTTACGTATTTCTCATTTTTGAATCATAGGAACTTCATCAAAATTGAGAAATTTTTGGGTGATTTTGTTTGAAATTCAAATTTGGTTATATTTTTGCATGAAATGTTAAACATGCTAGGCTCTCTTATGTCTTCATAATCACCCTTTAGGTTACTTTTAATATTTTCATGTGTTCTAATAGTTTGAGCCCTCCCACAGTGGTTGTAGGTCATTTCTGACTAGCCAAAATTATCAATATGATTATCGGGTAGTTTTTTTGGGTTTTAGGCTTATTTCCCTATTTTGGAGCTAACATAGTAAAAGAATTTGTCTCAGACCAAATCATCTAGTAAACAACCTTAGATGATATTTTTGACAGTGTCATCTACTCCAGAACATTGTTTTTCGGTTAGGGAGCCTTGATTTCAGTAATGAGGCATTGGAATTCATTTTGGGCTAAAGTGGAACTATAGGTGTAGGGCCCATATTTAATCAAAATAATCTCAAATGAAGGTTTTTATGATTTTGTTGAGTGTGAAATATTGAATCTAGTATAGTAGCATAGTTCATTTAATTGTATAAGCACCCAAAAAAATCTTGTGCACCCAATTAGAGTCTAAGAATAGGAAAAATTTGGTCTCTAGCATCAACTACTGCAACTGCTCAAGTGACCTTTGGTTGCTTAAGAAACAAGGGGATCACTTTAGTGGAAAACCTTATTATCGAGTAGCCTCTTAAGCGATGGGCTCAGCTTAAGAGACACTAAAATGATTAAGAAAAGGCCAACTTTTCATGAAGCATCGCTTAAAAGATCATTTGAGAATTATCATGTTTAGTTTATTAGATAGTTACCGATACATTATATTCCTGCTTTACATATCATTTATGCTTGCATTATCATTGGAGCTCAATCATTTGATGCCTACTAAGTACCACGTGTTTGATACTCATACTACACTTCTGCAGCCTGCGGCTCATAGTACGAGTTCTTGTTGTTGATGTGTGCATCGTGTGGTGTATCTATGTATCAAACATTTGGGGTGATCTCCTATCATTAAGAGTATTCTTTTTCTACCTCGTATTAATTAGACTGATCTCAATTTTGTATTTTAGAGACAATCTGTATATGTATATTTATTTAATATTTCATTTGGTACTTTGATTGTGTTAGAAGATCATGTACTAACTTCACTAAGTCTTGGGTTTACATTATATATATTAGTCTCTTTATCGTATTCCTTCCATTGTTTTCATTCATTTCTCCTGATAGACCATTACTAAATGTACCAAACTATGGGTTGTCTTACCTACTGAGGGGTTATAGTAGGTGCCATCATAACCTGAGAAATTGGATCATGACAAATAGGTATCAGACCCTAGGTTTACTAGTTTATTGGTACATGAGCTAAGTGTCTAGTAGAGTCCAGCGAATAGGTACAAAGACGTTTGTATCCTATATTTAGGAGGCTATGGGTCATTCTTAGGAAATTATATTATTAATTCCCTATTATGTGTCAATATTTCTATGAACCTCTAGTACTATCTTTGACTCTATTTGATTCTAGATAAATGACATAAGGTTATTGATATATGCAAATAAAATATTTGAACGTGTTTCTAAAGCTTCGACTCAGTATTAGTCTAGGAAGTAAGAGATTAATATCAAAGATCTTCAGTGTCAATAAGAGGATTTAGGGGAAATATAGGCTCTGATAGAGTTTATGATTGCCCTAATTTTTCAAGATATTGTGTTAGAAACTTTGACCCATTTAATAAATACCTCAGGGCCAGAGATTATATTTGGTATATTGAGAAATTCCTAGATAAGAGTTGGGTTTATTAATAATCAATAGGGGTCCTTACCAATTTCAGAGTATGAGAATGGAATTCTTGAGTGAGCCAACCGTATTATATACTTCAGACCATGAGATGGTGTGTGGATTTATTAGAGGATTAGCTTTGGTACACTCCTTGGCATTAGAGCATTTGATAGCAGCTTAGTATTTTTTTCTTCAAGTTGTTGATCATGTGATTACCATAAAGAGAGCTATAGAGGTAGAGATAAGAGGCCATGTTATCAGTATAATGTTATTGGTATTCCAGCTGGGAGAAGGAATCCTCTCAGTAGGGATCAACTTCCCTTGCAGTCTTTCAGCTCCACAAAGATAGCATCTCTGGTTATAGATGGATTTCATATAAGTTGTAGTTGTCACAACAGGCAGAGTTCTCATAAAAACTTATGGAGTATTTTGTATAGATCTTTAGGCTGTGAAGGTTTATCTAGATTAGTATGAGTAGTACCGCATAGTATTATAGAAGCTTGTTTTGTTGGTGGCAATATAAGCCATTAGTATAGGGAGTGACCTATACATAAGTTGGTTGTTCATGTGGGGTCAACATATGTTCCTCGCCAGCCTAAGGCTACAGTGGTATGTTATGATTATGGAGAGGATGGTCATTTTAGTAAGGAGTGTCCCAGACATCAGTTGTCCAACCAATTAGGTTCAACCCATATTTCTCACTAGGTTAGGGCTTCAGGGGTTTGTTACAAATGTAAAGAGATTAGTCATCTATCCAAAAAGTGTCCTTACCATAGGATTATTAGTCATTCAGCTCATCCAGATCAGTCTCATAGAGATATGGCACCTTTAATTAGAGGTAGTGCACTTGGTATCTCATTTGGTGATTCAGATGCTTAATCTATGTTTGGACCCACTCAGATTTATACTCCTTCAGGCATATTAGGTTTATGACTTTGGATTTCTACTGTGATAGGTGTGACCTTGATCTCCTAAATTTTACTTTTTATTTGAGTTAAATTTAGATTTTTATACCCATCAATGACTATATGCCATGGTATTTTTATATTGGTTGGTGTATGACCTTTTATAGATTACATACATATGTGACTACCCCCGTAGATAATCTAATTTGGTAGTGTATTGAATAGATCAGTGTGGTGTTTTCCTTAGGGTGTAGCATTTGGATTAAAGTCTTTTTTCTTTAGAATTATGACCTTGTTATGACCTTAAAGTGGAATTTGGTTATTTTTTTCATTTTAGTGTCTCATTCATCTTATGTTAATGTTATTATTATTATTTTAGTTGTTATTGATTCATAAATACATGATTAGACTAGCATTTTTCTAGTTAGAGTCATCTTTCTCGCTATTCTATTTGTTGAACTAGATAGCTAACTTGATTGATTGATTCTCTCTCTTTTATTAAGGTTAGATTAGTTTTTGAGTGGATTGTGAAATTGAAGGTAGGTTTGGCCTTCCATGTCCTTGTTGTGGTTCTAAACTTGGCAATTCAGTTTTAAAGGACCATTTTGAGGTTGATTCTAAAGGGTCACCTTTTTTGTTATTGTGTTTGTCTGATGAAAGCTTTGATCTTGGTATTGGTGCAGATATGAATACTCTATTCTCTCTATGGTGTGGTTTTTGGTCTAGTTTAGTTAAGGGTTGTGGAAATGGGTTATATGTGTCTATGGGTATTCATGGTTGTAGATCAAATATTAGATTCGCTAAAATCAGGCTAAGGTTGTATTCTATAAAGTTGCTCAAGTATTGGATGCTACTTGTATTCTTCATAGCGTCAACGTGTTCTTGATTATACTCAATGCCTTATGTCCTCCAATAGATATGGAGTTTATTGATAGTGTCTTCAGTTGGTTGTTTTTCCTCTATTATGATTTTATTATTCAGCTACATTTTGATTTGGGCTCTGGCAAAAACAAGTATGGGTATGCTTGATTTTTTATAATGAGGTCTATTGGGTATTTGGCCTTGTTTTATATTTGTTGGCTCAAGTTTTGAATTTTGACTCTTTGTAATGGTGGTAAGAGGGTTATGAAAGATTTTGGCATTTGGATGCTTATTTTTCAACAAGCTTGGTCCAAGTAGTTGAGATCGAATAGTTCAACTTCGGTGTTGAAATTTCATCGATGAGTTATAGAGCTTTGTTGTAGATTCTATTTCTAGATTTCGTTAGTTGAGCATTTGTTTATAGGTTAGCTAAGCCTACTCTTTACCTACCCAATTAATCTTCTTCAGTCCAGATAGTTTGTAGTTGGTGGATATTCAGATGATATCCCTTTGGTAGATGATAATGGTTTCTCTTTCATTTGACCCTAGTTTTCAATCTTTGCTTGAAACATCAAATATTGACTCAGTGGAAGAAATTTTCTTGAGTTGATCTTAGTATAATCTCACCCATATTTGGTGAACGTCCTAGAATGGATCATTCAATTTGATGAGTTGGGACTTAAGACTCCTTACTAATAGTTTTGAGGGTCATTTGGACTAGTTATAGCCTTGACAGGATATTGCAGGCTTTGACCATGTTCATTTGTGTGTCTAGGTAGCACATTATGGGCTTATTATAATGCTTGCTATTATGGATCTTTAGTGGATCAATTCTAGTCATTAGATAATAGTGAGACGTGCTTAAGTGAACAACATCAGATGATATTTTGGGTTGTTCAGAGTATATAGCAGGTTTGGAAAGGGAAAATAAGGTTATATTTGGATATTGGAGTTGGTTTCAAGATTCATAACTCGGATTGCCTTTAGCTCGATTGAGTTTTCTCTTTGTTGTGCTTGTTTAAACGTGATGTCAACTTGTCATGGTTTAGGTTTGCATGCATTAGTCGTTGACAGTTTAGTTGGATACAAGTTGGTTATTGAGGTTGAGTTGTGGCTATTTGGAAAGTCAAGTAAGGAAGTTGATTGAAAAAGGGGTTCCTATAGAAAAACCCCTTGGAAGAATTTGTTAACCTTGGAAGTTATCCAAGGAGTCATGCTCTATCCATGCAGGCCCAGTACCTCATTCTTTCAAGCTTTAAGGCTTTTTCAATACATTTATTTTGGCAAATGAAAGTTATTTTAGTAGTGGATATTGTAATGACCATCCAGATCATTTCCTCACATTTCTAACATTTTAAGCCCTCCTATTGCGTCTACAGGTTATTTATGACTTTCAAGAACTATCGATTAAGTTATTGGACATTTCATTTGTATATTTGGCTCATTTTTTTATTTTGGAGCTATCGTTGTTCAGGAATTGGCCTCAGACAAAAATCCTAGTAAATGATGTTAGATGAGAATTTTGACAGCACCATTAGCTCTTAAATGTCTAGGGGGGCCATTGGTTTAGTTTCTGAGGCTTTCATACTCATTTTGGGCTATTGGTTAGAATTTAGTTAAAGTAAAACCATAGTGTGGGGCCTATATTTAATCAAAATGATCTCAGATGAAGGTTTTAATGATTCTGTTGATTTTTAAATATCAAATTTAGCATGGCAACATAGTTCATTTGGGCACACAGGGTTTTCAATGAATCCTAAATACTCGAATGGAGTCTATTTGGACTTACAAAAATATGGTTCCTGGCATCAACTGGTGCAACCTCTTACGCGAAACTTTGGTTTCATAAGTGGTAGTCACTTAGGTAGCAAGGGGATTGCTTTAGAGGCAAACCTTAGTCCCACATAGTCGCATAAGTGATGGACTCATCGCTTAAGTGGAGGTCACTTAAGATAACTTGAACACTTCAGTGAAGGCCAGCTTTCTATGTATAATTTGGTTAAGCTATCATTTGACCTCTTAAGTAGTGCTCTCTTAAGAGATCATTTGGTCTCTTTTATAGTAACTATGGGAGATAAATCCCCTACTTCACCCATTTTCTCCCTCATTTCTTAACCCCTTTCCTCCATTTTTGATAGCTTGGAATATGAGAAATATGGGGAATCATCTATTGAAACTAAGGTAAACTAGCCCAACACTTCTTGGTTATTTTCTATTATTTTCCTTATCAAACTCCATCCCTTTTCATTGTAAATTATTAGGATTTAGGTCTTAAAATCCTTAAAGTTTAGGGGCTGATTTGGGCCCCAATTTATCTCCATTTGTTCTAAATGTTTAAGCATATATTCCTCGATCTTCGAGGGACATTGTGATGGATTCAATTTTTGCATTTCATTTACGGATCTCGCAGGCCAGTTCATGACCCAAATAATTTTACAGAAATATGAATTTTAATTTTCTCCTAGAGATATATAGATTAATATTTTGATAGCATGGATATGTTATGGGATCCTGCATCAAAGTCGAGTTATTTGTGGATGACTTAAGAATTTTGATTCAGTATCGAGGTAGGTTTTAGTATACTTTTCTCCATGAGATGTGTATAGTATAGATTGAATTCTAGGTAATGATTATAGGACATGTTTATGACTAGTGTATCATAACTTAGACTAATTAGGGAGTTTGTGGATAAGAAGGTAACCCAAACCTTAGGATGAAATACATGTTAAGGCTATCGAATCCTATCACCCTAGATTATAAGCATATTAACCATAGTTTGATATTGAGAAGAATTTAGTATAAGACTTACTATTTGAGTAAGTAAGATGGTGAAACACCCCAAACTTTGAACCCTACAAATTTCTCGAGTTTTTGACATTTTGTACAAGGTACAATTCATGGGTATTAGTATTAATCTAAGGTATGGTTTTGTATCCCTCTTCTCATATTATGGATAGTGAGTTTTTGTTGCATTCTGCCCAAGGTACGAGTCAACATCTTACTTGTCGTATGATAGGGAAAGAGTGGTAGCTTACCCAGTTCAATAATGCCTTATGCTTAGCCTTGTTTAATCTATCCAAGATATGGTTTAGGGGTATTTATCATACCTTGGGGTATGAGTTAGACCTATGTGGTCATATAATGGTCAGTATGGGGGACCAAGGTGAGGTCTAGGGTAAGATATAGGGTACCACTCATACTCTAGGGTACAGTTTAGGTGGGGAGGTCGTACCCTCCTGGGTGCTAATTTTTAGTTTTTAAGCCGGGGGTGTTTGAGACATTTCCCATAAGAAAACCCTTAAGTCCCCACATTATATAACATGTTGTAGCATCTCATAACACTTATTTTTAGATCAAAACACTCCAAATACCCTCTCTAAACACTCTCTTGAAGATTGAAGCTAGGGTTTCAACAAGTGTTCTTCAAAGGGCTCAAGAGTCAAGTTTCTTTCTGTGAATCTTCTTGTATAAGTCATGTACTCCTCCCTCATTGTTAGTTCCAAATAATATCATGTTTTAATATATTTTAAACATTTATTGTGAATCATAAATGGTTGTTTTGAAAACCAATGTTGATGGTTTTGGTTCACATTGTTTAGTATTGTTTTCTCTTAGTTTAAATTATGTTTTCACATATTTTTTGTGATGGTTTGCACATGTGGGTGCTTGTTGGTTGTGGTTTAATAAATGGGTCATGGGTAACCCTAAATGTGATAGTTTATACTTTAGTTTTGGTCTTGGTAAAGGTATGCCCTCAACATGTTTGATAAAATGCCTATGAGAGAGTTTTTACTCTATTGTTGAACTTTCAATGAAGCTATTGCATGATATGATCTAGTAATGGAACCTTAAATTTGTTTGAATGGTTTAAATGGTTTTGAATGTTATGAATGGTTTGGAATAGTTAAATAGTAAGGTTTTGGTTGTCACAATTATGGTTTAATTGAAAAACCTTGTGGGGTACAGGGGAATCCCCCAAGTGAATGTAATAATGAAATTGGTTTGAATGATGAATGTCGTATGGGATACAACAGACTCCCCCAAGCAATGCTTAATAATGGAATACTTGTGGGTACACGGGAATCCCCCTAGTAAACCTAATAATGATGTACTTACGAGGTACATAGGAATCCCCCAAGAAAACTAAATAACGTAACCTATGGGTTATATGGGAATCCCCTAAGGTTGGCTAAGGAAATTGCTTACAAGCTATAGTTGGTATGACGATAACCACTACGTATATACTTGGTTAATAATAAATAGAATGGTGGTTTGGTTGTGAGGTAATGGTTTAAATTGGGAAATAATGGTGGGGTGTGATTGCTAACCCTGAAGGAGTGAGTCCAATGGACGAACACTGGAAACACATGTTTACCGACATGAGGATTGGTCATGGCGACCATATACTTGAGGGATACACGAGAATCCCCTAACACTTGTATATATGTATCATAGAGAGTGAAGGGTAGACGAGAATCTCCTACACCTATGGTATCTCTGATTTGTGGGTTACACGCATCGGGGCCCATCCATGGGGTATCATTGAACCCATATAGCCCGTGGGTAGATTATGATGCTAATGCCATACATACCCAGGTTAATGGTCTTAAATGTATGCTAAACCTGGTTTTCTTTCCCTCCATGGATATATATATATATGTATGGTTATGAATGCATATGGTTAGTTTACTTGGTTTTAAAGGTTGGCATTATTTTATCCTTATCCTGAGTACTTGCTAGCATTTACCCGTTAACCCATCTTCGGGAGACTGTATCCCCATGCAATGCAGGAACCGATCATACTACTCTCCTGCTCATTGATCGGATTTAGGTATAATCATTGTTGGATTGAAGTGGTGAGCTTTCATAGTTCAAAAGTCATCTATTTTATGTCATGGGTTACTTTACATACTTTTGTCTTTTCATCGACTTTAGTTTTCGGCTATGGTCTAGAGCTTGTCCCGACTAGATACTCTTTGGTGTAGTTTAAAGGTTTTGTATAGAAAATTGTGGACTTGGGTATGGAATGGTTAAGATCTATAAATTATATACATTGGGTTATTGTTTTTGGTTTGGTTGGTTATTTATTGTATGGATTGACTTGGATGGATTTGTCTAGTAAGTAGACCTATCCCAAAGTCATTATATCTTCTAATTTGCTATCTTGTTATATGTATGAAATTCATCTGACTCGAGCTATATATTGGTGGGTTTGATTGGGTATCGGGGGTGGTCTCCGGTCTCTGTTGGACTTGAGATACCCATTACAACAAGGGCCCTATTCTGGACATATCAAATTGGTATTAGAGCCTAAACTTTAGTGTCATATGGTGTCCATAAAGCTGTGTCGAGTAGATTTTTTCTAATGGGCGTGTTTTGTACCACACTTATAATTAGAAGGCTGCAAGGCATTAATGAATGTTAACTTTCTAGTTGTTCTATTTTTGGGATATGGAGTCTAAGGTATCGAACTCTTCTCTAAATATTCTTTTGTTCACATTTCAGATCATGTCCTCTCAATGATAGAAAGTTTGTGGAAACTCACCTATCCCACTCGAGGACAACATGGATGGTTCTACCGGTCTTAACTGACCCTACTCTGAAAAGTGGCACTCATGCTCAATTACCTCAAGGAGAGGTTACTAATGCCGAGTTTTGACATTCTATTAATTTATTGACCCAGATAGTGACAACTCTGTCACGCAAGTGTGGTCCTATTAGTATGGGGGAGAATAAGGCAAAGTTGGGAAATAGGCAAAGTAAGAGGTCTCGGTTTTTTGGATAAAGAGGAGCCAACAGTATGGTGGTAAGTGGTACAAGAAAACGAGTTGGGTGGGTCTTAACTCCTGGTCTATGGCTAGTTCTCTCTACCCAAAGCAATTGGGAGACAGACGTTTTCAGATTAGTAATGCTTCTAGGGTACAAGGTTCTCAATCTTGGGCTGGTGGTGCCTAATCTGTACCATCCTACCCTCTTTATTAGTTTTGTGGTCGGTCACATCATTGTTGCTGCGAGGAAGGGAGGAATCGTTGTTTAAATTTTGGTTAATTAGTCCACATGCAATGGTAGTATCCCATAAGGATTTTTGCTTGGGAAAATAGAACACTGGTTAACACTTCTCTAGCTCTTGCACCGAGGGGTGCTTTTTTTGGCTCGGGCATTGGCCAAGATCATCTCAATACTCCTGTTATCGCTCAGCAGTTCGAGGCATTTTCTGATGCTGACACTGGTATGTTGAAAACTCTCTTTTCATAATGTGTATGTTTTACTTGGTCTGGGGTTCCCTCTCTCTTATATGACCTTACTTGTGGCTATGTATTTTGGTTTTGGTCTTAAGGTTATTTTTAACTTTTTTGCTATTTCTACCCCGATATGTGACTATGTGATTGCTAACAGAGTCTGTGGGGGATATCTATTGGTAGTAAGGTACTTTGGTAGATTTGTTTAACTCGAATATAGAGAATTTTAATGTCGTTCAGTGGAAAGATTGGTTGCACTCGTGCTATGCATCATTAGACTGTTGGACCCGTAAGGCTGTTCTTAGGCTCCCTGCTAAGTCGGTTATGGGATAGGAGGATGGTTCCCTATCTATTAAAAGAAAGGTTATATCATATCTTAGAGATAAGAGATTGATCTCCAAATGGGGTGTTTCTATTATTATTTGGTCAGGGTTAAAGATTCTAACTCAGAAGGTCCTTCTTTGCATTCAGTTTTGGTGGTGAGTAAATATCCTAAGGTTATCCTGATGACCCTCATAGTTTTCTTCTAATGGAGAGATTGAGTTGTGAATTGGTCTTGTTTTGGACACTTGTCTAATTTCTATCCTTTCTTTATAAAATGGTTTTGTTTAAGTTAAAGGGGCTTAAATAGCAATTAACGAACCCTTTAGATGAAGATTTCATCCATCCTAGTGTTTCTCTGTGGGGTATTTTTGTTCTTTCACGCATAAGAGGGATAGTTTTCCCTGGGAACGCATAGGTTTTCGGTTGGTGAATAAGGGATTTGGAGTGTCTTCCTTGTGGGGTGGACCATATATGTATATTTTCTCAATGGGGTACCTTGTTGGTAATGCATAATGGTTGGTAGACATTGGGTTTAAACTTTAGGCATTGTTTGTAGGAAAGGGATTATGTTAGATCAGGGATTAAAAAGCGAGCATTGTAGAGGTAGATTGGTAGGATCGATGAGGTGTAAAGATAGGGGCAAGGTTAGTGACTTGGGAATACAATAGTGGGAAAGTTGTGAAATTTAGGCCGAGGGTTCAGGTTGAACCGATTGATTGGGGGTTAAGACATTGTTGGGCTAGTGCATGGAGTTTGAATGACTATGCCAGACTATAGGTAGCATTTGGGTGGATAATTTTTTAAGTATAGGTAGCATTTGGGTGGATGACTCTAGGGTACGGTTTAGGTAGGGAGGTTGTACCCTCCTGGGTGTTAGTTTTTAGTTTTTAAGCCGGGGGTGTGTGAGATATTTCCCACAAGAAAACCCTTAAGTCCCCACGTTATATAACATGTTGTGGCATCTCATAACACTTATTTTTACATCAAAATACTCCAATACCCTCTCTAAACACTCTCTTGAAGATAGAGGCGAGAGTTTCTACAAGTGTTCTTCAAAGGTCTCAAGAGTCAAGTTTCCTTTCATGAATCTTCTTGTATAAGGAATGTACTCCTCCCTCAATGTTAGTTCTAACTAATGGCATGTTTTAATGGGTTTTAAAAATTGATTGTGAATCATAAATGGTGGTTTTGAAAACCGATGTTGAGGGTTTTGGTGCACATTGTTAAGTATTGCTTACTCTTGGCTTAAATTATGTTTTCACATGTTTTTGGTGATGGTTTTCATAAGTGAATTCTTGTTGGTTGTGGTTTAATAAATGGGTCATGGGTAACCCTAAGCGTGATGGTTTATGCTTTGGTTTTGGTCTTTGTAAAGGTATACCCTCAACATGTTTGATAAAATGCCTATGAGAATGTTCTTACTCTATGTTTGAACTTTCAATGAAGGTATTGCATGATATGATTTGGGAATAGAACCCTAAATTTGTTTGAATGATTTTTGAATGGTTTCAATGGTTTATAATGGTATGAATGGTTTTGAATGGTTAAATGGCAAGGTCTTGGTGGTCACGATTATGGGTTATTAGAAAAACTTTGTAGGGTACACGAGAATCCCGCAAGTGAATGTAATAATGAAATTGGTTTGACTAGATACACGGGAATCTCCTAAGGTTGGCTAAGGACATTTCTTGCAAGCTATAGTCGGTATGATGATACCACTACTTATATTCTTGGTTAATAATAAATAGAGTGGTGGTTTGGTTATGTGGTAATGGTTTTAAATGTGCAATGATAGTGGGGAGTGATAGCTAATCGTAAAGGTATGAGTCTAATGGACGAACACTGGAAACTCATGTTTGCCGACATGAGGATTAGTCATGGCGACCATATACTTGAGGGGTACACAGGAATCCCCTAACACTTCTATATATGTATCAAGGAGAGCGAAGGGTACACAGGAATCTCCTACTCTTATAGGATCTCTGATTCATGTGGCTACACGCAACGGAGCCCGTTCATGGGGTAACATTGGACACATATAGCCCGTGGGTGGATTATGACAGCAATTCTACACATACCCAGGTTAATGGTTTTAAAGGCATGCAACACCCGGTTTCCTTTCCCAGCATGGTTATATATATGTATGTATGGTTGTGAATGCATATGGTTAGCTTACTTAGTTTTAAAGGTTGGCATTATTTTATTCTTAGCCTAAATGCTTTCTAGCGTTCACCCGCTAACCCATCTTTGGGCGGTTGTATCCCCACGCGATGTAGGAATTGATTGTACTACTTCCCTTTCTCATTGATCAAATTCGGAGATAATCGATGTTGGATTAAAGTGGTGAGCTTCCATAGTTCGGAAGGCATCCATTTCATTTCAAGGATTACTTTACAAACTTTTGTCTTTTCATAGACTTTGGTTTTTGGCTATGATCAGGAGCATGTCCCGACTAGATACTCTTTGGTTTGGTTTAGAGGCTTTGTATGGACAACTGTTGACTTGGGTGTGGAACGGTTATGATTTATATATTATATATATTGGGTTATTATTTTTGGTTTGGTTTATTGTCTATTGGATGGATTGACTTGGTTGGGTTGGTCTAGTAAGTAGACATATCGTAAAGTCATTATATCTTATAATTTTCTCTCTTGTTATATATTTCGAATTTATTTGACTTGGGGTATATGTTGGTTTTTCGGATTGGGTATCAGGGGTGGTCTCCAGTCTCGGTTGGACTTGAGATGCACATTACAATAACGCCCCAGTTCGGGTCATGTCAAGTTGGTATAAAAGCCTAGGTTTGGTGTCATGGGGTTTCCACAAAGATGTTTCCAGTAGAGTCTTGCTTATGGGTGTGTTGTGCACCAAACTTATAATCAGGAGGCTAAGAGGCATTTAGGAATGTTTCTCTTTCATGTTGTTCTATTATTCGGCTATGGAGTCTAACGTCTTGAACTATTCCCAATTCTTCTTTTGTTCACCTTTCATATCATGTCCTTCCAACAATCTAAAGTTTATGGAAACTCACCTATCCCACTTGAGGACAACATAGATTGATCTAGTCCAACACATGAAGCACAAACCCGATCAAGGGTAACAGTTATTGATATTCCCCGTGAAGTTCTACCGATCTTCACTGACCCTACTCTAGAAGGTGGAACTCCTGCTCAGTTATCTCAAGGAGAGGTTACCAATGCCGACTTTGGACATTCTATTCATCTATTGACCCAGATAGTGACAACACTGTCACGCTAGTCTGGTCCTATTGGTAAGGGGGAGAATAAGTCAAAGTTGAGAAATAGGCAAAGTAAGAGGTATTATTTTTCTGAACAAACAGAAGGCTAACAGTATGGAAGTAAGTGGTCCAAGAGAAAGAGTTGGGTGGGTCCTAACTCCTATTCTTTTGCTAGTGCTCCATACCCAAAGCCGTTTCAAGAAAAACATTTTCAGATTGGTAATGCTTCTAGGGCACAAGGTACCTAATCTTGGGCCGGTGGGGCCCAATCAGCACCAACCCACCCTCTTTGTTGGTTTCGTGGTTAGTCACACTATGATTGTTGTGAGGAAAGGAGGAATCATTATTTTAATTGTGGTCATTTAGGTTATATGCAATGGGAGTGTCCCCTAAGGATTGCCTCTCCTATCCGTGCGATGGATGGCTGAATGGACAACTGATCAACGCCCAAATTACACCTCCAATTGAGGATAAAGCAGTCCCTGTCAAGTATAATAACCCAACTAGGTTGGGGTCAAACCCACAGGGAAGACTTGGATGTATATCTCTAGTTTGCTGAAATCAATAGGTTGAGAAGAAAGTAAATGGGGGGTTGTAGTAATAGTATCAAACAAGTAACAATATATAACTTTGGTTGTAAATAGTTGGAGATGAACACTAAAGTTGTGTTCCCTGGCTTCTCGAATCTGTAGGTTTATCGTGTGTTGCTGAACCAACCTAGTATCGTGCATGTAGAATCTGATAAGTAATGTACCCTTAAATGTCTTGTGGACTCATTTACGGATTTCATCCTTTATCTTTTGAGCCTCAATATGTCACATTACTAACCCTTATCCTAGATCCCAGTTAACTATTACCTTTTGACTCTCAAGTTATTAGATAATAGTTAATCATCTTACATAGATAATATTGATTAGCTTGGATCGATAGTTAATCTTCATATTACTATTGTAATTATATTTTCCTAGTCATAACTTCTCTTGTGAAATAAGTAGCAATAATCTAGGTGGCATCCTAATGTTTGCAACCGCCAGAACATCAATAAGAACAAAGAAAATCCAATACATGCAAGAATTTTTATCTAGAACGACTTAGTACTTCCTCTACTTCGTTAATTCGTAGGGTTTCCACAACCTTATCTAAGGGAATTAGCCACTCATAGTTATGATATCAGTCATGGAATTCATATAAAAATTCATATAATCAATCTTAAAATAATGAAAGAAGAAAACCCAAAGTCTTCAATTGAATAAAAAACAAAAAAACAAGAACAATAAGTGTATATGGTAGCCCCCAAGGGCCAATCTCTGATTATGTAGCCTCTCTTTATATCTTCTACTATAAAAATTCTAAAGGGTATTTATAGATTACAAGAAACCCTAAAAATAAAATCCTAAATAAAAAAGAAAAACTTAAAGAAAAGTACATAATAAGGACTAAGAACATCATAAGAGGTATGTAGGTTACATGGAAACCCTAAGAAACAATTTCGAAATGATCCGGAATAGTTGAAGTCAGTAACCACTTACTAAGGTCACATGTGGACCGTATGTACTACATACGGACAATATGTGGTCCTTAGTAAGTGACAGACTTCCTTTTTTTCTGCTCCTGGGCCTCTGGACTTGGACCTCTGTAACATACTTTGGTCACATATGGACCATATGTACCACATACGGACCTTATGTGCTTTTAGTAAATGATATTCTTTTTAATACTTCTAAGCATCTGAACTTCATGTTGTAGCATCTACTTATGTAACCTATGCTCAGTAAGTGGTACATACAGCCAAAATTGCCTTGATAAGTAGCCAAAATCTTATATTTTCATCTTTTTCTTCCATTTATCATCCAAAACCATCTTTTTCTTCAATTTAGCATTCAAAAACTAGTTTCTAGCAAAATCATACAACAAATACATCAAAACTAAAAAAATAGCCATAAGTATATGCATATTCTCAAAGTTTAAGCATCGTAAGTGCTATCAATTCATAGCACATCAAGACCCTCAAGTTAGAACCTTGCATGTCCTCAGACAACAAAAACACAACACAATATATGATGAAGCTTAACATAGAGAAACCTAAGACACCTACGGCAGTCAACCATAAAATTTAAGATCAAGATCATTACCCCCTCCTATTTCAACACTTTAAAACCAACTTTGTGTAAATATAAAGCACAACAATGTGACATAAAGGAATCAAGGTATGGTAATTACATTAGCAACATACAAACATGCGTATATATAAGTTACACTACCCAGACAAGTAAACCGATAGCAATGCAACCCATGTTTCCTCACAACAAAGAAGTCCCTCTCACTCATATGAAATAATACATGTCAATTTGGGGACAGTTAGATACACTCACTCTAAAAATAGAAGTTCCACCAATGTATATCAAATACCATAGGCTTGCCCTTATTTTCTTTAACTTAGTTTTCAGATAGTTAAGTTGGGATCACTATAGGACTTTATTTGGCTTGTATCATTATCGATAATGATACATATGGATATATCTAGTGAATAAGCCTCCTTGTCACTGCACCAACATTGGGGGCCACACTTTAACCAATTTCTTTTTATTCCACCCTTATTCCTCTATTTTATTCTTTTATGCATATTCAGGTTCGGTATGGTTTCTTTTATTCTTTTTTTTTTTTCTTTTTCAACAATTTTTCTTTCTTTTTTTTCTCTTTTTCTTTTTCTACCACACCCAAACCTACTTTTGTTTCACTTATTTTACCCTTCTTCATACCCACTTTACATTACACATCCTTATGATAGCCACCCTCAACTTAGGTGATTTGCCTAAGTCGAGGTGCATAATGTCCAAGGAGGAATTGAGCCAAAATAGGTTCATTGTAATGAAAATTGGAAGGTGAAAGTTTAAAATAAAGAAATAAGCTATAAGGCTCAAAAATGAAATCAAGGAATAGTTTTTCACATTGGGAAGATCATTTAGGCTGAAAGTGGACTAATATCAAAAACAACCTATAATCTTTTCCTAACCAACTATCCTACAACCTAGGAAAGACTAGCCGGGCAAGTTCTGGTTTCAACACATAAAGGGAACTATATAGTATCTCAAACACACATAGCATAAGGCCACATCATAAGCTACTACATGTCTGGTTCATGCAATTATTGGCAATGATTATCAATTCCCTAATCTAATTCCATAACAAGATCCACAAAGGTCACACATATATACATTCAAATAGTTCTAAAAAGAAAATTTTGGAGTGGTATAATTTTTCTCCAAATCAATCCTATCATTTGCAATCGCTAGAATATAAATAAGAATGAAGAAAACCCAATACATGCAAGAATCTTTATCTAGAATGACTTGGCACTTACTCTACTTTGTTAATCGTCAGGGTTCCCACAACCCTAGCAAAGGGAATTAGCTGCTCATATTTATGATATCAGTCATGGAATTCATAGACAAATTCATATAATCAATCTCACAAAAATGAAAGACCAAAACCCAAGTATTCAATTGAATAAAAAAAACAAAAACAAACCAAGAACAATAAGAGTATATGGTATCCCCCAAGGGCCTATTCTTTTATATTTAACCTTTCTCTCTATCTTCTATAAAATAAATTCTAAAGGTTATTTATAGATTAAAACAAAACTTAGATATCAAATCCTAAATAAAAAGGAAAACTTAACTAAACGTACATAACAAGGACAAAAAAACATCATAGTAGTGTATGTAGGTTATATAGAAACCTTAGGAAACAATTTCAAAACGATCCAAAAAAGTTGAAGTCGGTGACCACTTACTAAGTTCACATACGGCCCCGTATGTACTACATACGGATAGTATGTGGTCCTTAGTAAGTGACAAACTTTCTTTTTATGGTTCTGAGCATCTTGACTTGGACCTCTATAACATACTTTGGTCACGTATGGACCATTATGTGCCCTTAGTAAGTGATAGAGTTTTTTTATTCCTACATTTGAGTCTTTGGACTTCATGTGCTGGCACTTACATAGGTCACCTATGCTCGGTAAATGGCATGTACACCTAGAATCTCCTTGGAAAGTAGACAAAATCTTGAATTTGCATCTTTTTCTCTCATTTATCATCCAAAATAATTTTTTTCTTCCATTTAGCATTCAAAACCTGGTTTCCAGAAAAATCACTCCAATAACACATCAAATCCAAAAAAATAGTCGTAAGTATAGGCATATTCTCCAATTTTAAGCATCGTAAGTTCTATAAATGCATAACACAACAATTGTGCCAAAAGATCTAAAACATCAATTTTATGGTGGTAACATGTTTGGTATGATTTTATGTCTTTTAAATCTCATTTCTACCCTCAGTTTAAAAATTTGTGATTTTGGGATTCAGGGGTCAACTTTGTTAAAACAATGTCATTACAAAAATCTGATATCATCATTAAGTCCAGAGCATCAAATTTAATGTGGTTATATAGTTTGTTTGCATATATCAGATTTAGAATAAATCCCGAGGCCTTAGAAAAAACTTTAAAGAATTTCCAAATTTTAGCTAGTTTTTGGTGCATCTGCGATCACACCACTTGAGTGGTGATCACACCAAAGTGTGTCGATAGGGCAATGCAATCGCACTAAGGGTGTTTGTGATCACCACACCTCCTCTTACTATCAAGGTGTGTGATTGCACACCTGGTTATGCAATTGCAGTGCTAGATTACCTGAAAGAGGTATAAATAGACCCCTTAGGTTGCGAATTGGCTCATTATTAATCTTGACTCTAGATAACTAAACCCTAATATAGTGTGAGAGCTTAAGAGTGAATCTTATGAGTTCTTTGGAAGCTAGATTAACATCCATTTCTTGACTTTCTTACAAATTTAAGGTATAAATTCACCCTTTCTTAGTTGAATTTCATGATTAATTGTTCAAAATCTCAAAAACCTTAGGGCTTGATATTAAACCCTGATTTCACTCATTTTCACTTGAATAATAGTTCTAATTCTATAATTACTAGTTTTTCCTCAATTTCATCTTCAAATCAACTTTGATTCTTGATTTTAAAATGGATTTCAATGGTTTTACCTAGTAAGGTTTTGGAATGGTTTTTATTCAATTTGTACATCATTTTTAATTTTATTTGACTTGAGTTTTCATCTGTAGGTTCCTAAAATTATGAAAAACACATTTTTGAAATAACATTAGGATTTTGCCCTTCTCTTTCGAAATCACATTTCGGGGGTCCGTTTTGACCCTGAACCAAATATAGGAAATATAAGTATTGTTGTCTTTGTTTTGGTATGTAGATTCTATATTTCTTGGTTTAGTTGATTCAGGATCATTCGTGATAGGTAAGGTCGTGGGTTGATGTGTTGCTAACCAATTTTTATCCATGAGGTAGGTTATGGCTTAACTCTTTCATACTGAGTTGGATGGTCAATTTGTATACAAAATTCATGTTAAGAAGATAGGATATAATCATAAATTTGGCAATCTTAATGTGTTGTGCCTGTGTGGGAAGTCTATACGTGATGTAATTGTTGGTTTTGAAATATTACGTGATATGTGTGAGCGTGTGAGGTCCTGTATGATGTTGATAGCCTAAAATATATGTGAATAACTATATTGTGTTTTTGAAATACCTATTGTGGTACCACTAGTGTATTGTGTTACATTCATACTTTATTTGGCATGTGAATCCTATGAAATTTCTTGGATGGCAGATATAATGAGTGGATAGTGGCTCATGTGGTTGTGGAATATATCATTGTGGATGGTTGTTGAAACATATCATTGTGGTTGGTTGTGGAAATATTAATTATGATTGGTTGGGAGCATCAAATCCTCATAACATACACACTCATGAACATTAGCCCCACCGTGGCAGTACATCTGAGAAACACTAATAACATCTTTTAAAACCCCACCCGAGCGATGTTCCGGGAAAGAGATATTGTGACATCTTATAAAACCACCCTAAGAGGATCTTCCTGGGAGGAGATATGATATATTGATTGTATATGGATTGGTGAACACCCCCTGGGTCCTACTTCGAGAGGCTTGCCTCCATAGGTGTATACGGAGGTTGTGTGGCAACCTCGTGCGTCGTCATCAATATCTTCATAATCATTGTGTTTACATCATTATTTTTTTTATGTGATTTTACTTCTATTTGGACTTATTATTTATCTAATTGTTCCATCTTCTTATACTTGTACTTGATGATCTTGTATGTATATTGTCCTTCCTTGTCCTACTTGTATGTGGTATATTATATATTTTTATCTTAACCGGTGGTGTTTTTTGCAATATATGTGATATATTAGAACTATTAGTGCAAGTGGTGTGGCCTATCATTATGGGATATTTTCTGGTTGCTAGTGACGTGCCCTTAGAATGTATTTTATATGTGTTATTTTTACTGTGCTCGGTCAACCTATGATACCTACTGAGTACAAATGGACTGTAATCACTCCGACTATACTCTTTTAGTACAATTCAGGTTTAGGTGTGCCCCACACTTCTTGACTCAGGCGATTGTTGGATCTTTCAAGGCAGTGGATGATTTCCAAGCGTTAGGATGTCTTCTACTATCTTTCTCTATCATTAGACTATGTCTTTACTAGTTTTCAGAGAGAGAGTTGTAACTAATGGATTTTATTATGTTTTTCTTTTAGATTCGATTTGTACTAGTGTAATGACCCAGGAGTACACCCTGGACGCCACACGGTGCTTACGATCCCATGAGACCATAAGCTAACCCATGAGTTGGTACCTATTTTGATCACTGAATAAAATTGATAATCAACGTGTGCAGAATTTTGACTGAAATGCCATAAGGTTTTAATAACTGAAATTAATACTAAATCATAGTTTAAAATGTTTGGAAACATATTGATAAAACAACGGATAATCACAACTAAAAACTGACCAACTATAGACTGATTAGGGTCCAACCTGTAACCCCAGTTGGAAGGGTGTTAGTACCATGTCATGGGTTACTAACAATGGTTGGATCAACCCTAATCTGCCAGGAAGTATTATGAGATATATATATATTTATGTCAACTCTTGACTGGAAGGAAGACACATTAACCTACGTTGGCTACGTGGTTCTGTAACTCAGGAAATGCTACTAAGGGTAACACCCTAAACTGGCAGGAATTCCCCCATCCCTGGGTTTGCTCGGTGCCAAATCCTACTCCCAATTGAACCGACACTGAGTACTAAACTGGGTTAGGCTAGACTGCACTCACACTGACCTTGTTAACTGACTGAGTACTACTTTGCATGATTCGACCGTGACCTTTCTAAGACTACTATAAACTAGGTAAACAGCTATATTTTGGGTATTATAACCACCAGGACTCGATATCAGTGACAATAGGACCATAACATAAATTTTAAAACATAACAAACAGTCATAATTCAACTTTCACTCATTTAGACATTTTATCAAACACTTGGAAGGCATAACCTTGTACATGGGAATGATCAACATGACTTCAACAATAAGTTCACAATTTAGGGGATTCAACATGATACTTACATTAACCAACGTACGCATTAGTTTATTTCACATGAAATTCATACATTCATAACTTGACACTCAAATTACAACTCATGCATGGACATAATATGATCTAAATCAAGCAAATCCATAACTCAAACTTTGAAAAATGTTCTTGGACACCAAGGGTTGGAAGGGACCCAGGGATGAACACTTAACATACCTCAATTAAAGAATTCATGAGGGTTCTTGGTGGTTACCTTGAAACTTGAGCTTGAATCTTGAAGAGCTAGGGTTTGTTCTTGAGAGAGAATGGCTTTCAATTGAGGGAGTTTGAGTAAAAGATGACCAAATATACTTTTTGGGGCTTTAATCCCATGTTATGGACCTATTGGGTGAAGGGAAAATAACTCATTTGCCCTTAAAATACCAAACAAAACAGAAGAAAATGCATGGACCAGACTGGGCAGGGCATCGCAGGATCCATCGCAGGCTTCCCCAGCATTGGACTGAGTAGGGTGCCGTGGGCTAATCACCCTCCTCTACTTTTTTGGAAGTCTAAACACGCTCTTACGCTTGTTCAAAAATTTCAAAACTCACCCGAGATGTACTATTGACTTCCGCAATCATGAATCAACTTAAAAACTAACTTTATGATGTCGGAAAGGTCGAGAATTAATACATCAAAGTTTATGGGATTTAGAAATGACTTAGTCCTAACACTTAGTAAAATATTCTAAGTCTTGGACCCTTTTTACATGCAAGAGTGAGCTAAAAAAAGCTTAGGATCTTACGGGGTCTTCCAATATCTCCTCCTTGGGAACAATCGTCCTCGAATGAGGCTAGTTAAGCTGAGAACACTAAGGAATTGAAGTTACATGTTGAATATACATGCAAAAAACATGATTACATGACTGAGCTGATTTGTGAATGCATGAGTGATATGATAATGATATACAGTTGGAATTGAGTATGAAGTAGAATAAATCTAAGGAATATTGTTACCTTAGGTTGAGTCTGAGTTTCCAGACAAGAGATGACGGTAACTGGTTCGCATGTCTGCTTCTGATTACCAAGTGGCTCCCTCAACAGGCTAGTTTTGCCAAAGGACTTTAACCAAGGGAACTTCTCTGTTCCTTAGTCTGTGAATCTGACGGTTAAGAACTTCGACTGGAATTTCTTTGTAAGAGAGACTGTTCTGAACATCTATACTTTCTAAGGAGGGATACAACCACTAGGTCACCAATATACTTCTTTAGCAAGGAGACGTGAAATACTGGGTGCAATGATGCTAAGTCTGCAGGCAACTCGAGTTCATAGGCTACCTTCCCATTGCAACTCAAGATCCTGTAAGGACCAACATATCGGGGACTGAGCTTCCCCTTTTTGCCAAACCTCTTTACTCCCTTAATGGGAGAGATCTTCAGATACATAAAATCCTCAATCTCAAACTTGTGATCTTTTCTCCTCACATCCGCATAAGATTTCTATCGGCTTTGGGTTGTATTAAGTCTTTCCTTGATCTATTGAACCTATTAATGTGGTCTCCCCTACCTGAAACCAACCAATACGAGATCTACACTTCCTTCCATAAAAATCCTCAAATGGAGCCATTTGATTACTAGAATGATAGATGTTATTATATGCAAACTCTATCAAAGGTAAGTGATCATCCCAGTTACCTTTAAATATAGGACACACGCTCTCAACATGTCTTCTAGGGTCTGAATGGTCCTCTCTGCTTGACAATCCATCTGAGGGTGAAAGGTTGTACTGAGGTAAACTTAGGTACCGAGACCCTTTTGAATAGCCTTCCTAAAATAAGAGGTAAACTGAGTACCTTTATCTGAAATGATGGAAAATGGGACTCCATGAAACCTAACCAACTCTCTAAGGTAGAGCTTAGCATAGTACTCAACTGAATAAAAAGTATGGACTAGCAAGAAATGGGATGATTTGGTCATCCAATCCACAATGACCCAAATTAAATCATGTTGATAATGAGTACGAGGCAAACCCGACATAAGGTATATGTTTACTTCTTCCCACTTCCAAGTGGGAATATTAAACTCCTGTATATAACCACTAGGATTTTGGTGTTCAACTTTAACCTGCTAACAAATAGAGCACTTAGCTACAAACTCCTCAATATCTTTCTTCATACTACTTCACTATTAGATTTCCCATAGATCGCGGTACATCTTAGTAGCCCCTGGGTGAATAGAGTAATGCGCACCATGCACTTCTGCAAGAATTCGTTGTCTCAACTCATTTACACATAGCACACACAGCCTACCCTGGCAAAGTAACACACCATCTCCCCCTTGGGAGAAAACCTCTACTTTCTGGTCTATGATAGACTCCTTCAACATAACCAAATAAGAATCCATGTCCTACTTTTCTTTCACTTCGGCAACCAAAGAGTATTCCAAACTATTTTGCACCCACACACTACCCTCGGCTAAATAAACCAAACAGACACCTAGTCTGGCAAGCTGATGAACTTTCTAAACTATCTTCTTATTATCATTTTTAACGTGAGCAGCACTACCTATGGACAATCTACTGAGGTTATTTTCCACTATATTGGCCTTGCCCGGATGATACAGAATACTTATGTCGTAGTATTTCAATAACTCTAACCACCTCCTTTGGTGCGAGTTCAAATCTTTCTACGAGAATACATACTGCAAGTTCTTATGGTCCGTAAACACATCAATATGCACCCCATAAAAATAGTGTCTCCAAATCTTTAAGGAAAACACAATAGCTACTAGTTCAAGATCACGTTTAGGGTAATTCTTTTCATGGGGCTTAAGCTGTCTAGACGCATAGGTTATGACCTTACCCTTCTGCATCAAAACATAACCCAAACCAACTCTGGAAGCATCACAGTAAACAACAAACTCATCTGAACCATCGGCCAATGTCAAGACTAGGCTGAGGTGAGTCGAGTATTCAACTCCTAAAAACTCTTCTCACAAAAATCTGACCATTGAAACTTGACTTTCTTCTGAGACAATCAGGACATGGGGGACTCAATAGATGAAAACCCTTCAATAAACCATCGGTAATAGCCATCCAAACTCAAAAAACACTCTTGATATCTGATGGAGAAATAGGTCTGGGCTAGTTTCTCACTACTTCGGTGTTTTAAGGGTCAACTCTAATACCATCACAGGAAACGATGTCGCCAAGAAAAGCTACTGATCTTAGCCAAACTTTGCACTTACTAAATTTGACAAACAACTATGGGCTCAAAGAGTCTGCAATACTATTCTGAGATGGTCTGCATGATCATTTTCATTACGGGAATAGATAAGGATATCATCTATGAAGACTATGATGAACATGTCCAAGTACTGTTTGAACACTCGGTTTATCAAGTCCATAAAGGTTGCTGGGGTATTTTTTAGACCAACGAACATGACTAGAAACTCGAAGTGACCATACCAGGTTTAGAAAGTTGTTTTTGGAATGTCATATTCTCTTACTCTGAGTTGATGATAGTCGAATCTGAGGTCTATTTTAGTAAAGTAACTCGCACCCTAAAGTTTGTCGAACAAGTCATCTATTCTAGGAAGTGGTTATTTATTCTTAATTATGACTTTGTTCAACTAACAGTTATCGATGCACATCCTAGAGAATCGTCTTTCTTACGCACGAATAGGACTGTGTGCCCCACAGGGAGACGTTGGGCCTGATGAATTTCTTATCTAGGAGATCTTTTAACTATTTTTATAGTTCTTTGGGTTCAACTGGGGCCATTCTGTATGGAAGAATGGAGATGGGCTGGGTATCTGGAAGAAAATCTATCCCAAAGTCATTCATCTTTTGGGAGAAACTCCGGGAAGATCTTTGGGAAACACCTCCAGAAATTCCCTTACTACTGGAATCGACTCAAGATTGGGCATATCAAAACTAGAGTCTTTGACCCACGCAAAATGATAAACACATCCCTTGGATATCATTTTTCTCGCTCTAAAGTATGAAACAAGATGACCCCTAGGCGTTGTGGTACTACCCCTCCACTTAAGAACTGGTTGATTTGGGAACTGGAAGTAGACAATTTTGTTTCTACAATCAACTGAAGAATATCATGAATGAAGCCAATCCATGCCGAGAATAATGTCAAAATCCATCATTTCTAGTTCTATAAGGTCTTCTGATGTGACTTTCTGAGAAAGTATAATCGAGCCATTTTTGTATACCCGCCTGGCTACGATAGACTTACCTACTGGGGTAGATACTAAGAAAGGCTCTATTAAAGTTTTGGGACTGACTCTGAAGTTGACCGCTATATAAAAGGTTACAAAAGAAATAGAAACTCCAGGGTCAAGCAAAGCATAATATGTAAATGAAAGACTTGATGCCTACCAGTAACCACATCAGGAGAAATTTACTGATCCTATTGGGATTGAAGTCTATAGAGCCTGTTTGGGCTTGCCCACTGGTGGTACTAGAAGTGGAACCCTGCTGAGATGGGCTATCGGACTGAACTGAGGGACGATTATGTTGACTATGCGGACCTGCTTGCAGATATTCTTTGATTCTATGACCTGGCTTGCCACACCCAAAACATACATCATTGCCAGCTATAAAAATACCATGATGGTTCCTACCACATTTCTGGCAAAGTGAATTTGTTCGAGCACTGTTCATACTAACCTGAGACTTAGAGCCTGGCGCCTAAGTTAAAGCCTTCTTTAAAAATTAAGGGAATTATTTTGAGAATCACAAAAATAACCTGATCATCAATTGAAAGGCATATCTCAATTAGGTCAAGTAGTGAATGCACGATCTTATATCAAGAGAAACAGAAAGATAATCAACTTCACATAAGCATAAGTAATTTGATGTTAGGGATGTATAACAAAGATGTAGTTGTATGTTGGACAAGTGCAGAAGAAGTAGGGACACACATGCTCAATTCAAGTTAATGTTGTAAAAAAGTGTCATAAATGATCTTCATCTCCCACTTTCCTATTGCATGCTTTGTACTTATATTTTTAAGGATTTATATGATGAAGGCATTTCATTCTTC
This sequence comes from Capsicum pubescens, assembly GCA_030864215.1. Taxonomy (NCBI): domain Eukaryota; kingdom Viridiplantae; phylum Streptophyta; class Magnoliopsida; order Solanales; family Solanaceae; genus Capsicum; species Capsicum pubescens. The sequence continues at coordinate 191,239,940 of CM061548.1, read as the reverse complement.
TATCCAAACATGTGTCATCCTTTGTTTACCCCATTTAAGATTTAGTCCTATTTTTCTTTCATGCCTCTCTTTTGGAATTAAGATAGAGTCAACAAAGTTCAAGAAAAAGTATTGAGTAAAAGAATTGAGTGAGAAAAGTTTCAGAAAAAAAAAAAGAAATGTGTCCAAGAAGAAACAAAGAAAAGAGTGTAGAAATTTGATACGATTTCTTATTGGTTCGCGAGATTGGGTTTGGGTTAGAAAAAACAAGGGACATAGATAAAAGCTAAGGTTTGTTCGAATTGAGGTTCCATTTGAGGTTTTTGGGTCTGGCTCCATCTTCTAATTGCATTATTTGGCACAATAAAACTTCGATTGAGGTTTATTTCTCATCTCATCCTTGGTTAATTTAAATTATGTGATACTTTGTGTGGTAAATTCATGGTGTGTGCACTTTGCTTTCATTGATTTTGATATGTTTGGACCATTGTAGGAGAATGTAAATATTGATTGTTTGATTGTTTGAATTGAATAATGAAATGATTTAAACTCAATTGGGAATAAGTTGGGATGGAAATTAAAAGTTGGTAAAGTAAATATTGACTTGTGTTGATTAATTTTGATTCATTGATGATGTTGAATGTAATAGAATCATGATAAATTAAAATGAGTAGACAACGGTAGGCCGGGTAGGCAAAACATAGGGATTGTGGATTGTTGAGAGTTGAATGTATTGAATGGACTTTATTTCATCGTATCTAAAATCATTGTACTCATTTGGCCGGGTAATGCCCCGAGGAAAATTATATTTATTATCGGAGAATGCCCCGTGATATTTTATACTTGAAAGACCGATCGTGATCAAGGCCTGAGGCATTGGGTAAAGCATAGTGTAGGATAGTTAGAATAGTTTAGGTTTTAATTTCAGCTTTTCTTATTTTGGTTTGTAATAAATTAGACTGAACACTATTTTTTGGACTTTAGACTATTTTGTTGTTTTTTTTGTGCGTTGTGTGTTTTCTTTGATTTATGCATTTCATAGTGTCATACTAGCCGATATATATTCTACGAAGTGAATGTGGTCGAACCATGGGATCGAGGGGTGCCTAATACCTTCCTCTCGATCAGCAAAATTCCTGAATTAAAATGGACTAATTTTTGAAAGAGTCAAAAAAATATTTTGAAAAGGATTTCCAAAGGTGACTTGGCACACCAAATTATGCCAAGTGGCAACTCTGAATTTTGATTGTTAAAAGTTTTTTTCGGAATAAATTTTCCTTTTTTTACTTGATAATAAAACCCTTTCAAACTTTAAAATCAATCTTTTTTGGTAAAAAGAGTTGTGATACTGGTTAGCTCAGATTGGGGTGTGTCAGTTATTAGTATCTTTCATAGTCCATACCTCATAGTTCATAGTTCATGGTTCATCTTTAGATACTTACATGACCTTGTATTCAATTATTTAGCTTATCATACAGTTCATGCTTATTATGTGATCTTGCATCAGTTTACCTTGTAAATGCATCATGATTAGATTATATCAGTTATTCTCTATTTTGTATACTCAGTACATTCAAAGTACTAATCGCATACCTTCTTTTGTGTTATATTGTCTCATAATATAGGTTCTGGCATTCAATATTTAAATTGCGCACAGTACGATCTCCTACTATATCAGTAGCAGTACTTTGGTGAGTCCTCAGTATTCGAGGACTAGTATGAGAATTTTATTTTATTTTATTTCAGATTTAGATAGTTAGAGTTAGCTAGGGGTTTGTCCCAGGAACTCTTCTTATTAGAAAATTTCAGATATATAGTTAGATGTTTAGATTTTGTGGTTTTAAACTTAGATATTATTACTGGTTGATTCATTATTTCATCATTTAGTTTAGCTTTCACACAGTATTTTTTCAGAAGTTATTTCACTATTCATAGTGTTATGTCAGGCCATGGGTTAGCTTGGGGTCACTTCTAACTCTAAGCACCGTGTTACGATTAGGAAATAGTCTCAGATCGTAACATGAAAGCACTGAACTGGCACATGGGACATTTTTCCCTAGTGATTGACAAACTGTATGCAAGAACCTGATACCTAAAAGGCGTAAACAAGTAGTCAACTATACAGGTGGAAAGAGTGTTGTCCATATAGCTGGTTGGCAACACTTGCAATTGGTTGGTGAGGTTGCAGCAGAGTTGCAGTTGTCCTTTTCCTACTCAACCAATAACATTGCTCCTAAGTTTTTCCCTCTCCCTTATATAAGCAAATGCGGCAAGAGGCAAAACCTAGTTTTTTTCATATTCTCTCAGCAAAAGTCATCTCTCTTCATCACTACCTCAAAAATAAGGATTAATTCCAAGAATATTAGTTTGATGCTTAGATTGTTGAGTCAGTGTATTATTCTTTACATGTAAACCTACTCTTATATTATAGAATTCTTGTGTAGGTATTTATTGTTCCATTCTCACGTTATCATCTTGTACCTAGACAGTTAGAGGTAGTTGTTAGACTTATTAGAATAGAGTTGTTGTCATAGATGCACAACAGAGTTGTTGTAAGTTGATGATTAAGGGGACGCTTGGTTGGGAAACAAGTTATACTGGGATTGGTTATACTGAGATTAGTTATATTGGGATTAGTTGTCATGGGATTAGTTATCTTGGTATTACTTTTTAGTGATTGTTTGGTTTGTGGTACTAAAAATAATATTCATTGCATTCTTTTTAAAAATTGATAGATTGTTTACAAAAATACTCTTCAGCTTATTTAGCTTAATTATTTTCCTTCATATTAAACCATACGAAAAAAAATTAAAAAGTTACTATTTTTTAAAACTTTAGTAGTTTCTTTTTCCTAAAAATACATGTTAAGAAATTTATGTCAATATTTCTTTAACGTGTATGAAGCTTCAATATTTCATGTTAAATTA